>CM046434.1:681462-2026462 GCA_025506505.1 Flaveria sonorensis
GAATTGATTGCTTTGCTTTGGATGAGGGTATCTCGGTTTGCCCAAATATATCTATAGAAGAAACAAAAGGGAAAGGGGGTTAATGAATCGTTAAGTTCGAGATGGATAGGAAGTAAAACGGAAAGGGGGAAGATGATGAATGAATTGGAATTTAGAGTTGTGAGATTCGGTGAAGAACAAGAGGATGGCTAAAAAGGATTTGTGCAGTTTATGACTCCATACAATACAAGAAAACAAAGCAAAGCGTGTGCGCTGTGCGTTTACAGCTTCGCCGGCTTTCTAGTTCTGCACTGCCTCTTCCCGTATGTAAATTGTAATATTCCCCCTTTTCCTTTTACTTCCTACTTTTACACTTCTTTTATTTTCTCCCTATACTTTCTGTTTGTTTAGTAGTGACTAGTTATTTCATGCTCCAATTCAACACAAAGCATCTACATTATAAAGTAGATTTTTTTATCCATAACAATATTCTATCTAATTACATCAATCATGTCTCCTGTAATAGTTAATGACTTGACTATTATCATTAACACACAGTAAATGTCGGACTTAGAGGGTGAAAATTGAATTCTTACAAAATTAACTAATCAATAGTTGCTAAAAAAACAACAGACAACTTTGGAACCACGATAATGCCAAATCAAAGCAATAACTCAACAGCAACACCCAATTGCTGAACCAACATATTACAACTCAAAAATACTAGGGCGGCTCTTAAGCGTCACATTATATTTATCCCCCCACACATAGGGGCGGGTTGGATGCATTTGGCAACCACTAGATGTCCCTAACCATATAGAAACATATTCCCGTAGAAACTCTTAATTATAAATCCATTTAAGACTTATTAGTATTTTTACGTGGGACAATAAACCATTTATATATTTCACCACTTCAAGATATGTTTTGTTACTCCATCTATGTGGGACAAAATAACCATTTCCACTTATTCCATCATCAACTTTGAGCATTGCTATAACAATCATCTTATCTTCGTTTTTTGACATAATTTGATTCGTTGTGATCCTCTAACATTATAGAATACAAACTTAATAGTGACAAACACTAATAATTATTAGTAATTTAGTCAAATAAATCCACTTTAGTCATTTTTCCACACTTTATTGCACAATATACAATTTGGTGCATTTTTCCATATTTTCAGTAAATTTCCAACATGTATATGATTTTTAGAGATATCCTTTTGTATTTCTAGTTATTGTTTTTTTTTTTTTTTTTTTTTTTGCAGACATTTTTATATAAAGAGGTGCCATATTTATGTTTTTAGTATCACAAATCAAAAGGATATGTTATGGGACTAAATGGTTCATAATATCACCATTGTTTTGATTATATTATTTAATCCTATGTTAGAAGAAATATAATGGGGTAGAGTTTAAAAAATTTTATTAATGCAAGAAGATTAAAAGACATTTAATTAATTCAATGCTAGAAGGGATTAAGATGTTTTTTTACGGAGAGAAATTAGAAAATAGATAAGAAATGAAGTGATGAAAAGATTATGTGTGTCCAATTAAAAAGAGATAAGAGATTGTTTAATGATAAAAATCAGGGTAATCCTTACTTATCTATTTTTATTTCAGGATTATTTACATTCCTAACTTATTTGTTTATATCTAGAAAATGGATGCTTTAGTAGAGATGGCGGCAATGTGTTAAGGCAAGGCATGGATATGAAGCCAACATTGTGGGTAGAGAGTGAAAAAAATATTATAGTTACCTTATTTACATAGAATTACATATAAATAAAAAGATTTATATTGATGTTTTATGATATTTAAGAACTGGCCCACATTTCAGCTCCACTTGTATGGTTGAAAATGATAATAAATAAAATAAAAAAAGTCGGATGACAAACAAAATAAAAAAAAAAAAAAAAAAAAAAAAAGGGTGATATTAATTAAAAAGATGATGAAGAAAAAAAATGTAAAATGAAGGAGAGGAGAAAAAAGGTGGTGGAAGCGAAGATTGAGCTGCCGACCATAAATAAAATCGATCGGGTGAAAAGCAAAAGCAACAACAATCAACCCTTGTCTTCCATTACATGCAATTCAATTCAACGACCACCACCACCACCACCACCACCTCCACCTGTGTTCATCTTCATCATGGAGAAACACAGTGCCAGCAAATCCGGGAGTTTCATCGGAAGACATCGCTGGAGAAGCAACCTGGAAAGCCACCGCTCCTCCTTCTCCCCCGTGGTCGCCCCCGACCCACATCTTTCCAGCGATGACGACGTTGACGTGGATGACCATGATCAACTCCTGTCCCAGATTGATGCCTTCATCCATGACCTGTCCACCGCCGACCACAAGCCCCAACTGCCAGACGCCGTAGAGCTGGTCACCTTCTCCTCCATCGTCAAGTCCAGGACCAGAAAACCAGCCGACGACGACGACGACGACGCCTTCCTACACGAATCCGTCCCCCGCCTCTCTCAATTGAAACCCCACTTTGACCAATTCGAGAAGCTCCTCCATCGAGTCATGGTGTTCCTGGAAGAGCAGCTGCGTACTCTTCTGGTGGATCATTCAAGCCCCCTCCCACCCAAACTCAAGCTCATTTCTTCCAAGCATTTTTCCTTCAAGTCGGAGCGTTCTCCCTTGCCCCAACCCAGCTGCAAAGAGGACGACTATCCCGGCTTCTCCCAGGACAGCGTTACCAAGATGAACACAATCGTCACCACCATGATATCCGCCGGCTACAAAAACCACTGCTCCAACGTCTATAGCATCGCCCGAGGAAACGCCTTGTATGAGCAGCTCAGAAGGCTAGATTTCGAAAAGCTGAATGCCGAGGACGTCCACAAGCTCAATTGGGATTCCCTTGAAGCCGACCTCGCCCGATGGATCAGGGTCATCAAACACTGCTCCCACTTTCTGATTCCCGCCGAACGGAAGCTGGGCGAATCCGTTTTCTCCCATCATATTTCCGTTTTCAGAGGGCTGTTCTTAAATCTCATCCGCAGCCTCATCACGTCGCTGCTTGATTACGCGGCCACCGTGGCCATGATGAAGCGTTCCGCCGAGAAGCTGTTCAAGTTCCTTGATATGTACGAGGCGCTGGAGGGCCTGAGAGAAGCAATATTAATGATCAAGGAGGACGAGCAATCCCATTCCCAATCCGATTCCGATTTGGAAAAGGAAATATCATCCATGACCGAGCGCATCGGGGAGGGTGTCGCGAACATGTTCGCCGATCTGGAGAAGTCAATCCGGCAGGACGCAGCCAAAACTCCCGTCCCGGGAGGGGCTGTGCACCCTCTCACGCGCTACGTCCTCAACTACTTGAAATACGCCTGTGATTACGGAGACACCTTGGACCACATCTTTCACCACAACGCAAAACTCAACCAGCCCACCCTCACCTCCTCCTCCTCCGACAACACCGACATGGACAAGTCCCCGCTGGCCGCCCAGATAGCCTCCGTCATGAGCCTTCTGGACGGCAACCTGGCCGTCAAATCAACGCTCTACAAGGACCCCTCCTTACGCAACATATTCCTCATGAACAACGGCAGGTACATACTGCAGAAGGTAAAAGGATCAAACGAGATAAAGAAGCTCATGGGGGACAACTGGTGCCGCCGCAGGTCCTCCGAGGTCCGCCATTACCACAAGAGCTACCAGAGAGAGACCTGGGCCAGGCTGTTGCAATGCATCGCACAGGAAGGGATACATGTCAACGGCAAACTCAACAAACAACTACTCAAGGAGCGCTTCAAGAATTTCAACACCATGTTCGATGACATACACAAGACGCAGAGCTCATGGGTGGTCAGTGACGAGCAATTGCAGTCCGAGCTGCGAGCCTCCATATCCGCCGTCGTCATCCCAGCCTACAGGTCATTCGTAGGGAGGTACAAACACCACTTCGACGCAGGGAAAAACATGGACAAGTATATAAAATATCAACCTGAAGACATTGAGGCTTTGATTGAGACCTTGTTTGAGGGTAATGCTCCTCAGTCCATGTCTAGGAGGAGATTCTAAGATATAAACCACCCCACCATACTCATTGTCTGCTTCCTTCTACATTGTTTGTAAAATTCAAACTTCATTTATATGTGTTTTATACAATTCAATTATATATTAACGACCACTGCACCACAAAGATTCACAGCCTCATTTGTTTCTAAATTAAATGCTATCATTTGGTTTTCCTAGACATGATGTTGCAACAACAGTCTCTTGCATGGGTTGAGGCAATGAAGTAGTATATCACTCAAATGAGTTGGTGTTTGGAGCAATCATAAACGTGTTGACACATCAACGACAAGACTAAAAACATGTCTAAACAGATATAATAATAGAAAAACAATTGGATTAGCTAAAACTCTGTTTGGACCACATGCCCAACCTCTCTGTTTTATAACAAAACTTGATTAATAACCGGATAAGATAACTTTTTAATGGGTTTACAGCTCACCAAATCAGATTCCTGAAAAAAAAACAAATAAAACCAGCCTGCAGCACTAACAACATGCCAATATCAAATAGGTTTCATTCATTAGAATTCTGACGTAAGGAAAGACAAATACAACAATAAAACAGATTTCTTGGCTTATTGCTGCTACTTCATTGCTTAAACTAAAAAACTAAACTTCTTCACCCAACACAACGAAAACCTTGCAAATTGCAATCCCAATCATCAGGTGCACAAATTTAAAAGATGAAACATATAATATATGGAGCTCATCTTAATTACTGCTCTGATTCACCAACATCACCCCATCGAACCTTGTATCTAGCAGCAAGATAGTGGGACCCAACTGGACCACGGCTGCCATACGGGTAATATTCTGGTACAATTTTCTTTTCTTCAAGTTCTTTTAGTACAGGGGTGAATAATGACCAGGCTGCATCTAATTCGTCACTACGTATGAAAAGTCTTCTCTCGCCTTCAATTGCATCTAGAAGAAGTCTTTCGTATGCATCAGGAATCTCCTTAGAGTACCTGTTTGTATGTTTCAATATTAAAAACTAAAAAACAATTGATTTCACTCGCATTTCTACATTCATGGGTACCAGTTTTATAACATATAGATGGGATGGAAGCCACCACACATAAGAGCCAAGAATCGTGTCCAAATTCAATCATTCTTTTTAGCCTTTAGTCGTTTTTAGTTTTTTAACACAAGAATGATAATTAGCATTTAGTCATTTTTAACTACATGTTGTTCCCATGAATCTATGTCCAATACACATTTTCCTCAATTTTTAGAGAAAGATTAAATCATTTTTATGTAATCAATGGAGCAAAATTTCTTATTATTACAATTTAACATTAAAATTTTAGAAATTCAAATGCCTTATAATAATTTACTAAATATATAACCAAAAAACAAAGAAAATAACTTATTCTATATAAGGTAGCAAAATGAAAAGGTTACCTTGCTGCATAGAGAAGATTAAGGTTACTTCTGTCCAATCTCATCCCCAAACCAGGGACTTTGTTATTGATCTTGAGATATATAGCTTCATCAGGCTGCACTCGAATAACAAGCTCATTTGTTGCTAGATCAAGATCTGTCCCAATATTCTTGTTATACAAATTACCAGGTACATGTCTGAATTGCACTCTTATTTCAGCCCTGAATGAAAATAGGAACGCATTCAAAGGTCTGTAATTACTAATTAGATCCAAAATCACATCTTCAGTATCCAATAAAAAAGATACCAAAAAACAAAAATATTTGGACCCGCAATCACATCTTCATCATCTTCAACTTCAAGTCATAAATAAGACCCCAAAATATATGAAAGTATAGTGAGCAATTTCAATCCGTTCATGAAAAATGGATCAACTTAGTCATATTGTATTTATAACAGGTCAAACGAAAAAATAAACATAGACAAAAAAACCATGACCCACTGTGAAAATGTACCCACTTTGACCCAAACTTGTTTTGACCCAAAATGTACCTCACCGCCCAACCCATCATTTTTGCCAGATATACAAGAAAGTTAGTAAGGATTGACAAATAAAACTTACCAATTCTGAAAAAGTAAAACAGACATAATAAAAGAGAATCATATGACATTACCATATTAAAACTTAAAACTTTGTAAATCATAACATCTTTAAATTACAAACCTGCGATCATGCAAAGCCTTTCCAGCCTTCATCAAAAAGGGTACTCCATCCCATCTGGCATTATCAATAAAAAGAGCAGCAGCAGCAAAAGTTGGTGTTAAACTGTCATTTGGTACGGTTTTGTCATCAGTATAAGCAGGGTACTTAACACCCCCTCTTGTGTGACTCTTATATTGTCCTATTACTACATCATCAAGCCGTAACGGCCTCATGGAACGTAGAACTTTGACCTGTAAAAACCATCAAGAGTTTTACAGAAAATATAATTATTTTAATGCAACTGTTTTTAATCTTATCTTGCAGATATGTGATCATTCTTGCTAAAATGCAAAATGAAACACTAGTCCACTTAAAGGACTGTTCTTGAAGAAGAAACAGCCAGGTCAGATACAATTTTTCTTTTTGCATTTACATTAAGCAATGATTTAAATAACACTATGAACTATCACTAAACCCATACATACGTCCTTGGACTTAATTTTCGCATTATTAGACCCCTTATCCTTTTAAAGTTAACAATAAAGTCCCTGAACTTTGTTTTGAACAAAAAGTCCTTCATTTCTACATGATTAAATTCTTCTACATTACATAAACTGGTGAAAAAGCCCTTTTGCATGAACAACCACCTAAGCATTATAAGGACCATTTTGCCAAGTTTCAAAAGTCCAGGGACTTGCTCATGCAAAAAAAGAGTCCATAGACGCAAATTTTACAAAAGTCCATAGGCGTTTTAAATAATTGCTCCATACATATCCCCTTAGTTTGTTGAAAATCGGTCTGCAAAATACAATGTTTTTGTCATTTAGGAATAAGCTAAAATTAAAGTATGGATTTAAAAAAAACTACAACTATGATAATTGATCTTAAATGTGAAAACCTTTTCGTTTCTAATATCTTCTGCATCCAAGCTGACAGGAGTTTCCATGGCAAAAAGAGCCAATATCTGAAGCAGATGGTTTTGCATAATGTCTCTAATTATTCCATAGTTATCAAAGTATCTATAAGAAGCAAAAAGTACAACGTAAATAAATATTCCTTGAGTATACACCTAGACTTTGCTATAACAAACATAAGGATGAATGAATAATTACCCTCCTCGTCCTTCAGTACCAAAATCTTCAGCGAATATGAATTGCACATTCCTTATATATTGTCTTGACCACAAGGGTTCAAAAATGAGGTTAGAAAAACGAAGAACTGAAAGATTCTCCACCAGCTCTTTCCCAAGATAATGATCTATCCTGCAACATAATAACAAATTTATTTAAACTGATGCCTTGTTTTTGTTTCTTGATTAAAAAGTGTAAGATTAAAAAACGCTAAACTACCTGAAAATTTGGTCCTCGTCCAAGTATTGCTTGAGGGACTTTGTTAATGCAGCGGAAGATTCAGAATCCCTACCAAATGGTTTTTCTACAATTACCCTTGTCCATCCATTTGCAGCAGATGCAGATGTGCTGGCACATTTAACCGCATCTATGAAAATATTTGGTGGTATTGATAGATAAAAGAGACGGTTTGCCACCCTTCCATCCTACATAAAAATTAATCGTTGTAAGAACTAAAATCTTGCATGCGGCTTAATACTTCATATAAACATGCAAGTGTTATTTGTTGCAAAGTACAAATCATTCTAGTCAAAATGCAAAACATAACAATAACACAAACTTTGCAAGATTTAACAGTCTCAGACAAAGGGTGTAAAACATAATCCTTTCTTTGTGTTTGAAATTGTCCATTGCTCCTAATTTGTCTAATATCACTCTCCCCTTTATAGTGTCATTTGACCTTTTGAAAGAAAGATGGCTAGTCTGCTAAACAGAAATTTGAGTACTGCAATTTAAGAACAAACTTCTTGTACAGATAATGTCATTTGGCATAAACGGGTGCTTGAATGTGCCTTTCCAAAGTGACGACTATGGTTCAGAAGATGGTGTTTAAATACGTTTTGCTGCTAGAATTGTAATAATCACTTTTCATATACTTGGGTGTTTGGTAAATTCTGATTATTTTAAGAAATATAATTTAACCACATCCTTTAATGATTACTTCTGGTGCAGCTGTTATCAACTTGATTATTAAAAATTCATTATTTAAACCCTAAATAGTCAGATTATCAGAAACAGATGTAGGTTACCCAAACACTAGAATCAGAACCTCGTGACTTAACAGGTAGTCACTTTTAGAGTACATATCAAAGTACCCCCTAAAAAAAGACTCAAAGTGGTAAATTAAAAGTACTTGTACAACTTATAAAGATGAACCCATAAACATCAAATTACCTCATGCTCCTTGAGCTTTTTGTCTAGCTCCAAGAAGTTTTCTTTGGAGTCGTATTGACCTGGGTGGTAAAAACATCTTTCAAGAAACTGATCCATCTTTTCACCACAGTTCTCCCTAAAAGATGCGATACAAAAATTTGGCATAATCCACAATAGGCAACAAAGACCTTTAGTAAAGCTTAATTTTTTTCAAATAAATGACATGAAAAGCAAATGAACCTGAAAAAGAAATGGAAGTGTTTCACCTTTGATCGATTCTGCATGTAAGTGTCTTGCTAACCATGGTTCTAAGTTCAGCATCACTCATCTTACTACGTGCATATCCAAATATAGTGAAATGCTGGTAAACAATTGGCAAAAATAAAAAAATAAGACTATTGCATTAGTGATGTGTGATGAACAATGGTAAAATTAAGTTTATTTTTGGTATGGAAAATAAAAAAAAGCACAGACCTTGGGGAGAAAACCTTCGTAGTAAAGTGCAAAAAGTGCAGGAAATATCTTCTTCTTTGCAAGATCACCAGATGCACCAACCACAGTTATACTAACAGTTGAGTTATCTTTGTTGAAGTCAAGATCAGCAATGTCTATGCTTTCTTCAGGAGGAGTGACAGGTGGGACGGATAATATAGCATCTTTTGATTTCTTAACAGGATCATCGCTTTTAACAGGAGAAACTTTCATAGTTGATGCATCTAATCATGACCAAGGAGCACACAAGTAGCAAAAAAATCATTAATTACTGTAGGTCTAGTGTTGAATAAATCGCTACCAATATACACATAGGCATATACAATATAATTAAATTGCAAATTCATTTATGAATATTGTGAGAAGCAGGACCATATTTCTAATATTGGTTTGGTTGGGGATGAACTGTAGAAATGAGGGATAAAAAGGAGGTTGGTTAATTGGGTAAGATTAAAGTAGGAAGGAAGGAAGTAAGTAAGTAACCTTGTTGTAGATGAATCGCTTTGGAGAGCGAGAGTCCATTAGATGATTGTCGCAGAGAGAAAGGGGATTGTTTGGGGGGAATGGCAATGGTTGGATGAAGGCGAGTGATGAAAGAGGAATAAGCCGATGCGGAGGAGGATGGAGAAAACGTCGCCATGGTAATCGTAAACCAGGGGTGTGTATGGATTGGATTGGATTGGAGCAGAAGAAACAAAGAGACTTGATGTGTATGTAGTGTTAACTGTC
The DNA here is from genome assembly GCA_025506505.1 of Flaveria sonorensis. Taxonomy (NCBI): domain Eukaryota; kingdom Viridiplantae; phylum Streptophyta; class Magnoliopsida; order Asterales; family Asteraceae; genus Flaveria; species Flaveria sonorensis. Next base: position 691,065 of record CM046434.1, read on the forward strand.
AAGGAAGGATGGATGGATTTGGGCGTTGAAAATGAGAAAAGGGGGTGTTGTGTTAACTGTTAAGTAGGATGTTCGGAGAGGTCGATGAGGAGTCCCTTGAAATCTCCGAAAGGCTGTTGTGCTGATCTGCCCCTTAAAACTTCAAAGGATGTCAATTTACGTGTTCGCCAATCGCTATCGCCTTCTGCTTTTGACTTTTGAGTTTTGACCCCCACATCTTGGGCTCACATTCCTTCACCTTATGGGCCCAACTACAATTTGCCCTTTCCTCCAACTTGTATTCCCTTTTATATGATTGCTGTTTCATCCATCTACATCTACCTATAACTCTACAAGTCTCTTCCTCAACCCACTAATGGTTAAACCCGCTTATTTTGGGCCCTACTGTCTGAACGCTTAAAGCCTGAATTCAACAAGTGCTACGGCCTGTAAGCGACCCAGAATGAGGCTATAAATAAAAGACTCCAGCTTCTCATTTGGAAATCATTCAGAACTTGATATGTGTTTTAAACGCTCTGTTGAGTGTTCAAACCAACCAGATTTAGTAATTCTATTAAAGAATATGTCTACCAAAAGACTGGTGGACAATTAGGTGAGGGTTCTCCCTTAGAATAGGATTGGAGGTCGGGTGAGAAACCCGAGGGCACAGTTTGAGTACTCATAGGGTATACATATAACTACTCGCGAGATACGGTTGTTGAACCCGAGATAGATGCAGGTGAGATACCTATAGTGAAATATTCTTAAGAACAATGGTTGGTCACCCAGTAAGGTCAAAACCCTAAGGGAATGAGTCTAATACCTAAGATTAAGATATGCTAATACCTAACTTATATAGGATATGAAAACATATAGGATATGTGATCAATCCTAAAGAAGCGAAAAGCTCGAGCGTGGATTAGTGTACTTATATTTCAATATGTGAGTTATGTGAAATATATGCAATATGTGCATGCGATATGAAAAGTGAAATCCTGAGAATAATATGGGTACCTGAGTTATATGAAATGTGTACAATGTGTCAACGACACATGAAATAACAAATTATGAGAAAATGTGAATACATATCATTATGTAACCAAGGTATTTCAAGTACGTAAATGGTTGAATGTGCAAGGAATTATTGAACTCAGATGTGATTTTCTAGTTTAATATAATTACACGTATTGGATGTGTTGAACACATATGCGAGTTTTTTGGTTCAAACAATGATCACATGTGACTTTCGTGATCGATGAGATGTTGGATTCAAATGTGAGTTTCCTGGTCCAACGTTAAACAACATGTAAGTTTCAGGGTTAGTGAAAGTATTATGTTGAGATGTGAGTTTCCTAGCTCAAGCTAGTTTGTATGCATCGGTATTGGACTCGGATGTGAGATTCCTGGCCTGATGCTGGAATATATTTATCGGGGTAAGTATTAGGTTAAAATAAGGTTTCATGACCCAGTGATGAAACCTATGTGTTATGAATATGATAATCAATGTGTAAAATATTAATGTGATTATGTGTACAACGTGTTAATTATGTGAGGATCCCATGGATGTGGAATGGTACCGAGTTACCTGGATATGGGATGAAAATATCGAAAACTCACATGGATGTGATGTGATTATAAATCATATGAATGTGGGGTGACAGGTAATTACAGAGAATTGTAACTAATTTCGTACATGTCACACCCCCCCCCCCCCCCCCCCCGCTTGTAGCGGAATCACGAGGATGTAACGGATATCATCATAACACATTGTTATGTAACAAAGAATCACTAAATGAAATGTAACCAACATGTCATGATGTCAACCGATACAAACAGAGACTTGGGTCGTACTTACTCACTTCCACGACATGCATAGTCAACACAAAGTATATGTTCTAAATCCCACATCCCGAGATAAGACTAAGAAAAACACACCCAAAAGTAAACAAACATAAACCATCATTAGTAAACATGTATTGCTTAATCATAAGGTAATGCAATGAACAATCTATGATAGTCATATTTAATGGTCTCACTAAGCCAATAGCATTATCTAGCATCAACAGTGGTAATTACCCGAAAATAAATACTCGAAAAGAGTCAATAGATGGTTGGTGAGTTCACATGTTTAATTTAAACAAACTGTGATGTGTTATGTAAGTAGGACACGTACGTAAATAAGTTATGCATAAGAAGAATCAAATGTAGATATGAGTTTCACAACCAAACCTAATGACGTTGGTGATATTAGATGTCAAACGTTACTTATGAACTCAGCATCTCTCCTATCCACGGTCGTTGTGGGATTTACGTAGGGTGTCACAGAATTATCGGATTATGTTCACCCAAGAGTCTGTGTGTGACTACTTCAGTTCTCTAGTTATAATAACCTGCTATTTTGTTCCAATAGCATATGGCGAATGATGATACACTTGCTCAAATTAGTAAGCGTTTATAATAAATTTGGTGTGTGTTTTTATTTTCAAACGATAGGTGGCGTTAAACTTGCTCAAACTACCAAGTGTTAACAATAAGATGCACATTTGTTCAAAACTTTACGCGTAACCAAAAAGAGATTTGGGATAGTACTCAAAGTGAAGAAGGAGAGACCTATTACGTCTTGTTTCTCACAAAATGTTTAGAGCTACAAGAATAGAAAAAGCTCGTTGTTAGTGGGTCAATAGTTATAACCCCAAAGGAATTCTGAGGCTCAAATTAGTGGGTTACCATTAAGTTTTAATAAAAATCAAATCAGAGAGTTGTAAGGCGGACCGAATATTCTAGGAAATCAAAAGGCATCATCCCGCCACACCAAAATATTAGATACCTACCATTTCCCGTTGCAATAGGCCACTAGGAACGCTCCACGTGTCCGGCCACATAATTGAAAATACGTCCACTTGTTAGCAAGGAGCCTCGAACGGTAAAATGAGCAGATAAAGCCACGTGTCTAATCCCTCCCGCGTCGTCGATCTATCCGTTAACCCTAATCTCTCTCTCTCTCTTTCTTTCTCTGCAATTCCATCTCCTCCGCTCAACACGAAAAGAGAAACAACAAATTAGGGGAAATTGCATCTCTTGTTGCCCGAAGATTTCCTTGATCTTTTGGTGAAATTCATATTCTTCTCGTTCGCATGGGGAAGCTTATATGCGATTCAACGACGTCCTCTCCCGTGATCCCATGGAAAGACCCCACCGCAGCTCCATCCTCCATTGATACCATCGCCGCCGTAGACGAGATCCTCACCCCCACCCCCACCCCCACCACCACCTGGGATAACGTCTCAGGGCTGGAGGACCAGCAGAAGAGGCACCTGCAGAAGCTCCACGCCAAAGGGGTCCTTTGGAAGCACCCGGGGAATGGGAATAAAAACCCTAATCAAGAAGACGATTCCTCGGCGGTGGTTTTCAGGCTGAGCCACGGCGGAGATGTCGAGGCCGACGGAAATTGCTTATTCACGGCGTCTCAGAAGGCGATGAACCTTAAGGAGATCAACGCCAAAGATCTACGGAGGAGGACGGTGCGGAGGTTCTTGGAGGATCTTGGATCTGAGAGCGGGATCGACCGACAAAACATCGATGCGGCGATTAAGCACATGTATGCGCCAGATCTCAGATCTGGTTGGGGTATACATGTTGTTCAAGAGCTCAAATTGCTTGCCAAGAAACTAGATCGTCCAAGTTTAGATTCAGCTATCCAGGAGCTCGTTAATCTTGGTATGCAGAGGTATCAAAACTATCTATTTCCATCTTAATCTGCGTTCATTTATAAGCCCTAGATTGTTGTAACTCGAATCAATCTGATTGATAAATCACAACTTTTGCATCTACCCGACATTGTTTTGAGGCTTCAATCTGGGTGAAAGTTGATTGATACATGGAAGCCTTTGTAAATCTAACACATCTGACATATTCGTCCTCAGATCTAAGTTTTCCATGTGAAACTTGTATTCAACGAAGATACATATATTTATTTGTTTATTTTTCAAATAACAAACACAAACAAACCCACCCATATCTCTCACACAGAACTCTGTGGATTTGGTATCATCATTCTTTCTTAAAAAGAAACATAGTATGAGAAGTTGAATACGTTTTGGTGATGATTACAGAGAATTGGCTGCAGAATCTATTTATAAAGAGAGATGTATTGCTGTGGACAATGGTCAAAACTGGGCCAAGTATATGTCCATATCTGGTTCTCCAGATGATGAGTATGACATCATAACTTTGCAGTATACAGAGGAAGGTCTGTTAACTATAGATGACAACAGAGAAGGCCATGCGGCAGCTTTTGGAGATGATATAGCAATTGAATGTATTGCCACTGAGTTCAAAAGAGAAATTTATGTGGTATGGGATTTCAACTTTTTGTTTGCCCTCATTTCACGACATATATATATATATATATATATATATATATATATATATATATATATATATATATATATATGTTTGACCTCACCTTAGTATCTTACTAGTTTTACCTGGTCAAATTATTACTGTCTACAGTTGCAATGTATTTGTCTACAAGGCATTGTAGGTTTTAGTTGTTCCATAACTTTCTACTGTTTGTTCATCAATGTATGACCCATATGGTAAATGTGCTCATCAAATGTTGAGATCTTGTGATCAAAGCAAATATTGAGGTTTACCCTTGTTTTTGGTATATAAGATTTTATGGTTATGATATGACAAGCAAGCAAGCTCAGATGATTTGGTTTTATTTATAGTCCTGTGGATTTACTTATATTTATTGGATTTACCTGCTAAATACAGTTGCAAGCACATGGGTCCGATGCAATGGTTGATGAAGATAATTGTGTGTTTTTTCTTCCGCATCGCCCAAAGAGTGAAATTTGTGGAGCTCCTTTCTTTCTCTTCATGAAAGGAACAGGTAAGATCTTTTCTTAAAATCCAACTCTTTCAAGTAAAAAAAAAAAAAAGATTGATTGATCTAAACTGTCATGATTTGTTTGGTTTGTTATACAGGTTGGTGTGGAGCTGGGGCTGATCACTATGAGCCCCTTATAGCACATTCTTCTTCGGTGGTTTCCCATGAGAAAGTTGCACTGGTTCTTTGAGTTTTGGGGTTTAGAGAGATTTGAGTTAGACAAATAGGCATTCTTTTTGTGTCATTCTTTCTTCTGGTTAGAAAGGAAAATTGAACCTTGAATGAAGAAGATTTTGTAAGTGTATGGGCGGCTGTTTTTGTTGTTGTTGATCTGAGGGTATAGGATTAATTGTTGGTTGAGATTCTACAATTCTCCCGAGGATTAGTTTTTGTATTGTTTGAGCATCATTCTTGTTTGTTTCAAGTCAGGAATGGTGCCTGCCGGCTTTCTTGTGATCGAGTGCCACATTTAATGGCTTCTCCTCCAACTGTTATTGGAACTCATTTAATTCAAAAGTGATGTTTTTTTATTTTTATTTTTATTTTTTTGTTTAGCATGAAAACGGTAACATCAACCACTATTATATGAAAATCAAATGCTGCAGTTTACAATATTATAAAAACCTATAAGAAAATGTTAAAAGTTGACAAACACACAAATTGCACACAACTTGTAGTCTTGTATGATGTAGAAATTAGAAAAAACTGAGCCAAATCACATGCCATAACAAGATGGTACATAACTGGGAGCCAAATTACATGCCATAACAAGATGGTACATAACTGCCAACCACACAGTAAACCATGACTAAGTTGCCCACTAACACATGACAGAACTGAAAGTAACTACAACTAAGATCTAAAAGAAAACTGATAAGTCCAGGATGAGCTGCGAGCCGTGACCGGATGTCGAGAGATGTAGTTGGTTGTGGAACAAGACCCGAGCCACGGCTTGTGTTGACCTTACATTTTATATAACTCATTTACAAGTGTCAGTGGGGTTCCCCACCGGCATGCAACGTATCACGCTCTGATTGGTCAGTGATTTTTTTTGTTTTTTTTTAGCTACAGACAGCAAATTGAGGTTGGTCAAATGGTTTAAGGCTGTTATTCTAAGTTTTTTTGTTCTAGCTGGTTGTGGGTTCTAACCTTCCACCCAGCAAGTTTTTCAAACGATTTTTTCAATACTTTTCTTATATATTTTTTTTGTAAAGATACTTTTTTTATTGGTTAGAAATACGTAATACGATACGATTAATGAAATAAATTTCATAGAAAATTAGATACACATTACATTACATACACGTATATAGAATCAAACCAAATACTATATTAGGGAGGAGGGGGTGCCCTCGGGTACCTGCTCGGGTAGGGGGGCACCCGCTCGGGTACACCGCCGCCACCCTTGCGGGTACCCTGGCGGGTAGTGCTCGCGGGTACCATTTGCCGAAGAAGAAACAGAAGAAGAACGGCTATATAGCCGTTGAAGATATCCGTTGGAGGCGCCCTCCAATATAAAAAAGAAAAATCATTTTAACACTATAAATACTCACACACATACACAATATTATCTACACAAACACACATATATTTACACAAACACAAACACAATATACACACTATTATTTACACAAACTCAAAATAAATCATACAAACACAACAATTACACAAACACAACAATGTCTGATGAGTTTCCAAATTTGTACATTCCCGAAAACGATTTGGATTCGTTGAATTCGAATGATAGCAGTTTATATTTTATGAAACATCTTGTCGACAAAGCCTTGGAAAGATACGGCAAGTAGTTCTTCTAAAAAAATACGTTCCACGCGATCGTGTAACGGGTCACGAGCTACTTATGAACGACTATTTCGTTGACGATTAGAAATACGATGAACAAACGTTTCGAGAAAGGTATCTTATGTCGAAACGTTTATTCTTAAAAATAGTCGGCGATGTCGAATCACAAGAAGAATGATTCCAAGACGGCCTTGACGGGAGGATGAAAAAGAGTTTCACCCCGCTACAAAAATGCACATCGGCGGTCAGACAATTCGCAACTGGTAACACTCCAGACGAGTATGATGAGTATTTATGTATGTCTGCTCGCACTTCGCGTGAGTGTCTATAATTTTTTTGCAATGTCATTATTAAGTTATATGGTAGAGAGTTCCTTCGTAGACCTACAAACCACGATGTTGCACTTTTGTACCAGGCACACGAGGATAAGCATCACCTTCCTGGTATGCTTGGTAGAATAGATTGCACACATTTTGTTTGGAGAATGTGTCCGACCGAGTTGCGTGGCCAATATATAAGAGGTGATCACCAATATCCGACGGTCATGCTCGAAGCGGTGGCTTCAAATGATATGTGGTTTTGGCATGGTTTTTGTGGCCCGTCCGGGTCGAACAACGACAACAATGTTCTTAATCAATCCCCAATATTTGTACCTGAAAGGAATGGTACCGCACCCAAGTGTCCATTTTATGTAAATGGACATCTATACAAATGGGGATACTATCTTACCGACGGGATCTATCCTACTTGGTCAACGTTTGTGAAATCCTTTCCATATCCGACCGATCCGAATCAAAAGATATTCAAGAAAGTGCAAGAGTCGGCTAGAAAAGATGTTGAAAGAGCTTTCGGTGCACTAAAAGGAAAATGGGGCATACTTAGGCGACCGATGCGGGCTATGACGGTTGACAAGATTCGGAGCGTGGTTTACGCATGCTTGATATTGCACAACATGATCCTGAAGGAAGAGCGATATCACCGGTATACATAATGGACCCTCCGGTCCAACCGGTTTTTGACGGTAATGCTCTTTCGGAAATATATGATCAAGATACACATTTCCGACTTTGATATGTTCTTGTCGAACATCTTTCAAGTTTAGATCTAGCGTACCTCGCTTTGGACGAGGAATAGGTTAATTTAAATATTTGTAATGTTTTAGTTTTAATTATGTACTATTTTTATTTTTTAATTATGTAATCATTTATTTTTAATTATGTAATTTTATTTTTAATTATATAATTTTTAATTTTTAGTAAAAGTTATTTTTTTTTTTGAATTATTTAAATGTAAAAATAAAATTTTCTGTGTAGTTTAGGGTTGTATTTCCAACTTTTTGAGTGTTTCAGGTAGTTTATGATACTTGTGATGTGCAGTGTGTGATCGGTGGATTACAGGGTAGTCCAGAACACTTCCTCCCTTACGTTGAGTGTTGACTTTTGTGAGCGAGTATTTGACTTAAACGTATTAAACGGTTAATTGGATATTTTCCGCGAAAAGTGTGAGTCTCACAGGATAGAGATTTAAAAGGGAAACAAAATCTGTAATGGGACGTGTATGCATAGAACGTGGACACATATATGCGATTAGAAGGACACGTGGTTTTCTCCCCTCCGGCCTCCAGTGTGACCTCACCCCGGTTGCCGGTTGCCGGCTTATTACATATATATAATAAGATATGCGTCTTGTGTCCTCATTTAGAATTCCTCTGTCGGAGAATTGAAGCTAGATGTCGGGTGTATCCCTTGCGGTGGGTGGCCCTGGTGATGAAAGAAGCAACAGGCAGAAGAGTGTGATGGGGTCCCTACGGGTGATCGAACTCCAGCTGGTGGCTTTCATAATGGTGTTCTCAGCGAGCGGTGTGGTCCCGCTTTTCGACCTGGCTTTCCCTGCCTTGACCACCGCATACCTCCTCCTCCTCTCACGCCTGGCCTTCCCAAGCCTCAGTTCCAGTTCCAGTTCCATATGCGAAGGAAGCGGCCGGATGTTCCGAGCCTACGTGATGTTAGGCACCACAGTCGGACTCTTCCTGCCGCTGGCGTACGTCTTGGGTGGATTCGCCAGAGGGGATGAGCCTTCTGTTGCGTCCGCCACGCCGCATCTCTTCTTGCTCTCCTGTCAGATACTAACCGAGAACATCATCACTGGCCTCTCTCTGTTTTCACCTCCAGTTAGGGCTTTAGTCCCCTTGTTGTATACGCTCAGAAGGATATTCCTCATCCTCGATTGGGTTCAACATGTCTGGATTAGCAGGCCCCTCCCTCCAAATGCTCACATCAAGGTACTCAACTACACACACACACACACATATATATTCATTTAAAAGACCTGATCGATCATCTGCGCTGTGCTGTTTTAATTAGGATGTGGCATGGTTTTGGTTTGGAAGGGTCCTTGCTTTAGGGAATCTGGCGTATTTTTCCATCAATCTGCTGGGGTTCTTGATTCCTCGACTCCTCCAAGAGCATTCAATCAGTACTTGATGGAGGAAAACGACATCCAGAGAAACAAGGCAGAGGACAAGGATCTGCATCCATCATCTTCACCTGCTCCTGCTCCTGCTCCTGCTCACATCAAGTCTAATTAATTAGAAGCTTTACTCTTTTTCGTTTTATATGTTTTGTTTTAAGTTGACGAGCAAAGGAGGGTGGTGGTTCTTATTTTCTACTTAAACTTGGTGCTTTCATTCTCAGCACAACGTTACATCTTTTTATTTATTTAGTCAGGTTAAAGAGCTTTTCTGTTGATATAATTCAGTAATTAATTGTCACCGGAAATAGCTACTCATGCTTCTGTTACATATATAACTTCCTCTCTTGATTTGGCTTTCTAATTGACGCATCAGGCTATCACCTCTATCAGCCGATATACCTATTGTATCGCATGTATTTTTATGTCATAGCATTGTTTGCAAGGGTGTGTATGTGTATTATTACGTCATAGTACTGTTTAATTGTAGAGGTATAGATGTAACTTGGATTTATATATGTAGGGTTATTGTAATCATCACGTAGAATCAAAAAATAAAATTTCAACTACTGTATTCAATTCGTTTATGGTACCAGAGCAAGCAATTGTCCATAAACTCTTAAATAGTTGAATAATATACAAACCCGTAATATGATAATCTTTTGAGACAAATGTCAATACAAATATAAAATAGTAGTTTACAACCACAAACGTTGCTCGTGTGATGAACGGGGCTCAGAATAGGATTTCGGGAATAGCTACTAACCATCAACAATAGTCACGCCAAAGCAACCCGATATCATCTTTTGGTTACAATCATAGCCCAACACAATTAAAATGTTCAACACCATACAACATTTATATGTCTTGATACATGCTTCAGATGAACACAGATTCACCATCACTGATTTGAATAAGCATCAGTTTATGTTTCCGAGTGCAGCATCATGGCATATTCTTAAAAGCAAACACAAGAACAGGGTCTCAGATGAACAGTCATCACCATCGTCGAACTATACCGACATATAAAACTCCTTCACAAAATCACAAAGGACGAGGGTTGCCTTTCCCGTTATCGCCGACCTTAAAATTCCACGCAAAACACGCGCTAATTGAAACAACATCAACAACCACCTGAACACCGCCGCCGGCGGGAAAAATACATAAAAAACCTAGATCTAAACACAAAACTACACATGCAGCAAAAAGAAACACCCAACACAACCGGCCACATCTGCGCTGGCAGCCAGCGGTCTACAAATACAAACAAACAAAGCACTGGAGGCGACGGGAGGTGGAGAAAGGGAAAACAGATCCGAGGCGGCACACGGGAGGTGGGGAAACGGTAGCCTAGCCGGAGCGGCCACCGCCTCTGCCATCTCCAGCACCATCAAACACCGAAAATCACTTTATCTCTCTACAAATAATCTGTCTACATACCTGTCCATCTATAAAAAGAAGAACCACCACGGCGTCAATCGGCCAACCAAACACAACCATCGCCACCCACCGCCATCGCCGACTATATTCCGGCTGGACGAGGGAGTGAAATGAGGCGTGTGATGATATAAAGCAAACGACACAAAACCCGAGGCCTAGCGAAATACCGAGAACACCCTCGGTTATTGTTCATTCACTTATATTATAAAATATAGGAGAATTCACAAATAATAACATAGCTTAAATAGGTACGTACACCCGAGAGGCATCATGGGAGGTTGTAAACTCGTTTAGTGGTATATGGTAGTCCTAATTTGATTGAAACGACTGGGCAAGGTATGGTTACTAAAATAAATATAAACAATAATGACGTGTGTCGTAAGCTTATATATCTAATTATTTTAAATAAGCTAAAAATATAAATAGGTTTAAACATAGATCTTAGAAGGTTAACATGCTTTTAACTTGAAAAGACATGATTTTTATCGTATCTTTAAGCGTGTCGACTTGTTGATAACATGAAATCTGTTAAGCACAAACAAGAAACCTATTAAACGTTATGTCGTGTCGTGTCGTATCATGCTAACAAATCCATGTCATAAATTTACAGCCTTAACATATGGAAACACTATTATCGCTTGCGACTACCAAGCACTAGACGTACTCCGCACCAAACCTTCATTCATTCTCAAAGTAAGAACTATGTGGCCAACGATAGTAGTATCCGCAAAACACTTTATGATGATATAACAATTTATGATCTCAAAACTGATACTATCGTTAAAGATTTCTGGATTAAAATTCAAGATATTTTTGCAAAACAAGGTTCTCGCATTGCTGCCCTCGAGCATGAGTTTGGTAACTTCACTCTAACTGGATGTGTCACCATGAATCGTACTATAAGAAGTTAAAGGTTGTAGAACAATTAAAGTGGACTGGACATCTATTTTGTGAAGCTAGACTTGTGTGAGAACTTGTTAGATCGAGGTCTTCCACTCGGATATAATAGTACAACTTTTATCAACCAAAGGGAATTCCCCTGTTGGTCAATTACTAAGTAACACCATTCACACGTACCCACTTCAAAACAGAACCACCCAATTCACCAATTTGATCCCTACTTTCATCGCAATTAGAACAATGAGTGGGGTAGAGGCTATAGAGGTAATGGTGGTCGAGGACGTGGTTATGGAGGCTAAGGGGGTCGGTCGGCACCGCCATAATGGTTTTGGTGGAACACCCGACATTACGTCTAATTCTCACATAACTTGCTGATTGGTAGAAACCCCACCCCCACTCCATATCGTGAAGCTCATGACTACCAGCACAGTATTATCGCACAACGTCTCATCCTATGGTAAAAAACATTACGGTAAAAAAGGTTGATCAATATTGTTGTGAATGAGTTTTTGGTCAATACAATAGATCAGAGCTCCATTAGCTCTATATATAATCAGAAATACATAAAAGGTGCAACTAATTGATTGAGGGCCACTAATTATGCTAATAATAGAGGAGATAAGCATGGAAGGAAAATAATGAAAAATATTTATATAGGGATAATATTGTCATTTACTCCCCCTCAAGTTGGAGAATGAAGATCTTGAATGCCCAACTTGTCAAGTAGCATTCGAAACTGTTGTGTACCTAAGGGCTTCGTGAGTATGTCTGCAATCTGTGTCTTAGTGTTAATTTGCATGGGTTGGATTTCTTTTGACTCAACACGTTCTCTACCAAAATGGCAATCCATTTCAAAATGTTTGGTTCGTTCGTGAAAAACCAGATTGTTAGCTATATGACGAGCTGCTTGATTGTCACAGAATAAGGGAGTTGGGCCGATGGGGGGCATATCGAGTATACTAAGAAGCCATCTCATCCACAAAACTTCACTGACTGTGTTAGCCATTGCCCGGTACTCAGCTTCAGCTGACGATCGCGAGACAACAGATTGCTTTTTGGATTTCCATGATATAGGTGCACCTCCCAAAAGGAGTAAATAACCGGTTCTAGATCTTCTTGTAACTGGGCATCCAAGCCAATCAGAGTCACAATAAGCTGTGAGATTGGTTCCTCCTTCCTTGGGAATTAAGATGCATTGTCCCGGTGTCGCCTTAAGATACCTTAGAACGCGGTTAGCAGCCTCCATGTGACTTTGTCGGGGATCACTTACAAATTGACTCATAACATTCACAGCGTAAGCGATGTCGGGCCGGGTGGCTTGCAAATAAAGGAGTTTCCCGACCAACCTTCGAAATCGATTTGAATCCACATGTGGTTCTTCATCACATTTCCCAAGTTTCAAGTTTTGTTCCATTGGAAATGGACTTGGTAGACAACCCATCATTCCCGTTTCTTCTAGGATATCGAGTGTGTATTTCCTTTGACTTAGCACCATTCCTTCCTTCGTTCTAGCAACCTCAATTCCAAGAAAGAATTTCAAAGAGCCTAGATCTTTAATGCTAAATTTGTTGTCAAGAAAGATCTTGGTCTCTTGTATTTTACTTGAGTTGTTTCCCACAATGATGACATCGTCAACATAAATTAGTGCAGCAACAAAAACTTCTTTTTCTTTGAAGATGAACAAAGAATGGTCAGCCCCTGTTTGTTTAAAACCAATTTCCATCAAAGAGTTGGTAATTTTTTAATACCAATTCCTTGACGCTTGTTTGAGTCCATAAAGTCATTTTCTTAGTTTGCACACCATGTTATCATCAGGTTTTCCAAATCCCTGGGGTATTTTCATGTATACATCCTCATGCAAGTCGCCATGTAAGAAGGCGTTGTTAACGTCAAGCTGGTGTATGCTCCAACCACACTTAACAGCCACAGTTAGAAGGGTTTGGATGGTCACTAATTTGGCAACCGGTGCAAAGGTCTCATGAAAGTGTATCCCTTCCATTTGTGTGAAACCTTTTGCCACAAGACGGGCCTTGTACCGTCTGATGTCTCCATTTGGCTTGAACTTTATTTTGTAGACCCACTTTGAATCAATTGCCTGCTTTCCTTCCGGTAATTTTTCTAGTGTCCAAGTCTCATTTTCTTCGAGAGCTTGGATTTCTTTCTTCATGGCCTCTCTCCATTTCGGGTCACGCGCAGCGTGATTAAAATGTTTTGGCTAATTACTTGAAGTAATGGCCGCCAAGAATGCTTTATGTGTGTTAGTAAATTTATTATAAGAAACAAAGTGTGTCAAGGGATGTACCGTTGGGGACTCTTGATTGTTAGTGGGTTGCGTGTGGTCTGTAGATGGGCGAAGTTCAACTTCATAATCATTGAGGTGCTTTGGACTAGATTTGTGTCTTTTCTCCCTTGGCAACTTGACATTTATGCTAGTGGGCCTTGCATTATCCTTGGGTTGTGAGCCCTCTTACACTTCTTGATTTTTCGTTGGACTTTCTTGAGGCCCAGACACATCTTTCTCACCAAAATGATCTTCTTCCTGATGTGTGTTTAGGCCATCGTTTCGTGCTTCATGTTGTGGCCCACTGTTGTTGGTTTTTTCTTATTCCCTAGGCCCAAGACTTTCATGTCTCTCGTTTCCACTAGCATCAACAGTGAGGTGGGGCTCACCATCATTTTCATCAACTATTAGTTCTTCCTCAAAATTTTGAGGGAAATTAAATATATCTTCCTTTTTAGTTTTATCATTAGCGAAAGGAAAGACATTTTCAATAAACTTGACATCTCCTGATATCACGATCTTGTTGTGTTTAAGATCATAAATTTTGTATCCCTTCGTACCTGGCGGATAACCCAAGAATACACCCGGTCTTCCTCTTATCTCAAACTTGTCCCCTTTTGTTTCCATGCTTTTGTAATATGCAAGGCAACCAAACACCCTCATGTACTCATAGTCAGGTTTTGAATTGTGTAGAACTTCATAAGGTGTCTTGTTACCTATGACTTCCGATGGCATTCTCTTTATAACATGTGTGGCCGTTAGAATGCATTCTCCCCAAAATTTTATGGGCAAATTTGCTTCAAACTTTAATGCTCGTGCCGTCTCTAATAAGTGCCGATGTTTCCATTCCACTACAACATTTTGTTGCGGTGTATGTGGACAAGTCGTCTCTAGCACAATCCCTTCTTTAGCATAAAAATCGAGCATATGGTTTGAAATGAACTCACCTTCATTATCACACCTTATTCTTTTAATATTTTTTTCAAATTTAGTTTGAACAAATTTATGAAAATATTCAAGACACATACTTACTTCGTGCTTGTGTTTGAGAAGAAACACCTGAACGGCCCGGCTAAAGTCATCAACAATTGTCAAAAAATAGCTTGCACGTGTAAGAGAAGGTGTACGGTATTTACCCCACACATCACAATGCAATAATTTAAAACAAGCATGTGTTTTAGTTGTGCTAATAGGAAATGGTAGTCTAGCAAACTTAGCTTTAACGCGAGAGTCACAAAAAACCTTGGTGTTAGAAGAAACATTTTTAAGAAACTCAACATGAGAAAGTTTAGTTTTTGATGGATGGCCTAATTTTTTATGCCATGTGTCAAAGGTTGTCATCATTGCTTGCCTCTTGCCTCCCATCATCCCCATCTTGTATAGACCACCTTTGCATTCACCCACTCCAATCAGTGTTCTTGAACGTAAGCCCTGCATCACACAAAATTCGGGAAAAAACGTTATTGCGCATTGTAGATCTCGTGTTAATCTACTAACGGACAATAAGTTGCATTTAAATTCAGGAACATGCAGAACATCTTTCATCGTCGTTCCGTTTGGTAAAACGTATTCCCCTCTACCTTTAACTTTGATGGCCTCACCATTAGGTATAGTAATTGGTGGTTCAAAGTATCCTTTTTTCTTGTTTTTAAGAAAAGTATCGTCATAAATAACATGTTCGGTAGCTCCCGAATCAATGATCCACGTTACCTCCCATGTTTGCTACAGGTGCATTATCTTCTACAGTGGTGCCATCTTTATTTCGGAAAAACTTCACAAACTGTTGGTATTGAGCTTCCGTCATACCCGGTTTCGGACTAGCCTCCCCCTCAACACAAGAAGCCTTTGGCCTTCCCTTTAAGTTTTTGTTTTTGCCCGGCCACCAGTCGGGATACCCGATGCGCTTGAAGCATCCTTCCTTGCTATGACCATTCTTCCCACAAAACGAACAATGCTCTACCTATTCATTACTGTTGTGCTTTCCCTCATCGCCGACCATGGTTAAGTTTCTGGGTCTTTTGATCGGAGGATCGTTTACGACCGCTCAGATACCATAAAAAACATTACGGTAAAAGATTGATCAATATTGTTGTGAATGAGTTTTTGGTCAATACAATAGATCAGAGCTCCATTAGCTCTATATATAATCAGAAATACATAAAAGGTGTCACTAATTAGACTAGTAATTGAGGGCCACTAATCATGCCAATAATAGAGGAGATAAGCATGAAAGGAAAATAATGAAAAATATTTATGTAGGGATAATATTGTCCTTTACTTAGTTTAACCAAGTGGACACTAAATTTTAGCAGGTTCTCAATTGGATGCTTTGAACTTCATTAATATTGGTAATGTAGTTTAGAATACAAACCTTACTCATCAGCTTAATTTCTAGAGGATTCTAAGATCAATTATAGCAATGAACGACAAGACACTGATTTACAGGGAATGTAAGAGGATGGGAGATTGGTTTATTCTAGATACCTTCTAATACACCTCTTAAACATGACATTATAACAATATATCACTGTACTATTATATGATACTACATCATTAATTACATCATGTTTCTCCAACCCATCTCTTTGAACGAAGGCACATCAAATAAACAAGTGCAAGTCCTTGAAATGACTACTGAGATTGTTGATCCTGAAAACTAGCTGAGGAGGTCATCGTGGTCTAGAACTATTAGTTTTAAAGATTAGTAACCTACAACCTACCTTAATGAAGCTGATCTGATATAAAAAGTGTAATGATCAAACCTCATCCATCTGCAACGATAAATCGTCTGAATGGAATAATAATATGATCAATGAGCTTGATTCCATGAATAAGAATGACTAGGATTTGGTTGAATTACCAGAGGGTGTAAAACCTGTAGGATGTTAATGGGTAAAAAACAAAATTAGATCTTAATAGAAGCATGGAATGCTATAAAGCTCGATTGGTTGCTAAAGGTTATACTCTAAAAGAAGGAATTGACTATCCGGAAACTCCCTCACTTGTTTCATAAAAGAATTCCATAAAAATCATTATGACCTTTGTAGCTATTTTAACTTACAGTTACATAAGATGGGTATTAAAACCGCTTTAACATGAGGGCTGTTCACAAATCAACCTAAATGTTTCAAACTAAAATGTCAAGAACTCCTTGTTTATAAGGAAAAGAAATCCATATACATCCATTATATGGTGTATAAAGATGATATAATGATCGTTCATAATTATCAATACAAATCAGGTGAAAATTTTTTAAGAACACCAATTATAAAAGTACTCTTTCAATTTGCCATCAAAACAATATTTCATAAAGAATCATATCATCATTATCGTATTTTAAAGTAGTGATTTTTACAAGTATGTACCACTAATATGATCTCCATACTAAAATTAATCATCATGATTAGAGTTTATGATTTTGACTCATATTTAAAAGATATAATCAACATTGTGTAGCTATTTCCCACCAATTTCCTAAAGATCTTGTGCTTCATATATCTTTTATTGTATACTCCAATGATAAATATTTTGTCATTCAAACTTAAAAACTCCGCTTAATGATATTACCACTTTGATAGTTACAAAATGGTTTCACATTGAAAAAAATGCATAAGAATACTTGTTCTTATTTTCATGTCCCTTAAATCACATGTTTGTTACAAATGTAAATTTATAACCCAACCATTGCAACTCTTAGAGTCATTTTGATACCATAGAGATAGATCGGTTATGGCCATAATTAATGTGTGTAACATAACTTATAACAAATTAAATAATAACTAAGTTTTAAATTATATTTTAACATCCTTGAATAAGGTTATTTTCTTATGTATTTTAAAGATGATACAAGCTCCTATTTAAAAGCTTTAGGGTATTTACTTATGATTTTCCAAAGTTACAAAGATCCCATTATATATAGTTTTGGGGTTCCAAACCTCCTCCTATTGCCTTTACCAAGCGGCAAGAGCCTGGAACTCCTGAATTCACTCTTTAACTAGAGGAAGCGCCTAAAAGGGAAGCAACTGGGCTAGACTGCTAATCTTATGGAGTAGTCTAACCCTGGGAAAGAGATTGTCATCGCTGCCGAGAATCAACATGCTTCTTTTTATTTCTAGGTCATGCAAAGGGGGTCAGTCCAAGATCGTACTGGTCCTCCATGCCTTGTCAATTTAATTTTTGCGTAAATTTTAAATTATATTTTAACATCCTTAAATAAGGCTATTTTTTATGTATTTTAAAGATGATACAAGCTCATATTTAAGAGCTTTAGGGTATTTACTTATGATTTCCCAAAGTAACAAGGATCCCATTATATATAGGGATGAATATTTATTAAACGTTAATACTAACAATCCTACAATCAAGGACTATTAATCTCTAAATAATATTATATATCTAGAAGAGATATATTATGCTAATATGCCCCCCCTCCCCCCGTTCACACCCCGATTCACGGATGTGGTCATTTGTACATACACAATTATTCAAAGCGGAAGGCCTAACAATAGAAATTAGACTGAATTAAAACTTTTACAACATCTACGTAATCTACTCATCCAATGCATTCAAAATACAAATTATAGTGTAAAGCATTGCCCAAGGCAGTCTTAACTTAGTCATTATCTTAAGATGTGAAGATCTTATTTATTCGCAGCTGCTAAGTCTTCTTGATCTAGCTAGTGCCTCCCGGCATCTCCAGCTCCTACATTACGAGCTAAAATACGTCAACAACAACATTGTTTATGAGTATAACTAGAGATGTTAAATCAGTTAGACAATATAATCATGTGTTATATGTAAGAAAATTGTTAAATACATCAAATTTCACTTATGCCCTCACACTTAGGGACATATCCGTCAACATATATACCACCCTAGGTTACATAACATGATGGTGGGTAGGTTAAAGGCACTCTGGCCGACCAATTCTGACGCGTCACAACATACGAGTAGCAGACAGCCCTAAGGATCCTACACTCTCAGGTTACAGAAAGCCCTAGCAATCCTACACTCTCTGACCTATCCTGAAAGATTACAACTCCGGTGATAGGTGACTCTATCTAGAACCCATCCTGGCACCAAAACCTACAAGTGAGGCCTTTTCTACCTATAGGGATCCAACTAAGCACACATATGCACTAAGGTGATCAGTGGCTCAGTCTAGAGCCCATCCTCTCACTTTAAGGATTTGCCCATGACCGTAGTGACCAACAAGTATGTCGACCCATCGGGGACAATTTAACTTATCAAACACACATAAATTTTTTTATCAAAATGTTTAACTAGCTTGAATACAATCCCAAAAGCAATTAAGAAAATAGGACAATTATACTCACAGCAATGAGCTATCTGATCAGGTCCGTACAATGGTCGGCGAGTTCAACAAGTCAAGATATTTTCCTCACTGATCATGAAATCCCTCAGGTCATCCCACCCGATATAATATCACCCAACCTGCCCTAATCATGCCTGTGATGTTGGGCTAGAGTTCTCCAACTTAGTTTTTCATATCCCCGCTTATAGCGGAAACACGTGGATGTAACAAATTGGATCGTCATAACATGTTGTTAATTAAATAGATGCATTAAATGACGTAATTCAATGTGTCATGACATCACCTGACACAAATGAAGACTTGTGTCATGGTTAGTCATTTCCACGACAAACATAGTCAAACAAAGTATAACAAATTGAATTCCATAACTCAGGACAAGTAAAGGGCAAAACATGCCTGAAAGTATCCAATGCAAAAGAGTAAAGCAATTATTATTTAAAACCAATGATGTTTGTCTATCTCATAATCTTTAAAGCTCAACTCTAAGGCAGAAACATCTGCTATCCTATACGATTGCTATTACCTGAAAAGTAATACTCAAAAAGGTCAACACATGATTGACGAGTTCAAATGTTTAAATATAAGTAAATAGATGCCATGTTTCAGTTGTAGGACTTAAGTGTAAACAATTATAAACAAGTAATATCACATGTAGTCATAAGCCTCACAACCAAACCTACAACATACACACAGAACTTGTTGGAACATATTCAACCCGCGGTCCATTCGTGACTATTGTCAGTCTTAACTTATATACTAACAAACAAGGGTGGGGTGTCAACCCTATAGTACTCTCAGTTTATATCCGTTAGCTCCAATATCGGAGTTAAATAGTTGTGAATAAAAATTCACACAGAAAAACTCATCCATGCACGGGATATACACTTATAAAATTGTAACACAATAGTCTCAAAGAATAAATGATTTCATAACAAGAAAAAGTTAAGCATACTTTTCCCCCTTAAATTTATAAACATTTGTAAGAAAATAAGGCCACGAAACTCATATCGATTTGGCACAAACAATAAGACAAACGATAGTCTTCAAATAAAACATGTAAAACAAAGCAGTCAAACATAAATAATAATGAATAGTTGAACTTGTAAACACATACATCCGGTATATCTCGGGTCAGTTCAGGTTTATCGGGCGACTTACTCAAAAATATATAAATAACCTGATGACTCACATAATTAGACACATGTATATATATATATATATATATATATATATATATATATATAGTACATATACACATACTATTATGTACATATATTTATATATTTATAATTACATAATCACATGTGCACTCATAATTACAACACGATAACATATTTATATTGTACAATCTCATATATATAACGGAGAGATTCTAAGAAAACCACATATTTACGTGAAAACCAATGAAATTGAGCACATAATTTGTAGATTTTTTATCACTACATTATATATATATATATATATATATATATGTGTGTGTGTGTGTGTGTGTGTGTGTGTAGATAAGGGTAAGGATCAAATGAAAATCGAAACATAGTTTTATATATACGTGAAACGTAGATTACGTATACGTAACAATTTTTCATTCGACATAGTGTTACGTATATGTAACATTCTTCATTCCCGTATGTATGTTCAACATATATGTAATAGATACTTAAATACCATTGTAACATTTCAAAGAAAAATTGGTTTTCATACAACACACACACACACACACACACACACACACACACACACACACACATATATATATATATATATATATATATATATATATATATATATATATACTCACACTAATATGCACCTTCAAGATATTTATATGCTTATATACTCATACCCCTACACACGCTCACCTTATATACATATATGTATACATACACTTATCGACACACATTTTACAATACACAATATGTATATATTTCAACCCACATACTCAATACATATATATACACCCATATAATACATATACATACAATACCCTTACAAACTTATAAATATATCCATAATATTACCATACAACACACACATGGTTTCACATACACATATCATTCACACACACACATCATGCTCATACGCACATGCACTCAGATAAACACAAACCCACCACACGCTATACATGAATATCCTAGACATACATACATATATACATATATACATACATACATACATATATATATATATATATATATATATATAGGAGAGATCAAATGAAAATCATCTCTATAATTAAAAACTATAAAAACCATTTTCAACCAATCAAAAAATTTTCTTTTAAACTTTTTACATTTAATTTTAAGGGTTAATAAGGTAATTTTGACATCATTTTAATTTTGGCAATTATTTATTAGTTTTCACTCCTCTATTATATTCTTATTTGAATTCTCTTAATTTCAAGTTTCTCCCATCTCTTAAAATTTCAACCATCGTGCATTGATTAAGGAAACTAGCTTCTACCATCACCAACATTACATACCATCATCACCATCGCATAACATGTTATTCTACCATCATCGTACGCCATCAGTCCCATCGGAACAACAACAGCTCGAACACCAATAGCTCCACGTTCAATTATAACGTGATTTCATCAATCTTCATAAATCTGCTCATGTTTATTATATACACTTCAAAAGTATGGTTCTTGTGATTTTCATATATGTTTAATCATGATTTTTAATAAATCACATTAAGAATTGGATGAAATTATTGATTTTTTATATATGTAAAGACACGGTAGCGTGTGTTTTTGGTGTTTTGATGATGAAGAAGATGATTTTTTTGTATGTGTTACTTGAATTTGAGTTATGTATATGTAACATGCCATTTGGTTCTTCTTGATTTGAGGTTTTTAAATGAAGATACATATATGTGAGTGGGTCATCAAATGGAATATCAATAACAACAAGAAGAAAATGTAAAATGATGAGTTACGTATACTTAAACACTCATAATCGATGTGTTCTTGGTGTTTTAATTGTTAAAAAGATGATTTTTTTTGTTTATGTGATGAACAATCATACCTTGATGAACTAGATGATGATCAACTTCATCATAATGAAGCTCTAAAGAATGATTATGATGATTCACGTATATACCTTACGTATACGTAATTAGATTATAGAAGAAGATGTTATCTTCCGAAGGAATCGACGATGATACATATATGTAAGTGCACCCTGTTTTTAATGTGGAGAAAAGCACCAGGTGTTACGTATACGTAGCTCTTACCGTTACATAAAAACATTGAATATTTAATTGGATCGCTTCTTCTTCTCAATATTTTATTATTAGTGCTTCTCCATCGTAACACTTTGTCCATCAAGTGATTAGTATACGAAAGATACGTAGGGTACAAGAATTTTTTTGATTACGTATACGTACCAAGCCATGTTCTGTCTCTAGTAACAAGAACCACCAAATAAAAGTACACCTTATATGCTTACATATACGAATCATATGTATACGTACTAGTTATACATTATTACGTATCCTTTAATTTTCGTAACTCTTAATAATTTGCGTTTTGTTTAAAAAATTAGAAGATTAGCAAGATATTTGGTGATTATGAGAGAAAAGTTTTAAGAGACATGGTACTCATTGATTATTGGAAGTTACAATACAAATTTGATTTTCTTATTATGCCATACTCCACTTAATTAGGTAAGATTTAGTTAAACAAAATTTACAAAAATGCCATGCGCATTTATAACCATTGATCAATGTGTTTAATGGTTAATATTTTTTTTTGTTTTCATTTGGGGGGCGGTGATTTAGTAGCAGTGGGTGGCAAGGTAGCTTTGTTATATATATATATAGGTCTTTCTAGTCTTTTTAGGTTAAATAGTCTTTTTAGAAGAACCCTTTTCTATATATATATATATATATATATATATATATATATATATATATATATATATATATATATATATATATTTATATAGAAAAGGGTTCTTCTAAAAAGACTAGAAAGGCCTATAAGGTTGACATGTGGAACAATTGAGTTTTATTAGGAAGGGAAATTTGTCTTTGGTTCATGACTTAATTTCGGAAGTTATCTCATAGTTACATTTTTAACATATTTTAGGAATTTTATTCTCTAAAATATTCTAACAATGATAATAAAAACTAAAACACATAGTGTGCAAACTAATATGTACTATGACGATTTTTTTTAACTATACTAATATCAAACAAATTCCTACATGTTAGACGCATCACTAATATGTACAGCAATTAATAAACAACAAAAACACATATTATGTAAATTCTTTACGCACTTCATGGTTTATATATTTACAAATTAATAAAACGCAATTCATATGTGATTTTGTTTAACATCATAGTATATAAATTAAAAATATCTAATATATGACGCACTATTAATTTTGATAGTACGCATAGTAGTAAAAATATATATTAAGTAAGTTCATGACAAACACATGGTATTTGATAATACGCACCGTTAAATTTGATACGCAGTGTTAAAGTTGATAATAAAACTAAAAATAAATCGCTCAGTGATCAATCAATATATGATGCACAACTAGCATGTGACGCGTCACTAATCAATTTTATACACCACGAGATTTTTTGTCAAGGCAATTAGTTGAATGCAAATCTACCCCCTAGATTATTGGTGGTGCTTTTAAAAGTTCGTGCAATTTGCAAAAATGCCACCGCCAACATCAACACCCTTGATTAAATGCATCTGATGGCTGAGAAGTCTTCATAGACTTTTTACGCAACAAGCCCTTTTTAGCTTAACTCCTCCATATATATATATAGGAAACACTACAAAACATAAAGCTAATGTAACCCCCGTAAAATGTTGCATTAAGTCTTGAAAAAGTTACATTATGTCTAATGCAACTTTTTACCCGGGGCTGCATTAGAAGCGGTTGCATTAGACATAATGCAACTTTTTTGTTAGATAATATGTAACACCCGAAATTTCGTCAGAATAAAAATGTAAGAAAAGTAATTTGAAGAAAATATAAAGAAGACAAAGTTGAGGGGTACTTTGTGTAAATAGTACCAAAAGTCAAAAGTGGGTGTATAAAGAGCATGGTCGCCCATGCTCTTTCTGCTGCTGCTTTCCGAAGAAGAAAAGAAAGAAAAGAAAGCTGGTTTTTGTGTTTCCTCGGTCGAATTGTGAAGAAGAAGAAGATTATTCAAGGTTAGTAGGTTTTTGTGATTAATTGGTTCGGTTTCTTTGAGGTTTCAACCTTAGAAACTGATTTCTATGTGTTTTTGGTGTTTGGGTGTTTGTTTTGGCTTGTTCTAGGTGTTTGAACTCTTGTGCACGCAAGTTGGGAGGAGATCCACTTGTCTGCTGCAATAGGTGAGTTCTAGGACCCCGATTCTATGTTTTAAAACTTTTTTGGGGCTGAAAATGCATTTAAAATGTTTTACAACCGTTATGTATGATAACTGTGTATGTATGTATATGAACTTCTATGTTCTATGAGGTTGTAAGCTTGTTCTAAGAGTTTAGCATGATAGATCGATGTTAAGAATGTATGAAAATGAGGTTTTAGAACTGGTTATAGCATAAGTCTCATTTACAGGTCTGATGGTTCATCCGCATTTACACTGTGATAATCGCCTCAGTGTTTTGTTCGCCCGCATTCACTTTTGTTCACCCGCATTTGCCTTCATTCAGCCTAAGTATCCACCAGTATTTCTTTTTATGCATGCGCATTTGCTACAGTGTCCATCAGCATTTCTTTTACGACAGAATAATTACCAAGTGTTCATCCGCATTGGTTTTGTTCATCCGCATTAGTTTTGTTTCATCCGCATTTGCAAGTTGTTCACCCATATTGGTTTTGTTCATCCGCATTAGTTTTGTTTCATCCGCATTTGCAAGTTGTTCATCCGCATTTGCAAGTTGTTTTCCCACATTGGTTTTGTTCATCCGCATTAGTTTAGGACAAGAAATTTTCTAGAATTTTGGAAGATCAAGATTAGGGTTTGACCATGGTTGACCTGATGCTTGTATCTGATTATCTTATGCATGTTGTGGGCTGTTCTTATGTGCCAATTATGATATTAACATGTGACTTTATATGGATTGCCTATGATCATAAAGTATTATTATTAATCAAGTGGAAGATTAATATTAA
The DNA here is from genome assembly GCA_025506505.1 of Flaveria sonorensis. Taxonomy (NCBI): domain Eukaryota; kingdom Viridiplantae; phylum Streptophyta; class Magnoliopsida; order Asterales; family Asteraceae; genus Flaveria; species Flaveria sonorensis. The sequence continues at coordinate 716,294 of CM046434.1, forward strand.
CAAAAAGTGGAACATAAAGAATGAAAAGACTTGCAAGTAAAAATTTAAAGGAGGTGCATGACCATGTTGTCGTTAGCTCAACTGTGTACGGTTTAGCTAACCCAAAGGATGTACACAGGGTCAATCTTTAAGATTGAGGGGACCACTGTTGCTGCCCCGGTACTGGTGCCAGCATATGTGCACCACGGATGGAGTCTATTTATAGACTTCAAGTCCCAGTACCAGGTTTATGCGCATTATATGGGGGGTATAGCGCTTTGGTCCATATCGACAGTGAAAGATAATGATAATAAGCAAGAAAGAGAATGGTGATAATGTAATGGATATGATTTGTATGTATGGTGTGTGATCACATCCGAAAGAACGATAAGATATTTTCTTTAAGAAGTATTTTGTATACAAATCTATCAAGATATTTTTATGATTTTAAAACTAGAACTCACTCAGCAAAGCTGACTTTTATGTGTTTTCAGTTGGCAGGTAATTTGCTGAGGATGGCACTCGGGGAGGCTACTCGTCGGGATTTGGCTGACATCCATTCATGATCTATAACATTGTTGTTTTGTAATGCAAACTAATAATTTTTTGTAACTATACCAAACATGTATTACTTAGCAACAGCGTTTATAAATAAACGAATGGCTTATGTTTAAATTCTGCTGTAACGTGATAATGAATTATGAAATGTTTTATGAATAGTGCTGTGAATGTCCAACTGTGAGGTCTTCGGAAACGGGGCCTTACAAGTTGGTATCAGAGCCAAAGTTTAAGAGAAATGGGTAAATATTTTCAAAAACCTAAACTTAAACTGAAAATAGAACCGAATGGAGGAATGTCAGCCCGAGTAGCTATGTGCCATCAGGTAATTCTTTTATAATGTTAACCGGTATTATGTGTGCATGCTATTTGATTTATATGCTTTAGTAGATTTGAATACTGATGTAGTCAGGATAGGAAATGCTCGGGGAACGAAGAGTAAAGTAAGTGGCTAATCACAACTGGCCACTGTAATTAGGGACTTACTATACTTAACATTAACTAAGCTATTACCTTGAATGACCGTGTTGGTGTTTGGATCTTATAGTGTTAGAGGATGGCTGGAGGTAGATCATCTAAGGCTTCTCGAGGTGGAACTTGGGGTGGTCGTGCTGGCAGACCCCGGGCCGCGAAGAACAAGACGAGGACCGCAGAGATGGCTACTACTGGACCTGATCTGCATCACCCAGAGGGGGTGGGTGAGAGTGCTAACTTTAGAGCCTCGGTGAAGGAGGCAGTTGTGGAGGAGGTTCACCAATTCATGCAAACAATCCTACCGTCTGTCGTGACCAAAGTGATCCGAGCTGTGAGGGAGGATGAACAAAAGGAGAAGGAGGAGGAGAGGAGAACGACTGCTGGCAGGAGAGGTGATGTGAGGGATCACGATGAGGAGGAGGAGCTAAATGCTGGAGGGGGAGCCTCAAGTGATGATGAAGAGGTGGTGGTGCGGGAAACCGCGAGGGGATGCAGCTACGGGGTATTCCAACGGTGTAAACCCCCTACTTTTGACGGCAATGGTAACGCTGCTACTGCCCATCGCTGGATAAGGGAGATGGAGGCAGTATTGAAGATCAGTGAGTGTTGGGAAGACCAGAAAGTGATGTTCGCCACTCACTCTTTTGTCGACTCGGCACTATGTTGGTGGGACAATCTTGTCCAAGCTGAGGGTGACAGGGCCATCGAGAGAATGAGATGGGGTGAGCTGAAGAAGCTGGTGATTGAGGAATTCTGTCCTCACCAAGAACTCAACAAGATCAAAAGGGAGTTCTTACAGCTGGAGGCGGGAACTATGACCCACCAGCAATACACCGCCAAGTTTAACGAAATGACAAGGTTGGTGCCGGATCAGGTTACGCCGGTATCGAGGAAGATCAATCGGTACATTCAGGGACTACCGACCGACATCCGCAGACATTTGATCGCTGCCCAACCAAGCACTTTTAGGTCGGCAGTGGATTTGGCGGGAATGCTGTATGATGAAAGGGAAGTAGAGGTGGTTGAGGTGAAGAAGACGGGTGGTAATAACCGGAGTTGGAACAGGAAGAGATTCGGGCGTGGTGGTTTCAACCCAAACAGTAAGAGGCCGAGGATGGATGATCACCGAGTGGTTACTGCAAGCTCGGGGTTGAGGCAGTGTGATAAGTGTGGGAAGGAACATAGCGGGGAATGCCGCTTGGGAATGAATGTCTGCTACAAATGTGGCAAGCCCGGTCACATTTCAAAGATGTGTGGAGCCCCACGGTGCTTTAACTGTGGTGAAATCAGTCACATGAATAAGGATTACAAGAAGCCAAGGGCTGAAAGTTCTGGGTTGAAGAAGAGGCCAGAAGAAGGAGGGCAGAGGGAAAGTGCAAGAGCCTTCACGATGACCCGAGAGGAAGCCCGGGTAGACCCGACGTCGTGTCAGGTGTGTTCCTAGTAAACCAAACTTATGCCTCTGTACTTTTTGATTCTGGTGCTAGTAGGAGTTTCATATTTGCTGCCTTCTGTGCTAAATTGTCTGTTAGTAGTAGGAGCATCGATGAACCTTTTGATGTAGAAACTGCTATTGGTAAGTCTACCAGAATTTCTGATATGATTGTGGATTGTGGCATAGAGTTAGAAGGCCATAGGTTCTCCGCTAAACTATTTGTGATGCCCCTAGGCAGGTTTGATGTAGTTCTGGGGATGGATTGGTTGGCAGCCTATGAGGCAAACATCATGTGTCGGAAGAAGATGATTCGGTTAGTTGCACCCGATGGGAGTTCAGTGATAGTTTATGGTGATCGTGTCACTACGGTTCCGAAAGTGATTTCGATGGCAGTGGCAGAGAAGTGTATGAGGCGCGGATGCTGTGCCTACTTGGGATACATGAAAGATGTGGACGTGTCGATACCACAATTATCAGAAGTGCCAGTGGTACGTGATTTCCCGGATGTGTTTCCCGAAGATCTACCAGGTGTGCCACCGGACCGTGAGATAGAATTTCAGATCGACCTGATACCCGGTGTGCAACCCGTTGCCAAGGCACCGTATCGGTTAGCTCCGACCGAGATGAAAGAACTGATGGATCAGCTACAGGAACTGATGGATTAGGGGTTTATTAGACCGAGTATCTCTCCTTAGGGTGCTCCGGTATTATTCGTAAAGAAGAAAGACGGTAGTATGAGAATGTGTATAGACTACCAGGAGTTGAACAAGTTGACAGTGAAGAACATATACCTCCTACCAAGGATTGACGACCTTTTTGATCAGCTTCAAGGTGCCAGTTGGTTTTCCCGAATAGATCTCCGATCGGGTTATCATCAGTTGAAGGTAAAGGAACAAGATATCCCGAAGACAGTGTTCCGTACGCGTTATGGACATTACGAGTTTCTCGTTATGTCATTCGGTTTAACTAACGCACCAGCTGCCTTTATGGATCTGATGAACCAAGTGTGTCGGCCGATGTTAGATAAATCAGTGATTGTGTTTATTGATGATATTCTAATTTATTCAAAGAGCAAAGAAGAACATGCCGACCACATACGTGAATGTTGAAGACACTTAGGAGAGAAAAGTTATATGCTAAATTCTCTAAGTGTGCTTTCTGGTTACGCGAGGTTCAATTTCTGGGCCATGTGGTGAATACTGAAGGAATTAGGGTGGACCCGGGAAAGGTTGAGGCAGTGATGCAATGGAAGCCACCAAAGACGCCATTCGAGATTCGCAGTTTCTTGGGTTTGGCGGGTTATTACCGAAGGTTCATTCAAGACTTTTCCAAGATAGCCTCACCTTTGACTAAGTTGACACGTAAGGATGTGAAGTTTGTGTGGGGACGAGAACAGGAGGATGCTTTTGAGGAGTTAAAGGCAAGATTAACTCAAGCTCCTGTTTTGACATTACCTAAAGGGAGTGAAGACTTAGTGGTGTATTCGGATGCGTCCTATTTGGGACTGGGTTGCGTGTTAATGCAACGTGGGAGAGTAATAGCCTACGTGTCCCGACAGTTGAAAACCCACGAGGTCAATTATCCCACGCATGATTTGGAGCTCGCGGCTGTGGTCTTTGCATTAAAGATTTGGCGGCACTACTTATACGGGACAAAGTGCACAATCTTCACCGACCACAAAAGCTTAAAGTACTTCTTTGAGCAGAAGGATCTCAACATGAGGCAAAGGAGATAGTTAGAGCTGATCAAAGACTATGACTGCGAGATCCATTACCACCCGGGCAAGACCAACGTAGTGGCCGATGCCCTTAGCCGGAAGGAGAGACTCGAACCGATTCGGGTAAAGGCGTATCAGTTGGTGATGACCTCAGAGGTGATAACGCAAGTTAAAGAGTTTCAAAATAAGGTGTTAAAAGAAGATCGCCTCAACTCCGAACGAATGAGAGGTCTAGTTTCAGAATTGGGGGAGAATACCCACGGTGTTAAAACCTACTTTGGGCGAATGTGGATTCCTCGATATGGGAATCTACGTGGGCGAATTATGGACGAAGCTCATAAAACTCGATACTCCATTCATCCCGGTGCTACCAAGATGTATCAAGACATGAAGAAAGACTACTGGTGGCCGGGTATGAAACGTGATGTGGTAGAGTATGTAAGTAAGTGCCTTACTTGCTTGCAAGTGAAGGCAGAACATCAGAAACTATACGGGAAGATCCAACCGTTGGATATACCCGAGTGGAAGTGGGAGCACATCACTATGGATTTTATCACGAAGCTACCCCGTACTGCAAGGGGGTACGATGCTATTTGGGTGATAGTTGATCGGTTGACAAAGAGTGCTCATTTCCTACCGATCAGCGAGACGTATTCATCTGAGAGATTGGCAGATCTGTTCATCAAAGAGATTGTAGCTCGTCATGGTGTGCCGGTGTCTATTGTGTCAGATCGTGACACCCGGTTCACATCGAAGTTTTGGAAGAGATTCCATGATGCCATGGGCACAAGACTACACATTAGCACGGCTTACCATCCTCAGACAGACAGTCAGTCTGAGCGGACGATTCAGACGCTCGAGGATATGCTCCGGGCATGTGTGATCGACTTTGGAGGGAGTTGGGATGATCACCTACCGTTAGCAGAGTTCTCGTACAACAACAGTTATCATGCCAGCATTGGTATGCCACCATACGAGATGTTGTACGGTAGGAAGTGTAGAACGCTCGTGTGTTAGGGAGACATTGGGCAGAAAGAATTGGGAAGCATCGAGGTGATTGAGGCTACGACTCAGAAGCTGGAAAAGATCAAAGCCTTTATGAAGGCGGCGAAGGATAGACAGAAGTCGTATGCCGATAAGAGGCCTATACCCATCGAGTTCAACGTGAGTGATAAAGTTATGTTAAAGGTCTCGCCTTGGAAAGGGATCATCCGGTTCCGGAAGAGGGGCAGTTGAGTCCAAGATACATAGGGCCTTTCCGAATTATTGCACGAGTAGGAGAGGTGGCCTACCATCTAGAATAGTCCGATGAGTTAAGTAGGATTCACCCGACATTCCATGTATCTCATCTAAGAAAATGCTTAGCTGACGAAGATATGATTGTATCATTGGATGATATTAAAGTGGATGAACGGCTCAATTATGTGGAGCAACCAGTGGCAATCATCGACCGAAAGGATAAGAGATTGAGAAATAAAGTGGTTCCACTTGTGCGAGTACAGTGGAAACACCGAAAAGGATCCGAGTCTACGTGGGAGACCGAAGAAGAGATGAGACAGCATTACCCACAGTTATTCGAAAAGTGACAGGTTTCGGGGACGAAACCTCTTTAAGGGGGGGTAGACTTGTAACACCCGAAATTTCGTCAAAATAAAAATGAAAGAAAAGTAATTTGAAGAAAATATAAAGAATGCAAAGTTGAGGGGTGCTTTGTGTAAATAGTACCAAAAGTCAAAAGTGGGTGTATAAAGAGCATGGTCGCCCATGCTCTTTCTGCTGCTGCTTTCCGAAGAAGAAAAGAAAGCTGGTTTTTGTGTTTCCTCGGTCGAATTATGAAGAAGAAGAAGATTATTCAAGGTTAGTAGGTTTTTGTGATTAATTGGTTTGGTTTCTTTGAGGTTTCAACCTTAGAAACTGATTTCTATGTGTTTTTGGTGTTTGGGTGTTTGTTTTGGCTTGTTCTAGGTGTTTGAACTCTTGTGCACGCAAGTTGGGAGGAGATCCACTTGTCTGCTGCAATAGGTGAGTTCTAGGACCCCGATTCTATGTTTTAAAACTTCTTTGGGGCTGAAAATGCATTTAAAATGTTTTACAACCGTTATGTATGATAACTGTGTATGTATGTGTATGAACTTCTATGTTCTATGAGGTTGTAAGCTTGTTCTAAAAGTTTAGCATGATAGATCGATGTTAAGAATGTATGAAAATGAGGTTTTAGAACTGGTTATAGCATAAGTCTCATTTACAGGTCTGATGGTTCATCCGCATTTACACTGTGATAATCGCCTAAGTGTTTTGTTCGCCCGCATTCACTTTTGTTCTCCCGCATTTGCCTTAATTCAGCCTAAGTATCCACCAGTATTTCTTTTTATGCATGCGCATTTGCTACAGTATCCATCAACATTTCTTTTATGATAGAATAGTTACCAAGTGTTCATCCGCATTGGTTTTGTTCATCCGCATTAGTTTAGTTTCATCCGCATTTGCAAGTTGTTCATCCGCATTTGCAAGTTGTTCACCCGTATTGGTTTTGTTCATCCGCATTAGTTTTGTTTCATCCACATTTGCAAGTTATTCATCCGCATTTGCAAGTTGTTCACCCGCATTGGTTTTGTTCATCCGCATTAGTTTAGGACAAGAAATTTTCTGGAATTTTGGAAGATCAAGATTAGGGTTTGACCATGGTTGACCTGATGCTTGTATCTGATTATCTTATGCATGTTGTGGGCTGTCCTTATGTGCCTATTATGATATTAACATGTGACTTTATGTGGATTGCCTATGATCATAAAGTGTTATTATTAATCAAGTGGAAGATTAATATTAACGAAAAGTGGAACAAAAGGAATGAAAAGACTTGCAAGTAAAAACTTACAGGAGGTGCACGACCATGTTGTCGTTAGCTCAACTGTGTACGGTTTAGCTAACCCAAAGGATGTACACAGGGTCAATCTTTAAGATTGAGGGGACCACTGTTGCTGCCCCGGTACTGGTGCCAGCATATGTGCACCATGGATGGAGTCTATTTATAGACTTCAAGGCCTAGTACCAGGTTTATGCGCATTATATGGGGGGTATAACACTTTGGTCCATATCGACAGTGAAAGATAATAATAATAAGCAAGAAAGAGAATGGTGATAATGTAATGGATATGATTTGTATGTATGGTGTATGATCACATCCGAAAGAAAGATAAGATATTTTCTTTAAGAAGTATTTTGTATACAAATCTATCAAGATATTTTTATGATTTTAAAACTAGAACTCACTCAGCAAAGCTGACTTTTATGCGTTTTCAGTTGGCAGGTAATTTGCTGAGGATGGCACTCGGGGAGGCTACTCGTCGGGATTTGGCTGACATCCATTCATGATATATAACATTGTTGTTTTGTAATGCAAACTAATGATCTTTTGTAACTATACCAAACATGTATTACTTAGCAACAGCGTTTATAAATAAACGAATGGCTTTTAAATGTTTAAATTCTGCTACAATGTGATAATGAATTATGAAATGTTTTATGAATAGTGCTGTGAATGTCCAACTGTAAGGTCTCCGGAAACAGGGCCTTACATAATACAACTTTTTTTAAATGTGTTGCATTTTTTTTCAAATGCAACCTTTTTAATATGCAATCTTTTTATATTTTAATGCAACTTTTTTGCTTTGAAATGCAACCTTAAACTTTTATTGTAGTTTTGTTTTAAAAATGCAACATTTTATACATTGAAATGTAACTTTTCCTATACTTAAATGCAACTTTTATAACAGTTTAATTACGAATATGCAACTTTTTCAAGATATGATGCAACCTTTATTTACGGTAAAGTTTTTATGATTTTAATTACAGCAGATATGCAACAATTATTACGCCCAAGTTTAATTTTATGGTTATTAATATAAATGCATTTAATTTCAATCACATCAAGACAATAATAACATAAATATCATTGAAAGTCATATTGTACACTTTAACATACCTATACAAACTCAATTACTAATAAAGTCAACAAAAAGTGCCAACTACAATTATAAAAACTAATGAAAATAGTAATTGACTCATGTTACAAACTCTCGATCTCCAACCGGTAGTTGTTCTATAATCTTTCGCATCATAGCTTCTAAGTTTTCTCATTGATTGTCAATATTTTTTTGCATAGCTTCTAACTCCGCTTTTTTTCTTTCTTGCTCCTCTTCAATGTTTTTGAGCATTTCCAACAATTGGTTTTTCTCAACTTCAACACTTGATTTAAATGATTCCATAAACCCCCTCGAGATCATGTATGATGTGTTAGCACCATCTACTTCTTTTATCAATGTATTTGTAACACCTCTACCATAAAGTCGACGATATCCATTATTCTCTTTGTTCATTACAACGAGAAAAGGATCTATCAAAGCACTCTCATCTTCTATAGATTTGTAGTTCTTCATTTGTTCCTATAATATTTTTATATAAAAATATAAAGAAACAATTAGATCACTTGTGTGCTATAAATGCACACAATTACTATACATTTGACTTTTAACAATAGTTTGCACAAGATCACTAATAGTGTCAAATGTCACATAGGACTAACAACACTACTTGATGTTAACCACGTATCTATTGTTATAAATACTACTCCGAACGACAAAACACAAGTGTTTTTATATGCACGTGTTCAAATATTTACTAGTTTGATAGTAGTACTGTACATCACTTGTTTGCTAAGTAATTTCATTAGATTTGATTATCTAACTAAGTTGTGTAGATATCTAAAATCTCACAATGCAGAGTACCAGAGCATGTGCTAATGTTCAAAATCCTATTAAATAGAATACTAACGCCTTGAACGTGATGGTTTACTACAACTACTCACTCTCTTAAACAAGGGCGCAGGATGGAAGGGGCCGGGGGGGGGGGGGCACCGCCCCCCCTCTTTTTTTTCATCCGTAGTGTTAATTTTCCGGTTCGTAGGTAAAAAAAAAATTATATAGTGATTTCGCCCCCCCTTAAAAAATTTACATATATTATATTTGCCCTCCCTAACAAAATATACACATTTTAGATAAATAATCAAGTGCTATAAAAATATAAAAAATTACATCTATTAAAATTTTAAAAAATAATAAGAAAGTTTTATATATTTAATTAATTGGGTTTAATTTATTTAAATATGGGCTATGAGTTATTTAATAATTGGGCTGAAAGCCTGAAATTTAAAAAAGCCCACTAGCCCAGCCCAATTATAAACCATGTGGATTACAAGCTTGAATTGGAGTCCGAGTGACATAGATCGGGAGTCGGGACCTGACTTGGCCATCATCGAAGCTTCAGGAGTTCGGGACTCTGGAGTTCGGACCATCACCATTCACCAAAGCTCGCCAGTCACCGCCTCTCCCCTCGCCCCCTCAGCCCTGCCTCCGCGGCTCCGCCCTCCTGCAGTCTTGATTTGACTGTTGCGGCCCTCGGACCCTCGCCCCTCGGCAGTCGGCAGTCGGCCACGGGCCACCTTCCGGCGACCGAGACTTCAAGTTCAAGTCTTCAATCACGATTCATAGCTTCGATCGATTGGGTAAGTTTTAATTGTTTAAGTTTTGTTATATCTTATAATTTATAAATTGATTGAATGTAATCATCTAGGGTTTTGAATTGGGGATTTGAGCTCTAGGTTTAAATTGATTTATGAATGAATGAATGATTAAAGTTTAATTTTAGGAGTTTTAGACAATTAAATGTATGACTAATTGTTGATTTTATGTTGATTGTTGTTTGTTGAATGTAGATTGATAATTTGATATATCATGGGAAAGGGTAAAACTATTGATTATTTTTTCAAAAGAAAGGTTGTTGGTGGAGAAATTGATGACGCAAATCATGAGAAACATCAAAAAATCTCAACTAGTGAGTCGGAAAAATATGAAAATCAACAAGAGCATCATACTTCTGAAGTTCCTTTATCAAAAGAATCAAATGCTAACCAAGTTGATCTTAATAATCTTGAAAGAGACCCCAGCTAAACGAAGACAATTATGGGATTATCCAGTTAGTTTGAGAGAACAAGTAAGATGAGCTTATTTGAATTTAGGACCTTTCCAAATTCATCTTGAAGAGTATCATAAAGATCGAAAGAATCATAGATTTCAATACTCTTGGTTCAAGATTTTTCCTAGTTGGTTAGAGTATTCTCCAACAACAAATGCTTCATATTGTCTTCTTTGTTATTTGTTTAATGATAAACCAAATGTATGCAATGGTTATGATGCATACTTGAACCATATTTGTTCTTCTCAACATAGAAATGCTATAGCATACAGTGAAAATTTATTGAACCAATCAACACACATTGGGAATATCTTTGCGAAACAAAGTGAGGATCTAATATTGAAGAATCGTTTATGATTGAAAGCTTCATTTGATGTAGTGAAGTGGTTGACATTCCAAGCTTGTGCTTTACGAGGACATAATGAATCTTCTCTGTCAAAGAATCAGGGTAATTTTCTTGAATTACTACAACTTCTAGCTTCTTATAATGATGAGGTTGCAAAGGTTATATTAGGCAACGCTCCTTTTAATTCAAAGTATACATCTGGAGACATTCAAAAAGAAATTCTTAGTATTATTGCAAATAAAGTGCGAAAACATATTCGTAATGAAGTGGGGGATTCATACTTTTGTGTCATGGTTGATGAGTCATGAGATAAGTCCAAAAAAGAGCAAATGGCCATAGTTTTGAGATTTGTTGATGCAAGAGGGATCATACGAGAAAGGTTCTTGGACTTGGTACATGTTACAGATACTTTATCATCAACCTTGAAAACAAGTATGTGGAAACAACTTTTGCAGTATCAGTTTAATGTTAGTAAAATCCGTGGTCAAGGTTATGATGGTGCTAGCAATATGAGAGGAGAATGGAATGGATTACAAGCCCTTGTTCTTAAGGATTGTCCTTATGCATATTATGTTCACTGTTTTGCTCATAGGTTAATTACTTACTTATTTCTCTATTTTTTTCTTCGGTTTGACTAGATACTTAAATGCTTATTATGCTTTTGTTTTTTACTCACAGGTTACAACTTACCTTGGTTTATGCTTCAAGAGAAGTTATTCCAGTACATCAGTTTTTTACAAACTTAGTTTCTATTATTAATGTGGTTTGTGCTTCTAGTAAGCGTCATGATGAGTTACAAAAGGCAAAGGCAGATGAGGTTAAGAATTTATTAGAATTGGGTGAAATCAAATTGGGAAGAGGACTAAATCAAATTAGGACTTTAAAAAGACCCGATGATACACGTTGGGGTTCTCATTTTAACTCTGTTTGCAGTTTACTTAAGATGTTTGATGTCACTCGTGTTGTCCTTCGTGGAATAATTGAAGACTTATCTCATACTACATTTTCTCAATGTGGAGATGCTGATGCAGCTTACGGTCACATGCAATCATTTGAGTTTGTTTTTATTCTTCACTTGATAAATGAAATAATAGGAAGAACTGACATGCTTTCTCAAGCTTTACAAAAGAAATCCCAAGATATTCTTAATGCCATGGAGTTAGTTTCATCAACAAAGATTAGTTTAGATGATTTCAGAAACAATGAATAGGATTCTTTCCTTGCACAAGTTACCTTTTTTCGTGAAAAACATCAGATAGAAATGCCGGATATGAACGCTCCATATACTTCTACTCGGTATCGGCCTCGTAAAAAAGACCTTCATGTTACATTTGAGCGTTATTACCGAGTAGATCTGTATACATCCACATTGAATAAACAGTTACATGAGTTAAACAGTAGATTCAATGAGTGTTCAATGGAGTTGTTATCTCTTTCTTCAACTTTAGTATCAAAAAAGATTGATATTGATCAGATTTGTCTTCTTGTTAAGAAGTATTATCCTAAAGATTTTACGGAACAGGAGAAGATTCAGTTAAGATATCAATTGGAGATTTTTAACGTTGAAAAGACAGAGAATATCAAGTTAAGTGGTGCATTAACTATTTTTGATCTATGCAAAACTCTTGTGGAAACTAAGAAACGTGAGACGTATTATTTGGTTGATAGAGTGATTCGCCTAGTCTTGACACTTCCGGTTTCTACTGCAACAACAGGAAGAGGATTTTCAACAATGAAAATATTCAAGAATCGCCTTCGTAATAAAATGTCAGATGAGTATCTCGCGAATAGCTTGGTGATTTACATAGAAAAAGAAATAGCCGAAAGCTTTGATTCAGAATGCATAATAGATGATTTCAAAGATCTTAAAAATCGTCGGGCTGAGTTGTAATTCTTCTTTAAGGTGCTCGTCTTTCTCTAGCATTATCATTAAATGTCATTTTAATTTTATATGTAAGACTGGTCTTTTGAATAAAAAACAAATATTAGCTATTTATAGTTTTTATTGTTTGATCTGACCCGAACCGAATCGCCAACCCGATTAGCCAAAAATATAACCTCTAACGTAGCGATACCAAAAACCAATTTGGTCACGTGGATGTGACTTCTGCCCCCCCCCCCCCCCCCCCCCCCTATACTTTTCTTCAAGCTCCGCCACTGCTCTTAAATATTCAAATGTACATATTATGCGCTTAGAGTTATAATATTATTATCAGACTAGCAAGTAAATAAAAAGTGTTGTTAAAATTAACATAGCACTAGTAGTTTGAGTGGGCAAAATTTAAAAAGGAAATATAAAAGCAACAAAAGATACAATTAATTAATACAATTAATGCATTGCACAACTAAAGTTAGAAAATGATTTTGAAAGAGAACCAAGTATATATTATAATCCAAAAACTATCGGAAGCCCTTGGACTAATGCTCATATCCATGTTTAATATTTCAGTAAAAACAACACACATATTAGAGACATTATACAAAATTATCAAAAAGAAAAGAGTAAAAAAAAACTTACAATTTTTCTTGCCGTGTCATCATATGTATCAATATATGCACGTCCTTCTATCCTTTTACGTGTACGTTCAAACATCTGAGTTAAAGTGGGTAATTCTTGGTTTGGGTCATCATTTTTCTGTATTCATAATAACATAAACATTAATAAAAATGTTAGCATATACTAAAAAACAAAATAAAAACCAATTATGAATAAAACTAAAATATATTACCAACTCCTCACGAATCCTAGCAAAACTTTTTGGACCGGCTGTATGCATATTTTTTTGAGACATGCGTGATTCCTTGGCTTGCTAACAACGTTTCTAAGACACTATAATATACACAACTCAACTAATAGACAATTGTAGATAGCAAATAATATTAATGGAGATCTAGTATAAAAAAAATACCGCCACGTCTTTATTGTTCCATAAACGTAACAATTGTGAGAAATCATCTTCCGGAATGCTTTTAGGTTGATTCTTCCATCTTGTTTTATTGGCCTTATATTGATAGAAGTGCTTTTTCTTAAACCGACATTTGTGTACCTTATAACATTCCCCAATACTTTAAAGCCCATTTCTTAGCACACATCATATTTTTTCTTTAAAACAGTTAATATTTACTTAAAAATTATTATCTAATAAATAAGAGAAATAAATTACTGAAAACCATACCTGAACATACTCCCATATCTTTTCTTTATATGGAACCTTCTGCCATGAACTATAAATCAATGGTGCATAACTATAATTACGATCAATTGTACCTAAAATCGAGAGAATTGTCTAACTACATCTTTCTTCTCTCTTGCTAAACTCATTACATATAATGACCTCACGCTTATCAGCTTTTCGTGTGTGCATAACATGCAACATTGTTGGTCCTCTTTTCTTTATTTTAGAGATCTCTGAACCCCAAGATGCAATAAAACAATTATACATACATATATATATATATATATATATATATATATATATATATATATATATATATATATATATATATATATATATATATATATATATATATATATATATATATATGACAAGTCAAGAACATGTTTTAAGTGGATAAATCAAACCTATTGCTTTTTCTTGTGGATCTTGAACTAGTCTGTCGTCCTCGCCTTCTATATTGTCATGCCTATCATTCCTTTGGTTCTCATTTTCATTATTTGCAAATGTAATGTGATCCATGTCCTCATATTCATCATCTTGGTCAGCGTTATATTATCATGGGTAAATACAATGATATCAATAAATATAAATTACATAAAATATGGCAACAAAATTTGAACTACATTAGTTAGTAAACTTAAATACCTTGAGATCTCACAATAGATCCTTCATTCTCATCATCTTCCAACCCATCTAGTTCCATATCTACTCTATTAATATCTAAATGTATAAAAGAATAATTTAATATGAAAAGTAGTTTTATGTGTTACTTTGTAATTACTTAACAATTAAATGAACTTTAAGACTGTCAAAACAATACCTTGAAATATCTCATCATCCTGTTCATCATCATCCTCATCAACAAGAACCATATGTTTCTTTGATCCACGTATAGTAAAATTAGGCTTTGCTAAATTTTGTTTTAATCCCCCTGTTTGCGTTCGTGGCCTTTTATTTCTTGAGATTAGTTCACCCATGGTAGTTGTTACTCTATTCTCTTTTGTTGCCTTTGAATCCAATGATAAATTTTGGGAGACCTTTGGAGCATTCACTCGATGTTGCTTTGTTTCATTAGCAATTTTATTCATAGACAGTGGTGTAATATATTGTGGACGACATTGCTATAAAGAATTTCATTTTCATTAGATAACATGTGTATATAAAATAAGAGAAACAAATGTATGATAATGTAATTACCTTTTTAGATATCCTAACACTTGTAGCAACATCTTCGTATTCTTCCTCACTATCATCACCCACATCAGGAATATAGTCAGCATCTAGTACATTAGTGTGTGTTGATTTCATTATTTTCTTCTTCATTTTCTGACTTTCAACCAAACTTGTCAAAGAATTCGCAACGTTTTTCAATCCCAAATCTCGTATTCTTTTTTGGTTTTCTTGAACCCTCAATTGTCTACTCTTCTCATACTCATTCGCTTGCATTAGCCTTATTTTCTAGTAGTGAAAACTTCTATTGAGAACCACAAATATGTAAAGAACTACTAAGAACTATATAAACAATGCATATAACACTTCAATAAAAATAGTAACATTAAAAGACGATGGTTTGATTCTATCTTTCTATCATTTCTTTAATTTTTATCACCTCTCTCCTCAATTATATTAAAAAAATTATAAAATGTTCATATATGCAATACAATATGGGTGCATATATGCATATTATCAAAAGACTATAGATATCGTATTTTTTTAAAAAATTTATTATCAAAAGACTATAAATTAAAAATAACTAATATATGACGGACTATTCATTTTGATAGTACACACAATAGTAAAAATATATATTAAGTAAGTTCATGACAAACACATGGTATTTGATAATACGCACCGTTAAATTTGATATGTCATGTTAAAGTTGATAATAAAACTAAAAATAAATCGCACAGTGATCAATCAATATATGATGCACAACTAGCATGTGACGCGTCACTAATCCATTTTATACACCGCGAGATTTTTAGTCAAGGCAATCAATTGAATGACAAATCTACCCCTAGATTATTGGTGGTGCTTTTAAAAGTTCATGCAATTTGCAAAAATGCCACCGCCAACATCAACACCCTTGATTAAATGCATCTGACGGCTGAGAAGTCTTCCGAAACTTTTTACGTAACAAGCCCTTTTTAGCCTAACTCCTCCATATATATGTATAGGGAAGCTTCTATTGAGAACCACAAATATGTAAAGAACTACTAAGAATCATATAAGCAATGCATATAACACTTCAATAAAAATAGTAACACTAAAAGATGACGGTTTGATTCTATTTTTAGCATTTCTTTAATTTTTATCACCTCTCTCCTCAATTATACTAAAAAAAATTATAAAATATTTATATATGCAATACAATATGGGTGCATATATGCATATTATCAAAAGACTATAGATATCGTATTTTTTAAAAATTTATTCTAAAAATAGTAAAATTACAAGCATTTTGACATATTTATACAAGGGTTAAAGTGGTTCTTTTTGATTTACAAATTTATGATTCTCAATTGAATGTTCCTATATATATATATAATTTGGTAACATACTCAACAACCAGATGTGCTTATTCTTCGTCACGACACACACACACTACAAATACATATGTACTCACACAAACACACACACATACATATATATGTATATATATGCAATTGCAATACACCCATACACATTACAGTCATATGTAGACTCACAAGTCGACACACACACACACACCATGCACGCATCGTGATCAATGACCCGACAACCCGGATCCGAAAAACCGTCACCTGTATCAACCAGAATCCGATCCCAACAACCCGAACACGACAACAAACGAGATAGAAAGATGATGCTTGCCGGTAAAGATGGGTGACGAAGTTGGCAACACGATGGCGGTGGTCCTAAATTCAGTGTCAAAGAGTCGAGAAGGGGCGGTTCGGCCGAGAGGCGGTTGCGAACAGGGCTTGTCAATATGATGATCACGACGGGGAAGGTGTCGGAGGTGGTGGTCACAGATGTGGGGTGGTCTATTAGGGTTGGGTATACGACACATGTATATATATAACTATTTACACTTTAAACCCTCCAATAATTAACTCCCTTAAATTTATTAAATATTCAAAATAAACCATGTACTATTAATTCTATTTTTTTATTTAACCCAAAACTTTTAACCTATCCCTTAACGAACCGACTTAGAAAAAATTTACACGAGCTATAATGTGTCGCAAAAATAATATTAGCGCGTTCAAGTTTGTGGCTTTGCGAGAGCGATTGATAGATTTTTATCCGAATGATACTATATATATATATATATATATATATATATATATATATATATATATATATATATATATATATATATATATATATATATATATACAATAATAATAGTAATAATAAAAATAATAATAATGATAATAATGATGATGATGATTTATAATATTTATCTAATTTATCATTTTATAAGTTAGCATTTCGCGTAATAATTAACGATATCAATTATTATAATTACTAACATATTAATTTCACGAAAACAATAAATGCATGTTTAAAAAGGCAACGAGCTTCGTGTTAATTAACGGACATGAGAGTGACGGATGTCACACACGTTGATTTTTCCGTCACAGCTCTTGACGAATATGTGTCGGATAATTAGGGTTTACACACACTCTTGACATAGTGACTAGATGGACTTAATTACAACATGTAATCTCTATCATGCATATCCTCGTGACATCCTCACAGTTATGGAATGACACTACCCTTTCCATTTTATACTTGTATCGGATATTGTCCCATGAAAAATCTGTTTACCCAAAAGTAGTTATTTTCAAATCATAACAATCATATGCATCCTAATCATCATCTACCAGTTTGGTTCTTTCCAAAACCTCGATTTACCTAAATAATCTATGATTATACATAATGTGGATGTTTTAGAACCTTACCATAAGAAATTTGAGCTCATGGTCGCTTCTTGACGTCCACAGGTTCACTACCAAGCAATCCAGACTACAGTGGGGGTTCATATCATACACATGTTTATATGTGTTTATAACACGTATTAACAAGGGTTTGAGGCTTAATGAAGATAAGTGAGCTTCTAAACGTCAATACTAAGCCAAAACAATCCCCACGAACGTAACCGCACGCTCCGATCGTCACATCGAGCCCTCTAACATGTCCAAACCATAGAGAGAGAGAGAGAGAGAGAGAGAGTTAAGTTCTGGTATAGAGAGAGTAGATTGAGAGTAGAGAGTGTAAAAATGATGAAAAATTAGGTTTCTGAGGTTTTTATACCATTGTTGCTCGAGTGTGCTCCATCGTGGACCGATATCCCTTTCTTGGCGATATCGCCACCACCTTAAAAGGAATATTCGCATCTTGAATGGAATATTCCTCGCAGATCGTTTAGCTAACCCATGGTGGTCCGCGATAACCTTGGCGAACCGTCACCTCGAACCTTTGGTTGTTCGTTATGAAACCCAACTTCCAGATTTCAATCCTCATTCCTTGGTGGTCTGCTATGCATGACACACAAGACCAATAGCGGTTCGCTATGGCCCGCAATTCTGGTTTCCTTTGACAATTTTCATTCGAATCCCTTTTCTTTTATGTTTTCATCCACTAGACCAAGGGGTCACGCCCTCAGTTTGAGGAGGATGTGTACCAATGCACATACTTGATCAAAAACTCTGAAATGGTTGTTGTGGAAGACCTTTGGTGAGGATCTCAGCATACTGGTATGATGATGGGACGTGAAGCACTCGAACATGCCCTAGTCGATCTTTTTCCCGGACAAAATGTCAATCTCAACGTGCTTGGTTCGTTGATGCAAAACAGGGTTCTCAGAAAAATAGACGACATAAACATTATCATAGTAGACAATGATGGCTCTTCGAAGGGGAATGCAAAACTCAAGAAGAAGATTATGTGACCAAGAATTCTCTGCTGCAACACTGGCAACCCCTTTGTATTGTTCCTCAGCATTGGATTTAGAAATTGTTGGTTGTCGTTTAGATGAATAGGAAATCAATATTTTGCCTAGATAAACACAATACCCTGAGATGGACCATCTTAAGTCCGGACACCCTCCCGGTCGACATCGGAGTGGATAATGCTTCGTAAATACCATAGTATCCGTTTCATGAAGGCAAAGTGAGGTTCATATGGAGCATTCATGAATAAACAAACCTACTAAATGGCATAAGAGATATCAAGCCATTTAAACGCCAAATATTAAAGCGCCCCTCCGAAGCTATGATATATGCTACCATCTATAAGTAATGAATCGTCCTCAGCCCTTAATTTAAAGGAGGTGTCGGCTAAAGTTGCACATGGTTTACGAGACATTATATTTGAATGGTGTAGGATATCTTTAACATACCGTGACTAGGATAAAAAGAGTCCGTGGGAGTCTCAAGTGATGGTAATACCAAGAAATTGATGCAATGGACCCAAGTCAGTCATGGAAAATTCTATAGATAGACCATGTATTATACGATCAAGTAAGGATGACGAGGATGTTGTGAGGACAACTATATCAAATTCCGGAGGGTAGCTAACGCTATAACTTAAGAACTAGTCGTGATTCACTGAGCGAGTGATCCATATCGCCGAGTTGGTCCACTAGATCTTTAAGCTTTTGATAATAATCATCCATCAACGAACACAAAGTTAACTTAAGGTTAATGAATTATTGTTCAAGCCCACTGCTCTTGAACCCTTATTGTTAATAATTATTGACTAAATCTTTTCCCAAATCAAACGTGCAGTTGAATCTACATCAAGAACTCGTACCAATAAGTCATTTGAAAGAGTGTCATAGATCCATAGAGGACAATGGCATCTATTTCAGACGATGACTCGTAAGTTGCATCGGTTTTTGCATGTGGATGTGTGCCATCAATGTGGTCAAACACTTTGTTACCTCTTATGTGGATCTTAAAATGCTAGCTTGACCCACGAAGAGTAAGTGAGTTTAACACCATCAAGAACTCGTATATATTTAGGATGTTTTAGCAACCGAGTATACCAGATGCAAAGACTTAACCTCATCCGTGGATGAAGAAGAAGTTTTGGCAGCCATGTGGTAGAGAAAGTCGGCAGCAGGGTTGAATGCTTTTTTTAAAAAAAAGTAATACCATAAAGCTTTAGGGTATTTACGTACTAGGTTATAGCCTCGTGTATTACACGGATCGAATTAAAAAAATACCAAATATTTTTTAGTGAGTAAGTACTTTGATTAGCTGATAAAATACTTTATTTTTTTATAACTTTTGTTTTAAAAAAAGTTATTGCTTTGCAAACATAGTTTTTCATTAATATCTTTTGTTTAAAAACTCGGGGTTTGTTTTGTAAAAATGTTTTTATATAAAAATTTTATTTTTTAAAAAGATTAATTTTAAAATATTTCAAAATTTAATAAAAGTTTCGTTGTTTTAGAAAAAAAAATTTTAGTTTTAGACAATTTTCATTTAGAAAAATATATTTTTAAATCAAAAGAGTTAGTTTTTGTTTAACAAAAAAAATATATAAAAACTATTGATTAAAAAAGAACTTAGATTTATAATAACAAGAGAAAGAGAAAAACTTAAAAATTAATTATTTGATTTTTTAAAATGTAATAAATAGTTTAGGCGAGAACATAAATGGAAGACTCTGAAAGTGATACGTATTAAAAAAATGCAAATGATTATTAAAATATATGATTTTTCTGTAAAGTTACGATGATCCCATTGTATATAAGTATGGATATTATATAAATATTAAAACTAACAATCCTACAATCAAAGACTATCAATCCCTGAAGAATATATATATTTTGTATATATATGTAGAAGATTTATATTGTGCTAATACTAATTGCAACAAAATGGTGATGGGCCAGTGGTGAACTAATTAAATTTTGGGATGATTTAAACAAGGGTATATTCTATAAGAATGAGTATTTTGATCACACGTTGATTCCCTTATTTTTCTTGATATTATGGATATAAATACAACTTTGCATTTTGTTGCAATTCTTAAGAAAAGAAGTCTTAGCGCATAAAACATGAGCATGTTTACAATAATTAAATGCATCTTGAAAAAATGTCCGTGAATAAATGTGTGAAAGTTTAGGATAAAGTAAATCCTGCATTTGCAGGCAAAAGAACCGATCATGTGACAAAAAAGAAATCATTAAGGAACTTCATAGCAAATGCAAGGGATCAAGAGCAAAATTACAAGCACCAGCTTGTAGGTAGAAGAAAACTATTGATGGGATTTATGCATGTAACGTCCTTTTATTTTTCTGTCATATCATATTTTCTTTTCGTACGTTAAAAATATCTTACACACTTGGTAAGCAAATATATTTGTAGGAACGTGCATCTTTACACATATATCAACTTCAACTCGCACTTTTACACAAATATCTAACATGAACTTTTCGAAAATATCCAACTTCAAACGTTAATTTTATTCCTCAATGTGGTGTCACCTCCCAATAATTAGAGTATTAGACCTTCATAAGCATCTATATATAAATTAAAGCCGTAAAGTTAAACTAATCGATCAATTCACATATACAACAAAACCTTTTATTTTCAACTTGATTTTTCTCCATATCAAAAAATTCATCACCTACTTATCTAAATCATGAAGGTGAAGGTGAAGGTGAAGGTGAGGGTGAGGGCGAAAGTGAAAGTGAAGGTATGCTTCTATTTCCATACGACTTTATTATGTTATATAGTACGTACGTTAATTAAATAGGCGTACATACTTTTGAGGTGGTTGGTTAAATATTCTATTATATAGTTTAATTTCTTTTATGTATATATGTGTCTTATTGTTGGTGATCATATATATATATATGTGTGTGTGTGTGTGTGTGTAACAACTTAACCTAGCTAGTACGTACGTACAGCATCATCATGTCAACCATTCTACTGAGCACATAACATATAGGGAGGACACAACAAATGCTGATCACCTATTTCAAAGAGATGGCTTCATCACTGCTCTAGCAACTCAAGATTTCCCCACTAATTATGCCAATAACATGTTACAGAAGGTTTTGTTGACTACTTCTGATAATAATAATATTAATAATAATGATAAGGCATGTATTCTGCCGGAAACAGCTGAAGCAGAACACAATAGAACAACACTTTTGGAGCTCTTCCAGAAAGCCAAAATGGCAGAAGAAATAACTGAAACTAAATGCAGTACCATAGGAAAACATGAAGAAGAGAAAACTAA
The DNA here is from genome assembly GCA_025506505.1 of Flaveria sonorensis. NCBI lineage: Eukaryota > Viridiplantae > Streptophyta > Magnoliopsida > Asterales > Asteraceae > Flaveria > Flaveria sonorensis. The sequence continues at coordinate 738,256 of CM046434.1, forward strand.
GAACCATTTAATGAGAGAGATACTGAAAAGAAGAAGACCAACAGCAGCTTCTGTAAGATCCAATGATTCTGCTTCAGCCGATCAGAAATTGCACAAGGTATATACATATATATGTCTGATTTAATTCATGTAATATTGAGTTCATGAGCTAGTATGATTATACTAGTTAGTAAGTTAAGCTAAGTGAACCCACGTACACATGCATATATGTACATACAGATCCTCCAAATGGTTGATCTTGAAGCCTTGGGTATTTCTGGAAAGAAAAGCAACTTCAGGGGCAATGAGGAGGGGTGTAGAAACAGACATAAAATGCTAGCGGGGGATATTATTATATTTCCTTACCAGACAAAGATCAGCACCACCAACCTCAAAAGAGAACGCTGGATAACATCAGATGCAGAATGTAAGTACTCTAAAGATCCATGCATGTGTATATATATATATATATATATATATATATATATATATATATCAAATTCCCGTTTCACTAATTAACTTCAACTGCCGACCTCTTTTAATTAAATTAGACTTATATATGTAAAGTAGAGGCATGAAATGGAATTTTTGTAAACTTAATTGAGCAACACAAGTTTTAGAATATAAATAAATAATTAATTAAGGATCAATCAGGGAAGTTATAAGCTAGCTAGGGTGTATATATATCGATGGATCCATTTGGGTCCTTTCAATGTGTAATACACACACACACACACACATCAAACTCATTAATTAATTACTACAGTTTTCTGTGTAGACCTGATATTGGAACTGTAGAAGGCAAGCATTATAATGCAGGTATTGTAAAGTTGGATAAATTCGTACGTATGGAAGCTAGCAACCCTACCTAGCTAGCATATATATATATATATATATATATATATATATATATATATATATATATATATATATATATATATATATATATATTGCATGGTAGATCGATGGAATGGAACAATTATTTAAGAGCGTCATTGATGAAGAAGAGAAACTAAATTACGCTTTTTAGAAGGTGGAATGAGGGCGGGTGCATGGTGGTTAATTTACATAGATACAACTATATATATCTATATATCTATATATATATATGATGTTCTATATATGCATGTATGGCTTGGAATGTTCATGTGGTTTATAGTAAATTAATATAATACACCAATTGATCTGTTAGAAAACTTGCAAAGTCTTAATGATAAGGGTATATGCCAGTAAATTAATTATAATTCCGCATTTTAGAAAGAGGTCATACATATTGAGACGAATTAAATAAGTGATATATATGGGCAACAAAGGGGACAACATGCTGACTAATATATATCCATCTGTTTGTATGCGAGTTACCGTCGTATATTTAATGGTATATGGACGATATCATACCTCATGATGCATATTCACATGCCCTCACACAATCCTGTTTAAGGGCGCATATAACATGTATCAACCGGAGTCATAGGAATACAGTGAATTTCCGTGTGTATGTAGAGACATGTACGAGTTTTTTAAGTGACAATAATCTTCTTTTGGAAGGTGACTCCATAAGTGATAAAAAAATCAAAACTTTGATAAAAAAAACCATGAGTTAATTAATTAAATACTTAGAGTTGAGCTAAGAGATTTTCTCAGCAATGGGTTTCCTCTTGAGTGAGTTGGGGGTGCGGTCCCGGCTGGAAAACGAATATGTGGGTCCGATTAAGATAACACATATCCTCCGAAACAGGGTCACACATCTGTCATTCACAAAAAGTTAATTAAATAACTAAATATGATTCTACTAAATACTCAATATCCATAAAGCTAATGAGTAAATTAAATTCTATAAACCCACTTCTAATACTCACTAATACCTAATAATTATAAAACCTAAAAACAAAACTCATGTGTAAAAACTAGGAGAATGGTATTTACTGAGAAAAGTAGTGCCAGGAGTTAGATTGTTGTTGTCTTTTTTTTGGAAGTGCTTTAGTGCAGTTCATTGTGTCTTTTTGTTAGTTATTTGTGTTTTTTTTAATACTATTATGTTTTTTTAAAATGATGAATTTTAATAAATATAATGATAAAATAACATTGTTATGTATCTTTAATATGTAAAGCACAGTAATAAATTAACAACTCATTAATCTAATACATTTAAAACAATAACAAAATAACACAATGTCTCATTGTGTCTTTTGATCGTCGTTGTGTTATCTTGAATACTATGAGTTTTAAAAAATGCATTGGTTAAATAACATCATTGTATACTTTTAATAATAAAACACAATGATAGATAACAAGTTTATATAATCTATTAAAAATAATAACAAAATAACATATTATGTTTTATTCAACACTATGAGTTTTGACAAATATATTAGTAAAAGTATATGATTGTGTACTTTTAATTATAAAACACAATGATAGATAACAAGTTTATAATCTACAAAAACAACGACAAAAATAACAAAAAATAATCTAAGACGTAAAACACAAATGATTAATACATATAACAAATAATGTAAAATATATGACACAATGAACGTATAAAACACAATAAGCTAATGTATTTAACACAATAACCAAAATTTCATCTTTTTTAAAACAATAAAAGGATACGTGTCAGGCCTACAATCCTTCTTAGCATTTTTAGATTAAACATCCATTTTAGTATAACCCTACCCAAAATAATTAATTATGAAATAACTTGATCAAAGAAATGATTAATTGAATAAGTAATTATTTAAATGATTTATAAAATACTAGTTTAAAATAATTTGAAATAATTTATATTTGGTTTGAAATAATTTTTATATAATTTAAAATTTATAAATAAATATGTAATTAATTTTATAACATTTGAAATCTTAAAAATAAAGAAAATATCAAATTATAATTTCTGAAATATTTCAGAAAGTAAATTAATTTTGAACTAGTATTAATTAATAAAATGATTTTTACATCAATTTAATAACATTTTAATTATTTTCTTGAATTTAAAATGGTTAAAAATTAAAGTTTAAAAATAAGATGGGGAGTGCCCGGTTCAAAAAAGGAAGGGAACTTCTCACCGAAGGAGGCAGTAGGAACGAAGAAGGCAGGAAGCTACCGCTTCTATAAGGGTTGCTTATTCACCAAATCTTGTTCGGTTCCATCCAAGCTCGGGTTTGTGTGAATCTTCATGGAAGAAGAAGAAGAGGTTCACCAGCCACTACATCTGTGGATCCCACTAAATCATTCAACCTGGTGGCAGCTCGTTCTTTTATCAATGATTTACAAGATCCATGAAGTATCTAAAAAAAGATGATTTCTGATCAGTTATTCGCTGGCCACTAAATTGGTTAAATGATTTAATAAATGAAAATTAAAAAAAAAATACAATTCACAATATTGATTAAGTAACACATTTATTGCATTTGAATGTTCAAAATAAATATAATAATTTAATTATGAATTTTTATATTGTATGAAAGAGAAAAGATGGGTTCGGGTTTGGTTTAACATTACCAAATAGGCTAGATGTTACAAATCCGAATATAAGGTCATGGCTAACACTGTTGCTTCAATTGTATGGCTCTATTTGTTGACTGAACTTCATGCCTTATCAAGTGGTTGACCTACCTTATTATAGATTACAAAAGTGTAATTTTTCTTACTCAAAATCTGATCTCTCACAAACGCGCCAAGCATATTGAATTGGATTACCATGTTATTCAACAACTAGTATCTTCTTGCAAACTTCACACCAAAATCGTTCCAAGAAAGCTCTAGGTGGCAAGTATTTTTACGAAAAGTCTTTCTTGACATCAATTTGAATTCTTACGTGAGTTGCTTCGCACTGGACCATTATCGTGTCGCTTGAAGGTGGATATTAGACTCACTTAGAGTATAAAGTTTGTACATGTTAAATTCTTGTGTTAGTTTACTATACATTATTCCTTCCTAAGGGTTGTATGTGTAATTCTGTATATATATATTTCACAGCTCTCCTACCTTTATGGCATGGAGATTAATCAATTCACACCTTCTTGCAAGTGCATCTATATATGTGTCTCGACTTTGAGAAGTTGGTCAATCTAGTCAAAAAGGTGCAATCAAGGGAAAAGAAGTTGCGTAGAGTTACTAGAAATTAAGAGACGGGGTAAAAAGTGGCTCCTTTCCATGTCATAATTGATCACTTATATTCAAGAATAATGGGAAATGAATCACATCTAATAACGCAAAGCAAACCAATAATTTAAATTGTTTCTGGATAAATTACTTGTCACGTGTTTGACTTTATATGTATATAACTAGAACTTGAAATTGTGTATACATATATTTAGAGGCTCTTAAATTAGTAAATTAGTCGGAACATAACGTTTTCATCTTACGAGGTCGTAATAAGCCATTTGACTGTTTTTAAGTATTCTTTTTCCTGTTTTCAAAATATTGATGTTATGTTTTTTTATGTTTTGTTTATTAATATTGTATGATTTATAGTTTAGATTATTTTTGGATTTATTCTTTTTCTTTTTTCAAATAATTATTTACAAATTTAATAAATAAATAGCTCTTTTAGTTTCGTGATAGAACTAATAAACTCAGTTAGTTGATCTTGTTTGTTGCTACAACAATAATTGCATCCTAAGGATTTCATCTTAGAAGAAACAAATCGATTTACAGACTTAGAGACAAACGACTTCATGGTCTAATGGTAGAGGCATATGATGTACTCCTCCCACCTGCTAAATTTTACAGTGTCATAGCTGTTACGTACAATGTTTTTTTTTTTTTTTTTTTTTTGTCTTTCTTGATGTTTATGGGTTTTACGCTGAAATGTTAGTCGCTGCGACGTGTTCTGGTATACCATTTAATAAGAACTGGAGATCTTTCCTCTTCACTTACTTGTAACAGCCTTTCCCTCACACAACGTGAGTGGAGAAAAACGTAGTTTTAATAATTAAGTAATGACCAAACTATTGATGTTTACAAGGGTCATAATATATCTCAACCACCGCTACTTGTCCAAAATTCCAATTGTGATTTTTCTTAAAACACCTAGCTAGGTATACGTGCGATCTGATCAGATCAAACATTTCATACATTTTCAAATGTGCCTAAGAGGTAAAATAGTACACTCCTCAATAAAATATTATGAACTAATCAAAAATAAAAAAACATATGAATCCACGTACGTATGAACTTTCTTATAAGTCAAAATAGGTTTACAATCTTTTCAATTAACTGATGGAGGAGTACGAGTGTTATACGTACAGAAAACAACAGAATCATTGATCTAGAAAGCATACATATGTATATAATTTTCTAGTATTCGCATGGGTGTGTATACACATACAAGTACACAATCACTGCACGTACCATACATACATACATACATACATAAAACTGCAGGAAACTTGATATGATGGAGCTAGCCAAGCCAGATATGGACTCTAATGGTGAAGGTGAAGAGGCAAATGATAGCAAAATAGAGGATGGTGTGTACTAGTATGGCCACCCCGCTCGTCTGAAAACGACAGAACTCAACACATCGAACTCGTCCTGGCATCTGAAACAGCAACCCCGGCGATAACAAAGCAAACAACACCACCGATACAAATATCGGCCCCCAATCTGCCATCGATACGATCGATATATGATATGATATGATATGATTGATCAAATTTATAATATTTACCGAACAAAATTCAGTGAATGATGAAATGAATTGAAGGGATTAGGGATATATATATATATATATATATATATATGTGTGTGTGATGTATATATATATGGATGTTGGCATTTATAATTATACATACAAAACTTGGCTGAGAAGGAATGGGAAAAAAAAGAAAAAGAGGCTTGCGAGTGGAGATAAGTTGATGAAGTCACTTAATTAAAAGTGTGCTTTTTTCCGTGGAAACAAATATATATATTTATATCCTACCTTTTCATTTCAATTTCTCCTACTGCTTTTAATACACAAAATGTGATATAATACATACTAATTGATTTTTTATTCTTATTTGTGGAAAAGAAAACACATAGAATATCCACGAATTGTCACTGCGAATTAAGACTCGAATCCACAATCTTTGATTAGAATGATAACATCACTTTAACTCCCATCTATTTACTGTTAGGCTCAACCCTCACCACACATTTATTGACATATATTTAAGTCATAATTATATAAAACAAGATCTAAAATTCATAAGTCGGTCTGATGCTATATATGTTTGAAGGTGATACCATACTAGTATTTTTTATATATGTCCAACACTAGGATGAGTGATGAATGGCTTGATGTATATATGCTTTACCGCTATTCATCCAATATGTAAAAGGATAAAACTTAGATATATTAAAATATAACTAATAACCTTAATTAGTATAAAGTAAAAAAAAATGGACATGTCAAATTTGATTACAGACTAACGCTTGTCATAGGAAAAGCCATATATAGGAGATGACCCGTGAGAGATGCGACAACAAATTACTTTCGTCCACAAATTTTATTGGTGGCATATTGTTGACGTTCACCATGGTCCTCGTTATTCTACAAAGAAATTGTGTTTTAAATAGATCACAATTTCAAAATTACAAAAGTAAATAAATAAAAACAATTTGTTTTCTCATATGGAGAGTGATACTAGATAGAATTCCTATGAAGATGGGCACTCGTCAAAAGAGGTATCAATTATAACTTCACGGCATGTGTCCATTGTGTTATGGATCAGGAAATTAATAGCCAATCACTAGCTAACAAATTAATGCATGGTGTAAACTGGCCAATGCAACCTTCTGTTCGCTAAAAGAATTTTGAAATATCATATCTTCACAGAAATACAATTCAGGTGAGACAAGCAATATGCATAAGGTGTCGGAGGAGATCAATTCAAACTCTTACCTTTGGTTAAAGAGTTGACAAAATGTTTGTTGGATTTTTTTGTGAAAGAAACAAAATAATGTTATAAAATATTCAAAATAATAATAATATTAGTATTGTTGAAAAACCATATTGTTGAGTGTCTCAACTCATGATATTTGGTGGGTGTTTAACCTTGTGATTTATGGAGAATGAGATGTTTTAACTCATTCTTACCTATAAATATAAATACTAAGGGAGTCCTAGTTGAAAGATGCCCCACACAACATCAAGTTCAAAAGATCTTTCTTTCTTTCCTCTCTAAAGAATTTTTAATAATTATTTGATCATCTTCATCTTTTTCTTTGAGGTACAATTTGAGTTTTTGAGTCTATCAAGGCTAGGGGGTGCAAAAATATCGGAGAATCCAAAATATCCGGATTGGGATAGTGTTTTTGAAAATTTTTGGATACTAAGATATCCGATTATCCGGAATATTTTAATAAAAATTATTAAAATAATATATATTAATTATAAATTATGGGTTTTTTTGGATATTTCAGATATTTTATAAAGAACTCGGATATCAGAAAGTAAAAATATCAATTTTTTTATATAAATTATTAAATAATACATAATTTTTTATAATTCGGATATCCAAATCTGAAATTTCAAATTCGGATACGGATATTGAAATCCACTATCCAAAATTTCGGATATCTGATATGATTTTGAACACCCCTAATCACGTCTGTACAAACTGCTGTTGTTGTTGTATCGTAGGAAACAAATGAGTTCTTATGGAGACTAGAAATTTGTTTTAAAGAACTCGTGTAGAACACAAATCCTCAACCATTTTATTTCTTCATCATCTGCTTCATCTACGTTCTTGATTTTTATTTATTTAAGGTGTAATCATAATGTAATTTACTCTCTTTCTATATTTTCTTGTATTGTAATTGAATAATAAAATTAAAATTATTTGTTTATTATTTTACGAACCGTACTCTTACATTAATGCCACATATTAGATTTGAAAATCTGGTGTAATACTATTTCATTTTGTTCAAATGTCCGCAAATAGAGAATAACATTGGTAGTTGAGTTGTAGTTGTTTTTATTATAAAATGGAAGATATCGATCCTTGGATGATAGAAATTAAGAAAGAGCAGGATTGAAGATAGATGGAGGAACATGACGTGGAGGGTCTTGAAACAGATCGACAATGTCAAGAAATAATGTCTATCGTTAATGATTATTGAGTGGTTGAATTGGAGTTGATCGAAGTCTTGCCTTGCCACCAGGATGGAATCGATATCTGGATTCAGAGGACTGTTAGTGTTATCCTTAATTATCAGGGGTCAAAACCGAAACTTATGCTTTTCTTCTGGGGTGCAACACACAAATTCATTCATGGCAAATTAGCAATTAGCAGCACACCCCACACACACACACACACATATATATATATATATATATATATATATATACATATACATATATGTGTGTTCATTGATTGAGTAAGGTAAAAAATTTCCTTGTATCCTTCATTTTTTGGGATGTTGCAGGCAGGCGCTAGCTGTCATCGGTAAGTGCTAATTTTCCTATATTTACATAATAATAATAATAATAATAATAATAATAATAATATTCCTAAATCAGCAATCTTACTTTTTGCTGCAATCACTAGTAGATTTTGTAATCGATTTATCCATTCTGATCGATTGATTTTCCCCTACAAGTTTGGCGTTTCCATGGTGGAAAACCCTAGATATTCGGATTGATTTATGGTTTCTGAAAAAAAAAAAAAAAAAGTGATTTGACGGTGTTTGTTACTTGTATGAATGATTAGTGTTTCCAGTTTTGGTGAAGCAAAATGATTGTTTTCCAAAATTTCTTATCTGAAGTTATCCAAAATAGGATTAATATATTTATATGTTATTGTTTTTAATCAGTGACTGAATGAAGTAGTTGGATGTGTGCTTGGGAAAATTAAAACAATGTTTCTATTTCTCTGTGATTACTTTCTTGCTCTACTGGGAAAATGACATTTCAACATAATAATCCACAATGTTCTATTAAAGACATCATTGTTTATTTATTTTCATGTTTGTTTTTGCATTTTTACTATCATTTGGTTGCCATAAAACAAATAATATCTTTTCTTCTTTTATAATTAAAGTAATCATGTAACACTTAAGTGTGTTTGGGTGCCTCCTAGAAAGTTATCTAACGAAAAATAAAACTGTGAGCTCTCGGTGAACAAGTCACACAATATTCGTTGATATGAAGGCTGGGTTTGAGTCAAGTGCCTCTTGGTTGCAAACCAACTGTCAGATGCAAAATTGCAAAAAGAACTGTAGTTAAGAATAGTGAATTTTAGACATATTAGAAAGTAAATGCAATAGAACCATCTTATATTCCTTGGGCTTCCTAAATCTTTCTACCAAATTATAGTTATAGTGGTTAATATTCAACAAAGAAATCATGAACAGTATGTGCTTTGTATGTAGTTGAAGGATATTTTGATGGTAAATTCTGGGGATAAGGATCCGAGTTGTAAATGGACATTCACAGATCATCATGTACTTTGCTAATGCTCTGTTTGGATAAAAATAGAGGCCTTTTCTTCCTTCCATCTGTTCAATTATTGGAGTTGAGAGAAATTAAAATAAGGAAATGATGAGATACCAAATCTTTTCCCTATTTGTTAACAACCCTGTTTTAATGGTTGCAGATCTAAAATCCACTTGCATTCAATGTAAGAATTCTAAGTGAAACCAAACTAGTTTTCAAACATGGAGTGGAATACAAAGTGGGAATGGGAAACCCATGATGCATTCACCTCTAGAGTTATTACCACAAGTCCTAAGAAGCTACAATCAACCAATTGGGAAGAAGACATTAGCGAATCTTATAATCTATCTGCTTCTGATGTGGTGAACTACTCATCAGCAAAAAGCTCAATATCAGCTTCAACTGGATCTTCGTTTAAAGAGGGAATAAAAATGTCCAAATTCTTATATGGTGATATAGGAGGTGAGGTTAATGGAAAATCTTCATTGTTGGAGGCTTCAGTTAACTCGGGTGAATCGTTTATCGGTTTAAAACTTGGTAAAAGGACATATTTTGAGAATAATTTAGGCAGGAGTAACTCTAAAATATCATCCTTTTCAGATATTCCTTTACCATCTGTATCATCTACAGAGAAAAGAGCCAAATCATCTTGCCAAAGTATATTGTTTCCATGCTGTCAGGTTGAAGGGTGCAATCTTGATCTTTCATCTGCTAAAGAATACCATAGGAAACACAGAGTTTGTGAAAGTCATTCCAAATGTCCAAAAGTTGTTGTGTCTGGTCTCGAACGCCGGTTTTGCCAACAATGTAGCAGGTGAGCTTATCATGGCATTTTAAATTGTATTTTGGATATCAAAGGGGTGTTTTGATTAAGAGAACGGGAATGGGAAATTGAGAAAGATAGATGGTGTTTGGTTTGAGGGTATAAGTTTTTAGACTAGGAATCATGTCTTCAAAATTAAGGATGCTCCTTACCGGCAAGTCATGCTTAATTAATTGTGTCAAAAAACCTCAACCCTAACATGGCATGCTTAACCCATGAAACCTGGACTCGACCTGCGTAACTCGTATATCTAAACTGTTGGTAGGTTGTAAACATGTTTTCTAGGGTAACGGATTGGCTGGTAGACCCATATCCACAACCATAGATGGACACAACTCCTTTATTAAATGTTTATGCAGTCAATGCCTTTAGACCCAACCCGAACATGCATATTTTCTTGTTTGGTTCATGTCATGTCAACTAGAAGGGGTGGGTTTAGAAAATGATCCCCATTCTCATTCTACCACCTTACGGCAAACCCAGCACCATCTTAGCTTGTCAATGGATCTACCCTGAACATTTTAACAGTTTTAGTTAAATTTTTTAAGACTTTTTCATTTGATAATTGTTCTTCAATGATTGGCATAGATTTCACAGTTTAGCAGAGTTTGATGGGAAAAAACGCAGCTGTCGCAGACGGCTTTCTGATCATAATGCAAGACGCCGGAAGCCAAAGCAGGAGATAATCCAATTTAGCTCAACAAACCTATCTTCATCAATTTATGGTACATGCTTTCATGTTTAATTATGAGATGATGTAAAAGCAGGCCACCCAACTATTCAACTTTTTTTCATTAAGGTCGCCCAACTTTGAAACCATTTTACAGATCACCTAAATATGTATTCAGTTTTGATATTACCAAATCTGAATACACACACACGCACTAGATGATGTATTTGACCTTAAATGTTTTGCATGAAATAAAGAACTTTTAGTTACTTTCAATATTCAATGAAGCAAAAGTTATCCATAGGCCAAAAGCTGGAAGTAAATTTTTTATTTAGCATTTTTTGGGTCAAATTTAGCTGAATATAGGTAGATTTTATACATAAACATATGATATTGTTTTCAAGCATGCTATGTAGCATATTACTTTGTCCTTTTACATGTTATACTTTGAATTTACTTTACATATGCAGGTGGGACACAACAATTGAGTTTTCAATCTAGGCCTGCTATAAGTTCCACTTGGGAAAACTCATCAAACTCCACATACTCTATGAAAAACAAAAAATCTGGAATCCTTGATGGCATATCACAGTTACCAAACACTGTCAATATGCCTACTATTGCTTTCAATAGACCAGTGCCATCAAAGGGCACAAGTGTTGAGGTTCTTGATCAAGGTTTGTTTTTTTTTTTCTCCTTACTTTGTTTCGCCGTTAATAATTATCTTGTGACCATATGATAATTATCTTGTTATTGATTGGCATGATTTAAATGTTGGAAATGAAACCTGATCAAAAATGTGAAAATCATAAACCAAGATGACTGAAATGTGTTTTCCTTGGTTAAATCTTTGTTTGATGCACTTATCTTGGTTACTTGTTGCCTAGCGGTTTCTAACATCCCTCCTTATATCTTTATAGATCTTACTTATCTTTTTTAATCTTAGGGTGTGAATTTTTATGACCTTTCCATTTCTTTTTTTGTCAAAACTGAGTTTGGTTTTTTAATCTTAGGGTGTGAATTTTTATGACCTTTCCATTTCTCTTTTTTTGCCAAAACTGAGTTTGCTTTTGCTGATCTGCTTAAGAAAAAGGAAGTCCTAATACTAACCAACTTAAGTTGATACGTACATTAAGCTAGCAATTTCACATGTTAGTTGTAAAATGCATACGCCTAAAGCATGATATACACATTATCTATTTCTTGATGCTTAGCTAACAATGTGTTATATTTTTGTGTGGTTCTTTTGCAGTTTATTAATGTATGAAATTATAGATGGACTATTTTTCAAAATTCTTACAAATACCAACATTAATTCATAGACAAGTTTGTTTGACCTCTGCACTTGTATATTTTACATCATCAGGAGAATTGGTTTACCCCTACAGACATTATCTACTAGAATTGGCTTATTTATCAAATAATCAAATATATGCCGTTATATTATTCTTTATGATTTTTTTACTTATTATTTTTATTTCAATATCACAGTTCCTAAAAGAAGACTTGTTTATAATGCAGGGTTCAAGGAGTCCTTGACTCCCAAGGTAGATGCACTCGACATTCGTCGTGCTCTCTCTCTTCTGTCAAACAATTCTTGGGGTGTATTTGAGTATGATTTAAGCAGGCTCGACCACCCCCAGCCCATGGGATCTGATTACCTGTTCATGGGTCAACCTGGGCTGCAAACTTTTCATCAAGGTTTGCCACTTTCATCACCTGATTATTGGCAAACCGAGCAACAGTCGATCGGCCCCAACATTCCTGCCAAACCTAGTAACGCCGCCGGCACTCAGTTCCAAGAATTTCAGCTTTTCAATCATTTCTATTCGAACCCAATGGACGAAATCTTAAAGCCTCTATGACTTATGAATTTTTAAGGTTTTTTATATTAAGATGTTCTTCTGTTAAGTTTGGTGCAAGGACCTAGTTCTTAATTCTTGATATCTAAAGTAGACATCGGTTGTCAGCTTTTTTTTTTTAGTTATGAAACCAACTAATGCTCTTGTTAGATCTATTTATGCATTTCTTCTATTGCTTAATATGTTTAAAATTCTTAAAATCTTTAAAAGTAGAATGTGCTTATAATTAGTGCATCCACATTAAGGCTGATAACGAAACGAGCTCTTACAGTTATAAGAAATGATGTTAATGAACTCGAAAGGTGTTCAGGCTAGAATAATCTGATAATAACTCAACTCATGTGTGGCCTACTTACATATTTTATAGGGCCAAGTATAGGTCGATAAGAACTTGAGTCTAACGACATATATGTTATTGTTATTGGTAGTTGTCCGCTAAGGAGACATTGGATAGAGTACAGTATTGTATCATGTATGTGTGCATACATGCAACCAGAAGCTGTGATCACATGAACATCTTAAACGTATAGTCAATCTCATACGGACTATGGTCATTAAGTAGAGACTACGGTAAACTAGCATATTCAACTTGGCAAAACGTGGTGGTCCTTGAACTGTAGTAATAAGGGTGCATACAAGTTGAGACAAACCTTAACTTGTTCTTGAGTTTGATCCATCAAGAGTTATGTCTCATACGAAAAAGCCAAACCAAACATTCCAAGTTTCACTAAACAAATAATTCGACTTGACAGCTGGTATACAAATTCATGTGTAGATATGTAAGGAGTGAAGTGTAAATAAAAGTACATGTAAATAGTGAAACAAAGGTAAGAATTTCATTATGTCCATATAGTGAAACAAAACATAGCTTTCAACCAAACTACCTAATAAACCGAACTATCCTACTCACGATCACATGTCACAAACAAGAGTGACAGGTAATTAGTTAGGATGCCACTAAAAGCTTCAAGGAAAAAGGAGGACTGGATCAGCTCAATTGGTCAATGGAGCGGCTCCAAGGCATCCTGGGCATTTCTCTTGACCCGCCAAGTCCACTTAGTGGTTGAGTGAGGCAGTTAAGAGCGGTTGTCTCACATTTTTACTAGTTTTGTTTAATAGTCTTCCAATTCATGCTTAGGCAATTTTGTGAATTATCTATGTTTTCATTTGTTTTGAAGACTTGCCCATCTCAAATTAGGCTGGCCATTGTATTTATTCAGTTCTTAACATAATTATTCCATTTGCTTATATCTATTATTACCACGTCTATATAATCTTTAAAAAAAAGGGACTTTCACTTTTTTCTTTATGAACCAACAAAGTATGTATCCAGTATTTGGTTTCATTATTCCAACCAAAAACAAGATCATAAAGTTGTAACCTTAATTATCAACATTACATGAAAAAGATATTTTGCCTTCTCATATAAATTTTAGTCCATATGTTGTCAAGATATTAACTAGAACTGATATGAATGAAACCCAATACATACTGAGACATAATTGGCCCCTCAATGTATGAAGTAGATCCACCAACATACCTCATCCCTTTAAAACCCAAAGAAAATTCATAAGCAAACATTTTGCACAATCCAATAGCACAACAACATACTAATTTTAACTCCATCAAACACCCCTCCCTACCTGCACTACACCACTCTCTAAAACACAAGTGTAAGCACACCCTACTTTAAGTAGTTGAGGCTTTCTCATGATAACCTAAGCTCACAAGATGGTAAATACCTCATTAAAAGGAGTTCTAACGACCAAACCAACACAAAGAAAAGCAAAAGACCGCACCAACAGCAGCAAAAGTTGGTCATCCATACATGTCAAAACGCTCATTCACGTGATGACTACACCAAGTCAAGATAGTTAACTTCAAGTCGTACAAACACAATCCTAATTGTTCAAGCAAGAAAACTGAACCATAAGAAAACCTTTTGGCTGATAAACCACAGCATATAAAATTATATAAACAACTTATGCTTGTATTCATAAGAGAAAATCAGCTTACTGAAAACCGTTTATTTCAACCTAAAGGTAAATTTGTAACTCCAAATCCCCCAAACTTCATCAATGTAAAATAAGCAGTGTTGTAAAAATCGCTAGGCGCTAGTCGGGGGGCGAGGTAGGGAATAGGGAGTAATCGGGATTAATCGGGATTAATCGGTTAGGAGATTTTATATGTATTTTTTATATATTATATATATAGTTGACAATATACTTTGACAATATACAATAGCTTGTTCACTTGTTGTTGAGTAAGTTTCAGGTTTTTGTTGCAAAATTAGTAAACCATTTACCAATTATCAAGCACCAAGAGTCTAAGAGACTAACCAAAAACCAATGGTTGGAACTTGGAAGGACTGCTGGAGACTCGGCGCAGAGAGGAGTGGCGGCGCAGAGGTGGGTCGCGGCGTAGAAGCAGGTCGCCGGAGCAGAGCAGGTCTCCGGCGCAGAGGGTCAGATCTAACTTAATAAGCAAAAATATCCCGTCGACCGACTTTGACCGCCTAGAAAAAACATCTCCAATTACACCGATTAACTCCGATTACCACCGATTAATCCCGATTTCTTCCGCCTAGGACCGACTAGCGATTAATGGCGCCGATTAGATGAAATCGACAAGGCTAGGGGCCGACTACCGATTAATCCCCGATTAATCGGCCGCCTAGCCCGATTTTTACAACACTGAAAATAAGTAATCTGAAATTAAAGACGCATGCATTATCCCAAATAGTCAATGGTACTTCCTGCTTGTAAGAAAAACATAACAAGCAGACAAGATGTTTGAATAAGACTCCTGAACACCCTGTAAAAAAGACCATCAACATAATGCTAATGTGCAAACTTGACGTCTAATGAACGACACCTAAGGGGGTGTCGGCCATAAATAGCTTATGCTAGAAACAGCTTGTGAATATAGCATAATTCACCCTAAGAGTAAACTTTGTAAATTTAAATCACCAAGTATAATCAGTTTTAAAAAAAAGCAAATATCAAGCTACTTATAGAAAACAACTTCACCCTAGATAAGGGGGTGTTGGCCATAAATATAGCTTATGCTAAATGTAAGAGATTTTCTTCATCCAAACACTCAAAAGGCACTTATCTGCGTTCGAAAACCATGACAAGCACATAAGTTGTTTATAAACACAATCCTAATAGCAATCCCAAACACCCCCTAAGATACGCAATCGACTTCAGGTCATATCAACACAATCCTGATTGTTTATAAACAAAAATATTGGATCCATATGCAAGTCGATAACAAAGTACCTATTTAATAAACGACATATTGTAGAAAGGTATAATTCCCCCTAGAACACTTACCCAAGCAACCGAACCGACACATGGATCTGAATGTAAGAAATCAGTAGACCACAAATTTTGTGATTTAGTAAACTACAATATGACAACACGAATAACAAAGCAGAGTAACTTGATAACCAGCAGCGACAGAAGACGACGACGATGACATGACTGACTTTCAGACCCAAACTGAGCAACAGCTGACCAACTTCTAGAACTCACTGGAACATTAGATGAATACAAATCAATAGAAAGTAAAAAAGATGACAACGTGATACAATAGAGCATAAGTTAAAGCATGATAATGATAAGACCCAAGAATAACTATTATTATTTAAATTTATGTAAATTATTAAGAAGGATTTTTAACTAATAAGTATCCGATTAGATTTTAAATTGGATAAGAAGATAAATATTGAGAGCAAGTTAGCTTGGGGAACACGTAGGTTTGTTTTTATCCATAAATAGGGCATTGGGGTTGTAATTTTATTTTATGCTTATTTTGGTTATATTGAATTTGATATCGTCGAAAAGTCGGTACCTCTTGAAAGTAAACTGTGAGAGAATCTCTCAAGCATTAAATCAACCCCAATTTATGACAAAATCATATCCGCATTTTATCAGACTAAAATTATAAACTGATGAGATATATATTGGTAAATGATTTGAAATAATTTTTTATTTACATACACGGCAGATACAAGAAGGCAACAATAAAACATTTGAAAGCAGAAGAACAATGGAATTGAATATTTGACACAACAGACCTGATCATTGTTTTCTTCATCTGCAGGTGCATTCTGGGATTCTGGTTTGTCTGCACAGCAATTCTGTCTGTTACACTTGGTTCTAAAAGGGTAGTTGATGTTGTTACATTTGTCACACTTCCAGCTTCCCTCGGGCATGTCTGTTTCTGAAACAAAAATATTTACACATAATATAGACTCAAAGGTCACAACCAGTCCTAAACAGGCTTATTTTTCTGACCCAAAAGAGTGGGTATTCTTCTGGAGTGAAGCAATCTCGTTCCTCTTTTCGTTTTCTTCAGTTACCAGTCCGATTTCAGGCAGTGCCAGCCATTTTTCTGCCTAATGTGAATTTTTGTCATAAAATCTACAATTTTACACATTTTCATTGAGACATGTATTTCATAATCATTAAGTACTTTACTCTGACACAGTAATATTCAAATTTCTCCAACAAAAAGATTATTAGTTTTTTTTTATGACATAACTCACACTAAAGTGAAAAAGAAATTACAAAACTAGCCGTTGGTGTACAAAAGAACAAAAAAGATTAAAAAAAATGCTAGAAGGCAAAATAAATATATAGGTGTAGATTCTGCTCAAATATTAGACAGATTTGAACTGTAAGTCAGATCCTTGAACCAGGGGGTAAGGACTGATTTGCGACTGGCAGGCATGGGTACTACTGCTACCAGTCCTAACCAGGACTGTTTTAGAATTGCATTTGGTTTGAACTAGTTTGTCATGAAGTACTTACTGGAACTCTTGCCCGGTTTTGAATCCTGCATGTTAGCAACATAAAAATATATAAAACATTATATTTAGTGATGCAAAACATTGTCGAAACTCCTTCAATATGCCAAAAATCGAAATCATATAAATACATTGTCTCAAACCTGAGATCCTGGCTTAGGAGTATTGCATTTCCTCATGTTACAAACTGTTCTGAAAGAGAAATTGACATTTCCACATTTTGGGCATTCCCAGTCGTTTTCTCGAGTTCCACCTGAAATTTGAAACAATGATAAACAGATCATAGTATACCATCACAATATCATATTCTTCAAAGCATAAAAACAGTGGGATATAAAATACCTTTCTTTTGAGATGTCTCTTCTGGAAAAAATCCAGGCTGTGGTCCCTGTTGAGTTTTTAGAATCAAAAGATTGATTAACTTAACCACACATGCTATGGTTCAAGACCATTAACAATTTGTGCATGAAAACACCAAAATGTGTGTAAAATTTGGTGCAAACAGCAAAAGATCTCCAAGACACCAAAATGGTGTAATTTCTTAAGGTAAAACTTTTCATCTTGAAACTCAAATATCCGCATATTAATTGAATATTCAACATGATATTAGTCAATATTATATATTAATATAAGTAGAGGGTTCTGGATGTAAATTTGATATCTATTTATATCCTTGTATTCTAAGTTGACAGCATGTACAATTCCTTTTACCAAAGTTAATTTGGCATCAGAGCTAGGAAACCCTAGTCTCTCTTGCCGCCACCTGTTATCACCGGAACACACCTTCCGATCACAATCCCTATTCTTCTTTCTTTTTCTGAACAAAAACCTTCTGTTACATATGGCTATCACAACAGATCCTCTTCCTACCTTCACTTCTGCCGAGAAGACAGCCCATAACTCACACAAGTTTGGGTTCACGTTAACTCCTACCAACTACAGTCATTGGAAAGCCATGATCAAGCCGTTTCTTGTTACCAATGGCCTGTTCAGCTATGTTGAAGGCACTCTACCATGTCCACCTTCTGTTATTAAGACAACCAACACACCTGGGCAGGCTGATGTTGCTGCTGTAGAGATCCCTAACCCTAGCCATACGGCTTGGGTATCCAATGATGCTCACGTTCGGATGTTACTCATGTCCACTATATCAGAATACTCGTTTCAGCATGTTCAAGGGGAGACCTCTCGTGATTTGTGGTTGTCCCTTGAACATGCTTATGCTCCACACACTTCTTCACGGGAATTCACCTTGAGAACACAACTTCTAAAGATTATGATGAAGGAAAACGAGACATCTGCAGCCTATCTTACTAGGGCCCAAAAGTATTCAGATGCCCTGGCCAATATTGGAGCACCGATGCCAGAAAAAGATATTGTTATGCTTGTTCTCTCCGGACTTTGTGAAGAGTACAACTCCCTCAAATCCAATGTGCTTGCTAGGCAATTCCCGACAGCTTTTAATGAACTCTATAGTTTACTTGCTGATCACGACTTCATGAATAGGAAAACAGTCCCAAAAATTGCTCCAACCCAAGCTTTTACAACCTCTACAACTGCTGGAAATTCTTCCGTTCAACCAGAAGTGATGCAAACCCTTCAACAATTGGTCAGCAAATTGGGTTTACAGCTGCAGCCTACCTTGGCATCACCCCAACAATCCCCGCAAGCCTATTACACCAACCGAACAGGAAACAACAGCCGAGGCCAGGGTGGACATTCCAACCGCGGCTGCGGTGGGTGTGCTCAAAACCACAGTTACAATCATAATCAAGGAGGGGGAGGAAATCAAAGTTCAGGTCAATTTAGTTGGGCCTCGAATCAAAATACGGTGTATGGGACGTGTAGCAGGTGTGGCATAGGTCATATCCCGTCACAATGTCCAAATCGTTACCCATCCACTCTCCGAACAAGACAACCTTCTGCTAATTATGCTGACTACCGCTCACAAGCATCTACTTCGTGGATTTCGGACACCGGCTCAAGCAACCACGTAGCACAGGATCTGTCCGGCTTTGACAATGCCGAGCCTTACTACGATGATGATAGTCTGCATGTTGGTAATGGTACAGCCTTACCCATTTTACATATTGGCTCCTCTCGTTATTATTCACCAAACAAAACTTTTTCCTTAACAACATTCTTCATGTTCTTCAAATCAAACGAAATCTTCTTTCTGTTCAAAAGTTCTGCCATGATAACAATGTTTATTTTGAATTTCATTTCACTTTTTTTGCTGTGAAGGACAAGTTTACACACATTACCCTCCTCACGGGTCCAAGTGACGGAGGTCTCTACTCTATCAATCTTCCTCCTGGTTCCCAAAATTGCTTTTTCAACCTCTCGTGCATCTACTACCGCATGGCATCAACGCTTAGGGCATCCACACCATCAACTTTTTCAGACTATGTTATCTAAGTATTGTTTACCTATTTCTAATAAAACATTTGATTTACATTGTAATTCTTGTTCTGTTGGGAAATATTAAAAACTTCATTTACTATCTTCTGATTATAAAAGCAGTCATATTCTAGATTTAATATTCTGTGATGTTTGGGACATGCACCAGTCACCTCCTTTGATGGTCACAATTATTTCTTATTATGTGTCGATCATTATTCAAAGTTTATGTGGTTATTCCCTTTAAAGGGTAAATCTGATGTGTTTGAGGTGTTTAAACGATTTGTTACCATGGTAGAACGACAGTTTACATCAAAAATAAAATGTGTTCAAACTGATTGGGGTGGTGAGTTTAGAAATCTCTCATTTTTTCTCTACAATTGGCATCATCCATCGTCTTTCGTGTCCTCACACCAGTGAACAAAACGGTGTCGTGGAACGTCGTCATCGACACGTTGTCGAGACCAGTCTCACTCTCATGGCACAATCCAATGTTCCAAAACATTTCTTGCATTTTGCTTATGAAACGGCAGTTTACCTCATGAACCGGATGCCATCACGTGCCAACTCAGCCACTTCCCCGTTTGAACTTGTGTTTAAACGGAAACCTGATTTTTCCTTCTTACGAGTTTTCGGGTGCCAATGTTATCCTCACTTGAGACCATACAATCCTAACAAGATGGATTTCCGTTCCACACTATGCATCTTCATTGGATATAGTACATCCCATCACGGGTATCGTTGCTTTGATCCGGAAACTGAGCATATGTACACTGCACGACATGTCCGGTTCCATGAAACATCTTTTCCATTCCGCATCAAACCCATTGATCTCTCGTCCTCTTCTTTTTCCAGCCCCTATTTCTCCACCTATCCCAATCCTCCTTCTACTTCCACCACCACCGACCTGGTTCCACCTCCCACTTCTGTTACATCCACTCCACCACCACAACCACATATCCCACCACCTGCATAACCCCGACCCTTCTCCCATACCACCACCACCACCACCACCACCAACCACTTCACTTCCCACCCAAACTTACAACCGTTGCCCTACACATCCACCAAATCCACTCCAACCGCCCATTTCTGCCTTTGATAAATATCGCCACTCTCAATCTACCACCACTACCCAACAGTCGGCTGCCCAATAGCCACCTTCCACTCTTCCACCACAATCTAACCCTACCCAACGCTCTCACCCGTCCAATTTGCGACAAAATCCTAGGCAAACTACACCCTTTCACCCTAATTCACATTACACAACTTCCACCTCTAGTGTCACCGAACCAGCAAACTTTACTATTGCCAACTCAGACTCTCACTGGCGTAACGCTATGGCCGAGGAATATTCGGCACTTATCCGTAACGGTACATGGACACTTGTGCCTCGTCCTTCTGGGGTTAATGTGGTTGATTGTAAATGGGTTTACAAGCTCAAACGGGATCAAACAGGTGCAATTAAGCGCTACAAAGCACGCGTGGTTGCAAAGGGTTTTAAGCAACAACCAGGAATTGATTATACAGAGAAATTTAGTCCAGTGGTGAAATCCACCACTATCAGTTGCTGTCACTAAACAATGGCCCCTCCGACAACTCGATGTCCAAAACGCTTTCTTGCATGGCGATTTGGCAGAAACAGTGTACCTACAACAGTCACCTGGTTTTGTTGATCCCACCAAACCTGATCATGTCCGTTTACTTCATAAGTCGTTGTACGGCCTCAAACAGGCTCCTCGGGCCTGGTTCCAGCGTTTCTCTCAGGCTTTACTTGCTTTGGGTTTTAAGGGCTCTAAAACCGATCCCTCTCTATTTATTTACTCGGCTAATGGCGTTTTGTTATATATGCTTGTGTATGTCGATGACATAATTTTGACAGGTAACCAACCAGAAGCTATCGAACAGGTGGTGTCAAGCTTAAGTTGTTCCTTTCCGGTACAAGACATGGCCCCCTTGTCGTATTTTCTAGGAATTGAGGTGGCACCTAAAGGGGATGGCATTGTCCTCTCACAACACAAGTACATTCATGAGCGCTGTTAGATCGGACACGCTTGTCTCATTCCAAACCGGTCCCATCTCCATGTACAGTGGCGGAGCTTGAACCACACCATAGGGGGGGCGGGGGCGAATGTAAACAATTTTAGGGGGGGCGAACCCTATATATATGAAAAAATTTACACTATCGGGCCGAAAATTTACACTACCGAGCTGAAAATTTACACTACTGACGAAAAAAAGAGGGGGGCGGGTGCCCCCGGCCCCTACCAAGCTTCGCCATTGTCCGTGTACCACTAACGCTCATTTGACACTTGGTGACAGTGCCCCATTTGAGGATCCGGTTAAATATCGTCAAGGTGTCGGTGCCCTACAATATGTTACCTTATCAAGACCCGACATTACTTTTGTAGTTAATAAGGTTTGCTAATTCATATGCTCACCTACTGTGAAACCATTGGTCAACAGTCAAACACATTCTTCGGTACCTTCACGGGACTGAAACTCATGGTCTTCTCATCTCCCGTTCCTCATCCTCCACCTTACATGCTTACACTGATGCCGCATTCAATTCGTTGAGTGTCTTTTCTGATGCAGACTGGGCTGGGTGCCCAGATGACCGTCGATCCACAGGCGGATATGCAATATATCTTGGATCTAATTTAGTTAGCTGGTCTGCACGAAAGCAGAGAACTGTATCTCGGTCATCTACAGAGTCTGAATACAAGGCATTAGCTGATACGGTTGCAGAATTGACTTGGCTTGAGACATTATTACGTGAGCTTCATATTCCAATGAAATCGGTTCCAACATTATGGTGTGACAATTTGGGGGCTACATATTTATCTGCCAATCCAGTTTTTCACGCGCGTACAAAGCACGTAGAAGTCGATTTTCACTTTGTTAGAGAGAAGGTTGCACAAGGGAAATTATCAGTTCAGTTTATCTCAACAAACGAACAGATAGCCGATGTCTTCACAAAGCCGTTGTCTTCTCAACGTTTTCTCCTTTTGAAATCCAAGCTAAGAGTCGATACCCGGCCTTAGCTTGAGGGGGAATATTAGTCAATATTATATATTAATATAGGTAGAGGGTTCTGGATGTAAATTTGATATCTATTTATATCCTTGTATTCTAAGTTGACAGCATGTACAATTCCTTTTACCAAAGTTAATTCATGATAATATAATAAACTTATTTGTCAAATATGTTGAAACTTATAATAACAATCTCATTGGAACCTTTAGAGCGGATATTTTAGGTTTTTTATTCATTTAGAATTGTCCCTAAAAAGCTTTTTAAATAAGAAAAAAATTTAATAATTCAGTGAATACAATATTGAAATAGAATTGTGTTATTTATTTTAAGAATCCAAATTATCTAGCGTAAAAAAATGATGCAACAAAGTTGGTGCTTGCATTTAAGCTGAGATAGATCTAGTTTAAACATATTTAGGAAAAAATGCACTTTTACACCAAATAGGATACATGGTGTACATGTTTGGTGTATAATGTTAGAGATTTGGAGGTGAATGCATAATAAAAGTTAGCATGGCAATAAGTTCAACTCCAGCAACAATAAAGGCATACCATGGCAGTCTGGCCCATGGGCAAACGCAAACCAAATTGGTCCATCAGCTGAGATAAGCCATAGATACCACCTGCACAACCAGATGTGTAATTGATAAGCAAAAGATGTCATAAAAACACATTGATAAATAGAAACAATAAGGAACCAGGAAATGCTTATCATGATAGAACAAACTATGATAAAACAAATATAAACTATTCTTTTATTAATTCATCTCAAGGCTACTAAACAATAACAAAAATATTATAAACAACTACAGCAAATTTGCATTAGGTAAACAAACCAAGAGTACCAATTTTGATCTTATATTGGTTTCCTTTACCCTTTTCATCTTATATCAATTCTCTTTTATCTTTTTGTAGATAACTATAATCTTATAGTATTTTTAGTTAGGATCAAACCGCGCACAAACACACAAGCAGAAACACGTGAGAGAAAATAATAACAAAGATGAACACGCGAGATTTAACGTGGTTCGGTCGATGTGACCTACGTCCACGGGCTGCAACCAATATACTCTTTTATTGCTTTCTACCTCACTCGTGAGGAATTACAAATACAATGATACAATATAAATAGAGAAAATTAGGGTTTACAACTTAATCCCCAAGAAAACCTTAATGGGCTAAAATTAAATAAAAACAGGCCAGGTCTTTAATTTAATTTAATTAATCTGCCACTGAGTTGTCTTTAACCCGAGCCCAAATCAAGACTCCACAAACCCAATAATCTCCCACTTGGAGGCTTGATCATCTTCAAACTACCTTCCGATGTGAACACTTGTACCTCTTGTAATCTTCCTCGTCTTCCTGGTTGCAGCGGCCTTCTCATCAGTTAACCTGAAGGCCCGTTGAAGCTCCCCCGAGCTTCAACATATCAGTCACGGCTGTATCTGCCCCTGATCTGTTCTCCGTCCCTACCGGCTCCCACTAAAACAAACTGCCAGATCCTGGAACACCCTGAGATTAAACACTCTCCATATTCAGCAAGTAATCATCTGGAGAGATTTTATTAGATGGAATATTAGTTCTTTTAACCCACTGTCGTCAAGGAACTATGACTGAAGCACAACCTGTGCTCCCACTGCCACGAAATCCTTTAACTGGTTTTCCTGAACTCTTCCATGCACATTCACTTTGAATCTTTCCTGTGACTCTAGGTTTCTTACTTGCAAAGCAAACCTTCTTCTGGCCACGAGATTTTGCGAACTGGATTTTAGTCTTCTTCTGAACTGGAACGTCACTTCCTTCAGGCGGTAAACTGACCATATACAATGACCCATTTTCTTTCCACGAGCAATGACAAGATTCCCTTTAACAACTTTCCACTGCTTATTCCCGAACTTAACCTCATGTCCCTGTTCATCCAACTGACCGACAGAAATCAACTGTTTCTTCAAATCAGGAATCACCCTGACATCTTTCAAAGTCCATGAACTAGCTGAAGTAACTAAATCCATGTCACCCATGCCCGTAACATCAAGAACATCATTGTTCGCCAGTCTTACCTTACCAAAATCACCTTCTTTTAGATTCTGCAATGCTTCGCTGCCGTGGGTAGCATGAAACGAAGCTCCAGAATCCATGACCCAGGAATCCACACTGCTCTCCACGCTACAGATTAAAGCATCATCGTCTGAGTAGTCTGCTGCAGTGTTGACTTCTTTTTTATCATTTGGACAATGATTCCTGAAGTGCCCCACCTGTTTACAGTTCCAACAAGTCACATCATTTCGAGCCCTAGACTGACTCCTTTTCCTGTTCTTGCTCCCACTACCTCTGTTATTCTTTCTTCCTCTGCCAACATTCAATAATTCACTTGATGATTCACCTGAATTTCTTCGTCTGGTGTCTTCGCCCATAATAATATCCCGAACCACATTTAAAGTGAACGTGCTGGTGGAACTAGTAATCACTGTAACAGTACCAACCCAGCTATCAGGCAATGATGATAACAGTAGTGGAGCCTGAACCTCATCCTCGAATTTGATGCCAACTGACCCAAGTCTTGACAAAATCGAGTTCAAGTTGTTGATGTGCATTAAAACTGAACTTCCCTCTTTCATCTTTGTATTAACCAGCTCTCGAATTAAAAAAGAATTATTTGCTGCCGAAGGCTTCTCATACATATTAGCTAACGCATCCATGATACCTTTTGCTGTAGATTCCTTCAAAATGTTGAACGCAACATCCTTT
Organism: Flaveria sonorensis; assembly: GCA_025506505.1. Classification (NCBI taxonomy): domain Eukaryota; kingdom Viridiplantae; phylum Streptophyta; class Magnoliopsida; order Asterales; family Asteraceae; genus Flaveria; species Flaveria sonorensis. Next base: position 764,010 of record CM046434.1, read on the forward strand.
GTCAGCGACAACCTAATAACCGCCTTGGCCTTTTTATCCAAAGTTTCCCATTCAGTTGGTTTCATATTTTCTGGTTTCTCACCCAAAACAATATCCAAGTCTTTCTGAACAAACAAATCCTCCAATTGCATCTTCCACCACCCAAAATCATGACCATCGAACTTTCCAATCTTTGTTCTCCCGTCCTCAGCCATTATTCCAGACCATAGATGCTTAACAGTCGAGTCAGAACTGAGAATAGTGACAAACACAACAGTGGTCGGCTGCCTGAACTTGAGTGTTGTTCTATTGACCACTATTCTATGAAAACCAGTTCCAAAAAACCAAAAGCAAACGAGTTTGATAATGCACCTGAGTTTTGAAATGCAGCATACAATCAAACTACCCAGTAAGTTCGACAGGAAACCCTAATTCGATAAAAACAAGGTGGCGACAGCAGAGTGGCAGCGACAAGGCGGCGGCGGCGGCGGCGGGGCGCTCTGATACCAGTTGTTAGGATCAAACCGCGCACAAACACACAAGCAGAAACACGTGAGAGAAAATAATAACAAAGATGAACACGAGAGATTTAATGTGGTTCGGTCGATGTGACCTACATCCACGGGCTGCAACCAGGATACTCTTTTGTTGCTTTCTGCCTCACTCATGAGGAATTACAAGTACAATGATACAATATAAATAGAGAAAATTAGGGTTTACAACTTAATCCCCAAGAAAACCTTAATGGGCTAAAATTAAATAAAAACGGGCCAGGTCTTTAATTTAATTAATCTGCCACTGAGTTGTCTTTAACCCGAGCCCAAATCAAGACTCCACAAACCCAACATTATTCTGTCCTTTTGCAGTTGAGTTATGGATATTTAGTGCCACTAGTCATATAAACAGATCGTAAGGTTGATAGACATGTCCGCTTAGGGGTTGAAGTTCAACTTTTCGGCATGATTAACTAATCAGGTTGGGTTCGGATTGGTTAATGGTTATACAAACCCACCAACTTAAACCCAACACGAGTTAGATTCAATATAGATGCCAATGTATTTTCTTTTACACTGAAAGTATAATGGAACATTCAAAGATAACTTGCAGAAAACTTCTGAGGAACATACAAGAAAAACAGTAAATAACCATAAACAACAAAAATTAATCACACGGAGTTTTGTATGTTGGGCCAACCAGAATAAGGGGGCGTTCCAGAAAATTGCAGAGGTCGATAGGGGCTCCCTCCAGCGAGGCGGTTGTTGTAGATGTAAGGATAAGCAGAACCACCGGACAATGGAGCATCATAAGGCGGCATAGATGTTCCATTAAACAGGGAGGCACCATACGGCGGTACACCCATATACATTGAAGCGGGTGCAGAGGACCCTGTATAAGCAGAAGAAGAGTATCCTTGTGGGGTCGGTGTTTGCCTTGGAGCAGATTTCTGCAATATGAACATTTGGTTGGAGTTAAAACAAAGAAAGATGACACAAATATGACACTGACCATAGCATAAAATCAACATCAGCAATGTAACATATGGCTACACAATTTTTTTCATATGACCCCACATATTGGAACTACTTTATTGGTCACCCAAGTACTTCTCATTTCATTTAGACCACACCGTCCTAAAACATGTAAGATAACAAAAATACCATTATAAGTTTTGAAATGGAAAACAAAACTTCTATGAGATCTCAACATGTGTGTATGATTAGGCTTTAATCACACAAAAACACAATACCAAAAGCAATAATCGAGAAAAGAACACAAGAATTTTAACGTGGTTCGGTCAGAGTGTGTAACCTATGTCCACAGGGGCAATTAGGGTTTTCTTCTTTTTCTAAGCCATAATGGTTTAAAAGTACAAGAGATCATTATATAGACTATTACAATTAGGTTGAATCTCTTAACTACCAGGTTAACTAAACTGGGCCAGAGATAGGGCCGGCAAAACCCATCAGCTCCATCCTCTTGATTCTTGGCTTGGCCCAAAATGTACCGAAGCCTACACTCCATCATGTACTTGATTGACATATAAAGTAGTTTCAATATAAAGAAAGCCTTGATACAATAAGTTGAATTAGCCATCGGATACATTATCCCTAAAAATAATTATATTCATAGAAGGATTGAACTTCAGTATAATTTTAACATACCATTTCCCATCGGTACTACTTATATGGTTTTTAAAAGAACCAACCAGTTTTTCTCTGAAAGGTAATTGATTCGCGTGAGTTCCATAAATAGTTGAATGAAGATGCAATGTCACAACTCAACCAAAGAAATATATAGTAGTAAGGACATAGACAAGCCGAGTCGCTAGTGAGCTACACGAAATCAGCTCGTTAAAAGCTAAAATTGCGCCAGTATTGAAGATCATTTAATAAACAAGTTTGAGCTTCATATACCAAATGTGACCAAACTCGCGAACCTAAAAGAGCCTGTTATTTATGTAAATTTACTTGATAAAATAAATATTATTATATATAATTATGATAAGAATAACTAAATAATATTATATATATATAATATTGTAATAATAAATACATATTTAATGTTATATATGTATAAATAAAATAAAAAATGATTAATAAGTAAAAAACAAGCCAATCACGAGCCTAGCTCGAGCTTCCAAAGGCTCAGAAAGAGCCACGCCGAGCTTTAGCTCTCTTACATAAATGAATTGCGCTCAAGCTTAGGCTGTTAGGCAAGTTCAGCCTCCGCTCGGTTACACTGCCCAAATTCAACTAACAATCATATCAAAAGATGAAAAGACTACCTAGCTTACAACTTCTTACTGCAATGTGTGTAATAAACGGATTGTGCAACTTACTGAATTATGATCAGCTGGTCTAGGTTGTGTACAGTTACGCATATTGCAAGTTGTCCTAAATGAGAAATTGACATTCCCACAGCTGGGACAGGTCCAGTCATCTTCTCTACGACCACCTGAAATCATAAAAATCTCAAATAAATACCAGAACTTATATCCACACTTCATTATAACATCAAAGAAAAATTAACAAAAATGGGGTTGAAATTTCAGAAATGGGTGTCATTTCTGCATTAAACATGCAAGTATAAATACCACTGTAGAGTAAGTGTCACCTTTCACAAAGTAGAAGTATTGATGCCTTTCAAAATTTTAAAGTAAAGGAATTTCTCTGCATATATAGTTAATGCCTTAATATAAACAACTAAGGGTGTATTTTGGAGCTCGGATAACTTAATAAGACCTGAAAGTGGAGCGAAATTAGTTCAAAGTTTGAACCAAGTAACCTCCAACTGTATTGCTAACCTCCTAAACACCATCCCGAAATATGTTAATGTAACATGAGTAAGGAAGTGTTGGAATTGCTTATAAAAAACTTCTTATGCTTTCTGAAATAAGCAGAAAGTGATTAATCAGCTGTAACAAAGCACAATGCAGAATATAGTGTTTACGTTTGCTTCTATTTTAACTTTTAACAAACAATAATAAGATAAGCAGTTACCGATTGTTTGACAATTCTGCTCATTTAAGGATTAAAGAGGTGCATAATCAGGCAGATCGGACAGGTAGTTTGAACAAGAAATTCCCAAACTGCTATTCAAGATTGTTTATGTCACACAGGAATAAGCAGATAATTTTACAAAAGAGTACCAATATACTTTCTCATTTGTCCCAAATGACAAATTAATAACTTTTGTGCTTCGGGCCATTAAAAGATGATTTTTGTCTGATTGTCATTTGGCAAACTACGTAACAGAATCATAATTATATGTAAAATAAAGTATATTGGTATTGTATGTTAAAGAATCATAGTTGTAAGCAGTTGGCTTATCTCCAAACACTTAAAAGTGCTTATCTGTTGCATGAAAACACAATATGCAGATAAGCAGTTTCCATAAGCAATCCAACACCCCTTAAAAGTAATAAATTATCATAATCAAGTAGACACCAAACGTGAAATAAAATCATGTCAACTTTTCTAAAACCCTCTCCAAATGACCGGTTATCATATGAAAAAGTTTCTCAAAAAAAAACAAGTGGCTGTGTCCAGCAAAGCCTTATTAATTATAAGCACATATAGCCCAATACAATTTGCAAGTAAATTCATAAGATAAGCAGCATAGTAGGATCATTAAAAGGTGTTCATATGATGAATTGAGCATACCATCGGTTCTGGCACGTTTGACGGCGGAGGAGTTTCTGTTATCAACCTAAAAGCGCAAGACAGACGAAATAATTGAATTCATGGTGAACAAATTATGCAAATTCATGAGTTGAAAGAAAAAAAGCCCTAATGTTTCATGTCCGATTAAAAAATAACATTGATAAGCGTGATGTATATGGATTGGGGTGCATTAAACTGAGATTGTATGATGAAGGTAAAAGTGGAAAGAACATAATACGATTGTTGGCAAGGTGCAGATGAAAGATTTCATACGACAACAAAAGCCGAGGGGTTGATGAGGAGGAAGGGAGATAGGGATGGAAGATTAAAGGGAAAGAAAAAAGGCATAATACAATACAACACAACGCTAACACAATAGAACAGGAATTAGAGTGTGATGAATTTTACCTGAGACATGAGGGACGACGACCGGAGGAGAAATTCGTCCAAAATGGGTGTATGCCTGTGCTGCTCTGCTGCCGACTCGTTTTGCAATTCAACCCCCGTCACAAACCCATGTTCGATAAGGCCCAACTACAACTCAAAGTTTTGCTTATGTTTCGTAAACTGTGTCGGTTTTACCTAACTAGACAATTCTATTATGCCTACTTTTACTAAACAACTTTTATATTTTTCTTTACTCATGTTGCCTTATGGCCTTGATTCTAGCTCACGCTCAGCGATAGCTCTTTCGATAATTAGTATGAAAGTAACTAACTCAAGCTAGCGGAGGAGTTAAGGTTGGCGGTCAAGGCCGGTCCGACGTATAATCGGGCAAAATTGTTTTGATTCGCTTGGAACCATAACTACTACACACGAGAGATTGGTTGCAAATGGAAGGGTTGCAATCAGGGCAAAATCGGAATTCAATCTTCAAGTGGAAGAGATATAATATAACAATATGCATTCATTTCCTGATCACAAGTGTTGACCATTTCTTTTCCGTCGTTTTTGTAATCTTTTGTTGTATGTATTGTGGCACCTCGTTTTTTCACTTTACCGTTGTTAAATTAGTCTATCATTATTTTCAATATTAGTCACAATTTGTGTTAAACAAAGTTTAATAAATAATCCTATTAATAAATTTGTATTTAGTAAAGTTTTAAGAAATTAAAAAATATTAAATTATTAAATTCTTAAATATTCACTCTAAATCTATATAAACCCAACCCTACCCAACCGCCCCATCACCATCACCTCTCGGCCTCTTCTCTCTTTCTCTCTCTCTCTCTCTTTCTCTCTCTCTCTCTCTCTCTCTCTTTATCTCTCTGTTTCTCTCTGTCTCTCCCTCATCTCAATCGAAATTCTAATAGCCCCCTCTTGGCAACCATTTGTCCTTGGTGCATTGCACTCCCTAGCAAAGTGTCCCATTTGATTACAGTTGTAACACTTCACCTAGCTTTTATTCAGGTCAAACTTTCCACTAGCCATATTACTTGGGAACTTCTTTCACGTTCTTTTGTAGAACTTTTTGGCTCTATGAGTGAGAAGAGCCATCTACTGGACTATCTTCATGTACTCCAAGTCATCTGGATGGATGCAATCCAAGTCTGTAAGAGTGAAGAGAAAGTTTTCATAACTTTCATCAGCAGACACAAAGACTTGAGAAGAGCTTGTCTCTTGGAATGCGCTTCTTTGGATGTAGCTCTCAATTGGTTTCTTAGGAAATGTGATGAAAGGACCCTTTTGTGAATTGTCAGGGAAGCAGATAAGATGATGTTGTAGTTCTCTGCTATCCCTTTCAACCATATGAAGGGCTGAACTCTGCTGATTGTTGAAAAAGCTATTTGATGGATTTTGCATGTTTATCTCCATCTGGTAGCCACTAAGGATACCATACAACTCTATGAGAGTAACGGTAGAGAGGTTTTTGGTTCTCTTAATAGCCACACAGTAGTGAGTCCATTGTCTGGGAAGAAAGAACATAAACTTCCTCATAATGTCTCTATTCTCAAGTTTTACTCCAACATCCATTAGAGTATCCACAATCTCAACGTACCTGAAGTATTGTTGAGTCATGGTTTCACATGTCTTGTAGGTGAAGTTCTCAAACTGCTGCTTCATGAAGTCTTTGTTGTTTTCCTTGGCTTCCTCAGACCCCTCATACATAAGCGTAAGTGCATCCCAGAGCTGCTTAGCAGTTTTGCACTTCTTGAAGCCTATGTATATAGAGTTTGGAAGAGCAGTTTGGAGAGCGGTCATGGCTTTCTGATCTACATCAGTTTTCTTCCAGACTTCTTCAGAGTAGTCAGTCATTTCCTTTGAAATCTTCCCACCTCCAGCAGTGGCTAAAGATGTGCTTGGGATGTGAGGTCCTTCAACAACAGATCTCCACATCGTGCTGTCTTGAGACTTGATGAACCCTTCCATACGTTGGCACCAAGTATCAAAGTCATCAGGAGTGATTAGTGGAGACTTTATCATGGTACTGGTTTCCATATCAGCCTTAGAGATAACTGCCATTTGAGCTGGTAAGTGTTTTGTGAAACTGAAGAGATCTAAGATGGTGAGATCTTACAATCAAGAGCCTAAGATGCTCTAATACCAATTGCAGGACCGATGAAAGGAGGTCAATGTAACAGTTTCATAATGTTTGGAGAGTGTTAGAACACTTAACAGATCAAATAGGAAACTAGTTTTATGATGAAACAAAGAACACAAGTAAAGAACAAGAATAAGATAATATGGTTTTCAAGAATGTTATATATTGCTCTCAAGTTCTTACAAAGTATTACAAAACTTATCTGAAGATACAAGTACTTGAGATACTTTATACTACATCATACAGCCAGCCATACTTTAATGGCCAGTTGGAAACACAATTTAGACAACAAGATCAATGTAGAGTCAAAAGGCAGATTGTCTTTTAACTAATGACTATAACATGTCACAGCTCACATCCTAATATATTGCAAAAAGGATAAAAGTACAAGAGTAGAAAGTTACAGACAAAAGACCTTAACCTATAGTTTGACAAAAGCAAGGACTTTTCACCAACTCATATAAGTTGGTGAGTCTTCAGAGATGACAACGGAAAGTGGTTCAGCTTTTGTCAAAAGATGATTCAGAAAAAGCATGTCTTCTCTATCTTTGGAAGAAATCGGTCTTAAGATTCGAAAGACTTTGTCTTTGAAGCTTCGGAAAACTTCATCTTTGGCTTTGAAAGATTTGGTCTTTTGGCTTCGGAAGATCTGATACTTAGTATAATTCTCTGAGTTATATCAAATTTTCTGAAGAACTTCCTTGTACTTCATATGTGCATGCTGAAAACTCTTTGGTTGCATCAGCCTCTAAGTGAGATCCTTACAATCCCTCCCCATGAATCAGCTTCAAGCCATTAAGTAATTAAAATAAATCAAATAAAAGCAATAAACTAATCAAATAAATTCAGATGCAACACAAAATCACAGAAACACTAATTCAAAGAATCAAAGTCAAGTAATTAAGAAACAAATCAAATCCCAATCCAATTAAATATTCCAAATATCCAATCGAATTGTTGGCCTCTATTCAAAGCATAACGAGCAAACCAGAAACACTAACCTGATGAAGGTAGTTTGTCGGACATCTATATGCAATGCCCTTATTGCTCGTCGCTCATATTAAACAAAGAAAATCAAAGTTTAGGTGTATCCGATCGTAATTGAAATTTTGAAATAGCGATACACAATCACAAAAACTAACAAACAAATTGAATATGAAAGTAAGAAAATCGTAATCGTCGCTTGAATTGTAGTTTGAATTGAAAATTACCGAGTAAGTCGCAACTAAGGATTTATCAATTGGAACAATGCTACAATTGATCTTGTAAATTGTAATCGCCGTAGGGGCGACCTGTCCATCTGTTAGGCTTGATTATTAACAAATCAATGACCCTTCGTTTTTTATGAGAAAGTGAGAAAGAAGCATTTGCAAACAAAAGACGTGCCGTAACTTTTTTGAGGCAACTTGATGTTACTGCAATTCGTATTCATAAGTGGGCTGCTGAATTTTAAGGCTCATTACACATATACATATAATTTCATTTTTCAAAATTAAAGGCTCTATATTTTAGGAGGCCCAAAGCCCTTGCTTGGGCCACAAATGCTATTAGGCCGGCCCTGGTGATGATGTGGGTTGAAGGATAGGGGATCATGATATTGTATGTATGTGTTGAATGTATGCTTGCATGCATCGAATTTATAAGGGAAGCCGGTGAAATTGTTTGGTGGAGACGGGCAGCAAAGGCGTGGCCTTGGATGATGGTAATCTTTTGCACCTGTATTACTGTAAATAATAAATATTTAGTTTATATCTTTAACCATATTAAAAAATATCAACAAGAAATATGAGAACAAAAGGTGAGTAACTAATTAGTAAAGAGAACAACCAATGAGTGATGATATACAAACCATCTATGCCTCATAATGCATATAATCATTAGTACAGGGAAAAACAAATAGCATCCATCTACATCTTATTCCTATCATCTATGCTCAATGAGTAGCCAAACTTAAAAAAATAGAAAAAAGAAAAACAAATGACTCTATATATATATGAAGATAAAGATCATAAAAAAATTAAAACACTAAAAAAAACAAATAAACCACAAGTTAAAGCCAAAATATTCACATGTACCTGCAACTAAGGGTCAACATAGCCGTTAATATCAAACCAGCAAAATTCATTATTAACATTCACAGAAGAATACAAGGCAATTTCTTTTTGCATGAGATTTTGGCAGGAATTAGTAATTATTTTGGTCAGGACAACATATTAGAGTATTGAATTACGATCTCTATGACCAAAATCATGTTTCTATTTTTGTTATCTTTCATATGATGATTTCCATAAATCTAATACAGCTTCATAATCCTTTACCTGTTACATAAAGCAATATTAGTTAAAGGATTATAAGAAACCTATAACACATCCATTCAAGTTCATTACTTCTAGGATCTGCATAGATTTTTGCAACGAGCAAGATATACTTTTCATTGTGTTGTAAGTTAAGCCAAGATTGCTCACTTACTTACAATTTTGACTGCAAATTTATGCCGTTATTGAAGGGTATCTTATTACATAAACTTTATGAAGGGAAGGTAGAGTCAAATGGTTAGCACAACATCTAACCTAAAAATATTACTCCTCTAAATTTTATTTGCTCATAGGAAATTCTAACCTGCATAAGATTAATCCAAATAAAAGAAATTCACAAATTAGATAATAGTATTAAAACTAATGTAAAGAAACTAATACATGCAAAACATTTTTCATGATCTTAACATGTATAAGTTCCTTTCTCTCGAAAACATGATAACCTACAAGATGAACAAGTTGGGATGGGTAACGAGTCAAATGGGTCGAGTTGAATTGAGGTTCCACAAACATGTTTGTCCATTTATTGAGAAACTTACAATTAGCTAATGCTAAAGTTACGTTAATTTACAGAAAAAACCAATTTTATTACAATGATAACCTAAATATATGAATAAAATAGTTTAGGATGTTATCTACATAAAAAATTGACTTTTAGCCACTCATCATCCTCCATTTTTTGAAGTTGAGTTGACCCGTTTAAGATATCATATTACCAAATCAACCAATTTGTAAGTAAAAGGGTTGAATTTGCCAACTCAAGATAATCATTAACACACACAAATACACTATGGGTACATATCCACACCTAATCAACACTACCAGGCCCAATCAAGACAAACACCAAACCTGATGCATTCATTCTATCCTGGTACTTCAAAAAGTTCCAACAAGATCAAATTGTTATCGTTCAAGCTCTCTAGATTGCATAACCAGTTAACTTCAAATAATGACAGATTAAAGATGAAACCGGGTGTCTTTGGGCAATACAATTTCAACATCCCCCATATGTACTAGGCAAATCAATCAGTTAACATACAATGAAAATATGATCACACTAACTATTATACAAAGAAGACTTGAGATTTGATCATCATTTCTACAAGAAAAACATTAGATTCTTCCTTGTATGGTTTACATACCTTTTTAGCAAACCCGCATATTAGTTTGTTTGTAACAAAGAATACATCTGCAGTACAATACACAAAACATTAATGCAATTTGAAAAATTTTTAGCAATGAAAAAGTTAAATGATTAATTAAGTGTTCAAATGAAATAACATGAACACTTCCAGTTTCATAAAGGATGTCACATCCAACTTTTCCAGGATGGGATGGCAGTAAATATGCCATTGAAAGGATTTTTGCACATTTAAAAAAAATAGTATAGAAGAAAACAAAAGAAAGTTAAATAATGAGCTTACAAGCACAAAATGTAATCATTCATGTTTCGTCCATGTTACTATACTATATCAATAAGAAAGTTCTAATCCAAAAAAAAGCATGTGTACACTTTGATTCAACATAGTAACAGGTTTAAGAAGAATCTTTTGGTTAAATTTTTAACAACTCCGTATGATTGTTCTAATGAAGACTGCATGTACAATTGAGTGGTGAAAAAACTTGAGTCCTTTCATTAATCTGGAACTAATATGAGGGTTTTGATGGAGATACCTGCAAATCGGAACTCAAATGTCAGGGGATGAGGCTAACAACGAGCTCAATCATTAACTAAAAGGTTATTGTGATGCTTTTATGCTTGCCACTGCCGGACTTGAGCAAAGAAGACGATGTTCTTCATCACTTCTCTCTCAGTCGCTCTATCTAGGTTTCAATCGCGAATGCAGATGAACAAAGGGATTTAATTTGTAGGGAAAAAGGAATGGTAGCGGTTTCTTGATGGGAGACCGAAGCGTTCGTGAAACCAAATGGACGTCCGGCCGGTGAGGCTGTTGAGCCTGAAACCGAATGGGGGAGGCAATTAGGCGCGTGTATGTGAATTTACTAATCTACCCTAGGTTTGTGTATTATATACTACTAGAGACTAGAGATAGTTATCCGAAATTAAAGGATATTTATCCATTTAATTAGGTAGGTTTATATAATTAAAATTTAGCTTACTAGGTTTGGTAATGAGAGTGTGTTAACTAGTTTTAACTTAGTTAATGTTAATCGGTATGAGTCGGTTATGGGTTTGGGTTAGTTAACAAGATGTTAGGAGTAAGTTGTATAAGAGTTTTGGCTTAAAAATAAGGACGTTTTTAGGCGTTTAACAAAACATATTAGTTTAACTTTTAAATCTTGTTTATACGTTTTACTAACATGTGATCTTATCTTTTGAACTTATTGTTAAATGAGAATATTAAAACCTAATAATAATTTAACTTAATAATTTAATGTTTTAAATAATAACAGATGAACTTATGATTAAACGAAAACAAGAATGATTAAAGGTCATATCTGAAATTTAATAACTTAATATAAAAAATTACGATTAAAAATAAAATTTATTATATATATATATATATATTATTTCCTTTATTTCAGGGTTGTGATATTTTCAATCAATAACTCGCTAGACGCTGCCAGGTCGGTCGACTGAAGAGCTGCGAGTACTCGACCTAGGCGGGGAGTACTCGAGAAGTACTCGGATGTGATTAATTATAGAAACATTAGCTTTTTAGAAATTATAAATATGTCAAATATTATTAGTTTACGAATATTTATAAAAATACTTGAATATCAATATAAATCAAAAGAATATATATTCACATACAAAAATACTTCAAAACTTAAGTAATTAATATTATAGACGTAGTAATCATTTAATTATCATCTTTCAAGATATTTTCATGAAAAAAAAATAAAAATCCAACAAAAATCAATGAAAAACAGTAAAAATCGGTGAAAAATGATGAAAATCCGAGTTGGGCCGAGTTGAGCCGAGTTGGCCGAGTTGGGCCGCGTAGGGCCGAGTTGGACCGAGTAGGGCCGAGTGGAGCCGAGTTGGACGGATTTTGACCGATTCTGAGTAATGTTAACCTAGTTGATGAAAAGCGCCTCGGCATCTTGCCGAGTACTCGGCCGCCTAGGCTGAGTTTTACAGATTACATGAAAATATCTTATTTTTTTAACACGTGAAAAGCATCTGCGTTTTTGTTTTTCAGTTTTACATAATTAATTCTAACTGCATGTTAATGCTTATCGCTCTTTGTATATGCTTTTCTTGCTTTACGTTTTATATTACTATGAACCCTTAGAATTTTTATCTGCATTAGCTCTTTAAAAAGGTTGTGTCGCGCCTGTCGGTGGCATTGACGATTCCCTCAAGATATGTTTCTAATACTAATGATGTAATAATTTAATACATATATTATATAAACATAAATTTAACACTTTCTTATTAACTCTTTTTTTTTTTTTTCTAAAACAATTAGTCAATGACCCCAATGGGGAAGTTTTTTTTTTTCTTTTACCACATTCCATATATCATAACTAATAAATAGCTAAAGTCATTTATTTAATATTTGAAGCTTAGAATATAGAAGACATAGAATGCGTCATGAATTAAATTGACAATCTATGATGTGGTGTGAAAAACATGATGTATTTTCACTTGAATCATAAAACACCAAATAAAACAAGAGGACGAGAAAGAGGAACACGCAAAAGGAGCATTTGCATCCATAACAATTGTCCTTCATATCTTGCTACAATCCAAACACACCCACCCCAAATTCACACGATTCTACGTGTACAATTCCACAACCACTTCAATGCGTCTGATATTTATATTCCTGATAACAATAATAATAATACTATTCACCCAAATCAAAAATCTTTCAAGTTTTTCAATTCAACCAAGAAAAAAAAATAAAAATCTTTGTACCCTCATAATTAGAATCATCCCCTTATCAGTTTATCATCAATTCCTCTAAAACAGACCTCAATTCTTCAATTTCCGATATGGGTCCGATTGTTTTGACTCAGATTGCGACCGGTCTGAGCGTCTTGGCCGGAGCGGCTCTGGTGAAATCGGTGATGGATCAGAACCCGATGATGGGTCCGGGTTCCGGTTCAGGCAAATTCCCAAGGTGCTCAAGTTGCAATGGTACCGGTCGGGTTAGTTGTCTTTGTAATCGGTGGTCGGACGGTGACAGAGGATGCCGGACTTGTGCTGGCTCCGGTCGGATGATGTGTAACAGCTGCGGCGGTTCTGGAACCGGCCGCCCGCTCCCGGTTCGGATCTCGGTTCGCCCTCCAAATCAGCCATATTAGCCCGGTAACCTTTTGGGTTTATTGTAATTGTAATTTGTATGGAGTAAATTTTTAAAGTTCACATGTATAATACTCTCTTATATTGGTTCAATTACTCTCAGATTACTTATATTATCATGTATTATAAATTGTTATACTACTTGATGGAATTTACATTGAGATGTTTTGTGATTATGTTTTGATGATTCTATCAATTATACACAGTACAAATTGCAATAAATAGAAACATAATCTTACCTCATTTCTACTTTTGGGTGTTTCTTTGTTTGGCTATTCATATAACTTGGTGCTTCTAGTTTGCATATGCATTCATGTTCTGTGATTTGGAGAAGCTATCCTAATTTATTCGAATGTAGAACGCATAGCATAGCCTGGTTTGTGACAATTAATGAGTAACGATCCTAAAAGCTAGTTTCAACAAGTTCTTTTATTATTATTTTGATCTTGAAAACCTGAGAATACACATAAAACTTGTTAAAACAAATTTGATACACACTTTGAAGTGTTTGGATGAAGAATATGTGCTTGCTTTACATGACATCTGAATTGCATAATGGTTCTATTGAGGTAATGAGGTCAAACTTCAAAGTAAATAGTTCTGAAATTCAGTAGACTATTCGTACTTTCTTTAATAGATAAGTTAAGCATGCGTCCTTAATTGGTGATTCTTTCTTGCACCATGTGAGAGTTAAGTGTTACTCGTTCGTGTTGTCGAAGTTCTTTCTCTGGTTCATAATTTTACGAAGTATGTATTAATATAAATCGAAGAGTTGACCTGAAGAAAATATTTTATAGTCATTAAGTAATTTACCATGCACTCCTTGAAGGACTTGCTTTATTAGAAAGTAGGAATGATCAGGTCCCATAGCGAATCTAGGGGTTTGTACATAGACTTGAAAAATTAGAACAATAAAAAGTAAAAACAAACCAAAACCAAAGTGATAAGATCTTCAGTGATATTATGAATATTAATCACAATGCTAGTTTCAGGAGGGAAAAAAAGAGAAAATGACTTGCTTTTCAGAAAGTAGGGAAAGAGAAACTAATCTTTGTTATTGGAACTTGAGAGTTTAAAGTTTTTGTTGTCTATTTTAAAAAGGAATAAGGTGAAACCAGTTTTAGTAAGTGATCCCAAACACCCCGTAAAGGGTATTTTGGATCTTTTACCTTGTTGATTATATTTTCATTATCCTTGTTTCTAGATTGACAACAGCAGATGTTTTGACATAAAGAGGTTGCAGCATGTGGACGTTCCTCCAAGGTGTTGGAAGATCATATTAAAACAATCCTAAATCATATGAATTAATGTTTATTTAGAGTCCGATGAGAAAAGTCAAAATAAGAAAAGTCAAATGTGTAAATTAAAGGGTTAATTGTGTTAGTTTTAGAAGTGTGTAACTGCCGTTGTAAGGGTATAAATACCCTATTTGTATGTTGACATTTGTGTGGAATTACAGAAGTATTGTGTGTATTTGTTCTCTCATTTGACCCTGTTTTCCCACCGAGTCCCTGCTAGGGGTGTAAACGAGCCAAGTTAGCTCGCAAACTATTCGGGATCGGCTCGAATAAAGCTCGAATCGAGCCGAGCTTAAACGAGCCCGCGCTCGAGCTTGAGCTCACATCATGGCTCGTTTACTGAACGAGCTCGAGCCCAAGCTTTAGACATCGAGCTCGAGCCGGCTCGCGAGCCTAAACGAGCTTTTTGTTTTATATAATTTTTTTTTTACATATTAAATATATATAAATATATATTTACATAAATCATATTATTATATATTTTATTATGATAAAAATAATTAAATAATATATATTATGTTATATATAAAAAGTTTGCTTATAAAAATATAAAAGTAATTTTAAAAAAATAAAAATTTAATAATTTTTCAATAAATGAATCGAACCCAAGCCGAGCTCGAGCATGATATTTTTTCTATGAGACGAGCTCGAGCTCTAGAAATAAAACTATAAACGAGCCAAGCTCGAGCTCGAGTTTTCTAAAACTAAAACGAGCCGAGCTCGAGCCTAAACAAGCTCGGGCTCGGCTCGACTCGTTCTCTCCCATAGTTCCTGCACAAATATGTGCATACTCTTAATGTAGTTCAATTGTTCATCCACTATATTATGATCCGAGGGGGCCTCAACATGATATCAGAGAGGTGTTAAAGAACGTTGGTTATGAAAAGGATCAAATAAGCAGTCATCATCAAAATGGAAGAAAAGCTCGGATTCGATAAAGAATATCATAGATTGTTTCTGCGGTACCATTCTTTGAAGCGTGAAATCTATTTGCGATCGAGATCAATCAGAAGCGATTGAATTCAAAATCAATTTTGAAATCAGAGGCAAGGATTAACACAGAGCGGCGATTGAATCACAAGGAAAATAAGAGAGACGGGTTGAAATTGAAAAAAATTCAAAGTTTGAATCGACTGATAATACCAACCGAATCTGAATTGAAATTAATTGGCGTTGAACGTACGTAAGAAAGGAGGATGTTGTCGGCAAACAATAATCGAAACAGAACCATCGGTTGGTTCTTTGCAGAATTGAAAGTCAACAATTGAGTGGACATGGAAAAATGAATTAGAATTTTTTAGAAGTGAAACGTATATTGTTCAGATTGATACAAAAATTCCATGGTTGTGGAAGTTAAGCACACAAGTCAAAATAAGGATTATATGGAAAATCAATATTCTTTTGCTGCACAAATCAAATTAAAATATCAATAGATCAGAGGGGAGAGGCGATTGGCAGCAAAAATAATCCCAAGTAGATGGAAGAATCGTGGTAAAAGAACAGGAGGATCGAAGCAGGAGTAAGTTAATCAACAGTAGTTTCGCGGGTTTGATTAAATCCGGGTGATCGAGAAATCGGCTGTTCTTTTTCGCAAGTCACTAGTGGTCGGAAATTTGATGAAGGAGTAAGTTGGTCAAACAGTGGATTAGCGGGTTTTTGATCAAATCCTTATGACTGAAAAACGGTTTGTTCTTGCAAATATGTATGATTCAATCAAGGTATGAACGAAGTAACCAATTAGGCTTCTTCTTTTCACAAGAGAAATCCGACTAGCAGTGCAAAAAAAAAAAAACGAGCATGATTCACTAGAAGCAGAAGGCTTTGGATTAAATCTCGTTTGGCGGTTGCAAGAAAACAGTAGAAGCGATTAGCTTTGTTTTCTTAGTCGACGATAGAAGGTTAAGAAAAATCATAAATGTGAGATTGTTGTTGGAGAGTTGTATTCTAGAGATCTTTGGGTGTGGCTAAGAAAGAGGTCGGGGTCCAGAAAGAGTGAGAATGGTGAACGAGTTCAACGGTATACAAGCCACATAAGATGATTAAAGAAAAACATAACAAAGAAGGAACAAAGATGATGGACTGCCGAAAAGGATGAACAACAACATGAAAAAAAGATTATCTTGATTAGGGGGGGTGATTGTTGGAAGATCATAATCACGACAATCCTAAATCATATGAATTAATGTTTATTTAGAGTCAGATTAGAAAAGAAAAAATAAGAAAAGTCAAATGTGTAAATTAGGCGGGAATTAAAGGGTTAATTGTGTTAGTTTTAGTAGTTTGTAACCGCCATTGTAAGGGTATAAATACCCTATTTGTATGTGGAATTTGTGTGGAATTACAAAAGTATTGTGTGTGTATTTGTTTCCCGTTTGACCCTGTTTTCCTACCGAGTCCCTGCACAAATATGTGCATACTCTTAAATGTTGTTCAATTGTTCATCCACCGTATTGATCCTAACATATGATCCGAGGGAGCCTTAACACAAGGTAATCCTTTGACAGATGATAAGGTTATTAAATCTTAAAAGTTAATTCTTTATTTTTTTACACCGTCTGTTGTCCTCCATTATGTGGGTCTGGTGTTTATTCTCGTATAATGGACCCGCATAATAGAAAACGTTAAAGGACCTATAATCGTGTTTAGAGAAGGGTTCAATCTCTTTTGCTTTTACTTTTTTACATTTTAAGGTTATAAATTCTATTGCGGATTTACTTCAAACTTATCAATTTTGATAATTTTTGTTTGAACTGTTATTCTGTAATAAAACGACTTTTGGAAATTCAGATCTAAATACTATAATGACATTTTTTCTTCTTTTTTTAACATTACAAGAAATCTTTTCAGAGTACAAATATTCTATATAGATCTGCCCTTGTAACCATATAATAACCCGAGCTGAGCTCAAGCCTAGCTAGTATGGCTCAACTCTAACATCTTGAGGAACCTACATGAGTCGAACTAATTAGTTTCACAGTCCGGACCACATATGAGCCTAGAAGGCTGGAACCTATAATGGCTTCGACTTAGCACAACTCAACAGTCTTAAGCAAACTAAATCCCAAACCCATGCGATTAGATTTACATATTATGGCTAACGTCATAGAATAACAACATGCTTAGGTTGCTGCTCTTTTTGGTTTAATTTTTATCAAGGCTAATGGTCACAGTGACCAAAATTTAAACTAAAATTAAACATATTTGAAATTATATATATATATATATATATATATATATATATATATATATATATATATAGGGGCCGGTTACTATACAAAGTGTAATTTTCATGCGAAGCGTACGAAGTCACCACGGCGTGACACGTGTTTTTTGACGTAAGGGTAGTTTCGTCCGCGCCATAATTACGCATAAAAGGTATATAATTACGCAAGTTATATTTATTATTACGCAAAGTAAAATTACTAACATTATAAAAAATAATTAAGCAAGTTATATTTATAATTACGCAAGTTATATGATAATTACGTATTTAATAATCACGCAAGTTATACTCATAACACAGAAACGTTTTACAAAAATGTTGATTTTTTTTAAAAATAGTATAACAATACTATACTCAAATTAAAAAGAATAAAATGCTCGATTTTATGGTGTAATTTTTTTAAAAAAAATAACGTCGTATAAAAAAGTTATATACGTTTAAAAAACTGGGTGAATTTAAAAAAAAATTAACAATTATAGGCTATTTTCGAATTTACCCCTACAGTCATCATTCTATGCGTGATTATTTCTCCTTTAATCTGAACCGTCCATCTATTAAATTAATGGTTAGAATTACTTTACACACTTCGCACGATTTTTTGACTTTGTATACTAAACTTTATATATATATATATATATTAAAAAAGCAACTTGGGTTGCTACAAGAATGACATTGGTCACTTAGTTTCATTAAGTTTAAGTTTTTCACTAGCCATTTTCTAATTTTAATTTCTTTACACAATCCAATATTTTGTATTAAATTTTATTAAAGCATGTATTCAAAATCAAATAAATTTTCGATATAGTATGCTATCGTCATAAAATCAACTGTTTATGAGTGAAATTATTGTTGAGGTACTGCTTATGACGTTATTGTTGAGGTTTCCTACGCCAGAACGAGTGACGTTATTTTTTGTACTATTGAAACTTGCATCAGTGCTCAATTTTATGATTTTTGACGAACACAATAGATAACGGTCAAACTCTCACTTTTTTGCATGTGGAAGCTTGATCACAATTTTCTCGCTGCGAAATGCGGGGAGTAAAAGTAGTTTAAATTATATATTGATTTACTTTAGTCATTGATTTAGTCTAGTGAAACACAATTGTACTTTTCCATATATATTCCTCCTTGTATTTCCGTGTACCTACTGTAATTCCTCTGTATCTTTTGGCCTTATATAAGGCTTTCTATAGTGAATGTATGTAGTAGGTGACTTTTTCAAGCAAAATTTTATTGGCTCTATACTTTGTTAATTATACTTGAGAATGTCATGTACTAGTAAAGTATATATGTGTTCTACATGGGCTAGTTTGGGAACTTAGTGAACGTGCAACCCCTAATTAGGGTTGTTCTGTTGATATCAAACCCAAAACCAGAAAAACGCAGAAACATGGACTGGATACTGGTCAGACTAAGTTTGGATAACCTTAGTGTTTTGAATGAGTAGTTTGATGCTTTGATGGTTAGAGGAACTTGTTTGGTAATTTAGTGATAATTATCTCATAACAAAATGGCAAGAAAGATGATGAAACTGTGAGAGTAGTCTATACATTAAGAAAGTATAATTACTAGAAGAGGCCACTCTTCCTTGGTAGTTGTAGTTCTATATCTTAATGAACCTTCAACCTTAATATACTGTTGTAATTGTATCCGTAATGAAATGGTTTGTTTTTTAATCATGTACAACCGAGTCACATCTAATTTAATACAAATATTGGAGTCAGTTAATTAGTTTGAAAATCACAAATTCAAAAACCAAAATCTAAATTTGAATTGGTTGCTAACACGTTGTAGGCTGTATACATAGTCATAATTTGAATCTGGTTTTATGAACATTATTGTTTATCTAGTTTGATTATACTAGTGAACATCCCCACATAAGAGTAGAGCCAAGTGCTAATGTTATACTATGAGATACATACAACGATATGATATTTCCTACGAGTACAAGTGGTAACGAGCAACTGTGAAATATGAATGATTGTAGGCAAAAATTAGGCGCCTTGCTTTTAAAGATTTATTGAAAAAACTCAAAGTTAGCATTGTTGCAACTTGCAAGGTTGATTTTGGCATGGAGCAAGTTGATCTAACTTGGATACCAATGGCAATGGCATAATCAAATGCTTGATTATATAAAAATCTTGATGCTGGATCTTTTGGGGGCCAAGGTAAGTATATATCGTGTTCATTTGAAGTTATATGATCGATGTGGCCTACCAAAATTATAACTAAACTGTCAAGTTAAACATTACTTAGAGAAATGGCAACAATATTTGTGGTTTGATATCATAACATGATCACCACCATGTGCTTAGTACCACACCTTGCAATTATATTTCCTTTAGGAGACATCTAAATCTTACTTTTCTATTTACAAAAACTTGTGTTTACTTTCAAGTTTCATCTACCAATAAAATATTTTAAAAATACTTTTTTACATACCAACTTGGATATTTTTACATGATGTCAATAACCGTAATGTTTGTTTTGAGAGTCAACATCAAGGCTTCATTAATATTTCTTTTTCAATAACTATAAACACACAAATTTTTAAATAGTTAATATGCCGGCATGTTAGTTCCACGATAAGTAGTACATTGTTGGGTTTTAAGTTGAACACGACAGAACCCAACTCTTGTATGAACGAATGTGTGTGTGTGTTGATGAGATTCCTCCGAACATGCAAGGCTTGCCCTCTAAACTCGGACGGAGGAGGGTGATAACATGTATTATATTTATGCATTTTGTTCCATGCCTAATTAATCCTTTTACCAAATTAATCAATTAACATTTTAATATACCCCCAAGCATTAGAACTTTGACATCGTGACATTTTCCGTGATTAAATTTACAACATAATCATATTTTATTTCTGTAAAATTATAAATTAAGTACAGTTTGTATTCAAGGATATTAGTGGATAATGAAAATTAAAATAACTAAAAGATAAAGAAAGAAAAAGATGACCAGGAAATTGATTATGTATTTCACACGAGGAGTGATCATTATAAAGGTTCAAAGGAAAAGTCAAAACTAAACGAAAGAAAACGTCAACCTACCAATTGCTTGACTAGATCTTGTCGACTATTTTTGGGTATACCCAACATCATAATTAACTTTATTCTATTTCATTGCAGTCTCATATCATTTTCTTTTAAGAGTAACATTTAATTATGCTAACCTAATACTACTTATATTCATTGTGTTATCATATAAATTAAAAGGTCAAATCAGAATTATCATATAAACAAAACTCAATGGTTACCCTATCATGCAAATAACCATTTCTGAATACAAGAAATACACCAATTAACTTTTCCCTACAATGCTGTATTTTTACTTTTTTTTAGCACAACACAAAAATATTGAAAAGCTTAAAAAAAAACAACTAGTCGAGTCAAAGATTCTCTTCTGCTTTTTTTTTTTTTTTTTTAATAAATAATTTATGTATTAAACAGGATTATAATAGTTATATTCTTAAACTATAAGTGATACATATTTTTATAAAACAACTTGAATGGTTAAACATATTTCATTATCAACCAAAGTATTAAACTTATAACAATCTCATATAAAATTATAACAATCTCATATAAAATATAACAAATCAACACATCAGTAGGTCTCTAATGTAAGACACACAGTTTGTATTAAAATGAGTGTCTAGTACACAAAAGTTTAAGAATATAATTATGTTCTATTGGCGTACTTAATATTAACTGTATGACACTTGTGGTTGGAAACAAATCCGCTTAATTTTACCCTATGGTGCTTATGAAAAAAGAGGAACCATAAGGTTTTTAAAAACAAACCTTGATGCGAAGGAGATCAATGGCATTGTAAAAATCTCTCCTTTTTGTGGCTGAAAACTAAAGGGAAAATGTGAGCTCCTAAATGGAATTCATGATATAATTTTTCTTTTTTAAATTTCTCTTGCACTCTATTTCTAGCTCTAATTCTAGTTGTGTTAGTTTATGAAAAAAGTTGTTATATATATAATGTGCGAAGCATGTAGGTTTTCATATTATGCTATTAGTATCGTAACTTGATAGACTAAAATTAAGGAGAAAATAAGAAAGTTAACAAATTATATTAAAAGTGGATATTTTTTAAAGGAAACTTTCGAACTGATCGATGATGTTAAATACTCTAGAGATTGCTTGTTTGTATTTTCTATTAAAACTATTATTAGTCATCCTTAAGGCAAAACAGTCAATAATTTGGTTATAGTAAAAACTAATATTTAAAGAGAGGTTGCTTGTTGAATTAGCCATTCATTGGGGTCTCTTTTGGGTACTAGACGACCAAAGCCAAATATGTTGGTCATTACATTAGGGCCCCCACATGTTGTCAAGTTACGCTTCTTATTTTTACATCAACAAATCATTTCATTAGAATAATTCTGTTTACCATTTCAATTTGTTCACTTATTTATAATCGAAGTCAAAGTTCGAACTCAATTCCATTGTTTTCCAGCGGAAATGGCAAAGATATATAATTTCATAGAAATATTTATTTTGAGGAACTCTGTTTAAATTTTGCATAAAAAGACAACACATATTTAATAATATTTATCAAAAGTTCGCATTTCTTTGTTAAAAAAAGTAAATTAACTAGAAACTACTTTGATCACTTTGTCTAAAACAAGTAGGGGTTGAGTATTGGTAGGATGATGTGATTGTGGGCAGCGATGGATTCGGGAATATTTTTCACGTGGATCGATTTTTTTTGTCAGTTGACTAATGTTAAATATTAAAAATTTTTGGCCCAAAATGAGGTCGGGTCACGTGATGAAAATATATAACGAAATTCGAGTCGGAAATTTTATCTCATTGATTAGGGAAAAAACAAGAGATTAGTTTTGTTCACGAGGATCCAAAAATAATCATCCAAATCAATATATTTAAGAGTCTTAAAAGATGGAACTAAACTACAACTTTTTCTTTAAAGGAATCATTTCATTATATTATTTGTATTTACTAAAGTACACATTAACAAACAAGTTTTAAGAATAATAATAATCAATCTACCAATAAGTTGATTTTTCTTTTGCTCAATGTCAAATTTCCAAATGGTGTCAAAATTTTATGGGGTTTGGTATTAATTGTCATAAGTGTCGGTGTCAAAATTTTATGGGGGTTGGTCTTTAAATTTCTTGACGGTCATTCAAGATTAGATCATATATCTTATTATTATAATATATAAACATTTTTTTGTGTCACATGTTATTTCTTAAGATCATCTTTAGTCACATGGTATTTTTTAAATTTGCTTACAATTACTTCCTAAAAGATCTACATATTTATTTAAATAAAATATAAAAATATGTTTCCTATTTTATCTCCAAATTATAACTAATAATTGACTTCATTTTTAAGTTATCAACAATTTAAAAATAAACATAAAATATAATTTTAAAAAACTCAAAGAATTTATTCCAAATTAATTACTAAGCATGATATTCCAATAAAATTTTGGGTTTCAATTTATCTGTATATTCTTGAATTTAAAATTATTACATTTGATGTCATTTTAACTCCAAGTTATATTCACAAATATATGAGGTTTCTTACTTCTCAGTAAATTTTAAATAGTATCAAGTAAATCATTTTTAAAAAAGTAAAAGCTTTTATTTGATTTTTATATTTTTTAACAAATAAATTTCTACTTTATGGATTTTGAATTTTAATTCCTACTTTGAAAGAGGACAGTCTTTCAATAAATGGTTCACTACTCGATCACTCTTTCTCTTTATAAATGAAATTATATATACTTAACTTCTATTCATTTTATTTTTGCGTATTTTGATGTAGTTAAATAAGATAATCATGCTGAACAACCTTGATGTTAAAGTTTAAGACTTAATATTAAGGTTCGTATAATACGAGTCTAAATGCAACAAAGTAACCAAAACTTCAATGAAACCATTTATGTTAAAACGATAGTTGTTGATGAATAGATTTTTTTACTTCCATCTAATATATTTTTTAGTGATCATTATAACTTTTTATTACTTATTACTCATTAGTTATATATATCTTTTAATAGTACCCTTGTGCATGCAATTTGCTTGAGTATATAGTTTAGGTCTTTTGAAACAATCAGTGGATTTAATATTAGTTTTCCTACTATCGATAAATACATAAAATAATTTTAAGCATGTTAACAATTCGCATAAGATTTGTATTTTTTATGATAACAAATTGTATAATGAAATGAGGGTTTCAAGTTGTTTCATGACTATATATATTTAAATCCATTAAAGATAGAACTGGTCTAAAAAGTAAAACAATTGATATCTCTTTTGACCTAAGACAAAGAAAATAAGGTTACTAAATGAAACAATAAATGTTGTACGTAATGATGCATTCAAAGATTTGTCAAATATTTTCATATATTTTTATATATTTTCATTCTAAATTGTTGTATATAACAATATGTAACTGAACTATATTAATTATGTCAATTTAATAATTTAACATTTTGTTTCCTTTTAGATAAAAAAAGGTAAGGTTACTACAATAAATATTGTATGTAATGAAGTATTTAATAATTTGTAAAATTTCTATACTAATAAATAAAAATAAATCTGGACACTTGTCATCATTCTAGGTCATCTAATAATTGGTTTTCCCGCTTCTCTCTCCTCTTAATTATAAATGCTATAATAACTATTCATTAATTAATAATTATCCATAATTAAAATTTTAAACATGTTAACTTCAAATTTTTAAATGTTTAATACATGGGTTTGTTCAATTGTATAATACATAATATTTAAGACATAACTTTTTATATTATTAACCATATAACAATAAATTTATTTAGCCCGTGTATTACATGGATTGTAACCTAGTATTTTTATATAACAATATTAATACAAGTCTATAGCAATTATGTTAATTTGTAAAAGTTTAATTTTTTTTTCTTTTCCACCTGTGTATCACACTGCTTTTATAAGCTAGTATGCTAATAAATAAAATTTTATTGAGTGAGAGTGACCCATCAGATGATACGTAAAATCGATATTTCATGTTTTAGAATTTCATGATCAATATGTTAGGCTACATTGTTTTAATATTATTATTTTTTTTAAGAAAGTAGTTTCTTTTACCCACCACGCGTGGTGGTGGCAGAACAAGCTGCATAATAAAGTGTAGACTACAATTGACCCGACTTATTTTTGAAATAAATTAACGTCGAAACGTATAGTAATTTGAATTTATACTATCGAATGAAAAATACTATATTTGACACGACTCCAAACAATATTTATATCAAAACGTAAACCAAAATGTAAATAAATATAAACACGTGTGACGACGTCATATGTGATGTGATAAAATATAAACTACAATCGGCTCAACTTATTTTCAAACTAAAAGTTGAGGGGTTCAAAAGTAATATTATATAAACTTTCTAGAAATTGAGTAGGTTAAAAGTGTGAACTTCAAAGGTTGAGGAATGAGGAGTGAGAGTTGTGCGATGACAAAATTCATTTTCAAGGTATCACTGACGTGGTTTGTTTAACCTTTGGTTAAGTGTGGTTCTAGGCATATTATGAGACAAATAAAAAAGCAAGAAATTTCTTTTTGTATAAAAGAAAAGAAGAGGTGAGCATGATATTTATATAAATAAATTTTTACAAGACTTTTTACTTATACAAAGATCGGCTTTAACGACAAGTTGGCTCGGTAATTTTTTTATATATACACTAAACCATAGAAGTTGATTATATAAAAGATATAACTGAACTAATAGTTTCTTAATTGGTTTAGTTTCAGAATTTTAGTTATTGTTTGATTATTTGTCGATCACCGATGTAAAATTAAGTATGCACTTCTTAAAAAGTATAGAAAAAGTTAATTAATAACTTACCAAACAGGATTAATGTTTCTGGTTACAAGTTACAAGTTAGACGTTAGGTGGTGTGTTACATGCAATGTCTTTAAACGCACATGGGTTACGTATGACTTAGGTGGTGTGTTATATCTAATGTCATTAAAGACTAACAAGGATTGAGTTTGGAAGTAAATTGTTTGATATATATTGTGATAGTTAATTATTTAGTTATTATTATCATTAATTGTTTTTTTTTGAAAGGCAAACTGTGTGATGGTTATATATATATTAATAATCTAAATTGTTTGACTATATAGAAACTTTAGATTTGTGTAACTTGATGTTGTTTTGGTTTCATTTCATACTAGTACGTACTTATATTTCAAAGTTAGGGTATTTCTTCAAGTTTTAATTCTTTAATGCAATGCATAAAGTGAAGTTTGTTGTTATACCATAGTTGAGGAGGTAGCCGCCGTCACTACTACAAAAAGGGGCGGGTAATTTGGCCATAAGGGGCGGTTTTTAGCCCGCCCCATATAACTACGCACCTTATGATATATTTTCATATGAGGCGGTTTTCATAAGGAGCGGTTTTTGAACCGCCATGGGCGGTTTTTGAACCCCCCCTTATGTACATCAATAAGGGGCGGTTTTTAAACCCCTCTTATGTACATCAATAAGGGGCGGTTTTTAAACCCCCCTTTATGTACATCAATAAGGGGTGGTTTTTAAAACCCCCCTTATGTTCAAATAATGAGGAAATTTTTTTTTATTGTTTAATATCCAGAAATATTTTCCTGTACAAACCGCTCAATCAACCAAGAATTATAAAATTGCGTATCAAATGTTTCATATATTAAAGTATCATACATTGTGTATCAAACGTTCAAAATCAATTCAATATACGGCATCTAGATAAAAAGCATGTATATACACCAAAAATTTTCAAGATAATATCATCAAGTCAATATAAATAAATCAAAAACATCACCGTTTTAACTAAAACGCTTGTCAATCACTTCCGACATTAATTGTAAGACTAAATCATCAAGCTCTTTCGTTGGAATAATCCCTTGTGTATTTCATAACTAAAAACAAATAGATAAAAAAATTATAAGTATATAATCTACTATTATGTTCACTAAAATATATAAAAACTTACATGGATAGGGAAATCATGCTGAACATGATTGACAAAGTCCATCATATGCTTGATAACCATCAAGCCACATTCTTAATCACATTTTTGTTGCAAACACTGCATTTTATTCAAATCAATTTAGAGAAATTATTTTCTAATCAATTATAAGTATTAATGGATCACATACGTTAACCATTGCCCATTTTCACGCTTTAGGATCATTTCTTTTCTCTTTTCCAAAAATTTCTTGTAGTATTTGAATAAGACGATATTGTTTCACGCCTTTACCCTCGCTTTTCTTGGAGTCCACAACGTACCCGCAATGCAAAAATGTATCCATAATGATAAGCACCCAATGATTACTACAAAAATAAAAGTTAGCGTGTATATATATATATATATATCATTGTATGATGGTATATATTACCTTTGAACGTAAGGTGCAAGAATGAAACGTTTATCCATATGATGTTGAGATACACTAATTATGTGTGTTTGAACTTCATCCATTTGACGAATACATTTTTGAGCCTCTATTTCGGTTGGGTCTAAAAAAGCGCATTTGGACTTTCGCGCTGCATAGCAATGCCTTAAATCAAAAGAAATGAAATCACAATTTTAAGATTTGACATTAAAGAAGTAGATTATAGTATTAAACTATAATTAATGCATGATATGTTACACCAAACTTGTAATAACAACTTACATTGCAAACCAATAAAGTATTGACAAGTCAAGCCAAGCTTTGATGAATATTTGTGCCACCTCAGTCAAAGAAATAGCTTGCATTTTCGGCTCGGGGTACATCCCGTGAGGTGCATTAATAATAATTGCAGGCTTCTTCCCAACGGCCAAAAATAATTCCTCAAACATGCTTTGAAACAGTTTGCGGGTTAGTTTGACTTTATCTATGGCCAAAACTAACTCGGGATCAACAAATTCGGGCTTGGGGGGGGGGGGGCGTTGGGGCGAAGGTATTGTTTCGGGTTGTACTTGGGATGTAGGATGAACTTTGGGTGTGGGTGCAGTTGGTTTACAGGTTGGATTTGCATGGGTGTGGTTTGTAACATGGTTTTTGGTGCGGTTTGGGGTACTTGTGGCGCCACAATTAATAATACTTAAAATCATAATACCTTAAATCATAATACTTAAGTTTTTTCAACCTATGAATGATATTACCTCGATAGGTGGATAATTGACCCGTGTATTAGAGCCACAACTAGTTCCATGTGGCACCGTGTCGAACTGTGATACTGAGTCCGCATCATGGTTCACATTTTTAAACAATCCGCCGTGAATACGAGTACGACCTATAAACACAATGTAGTCAAACATATGTAAAACATATATATTAACAAATTGGTATAATCCTTACCAATAAGATTAGACACAGTCCGTGCACGCCCCCCATGCTCGGGGCCGACGACTCTAACTAGCGGGTCATCCTTATTTTGATGATGAGTCCCGTTCGCTTTCATTTCCAGCTCTACGTTGCACTATAAAAAATGTGTTAAAGATTAAAACTATAGTATTAACAAATCATTTACCAACTCAAAGAACATAATCACTTACCAACTTAACTCAAATTTCAATTGCAAAAGGAGTAAGTTCATACTCATTTGTTTCATTGTTTAATTCATCAGTGGCCATTAAAAACCATCTAGAACGTGGGGTAGTAATGTCTTTAAGAACGCTGTATTTGGTTACCAGTTGAGGCCAAATATATTCTTTTTTTCCTTAAACTCAACCCACCCACTCCGTCCAATGTGAAGCACGTGTTTGTTCGCAGCATTAGCAACCGTTGCCTGTACACTTTTTGCCTTCTTAAAAATCAACAAAATGTTAGTAAAAATATATAATAAACAACATATAAAAAAAATTCAATCATACCTCAAATTCAGCACTAGTTTTTTGTGCAACAAAATCATCCCAATGATCACGGTTAAGAAATTGATATGTATCACAAGCATTTATATTTTTTTGCACAAAATGCTTGTTAAGATCATGTCTCCAATTTGTACCGCGTTTCATAGCCCATTTCTTCGTAAAGTTCTTGGGAGCATCAGTTTCAATCATCCAAAAAGCCTAACATTTAAAAAGCAATAAGTTAATATAATGTTTAATTAATAAGTAATTCATGATTCTAAGTAAAATATAACACGTGCCTTGGCTTCTAACCATAGTCTTTTAACATCTTCAGCCTCGAATTTTGACATAGGAATATGATATGAAAACGTATGCTTCAGTTTAGTAGCATACCAAGACTTAAATTTTTGAGCCATGGTATCCGTCGGTTGACCATCTTTATTAAATCTTCATAATTTTATTTTATCCTTTGGTATCTCTTTTGAAGAAGAAACAGGACCACGTTTTCTTTTTTGTGATGACATTCCTATACAATGTAAAAGAAGCATTAAGTTATTATTGTTTCTATATATTACAATACACATATATACATATTAAAACTCAAGATATAATATGCTAAAGGAGCACTGTACAACATCAAAATCACCACAATATATATTCAACACTAAAATAAAGGAAGTCATTACCCCACCACACAAATGCCAATACATCCATACACATTTAATAAACGACACGTGCACTACAAATTTAATATTCAACAGCCCCACCATATACCCAACACTATATATATAGTTTCAAACATATAGAATGTAACATTTTTGTTTTCGTTAAATAAAAGTTAACTTTGTTATGCATTTGTAAGGACCATTTCTGTCATTTATGAAATTATGTGGGCCATTTATGTTTGATTTCTTGTTAATTTACAAGTTAATAAATTGTTATATTTAATAATAAAAATAATAATGATAATAATAATAATAATACTTGTAATTATAACTTTTGTTTATTATTATAAGTTCTACCCTAAATGATAAGAATAAATAATAATAATAATAATAAAAATAATTTATAAAAGTTAAGTAAGTTAATATAAAATATATATATATATATATATATATATATATATATATATATATATATATATATATTAAGTTTTCAAATTGACATTAAGGCCCCCCAAACTTATTTAAAGTTATATATATATATATAACTTTAAATAAGTTTGGGGGGCCTTAATGTCAATTTGAAAACTTAATATGAAAGTTTTAGCATAAAATAACAAGAATTCAAAGTTGAGGGACCAATGGTGTAAAGTACTAAAACCCAAACCCCCCTTCCCTCTTTCCCCGTAAATCCTGCTGCCAACTCCGGCCACCCCTCGGCCGACTCTCCGGCGAGGCCAAAACCCCTGAAATCCTTCGTATTTCGACATCAAACTATCCCAATCGGTTCGTGTGCATGATTCGAAACCGTTTTAGAACCTTAATCGCGTTTAAACAACGGTTATGAACTCGAATGACCCGAGTAACCGTCGCCATTATCAATCGAGCCGTTCGGGAATTAAAACCCAATAATAATCCAATTAATTGAACCTAAACGACCGTATATCTATACCTAAACTATTACCAATCTCAATTTCATTCGAAAGACACGAACATAGCACATTCGATTACCATCTTCATCGCGACCTGCAACCGTAGTGTTCTTCAATCTTCGGTCGTTCTTAATTGAAATTGATAAAGTTCTTTCAATCATCGAGACTAGTAGAAGCTTTCTGTGCAACGAATTTGATTATTAACATCATTTGCAGCCTGAACCAATCTCGACATAGCCGCGACTTGTTCTTCGTCTTGCTCATCTTCGATTCGACTTCGATCCGGGTAAGTATACATATTAGCATGTTCGTATGATCATTACAAACAAAAGCCCTAAGTTTAATTCGGCTGAAACATACGAATTATCGATCAATTTGATGAAATCCGAAGTTAGGGTTCATGGAATTTGGGGGTTTCGAGTAGTTAATGCTTTTAACAATTAAAAACCATTTTCTTGGCAGGCATAGGCGCCCAGCCTAATGGTAACCGCACCCCTGTCAACCTTGGGGTCCCGGGTTCGAACCCGGGCACCCTCAATTATTTTTTTAGGGCTTTTCAGCCTTTAAAAAAATTATAGAAGATTTCTAAAAAAATTATAAAAATCAGTTTTGTAAACTTTATTTATTTTTAAAGTCACCTAAATATTTTCTGTAAATTTATTACTTTAAATACTTTAACATTTTTATAAAATATTTTTAACAAATGTTATACTTAGTTTATTTTTATAAAAATAAACTTTAAACAATAGTTTAAATCACTAAATTATTATTGGTCAACACGTTACCTTTAATAATAGTTTAATCATGATAATTATAAAATTTATTTACATTTTATAATTAAACTTTACAAATTATTATAAATTATTTTATTTCCTCTCCATATTAAATTACCTAAATTGTATTTTTCTTTCATTGGGTTAAAATATATATATGATTTTCATAGTTAATCTTATTTGTAAAAACCCCAAACTCCACTTGAAACCCTAGTTCACATATGAAACGTTAAACTTATCTTTAAACTTAATCTTGGAATATATACGTTTAGGTATCTTGTAAAAGAAATCGTTGGAGCACCGTTTACTTGATATTACCTTTAACACCAACTTATATCATGTGAGTTTTCATGCCCCTCTTTTTCTTTATTTCACACCTTTTGGGGTGAAACATGTTAACTTTATAAACTTGCGCTTGTAAACATCTTGGTACTTGTAAATGCACATGCAATTCATCTTTACTTTTTGTCATGGTTATTTGTAATATTGTGAGTCTTATATGATGGACATTATATGTTGACAATCATTAACTATTGCTAGCCTGGTGACGTCATAGATCTATGGGCCTGACAAGCCTATTTGGTGCTAAAGCCGAGGTTATTGCCGGCTCCTGATGACGTATGCTTGTTCATCATGGGAACCAAGTACACTTAGCTAATCGTTATAACTTGTAAATGATATTCTTGGTCAAGGTTTGATTGTAGCTATATATTATCTATAAACTTGCTTTACTTGTAACCATTGACATGAATTGCTACTTGTAAACTTTTATATATATATATATATATATATATATATATATATATATATATATATATATATATATATATATATATATATGTATATGTATATGTATGCTTAACCCATGGAAACTCACCAACTTTCAAAGTTGACCTTTATTTTTAACATGTTTCAGGAAATGCACAAGGTTGATGATTATCTTTTGAAGCATGCTTACACTTAGGATTTGGACCTAAAAAAAATAAATAAAATATCTTGAAACTTGGAAGTTGAACTTTGTTTACTTTATTTCGTTGAGACATTTGGTTGTAATGTTTATTTCAACTTATGAATAATTATATTTACAATTTATGGTAGTGTTATGTGGCTGTGAACAATCTTAACCCTCACATCTCGATGTTTCCGCGTTAAGGTTGGGGTGTGACATAGAATGATATAAAGAACTACCTTAACTCGGGAGATACAACTGGGTAGTGCAGACGGTGGTGGACAAGCGACGGTGGTGGGGGGCTGCGCTGAAGAAGAACCAAAGGAAGGGGGAGGCGGTGGTGGAGAAAGGGCGGTCGTGGAGCAGGGGCGGGGGTGGGGGGATGCGCCGAAGGAAGAAAGAGGAGGGGGAGGCGGTGGTAGAGAAGGGGCGGGGGTGGGGGGCTGCGCCGAAGGAAGAAATAGGAGGGGGAGGTGGTGGTGGAGAAGGGGCGGGGGTGGGGGGTTACGCTAAAGGAAGAAATAGGGCGGGGAGGCTGTGGTGGAGAAGGGGCGGGGGTGGAGGGTTACGCCGAAGGAAGAAAGGAAGATGGGGAGGCGGTGGTGGAGAAGGGCGGGGGTGGGGGGCTGCACCGAAGGAAGAAATAGGAGGGGCAAGTGGTGGTGGAAGAACCGACGGGTGAGGGCGATGGTGGAAGAGCCGAGTGGAAGGTGGGGTGAAGAGGAGGCCACTTTTGGGAGGGAAAACAAAATTTTTGGTGTTATATGTGACCTAAAGAGGCGGGTATGGGCTCATAAGGGGCGGGACTTTCATAAGGGGCGGGTATAGGCTCATAAGGGGTGGTTTTTATATTGTGTTATAAGGGGCAGTTTTTTTTGTATTATAAGGGGCGGTTTTGGGTCAAAAGGGGCGGTTTTTTTTCGTGTTATAAGTGGCAGTTTTGGGTCAAAAGGGGCGGTTCTGGAGATCTAAAGGGGCGGGTATTTTATTTTAATTGATTTTGATGTATATTTTAAAGTAGACATATATAAATTTAATACAACTATGTATAAAAATAAACGATTAAAAATAAGTTTTTACATAATAACACATTTTACATACATAATAATTTCTTTTTAATTAAGATAAACTCCATCGATATGATCACGTAAAATTCCGGTGCGGTTGATATGATCCGGCTCTTCAATACCTACCGAAATTGGCGGTAGATAATCAAACTGGTTGTATTCCTCTTCGTTACTAACATTGTCTACGCCAAGAGTACATCGTTTACCTTGCAAAACGATGTGATATAGTGGATTGCTAGGGTCTTTGACAAAGAAAATTTGTGTGACATGTTTTGCCAAAATGAAAGGTTCAGATTTATACCTATTGGTGGTAAGGTTGACTAGTGTAAAACCATATTTATCAACTTGGACACCTTTAAGGTTATACACCCACTTACATTTGAACACTGGAATAGTAAGACCTACATCATATTCCAATTCCAAAATTTCTTGTATATAATAGGAGTTTTTTGCGATTGTTTTCAAGGTATCACCACGTCATCTCTC
Organism: Flaveria sonorensis; assembly: GCA_025506505.1. Classification (NCBI taxonomy): domain Eukaryota; kingdom Viridiplantae; phylum Streptophyta; class Magnoliopsida; order Asterales; family Asteraceae; genus Flaveria; species Flaveria sonorensis. Next base: position 797,527 of record CM046434.1, read on the forward strand.
GAATTCGGTTGATGATGCTATTAATGTAACTCCACTATTTTGCACTGCATTTTTTTATCTTGATCATTGGTATAAAATGTATAACCATTAATGTCGTACGCCTGATAAGATTTAACTACACAGTCTGGACCTTTTTCTAACTTTTTCATAGTTTCATCAACGACATCAGTTTCTTTTACCCTCTGTTTCATCCAGTCCGAGAACTCTTTGTTTTGAGTTCTAATGTATCACTCATCATATTGACCCGGGTTTGACGATCGTAACATGTCCATATGTTCACAAACAAATGGATCAAGACATGTCATGTGTTTTAGAACCACTAAATGTGCATTTTCTATGTCTTTGCAAGACGGGGTGATTGTTTTGATACCAAGTACTCCTTAACCATCAAGTCGACCAGAATGACGAGACTTAGGAACACCACCACCTTTGACGTTGTCCATATAGTCTGAATATATAAATAAATTATTATAATGTATGTTAATACTAATATATGTATATAATGTAATATGATTGATGGTGTTACCTTGACAGAAGTTAGTCACCTCTTCAGAAGTATATCCTTCAATAATACTACCTTCTGGTCGATAACAATTTCTTACATAACATTTTAAAACACCCATGTATCTTTCACAAGGGTACATGTATCGTAGGAATACAGGACCATAAGCCTTAACCTCTTTTATGATATGACATGTGAGGTGAACCATTATGTCAAAAAATGATGGTGAAAAGTATATTTCTAGTTCACACAGGGTAACATATATGTCCTTTTGCCATTGATTCAAAGATTCTACATCTAACACCTTTGAGTGAATGTTGTTAAAAAGCAAAGTTTTGTGATAGTATGTCAAACGTCATCAGGTAATAATCCCCGAATTACGATAGGAATCATGTGTGTCATCAAAACATGACAATCATGAGACTTCAATCCAAGTAATTTACTATCTTTCAACGACACCAATCTTTTAATGTTTGAAGAATAAGTTGATGGAACCTTAATACCGTGCAAACATTCACAAAACTATCTTCTTTCTTCTCTTGTTGTATTATAACAAGCAGGTGGCAGGTAAATACGGTCGTTACATACTTCTGGATGAAGTTCTGGACGTATTTTCAATAGTTCCATATATTTTCTAACGTTAATCCCATCTTTAGTTTTACCTGAAATATTTAATAATAAGCTTATCAAGTTGTCACACATATTTTTTTCTATATGCATAACATCTAGACAATGTCTAACCATTAAATCATTCCAATAAGGTAAATCCCAAAATATTGATCTTTTTTTCCACAACGCTGCTTTCTCAACACGTGATCTTTTCCCCCCGCATTGTTCAGATTTTTAACTCGTGAAAATGTATCGAAACTTGTCCTCATTGTGCCAAACTTGAACTCATCGTCAAACTCATCTTTTTTATTTCTAAAAATGTGACCTTTTGGAAGAAATTTTCGATGTCCCATGTATACAAGTTTTTTGCAATTTTTTAACCAGATCGAGTGTGTCTCGTCTTCACAAACGGGACAAGCTTTCTTACCCTTGGTACCGTATCCTGACAAGTTACCATATGCTGGAAAATCATTTATAGTGTAGAAAATCATGGCGTGCAATTTAAATTGTTCTTTCTGATAAGCATCGTATACGTCCACACCCTCATTTCAAAGCTTTTGTAAGTCTTTAATCAATGGAGATAAATACACATCAATTATCATTACCAGACTGTCTTGGACCTTGAATCAACAATGACGTCATAATGTACTTTCGTTGCATACATAACCACGGTGGAAGATTATAGATGCATAAAAGAACTGGCCATGTACTATGACGACTACTCATGTTACCGAATGGGTTGATCCCGTCTGAACTAAGCCCAAACCGTATGTTTCTTTTCTCCTTCGCAAACGTTAGATGCTTTCTATCAATAATTCTCCACTGAGGTGAATCCGCAACATGTCTTAATTTTCCGTCAATTACACGTTCATCTGAATACCAACACAACAATTTTGCATCTTTTACATTTGAAAATAATCTTTTGTCTCGGTATAATAGGGAGATACCACAAAATTTTAGCCGGTGGTCCATTTTATGTCACATGATCATCGTATTCATCCGAATCTTTTTTTCGTATATACCTCGATGCACCACACTTATCACATTTATGTTTATTTTCATACCCGTCTCTATATAAGATGCAATTATTTGGAAATACATGTATTCTTTCAACTTCCAACCCCATCGGACACATCAACTTTTTTGCATGGTATGTTAAAATTGGTAATTCGTTGTCTTCCGGAAGAATTTCATTTTAAAGCACCAATAGACTTGTAAAACTTTTATCGCTCCATCCGTTTTCAGACTTTAGTTTAAACAAATTTAACACAACATCAAGTTTGTTATGTTTAGAACCGGTATATAAGGGCTTTTCTGCTTCTTCAAACATGTGTTGTAACTTTTTCTGTTCGACCTTATTCATATTAGTCTCCATGTCATGTAACATTTCAGTATTGTAATTGTTAGTGGGTTTATTTGAAAGCTCATCATCTTTATCAAAATTTAACGAGTCGTTGTTTTATGTATTATCATGAATGTGTAAAGTGGTCGACAAACTATTAAACTCAAGAATTGATTCTCCATGCTCTGACCAACAATGGTATCCATGCATAAACCCGCGTTGCAACAAATGATACTCTATGGTATCAATATCCTCAAAATATTGAAGGTTTTACAAATGGAACAAGGACAACAAAATTTTCGGCTTCCTGTTTTTAAACGATTTTCTTCAGCTGCCTTTTTAAAACTTTGAACACCCTTCGCATAAATTTCTGATGAACGCAAACTTTTATACATCCAAGTATCACGATCCATCTGAAAAGTAAAAAAACAAACAAGTGATATAGTTGTACGTAACCGGTAATCGAAGGCGGTGGATTCCAACTCACTTTTTGAATATTCTATCTCATATGTATACATTTAACGTGTTGACTATTTAAGAAAAAATCGGCAGCATTTCCCCTTAAATCCCCAAGAATGCGTATAAAACGCAAGCCCGAAGGAGTATAGGAGAAAACTGTCGATTTTTTCTTAAATAGTCAAACACGTTAAAATGTATACACGTCCTACTGAGATAGAATATTCAAAAAGCAGCCCCAACGGGAACAATCCAAAAATTATCTCTATTTGATAAATTTTGGACGGGTATACTCTAAAGTTTTATGCCTAAATTCATTTATAAATATTATCTAAACACACATATACATATACACAAAAACATATATTACATATATATATTATATGCTTCTTAATTAACTGGTCAAAGTATGGCAAGTTTACATATTTTACTTTGTACATACTAATCTACAACTTGTAAGCCTGCATCTATAATTCAATCCGACATATAGGCACATATTTATATTTTAAACACGCATTCATATACATACACATATATATACACATCAATTTACCAAAAAAAAAAAAACAATAATAAACTTTTACCTATAAATAACGAAAGTTAACATAAAATACATTATTATGTACAATAAAACTAGAAATAACGTCTAGAGAGATTTGTACCTTTAATGGAGAGATTTTGAAAGAAAACTCGATTTGAAATTCAAAATTAAGAGAACATTTGATATGTAGGAAATGCTTCAATAAGGAAGATGACCATTTTTTGTTTAATATATATATAGTATTAAGGGGCGGTCCAAAACCACCCCTAAAGGTACATAAGGGGCGGTTCTAATACCCGCCCCTAAAAATATTTATTAAATATTAAGTAGCACATAAGGAGCGGTTTTGAACCGTCCCTAAAAGAAGCATAAAAGGCGGTTAAAATACCCGCCCCTAAAGGTATTTATTATATTTTCAATAGGACATAAGGGGCGGTTTCGCCCAATTTGTTCTCATTTAAATTTTCAGAAGGCTTTAAGGGGTGGATTTTTAGAACACCCGCCCCTTCAAAAAATTAGGGCCGTCCCATTTGTCTCTTTTTGTACTTGATAGAATCTGGCAATCGTCCGTTTTCTCTTTCTCATTAATCCCACATATATAAGTACAATAGTTTCAGATTTGGTCCTTGGACCTTTACAAATATTACATAATTAGGCTAACTCTAATATACCCTCCCAGTCTAAGGAGGAGGATTCCGGATACTTAGATTGTCTCGAAAATCATAAAAGAGAACACGAGGTAAGCCCTTGGAAAAAATATCTGAAAAATTGTGTCTGGACGGCACATGAAGCACGCGAATCTGGCCACGTTGCAGTATCTCCCGAACAAAGTGAATGTCCACTTCGATATGTTTTGTGCGCTGATGCTGAACCGGATTATCGGACATGTAAATGGCGCTGATATTATCAGTATGAACGATCGATGTTCTGCGAGGCGGTGTGCCGAGGTCAAGTAATAGATTACGAAGCCAGCATATTTCAGCAACAACATTTGCGATTCCCCGATATTCTGCTTCCGCACTTGAACGAGAGACGGTAGGCTGGCGTTTGAAGGACCATGAAATTAAGTTATCACCCAAATAAACACAATAGCCGGATGTAGAGCGACGAGTGTTCGGACAACCAGCCCAATCTGCATCTGTGTATGAAACTAGAGTGGATACAGGAGAAGGCCGAAGAAGAAGACCCATTTGAATTGTACCTTTTATATATCGAATGATGCGCTTTAAAGCATGTAAATGACCTGACCGTGGCGCATGCATATGCATGCATACCTGCTGAACTGCATTAAGAGATGTCAAGCCGGGTGAATGTAAGGTACTGTAGCGCACCAACAAGAATGCGATAGTGTGTTGGGTCATCCAAAAGGTCGCCAGATGTGGAGCTAAGCTTGCCCGCAGTGTCAACTGGAGTTTGAACCGGATTACAACCTGTCATCTTGGCCCTAGCAATAATCTCCTGGGCATATTTTTGCTGAGAAAGAAACAAGCCTGCGGGGGAGCGGGTGACTGCAATACCCAAAAAATAGGACAGAGGCCCTAATATATTAAAGTTAGCCTAATTATGTAATATTTGTAAAGATCCAAGGACCAAATCTGAAACTATTGTACTTATGTATATGGGATTAATGAGAAAGGAAAAACGGACGATTGCCAGATTCTATCAGTACTAGTGCGTCATATATGAAACACGTGGCATGATGGACTAAATAAGCCGCCAAAAAGGACCTAACAAATTACCAGATGTCAGAAGATTGAGTTAATTTGAAATGTACGTATGGCATACACCCACTCCGGCCACTCGATCTCACGCATGCAATATGCATGCTTTTCCTCCACTACACTCCAGCTAATCTACTACTTCCCATTGTCGATCTCACGTGGCACACGCACACCTTCGCCACACCTTTGCTGACTCACCACGATTCCATCTACGTGTCGTATCATCAAAGAGCTGAGGGAACAAAGCAACCTGTTTCCTCACAGCGTACAATACCCAGCCCATCACATCACATCACATATACGTTTCCGTTTCAGCATTCATCCATCTAGCTATAATATTCTTTCCTGTTGTTAACAAGGAAATAAAACAAATGGTAAATACTAAATCTTAATATTAGAAATTAATTAAGCAAATTAAATTCCTAATATTAAAAGTCAACTTAATCAAAATAATTATTGAAATTATCAAACTCTAGAAATAAATATATAACTACTCTAATCAAAATATCACGTCTTAGTGCTAAAGCGGACTCCATATGGATGCATTAATAAGCCAACACATGCCCATTTGAGCAAAGAGGCAGAAGAAGGCGGAAAAGGGCGTATTCACACCCTTATGCAATTTTAAAGACATTAACGTCAAGATAAAACACATTGACACATAAAGAGTGCGTCACGTAGTGTGCAGCACCACATCAGTAGTTGGTTTTTTTTCACCCGAAAAAATACATGTTCATTATTATGATAATTTGACTTCCAACGTTCTTTTTTTTAGAAAGTAAATTTGACTTCTCAGTTGTTCCTTTTTAAGATTTTTTCTATTATGTTACATGCAAGGAAAGACCAACACATTCTCATGTAACAACAAAATATATTTCTCCTTGTGTAACAAATACAAGATAAACCTTTCCATCGAACTGTGTATGCTTCTTATTATAGACAACCTTTGCTTGAATACATCGAGTATCCTCAACGGTCAAAATGAATCCATGCTCACCTATTTCCTAAACCGCAATCTTAATTCATCAACAAAACCTGTCAATTAGCACAAGCCGGCCTCCACATAACTACATAAGCACTATAGATTTGTGGACTAGATTCAAAATTAATAAAACCTTAAGTTTCAACTAGACTTCTTTATAAAAATTTCTAAAACCAAAAAGTGCCTGGTGGCAATTCCATCAGAACGAGGTGAGAGCATCTACCATTCCTTGAACATTATTAAGCTCACAAACCATTTCTGCTGTGTTTGAGATAAAAATATACTAAACAAAAGTTCTCTGACTTTAGAACATACCGAACAACACACATAAAAAAGATCGCAAATATTAGACCGACATATAGATTGTAGTATATGTGTACACAGACATTTGTCCACCTTGAAGAAACATGATCGCACAAATAGGGCACGTCACTAGCAGCAAACCATTGAATGTTGATTATAACTGCTAAATTAGGGTGTCGATTGTGATAAATGAAGATTGTAAAAAATGGGAGGGAGGGTTAATGGAGAAATCTTGAGAGTAGAGAATTTGAAGAAAATCTTAGTCTTATGGCGTAATTTTTGGGGAAATAAATTTAAAGAAATTTTGATTTTATAAAAAAAGTAAATTTTTATAAAACTAAATTCCATAAATGTTTTACCAACTAGTTAATACGAATCTAATATATCTAATATAATATTTGTTTTAAAAGTGATGGTGAATGGAATCTTCCAAATATCTAAATCTTCAAATGTGTTTCCCTATAGAATGCACAACCTTCCTTTAAATGTTTAAAGTTAAGACAAAATAGAAAACATTATTGTTTATAATTTACATAAGGTAATCATGCTATTTTAATATAAAACTCTATCCTTGGATTTGCAAATGATGCTTACATTTGTCAAGACTAAAAATCTAGTGAAAATGTGTCTGAAGCGATCATGGTATCGAATACACTATAGTCAAAGGATCTTTGTGTCTAACAACCATCTTCAACATCTCTTTTATTCTAAACAATTTTCATATACTCATCAAACGTACATCTTTCTAATTCCATTCATATTCCAAGATCAAAACAGAAGAGGTATTGAAGATCAAAGATCAAAAGAATAAATAGAAGAGTCGTGTTAAAACTTTTATCATTCTTATTTTTATGTTGTAATAGCTTTGGTGATTACCATCATTGTCTCTATGAGAGGTTTATAAGGACATCACTATAGTTGTTAGTGATTAGTGAGAGAGATGATCACTTTAGTGAAACGAAAAAAGTAATCACTATCTTGATCTTGCGAGATGTTATATAAGGTGATCACTACCTTTATTTAGTGAAACGTTTGGTGCGCCGTGATCTCTTCCATTTAACAATAATCATTCTCGACTGGAGAACTAGATAGATGATATAGAGTAGATTAGTTAACGTCTACTTGAAATTGTTTAGATTGGTTATAAGTTTTTGACTATAAACTCTTTACATTTCTTGCACTATCATTTGATTGAGTTTCAAACAAATGTTTAACATATGATAATTTTAACAAACATATTCATTCTTCCATCTAGTTTTCTATAATATCAAATATAGAAATCTGAAACATGTTTAAGATATTAGTAAAATAAAATGTTTTACACGTTTTACCTGTGATAAAGACGATTGCTATTAGTAAGAAAAGAAAAAAATTTGGACCTACTTCTAGGTAAATCAATTTTGTCGAGTAATAAAAATGTGGGCGTAACATTGTCATACAAGTTTGAGATGGCTCCTGCAAAACAGATTTTTATCACTCATAAAAAGTTTCATGGGTTACAACAAGCAATTTCTAGTGTCGAAGTTAATGTTATGTTTGTTGGAAATGGATGAGAGATGTTTGGGGAACTTTCTCGATACACTCATTAACAAAAACCATATCAATAATTTCCCTTATTGGTGAATTCTTGGCGTATATGAATGTCGATTCCATATTTTAAATGCTCTTTCTGAAATATTGTTGATGAGGAGGTTGATCACCTAGTCTTCAGTTGCAGTTATTTGATTGTAATTTGGGAATGGTTTTGTTCGTTGTGTAGCATCCTGCAGTTAGTTTAGGTTTGATCCTTTTACCTTGGTTTTGGTTGATGGTTCTTCTCTGTCTAAATGCAACTACAAGCTAAGACGTCGCCTTATCTACAAGGTTCTTTGGTGGATTTGGAAGACAAGAAACACAATAGTTTTTTGAAGAGACATGTGTTCCTCTTTGAAAATTGTGAAAGATATAAAACTCTCTTTATTATTATTTTCTTAACAGCAAAAAAATTAATTCCCAACAAGAGGCTAGCAAGAAGCTATAACTTCAAATTACAAGCACCAAAGTTGATGGATATACCCTACTCATTTTCTACTTATGATTAAACATTTTAACCATTAAAAGCAAACCAATTACCCCAATCATCGATATACACTATCATATACATATAATTATGATATCATCCGGTTAGTAATTCCGATCCGACCAACAGATCAGTAAGACGTCTAGCTCGATGTCCGATCCGATTTTGAAAACAGTAAAGCTAGATAAGCAAGTGACTTGACATCCTCGATGACCTTATCCGAAAGGACATAATTTTTATAGTTTGTCTTGGTTACATTTGTGTCCATCTTTGTGTTTCATTTCTTATTCTTATATGTTTGTTTTCTTAATGCTATTGTCATTGTTCTATAAAATTTATTTAAATTTAACAAAAAGAGCTAAATTTAATATTTTTAGAATGAGAAATTAATGGTTAGTAGTTGTAACATCAAGTAAGTAATTATACTTTAATACTAAGGTTTGAACTTTAAACCTTCAAAAGTTTCTCGCCTCCCGTTAAATTATTAGACTTAAAGATCATTAACAATTTGATTGGACATAATATATATATAAGAGTAAATTACTATTTTGGCTCCTGGGGTTAGGGCCATTTAATCGTATTAGCCCCAAAAGAAATCTTTTGACATATTAACCCTTAACGTTTCATTTTTTTAACTGTCTTGACCCTTGACATTAACTCTGTTAATTTTTTTTTTCTGAGTGTAAATGTATTTTGGTTATTTTCCACCTTAAGGATTATTTATGTAAATGTTAAATATTTAGGTTTAGTTAATCACATTTTCAAATTTCCAATACAATCACCACACACCACCACCACCTAACAAATCCAAGACCACTACCTAACACAACCACCATTACAAAATGCCATAAAAAATTATCAAATGTCATCAGAATCCAACACCATCGCCGCAGTAGCAATCATCTTCCTCATCTTCGCCATCATCGCCTCTAGGTTGGTTCTCCACCTCTCAAAATCATTCTTCCTCATCGTCGGAGCCGTCGTCACCGGCATCTTCTCAGTCATTATTTGTTGTCTCATCCGGCGACACCTCTGCCACCGACGACAGGTGATGAAGACTTGCCTCGCAGCTTTGGATTGAGTACAATTTCTTCGCCTGTGTTTTCAAAGGTATCATGAATGATGGTACCTCCGTCGCTGTGAAACCGATCCAACACGAAGAAGAAAGAGGTGAAAAGGAATTCCGATCATAGATCTCCGGTATTGCTAACGTTCAACATGTTAATCATGTGCGTATGTTGGGATATTGCATTCATAATAATCACAGATTTCATGTTTATGAGTTTATTTCAAATGAGTCTTTAGCTAATTGGATCTTCACGCGACTCTCACGGAGAATTAATGGCATCTCCGGCGGGTGTTTGTCGTGGAAGCGTCAATCAGCAGTCGCATTCCGATCAATGGCATCTGCCAGCCAAAGATAGTCCATCTTAACGTTAAGCTAGACTATATACGTAAGTGTTAGGTGGTGGTCTTGGTTGTGTTAGTTAGTAGTGGTGTGTGGTGCTTGTATTGGGAATTTTGAAAATGTGCATAAATAACCCTAAATATTTAACATTTACATAAATAGTTCTTAAGGTGAAAAATGATCAAAATACCCTTACACTTAACAGAAAAATTTAATAGAGTTAATGCTAAGAGCCAAAACAGTAAAAAAAAAATAAAACATTAGGAGTTAATTTGTCAAAAGATTTTTTTTGAGCTGATAGGGTTAAATGATCCTACCCAGGAGCCAAAATAGTAATTTAAATATTACTAATTATCAACTTATAATGCATTAAGTGTTGTATCATGTGTATAATAGGTTGTACATATATATTTTTCTTTTTAATTTTTTGTTTTAAACCCAATAATTTTACATATTTCACAATTTAACCCCTATAAATTTTCACTTTCAACTTTAGTTTCAATACTTTTCATTTTTTACAAATGTTTCGATTTACAGTCTAAATTTTGAGTTAACATCCCGTAACATGCACGTGTGGTTCAACGTCGTTAAGTTTATTTTTTTTCGTTTAACATCCCCGTCGCAACGTGCGGGTCTTAGATCGATTTAGTTATGTTTTTAATGTTTTTCTGTTTGGTTTTATTTTTTCGTTTGTATTTTTTTAATATGAGCTTTTCTGTTGTTGATGGTTGCTGAAAGGTGACGTGAGATTGATGTTACTTGTCACGTTTTACGACTTCCGCTGCAAAGCGGGAAGTTTAATACTAGTTTACCCTGTATAACTGTTACGTAGAGTGTGAAAGAACGGTTTTTGTTTTTCAATCAAATACTCAAATCTTCAATTAAAGACCGACGATATGGAACAGTCGGTCAAAGTAGCATGATTTATATCTAAAAATAAAAAAATAAGCATAAAAAAAAACTAAAATAGGACTTTGTTGGGGAGACCAAAAGGTAAGAAACTGTTTGTGAGACACAACTATACTATACGGTATCTTAATAACTAGAATTTGTTTTCCCAACAACAAAAATTAAAAGAAAAAGAATCGGCTTGTAACCATCACCACCTATACATACATACATATACATACATATATATATATATATATATATATACACCACCCACCCAGATAACATTTGAATGTGTTTTTAGACAGAGAAACACAGCTAGGGAAATGAGAAGAAGAAGGGGAAGTTGTTATGACTTATGAGAGAAGAGTGAATAACACGTGTTATCAATATGAAAAGAGACCAAGAGACACCGGACCACAATCAACAATCAAGCGGTAAAGCACCATGATTTCTCCCGACGATATCCTTTTGATCATCCTGGCTTCCACCGCCGCCTGTCCTGCACATTTCATCACTGTTTTATCAACGTCTAATGTGGTCGATCTGTAGACAATTAAGCTTTTTACGGTGGACGGTTTAGCCTCAACGCCGATCCGATCATACCATATATGGTTAATGGTGGTGGATCATGACAGAATAGATGAACGCACCACCGGCCAACCACCCACCGTATACATATTACATAATTTTGCTTGAAATATGACAACGCTTGCCGGAGTTTCTTATTCCGGTCACTTAATAGTGACGTTAGAATTCGAGCTCAGCACAAATGACAAATCAATCAGTGTAACTTTTAATAATTAGATAGATAGATAGATAGATTAGTGAGTTTTGGTGGTTAATTTAAGGTATTATTATCACTATATGTCAATGTTAATTCTATACAACCGGTTTCAAGAGATAGATGGTATGTTATCAGTTATTTTACATCAAAATTTTCTATTTAGCACCCTTCATTCTAACAAATTTATATACTAGATTTAATTCGTAAAATGTATTTAATTATTACCATATTGAATCAAGAATTATTTAAATAATTTAATTTTTTTTATTTTAATATTTTAAATATTATTATCAATTTAGGCTTTACATTAAATTTAGAAACTAAAATGCGCTCGACGATCACTATAAAAGTTGTCTAAAATTACTATGATCGTTATCACATGATGTTTTAGATCCCTCAGATTTTGTCACTAAAATTTGGTAGCCCAATGCTATAATTAAATACTTTTTTAAAAGAACCCAACTTCAAATCTAATTAAAAGTAGTTATTACCATATTGAATCAAGAATTATTTAAATAATTTAAATTTTTTATTTTAATATTTTAAATATTATTATCTATTTAGGCTTTACATTAAATTTATAACCTAAAATGCGCTCGACGATCACTATAAAAGTTGTCTAAAATTACTATGATCGTTATCACATGATGTTTTAGATCCCTCAGATTTTGTCACTAAAATTTGGTAGCCCAATGCTATAATTAAATACTTTTTTAAAAGAACCCAACTTCAAATCTAATTAAAAGTAGTTATTACCATATTGAATCAAGAATTATTTAAATAATTTAAATTTTTTTATTTTAATATTTTAAATATTATTATCTATTTAGGCTTTACATTAAATTTATAACCTAAAATGCGCTCGACGATCACTATAAAAGTTGTCTAAAATTACTATGATCGTTAACACATGATGCTTTAGATCCCTCAGATTTTGTCACTAAAATTTGGTAGCCCAGTGCTATAATTAAATACCTTTTTAAAATAACACAACTTCAAATCTAATTAAAAGTAGTTTAGATGGAATCAAAATTAGTTTTTTTTTTTGTTTTTTTAAAAGAAAAAAGCTCTCTTAGATTCTACTCTCCCTTCTTTTTTTATATATGAAGTTTGCACTTTTTAAAAAAATTAATTTCGTCTCCTGTTCTTCCTATGAGAATGTTCAAGCTCTGTTATTGTATGTATCCACTAAGCTTACTCGTAAACATCCTTCATTACCCTTATTAATTGAATGTGACATCACTTTATTAAAACATACAATGTTGATGGTACCATTAAACTACAAACTGTTAGATAAAAACATTGATATGAATGTTGTAAAAACTGTTTGATAAAAACATTGATATGAATGTTGCAAATGAATAGATGAAAGTATCTATATGAATGTTTCAGTGAACAAGAATTAATCTACGGGCAGCCCACTATATCTAAGTATTTGTGAAGATGAGATAAAAAGATGGATTTATTGAGTCAAGAGTAAAATACGACATCAATTGGTGGACAGTGGATAGTGGATAGTCATGTAAGATTACACTTTTTTTCCCATTATCATGATAGTATAAATGTAAACCATAAAAAGGAATGTGAATAGTAATATGCATATGTGATAATGGTCTATTCCAAACTATTTATAGCCACATATGTTAACTTGTTGAGGATTTGCATATTTATCCTATATGGTTGAGACTATTGTCGATAACTTTTAATAGTCATACATTTATACCTTGCATATGAGTCAAGCACACCATATAAATAACCACGGTAGAACTTTTATGAAACTTATCTAAAATGTTTAGTGTGGTGTTCAACAAACGCGTACGAGCCACGTCAAAGTACACTCACTAGAACTTGCCATTATAACGATATAAGTCAAGCTAACTCAAGTAAGTATATAAAGTTAAATCAGAGATGGAAACTACTATATGAGCCGAATAAGCTCGAGCAGATATGATTAGATTTTAACAAGCTCATAATTATAAGTCACAAGTTATTTATTGAATACTATATATTTCAGAGAACTAGAGTACAATAATCGGGTAAATCCATTAAAATATCTATGACTATTGTGTAAAAACTTCTAATAAATAACCACAATATTACAAAATATGTGTCAACTATGCAAAACTTTATTATTGCCGTGTGGTCGCATAAACCCAATTAAGTTTTCATTGTGACGTTAAAATGTGGGTCCAACATACAAGAGTGTCCAAAAAGTAGGTTGCTTATCAAACGTCCAAACCAGCTAAGGGTCATCTTAATTTTGTTTTTTGTTATGTGAACATGATCGACGGATTCATAAGGGGGATATTGACCATAGTGTCTTGTTTTGTTTGTGCCACAACACCATGATGCTTCCTTTCACGTTTTTCTTTATTGCCGTATATTTTGGAACCCGTTACGTGTTTCTAGTGCAAAATCGCCATCGAATGGCCGTTGGTGGGCTCAACCAGACTTTTGTTTTCATGGCTGAGAATATCCCTGCCTTATGTACTAATTACATAATTCTTAGGACCTATATAGATATGTGACAGATCAAATAGTTAAACACTACATATACAAGATGTATGATTTTATGATCACTCTTCGAGGTGCTCATTCTTCTCAGACCCTATGACTTAAGAGTTGGGATCAAATATTTTAATCTTTTGTTTTGCATTAGTTAACCCCAACTCATTATAACTTTAATGATCATTACGTACTTCTCACCATGTTAATGATCAAATGTACTTTATTTGGATGTGCAAAAGAAACAATTCTTTGTTGTTGTGACGGAGGAGGGAAATGGGAAGGTAGTTGTGGAGGAAAGGTCCAACGGAGGCAACACATTTGAGTGCTTCTGCGGTTCCGTTGTCACCCGGTGGCATAAACTCACCTTATTCAATTCGTTGATGATGTTTTCACCCTGGTTAGTAGCATGGTTGTTATGGTGGTCATCGGAACTATAGAAGAAGAAGGGAAGTGGGTGGACAGGTGGGCCCCACTTGGTTCTTGGTTCAAGAAATGTTTAATTAAAAGTTTTTTTTAATTTTAATTGTTGGGTCCCACTTACATTATTGTTTTTATTTTCATATTAATCGTTAAAGGGTGAAACCGTTATTTTATCATTGTTTAACGAAAAAGTTGACGGAAGTTATTGTTAATGCTTAAACTTGTTACAAAATGAAATCACAAATTCCAAACTTGATACCCAGAAAAGTTAGTATTCAAAATTGTTATTTTACCCAAACCAAAAGGACCATTTATGTAATTAACTCTAAATGTTAAAAAATGTTTTTTTTTTCAAATTGGACAAAATATTAGGTTTTGTTTTTGTTTGGAAAAAAGAAGCAAGAACAAAACCCCTTTGAAAAATCAAACACTTGATTTCGTAGAAGATACTATAGGATACTAATACTTCTCCCTAAGGCTTATTTTTTCTTAGCAACTTTGAATTTAATTAGTCTTTAAGATTTTACAAGAGGTTTGTTATAGATATATCTAATGATTATTAAGATACATTCTTTCTTTCTATATCTCTCTATACATATACAAATACATATAAAAAGAAATAGAAAATAAATGGTGTATCAATAACACAATTGGGTGTCGCCTTTTGGCAATTATAACCATATAACTTACACCTTGTAAGTTGCTAATAGGATTAGTATAGGTTGTTCTTAACTTACCTAATCTCCATTTTAGTAGTTGTAACCCTCTTCAAGTTGTCATATGTACAATGTTCTATCTTTTCACACCCAAAAGACGAAAAAATATACCATTGATTTAATGTTTCTATAGCATAAATTGAAAATTGAAGGAGGGGACATGTTTAGCATATGCTTTTAATTTATAAACACTATTATTTATTGGTGACATAACCAGAAAATTGTTCTTATTGGGTTAGTATTTTTCGGTTCTTGGATTCTAATAGCCCGTATTTCATAACTCAAAAGTTTCGGGTCAGACAAAGGGTGGGTCACAAAATAAAAGAAATTTTCATTGGAAAAAAAAACACAATAAAAAATACAATGTCATTATAATATAAGAAAATACTTTAGTTGTTCCTTGCGAGTTTTTATGTTTTGAAACCGATTTATTACATCTTCAATAACAACTTTGTCAAATAACTATTTTTTAATATAGCAGATGCAAGTATAGTTCATTTACTTATCACCCATCCAAGTATGCATATCCGTTTCACCTTCTTAATTGAATGAAAATATCTCTCAACAGTCACAGTTACAACTGATAGAATTAATTAACTTTATAATTGTTTTTATTTATTTAAAGTTTTATATAACGTTGTAAACTTGTATAGAATTTTGTTATTTACTAAAAAACTCGTATTGAATTTCATAAAATTCAACAAACGACAGGTTCGTTTTTTTTTCACAAACAATGGGGTCAATCGTATAAAAAGCTAGGGTCGTTCATAATTCTCGTATGATACATTCTACATGAAACACAAAAAAGAATAGTATTGGGTGACCTCGACCGCTATCTCTGATACTCCACTGCTTGATATATTTTAAGCCACTGTTTACTAAAGTTTTATCTTTATTCTTATCAAAATCAAGCAAAAAGTATATATTGAGAATAGTTAGAATTGCCACTAAAGCATACTAACACTTGGTTTTAAATTTTAAAAAATTCAGATTCTATAAAAAATTTACATAGTCGAAAATTTTTATTGTACACATAAAACTAAATAAAATGTGGGTTAGTACTATGCTTCGAAGGTAAACATGAAATATCACTGAAGTACATATGTGAAATTGCTAGCAATTTTTGCTGATATAACGGTAAAACATATCTAACATGAAATATAATAATTAACTAGTAACGTGCCCGCGAAATGCGGCGCGTGCGACACTTTTCATTATGGTACTCGTCTCTGGTTAGTTTTATATTTAAAAAACTGAATTCCTTCTTTTAAGCATATTGTAACAAACATGATAAAAATTGTATATAATTAAAAATACAAGGGTCTAATTATAAATAAGTTTAAAGTTCCACTTTTTTAGTAGCGTTATAAAGACATAATTACCCTTGTTAAATTGATTTTTTGGATTGTACCTTGTGCTTAAAATTTACAAATCTCTTAACTTTGGCCGAAATTCTTTCTTCGTGCATTATAATATAGTATAGATAGAGTAAATTACACTTTTTGTCCTTTAGTTTTGTTGTAAATTTCAGGTTTCGTCCTTAAACTAAGAAAATTACAGTAAACATCCTTTACGTTTAAAAAAGTTACATGTTTCGTCATTTTCTCTAACGGACGTTAATTTTGTCTGTTAAATCAGATCACATGCTTTGCATGTGAGGGTAAATTGATCTTTTTATTATCCCACCCCACCCCACCCCATTCACCCTTAACTCTCTCTCTCTCTCTCTCTCTCTCTCTCTCTCTAATATTTTTCTCTTTAAAAAAACAACACCCACCATCTTCATCATCCCGTCTCTTCCATTCCTCCATCTTCTTTATCTAGTACCCACCAGTCTAGAGGTGTACAAACCGGTTTTTGGGGCCAAACCGGTTCGGTTTCAAACCGGTCCGGTTTGAAACGGTTTATTTTCAACCGGTTTGAACTCCAAACCGGTTCGGTTCCTAAACCGGTTTCAGGGCTAGGATATTCAAACCTATCGAACCGGTCCGGGCGGGTTTGAAAACAGGTTCAGGCCAAAACCGGTTCGGGTTTTCATTTTTTTTTTAAATTTAAATTTTCACTCAGTTTTCAAACGCCCAAACAGTGTTCATGCGGCCAAACAAAGCATGCTCCCAAACAAAAGCATGCGCCTAAACAAAGCTCATGCGCCCAAACAGTGCTCATGCGCCCAAACAATCATGCGCCCAAACAGTGCTCATGCGCCCAAATAGTGCTCATGAGCCAAACAGGCATGCACCCAAACAGTGCTCATGCGCCTGAACACTTAGCCAAATTTCAGAAGTTTTTCACACAACAAATTCTTCAAAACATGTTCAATTTATCTAAAACATTATTTATTTTTATCAAAGATTACACATTTATATAAATTATTTATAAATATTAAAACATAAAACATAAAACATTAATTAAAAATATAATTATGATTTATGATACATGAAAAATTAATATAATTATTTATTTTTATCAAAGATTACATAAAATGTAAAATAAAGATACTATTCAAAACATATAAACAATTCAAATGACGTAAACTTTATTCTTCGCCACCAGAACCCGAGATATTACGAAGGAACTCGTCATATGCCGCTTCATTATCGGCCATTCCGGGTGTCAATCCATCGTTTACTTCGTCTTCATATATTTCGGCTTCATATTCTAATTTTCCTTCAAGTGAGCATTTTTCTTGTATTCTTTCAGCTGCATCCAAATAATCCTTCAAGCAAATACACATTTCAACTGCTTCGGGAGTGAGTCGGGTTCTTCGTATTGATATAATCCTGCCACTAACAGAAAAGGCAGATTCCGAAGCTACCGTGAAAGCTTGGATGGTTAGTAAATCTCGGGCCATGGTGGATAGGATTGGAATTGATCTTCCTTACCTTTCCATCAAGCCAGCAAGTCAAAATTTTTAAAATCTTGTGGAGTCATGGTGGATAAAAAATTTGTTCCACTATACCGCCCGATTTCACTACTCGGAGTGTTACCACGTTGACGTTTATTACATTCATCTCTTAAAGTATTATACAAAACAAATATTGGATCACTTGAACCTTCGTCATGTGCCGCATGCCGCATAGACTCATGTATGTTTGATGTTTCACCATATTTTGCTAAATAAACATCAAACATTTGGCCTAAATGTGTGTTAAAATTATTTTTTGCACTTTGAGCATAATATGGGTTTTCTTCTTCTAAATCCAAATTAAAAGTAATTTTATCAAGTAAAGTTTCAACCCCCGACGTATTTAAACAAGGGTTTAAGGCAGTGGCACATGTAATAACAGGAGGCATTTTTTAAAAATATTTTTTAAGTTTTTCTTTCATTTGTGGTATCATATCCGAATAAGGTCTACCCCTACACGACAACTCATTTAATTTTGAAGTCATTAAGTAAATTTGGTGAAGTACTAATGGACTTGTTGGATAATAAACTTCATAAAGACAAGTAGTTGCGGTTTTAAAAACATTAAGCATTTTGGTTATTTCTCCAATAATAGCCCAACCCGATGAATGGTAAGTCGAAGCCTTTCCACGACTCACCAAAGTACTATGAAAGGCTATTAAACTTTCTTTTTGGTCAATAGCCTTTTCAAACATATTACAAGTCGAATTCCATCTTGTAGGTACGTCCCAATTCGGACCTAAACATTTGGAATTTGCGTCTTTACAAAACTTGCGATACCTGCTATATCTTTGGTTACTGCTAAAAATATCACGTAACATTCTTTTAAAACTATCTTTTACCGTTTCAATAGTTTTTAAACCGTCTTGAACGGCTAAGTTTATGATATGCGCAACACATCGACTATGAAAAAACACACCGTCACAAATTGGTTTATATTTTAATTTTAGATATTCTATCGCAAGCGTATTATTTGACGCGTTATCAAAAGATATAGAAAATATTTTGTTTTCTAATTTATACGTTTTAATAACTTTATCACTAATATAAAAATGTTTTGCCCGGTGTAAGGATAATCAAATAATTCAAACGCAATCGTACGTTTAATCATTTGCCACGAACCGGGTTCAACCCAATGGGCGGTGACACAAATGTACGAGTCTGGTGAACCGTGCGGAGGCGACCAAACGTCACTAGTTAAGTTAACACCGGTTTGTAAATTTTCAAAATAAGATATTAATTCATTTTTAGTTTTTTTCCACATTTTTAAGCAATCTCTTCTAAGTGTAGCACGACTTACATGTGAGTATCGCGGTTGTAGAGTTCGTTGAAATAGCCGAGTCAAACGTTCATTGTCGAAATGTTTGAATGGCAAGCTTTCTTGAATTACAAAATGCGCCATTTGCTCACGAACCGCATCAACGTCATAAGCCCAAACATTCTCTTCGCTTGTCATCGAAGCTTGACCTTGAGACGGTTCACCTTTCAAAGCCTTACAATATTTATTCGCAATGTGGTTTTTCAAAGTTGTATTTGCATCTTTTTTGAAAAACTTATGACAATACTTGCAACGAGTTTTGTTTGGATCGCTAGTCATTTGACATAAATCGTAATTGCACCATATTTCGGGGTTCCTAATCGTAGGAAGGATTGCGCCACCACGTTGCTTGAAGACGCATCACAACCAATGGATGATTGAGCACTTGATGAAGCCATTTTGAAATGAACGAGAGTATTGAGAGTTTTTTTTTTAATTGAACGAAAGTATTGAGCGTATTTGAGAATAGATGGCGTTTTTTTAAGAGTAGAGAGCGTTTAAGTTGTTGTGGTTCAACCAAAACATCCAATACATATTTATACTAGCTTAATGGGGGTAAAATGGTAAAAAAAACACAAAAAAACGGTAAAAAATGGCTATATAGCCGTTATATAACGGCTATTTTTTTGAAATCCGGTTTGAAAACCGGTTTGGGCACCGGTTTGGAACCGGTTTGGGAACCGGTTTGGAATCGGACCGGTTTGAAACCGGTTTCAACATACGAAACCTCCAACCGGTGTAGGAACTGGCGGTTCGGACCGGTTCGGGACCGGTTTGGTCCAAACCGGTTTGGGCCAGAAACGGGTTCCGGTTTTTTCGGCCAAACCGGTTCCCGAACCGGTTTTTTTGGCCACCTCTACCGCCACCACCGCCCATCTTCTCCGGCGGTGATTCAACCACCACCAACGATCCATCTACCACAAAAGTAGATCTATGGCTGTACAAAACTCAAAAAGTTAATGTTTTTTAAGGTTTGAGAGATGGGAAGTTGTTTAGATCAAGAAGATGGGGGATTTCAAGTTTTCTCCATAAAATTCAGGTTAAAAAAACTTTAAAATTATTGGTTTCAATGGTTAAAATTGTTGATTTCAAGTTTCTTTACAAAATTTATCCACCCAATAACCCCTTAACTTTATTCCTGACTTTAGTACCAATATTTTTTCACAAAACAACATATGTGAATATGATGGATCTAGTGGGTTTGGTGATGGATCTGGTGGGTGAATCGATGGTGATGTGGTGTGTGTATTTGGCAATGGATCTGTGTATAGGGAGAGAGAGAAAGGGGGAAGAGAGAGAGAGAGAGAGAGAGAGAGAGAGAGAGAGAGAGAGTTGAAGGTGGTGTGGTGTGTGAATTTTCAAATTAATGGTGATAGATTTGTGAAGAAGGGGTAGGGACAGTGTGGCGATGGTAGTGTAGCGATTGCGGTATGACTGAAGAAGAAAGGTGATGGATTTAGCGATGGATGATGGCGGATGACAATGGTGGTTGTGGATGATGAGGGTGGATGATGATGGTGATTGTTGATGATGATGAAGATGGAGGATGATGATAATGATATGAGAGGGTGATTTTCTATTTAGGTTTATTTTAAATGTTTAATATTTAAGAGGGTATAATGATTAATTTACCATCACATGCATAGCACATTATCTGATTTAACGGCAACATTAACGTCCGTTAGAGGAAAGGACGAAACGTGCAAGCTTTTTTAAACGTAAAGGATGTTTACTGTAATTTTCTTAATTTAAGGATGAAACCTGAAATTTGTTATAAAACTAAAGAACGAAAAATATAATTTACTCTAATTAATAATATGTCCTATGATATAAACAGACAAATATCATAAAAAAATCAATGTACATTATGTTTTTTAAGTCACTGACAATCTTCTACGCAAAAAAAGCGATATTATTTATGTTTTTTTTTTCAAAAAAGTCACTCAACAAGTTTTTTACATATTAAAGTCCTTTCAAATAATTTGATCAAAATTATGATCTTTTTTCAACAACTAGAAATTGATACATCCATTTATTTTGTTTAAGTATATTCTTTTAAGTTATACTTATTTGATTAGTTATGACGAGCGCCTGAAAAATTGTAAAAAAATATAATGATAACTTGTTGAAATAGAACTAAATACTTTTAAGAACACTTAATTGGTAAATAACTTTTTGATCACAATTATTTAGTAAAAAATGTTTATTTTATTATTTCTCAAAGAACAACCAGTAAATTTAATATAATGGCTTAGGGGTGAGCAAGAACCGGTTTTTAGGTCAGAACCGTCAGAACCAACTGGACGAAACCATCTAGACGGTTATACTAATATATGTTCGGTTTTCAGTTCCTATAATATGTGTATACGGTTTCCGATTCGGTTTTTATTCCGAACCATGTATGTTCCTAAAAAACCGATAGCTCATGAGAAGTTTGAATTCTAATAAAATACTAATTTAGTATGGAGCAAGATTTATAAATTGTTAACTTAAAAGGCTTTTAATTGTATCTTTTACGTAAACTCTAATATAGCATTGACTTCTAAACATTTATAAATGATAACAAACAATTTCGACCAAAAAAACACCATTGAAAAACAACATTCATTGACTGGAGCAACCACGAAAACACGATGCTAGTAATGGAAAGATATGACCTACTAGAAATTGGTTTTGCACACTATCAAATATTCACATTGGATAATTTGTAACTCAATTTGGATTATTGTATTATTAATTTTATCAAAATACCAATTTCTATGATGCCCTTTATATAAAAGTCTTTCTTGTGGTTTTGTGTATCAAAATTGTGGTTTAATTGAATATTTATTTGCCCCTTTTAATTGATCATCATATCAATTCTTTATTTTACCTTCTTTAAAAAACCATTTCCTTACTGATTATTTAACAAAATCTGAACTAGCGTACCCGGTTAAGAACAAAACCAATTAGGTTATTATAAGGTTTAGTTCTAGTTTTCAGATTTATGTCATCATGTTCCAGTTTGGTTCCGGACAGTTCGAACCGGTTACACACCCCTGTAAAGGCTAATCAAATTGAATTGACAGACACTTCAGTTACTATACTGTATATATAGGGCCTCGAGCAGTTCTTGCGACCATTTTTATTTTTTTGCAATTATTTATTTCTTGTTTCTTACACTGATTTTCAAATTACATCAAAAATAAAAGAAAGTCACAAAGTTTATGATCGATTACGATTGAATTCTATTTGAGTTTTATATTATTTTTACATTCTTTTGCCACTTATTTGTTGCCACATTGAGCCGATTTCAAGTTGTTTGGAAAAAAAAAATAAGTTTTGTTCAAGTTTGACATGTGAAATGTTGACAGGTTTACGTGAGAAACAACAAAAAGTATATTGGTTTTTATGTGCAAAAATTATTGAGTAAGTTTTATGAGAAAAACTGAAAGCATATTGTTTTTTCCATATCAATTGCCCTAAATAAAAAGGAAATAGCTAATATTGTCCTTTAAATATAACTAAGATTATGAATATCATCTTTGATAAGTATAATGAATATTTTTTATGTGAAAATCTATCACATTTTATGTACTTTCCATTAATAGAGGTTAAATTTTTCTAGTTATATTTTTAAAGATACTTTTACCTTTACCATTTAAAAGAGAGTAAATTACATTTTTCGTCCTTTAAGTTTATAGTAAATTTCAGGTTTCGTCCTTAAACTAAAGAAATTATAGTAAACGTCATTTGTGATTAAAGTTTGTAACAATTTACGCTCTTTCCTGCAACGGACGTTAATTTTGTCCGTTAAATCAGGTCATGTGCCTTGCACATGAGGGTAAATTAGTTTTTTTACTCTTATTAAACCCTATAAATTTTTTCACTTTCACTCTCTCTGCAAAAACACATAACTCTCTCTCAACTCTCTCTTTTAAAGTTTAAATGTGTAATTTTCATCAATCTTTTATTTTTGTTTTCTTTTATTTACTTCACTCTATTTTTTTCTTTCTAACACTTTGTTTTATAAAGTTATCTTGAATATTATTAATCAATAAATTATATATATTTTTAAAATATAAATTTATTTGTAAATATTCTGATTAATTGATATAATTAAATACAAAAGTATGAGATATATTACATAACACATACTAGTAAAATAAAGTGAAGATGTCCAAAAGTTTGAACGGGCTCAGATGAATTTTTATGGTCCATTGTGGTTGAACTATTAAGATTACCTTAAAAAAATAGCTACTAATGAGTTGATGAGCCCATTTGAAACATGCCATCTGTATACTAATCGAAAATCTAAAGTATTGATTTAAAATCAAATTCGTTTATTTAAACATGAATTTCATAAATTTACATACTTTTTATCTGTAGCTTAATATTACATAGTCTATACATCTATACAATATAACTTGAAACATAATATTCACTTGTAGTTACAACATTATGAATATCTATATATAACTTATTAATAAAACTACAACTATAGTGAATAAAAGTTTAAGATAATGCACTACTATTCACTAGTAGCCACGACATTTAACGAAGATAAAGCTAAGATTTTTTGCAACTGATGTAGAAAACTTGCTGCAAACAGTTGCAGTGAGTAAGCTAATGACAAATTTGACCAAATGAATAGTAAAATTTTGAATCTGCGCCGTCCATTTATACATCAAGGGTTACTACTTCCTTGAATGCACTACATCACTTCTTTTGAAAATTTTTGCTTCCAACCAGTCGTACCTCCAGCAGATTTGTGGGCTTAGGTGTGTCGCGACTGCGGTAAGGTTGGGTGATTTCGCTATTACCGGCGGGTTTCTGGCGGCTACATCAGCTGGTCATCGGCGATAGCAACCAAAGCAGTGGTAAAGGTTTTAAACTGTAAACATGGTGGCAGTGATGGTGTTTATGAGTGAACAACTAGCGGTGATGGCGGTGTTTTCCGGTGGTGACGAGTAGATCAGCTGCTGCGAAGTTCCATTCGATCTTTGATCGTGCTTAACCGTGGTAGAAGATGAGGCGACAGTGAGCCCCTGTTTTCGTCTGCTAAAAACCCTAGAAAGTATTATTTATATCATAAGATGATTAATCTATTTGCTTTATGTTTCTATTTGGATGTTTAGAACCTGGTAGGTGAGACTGCAAAATTGATGAATAGTATGTCTAGCTATGAATTTAGCGAGGTGCGAGATATGTTGGTTTGTAATCGAGCTTCATCATCCAAAAATTATACAACTTATTTTCTTAAAATGATTTTATTTTGTATGATAATTTGTTGCTTTATTGTCTCTTTTCTTCGTATTTTTAAAACAATTCACGATTGTTTTAGTAGGCAACTTTTGAGCTGAAAAAATAACTTTTTTTTAATTCTTATGAGCTGAAAAAATAGAGTGTATGAAAAACACAATAACGAACAGAAATCATATGAGCTGAAAAAATAACTTTTTTTTAATTCTTATATATAACGATATTATGCTCGTTTAAAAGATAAAAAACACTTGTTTTTATGGTGTAAGCATTATAAAAAATAATATTATATATAAAAGTTACAAACGTTTAAAAAAGTGAGAATTTAAAAAACATCTTTTACTTGGACTTTTACCTTATTTAAATTAATAAAATGGTCTCTTTTACTTTAGTTTTAAAGAAATGTAATTCTTAAACTTTTAATATGTTAACTAGTATTTTCTTTAAATTTAAATATTAAATATGAAATAGAAATATAAATTAAATAAAGTAAAAAATAAATTAAAGCAAATCGGGGACAAAGGTAAACCATCTCCATAAATAGGAAAAATGAAAAAAGAAAATAAGAATGAGTGGTGATGAAATGTTAACGGGACTTGTGAGGATAATGGAAATAGTGAGAATCACTTCTGAGAGAATGATTACCATCCCTCCTGAAAATGATCATCAAGGTAATAGCATTAATAGTTCATTTTTTATTTTTATGTAAATCGATACCATATATTACAGTGAATGGTTGTAAGTGAAAGAGATATAAAATTTATGAGAATTGTACTGTGTTTTCATATATTTGGGAAAACACGATACAACCTTCATAAAATTTTTAATATTTTTGAAAATGGTTGTGAGTGGATGGAAGAGAAAATATAATGATAAAAATATAAAAATTATTATTTAATTAAAAAAAATAGAAAAAATAGTTATATTTAGTGTAATTATAAGATATCAAATTCGAAATAAAAATAAAATTCAAATGCTTTACAATAAAATAAGAATTATATGATCACCCTATCATAAAAACCATTTTACAATACTAATAACGACGAAATGAGTGACACATGTTATCCATCTTCAATTCATGAAACAAGTAAATATTTCCATCCACCATTATTGTCGCATTGCATCACACACTACATCATCATTACAACTACAATATCCCATTATCAAGAATTATCACCTGGATCATGCTAAATATCTACGAACAAATGGAGATTGCACTTTAGCTAGTGACAACATTGATCCATCCATAAAATAATTAATAAACGAAAAAGACAATCAATCACTACACCTAATTAATCTTCCTTTGCATCATCGCCAGCTATGGGCATATATAGATGTAAAACTAATAAAACATAATCCAAATTAAAAACTCTAGAGTTCCAAAAACTGTGTCAAAAGTTTTCATATACGTTTCATATAGTATAAAGAAAAGCTGAACTTTAGGTTTGATATAAGTAGTTTAAATTACTACAAGAAATATGGGCTATAGCAACGACATTTGTCGTCGCGATAAGGTCGGTTTGTCATCGTCATAGGCTATGGCGACGACATGTCGTCACCATAGACCTAGTCGTCACAGCCTTGTCGCTATAGCATATTTTTGAGTCGCCGCCAACACCCTGGTCGCCATAGAGGTCTATCCCGACGATAAGTTGTCGCCATAGAGTTGTCGGCAAAAAAATTTCATATTGTATTTTAATTTAAAAATAATTTTATTTTTCAGTCTATGGCGACGACATGGTCCAACTATTTTTTTTTTATTTTAATAAAATATTAAATAAAAAAATAAAAAAACCCTATGGCGACGATAGACCCTACTGTTTTAATTTTTAATTTATAATTTTTGTTATATTTTCCAGGTTTTCTTAATATTTCAAGTTTCGGAAACATGTTTATACACCAAACGAAAGCTAATATTACTAATACTCAAAAGAAAATCATTTTACAATTCAAGTTACATACATGTGCATTTAAACAAAATAACCAACGTAAACATCTTTAATCTTTTACAAAACAAACAACTTCTAATTGTCGTCATCTTGATCATCTTCGTTGTCATTAGGATTTGATTCCTTTTTTAAAATTCATTTATTCGTTCCTGCATTTCACGCATGTATTCCTAAGTGTATTCATTTCCTCATCCCATGTAATGATGACCCACCTGATCGTTCATAACAAGATATGCTTATTAATATTTTTATGAAAATTCGACAACATAACTGTTGTAAAATGAAAAAAACATCACGTCCAATTATAAATAATAAAATATAACAATTTTAAGTTTCAATAAATCAACAATGCAAGTAATAATATCTAAATTCAGTCTATAAATGTGTTCGAGTGAGTTAACTTGATAATATCCAACTTTAAACTAAATAATATAATAAACCAACTGTAACACTTTAGGCAAATCCCACATCGGCCATGGACAGGAGAGATTCCTGGTTCATAAGGAATGTCCTGCGTCTAACATCACCAACGCGTTTTGGGCGTATTGGCTGTGAATAAGAGGAGAACTTTACAGTTAAGCGTGCTCAGGTGGCAGCAATCCAGGGATGGGTAACCTCCCTAGGAAGTTTTCACCCGGGCAACCAAAACAAATCCGTGAGCTACTCGTGAGCAAAGCGGACAATATTGGTGGTATGAGGGGCCGGATGTTACAGAAATTGTAACACCCTACATAATCCCACATCGGTCGTGAATAGAAGAGTTTCTTAGTTCATAAGTAATGTCTGGACTCTAATATAACAAAACATTTTGGGCGTATTGGTTGTGGATGAGAGGAGAACTCCATAGTTAAGCTTGCTCAGTTGCCAACAATCCAGGGATGGGTGACCTCCATGGGAAGTTTTTAACCGGGCAACCAAAAATAAATCTGTGAGCTCCTCATGGGCGAAGCAGACAATATTGGTGTTACGAGAGGTCGGGTGTTACAGAATAATATCAGAGCCACTCCTGTGCTTTTCGGGATGGTGGGACAAACCTCACCGGGGATGGTGAGTTGTCGGGTTCATCGAGGACGATGAGTCCAAAGGGAGGTGATTGTGACACCTTACATAATCCCACATCGGTTGTGGATAGGAGAGTTTCTTGATTCATAAGTAATGTCTGGACTCTAATATCACCAACGCGTTTTGGGCGTATTAGCTGTGGGTGAGAGGAGATCTCCATAGTTAAGCATGGTCAGGTACTAACAATCTAGGGATGGGTGATCTCCCTGGGAAGTTTTCAACCGGGCAACCAAAAGCAAATCCGTGAGCTCCTCGTGGGTGAAGCGGACAATATTAGTGGTATGAGAGGCCGGGTGTTACACCGACAAGGTACTAAGATCGTATTAAATTAAATTAAATTAAAGTAGTAACAACATATGAACACCTGATAACAATATAGTTAACATATAATAGAAATGAAAGTTTAAAATTTATCTAATCTTCTTTTGCCCTCGATTTGATCCAGCCAAACACTTCCCTATAATGTGTCCTCCTTCACGTTTGTTGTTCTTTTAGAAAATATTTATAAGATGACTTATACATATACATAAACATGACATAAATATAAATACAAGTTATAAAACACAAATGAAACCCTAAAACATTTTGCAAAGCATAAATAAAATCCTAAAACATGTTTTAAAATGCAATTCATCATATGTTCATGAATTAGGTTCTGAGTTAATTAACATTAATTCTAAAACATGTTACAAAACATAATTCATCATATCATTCGATCAACTCAATCCAATAACCAAATCAAACAATTTATATAATTTTAACAACATAAAATCCTCTTTAACAATAATTCTTAATATTTTAACTAATTAACAAAAGAATGGAACATACATACCTTAAAGTTCTAACACAAAAATCATCTACTACACATATTCAATTTCGTCACATGTTTATCATATGTTTATTAATTAAACTAATAACCAAATCAAACTACAATACTTTCATCACATATTGTGCATACATACATAAATAATTTAAAGCATATCATTAACCAAATCAAAACAAGAACAAAATCAAACCAAAAATCAAATAGATCAATATATTATCATATCATTCTACTAAACAAGAACCAAATCAAAATATTTAAATAACTAATGAAATAGATAATATACAACCTTAAAATTTTAACAAAAATGATGATAATGAGATGTTGTCGGTGACAGTGGTGGTGAGATAATGAATGGTGGTGGTGATAGGAGTGGTAGTCATAGTGGTAGGAACTATGGTGGTGGTGCAACCTAAAGATGCTTCATTCTTGGTAGGGTGCGATGGGAGGGGTAATGGGGGCGAAAGTGGTGGTTGAAGCGGCTAGGAACGATGGTGGTGGCTAGAAATGGTGGTGGTGGTCGGATTTTGGTTGTTTCCGTCGGAGTTAAAGGCTGGTTGTGGGTGGGATTTGGGTTTGGGAAAGTGAAAGTGTTATTTGTAATCCCTAGTTTAAAAGATACTGAATGACAACGACATGTCGTGGCCATAGAGATTTTATTTTTTTTAAGTTTTTCCCAAATTAATGGTGGGATAATCACGCTGGCATATGAAAAATCTATGGTGTTTTCTGATATTTTATATTTTTTATTATTTTAATAATGTTATTATTAAAGATATTATTATATTATTATTATTATTATTATTATTATTATTAGTATTATTATTATTAGTATTTTATTATAATTATTATTATGATGGTTATTATTTATTATTATTATTATTATTTTAATTATTTTAATAATAATTATTGTGATTATAATTATGATTATTATTATTATTACTATTATAAATATATTACGACATGTATAATAATACTTGTTCGTTTTACCTAATATTTGGCGTATATAATCAACCTTAATTATCATAACCGATCATGTTTGAGGTTTTTTGACACTGTTTGATGGTAATTAAGAATAAACAAACTTAATTACTTAATTTATCAGTAGTATGCTTAATTTTCTGTAAATTATTATCAATATGTATAATTCAACACCAATGATCATAATTGGATCATAGCTAGCATTTGACGTATGCAGTCAACCCTAATCATCGTAACCAAACATATTTGACATTTTTTGACACTCATTGATGATAACTAAGTATAAATGAACTTAATTTACCATTAACAAGCATAATTTCTAGTAAATTATCAACATCGTGTTTAATTTAACACCGATGATCATAATTGGATCATAGCTAACCTTTGACATATGTAATCGGCCATAATCATCATAACCAAAAATGTTTGGCCTTGTTTAACACTCATTGATGATAGTTAAGCGTAAATAAAAATAACTTACCGTTAATAAGCATCATTCCCCGTAAATTACCATCGAATTGCATAATTTAAAATTGTTCATTGTAATTCAATCGTAGCTAACCTTTAATGTATTTGATCGATCCTAATCATCATAACCGAACATATTTTACCTTTTTTTGACACTTATTGATTATAACTAAACATAAACAAACTTAACTTACCATTAATAAGGATAATTTTCTGTAAATTACCAACATCGTGTTTAATTTAACACAAATGATCATAATTGGATCATAACTAACTTTTGACGAATGTACTCGACCTCAACCGTCATAACCGAACATATTTGACCTTGTTTAACACTCATTTATGATAACTAATATAAAGAAACTTTACTTATCCATAACAATCATAATTTCTCGTAAATTACCATTAATGTATATAATTTAACACTCATATTCATAACTCGATCATAGCTAAACTTTGACATATTCAATCGATTCTAACTATTATAATCGAACATATTTGACCATGATTGACACTAATTGTTAATAATTATAATTATCACAACATATGAAATTAGTTTTTTTTCTTCTTTTAACTAAAAATAAATGACTAGATAATTGAACATATATCATTTAGTCATTGGAATACAATCTTAAACATCACTCAATACTTAATCCATATTATACTACTGAGATTCACCTTATATTTAAAAAATAGTAGTCCTAACTTATCTTTATCTTTCTTTCAAAAATCACATTTAATAAGATTTTGTTCCATTTATAAAATAAATTAAAAGCATATAATATTATTTTAAGAAAATAATATAAACATACACATGGTTTATTTAAATAATAAATTTATTATATTATTATTATTAGTTATAGTAACAATAACTATAACATGTACATAAATTAATAATAATAATAATATTATTAATATTAATATTAATAATTATAATTATTACTTTTATTAAATGATATTTAAGAAAATCATAAAACCTTATGACGATGACATGTCGTTGGCATAGAGTTTCATAATGGCGGGAATATTTTTCTCCTAGTTATTTCGGGGAAAAAAAAAAGAAAAAAAAATGTTTTGACCTATGGCGACGACGTGTCATCGCCTTAGGTCCACACATACTTTTTAAAATTCTAGCATTATTTTAAATAAATCAAAATGTAAGAGCTAGACTTATGGCGACGACTTTTCTACACCTATGCCGAGGACTTTTTTTTGTCGCTATAAGTCACCTTAAGGCGATGATAAGTTGTCGCCATAGGGCTAGAATAGCCAAAAATTAAAGTGATCCTATGGCGACGACATGTTGTCGCCTTAGGATGACCTATAGCAACAACATCATGTCGTCGCCATAGACCTAGTCGCGATAAGGTCTTTTTCTTGTATGCATAATCCAGAATAATATACAATTAATAGTACAAACGAACATCCAAGGTAGATATATAATTTGATACATTGATCAAGCATCTAACTAGCTTGCAACAAACTTCTAGTTATTAAGGCCATGTACAATACATTAATTATAGGGACATGCTGCCTCTAATTCAGAAAGCGAGAATCAAGCTTTATAATGGCCACAATGCACATAGCATGCGGCTTATTTACTACTTAAAAGGAAACTCTTTCCAATATATAACTTATAAAAACATACGATAGACAAAACACGATCATCGCGCAACAACAAGACATGTCAAAGGCCTTTTTAGCTCAAGGGAGAGCTTTAGGCACTCTGAGAGGTCTACCTTTGTAGACGGAAGCCACTTGTATTGTTGAAGAAGTCGTGCAAGCCATAGGTTAACTGTGGCTAGCCCTAATGACTTCCCTGGGCAAACCCTACGACCAGAACCAAATGGTGCAAGCCTAAGGTCTGAACCCATGATTGCGAATTCTTCTTCCATGAACCTTTCGGGGACGAATTCCAATGGATTTTTCCATATGGATGAGTCATGCGTGATGGCCCACATATTAACCATAGCAGTGGTTCCAGCTGGGACGAAGAACTTGCCTAGTTGAACGTCATGAGTTGAAAGGCGAGCCCATGAGAGTAATGGTCCTGGAGGATGCAACCTAAGGACTTCTTTCACTATGGCTTGAAGATAACCAAGATTTGGGATATCCGAATCTTGAACAGGCCTATGTTGGCCTACGAGCTCATCAATTTCATCCTGAGCCTTTGCTTGAATGTCTTGGTGTAAAGCCATTCTTGCCATGATCCATTCGAGAAGGATGGCACTGTATCTGTTCCTCGAAATATCATCTCCTATTTTTCACATCGATATGGTTTGACAAAACAAAAATGTTAGTCAATAGACACGCAAGCAAACACAAACAGTAGCTTTTTATTATGTCACATATTAAGAGGTGTTTTTTATTTACAAAGGTTATGTGGACATATATCTAGCTAGTTTTTCACCATTAGGGATGGTTGGTTTTGGAGCACCTGTTCTTTCTCATGAACTTTAATACAAACTTGATTGGCACCCCCAGGTACTAAAATAGACAAATTTCGACTACTTTTTTAGTGGGGAGATTTTGAATGTTTTAAGAAAGGGAAAATTATTAAAATAAACAATTGTGACTATTTTTTTTAAATGTACATTGTTTAAGCTTATAAGTATTATAGACATTTATGAGACCAATAAACCAGATGGCTTTGTTTCGCACTTGCCCGCTAAGCAGACTTAGCCGGACATACAGGCTAACTCGATAAGTTCATGTACAGACTAAGCCGGCTTGTATGCCCATTTTGGGAAAAAGAAAAAGATTGGCCAATTGGAAGGGTATATTTCACTTGTTGGCTAAGCATGCTAACGATTTAACCGGCGACCAGGTTGTAGGTTAATTTAGCCGATAAATGAACTGTACATACATGATAAAACAATAAACCAGTGGATATACAAGGTAAGCTGATTTATATGTTCATTTTGAAAAAAAAAAAAAAAGTTCAAACATGTTCTTGTGAATAATTATTTTCTTTAAAAGTTAAGTGTTTTTTTTTTTCGTATATCAGCGAAGTAGACACATTTTATTTATTTTTTATTTCTTAAGATTTCGGTGGTGCTATAAGGCTAGTAAACCTAGTACTAGTAGTAAGGTGGCTGGTAACTAGTTTAGTCAAAGTTCCATCCATACAAACCTCAAAATCTTTTCTATTCTACCAACCTTTACTTTTGACCACAATACCATTGTCTATTTGTCTTTCCTTTTTTAAACAATTTTCGCTGACTGAAGATTTTAAATTGGTTAATATCCAACATTCTGTTTCCAAAAGTCATGCCAAATATCTACGAGAGATCTACTGAATAAACAATTATATTTAATTAATTTGTAAACGACATCCATCTCAAAAATATCTTCGTCATTAAACAATAAAATAACCTACTGTACACAATGATTCGTTTTCTTTTATCATCCCACCCTCGATCTCTTTAATTTGATATATGTGTTTCAAGAAAAGCTTGCACCTCTCGATTTTTAATTACAACAAATTTTGAAGAGTTAGTTTATTTATAGCATTGCAACCTCTTTTATTGTTTTTTTATAACCATAAGAAATCGTTATTTATATTAACAATAAGAAACCTTTATTGAAAAAAATCACAAGACCCATACTAACCAAGAGCATTAATAGATAAATCAAAGCTTATGTTGAAATATGACTTTCAGAAGTTTATGAAGTTAAACTAGTAAAAGCGAAATTCTATCCTCTGCTAGAGGGAATCTTTACATATATACGAAAGCTTAAGGAGTTAAGTCGTGTTAATATTAGTGAGTTTATGGTGGTTGTGTGTTTTCC
Source organism: Flaveria sonorensis (assembly GCA_025506505.1). Classification (NCBI taxonomy): domain Eukaryota; kingdom Viridiplantae; phylum Streptophyta; class Magnoliopsida; order Asterales; family Asteraceae; genus Flaveria; species Flaveria sonorensis. The sequence goes on from CM046434.1 coordinate 831,308, forward strand.
TATGTATCAAAAGGCTTACACACGCCTTGTTCACGTACTATATATAGATGACATAAAGTAAGTTTAAATTCATGAATAACCCAAAAAAAATTTTTTTACCGTTGCTTAACTAAATATGTATGATTAATGATTAGCTAGTAGTAAGTTATATGTAACCTTTGCATGTTCATAATATATAGAAAGTTTCGGGTAGTTGCTTCATGTTATGCATATGAGAGGAAAATATGGATGTGCATGTGAGAGAAGGAAATAAACATGTGTAATAAAACTACACATATATGAACGAGAGAGAGAAAAAGAAGGAAAAGTTATCATGCAAACATATTTATAAAATATCATGCAAACAAATATATAGCTGAGAGAGATGAAAGAGAGACTTAATTACCCATAAAACAGCTACCATATCATCATGGTTGAGTTGATCCTCTTCAGGCAAAGACATCAATACACTAAGAAAGTCATTTCTGCCATTGTTTATACCTTCACCTTCTCTTCTTCTTTCCTCTATAATTTGACCAACAAGTCTTTTGACTTTCAAAGTCAACTTTTGACATCTCCTCTTGACTCCAGTAAAGTCCAAAACCCTAACTGGAAAATAATCTCCCCAATTAAATTCACTTATCAACTCATATCCTTCCTTTACCATAAACCCTAGTTCTTCTTCTGTATCTGACCCTAATCCACTCCCAAACACACTCTCTATAACATTTCTCAAAGAACACTTTTGCAATATTCCCCTTAACTCCACAACCCCTCCCACACTCATCTCGTACGACACCTTTTCGATCATTTGATCGCACACACGTTGTCGGAGATACTCGAGGCTCAAAACCCTTTTGGGAGAGAACATGTGGTTTGCAGCAATCCTTCTTAGATGTCTCCAATACTTCCCAGAAGGTGCAAACCCAATGGCTCGCTCAAACATCAACAAACTAGCGGATTCCTTTATGGGGCGATCCGAAAAGGCGCTACCACATAAGATTTCCTTAGCAGTCTCAGGATGGCTAGTAATAACCACCCGAGTCGAGCCAAGGCTAAACGCCATGAGACGAGTTGCACCCATGGAGCTAGCCATAGAGGCTAGCTTGCGATGAGCATGAGGACCCATTTTAGGTAAGATCCCCAGGAATGGCCAGCCAACCGGACCAGGGATCTTAGTCGGGTTCAAATTGGGATTTCTCCATGCAAATCCACCGGGGACTAACCATATGTTAACAAAAAAAGGGAGGAGGGACACCAGAGAAATAAAAAAGAGATGTGAGAGTGAGAGATTGTAAAAGGCTACCACAAAGCATAGGACTAGAAGAAAGAAGCTTGCCTTCAAAAGTATTTTCATATTCTTAATTGAGACCACTTAATTATGCAATTAGTGTTAAAGGTAAATTAATGTGTAGTGAGAAAGCTTGCATGTGAGGTGGTTTGTATATATAGTACATGGAAAAAGATTGGTCCTACTTCTTCATTGGGCTTGTTAACCCAACCATGGTTAGTTAATTAATAGTTAATGCATGCGTCTTTGTGTATCCTAGTCATGGCTAGTCGATTTCGTTTTCCTCGAATTTCTAAATTTTAATAAACACTTTCATTATATATATATATATAATTTTTCCAATTTTCTAGTTTTTTTTTTTTGGTTATTTTTTATTTTAAACTCTTAGTAATCATTTTGGTTTTTAAAACCATTTTGATCTGGGAACATATAAAATAACCGATTCGATTAGGTTATGTTTCAAAACATCATTGATTCGATCTAGCTAGCTAGCCTTTGAAGTTCCTTTCCCCTTTCTTAAATTTCTTTTTCGTTTATCATTTTTCTTTTTCATTCTGGTGTTTGAATTAGGTATCTATGGTTAGATTCATACTAGCGTTTGGTTAATCTAAGGTGGTGTAATATCATTTGAAACTATCAGATATCTATGTTTGAATTAGGATTCATAGTTTATTTGTACCTACATAATTTGTCATGTATATTGGTTAAATTGAACAGCATTATAATATCTGAGATAAGTCGGCTGTCCACACTCCACAGTGCTCTTAAGCTATGAAATGTTGGATTTCCATTAAAACATAAAATAAAAGATAATTCCATCATCGTTTTAAAAAAGACTGCATCCTTAACAAAAAGAAATTACATCTTTAATCGGATTGTGGGCTTTTTCTTCATCTATAAAACGAATGCCTTATTTACTTCTGCTGCCAAGGCTTGATTTTAAATAAAAACTATGTCAATACATAAATGAAAATAAACAACGCACCGGTAATTACATTGTTTGTGAAATTTAGCGTTAAAAAACCTAAATATATTTTTAAAAAAAGTTTAAAAATTATGTTGGACTCGATTTTAAAAAAAAAAATATGCTTGACATGAAAAGGTTTAGATGATTTTTGGTATAATAAAAAAAAAAACATCATAACCAAAAGATATATGTGTGTGTAAGAATTCAAATAAAAAGAATGTTTTATGTAAAAAGTGTAAGAAAAATCTTAACCATTTATCTTTTTAATTAGGTAATGATTAAATTATAATAAAAAAGTTGTTATAAGAGTATGTTAATCATAACCACTATTAATGACTTTTATTTAAGTTTTTCTATTTTTTAAACACTCGTAACTTTTACATTCGATATTATTATTATTTGTAAACTGCACCATAAAACAAACATTTTTATCTTTAAAACGAGTATAGTATCGATATATATATATATATATATATATATATATATATATATATATATATATATATATATATATATATATATATATATATAAAAGGTAAAAAAATACGTCATTGTGTCTTTTGTTCACTGTCGTGTCTTTTTTGTTTTTCATTATTTTTTTTAACGTCATTATGTTTTTTTATGATGAATTCTGAAAAACACAATGGTAAATTACCATCATTGTGTAAATACAATGATAAATTAACAATTAATTATCTAATATATAAAAAAACAATAATAATATAATATAAACTGATATAAATCACAAAACATAATGACAAATATGTCATTATGTTTTACTGAACATATGTTTGAATTTTCTAAAATGATTATTTCTGAAAAAAATAGATTAGTAAAATAACATTATTGTGTGCGTATAATGTGTAAACATAATGATAGAAAAAATTATATGTTTATATAATACATAAAAAACAATGATACGAATAACACGAAATAATCTAAAACGTAAAATACAACTTTGAAATATATAAGATATAATAACCTGATTTATTTAATACAGTGATCAAGATGCTCTCTTATTTAAAAACAATAAAAATAACACGTGTCAAGCACAAAATCTTTCTTAGGTTTTTTACATTGTTTAACTATTTTTATTATAACCATACCTATATATACATACATACATACATGCATGCATACACATACACAAACATGCACACATATACATACACAAACACACAGACATACATACACACATACACGTACACATACTCACATACATACATACACACAAACACACACTAGTGTGTGAAACCATGCTCAACTAGTGTGTGAAACCATACGCTGCAACAGTATGCTTAAATTTGTATGGTTTACTTTCGGCGACTTGTACATTAATACTCACCTCAAAGTTTTTAAAAGTTCATATACATCATTTTCAATTTCTCTAGATTATAAATTTAGAGAAAGAGATCTTACAAAGTAGTAGAGAGAGGTGGTTACAAAAAGAAAGGATGTTTAGAATTCATCAATATATATTTATAAAATCTACCGGTCATAAAAAATGTTTCTTAATGTTTGGGATACTTTTTAAGGTTTATTTAAAACATGATATTGTTATAAATTTTATAAAAAGTTGTTTATTTAGAAATTGTATTTATAGAAAAATCTCTTTTTTAATTTATAAAAATATTTTTAATCTTAAAATGAATTAAATAATATAATTATTTATTAGGAGAGAGAAGCGAAAAAATAAATTTAGAAGATCTAAACTTGCGCCACGTGTCACCAAAAAATATTCTTATTTTAGTATAGATAGATAGATTTATTAAGTTTACTTTTTTAAACAGATATGAAGTATCCTCTGATGACATACATAATGAAAATGTTATTTACAACAGTTTTGATTTAATTAATAAAAAGAATCACAACCGAAAGATATATAAATAAGACTATGTGATATATAATTGTTTATATTTCTGTTTATTATGTTTACTTTTTTGTTGAAAGATGAAAAACCCTCTAATGGCAATTGGCATATAAGCGTTAAAATGTTAGTTTTGTGAACATAAAATAAAACAAAATCCTACAAATAATAGATTATTAGCTTCGATCACATGCCATTTGAATTAATCACTGGGCTAAGAGCCTAATGCCAGACCATGTGGACCAATAAAATGAGAGAACTGTAAACACAAACTTAAAATATTTAAATATAGAATACATATTTGTAATTAGTTATGAGTCTTATTATTGATCTAGCATAAAATAAAAAGTAATTTTATGAAATGATTCATATAGACCGTATAATTTAGAAAACATTAAAGCTTATATTTATTTATAATTAAAAAATGTGGAAAACTTCATTCATTACTAACCAAGCTTCGTCAGTGGTTTTTTTTTTTGGTAATTACATATATCCCCCTTTAAACTTGTGATATTACATATTTTCCCGAAGCATGCTTAAAAAGCATTATACTTATGCATTGAAAACTTGTGTTTTGGGAAAATATGTAATTTCAAGGGTAGAAAGGTGAATATATGTAATTTCAAGGGTGGAGGGGTGAATATATGTAATTCTCCTTTTTTTTTACTAAAATCACTCAAAATGTCCCTTTAAAGTCATACAGTTTCCATAAAAAAAATTTAAATTTTAAAAATATAAGTGAGGAAAATAAAATATTTATGAATTTTAGTTACAAACAAATGAATTTTTTTTCCAATCTACTTAAATTAAGAGGTAAAAGGAAGAAAAAAAGAACTTTTTAATAACCAAGTTTCGTAATTGTAAAACGTAAGTAATATTAAACAAAAATCATTAAATAATAATAAAAAATAATATATGTTTCATTGTAAAACGTAAGTAATATTAAACAAAATCATTCAGTTTCTCATTTACTAATGATTGAAATACTTAATAAAAAATTAACCGACTTTTTAGAGATAAAGATAACTTTTTTTAACATCAAAGACTTTCATAAATAAGAGAAAAAGATGAAAAGATACACAAAGAAGCTCAAGTCCAGCCAATAGCTAGAAAACAAGAGCCCTCTACACCAACCAAATAAACTAATTAAACGAAAGTACACCAATTCCTCCAATCAAGAGAACTAAGGTTTGATTTATTCTTGACCCAAAGAAACTAGTCGGCTTGATCCCCTTAACTAATTTTCCAGTCGGGACGAAGTTGTTGGGAAGATACATTCATTCTTTACCTTTCATATAATTCAACACGCAGTTAAGATAATTCCTTGTAGAGCTTTCCGTTTCTTTGGGTTTTTTTTGACCGACAAGTAAGACCCAACAAAACAGTAAAAGCAAAGGCATATATCTGAGGAATCCCGCACCACGTGCTTGTCTATTGCCAAACAATTGTGAAACATGGTTACTATATTATAAAATTACTCTTAAAAGTATCATCAGTCTTTTTATATAACCAAGAATTACTTAAATTGAATGAATTATATGTTGATGATAATATCGTGTTTCCAAAAACACTTAATAGAATACTTGAAAACTTGATTACTATCTATAAAGTTATCCAAAAAATTAAATATAATCAATCTTTTATATAATCAAGATTTAACTAGATTTTGAATGAACAATATGTTAAATATAATACTATGTTATTCGCGTCTAAACTTGTTTGATTTCAAACATTGAATAGCACGCTTATTATGCACTACTACAAAATAGGGTATTACTAATAGAAAATAATTGACAGACTAGTCGATCGAGAAAAAAAGACGATGCATATGCCAAAACGCAATTAGTTAATTATGTTTTTTAGTTGTTGGAGAAATCGCCGTTGATCCATCGGAAACTTACGACAAACTCCTCTTAGTGATCCATCGATAACTTACAGACAAGCATTATCACGTACCACAAAGACTTTTTCAAGTGAAGAGGTCGTTGGTAATTTTATTACTAACTAACCTTGTTATCTTTTGTAAAGAATGAAATTCTGGTCTTATAAACGTTTTCGGTATTTATTTCAGCAGTAATTATACAAGTCGTCTACAAATTTCATCGGGAACTTACTACCCACGTTGGTTTACTCGAAGAGGTATCACCTATAGATTCTCGTCGAGTTGTCAGTAATGAATATCACAGTCTTAAGTGTCCATCAATGAGATCTCAGTTTTCTAACAATATGGTAGGGCACAATGAATAATCAGATTTAGCTAGTTTGACAACAACATAATAACCCATTTTTCCACCAACCAATTTAACGACCACTTTGGTTATTGATTAACCACTAAGTGAGTTTAATAATTATTCAACAGTCAACTAAATTAACCACCAAATAATTTTGTATCAGATGTTATGTCTTTACATCATCATAAATCATATCGCTTCATTGTCTGCTATTTCTAGGCATTCATGATCGGATAGTTAAAGTTTAATGTTTAATGATTTTATTTTCGTGTTTTAAGTATTAGATTATCAAAAATAGAGTTACTTTTGAGATATTCTTATGTTTGCGGGTTAAATATGAAGAACATGAGGAATATGAAAGAAACAAGATGAAAATCGGAAGCTGGGAAATGAAGAAACGCAGAAAAGATGTCGCGCGATCGTGGTAACTTAAAACGAGCATAACTTGACCTAGAAACGGAGTTAGTGGACCCACGACCTATCAATGAAAAGCTCTCGAAAAGTTACAAATGCAAATAAAAAGTGCAGCAGAGGGGGTGCTACCGATGCTGCCAAGGTCAACACTGTCAGAACAGCCGTCGATCAAAAGATTTCAGCCTTGTTCAAGCTAGGGGTGCCACTAATGCCTAGGGTGGCTCCACCAACCCCGAGACACGTGTTTTGATGGATTCAAAGAGGGACTAACCCGAAAACAAAAGTAACCTTCTAGCACAACAATCAAGGATGAAAAGTTTCGAGTTCCAAGCATTCCAAAGGCCTTCCAACATCAAGATCATCCAAATCCACAAGCTTAATGCCATTTATGTTGAAGAATCAATGATGAGGCAAGGCTAATCCATTCATGATTCACTTTGAGCGACGTGTTTATGCAAGTTTTTGTCTTTTTTAGTTATAATCTAGTTTTGAGATTGAATTGTGAACCTATTAAGTTCTATTGCTTCAACTTGTGATTTGATCAAGTAAACATTTTGATTGTGATTAAAACCTTATCTTAATTCTTATACTTTGGTTTATGCTAATCATTGTGTAATTGGTTTTGAAGTTAGGCTTTCATTTTGAATTGAAGGATTATATGAATGGAGTCAATTAAACTTTAATCTATAGTGGTCACTTGGATTTTGTCATGTATAGAGTCATAATTAATGACTTCTCAGTAGATTTAATTAAGATAACAGAATTTTGCCAAACTAAAATCCTGAAGTGGATTGTTTTTTCTACAAAATTGTTAAATACCTAAAATTTACTTTTGTTAATTTCATAATTCTTGAAATCCATCAATCAAGCAAGTTTCTTTTTAATGTTTAATATTTCTGGTCTAGTTGTTGCTAACGCTATCCAGTGATTCCCTATGGATTCGACACCATTCTTGTTATTACTATTAAGGGTGATTAGGCATTATTTTATTAATATATTTAACCGACCACACGAAATCGCTCAATACAAAGATAGAATAACATTTATAGGTGTTTTTATTTTGTTTTTTATATACATTGATAAATGAACATATGGATTATCTCAAAGTATTGTTATTGATATCCAGAAAGTGTTCATTAAGCATAATATGCATATAAGTAGTGATGTTACAGATACACTAAATACATCCTCTATACGACTTGTATAAGACGATAAAGAGGATAATTCCAACAAGATGAAGGAGATAGAAAGCCATAGGACCTGACTCAGAGCAGTACTTCCATTAGCAAGAAAGCCGAGGAGGAGACCATTGATTCGCTTCTCTCTTTGGGTGACTCTGAACGTAGCGGTCTCTTTAAATTCGAGAACAGCTATTGAAAGTACAGAATCTGATGCCAAAAGCGCTCCACCATTTGCCAATGTTGGTGACTAGAGATAACTCTCTTCAACTATTCCTAGGATGGGAGGGAGTAGGTCTTACTTCATATTTGTTAATTCATTTCTGGACCATGGGGTGGTATGATTGTCCGGCCCTCTCCTCGTTCCGCCCGTTGGCCTATCGGGATAGCAGCCTTCGGGCTTTGCCTGCCCTTTCTAATAAAGAACCATGGCTCGGTATCTTATACGAGTCGTAAAGCTTTAGGATTCCCTAACAAGATTGTGTCATGTCACATCAATTAATCATTTATTCACTTATATAACTTTTATAGACCTATCCAATCGAATTAATTAGTTATTGAAATGTATGTGAATTATTTGACGTGACATAAGATTCTTCGATAAACATACAAATTATGTTGACACAAGATAAGATTTTTTTGATATGGATGTGAATTATTTAACACGATGTAAGATTTCTTGTTATGTGTACCAATGATTGGACGCAATGTAAGATTCCTTCAAAATTTACTATTACGTTTATTTATTTCATCGTTCATTACTTCAATTGTTTCATTTTCTTCAATTTCCTTAATTTATTTAGAAAAGTCATTAACGATATCGTTCTAGGACACAACTATCTATACGGTGGTGAATCTTTTTATAGGAAGTGAATCTCCTAACAATAATTTGAGGGCTAAATCTCCTTTGAAAGGGGGTTGTATGAAACGACTAGGTATAGCATACATTCACTTATTACTCGTTAGCTTTATTGAAGTCAAACCATAATGTTGTTTTTAAGTTGTGGTGGATTGGTGGGTAAGGATACTAAGGATGCAGGATGACTATGTTATAGTCACTTGACGATCAAATAAAAACAAAACTAGTAAGGTCATCAGGATACGGCTTAAATGTGATGGTATTGACGAATACAAAGGATCAGTACCCAAAGTTGGATAGACTTGCCAAAAAACATGCTATTAGTTTGAATTGATAGGAAAATACGGTAGAAGATATGATAGCTTGAGGTTATTGGTGGTAACTGATACACATAATCATTTAAATTGCTCAAAATCTAGAAGATTATTCAGTCACATTTAATGTTTGTGGTTTTCTTGAAGTCAAAATGTTTTGATTTTCATTGGAAATTATTGATCCAAAAATTGGATATTCAATATGAGATAGAGAATAAGATTTTCCAATATTGCTTGTCAATTATTTGACTAATCTAATATTTCTCGTTATGCATGCTAATTATTCGACACGACATAAGGTTACTTGATATACTTACAAATTATGTTACACTACATAAAATTCTTCGATACATGTGTTATTATCTCTATATATTTGATAAATTATAAATAAATAAATAAATAATAATCATGTACAACTCGTAGAACCCTACATGAGTCATATAGGAAGCCATAAGCTGATGTAACATGACACAAATTGGTTGAAAAACCTAAATCTATATGATTCGTTTAGGCATACATGAGTAGCATAGGTGTCAAGATCATCCATATAACTGTTGTGGGTATTCAAATAACCTGGAACTATAAGTATAATCCAAGTTTTGATTCCTATTCCTCCTTAAAACAAAATTTATAATATTATTACAAATATATAACGTAAAAGAGTACATTACAAATTATGTCCTTAAACTACAAAGTAAATTGTAGATTGCGTAATATGACTTTAATAATTACAGTGTATGTCATTTATTTAAAACTTTTGTATAGTTTTCGTCCTCTTAACTAATTTTTAGTTAACTTTTTTGTTAACTGAAGGATGAATTTATTATTTTGCTCAAGGGCAAAATGTATAATGTTAGTTAAAAGATATAATCTGTGACACACTTACTGTTTTTTTTTCCTTTTCTTTCTTTTTCTTTTATTCGTTTTATCACTTTTATTTTATAATAAATTATTTTAAAATGACATTAGCTATTTAATCATCTTATTTATATTATAATATATTATATTAATAATATATTATATATATATATATATATATATTTGTTTGATTAAGTTATTTAATTGTCTCATTTTGTTATTATTATAATCTATACTTTATTAATTTTCATTTGTTTGACGTGTTTACTGTAATATTTCACTAAATATGTATAGTGCATAGTGAATCAAAACAAGAAGGTAAAATAAACAATCCAGTTTTAAATCAAATGAACTAAATAACACAAATGACATGTCATTGTATTACACATTGAAATAATAATATTTAAAGAAATAAACAGAATATGATGAGAGTGTACAAAATAAGTGTTACATAATGTTTGGGGGATGCATTATGATTGTAAACACGCTACTTGAAGCATCAAACGGATCAATCGATTATAATTTAACAAGTTTCGATCAGTTGTTGATAAGTGATTACTCGGCGATGAAGAAAATCGGTTACCTAATTAACAGTATAGGAAAGGTCTTTGAAAAGGGTTTTAATGAATATGATTAACAGTATTCTCTAGAAGGGTTTTAATGAATATCAACTATCAACTCATTTTTAGTATTCCCGGATTAGATAACCCTAGTTTGACGGTCCTCGGTGTTGTTGAAAGTGGTATGATAAAGATGGTGTTTATAGATTATAGAAAAATATATTATACAGATATTTTTGAAGGGCGTTCTTAAATCTTATAAATGAAAAATAAATAAATTATATTAAATTAATCATGAAAAAAAAATATAATTTTATAAAATTAATAAGTTGGTTAATCAACTAATATAGCTTTACAGAAATCTATAAAATAAAAGTGCTAAAAAAGAACTTAAAAAAGTAAAAGAAAGAAAATAAAAAATAGCTAATACTACACTTATTATAATTTGGGCAAAATAATTATTTTATCTTTAAATTAATAGAAAAGTTAACACTTGTTAGTTAGAAGAACAAAATATATTCAAATTATTAGATAAAGTATATACACTATAATTATCAAAGTCAATGTACACATCTTACAATGTGCTATTGGTTAATAAAGCATAATTTATAATTTACTTTAAGCTAAATTACAAAAAACAAAAAAACAAAAAAAAAAAACATATAAGCATCGGATTTATTCACGTCCCATTGAGAAGCTATAGCTTTTAATTTTTAGAAAACTCTATTGGTTCGTCATACGTGTTAGACTGTACATCAACCTTAATCGAAATAACAAAATATAATGCATGTTTGTCACAAGTGCACAAATCTATTAATATCTAATCGACTTATTGAAATATCGATGCCATAAGTTTGTATATACAACAACCAGTTGAATCAAATCTCGTTATTGAGGAAGTCAACTCGCAATATAAGATGTGATACGAGTATGAATGAATGTAAAATGAAAAGATATGTTAGGACATATAATGGTATACTTAAAATTTTTGAACTATTCTATTTTCATGCTTATTTAATTTTTTAGAGAATTAGTATAGTTAAACCTTATAGAATGTTAATATTATCTAAGTGCCTCGTTTCCTTAACTATATGAGCTGCGTACTATCATGATAATATAGAATTAAATTGACTCAAAAGTGGTCATGCTTTTACAAATGAACTTTTTTAAAGGCATATGATTAACTTTTTATAAATCATTTCTGCAATAATTATTTATATTCTATAACAAATGATCATGAGTACTACTACACATTCCACCAATTGTGTATAACATTTTGGTTCATGAATTCTAATTTAATAAATAAATTACAACATATTAGTTGTTTTCCGCATTTCTAACTTTAAAGAAACTAGAGTTAATCTCGCTTTTGGTCCCCGTGTTTTGTACATTGTCTCCACTTGAGTACCAACGTTTATTTTGTCTCTATTATTGGCCTGAGTTTTCAAAATCGTTTCTGTTTCAGTCCATTTTACTAACGCCGTTAACATTTTTTGTTAGGTGAGTGTTAAGTATTGCATGTTAAATGATCAAAATACCCCTTGTTAAATGCCTAGCTTCATTTCACACTCACTCCATACACCATCAAAAACACATAAACTTAGAGAGAGAAATAAAACTCTAGAGAGAGAGATCAGAGATGGGGCTGGTGGCGGCGGCCACATCCCTTCCGCCGACGGTGGTAGGCAGAAGACCGTTGGCGCGTGGGGGGGGGGGTCTCCGGCGTGTGCTACGCTCCACTTTGTAGCTCTTGGTTCAGTCCAATGGTGGTGGTGGTGTTCTCCAACTTATGGCGGTTCGACCTCAAAGGTTTCCCGGCAAGGTGTCGGCCAACCTCCGGGAACCCTAAAACATGGCAATTCGACGAGGTGCAGTGGTGGTGTTACCCAAACCCTAATCCACACCACCTCTGCCCGCCACCGCACATCCGCCATTACACCACTGTCGTACCACCGCTAGCCACATCACAACTGCCACCGCCACTGCACCTTTGACACACCACCGCTGTCACAATCGCACCTCCGTCAGGCGTCCCTTTACCTCCACCACGTCGACCACCACCACAACCACCTACAATCGCCTCTGAAACTTTCTTTGAAATTAGATCTAAAATCTTCATCACCATCCATCTGTATGCTTCATCTCCAAAAATTAGATTTGGGGGTGGTGGTTTGATCTAAAAAAAAAAAGAAAAACAAAGTTTGAAATAACCATTTCAGCGCTAAGGGTATTTTCGTCTTTTCATAAAAATCTCTTCGCATCTACATGACTATAACAAAAATTATTATTCACGCACATATGCATATACATACATAAGTGTGTAAACGGTTTTTTCATGTTAATAAAATAACTAAAGTTTATTATTTTTGGATGTTTTTGAAAATAAAATCAGTTCTACTTGTTATTTATCCCACTTTGCTAGTGAATGCCTCTGAAGCCCATGATTGTGACTACATTCAATTTTGGAGTTAGCATATCGTCTCCTTTATCTATGAAAACCACAAATAAAGTATATTTGCAGAATAATATTTATCCAAAGCCTAAATTTTCGTTAAAAGAGAATTTTATTATGTTTTATTTAATTAGGGTAAAGCATGACAATGATGCTAACTAAAGTTATGGACCACCAAAAGGAAAGAGTCCAGCACCAATCCGTACGGTTCAGGCCCAGGCCGGTTTTTTGTTTCGTTAGTCCATTGCTTTCATATTCATTAATCATATGGTGCTCGACACTTGAAAGTAGAGGTGCACATCTGTACCGATTTGTGAACCAAAATTGACAGCTTAAACCGAAACCCAACTAGTTTGAAACTGGCACTATTTGAAATCGGTTTGAAACTGATAGAAATCTTAGGTTAGAAACTAATTTGTAATCCTCTCCATTTAAAATACTTTGAAATCTGTTTAAACAAACAGAATTGACCAAACCGAATCGCTATCAAAATCCAATCAAGTCCATGGTTGCAACTAGAACCTATATGAAACTCAAACCACTTTCGACTATTTATTGGCCAAACCGAATCGCTTCTAACCGGAACCAGTTTAGGGTTTGATCCGATTTCTGCGCCTCTACTAGAAAGTAACTTAATTACTCAAAAATTTATAATTTAACATATATTGTATATATACTTGTGGGATGCATACACTTTGAATAAAATAAAAACATATTGACATGGTTACAATAAGGAAAACATTACGTTGTTCTAAAAATAAATGCTGAAAAAACACGAAAGCTAATGTAACTAGAATATTCAATAAAATTTATAAAACATAAATAAGAATATAGTAAAAGTATATTATATCTAACTCATATTTGTTTCGAGTAAAATTTATATCAATATGTAATCTCGATATTTTAAATGCTTTATACATATGAAGTTAAAAATAAAACAATTAAAACCCCAAATAGAAAGAAAAATAAAGAAGAGTCACCAGCCATACAAATTAATAATAATGATAATATATTTTTCACCAACACACTTCATGTTTTGTATCATTCCTATTAGATAGTTGTACTTACAAAATAATATTGGTTTGCTATTATCCAATATCATTTTAAAACTGCTTTTAGTACAACAATATATCTGATTAGATAAAAAAAAATTGCTAGCGATTTAAACAGTTTTTACGTGAAAATTTTACTTTAGACTAGACTTGTCCCGAATTGGGAATGTATTGAACGATTTGTACCAAGTTTTTCACATTGTAATAAGACTTTTAACAATAACAATAACAATAACAATAACTCCTCAAGTGCATACGAATTGTACAACTTGCAATAACAGCATAAGAAATTGTATAGGTAAGTGCTCTTATACCTCCGATTAAAGTAAACTCCAATATCACAAAAGTCTAAAAGAGAACGTCTCAATATGCTAATCTAGTCTAGCACATTGATGTTACAAGCCAATCCAAATTGTGCACAAAACGAGGCTCATATTCTTAATACCCCATAATAATACCAAAAAAACAACCAATAAAAACATAATTCATCAATATCCCACATAACATATAACCCTACTTTGAGTTATAGTTTTATATTTCAAGAATCACTCTTCAACTTTTGAATTTATGAATTAGGATCCATGCAACAAAAGTTTTCTATCATGCAAATCCATAGTTGCTCTTACTCAAGAAAGCATAACAACATAATCAAATCTAGCCCTAGACACGTGGTCCTCCTGCATCCGCGTAATGATCTCACCAACAAATTAAAAAAGATGATAAAACTTTAATTATGCTTTAATAAATTAATTAAAGAGCATAATAAAAGATCCACTAAATGCAAAGAAATCCTATTAGTGAACCACTTGATGGAGCCATTAAAGCAAACACACATTATCATGGTCATAATCATGATATAGAAATAGATGGATCAACTCTAAAGGAGATCTAGAAAAGCATGTAATCTTTGCTGCAAATTAAACAATATATAAATTGACGAATAAAAGATGAATAAAGATTGATTAATATTATATGCTTCTGGGAGCATCCGTAGAAGATAACCAAAACAAGTGGGATTACGTGTCCCGAAACTTTTGATCCTTTTGGTTATTAAAAAAATATATAAAACATATTATCAAAAGAGACCAATTCTAGACCAACACATATGAAGCTACCTAATTGGTAGATATAATTAATAATATTATGACCAATGTCAGACGTTTCTTTCCAGCTATGGCAATGTGCAGCCCAGGAATCTGACAGATGACCACCACTTTACTTGCCAAAAAGAGAAACTTGAATGCAGTAGGACCTGCAACTCAAGCCTTGCTATCATTCACTAACATATCTTATTCATTCAACAAGCATACTTACCGATAGACTACTTGCTATCATTCACCTTGTCCCCGAAATAACAAGATTTTATGACCTGGTGATATCCTACCACAAACAAACAAACGTACCCGGTGATATCCTACTACTTTATAGCAAGGTCTGGATTGCCTTTGATGATCTTAACTCTAACCAATTCTTAACACATACACAAGAAATAACAAAATAGTCACATCACTAATTAGCTGGTTATATGGTTGAGGACTTGACCCCAACTTATAACAACTAAACATGAAACAATCTAATCATGAAGAATCGAATGAAAATGTGATGATGACAGGCAGGAAGTACGTCCATCTTGGAGGAGAATCTTTATAGATAGTGTTACTTCGTTCGTTCAATTTGAAAAATTGCCATCTAGTTCTGGCAAATGGACATAGACAATCATGTGACCATACAAACTTTGAAGAAAGTAATCAAGAAAGCTTAGTGATTAAACACAACTGAGTTAGAAGGCCAAAAACAAAGCAAAGGATCACAGAATCTCCATTTGCTAAACGGTTGCCGATTGCATACTGCTACATAAGTATTATTTGTTTCCTTGAGTCCACTCAAGAAGATCCATTGCCTTTCACTAGCCCAAGGCACCAGATCTCATGAGGGGAAGCAAGCTTAGAAGTATTAGAAGATGTGAGTTCCAATGAATTCGAATCATCTTAATGTAACTAGTATCTAAGCGAGGCCGCCCGAATTAACAACCTATGCATGTAAATTTTGATTTTGTTTGGTCCTTAACTACATGCGCTAGCAAAACCCAATCAAATCTCGAAACCTTTGAAGCAAACCAAACTCATAGACATATAACGATTATCGGGTTTAAGATGAGTCAACTTACTACCCCTGATATTCAATACCACCACTTTTAAGAAAACTAAAAAGTTGAAGAGTTGTAGAAATTCACAACCACCAAACTATGTTTCTCTGTTTTATTGCACTTGTCATTGTTGGTTTAATCTTGATTTGAATTTTCAGTTTATTTTTGGTGGGATTTAAGAATAAGGCAGGTTATTATTTTAGTAGTTTGATTTGATTTGCTTAATTGATAGAGTCCGTTTTTGGTTTGACAGAGTTTCCTAATAAGTGATTAGGGTTTACTTGTTTTCTTGGTGAAGCTTTTAGTATATATAGAAGGGTCTAGGGTTCATTGTAAGGTGTGAGTTTTGGTTTAATAATAATACAAGTAAAGAGTCGTGGAGTTCCACAAAGATCACTGGTGTTTCTGTGTTTTTATGATTTTATAAAGTTCTGGGCCAACAATTGGTATCAGAGCCAGGTTAAGCTCATACCAGGGATCAAGAACAACAGCAGCAGCAAGTTTGACATTAAAGGAAAGCAGCAGTAGCAGATCTGACATCAAAGAACAGCAGCAAAAGCCGGTCGACGTCAAAGAACAAACCAACCAATACTCACCCAATCGTGGCCTGTGTGGGACGATTGTTAAGAAGGAAGAAGCTTCAAACCTGTGTGGATTGCAAGCAGAGGAGTTAGAGAACACCTGTGTGGTTCAAAGGAAACCTGTGTGGAGCAAGAGAACCTGTGTGGTGCAGCAAGAGAGAGAAACCTGTGTGGTGCAGCAAGACAACATCCTGTGTGGATCATGACACCTGTGTGGTAACAACTGAAGAAGATCGAGACTACCTGTGTGGTACAAGGAAAAAAAACAAACCTGTGTGGTAGAGGCTAAAAGGCAGCAAAGAAATTGATCAGCCTGTGGGACTGATCTGGTTAAAAGAGACGAAAAAAAAAAGGAGCAGCAACCTGTTTGATCAGCATAGTCAAAGAAGAATGGCTGAAGGAGCAATTACTGTTAGAGAGCAGCAGCAAACGTGTCACTGCAGTGCCCAAAATTGACAGAAACAAACTATTCGAGTTGGTCCGTTATGGTAGAAGCAATCTTGCAAGCCTATGGTTTATGGGAAGCTGTTGACCCGGCTACGGAAGGGCCTGTTCAGGCCAAGAAGAATCTGATGGCAAGAGCATTTGTGTTTCAAACCCCCCTGAGGATGTACTATTACAAGTGGCAAGATACAAGGATGCAAAGGAAGTGTGGAAGGCATTAAAAGTCCGATATTTAGGAGCCGAAAGAGTACAAAAGGCAAGATTACAAACTCTTAGATCCGAGCTTGAGATGTTGAAGATGAAAGAAGGTGAGTCCATTGATGAGTTTTCAGGAAAACTTGGTGGAATTGTTACAAAGTTTAAAAGTCTTGGGTCAAGTTTAGAAGATGAAGTGGTAGTGAGAAAACTCCTAAACTCGGTTCCAAGGAAGTATTTACAAATTGTGGCATCCATAGAGCAATATTCAGATTTAGAAAAAATGTCACTTGAAGAAGCTATTGGAAGATTAAAGGCTTATGAAGAAAGAATTAAAGATCTTGATAAAAAGGAGGAAGATCAAGGCAAGTTGCTGCTGTCCAGAGGAGAAGAAAAGGAAAGACAAAAGCAAGGCGAGCTTGGTTATGATGGGTATGTGCGAGGACATGGGCTTGGCAATCGTGATCGTTGCAGGGGACGTGGAAGAGGGGATGGTAGAGAAGAGAAAGGACGTGGAAGATGTTTTGGGCGCAGGAACTTTAGAGACAAAAGTGAATTGAAGTGCTACGAGTGTGGAAAGTATGGACACTTCGCATATGAGTGTCCCAATTGGTATGGAAAAGAGGAGGCCAACTTGGCTCTAGCTCAAGAGGATGATGAACCAACATTGCTTTAAAAGAATGGGATCCGTATCAAGATTAAGGGGGAAAATGTTGGTTTAATCTTGATTTGAATTTTCAGTTTATTTTTGGTGGGATTTAAGAATAAGACAGGTTATTATTTTAGTAGTTTGATTTGATTTGCTTAATTTATTGAGTCTGTTTTTGGTTTGATTGAGTTTCCTAATAAGTGATTAGGGTTTACTTGTTTTCTTGGTGAAGCTTTTAGTATATATAGAAGGGTCTAGGGTTCATTGTAAGGGGTGAGCTTTGGTTTAATAATAATACAAGTAAAGAGTCGTGAAGTTCCACAAAGATCACTGGTGTTTCTGTGTTTTTATGCTTTTATAAAGTTCTGGGCCAACAGTCATAGTAGTCCCAAGGGACACAAAGCACACACAAGGCACTCAAGCAAGGTGATTGCACCTGAGCAAGAACCTTTCTCTAGGCACAACAGAGGTGTGTGGCGAGCCTAAGGCAAAGGGCAGGCAAGGCTCTTTATTTGCAAAAGATTTTCCTATTATTGTGCTTTTTACAGGTGTGCACTTTTCTGCACCTAGTGTCTACGCAACAGGCAAGTGTTTTGCAACTTCACCTACTAGCTCGTGTGTGTTCTGTGTTTGGATTTTATTTATTTACTTTTTTTTTTTTTTTTGGGGGGGTGGGGGGTGTTGAAATCAGATTAAGAAGCAGACTTTATGATGAAGATTTCACAAAGTAGAATACTTTTATGAAGCCTTACGAAGTCAAAACCAACAAACTGTGTAATGAAGATATCACAAAATAATATGCGTTTATGAAGACTTAAAAAGTCAAAATTTGGCAACATACTGATACACATGCTATTTTACTGGCAAGCACATTAGGATATACCGATAAACATTTTAAAAATAAAATAACGCACTAATAAGCTCACTTGAAGTGCTAAGTTGGCACACATCTTAGCCATTTATGCGTAGAGAAGATTTGCATCGTCTTGTAACAAAAGGAGCTCAACTTACTAATGAGAAAATAAACTTCCTTATGTCCGTGGAGGTGGAGGTACATTAGACTTGGCCATCCCTACCCATGCAACTAGGCCAACAGCAAGAATGATCCACCCAAATATATCATACTTTAAATCACTGCTCTTCTTTTTGGCAGAACTCTACAACACAGAATAGCCACGTAGTCAAACATTAGAGAAGACTTTAGCAGCAATAGATCTGAAGAACATTTTACTACATAATGCAAAAAGCCATCAACATGAGAATCCAAGTGAAACAACCAGTTTACATTCCTGAAACTAATGTGAAACAAAGTTTAATTGCCTGTGCATTGTGCCGATATGAAAGTCTGCTTTATGTCAGGTTCTGGTTTCTTCAACTTGTTTTTATCCAGAAAAATTATTGTGGGAACACCACTTTTTTAAGATTAGGAGTGCACATAGAATTTTTGCCAATAAAAACAAGGTAACTTAATTACCATAATCAAGGGTTGTGTGGAACCAACTTTTTATTAGGGTGTTCCTTATGATTCTGGGTTAGGGTGTTTTTTCAAGCGACACCAAGAACCTGAATTAGAACCCTCATCAAAAACGTTAGGACTATAACTTTAAATCGAACCTTAAGCCTTTTAAATAACATTACCAAATTCCCAAACAACCTAAATGAAAATTTAGTAGTAATAATAATAACAATAAAAAATTAGAGAATTAAAAAAATAATCAGGCTATGTAAGGACCTTATCTAAATCAAACAACAGACATGGCAGGAGTCAACCCCCAACATCTATTTACAAAGCATATGCCATCCCCTAGCTTTTTGGATCGTATCAACTTTAGTGTGTGTGTGTGTATGTAACAAACAGAAGTATTACTCGATTAGAAAAATAAAATGGGAAAAAAGAGGCTATGTAAGCTGTAAAATAGACTGAAATTATTTAACTAAATGTTGCAACTGTAATGGAGAACCTTCGATATATAAGAAATAAACTAGAAACCCTAAAAACCTAACTTGTGCATGTGGGCTAAACTAGAAAAGTTAATAATAAAATAACTCGTAACATAATTAACACCCATCCTCAAGTCGGGGTGAAGATGCTAATTATGCCTAGATTGTTACACATAAAATTTAAACGTAAGCACGAGACAAGAACGTGAAACTGGGACAAGAGGTGGAAACCACAACAGGAACTAGACAGAAGCAAGAATCCAGGAAACTGGAACAGGAACAAGAATCCGGAATAGAGACAGCAGAAGGGTAACGGCAGAAGAAGCAAACAGAGCCGAAGATGTCCGACTAAGACAAAGGTGCAGGCAGTTGCAACACACACACCACCAAAAAAAATCAAAGCTGGATTTCTGAACTCCGACAAACCTCGGGCGGCGGCACGTAGACGGCGGTCCGGCGGTTAACTTTGCATGGTTTCATTAACGGAGGCTACTAAAGGCTCTAGTGGAGGCAGTGAGAAGTCACTCGCGCTCTGGAGTTGCAGCAGACTGAGGTGACCAGTCTGGGAGCAGCAGCTGACTAATCTATTTATGACAGCAAACAATGAAAGGAGCGAAATAGGGGTTTAGGATCTTGGTGTGCTCGTTCTTAATAATATTCAAAAATCTTGAAACCAGAAGGCTACAAAATTCTCAGTGATCGTCTGCGCATATTTTTTTCATCGGCGCATATTTTTGTGTGCCAATTTATAACAATTGGGATCAGAGCTGTGCGAGAAAAGATTAAAAAAAAATACCAGAAGCTAGCAAATAAGACAGAAACCATGACAAATAAGGTGTGGTAGGGGTGATCGCAATCTGTTTCCAGCGGGCTGAAAAAAAGAGGAACTACAACAACTGAAGTGTAGGCGGTTGTCCCGGCAGCAAAAAGTTGTTGGGTTAGGTGATCGAGTCGGCAGTACAGGTTAAAGCAGCAGCAGCAAGATGTTAACAAGAGATCCAGGTGCGGGTCGGGGTGCTTTAAAATCAGTGGAAAGAAACAAAGAGTAAACTATTTTTATCCATGTGGTTTGCTCCAATTTGCAACTTTAATCAATTTTTTATTTATTTTTTATTTTTTCATTGTCTTACCTGATGAAAGTAAAAGGACCTTGAACGTGCAGTTAGAAGAATGGTGAGCAGCTTTAAAGGGCAAAGGGCTAGGGATCAACCTTTATTCCAATTTCAATGGAGCTACACAAATAACAATTGAAGGCTAAGCAATGAGGCAGTCAACTAAGTTCAAGTATTTGGGATCGTATGTACAAGGCAATGGGGACATAGATAGTGACGTTACACATCATATCCTGGCAGGTTAGTGTAGGTGGAGGATGGCCTCAGGGATACTGTGTGGTAGTAGCAAAGATGAAAATGCTGAGGTGGATGCCGTCACACAAGGTTAGACCGGATAATGGATGTGGTTTTTAGACATAGGTTAGGAATGGCTAGCATAGTAGATAAGATAAGGGAGGAGAGATTAAAATGGTTTGGGCATATTAAGAGAAGACAAATAACTATGCTGGTTAGAGCAATAGAGTCCCTCAATGTCGAAGGAAGGAGTAGTGTAGAGGCCGGCCTAAACTAACTTGGGAGGGAAGAGTTAGACATAATTTGTTAGAGTGCACCTCTCTGAGGACATGGTCTAGGATAGAAGTATGTGAAGACGTAGGATTAAGATTAAGAATGTCTAGAGGTGGGTTTAAATGCGTCCTATATGGGTCTTACCTACTAGCTCCTTGATTGCAGATTATCTCTAGCTTATTATCAGTATCTACTTCCACTTGATTATGGTTTACTATTGTACACCTCCTCCTTATTGAGTTCTTGTTGACATTTGCATAGTGATTTATTAAAAATTCTTGTATATTGTTGATTATGGTATGCCCTTGTTTACTAGTAGGTAGGGATTGGTTGGTATATGTAGTCTGATTGATTATTACTGGTGTGTGCATTGTGTGATATACTATTATTAAATGCCATGTTATTATTACTGGTGTGTGCATCATGTGATATACTATTATTACATGCCATATTATTGAGTGATTTTATCATGGTGTGTACACTAGAACTGAGGGTCTCACTGGAAGTAGCCTTTTTATACCTTGGGATAGGAGTAAGGTTTGCCTAAATCTCACCCTTCCATAACCCGTTGGTAGCTTTGCTAGAGACAGGATATGTTGGGTTTGGTTATGGTAGCCATTTTTCTATCCCCCCACGGGTTACATTGTGGTTTCATCATTTTTCCATTTCAATCCATCTTCCTAACACCCTCATATTTTTCGTTATTTTTTTATGAATTGACTAAAATACCCCAATGATTAAAATAGTAATGCAAAAAAATTCAACTTAAAATAACGTATATTAAGAGACCTACACACACTCTCTCACCAGCTACAAACGCCGCCGACTACCACAACTCTCTCTCTCTCGGCACCAATAATCCACCCCAATGACGCAAATTACAACTTGGAGATGGGTTTCCATCTAGGCTACCTATGCAACCACCTAGCTCAATTGGAACACGATAGAAGTGGCGACCACGGCATGATAATTGCATCCCTTAATAATTTCACGAACCGACTTATATGCAACTATGGTGACCGAATATGGTTCAATTCATGGTAACCCCCTTTTCAGTTATGGGAAACCTAAATTAGAATGGATGTTTCAGCGATGGTGATGGTGTGGATTTTGAGGAAGATGGTTACAAGCGAGGTGAGATCACCATTTGGAGCTACTTTACTTGTTTACTGATTTTTCTTCCCACGACCAAATTTTCTTATTCTCCACCACCAAAATCCATTATTTGTTAAAGGTTATGATTTTTCATTGGTAAAACTCCATCTGACCACCATCACTAAAGAGATGCGGGGTAAAACATAATCAAAAGGATGAGATCGTCGACCTCACTTCTTTCCTCCACCATTTGGGTTCGAGGGTTTCTGATCGTAAAATGAGAGAAAGTAGATATTATTTACAATTTTTTATTTATTACTAAGGGCATATCGGTCATCTCAAACTACAGTAATTGCAATTTTTTAACGGTGTTAAAAAGTTGGATTGAAATGGTAGAAAAATGAAACCATAATGTAACGAGAGGAAAAATTAAAAAAAAAATGGATGAAAGTTGCAAATTAGATGAAACCACACGATGAAATGATAGTTTACTCAAAAAAAAAAAAAAAAGAGACGGTGGTTGGGCATGCAAACAAAGGGCAATTCACAAAACCATGGAGGTTGCATGCTATGAAGAAAAGAATTAATTTGATTGGATTTGGAGACAAATTTTACTTATCACGGAAATCAACAGAAAATAAATAGTAAAGATCAAGTCAATAATGGAAGCACACATGATGGCCGCACGACCCCAAATTTGAATGCACTAGTCGTTGATATCGACCCGAGCAATCACATGCTTCGGAATACTGGTCAACCGTGGGTCAGTTGCGTACATTCAAAGTGGCTAAAGACTAAAGAAGCCCAAGCCTCCGACACTCATGTCGAAGTTATCTAGATTTATTACTTCATGCATTTTTTAAATTCATGCAAGTTATTTCCATGTTTTGGCTTTTGTTATTATTTTATTTTATTTTATTGTGTTTGACTACATCATGGATGGTTTTCCCACTTACCTAAATCAAAGGTGTCATCAGTCATGGGTGTCTTGGTTGCTATGTATCGATTGAACCAACAACTGAATGGGCCGATTTTGAAGTAAATTTTCAATTGTTCTTTGTTTATTCTTCGGTAAGAGTAGGCTAAGAATTCCAATGCTAATTCAATTTTGGCTAGATTGAGTGGTGCTTTGGAACAATATTCAAGTTGAGTGGTGGACCCCTGTATCTCAACTTGGAGTTGGATTTGCCCAACGAAAAGTCCGAGTGGTGAGTTCTGTATCTCGTTACTATCCGTTATTACCGTTGCGTTTAATTTTCCGTTGCTGAAGACTCTGTATATCACCACGAGATGTGGGAAGCCATCAAACCTGTAGTCGATGCCTAAGTGGATCAAAAAAGACTGTTGTTTGCTCAATCAAATGACCAGAATCGCAACCGACAACATGATTGTGCGAGTACAAACGGCCGAAGAACAAGTTGGGGACAGGCCACGAAAATGGTCGAGCTAGGGCGGCAAAACAACACGGCTAAGGATCATAGAGAATCAAATGTTAACGGAGTGGTCAGAGAACATCATCCGATTGGTGAGGTAACTACGAACAAGCATAAAGAAAAACTTGAAAAAATGACCTAAGTAATACGGGGTCTAAGGGTAGAGTGGATCAAGATCTACATTAGAGGGAAGTTTGTTGGCCTAATTTGGAAGGCAATTTCCTAATACAAATTAATTAGCTTGGTGATTAAGTTTTTGTTTTAGTATAAACAAAGGTTTAAGGTCTTTGTATTTTTGTGTGCTTTTTCTTGGTACTATGCAAGAATCTTAAGATTGGTAGTCTGCAAAATTCTCGATGATCATTTGCATTTGTTTTTCAAATCAATTTCAAATATTAGCTTAAAATAGAAGGGTTAAATGTAATGAGCGAGACGAAAGGCTCCTGTAGCGTATTTATGATGTCTAACCTCCTAAATCATCTAATTTAGAAAGATACCTAACTATAAAAATATTCTAATTTTCAAAACCTGACAAATTATTTTCAAAAAAATCAAAAGACAATCCTAACCATATAATATCACTTGTTTAACCCATAACCTACCGATTTACCACCTTAACTGAGACCAAAAAAGGAAATATGCATGACCTTAGCACTTGAAGAGGCAGAAGATCCTCCACCCACTGTCTGTTGAGCCTGACTAAGACCCCCATGTTTGTGAATCTCTTTATGCAACTCAGGTGCCTACAAGATAAAATTTTAATAGACAAGAATCAATATGCGTCAAATATCAGTTACTAATATTACTATACAACAACAAATAATTCCAAGTTGTCTAGTCTAGACTTTGCACCTATACTATAATGTTGTATAAGTTAAAGGAGTCCTACAGAAAAAAATATACAAATTTAATCTTTTGTCAACGGCACATAAGTCCAAAACTCCAAAATAGAAAACAAAATATATGCACAAAGCATAAGCCGTCATAAAATGATTGCCCTAGGAAAAAAAATTAGCTTCAATAAGTGACTAATTTGAGATGGCTTGTACCAATTCATCACAACATATAGACGTGATTTGGTGTATATGATGCTATAAGTTACAATTGTCTCTAAGAAGTATGAACAAGGGTAAGTTATTTACAAGGACTTTAGTGGCATTTCCAAGAGGTGCTTCATCAGGGAAACTTCCTATGTTGCCTAATGTTTTAGCTGGTAAACTGAAACATAATAATGACACTAGCAGCTAGTGCCTAAAAGCATATTTAAAAAGAATGGTGTCATTTAATCACTGATTCTAGAGTTCGTAAAACACAACTTTAACTGCAAAATATGTGCATCTGCCAAAAAAATATTTTCAAGATACTACCATATGCAAGAGTTATACAACGCAGGTAATCAGCTTAACTTTAAGAGGTAGGTTAGTCCTTGGCCCAGATTGATATTTATCACATGAAAAACACAACTATAATTTGTGGAAACACCCAGGACTCCTCAATCCTATCATTATTATTAATAGAATTAAACCACACATAATACAATGACCCTACACCTTTATTAATACTAAACACATAACTTGCTCCCTAAGTTAATTCTACTCCAACTAATAAGGAAACAAATCTCTACCGATTATCCTACCAAACAAAATCTTCAACCAATTTCTTTCTAGTTTTCCTCCATCAACTTTCATACGAGCACAAATTAAAATTTAAATTCCAACAATCTCTCTCTTGATTCTTGAACCACCTAAATCTTAAATTCCTAGCACATAGTAGCTCTTCAACCTTAATCCTTGGTCTCTTGCTTTATTCTTTGTTATTTACTCCTTGGTCACATAGACCTTTGACTTCAACCGACTCACTTGATCTTAGCAGCCCCATCTGCATCATAATAATCACAATTACGATCTTCATGCGCATCTTCTTGACACAAAGATCTCCTTTTTAATTTTCTTTCTTTCCATGTTTGCTAATCACTTTCTTTTTTCTTCATGTAACTTTCAAATTTCAACAACGATAACCACACAAGTTATTCGACTTGCTGGAGTGCTACACAGAATCTCCTTCTTGCTTGAGTTCTTGCTCGGCTCTCTTATTGCTCGGCTCTCTTACTGCTCGGCTTTGCCTTCCGATTCTATATCATACAGGTTCTATCCACCCAACTTTTTAGTCGCCTTGGTAGCTTCCTTGAATGATCTCTAACATATTAGATAGCTTTTTCCACACAAGTATCACACCAATACTTCACCACACCCTCATAGGATTTTAATACTTCACACGCTACAAGTATCACACCAATACTTCACCAAACCCACATAGGATTTGAATACTTCACACACTTATTTGTATCCCACGGATTTTTTAGATCTATCATATGCATTCATGCATCATCTTCCATGCAGCTTGAACAAATCACAGGTTCTTCAAAATCTTTCATCGGTCCACACATGTTTGTCTTTTTCTTAATCAATTTCTCACAGATCGACTGATGTTTCATTTTCCCCTTGTTCTTCATCTTCAGTCGACAATTCTTAATCTTCCTCTCCTTATGTCTTAATCAACGGCCTCTCATCAGGTATGAGCTTCACCTTGTTAAGATCAAACCGCGCACAAACACACAAGCAGAAACACGTGAGAGAAAATAATAACAAAGATGAACACGCGAGATTTAACATGGTTCGGTCGATGTGACCTACGTCCACGGGCTGCAACCAGGATACTCTTTTATTGCTTTCTGCCTCACTCGTGAGGAATTACAAGTACAATGATACAATATAAATAGAGAGAATTAGGGTTTACAACTTAATCCCCAAGAAAACCTTAATGGGCTAAAATTAAATAAAAACGGGCCAGGTCTTTAATTTAATTAATCTGCCACTGAGTTGTCTTTAACCCGAGCCCAAATCAAGACTCCACAAACCCAACACACCTAAGCTCTAATACCAACTGTTTATTGGGTGTAGGCTTCGTATGGGTTGAATTTGGAGCAGTTGGGCTCGGCCAACCCAAGCTCTAAAAGGGCCAAGATTACTTAGTTAACTAAAGAGATTAACCCTAATTGTAGCCTATAACTCAATAAAAATAAAAATTTTAGTTGCCCCAAAAGAACGTAAGTTGCACACCACGATCGAACCTTTATTAATCTCTCGTGTCGTTTAGTGCTTTGTGGTTTCTTACGTGCATTCATGTGTGCTATGATCCTAACAATGTTGGCACAGATCAATATTTTTCACATGAAAAACAAACCGATATTTTGTGGAAACTCCCACGACTCCTTTAAATATTATTAATCGAATAAAACCATACATATTTCAATAACACTGCACCTTTTTGTTTATACTAAACACATAATTTGCTCCCTAAGCTAATTCTACTCCTACTAATAAGAAAACAAATAAAAAACAAATCCCTACCAAACAATATCAAATCAAACAAAATATTCAGCATTCTAATTTTCCTCCCACAATTTCAACTTTGACCTTTCAACTTAAGCAAGAGCACAAATCAAGATTAAACTTCCAACATAAACTTGTAATTCCAAATCCATTCAAAGTAATCAGTTTGAAATAATCAATCTCAAACTATTTGAAAGTAGCTTATTTCAACCCAAAGATATACACTATTCTGAATCCAAATGTAGAAAAAAGCTAATTTGTTTCAAATAATATGCATGTAAGCGGATTAGATAAGCAATCCCAAACACTCGCTTAGTAATACACAACCTAGAGCAACTAATAAGATACTACAGTAAAAAATAAGTGAGCAAATTCAGTGAAATACCTTAGCACAGGATGCCAAAGATTGGAGATAATGTTCATTCCCTGGACACTGAGACAATACAAGTATACAACTCATCACAATTCACAAACACTCATAATCTAAATTTAGTAAGTATTTTGAGATAATAATATAATATTGAACTTTTGAAACTTATATGCGCAAGCAAAAAGATTTTACCTCTTCTACAGCCTTTGTGAAACACTTAAATGCCTCATCGAACTGTATCTTAGCCTCATCATGGTCACTGGTTAGAAATGCATTAGCGGTGTGGGCATTCCCTAAGCACCATAAAGCCTCGTGCTTTGCAGGATTGATAGATAATGCCTCGTCCAATTTTGACACAGCATCTAGATTTTGTTTATTCATTGTGAGCCAAATATATAAGTTGTCGGTCGATTATCAAAATGTAACAAGAAGATTTTTTTTTTTTCTTTTTTTTAAAAGCGAACCAGAAACTCCTAGCAGAAACTGCATCATTTTCACTACCAGGATTTATTTATTTATAAGTAATAGCACTTGTAAGTCCATAAGGCTACCTTTAAGCATCTTCTTTGATTCATTGATATCTCCAAACTGGGATAATTCCAGCAGAGCTCCACCCCATCTTGTTAGATTCTGGATTGACAGAATATTATCATCAGTGAAGTCACAATGTCTGAATTTTTAACTACTACAACTAATCATGAAATACCATATGCTATAGAGTATTTCCATAACAAGTATCGATTGGAAAAGGTCAAGAATAGTTCATTCTGATCATAAACATCCATTTAAACATAAATAAAGAGGAATTTTCAAATACAGATTTGTATTTAAGCATATACGAACAGATAGGTTTCACCAAGGGCCGCATGAGTTAGAAATAAATTCAATCAATTTCAATAGGTAGATAATGACCCGATTCGTAAACAAGTATACAAATCGTATAGAGAAAAAAAGAGACTTACATCTGCATCTTTAGGGTTAGTGGCGTATTCTGCTTCGGCGTTCATACGAGCATGTTCGAAGATCATGAGCCTCTCTAAATCATTTTGAGCGGCGTCCATTGTTACTGGATCTAAACCTTGATAACTATTTTTTTGTTTCGCGGTCGAATAGCTGGATGTACGCTAGGGTTTATGAAGAACCCCCAACCCTTCGTTTTTCTATTACTAATTTTTACTAAAATACATTAAAAGTTTCGTGCTTAAACCAAATAAATCACAATAAACATTATTTACGTTTAAAATAGCTTGTGTGTTTTGTTATTTTCTCTAACAATGTTTCTTTTTAACTGTAAATGAAGATATGTGCTCCTCATGTAAGGGCATAATAGTCATTTTTATATTTAAAATACCTAATATTAAAATTTAAAATTACATATACAAAAAAAAAAATCACACTCATTCACACAATTATCTACTTCTCTCTCCCTCTTTCTCTCACTCCACCCTAACCCCACCTCACCACCATATCACCACCACCATCACCATCGGTGTTCTCTGTTTACTCTTCGGGACCTCTTCAAATCTTTGTTTCTCCTATCAATTAAGAGTCGGAGACATTGCAATCATGGTGTTGGTGAATCAAACAATGTTTGCAGTTCTTTCCATTGTCAACTAGCCTCTCAACTAATGTTTCCTCTTGTCATTTTCAACATCTGCGATTGCTTTGTGAGACGGCTTGACCAGGCTGAAAAAGTCGCTGGAACGCTTTTTGGATCTGTTCTTCCCAACAGAACCGTAGATATTCGTAAATTTGTATTTCATTCCGCATAATGAATCATCTGACCAGGTTAGGATTAAATTAACATAGTGGATCTGTTCGATCTAGTGTTCTTTTAAACAAAATTAAACATAAAATAAGTTACATAATAAATGTTTTTGTTTGTCGTGAACATTAGATATAATGTATCTAACACTTATTTCATGTTCTTTTATATAATGTTCGAAGGTTGCCATGGATATAGATTATCATCAGAATATGTTGACATCTCACCAGAAGGTGAATCCAAGTGGTGGCGGCGACGGCGATGGCCTGTTAATTTGTGTTGTGTGTGTGTGCGTGTATAGAGAGAGGGGGAGGGAGGGTAGGAGATGAAGGTGGTGTGGGTGGGTGGGTGGGTGGGTGGGTGGGATGGAGTTTTAATGTTAAATATGTTATTTTTTTATTTAATAGGGGCAAAAGATCAATTTACCCTCACATTCAAGGCATATGATCTAACTTAATCTTCAAACTAAGTCCATTAGAGGAAAGAATAAAACATGCAAACTTTTTTAAACGTAAAGAACGTTTAATAAAATTTCTTAGTTTAATGACAAAACCTGAAATTTACTATAAAACCAAAGGACGAAAAGTGTAATTTATTCAAAACATTAATTATATTAGACTAACGATAGTCGTTAGGTGAGGTGTTTCAAAACTTTATCTATACTACTATATAATACATCTTAAAAGGAAAAGATGGTAATTTCATTCAATGTGTAAGACACAAAAACAACATTTTAAGCATGTAATACAAGTGTTTTATGCAATAGTTTCACTTTTGCCTCCATTTAATTAACTTCTTCTAATTATTGTATTATTTAATACACATTATTAATATGTTATTTAATAATGCGATATTATTTAATTCACTTAATTAAATTTTATTTTATTTATAATAATATAACTTGACATTTAAATTTATAGTTACTAATAATATTTTAAAACTAAATACTATTTAAATTAAGTATTATTTTATTTAAATACTTATATCTATACTACTATATAATACATCTTTTTGAATAGAGATGTAATTTTGCCAAGCATACAAGTTTTGAAGAAACATGTAAAGGTGTGCAAGACATTTAAGAGGAGTAGAATAGTGAATTGATTAAAATTATAAGATACTTTAGGGGCAATATGGTAAATTTATCCATTAAATTTTATATACCTTGATATTTTTTCTATTGTCTATTTCATGTATTTAATGAACATTATTAATGCATTATTTAATAATATGATATTATTTAATTCACTTCATTAATTATTATTTTTTATGATACTATAAATTGACATTTAAGTTTATATATATTAATTATATTTCTATAACAAAATAATATTTAAATTAAGTATTATTTTATTTAAATATTTAAGTATATAACTTATATATATATATATATATATATATATATATATATCTTTATATTTATAATAACTATAATACTAATATTTTTCTAGTGGCATATTATAAGTTTAATAATTTTAATATTTATCTATATCTTTTTTAATAAAAGTAAAATGAGGATAGAATGATCATTTTACATATGGATTAAGACACCCATATTAAAAATCATGCTTAAATTTCAAAAAATTAATCATTTTATTCCATTTATGCTCTTACATAAAGTATAACATACGATTCTTATAATACAAATGCTAATGCATATACGTGTGGCCAAACAAAACCACCATTTACTTTTAATGTCGTTCATTCATTGCGATTGAGCACTAATCCATCTTCCCCTTCCCTTGCCGGTTATTAACAGCTGAATAACAATCAAGATGGTAATTTGTGATGACAATTTCTCCATTAACTTTCTCCGGTCTATGCAAATCACCACCGAAAGTTGTCTTCGATGATCATAAAACTCAACCTATATTCATAAAACGAAACCCCTCCCCTAAAATATAGGTAATAAGTGATTTCCGATCATAAATACCACCAATGCTTTCACTAATCTTGTTGGGATAATATAGTTGTCTTAAAGACCTTTATAATATACATAATTGTTTTCTTTCATTCAATTTTTTCAATAATTATATTTTTATTTTTTAATTTACGTCATAATGCACCGAGCTGATACCGACTAAAATCGAATTCCTAAAAAACCGAGCAACAGCCATATTGTCGCAACGCGCGAGCATTTCCACTAGTTAAAATAAATAAAGGTTTTGTGTTTAAGTGTCACACGTGAAAAAGAAAATAAAAAGCTTTCAGGTTGGATCGGGTGATTTTCTTACCTATAATTGGTTTCATACTGAGTGTGGTCTCAAGTTCGAGACTAATAGAGACGGACGGATGTACGATCTTTCTTTTGGGAACATGCCATCCTCATGCCCAAACGTTTCATACTCGAGCAATAAAAATGATCGAGTGTGCCAATAACTTAAGAAAAAGTTCCAACCCGATTACAAATCATACATGAACCTCAATGTGGTATCTAAGTTGTCATTTCAGTGTCTGCTTTGGTAATTCAGGTACACCCGAAGAAGTTGAATACATTTCTTACAAAAATGTATTTAATATTTCTAAGTGTTTCGTTCAAAGTTTATAACAATGTTATTGTTTGCAATATAACGACAACAGGTTTGAATTTAATTTTATGTTTCAAACCATACTTAAAGGTTTAGTGTATGAAGTATAAATGATGCAGTGATATTAAGCCATGAACACAAGTATAAAATATATACTATTCAAACCATGCCTGGAAGTTTGGTTCCTAGCAAATAACAATGAGCAATATATTATAGTTTCACCATCGATTTCATATGTCTAATGATTGAGTTCACATGTTTGATTGGTTGGTTAGTATTGCTTAAACTATAATATCAATTAACCTCGGCCCGAGCATACCCGAAACTCAAATACTAATTACATAATCCTTATTTGGTTTGGTCTTTGGTTCATTTCCAATGTCTAAAAACTAGAGGAACCCGACTCGAGTAACAAGAAACACGATTACACAACCCGACTTCCACCCCTATGTAAGTGTTGTCACGGCTTTATAGTTTTCTTACTAAGTCAATGCGTGTAGATTATTTAAGTATATATTTACATGTTATTGTTTTTTTAGACGGCAGGAAAATCATCATGCTAGACGACTAGTAAGGAGCTAAAAGCAAGATATAAAAACCAAACACCAAAAACACCAAAATTCAAAGACAAAAGGTTCGTTGTTGCTCCCAATCAAAAAATTGCATTTAAACCTGATTTGTGTGTGACAATGTAGAAGTGATCGAAGGTACTTTTAAGGTTTTGTTTATTATAGTTATTTTTCTTGTTACAATCTTTAATTTTTTTTAGAAAAAAATTTGGAATCGTTGTTGTGAAATACTTATTTTTTTCATCGTTTCGACATAAATTTTTTCGTAGGATGGATACTAACATACAAGTTGTTGAAATCGAGCATTACAAATTAACAATCCTTATACAGGCATAGTTGTTCACCCACTTGTTTTTTAATTATATTAGTTATATTAGGTTAGAAACTAGTGTGATACACGAACCGGATAAATAAATAAAATATGAAATGGTGATTTTTATAATTCATAAAACTATAAATATTTTTTTCTATACAACATTTTATGTTGTCTTTGTAACATTATGGTCTCTATTAAAGAAATAATTGATTTAATCTGGTTTTACCTTTTAACTCTAGATAATATTACGTGTATTACTCTAAAGTTTAAAATAGAAAGAAATGAACACTAATCATAATATTTTTTTGGGTAGGGTTATACTAAAAATAAGATTTAATCTAAAAAGTCTAAAAATAATTGTGGGCTTGACACGTATCCTTTTATTGTTTTAAAGAGAATGACATTTTGGTCATTGTGTCAAATTCGTCAGCTTATTGTGTCATATATTTTATATCATTTGTTATATGTATTAATCATTGTGTTTTACGTTTTATATCATTTTGTATTATTTTTGTCATTGATTCTATAGATTATTTAGAGTTGTTATCTATCATTGTGTTTTACAATTAAAAATACATAATGATATACTTTCACCAATATATTTTTCAAAACTCATAGTTTTAAAGATAACACAATGTACTATTTTTGTCATTGTTTTTATAGTTTATATAAACTTGTTGTTCTTTATCATCATATTTTATAATTAGAAGTACACAATAATGTTATTCCATCAATATATTTTTCAAAACTCATAGTATTTAAGATAACATAATGACCATCAAAAGACATAATGATACATTGTGTTATTTTGTCATTGTTTTTAATGTATTTAATTAATTAGTTGTTAATTTTTATTTTGTTATACATATTAAAGATACACAACAATGTTATTTCATCATTATTTTTTTCTTAAATTCATCACTTGAAAAAAACACAATAGTATTCAAGAAAACACAATAACTAACAAAAAAGACACAATGAGCTGCACTAAAGATACAATAACGAGATATGAGCTTAAAAACGTATAAAAATTATTATTTTTTATATAACAATACTGTACTCGTTTTAAAAAGAAAAAACTCCTCGTTTTTATGGTTTAATTTTTATAAAAAAATAATATCGTACATAAAAGTTATAAACGTTTAAAAAATGAGAAGAATTTGCAAAAAGTCAACAAAAATGATTATTTCTAAAATACCACTCTAACAAACTTTTTCCTATAAATTTGATATTAACCATTGATTAAGAAGATTGATTGTTGAGATTACTTCTTACACTTTTTAGTTTTAGATGACTTTTTGTTTGAATCTTTTCTTATTTTTTTTATCTAAATCGCTGCAGATGGATCGAGCAGCCTTGGCACATGGTTTAACTTTTTTTTAACAACAAATCTATTATACTATAACATTACACTAAAATACACCATACTTGAGTTTAAACTCAGGACCTCCCCTTTAAAAAGCAAATCATCTACGAAATGGGGTAATCCGACCATGCCACATGGTTTACCTATTTTTAATTGATTGTAATTAGTAAACTCTAAACTATCATATATAGTTTGTTAGCATTTTAATTATAGAAGGTATAGTATACTATAGATTTTATTTTAGCGGTAAATATACGACATTAATTCGGATGATATCTTAGATCTTAATTGGTAATTAAAAACCTTGTTCATTTACTTAGAAAATCAACTATAGGATAACTAAAAACAACTATAGGATAATTAAAAACAAATAACAATATATGACAATACCAAAATGAACAACTCAAGATATTGCAATTCTTATAAAATTAAAAAGAGAGCGAGAATAAATAAATACTTAAAAAATACAAATAAAGAAAAAAAAAACAATTATGATCGATAATAATCACATTGCATAGGTGTTGATAATCAATCACACTAGATCTTTTGTCGACCGTCACGATAGGGCTGACAATTTCTTATACAGGCATGTTAACACGACATGACGCGACAAGGATTATAACAAGTTTAGGTTTGATCTTAACATGTTTTGTATCTTATACAGGTCGAAACGTTAAGAAACGATAAAGTTCGTGTCCAAAACAAGTTAAATACATGTTAAAAACCTGTTTATATATTTCTTATAATATACATATCACAAAAATGAAAATTAGAAAACCCTACCCTTATACCTTCTCCCTTACCCACCGCCGCTGCTCACATAGACTTCATCGAAACTTTGCAAGATCGGACCCAGCCACCATCAAACCATCCCAAATATGCAAGACCTCGCAATGGTCACGCTATCTTCTTCGACCTTCCTCTTGTTTTTATTAACCCACATTTTATCCCCCTCATCAACACGCGTTATAATTGACTGAGTTTGCGTACTTGCTGGTGTTCTCGACGATCACCGGTTCCCACCTAACGCATCTTTGGTTACTTTCTTGCTTCTTATTACATGTAAGTGTCCATTAGAGAGTTCGTTCAATTCGGCCACACTGAACATGTATCTATACTACTATATAATAGAGAATCTATGGGTAGATTTTTAATTTTATATCAATTTTAAGCTGAAATATGAATAGTTGTAAGCTATAATGTGTAATGTCATAAGATTTATTCTTATTATACCCATTTTAAGCTTTAAATGCTTGTACTTCATCATTTCCTAATTAAATTTAAAGTATGACTATTACATTTAAGGTTATCTTAATCTATCTATATTTATATACTATATAATACAACTTTTTAGACAACATTGTAATTTTAATCTATTTTTAAAATACTTAAGAACAATTTTGTTGCATTTGGTACAGTGATTATGCTTAAGCAATTTGTTATTTACAAATTTGCTTCTCCTTATAATAATATAGATATGTTTGATATCTCACATTGATCAAATAACAAAGCAAAATGAGAGTTCAACACCTATAAAAGAGAATACATGGACTTGAGGGAAAACAAACTTATGATTTGCGCATCCTTTGTTGTATAAGGCCATGAAAAATATCGATTCCAGTTAAAATTTTAAAGTGTTATTTATTTATTTTTTTTTATTTTCTTCTGATCCATCTTTGGTTTATATGATTGGGTTTGAACTCAGTTCTCCCTGAATCCCTGTTAACATGGCACTTGCCGGTTAAACTGGTTGGTTCGATCCGGTCTAGTTTTAAATCACATGTTAGCAAAACAAGGGATGGTTAGTCAAAGATACAAAGTTTTACAAACTTTTATACCCCACTGTATCATGCGATCTCATACATTATTACTTAAAAGTTTAAAACACGTAAGAAACATGTGGTTGCATTTCGTACAAGTGTTGATGCATAATTAGTTCTACATTTACAATTTTGTCCCTAATTACTATAGACAAAGTTCCCATCTTACATCGGTTGTGTTGAAAAACCAAAGCAGTATCCAACTCCTATACAAGGAGCTTTTTTCTCAAATTAAAAAAAAAGTTATATTTCACGTGCATGCCTTCTTTTATGTCATTAAATATAAAATCTAATTGGTAAAAATTTCTTTTTGGTTTTGAAATGGCTTACCGGTGGTTCTCGGTTTAACCCAGTTGAACCGGCTGGTATAAATCATTAGTTAGCATAACAATAGAGAGTTAGCTAAATACACAGTCCCAAAAATATTTATAGTCTCGTCGCACCACGCGGATTTCACTCACTAGTTATTGTATATGCGCATGCCTGGGTGTGTGTACAAATTTAATTTGTATGTGTGCAAATTTAATTTGTTTGTATATATGTTGTGTTTTTTTGCATTTGTGTATTGTGTGCAAATTTAATATGTTTGTATATATGTCGTGGTTTTTCTGCATTTGTGTATTCTTATAATTTTGCAGTTTCATGATATGAGCAATTTTTTAGGTTGTAAACTTGTAGTTGAAATTGAAACTAGAAATGCTACTGAGCGCATTGCAAGAGTAATTGCACCACAAACTTGAATAAAACAGATTTTTTAATATAAGCCACATGTCATGTGTCATTAGTAGAATAAAACTTAACCTGTCATTAAATGGTAATGATTCTGTATATACTTTTCAAATTATAAAACAGATTTTTTAATATATTTAAAAATGTTTCTTTTTATTTAAAAAACATTATTTTTTTTAAAACCAAAATGTTATGAAATATGAAGTTTTTCTTAATATAAAGAACTTTTAAAAATAACACTGTTAAAAAAGGTATTTAAAAAAAATTGGAGTATTGAAAAACATTTTTTTAAAGTAAACATTATTTAAATATAAAAGTTTAGAAAACTATTGCTATTGTTTTACTTCCTATAGTAGTTAATTATAAGTAATTTCAATTATATTTTATCTCAAAAATTGTTTTGTAACTTTTAAATATTAATAAATAGCTATTAATTTAATATTTTATTCAACCCGTGTAATACATGAGTTTCTAAACTAGTTACTAAAATAACTTGGCAAATCAAAAATGCCAAATATAAACCACAAAACTTTTATGGCAAAAACACAAAAACCATAAATTTTTAATTTCATTTTGTCCTAGGGTTTTATAATATCTTTGTTTTATGGACTTAGTTCATTGATCTTCATTGATCTTCGTTGTAACTAAAACAAGTTTTTAAATCTATCTCCTATTAAGTAATTATATTAATCTTATGATATTATTTAATTATTTAGATCAAAATATTTTTTTAATAAATGAAGAAAGATATCTTTTTATAAATGTCATTTCTAATGAAATAAAATTTTGTAAAATAAATTTTTTCTAAACCATCAAGTTTTTTTTTTAAATGTGAAATATTTTAAAATTAGTTTTTTTAAAAGAAAAAATTTATAAGATAAAATAATTAAAATTCAGAGTTATAACAAGAAAATAAAAAAATGATATTTTAAAACAGTT
The DNA here is from genome assembly GCA_025506505.1 of Flaveria sonorensis. Lineage (NCBI taxonomy): Eukaryota > Viridiplantae > Streptophyta > Magnoliopsida > Asterales > Asteraceae > Flaveria > Flaveria sonorensis. The sequence continues at coordinate 869,227 of CM046434.1, forward strand.
TGTTTTGGAGCAAAATGTTTAAATATTTTTAATAGAAACAAAAAAAAAAAGTAAAACGAAAGTTTTAAAAAAGGATATCGTTGTTTTATTACTTAAAATTCTTACTAATATGTAGTTTTAATCATATTGAATCTCAAAAATCATTTTATAATTAATAAATTTTCGTTACTAACTATATAATATTTTATTTATTCAATTCGAGTAATACACGGGGTACTAACCTAGTAAGTGATATTTGCATGTATCCCTAAACATGTTTCTAAACAAGTCATTTCGTGTTAATGTGTTACGAAATAGGTTCGTGTTTAAAACAATTACATGATAAGTTATCGTGTCGTGGTCGTGTCTAGCGGCTCAAATCATCGTGTCTTATCGCGTCGTGTTATGCCAGCCCTACGTCACGAAACCGTTTCACTACTAACCACCATCAAATTACTTGGTCTTCCACGCAACGCCGACTGTCACCACCACACCATCATTATCCTCCACCCTCGTTTCACAGAGGTTGAAGATCTACTTTTTGACAAAATCAGTATCTATCAAACCAAGCATTTAGAAAGTCCTTTGCTTGCTCTTAAGCCCACCCGTTCAACTTAAATAAGAAGCGAACCGCTCTGGACCTCTTGATTGTGAATGAAGTCAATGAGAGGCACATTGTTACCTAGGATTGAACCCCTTTCGCCCGACATCCTTACTATCATGGAGTCTCACCCTCTGGAACCATGACTACCCCTTATGTTGGACCAAATCAGTGCTTTTTGTGGTGCTTCTGCATCAATCACAATTAACTTTGGACTGTTTATGGTTTTGAAGAATAAACGACAATGCAATTTGTAACTTTATTAATACCTTGTTGGTTTTAGCTGAATAAAATTCTACTTCAAGTTATGTAAACATATGATAGCTAAAATCACTAAAACATATATATTATACTACTCATTAATTTTAGGTTCACTATAAATAGTAATTTGCATCCTTAAAATTTTCCCAATTATTGGTTTTAAGTTGTGAGCTCATTTGAATTCTTATTTAAGTTTCTTCTATCTATTTTTATATTATATAATTTTTTGAGTTAATTTTTACTTTTTTTCTCTTATAATTTTCAAATATTAGTGTTTTTTAAAATTTTGAACCGTACTATTTTTCTCCGCAGTTTGACATAAGTTTCATTCGAAACGGAGACGAATGGAATACAATGTATTTTTTTCTTTACTTATTTTGAATATCGTATACATAATTGGCGTTCTTATTTTATATACGTTTTAATATAATTTATTCGATACCGATCCGGGTTTACGTTCACTTTCGTACACAACGTTATGATGAGCTTTTTCACAAGAATGATTTTTTAAATAAAAATTGAATATACACACGTGTCGTATTTTTCTAAAGATAAACGATATAAGTAAACTGAAATACTTACAATAAGCATTGTAGGTGGCTTTTTACCGACAAAGCTTTTGATCTAAACCTTAAATTTCAAAATTTCAACTTGACTTCTTGACTTCTTGTACTATATATAGTACATGATTTTAACCTATTAATTTTTTTATAATGAAGCTGGTGCCAACCGAAGAACGTCGCTATCATCTTATAACTGTTTTTGAGCTATGTTTTGATCTCCATAATCAAGTTGCACAACTTCGTACGTTTTTTATGAACTTAACCATGTTAATGTCACGTCTCCAACGCAACATAGCGAAGTTGGCAGATGCGCCACATTGCATATGCTTAGTATCTAGTTATTAACTTATTATGGCTTAGCGAAAGAAAAGTTTAAGGTCTCATAACTAGACAAGGTAGCTTTCTACTCACTCAACTACGCAAAAGTATGATATCACCTATCTTATTTTATGATTTTACACTAAACATCTGTGGTGCACTTCAAATCAGAAAATGTATCCGAAAAAGTGATCATGTTAGTTTGTAAGGTTCACTCAAAACCAAATGTTTTATTTGTGTCCACCGGTTAAGTAATAATCAAACATTTTTAAGGGGATATCTTGATGGTACAAAGACTTTCTTTCATTTAATAGGTCATAAGTGCAAATATTGTAATGTATAGATATAAATAGATTGTGAGATATTGTCAGAAGAAGAGGAAAAATATAATTAAACCAGTAATTTTCTGACTCCGCTCAAGGCTCGACCCGTAATAGTTGAAACTCGCTATCATGTTATTATTGTTCATTTGTTTGAACCTCGCTTATCCAAATCCATTCATCATTCCTTTGACTTATGCAAAAATACATTTATAGAAAACATTGAGCATCTTCTCCTTTTCAAATATTTTAATAGTTTATAAATGCATATTTAATTCAATATATAACTTATTAATAATACATATTCAAAGTTTCAAACACTCTACTATCCTGTGATTATTCTAAGAAGGTGACGACTAGTCAAATAGATTAAAAAATATTTCGAAGTTGATCGCCCTATTAATGGTATGAGTTGACCAAAGGAATTAAGAAGTTGACTTGGGCATCATATTTGTAATCAATCTATATATATTCATTCTCTTTAACCTAAATTTGTTTCCTTAGCAGACAATGGATCTCACGATTATCATCGTTAAATTGGTCTTCTTGGTCTTTACAGTATCTTCGAAAGGTATGTACTTAAAACTATCCATAATGAACTACTTGATCGTTACCTTGTTTGTTAAGCTAATTAAAAACCTTTTTAAATCAAACAGTTACACTTCAGAACCCGGGTTTTGAATCTAAACCAACAAACCTAACGACGAATTCCACCTCTCAATCCACGCTCCTCGATACCAAAACCAACCTCATCCCCGGTTGGTCATTTGATGGTACGATTTGGTACGTTACAGCAGGTGGAAACATTTCCTTACCTGGAAACGGTCATGGGTTGCAACTAGGTCCAAACGGTGTGATCAACCAAACATTTAAAACTGATGGAAGTTATGATTATATCCTCACTTTCACCCTTGCTCCAAGCAGCGTGAATTGCGCAAACAACTCAACCATCGTAAATGTTTCAGGCCCCGGTGTGTCTAAGGTGTTCTTTCTTAAGGAATCAATCGGGAATGAAATGTGGCAAACTTATGGTTATTCGATAGGGAGATCCGAGATCCGGAAGGGTGTTATGGGAATACAAATTCAAAGTGTCGCGAATAGTATCCGTGGTAACATAAATTGTTGGCCCATTGTTGATTCTCTTCTCGTTACGGGAATCGGAGTTCCAAGTATATTTTCAGGTATGTCATTATTATGTGTACAGATCGCACTTTGTTTATTATTGCATGTTTAACAAGTCTTATTGTTATTATATGATGCAAATTATTTATAGCCGTTATCTTCGGAAAGACCAACATTTCATTCAATTTCTATAATATAAGATGCGTATAAAGAAAATAACTAATTAATTTACTTTCTTATTACGATATTATAAACTAGAAACACATCTAAGAAGTATAGTACTAGTGTGATGATTAAATAACTTTTGACAGGTAACGGCTTTGTTAACAGTGGTTTTGAAATTGGACCAGCCTTTGTCGATAACTCCTCTCAGGGTATCCTACTCGAGGCTGACAATACCAACAACCAGCATCTCGGGTTGGTCCGATCTCCGCTACAACAGTGGACCATTTTAGGTATGGTGACGTATATTGACTCAAAACACTATGTGGTCCCACGAGGGCGTGCAGCGGTCATGCTAGTTTCGGGCAATCCATCGGACATCTTATATAATCAAGGCTTTTTGAAACACGGAAAAGTTACTTTAGATTTTATCATGGGTGATGCTAACGATTCTTGTGTGGGAGAATTTACGGTTTATTTGCAAGTGGGAGACATGATATGGAACTTTACTATGACAAGTCTTGGTGTTGGATCAAGCGTGAGACACTCGGTAACATTTAAGGCGGAATTTAGTGATAGGGAATGGGTTCCTATAAGTTTCACTAGCTTTGACGAGACTCGAACCAGTGATCGTCAAATATTATGTGGGCCAGTAATTGATAGCACCATGATTAGATTTTCTAGGGGCTTACATTCGAAGAGATTACATTATGCACCAGCGATCTTTTGTTTCGTCTTGGCAATGACATTTATTTTTCTTGCATAGTTATGTATATGTATCTTAATTTTATTGATTATAGCATGTTGAATCTTTCTTGCACTTTGAGAATAAGATGTATAAGATTTAGACTTGAAGTAAGGTTTATTTGACGATCAATTATGTAATTTTTTATTATATATATTCAAAAATAATTACCATGTGAGTTAAAAAGAGTAAGTGATAACGTGAGACATGTCTAGGTTGGAGTCATTTAAGTGAATTTGTTTTCTTTTTTCCTCATCTGATGTTCTCTTGGCTCTCCGCTAGTTTTTTTTTTTTTTTTTTTTTTAATAAAATTCTCCGTTCTAAAAAGGGATAATAAGATATCATCTTTTAAAGGAAAGATAACCCTTATATCTATGGCTCATCCAGGTATGGCTCAATCATTTCGGGGTTCGAGGGACCTAATTGAAGTAAAAAATTAGGCCTTTTTTACAAGCCAATTAATATTTTTGATTTTGTTTTGAAATATATTACAATAACCTAGCATATAAATCAAGCAAGCTTATCTATACACCTTCTAAGAATCAATAACATTTATCGTTAAGTTATTAAGTAACTTATACAAGTTCACTTTATCTGTAAAGCTGCTATTAAGATAAAGTGAGTAACTAACATTGATTTTATAACAGATTTTGTTGGTGGTAATTTCTGACTTGATTCACATGCCGGTAAAGTTAGAGGATCTAAGTTGACAAGTCAGTCAAGTTAGGTTTAATTCCTAGTGTATAGTAATTAATTGATATTATAGTCAAACAGTACTCTAACAGGTTGGTTAAATTCTAAAGTTTAGAATTTTTTAGTTGTCTTAAATAGGTTTAGTTTTTAACCTATAACTATATCGGCAAGGTTTAGAGTTATATATGAGTTCTAACTAAGTTTTTGAGTTAAGTTTTCTTATTATTATAAAGAGTTTGGGAGTTATCCAATTTACTTGTTCTTATTTAACAACCATTTTACTCGCAGCAACGCGGCGATTACAATTCCGTAAAAAACCAAACTCGAATGAGACTCGTGGCAAAACGTTATCTGAAATTCTAGTTCTAAATATTTATATAATTCTTCGTATTTTCAGGTTATGTAAATATATGATAACTTGAAGTACTATAACATATTATTGTACTACTTCCCTAAAGGTAAACACTATAAATAAAGGGTCCTAATATAGGGACACCCCACCAGATAAATAGACACCCACCTATACGCCGCGTATGGGTTTATACGCGGCGTATAGGTATCCACAATAAATGCCTGACATTTCATGTCACATCAGTTGTTATCATGGTGTTTATACGCCTCGTATAGCTCCATACGCCGCGTATATCCTTTTTCAGACGACAAAACTGGACTAAGTCTAATCAATCATTTAGCATGGCTATACGCGTCGTATGGCACCATACGCCGCGTATAGCCCTGTGGCGTATGGGTGAAGGGTGCAGGTCCACCGACACCTATACGCGACGTATGGAGCCGTGCATCATAATAACACACAGAGATCTTATTTTAATGAACGCATGTGTTAAAGTATTTCCGAATGCTTCGAAATATTTATGCAGGTGGGATATTGATGAAAATATCGTGAAACACTGTAAAGCATGTTTTACGAAAGATGACTGGGGAAAGTTTAAATACGCATGGGCACGTTTGTGTGAGTCTTCCACGCCGGAGATTTACGAGTATAACTATAACATTCTTTACGAACCACTAGTTGAAGTGAAGCGAGAAAGTAAGTTTTTCTTACATACATACATACAATGCTGTCAAATACAGAAAAATAGTTCTGTTTTATTATATTTTCAGAAGTTTTGTCATATATATACAAAAACTGGCTAGAGAGTTACAAAAAAATATTTGTATCAGCCTGGAGTAACTCAAACCGCAATTTTGGCCAACATACAACAAATAGAGTCGAGAGCCAGCATGCAAATTTAAAAAAATATCTTAAATCAACAAATAGCTCACTGGATAGACTTGTGGAGTTTGTAGATCAATTGGTAAACGCGCAAGAGGTAAATTTAAAAGAAAGTTTTGAGACAAGCAAAATTAAAACCATGAATCATCATAAACTCCCGCTATTTGATTACCTACGAGGCAAGGTTTCACACAAAGCTCTTGATTTATTAGTTGCCGACAACACTAAATTGCAAGTGATGCGCTCAGCAAATGCAACGTGTGGTTGTCATCTTTTCACGAGTTGTGGCTTGCCTTGTGCTTGTAGGCTGGAAAAATATGAATATTCTGGTAATTACCGATACTTTACCTACGTCTTATATCCCGTAACGAATTATATATTAATTAATAATTTATAATGCAGGCACTAAAATTCCACTAGATGCAATTGACGTATTTTGGATGAAACTCGATAAGCTTAAACCGTCATTTATGGTGGATGAAGAAGTCGATGCTGAAGAAGAGATGGAACGCGTGAAACAACAAATAATGTCACAACCCACCGCTATAAAATTTAGTTTGGTGGAAAAAATAAAAGGAATTGTGTATCCATGGAAAAGTAACAAAAAAGCGCCTGTTGTTCAAACAGATATTCGCGGTCGTCCAACGTTAAAGGTTCAACAGCAAAAGTATGGCACTCAACAAAGTACGTGTGACATGTCGAGACATAGCTCATTTATTGCGTCTAACATTACCGGAAGAACAAGTTCAGAGGTAAAGCCTCAGAAGCCCGCCATGCAACGTAGTCGTTCAACGTCTTCTAAAGTGAAAACAACATCAAATAGTGTCGGAGTATCACAAAGTACTAATGAGTTTTCATCGATTGTCGGAGATCAACAATTAAACAATATAAACAGGTTAAAAAATTGGATTCCGTCCATATTTCATCAGTATATTTCACGTATACAAGATGTCCGACCCGATGGAAATTGTGGTTTTCGAGCTATAGCTTTAGGCTTAGGGTTTAAAGAAAATAAGTGAATTTATGTGCGCCAAAAACTTTTAGAAGAATTGGACAAGCATGAATTGGAATACAGAGAAGTTTTCGATACTTTGTACCCCGGACAGTATAACGACTTACGTCACACTATAAACTGGTAACGTATGGAACCTGCACCAGAAAACATTGGATGATAATGCCGTATACGAGAATAGTGGTTGCTCAAAAGTTTGGTGTTATTCTTCATTTATTAAGCAAAAATGGTTGTCAAACATTTTTTTCCGTTATGGGCTAACGCGAGATCTATGATACCTCATCATGTCATGTCGATTATTCATGTGAACAATAATCATTTCGTCTATGTTAAGTTAGAAGGAGATTATCCGATGCCTACATTAAGTAATCTTTGTCTTCTTAACCGAAACGTACGTGCTGCAGAATGGGAGATTATGTATAGGCTTCGTATCTCGGAATATAACGCAATAATAGATAATAACCGAGAAACCCCAACTTATATAAATTTGTTTTAATTCAAAACTTGTAATATTAGAATTATTATTACGTTTGTATTATATTTTATTATTGTCTTCGTATCTCATGATTTAACAGTTTGAAAGTGATTTTTCAAATGTTACAATTCAAATAATTCTAAAATTTTCAAATGTTACAATTCAAATAATTCAAATAATTCAAATTCAAAACAATTTAAAAGTGATTTTTTAAAAAATAATTTTTTAAAATTTTAAAGCTATACGCCGCGTATGGACCCATACGCGGCATATAGCACCTCCGCCACAGTATATGTTGGATTTTTTTGGCATTTTGTCCCTACCCCACACTTTTTCAAGACCAAAAACTCTATCGTATAGGCCGATACTACTCGTATTGTTTGTCGATTTTTCTTTATCTAGGTATGTATTATTGTTCCTATATTTTTGTTATGCTAATCGTTGAATAGTTTAGGCGTTAAAGTGGCATTTTGTGTGTTTTAAACGGTTGATTTAAACTGGGTCTATGAACTATACACCACTACAAACCCACGTATAGGCCTATACGCAACGTATAGTTCATATTACGATGACCTATACACGGCGTATAGTTCATATTACGATGACCTATACGCGGGGCTATAGTTGCGTATAGCGTAAGAGAAAGAAGATGAAGAGATTGACAACCTATACGCTGCGTATAGGAGGTGACTAGTGGGCTATACTCTGCTTATACATGGGACCCCTATACGATGCGTATAGGTCTATACACAGCGTATAGTGGGGGTAGGTGACTAGTGGGCTATACGCTGCTCATACGTGGGACCCCTATACGACGCGTATAGGGCTATACGCCGCGTATAGGGGGTGGGTGATTAATGTGCTATACGTAGCTTATGTTTTAAAACCGTTATACTTATATTCATTTTTTATGCAGATATGTCTTCGGATTCAGATATTGAGGCTGACGTTGTTGACGTTATTGCCAATCATCCTTGGCTACCGTTTGAGCCCGGGACCATTGAGCACGCGAAGTGCTCGAAATTCATACGTATGAAGATCGGCCATTAAAAAGCCGTCGACTGGGAGGTGATGGCCGAGGTCGGAGAGCGCGATAGACTTGCTGGTATTATCGGAGATGATACGCCATGAAGTCTTTTGTTCGAGACCGCGTTCTTGCCTTCTTACCGAGAGCTGATGGTGGAGTTTTTATCCACCTTTACATATATTCGTCCTGATGAGATGGAGGAGGATGATGAGTGTTCCGAGATTTCATTTAGGTTATGTGGACATTCACATCAGATGTCCATTGAGTAGTTTGCCTTTCTCTCGGGACTTTACTTTGAGCCGGAGACTATTACCCCTCTATTCACCGAGGGTATTACTGAGATAGAGGAGAGTCGATTGAGAGCTTGGTGGCCTCAGATTGTCGGAGGTCCGTTTCAGAGGACTAAAGGCAGGGTCACTAGCATTAGAGATCCTCTCATCCGTTACTTAGATCGCATGATCGCCACATCCATCACAGGACGTGGCAAGAGTCGGGAGTGGTGTACCATTCCTGACTTATGTTACTTGTATTGTTTGCTTACAAGAACCAGGTGCAACCTGGCGAGATGTTTAGCGGAGTATTTTGCTTCGTATTATCATCGCCAGGAGCGAGGAGCGGTGTACGGTGGCGCTTACATCACGGTGATTGCCCGAGCTTTGGGTTATCTTCCTCGGTATCTTGCTGACGTATCTCCTCCCATCGAGCCAGTGAGATTAGATCGTCGTACGTTATTCGGCATGCGTATTATACGCCAGTGTTTGGGTGGCATACGATTCTCTATTCGACCTGGGGAGATCTGGCAGCCGGCACCTGTTCAGCAGGTCGGCGTTGATGATCCGCAGCAGCAGCAGGGGCATCTCCCGCATGATCATCCGCTGCACGACCAGCCGCCGCATGACTAGCCACCAGCAAATCAACCGCCACCTCAGCCACAGTTTTCTCGACACATTTACAGAGATGTGAGGCTGCCTGCATGTATGGAGACATTTATGCAGGAGGCTGCTGCGAGTTTGCGGCAGCAGAGTAGTCGGCTCGATCGAGTTGAGGATCTTATGGTGTGGCACGTTCAGCTCGAGATTGCTGGAGCACGTGCTGCTGGTATTGATCCTCTGGAGTTGTCACCGCCTCGACATTACCCAGACAAGTCGTAGTTTTTATATTATTATTACTATCATTGTAACTTTTATTTTGTTATGTATTTGAAAACTTTGTTATTTATATTATCATTTTATGTTAATTTTTGTATTGTTATCTCGATTGTTTACTTAATATGAATATTTGTCTTATATTTTTTATCGTTAGTTAAAATATTCGATTTAAAATTGTCGGTTAAGCAAGTTACAAACATAACATAAATATAGTTGAGGCAAATTTATTTGTTTATTTAAAAAAAAATATATGTAAAAATTACCCTATACGTCGCGTTAGGTGTCTCATGCGTCCCAAGTGTGTTGGGGAAAATTTTTTGAAATACGCTGCGTATGGACCCATACGCTGCATATGCCTCCACTGACATCGAATGACATCTGGTCTGATAGGTTTGATGTCAGGGAGTGTTTTGCGCCCTATAACGTCGCCTATGGACCATACGCGGCGTTATAGGGTCGTGTGTCAGGGAATGTTTGTTAAATCAGAAATGGATGATTCTATTACTTTTGTACGGTTCACGCAAAACCAAGAGGTTTATTTATGTTTGCCAATCATAAATAACCAGTTCAAGTGACATGGTTTTAACCTTATCCAAATTCATTCTTCGTTCGTTTGACTAATGCAAAAATACATTTATAGAAAGATAGAGCATCTCCTCCCTTTCAAATATTTTAATAGTTTATTGATACGTATATATTTAATTCAAATATTTACTACTACATTTTAAACAATCTATATATTGATTATTCTAAGAAGGTGACGACTGAGTCAAATAGATTAAAAAAATATTACGAAGTTTATCGCCCTGTTAATGGTAGAGTTGACCAAAAAGGGAGTTGACTTAGGCCTCATGTTTTGATAATCCATATATACTCATTCTTTCAAAGGTATGTTCTTAAAGTATCTATAAGAAATTATTTGAGCATTACTTTGTTAAACTAAAAATCATTATAAATCAAACAGTTACACTTCAAAACCCGGGTTTCGAATCTAAACCAACAAACTTAACGACGAATTCCACCTCTCAATTCGCGCTCCTCGATACCAAAACCAACATCATCCCAGGTTGGTCATTTGATGGTACAGTATGGTACGTGACTGCAGGCGGAAATGTTTCCCTCCCCGGAAACGGTCATGGGTTGCAACTAGGTCCAAAAGGTGTGATCAACCAAACATTTAAAACTGATGGAAGTTATGAGCATATAATCACTTTCACCCTTGCTCCAAGCAACATGAATTGCGCGAACAATTCAACCGCTGTAAATGTTTCAAGCCCTGGTGTATCTAAAGGTTTTCTTTCTTAAAGAATCACTTGGGAATGAAATGTGGCAAACTTATGGTTATTCGATAGGGAGTTACGGGATCTGAAATGGGAATACAAATTCAAAGTGTCGTGAACAGCAGTCGTGGTAACATTAACTGTTAGCCGATCGTTGATGCCCTTCTTGTTACTGGAATCGGGAGTCCACGTTTTTACTCAGGTATGTCGTTATGTATACTGTATGCATATCACACTTTGTTATTTTTGTTTAACAAGTCTTAATTAGTGTTATTACATACGTATATCATTATAGTCGTTATTCTTAGAACACCTATTATTTCATTCAACTTTTGTTGTTAGCATAAGATACAATCAACTATAAGTTTTATAACATAAGGTACAATCAACTAATGCAAAGTTACACATTTATACATATGGTAAAATCCCTTTAAAGCTAAATGTGTGATTAATTTGATAAAAAAATTATCATTAACCTTTCACAATAAATAACAAAATAAGTAATAATATTAATAATTAATAATAATAACAACAATAATAATAACAATAATAATAATAATGGTAAATTTTACGTTTGGTGCCTATGGTTTCATCAAAAATTTGAATTTGATCTTTAATCTTTAAAAGTTGCATATTTAATCCTCAATCTGTCATTTCTCGTTCTTGTTTAGTCCAAGACTAAATTTATTAAATATGAAAAAGTTAACACATAGGTATTTATGTCATTTGATTAGGGTTTTTTCTCCCACCCTTTTTTATAATCCACGATCATCTTCATCAAAGAAAAAGATGAAAATATCGAATTGAAAAATAGACGCACCACACCACATAAGTGTATACTTTTAAAATATTTAGTTTAGCTATCAAAGAAAAGTCAAATGATAGTTTTCATTGCTTGTATTCCTTTATTTTTAAGTCTCCAGCAAAAGACACAAAAATTAGTACAAATAAAAATAAAGTGAACTTAATAGCATAATGAATATAACATAATATTAAATCCACAGTGATTCACGTAAAACACAGAAGTAAATAAATAAAAAAACGTAAAGAGTAAAAGTCAAGTAATCAAAATTGTAAATCCATAATCAAAATCACAAGATACGTAAACAGTAATCAAAATCGGAAAATCCATAATGAGTAAACAAGAACATTAAAAAAATGCCGTAATTTAGACGAAAGTCAAAATCTACAATGAGGCTTCGTGTATGCGATAAGAAGATTGTTCTCATTACGAGTTTAAATGACGACGGTGACAATTGCTTATTATAAAAGCTGGTGGAAAATTAACTCTAATAGGCAAAGGTTTTATAAATTAGATTACATAAATACCCTTGTGTTAAGATCTCATATTTAACAAAGTCAGGGTCTTGGACTAAAAAAAATAGAAATTAAAATTTGAGGATCATATCAGAAATTTTTAAAGAATAAGAATCAAATCCAAACCTTTAGCAAAATCAGAGGGACCAAACTTGAAATTTACTATAATAATAATAATAACAGCAACAATTAACACGATTTTTAAACGGCCATAACTTTTTCATACATTAATATTAAAAAAATACACCATAAACGAGCATTTTTTCCTTTAATTTGAGTATGGTATTCCTTAAAAGGGTGCTTGTGCGATGCGACGATGAACAAAGCACATTAAGAACATTCACATCATGTTCTATATCCATATCCTTATAATTAAAATAAAAATCATTATTTTTCTCTCTCATTTTCAATTAAATAATTTTTAATATATTTTTTATTATTTTTTCTCACCCATCCACTCACAACAATATTCAAAAGTATTTAGAAAAAATTACAGGGATTGAACAGTGATTTTCTAAATATACAGATAAACAATAACTTTTTTTCTCATCCACTCATAACCACTTACAACCGTTCCTTAAAATATAAAAAACACATTCACATAAATACAGGGAACCTACTAAAAATACTCTAACACAGACATTGATAAAACGACAAACACATAATGTTATGGAATCACGTAACATATTAATATATTGTGTTTAGAATTGTCATACAAAGTTTTGAATTGTTAGCATCAACTCATTGCATGGAGTGTACAAAAAAAGATGTTACATATATATATATATATATATATATATATATATATAATATATTATATATATATGCTAAGTAGAAATTAATCTTGTATACTAATTCTTTCAAGTGATTCATAACTTAATAGAAAACGGAACAATTGATAATTAACTAAAAAATGCAACACTTTAAACAGTCTACTCAACCGCAACATGCGGGTTTCCCATTAGTAAATTACATATAAATAAAACCACTAATTAATCACCATATATCTAAGAACGTATCTGAGTATGATTAGATAATTTTTTACAGATAATGGCTTTGTGAATAATGGGTTCGAAAACGGACCAACCTTTCCGGATAACTCCTCTCAGGGTATCCTACTCGAGGCTGACAATACCAACAACCAGTGTCTCGAGTTGGTCCAATCTCCGCTACAGCAGTGGACCATTTTAGGTATGGTAAAGTATATCGACTCAAAACACTATGCGGTCCCACGAGGGCGTGCAGCGGTCATGCTAGTTTCGGGTAAATTACATATAAATAAAACCACTAATTAATCACCATACAACAATCTAAGAACGTATCTGAGTAGATTAGATAATTTTTTACAGATAGGCTTTGTGAATAATGGGTTCGAAAACGGACCAAACTTTCCGATAACTCCTCTCAGGGTATCCCTACTCGGCTGACAATACCAACAACCAGTGTCTCGAGTTGGTCCAATCTCCGCTACAGCTGGACCATTTTAGGTATGGTAAAGTATATCGACTCAAAACACTATGCGGTCCCACGAGGGCGTGCAGCGGTCATGCTAGTTTCGGCCAATCCATCGGGCATCTTATATAATCAAATCTTTTCGAACACAGGCAAGTTACTCTAGATTTTATCATGGGTGATGCTAATGATTCGTGTGTGGGAGAATTTACGGTGTATTTGCAAGTGGGAAACATGATATGGAACTTACTATGACGAGTCTTGGTGTTGGATCAAGTGTGAGACACTCAGTGACATTTAAGGCAGAATTTAGAACAGAGAGAGGGTTCCTATAATTTTCACCAGCTTTAATGAGACTCGTACTAGGACCATCAAGTACTATGTGGGCCGGTAATTGATAGCGCCGTGATTCAATTTTCTAGTTCGAAAAGACTACATTACGCACAGGTGATCTTTTGCCTCGTTTTGGCAGTGACAATTATATTTCTTGCATAGCTATGTATGTGCATCTTAATTTGATATTGATTATGTATAAATTATTAACATTGATTTGCTTGATATCAAATAACATGCACCAATTGACTATTGTAATCTATTAATTAGAACCACATTTATAAACACATAAAACGTATTATAATCAATCGCATATTTTAAATGAGTGTAGTTAGGAATTTTATAACTTACCGTGATGAGATCAACTTACATGTTTTAAACTATATTTTTTTACAAGTATGATACATTTTTAAGAAAACCAAAACATATACTCAATACTTCATTCAAGTTATCTCCCAATTTAATTAGCAAGAATCCTAGTTAACCTAAGACTTATTATTGAATACGACTTCTAACTACACAAAAACTTAACCCATAATTTAACTAGGATAATTAGGAGGACTCGATTCCCAAAACCCTTTGGGCCGTCGCCTTCTTACTTTCTTAGTCTTCAAGGTGGGCTGCCTGTAATGGGCTTAATTGGAATCCAAACATAGAGTATTTTTGAAGAGGTTAAAAAAGCTTAAGAACTAGGCGATGGTAAGTTGGTAACAGATATAGAAGAAAACAACAAATGTCGTGAATTTGTGATCAAAGTTATGATTCATTATTACTTTGGTTAGAAGTTATATTTCCTCTCGTTTCTCCATAGTGGGTAAGGTTCGTCAAATGAAAATGTATATAAATCGTTTCACAATCGCCTTTTATTACTATTATAGTGAAACTTATAGAAAACTATTGTTTAAAATAATAAAGATAGACATGCTTATAACTTTTCAATTCATTCAATTCGTGCGATGGGTAAGACTGTTGGAAGGTCAAAGTCGAGAAAGTGACATCCTAATCACTTTGTACAATGTATAATACAACTGTTTAAAAATTATAATTTATTTTCAATTAAAAATTAAATATGTTCCTTTTTTCTATAACTAGCATTTTAACCGTGCGGTACGACAGTGATGTTATAATATGAGCTTTTACTATAATAAAAATGTTGAAATTGTGCTGGCGAGTTTCACTTTAAGAGAGATCGAGACTCAAACTTGTGATGTTCCGTATAAATGTGTGGGAAATACACCAACATAAAAAATAAAAAAAAATTGCATGAAAGGTGTGGCATAGTTGTTAAATTCAACGTAAAAAAGTAAAAATTCTCGTTTTATTTTTAAAAGGGGTGAGTGACATGCCCTTTCCATCCTTTACATGTACGTTTCTTAGCAACCAAGTCCTTGCAAGCCTGCAACGTGCAACCTCTTTATAAAGTAATAATAAGAAATACTGTATTTCCTTTAGATGATTTTAATTATTTGTTCTTTTGAGTTAAGACTAACCCCTAAAATCTATCAAAAATAATAACTTTATATGAATCATAATATACATAGATATATTTTCACAATAATTATATAGTTTAAGTCGTTTTATAAATCAAACGTCATCTAAACTTGATTTTATAAAATAAATCAATAAGATATTAAAAAATGTACTTAAATTGCTGATGCAACATTCCTCCACATCTTATTTCATTCTCTTCAAATCATGTTTTACGAACATGGACAGTAAAAGCCGATACAATAAATAAAGGGTATGGTCGTATGATTATAATAAAAAGGGTATTACGCGTCATTCTATTGTTTTAAAGAGAATGTCATTTTGATAATTGTGTCAAATACGTCAGCTCATTATGTCTTATATATCCATTGTATTAAATATCAGTTCACTGTGTCAAATATTTTACATCATTTGTTATATGTATTCATCATTGTGTTCTACGTTTTAAATAACTTTGTGTTAATTTTGTCATTATTTCTATAGATTAATACTTGCTATCAATCATTATGTTTTACACTTAAAAATATATAATGATATAATTTAATCAATGTACTTTTCAAAACTCATAGTGGTAAAGATAATACAATGTGTTATTTTTATTATTGTTTTTTATAGATTATATAAACTTGTTGATATATATCTATCATTGTGTTTTACAATTAGAAATATACAATAAAGTTACTTAACCTATGTATTTTTCAAAACTTATAGTGTTTAATATAACACAATTACAATCAAAAAACACAATGAGTCACTGTTTTATTTTGTCATTGTTTTTAATGAATTAGATTAATTAGTTGTTAATTTATTATTATGTTTTACATATTAGAGATACGCAACAATATTATTTCATTATTATATTTTTTTAAATTTCATCATTATAGAAAAATACAATAACTAACAAAAAAACACAATGAACTGCACTAAAGACACAATAACGAGATATGAGCTTAAAATCGTAAAAAAATTATTATATTTTTATATAAGTACTCATTTTAAAGATAAAAAAACACTCATTTTTATGGTGTAACTTTTATAAAAAAAAATAGTATCATACATAAAAGTTATGAACGTTTACTAAAAATGAGAGAACTTGCAAAAAATCAACAAAAATAGTTATTTCTAATATAACCCTTTAACAAATTTTTACATGCAATTTAATTTCAACCATTGATTTAAAAGATCGATGATTGATATTATTTTTTACACTTTTTAGTTTTATGAGCTTTTTTGTTTAACTTTCCCTCTGATAAGTCACTATGTTTAAATAGTCAAACTTATTTTCATTATAATCAAAATAACACAATTTTAAATTTGGCTATATTTTCACACTCAAGTTATATACAATGAATAGGTCAACCGTCAAAAAATAAACATTTCCCCATTCGGATATGGAATTCAATTCTACATGTTTAAAATAAGGAGGATTGAATACGATAGGTCTTACTTAAACATCATCAAACATAATATCTCAACTAAAATACATAATAAATTTCCCTAAACAAATGAAAAAAGATAGCTAGCTAGCAGATACGCATTTCTTCAACCCAAAGCTTCATATACTCACCAACTCGATCTATAGTAGTAGCAGCCTTGTCTTTTAAGCAAAAACCCACTCCATACTTGATTCCACCAGGCCATATATATTTTATAATCATAAGTACGTACTAGCTAGCTCCTTGCACCGGCCACAATTAAGATCCCTAGTACGTTTATGGGTTCTCTTCAGTCGCCAATACCCACTCCAACCGCAGCAATGCTGGAGACATCATGTGCTATTTGCTCCAAGAATTACAGGCATGCATCTCTTATCTTATTTCTATATATATATGCTTCACTTTAAGGTCCCGTAACTTATTCATACTCACAAACTGATTTTTACAACTGGAATTGAAATTTGTTGCAGATCTAGCCACCAATTTACTGCCATAATCACTACACACTACACTGTATACAACAAAATAATATAAAGCTTTTGTAATATATTTCATTAAGACTTGAAAAGGTTGCATTATATAAGGCTTATAAAGGTTGTGTTAGCCTAAAACAACATTTTTTTTTGTCAAAAACTGAAGTTGTATTAGATGTAAGCAGCCTTTTAATTTGTTAGGTGAAGCAAACATTTTTTTTAGCAAATACAACATTTTTATTAACAAATGCAATATTTTTTATAAAGTTGCTTCTAAAATATTGCATGAGACTCATTTTTCTATTAATGACGTACAGTCGCTAAAATAATGACTAAACCCATTTCGGTCAAATTACAATGGCAAAAATTGTGACCATTCTGAGATCCGGTTGCAAAACAATCAGAAAAATAAAAAAAAAGCTACAAAAGTTAATATCCGGTTGCAAAAACGGAGACTAAAACAAATCAATTAAACTAATCATCTGTTGTAATACAGTTAAAAATATAAAACATAAGTATATTAAATTTGATATTAGTAGCTAGCTAGTTTATATTTATGCTATGTGACAGATGATTTGGGATGAAGTCGGGGAAGATCAACTGGAACGAGAGAAAGTTTTAGTTGATCTGGAGCACGAGTGTCTTCAAGTATATAGAAGGAAAGTCGACAATGCGAATATGTCGCGGGCACGCCTGCATCAAGAGTTGGCGGATTCGGAGGCTCAGTTTACTCATCTGCTTTTGTCACTAGATGAACGTTCTCTTCCTACTAGGGTAAATTCAATTACAGTTTTGTTTTTATAAATGTGACCATACTAATTTCATATAATTAATATTTTGGTCTCATATAAGGTATTAATGTGGTACGATGCACATGATTAATTTTCAAATATATCTATGAATCTATTTATAAATGTGACCTAATTTCACATTTCTTTGTGTTTGATCTAATAAACTGTAAACTATCGTGTTGATCATATTGTAGCCGGAGAAAATGGCGGGAACACTAAAAGAGCAACTCGGGGCGATTACACCCGCGCTACAGAAGTTGCGAATGAAGAAGGCCGAGAGAATGAAACAGTTTGAAAGCATACAATCAGAGATTCAAAAAATTCTGCAGAAATAGCTGGTCATCTCAGTATGACGATTTGGTACCTGATGTTACTGTAAATGAAAATGATCTTTCAATAAAGAGACTGGAAGAATATCAAATGGAGCTTCAAAGACTTCATGCTGACAAGGTACAACAAACTCGGTTTGTGACACAACTTTGTTAAAGTATTAGCGACAAGAAAATCATCGCAAATTGGCAAGAAAATCTGTTGCAATAAACGTAAATCCGTTGTAATATTAGTGGAGAGATTTAGTTTTTTTTTTTTTTTTTTTTTTTTTTTTTTTTTTTAACCGCTGATACGACGGTAATTTTCCATTTAAGATGCGTTGCAAAATAGTAAATGATTTGCAATGAAAATAGTTTCCGTCGCTAGTTTTTGACAAAAGTTACTTTCGTTGTTAGTTTTGCGCAAAAAATAAATTTAGTCAATACATAGTTTTGTAAAGAAAATAAATTTCATCATTAACTTTGTGACAGTACATAACTTTTGTCGCTAGTTTTGCTAAACTATGCTAACAATCTTCTCTTAATTAAAATGACTTTTACGGCGTGTCATTTCTGTCGCAATGCTGGCTGTTTCGAAGGTAGTGTCTATTGCGTAGCAAAAGTGACACTTGTTTTGACTGGTGATTAGTTATTAAAACTGTTTATTTGGTTATTGTTTTTTAGAAACAGATTTTGTAACCGTTTATTTCACGCATATACATTTAAACTTCATATGAAAACATACTAAAAATAAAAACACTTTGACGAGGAATCCCAAACACAACCTAATAACCCCTTTTTCGGACGTTTCATCAATAAATATTAGTAAAAATTAGGACTTGCTAACTATTAAGTTCTTATTTCTTTCGTTGATTCGTGATGAAACATAGAGTGACAGGCTTGAAAGGGTGAAAAACTACATAAGCAAGATCGAAAACTTTCGGCTACATTAGGAATGGATTCATCGATGCTTCACAATCTTGGGAACTCTTTGAAAAACTTATGGGAACTGTTGACACGCCTTTCAACGATCGCCGATTATTTTCGCACATTTCTAGCTCAACGAGTTTGACAGACATCTCCACTCCGGGAAGCCTAGCCATCACAATGATCGAGCAGGTTGGAAACAAAAATCAAGTTACAGTATATATATGCAATCAGAAGTATCAACACTTTGAATGACGTTTTTGATGAAATGTTACAGGCAGAGGCTGAAGTTGAAAGATTAGATCAACTAAAAGCTAGCAAGATGAAAGAACTTCTTGTCAAGAAGCAGATGGAGCTTGAAAACATCTGCAGGAAGTCGCATATGAAAGTTCCTCCATTGTCAGAGATGGATCATATTGTGTAATTTCAATAAAGCGTGGTTAGATTTCTCACTTCTCACCCTTGAACCCTGTATGCTAATAGTTTAGAGAAAAGTAGATATATAAAAGACTTAATTACACGGGTGGTCTCTTTGGTTAGGCTTAATTTCACTTTTGCTCCTTAACGTTTGAAATTACTAACTCTTTGAAATTACAAGTTTGGTCCAAAACTTTATATAAACGTAACAACGATGGTCCCTGAAATGGATGGACGTTAACTTTTGCTCCCTAACTCTTTGAATACCATTTTATTTAAAAGATAGTCCCCACCTGGATCATCATCTTCCCAGCCCACCCGCCACCACCTCCTCCACACCTTCATCCACCACCATCACCGGCAAACACCAACAAATCGGCTGGTATCTTCACCGGCGACCCGTCACCACCATACTTCATTTCCCCCACCATGTCTCCTTTAACTACCACTCTCGCTCAACCCATCCACCAACATCACTATCACCATCACCGGCGCACCACCACATCACACCCATCCACCCTCACCGACCACCCTTCGAGAATAATGGGCCAGATCTGGTTGTGCTATGGCATACGATGGCGGTTATTTGGCATTCTTCCGGAATCATCTTCCTTTGCTGGAGAAGATGACCGGAAAACTGAACTTCCGAGGAAGACGATAACGACGATGTTACGTGGGGTGGTATGGTGCTGGTGATGATGATGGTGAAGGTGATGCTGGTAACGGTAGTTGAAGATGGTGTTGGTGGTTGAAGGTTGAAGGTGGTGGTGGTTGAAGGTTGAAGGTGGTGATGGTGGTGTTGGTTGAAGGTTGAAGGAGGTGGTGGTTGAAAGTGGTGCTGGTGGTAACAGTGGTTGAAGGAGGTGGGGGTGGTAGTTGAAGATGGAGGCTTTAATAGTGGTAGGAGAAGTAGTCTAGACGGAGAAGAAGAAAGGTGAAAATGGATATTTTTGTCATTTCACACACACTTAACAGCAATAATTAACGTCCATCCGTTTTAGAAACCATCGTTGTTACGTTTGTGTAAAATTTTGAACCAACCTTTTAATTTTAAAGAGTTAGGGACCAAAAGTGAAATCAGTTCTAACCATAGGGACCACCCGTGTAGTTAAATCTATATAAAATGACTGATTTAGTAAGGGATCGGGGGTGTATTCAATTAAGAAAAAGATTTTTACATGTTTTTTATTCTTAAAAACATGAATTACGTATTTCTCAAGTCAACAAATTAATTATATATTTATTTTTCTTAAAACATGTAATTACATATTTATTCATTCATTAATATTAATTTATTGAATGACTATTTTACCTTTATTTTTATTATGGTATTTTTAAATATTGATTTTTGATATTGTAAATGGTTTTAAAAACTTTGACAATTGTTTTTGTATTTAGAGATGTAACTTTGATTATCGATGATTATTGTTTCGAAATATAGTTAAAAACTTTTATATTGGTAGATGTAATTTTGTTGTTTTTATTCATAAGGAATGCTTGAATTTGGAGAAATATAAAATTGATGGTCTTAGAGCATTCACAGTATGTTTCCTATTTTTATGCGAGTGGATGTCCTGTATTATAGGGGATGATTATGAGTGGTTGTGAGTGAATGAGAAATAAAATTTATGAGGGTTGTACCGTGATTCCTCAGGGGAATCACAGTAAAACCTCCATAATTGTTTAATAATTTTTAAAGTGATTGTAAGTGAATGACAAAGAACATGTAATAGTAATGTAAGAATGAATATTATTTAATTGAAAAGTAAAAAGAAAAAATAGTAATTTTTAGTGTAATTATAAATATGTGAATGGAGAATGGATTGTGAATGCTCTTAGGAATGGAGATATATAAATATCACTTGGTAGAAATAAAAGTAAACAATTATTTAATAAGTTCATTATAATAAATTAGATAAATATGTTATACATGTTTAAGACCGGGAGATATGAAATTAATTTTTATGCTTGAGGAAATATGTAATTATTTGAAATAAAAAGAAGAGTACTTTTAGCACAACTTTATTGTATTTATCTTTAAATAAAAGTCAAATTTTGAAGTCAAACAAACTAATTAGTAATATGCAAACATCATGTTAGGGGAGATGGACTATGCTGATCTTCTAAACAGCATCGATCAACAGATAGCGAAGGCCGAAGATGAAGCATCGAGTAGGAAGATGATTATGGAGAAGGTCGAGAAATGGGTGCTTGCACGTGATGAGGAACGATGGCTAGAAGAGTATAACATGGTTAGTTATTGGATTGTCTTTGTTAACGTTATAACTTATGAACTTACATATATATGATTTCGTTTATTGTCTAGGACGAAAATAGGTATTCGGTTAGTAGAGGCGCTCACAAAAATCTAAAACGGGCTGAGCGTGCCGTGTAATGGTCAACAAAATACCATGTTGGTGGAGTCATTGATTGCAAAGGCAAAGAGTTGGAAGAAAAAGGAAAAAAGTGTTTTTCTACGACGAGGTAAAAAACATTTAATATGCATAAGTATTTAAGTTTCGAAAATCAAATTGTTTTTCCGTTATCAAAATTAATACACACACCATCAAACATGCAACTCTTACATGTTTGGAAGGTGTATGCTATTGTCGTGTACAAACCATCTTTTTTATTCTATAGGAATCGATGGTTGGTTGTGTAGGTGCCTTTATTGGCCTTGATGGAAGAGTATAATATGTCAAGACGCGAAAAAGAAGAAGAGAAGCAACGACATCAAAGGGTATGACTTTTACTAACAAAAATATGTATAATTTACCGTATATTCTTAAAACTAACATTATAACATGAAAGATTTTAATACATACAGGTGTTTTTTTGTCTTTGGTTATGTTTTACCTTTCAAAACATACATTTGTATTTGTGTGTAACAAAACAAAATGAGTCAAAAGTAAACATAAATAGTTAACTAGTTAACATCTATGATTTACTCTTGTAGGAAAAGAAATTGATGCAAAGTAAAGTCATGGCATTGCACGAGAGAGTAACATTGACCCGGCCAATCACGAGCTCTCGTAGTCGATTGGACCACATTCACGATGGGGATTTCAAAAGGGGTTCAACATGCATACAACTAGGAACGAGTTATATGAGACCCCCTTTCCAAAATGCACCATATGTAAAGGATGGATGTGGATCTCAAGGCCCAAAGAAATTTCCACGTAGACGTGTTGATCGTCATCTTAAAGAAGATGATCAAGTCTCCTCTATCGTCTAAGCATATTTTCTTACTCTATCGTCTTGACGAGATTGACTCCTTGTTAAACCATATCCACTCGTGTTAATCCAAACCTTTTATTAATAAGTTATCACAATATAATTGTATTCAACGTGCTAGATAATTGTTTTATAAATGTATAAAATATTCTATCATTGTATATGGACAAAGATTAAGTGTTATTGTTGTATTTTTTTCTGTTCATAACTATTTTTGTTATACATCCAACTTCACATATAGAGTTGCATAAATCGGTTATCTAAAACAAACAGGTTTAGTTATTAATTGATCCAATTAATGGTCAAAATGGTCCAAACAAGTTGCTTCAAAATTCGGTTCGGTTATTAACCAGGCTAAAAGAGTTTTAAAATTTTGGTTAATTAAAAAAAACCGATTCAGTCATTAACCAGTTTTTAATCGGTTAAATAGTCTTTTTTTATTACCGGTTGAAAATAAATGGTTTCTAACTAACTCGTGCAATGAGAATACTAGCTAGTTGTTCTTACCAGTTTCTCGACGGCTTCATAGAATAACTCTTTCTATTGGAAAATAGAGAGGTGGATCACTAGCCGAATCTTCTACTACGGAGTCAATTAGCGAGACCTTTTTATTGATTCTCGAATCTGTTCATCCACGAGCTACTATAAATTCGATGAAAGGAGTTACGGATAGCATTTAGACTAGATAAAATATTTCCACTAAGGGTTTTAGTAAATCCACATAACAACTAAAAACAATAGTTAATATGAAAAACTTGTAATATCCCCAAACGTGATTTGTTAGATATATATGAAGCGGAATACACACAATCACACACACACAAGAAAGCAATAAGCAAGAACACGAGGATTTTCATGGTTTACTGTGAATACTACGTCCACTGGCTGCACCTAATGTTTTTATATATTAGCTCAGTACAAAAATTACAATACATGATATCAATATATATAGATGTTGGCAAAAAAATCGAGTACAGACCCAACCCGAACCGTACCTGGTTCCGAGTAGTACACGGTAGTCCTTATACCCGGTTCCAACCATTTATGAAACAAACCCAACATGATTACTATTGACTATCCAGGGTTTTCAACTTAGTGAACAAGAACACAACTCATAGACTCAAGCCATCAACCCAACATGATTAGTATTATACTAAGAAGAGTAAGTTACACGGATAGTCCCTTAAGTTTACTTAAATTTCATATTTCGTCCTTAGGCTACAAAATTACAAGTTTAGTCCAAACGTTTGAACAAACATAACTGTTTCGTCCTTGGTCAAACGTCCATTAAAAAAATCTATTAAACTTTTCTGAACCTATTAACCATGCATATTTATTATTAATATTAATATTTGTGGGTCCTACTTCAATCACTAAGTTACTATCTCCTCCCTTAAAGTCTCCGACCACCTTCGCTTGTGATCGTCGTCGACCGTGTGGTGGTAGATCCGGTGGTGATAATGTGTCTATTCTTTCTTTTTTCATCTCTCAATATGTGATGGTTAAATCAAAATGGTGGATATGGTGGTAGTGGTGGAGATGGAAGTTGTTGACAATGGGGGTATGTGGTCGTGGTGGCGGTTGCCGGAGATAGGAGTATGTGGTGTTGATGGTGACCGCTGGAGATGGGTGTGTGTGGTGGTGGTTTGTTGTTACAGAAAGGAAGAAGAAAGATGATGGGGTAGGGTGGGGTGGGGGTGAGTTGAGTCTAATGTTCTAGGTAATATTGTTTTTAAGTTTTCTTTTCTAATTATATAATTGAAGGTACCCATTTAACGGTATTTACCATGATCATTAAACCGGGGAATGAAATGTGATACGTACTTACGTTTGTCGAAACCTTTGTAATAAACATGCAATTTTCCGTTCCTAGGGACGAAATATGAAATTCACGCAAAGTTCAGTACCATCTTGTAACTTACTCTACTTAGAATTATAGTTGATATGAGAAGCTCGAGAGAACTTTACATCAAGAATTATAGTTGTTGTTTATTGCTTGAAAGAATATGTTCTTGAAATATTAAATTTCTACAAAAGAAAAAAAGATAGCTTTTTATTTGTCTTCCATTAATTAGTAAGTGGGCTTCTAAGTTTGGGTTATTTTGTATTAGGGTGACTTTATAGAATTATAGAATAGTAATCAAGTTTTAAAAGTGTTTCAAATTAGGTTATTAAGTTTAAAAAATATTCCAATTAAGTCACTCAACTTTATGTTTTATTTAAATTAAAAGTTTTAATATGTTTTTTAGTATGTTTTTCTTTTTGTTTCAATTAGAATAATATCTATATATATATTATATATATATATATATATTTAATATATATATATATATATATATATATATAGTAATATATTTGTATGAATAATTTAGATTATTTGCTATGTAGTTGCTTGTTCGTTAAGTATTATTGTTATGCTAAACAAAACCATTAATTGAGCCAACTATGGATGAGCTTCCTAATAGATAAAAATAAAATTCCAATAATCTGTAAATGATGGTTTTTAGTCTTTTAATATTAACATCAAAAGTTTCAATGGGGCAAGTGGTTTAAAATGAGATGGGGGCGTAGTCCAATTTAAGAAAAAAAAGGAAGACATTTTACACTAATTGGGTTTATTTAAGCGGGGGCCTTGCCAGTTGCCACCCCTCACCTCCATATGGATCCGTTCCTGCTTACAAACCAAAGGTTAAATTGAAATTGAAATTGAAAATAATTATATTTACTGCCTCTTTTGGTTTGGTTTCTTTCAAACGTTGTAAAAGTGTATGGTGCGGAGGGATCGAGAGAAAAAAAAAAAATTATGAGAAATTCATGAAAATCACATTTAGTCAATTACATAATTTATAATTTTTTATTTTCTATAGTCCAAAACGTATTTAAATAAATTATGACACTAATCCTTTAGTTAATTATAAGTTGTTTAGATTCATCCATTCATGACAGAATGAAGATTGAATTACAAATATATAACTTGACTGAGTTACATATACGTAACTCATAATTTTTGCATATCTAACTTGAATGAGGCCATAAACATATATTATGGTAACATATACCTAACTCATGGTTTTTATAACTTTTTCATAGGTTATGGTTTTCTCATGAACCTTCGTGTCTATATTAGACCAAAATACACACAAGTATTTTTTTTTATTTGATTATTAAATTGCTTGGGTTAGAAAAAGTTTTCCCTTAAAAACGTAAAGTCTCTGTAGGTAATCAATAATCGAATCCAAAATAATTATCATTTGACTTAATTACATGGGTGGTCCCTGTGGTTCGACTTGATTTCACTTTTGGTCCCTAACTCTTAGAAATTACAAGGTTGGTCCAATAGTTGACACAAACATATCAGACTTGGTCCCTGAAGTGGATGGACGTTAATTATTGACGTTAAATACTTGTGAAATATCAAAAATACCCTTTGGCTTTATGGCCTACCACACCAACCCTACCCAATACCCTTCACTTTTTCTTCTTCGCCATTCAGACCTCCTACCACCATCAAAGCCTCCACCTTCAAGTCTTCAACCACCACCACCACCACCTTCAACTATCTTCACCACTAGCACCACCTTCAACCATCGTAACCACCGGCCCCACCTTTAACCACCACCAGCTGCACCACTTGCACCACCTTCAGCCTTCCACCACCACTTACCTACACCACCTTCAACCTTCAACCACTAGTACCGACACCACCTTCAACCACCGTCATCCCCCCTTGAAATGTCAAACCAATCACCGTTGTGGCCGTCAGCAATATACAACCAACCACCACCATTATTCACCACCGGTAATGTACAACGAACCATCGTTACCACTCGTTTACCACCACTAGAACACCAACAATGGCCACCATGACCTTATGGTGCTTTAATGGACGGGTGTTGGCAGGTGAGTCGGGGGTGAAGTGGTGTCGTGGGAGATGAGTGGAGAAGAAGAAGAAGGTGAGAGTAGGCCCATAGCGTGGTGGAGATTAGTCGTCGATGATGGGGAGACGGTAGATCGTCGGCGGTAAGGTGGTGGTTTGGGACCACTAGGTTGAAAGACACCAAGGGTATATTAGTTATTTTAAAAAAATTAATAGTCAAAGTTAACAGAAATCCGCTTCAGGGACTATCGTTATTACGTTTGTGCAAAATTTTGGAACAACCTTGTAATTTTAAAGAGTTAGAGACAAAAAGTAAAATCAGACCTAACCACAGGGACCACCCGTATATTAAGTCTTATCATTTTGTAACATAGATTACATTAAGTTCATTGGTTGTTAAAAAAATAAGATTAAAATGAAACCCAAAAGTTATTGAAAAATCATCTCCAAATTTGAATTACATAACAAAAGCCTTGAACTTTTTATTTACATACATAGTCATAATTAACATTCGCCGTAAGAATATAAATTACCAAAATAAATATACATCTTAAAAGTGAAAAAATAAAATCTTTCTTTAATTACTATCATATCGTTTAGGATAATAACCACCATAACGGCCAATCTTAAGCATTGTTTGTGGATGTAATTATTTTGTAGAAAACTTGTAACGGTATATATCTCATTAAAACCCAAAATCAAATCTTAATCATAGTTAGAAACCGTTGATATTTCCATAAATCTTTTTTGAAGGGCTGATATTTTCCAAATATAAATCAAATGGTTATGGCGGTTATGATCCTAAACCGTAATAACAAATCCATTTTATTTTTGAATATGAAAAGTTTGAATTAAAAAGTTTAAAAACTAGTTTTTAACTTCTAACATTTAACCCAGATTTCAAATATTGTTCTAAGGGTTTTGTTATTAATCCCGAATGAAAGCAACGTACATGCACTATTATCATTTTGTTTTTCTCAGTGTTCATGGTTAAGCGTTTAATTAGTAGGTCAAAAGATTTTCCGAACGATATGCATTCACAAACACACATAACTCAATTGAATTCAATATGCCATGTTATGTATCAGATAAAACTCAATTAAAACTCATAACTGCATATATATCTCCTAATTAACTTGCATCATAACTGAAAATCAAATAAAACTCATATAAAAATCTCATTTAATACGTAACCTTAGGCCAAAAATCATTTAATTATTATACATAATTATGAAAATGGAGTTTAATCTTATTACTGAAAACTACATCGATAAAAAAAACCAACAAACAAAAACTAGAAAGAAAAACGACTAAATGTTATCATAAAAACATACTAAAATAAATAAAACAGACGAAATCCGAAGAAATCTTGAATATAAATAAGTATGAACTAGCATCGTCCACTATATATAACACCACCCCTCAAACCATCTTCTTCTCCACAGCCATTTCCTCAAACACAACCACATTCGATTTTGAAGAAGATGACGATGAATAACCACCGACGAAAGCAAACTGTTTTGATGTTCCCATGGCTAGGCCATGGTCACATTTCTCCTTTCCTAGAACTAGCCAAAAAACTATCCAACACAAACCTCTTCAACATCTACCTTTGTTCCACTCCTGCTAACCTCCATTCCGTCAAGAAAACCTTAAGAAACGACTGCGGTTCGCCCTCCATTCGCCTCATCGAACTCTACCTTCCAACATTACCAGAGCTCCCACCGCACCTTCACACCACCAATGGCCTCCCTCACCATCTTATGCCCACCCTCAAACAAGCTTTCGACATGTCAAGCCCAAGGTTTTCAAGAATCTTGAAAACCCTACGACCCGATTTGCTCATTTACGACATGATTCAATCGTGGGCTCCGGTGTCAGCTGCTGCCCTTGGCATCCCTTCGGTGGTGTTCATCACCACAAGTGCTACCATGGCTGCCACCATGTTTCATCTCTACTCTCACTACTCCAAAGGCATTGCCTTTCCATTTCCCACTATTTATTTCCGCACGTACGAATACCGCCACGTGCATGAGATCCTCGAGAGCTCGGCCAACAACCGCAAGGATAAAGATCGTGTCATCGGATGTGTTGGGAGTTCATCAAGCATTGTTCTTGTTAAGTCTTTTAAGGAGATTGAAGGTAAGTACGCTGATTACTTATCTCATCTGACAGGTAAAAAGATCGTACCAGTGGGCCCGCTTGTTGCAGACCCGTGTCAAACGGATTTGAAACAAGACAGTGTGATCCAGTGGCTTGATACCAAAGACATTGGATCCACCGTCTTTGTTTCTTTTGGGAGTGAGTATTTTCTTTCTAGTGCTGATTTGGAGGAAATAGCCTATGGGCTAGAAATGAGCAATGTGAATTTCATTTGGGTTTTAAGGTTTCCAAAATGTGAAAGAAAAACACAACTTTCAGAACATTTGCCAATAGGGTTTCTTGAAAGGGTGAAAGATAGAGGCTTATTGGTTGAAGGGTGGGCTCCACAAACAAAAATATTAGCACACAAAAACATAGGTGGATTTGTGAGTCACTGTGGCTGGAGCTCAGTAATGGAAGCAATGAAATTTGGTGTTCCAATAATTGCAATGCCAATGCAGCTTGACCAGCCGGTCAACGCGCGGTTGGTGGTGGAGGTCGGGGTCGGGGTGGAGGTGGTTCGGGACGGGAACGGGCGGCTCATGCGGGAGAAGGTGGCCGCTGTGGTGCAGCGTGTGGTGGTGAGTAAGCTAGGGGAAGTTGCTAGAGAAAAAGCCAAGAAAATGAGTGTCAGTTTGAGGGAGCAAGGGGAGGAGGAGATAGATGTGGTGGTGGAGGAGCTGTTGGAACTGTGTGAAAGCGGTGGCGGCTGCCGCGGTGGTGATGGTGTTGGCGTTGGTGGTGGTGGTAGGAAGGGACTTCCGAAGACGAAAAGTGAGACATTTGCCATTAACATGTATTGTGCCGTGGAAACTGAAGTTTAAGATGACGTGAATGATTATGTTTTTATGTTTAGAAGTTAAGAAAAATACCGAAGAGAGACAAAACGGCTCTTTAGTCTGCTCCTTCAGAGTATCAAGTTAGATTTAGCTACCCTACGTAACTAGAGTTTGTTTTTGAAAATGTTTTTATCATGATTTTCACAATAACAAACTCATTTTCTATCTAATGTTATATTAAATTCATATCAAGTTCATATTTGGTTTTTTTAATCGATCTTCTTAATCATGTAACGTCACTCTCTTTCTTTGTTACAACTCCAATTTAAGAGAGAGAATTTTCTTTTTGTGGGTATCGAAGAACGCCACCTCAGTTATTCCTTCATCCATGTCACATTCACACGTGTACCATTTTTTTTATTAATACTTAATCCGCATCAAGTTAATAAAATCCGGTTAAACTTGACGATAACCTATGGTTTCATTTTATCCCTTTAATGAGGATCATAACTTGACGACTCCATAATCACAAAAGTCTAGTGGTTTTACGACTTAATTTATCCACAATCACACCTACGGCCGGTTTGATCCGCAACTGATATGGTCAACATTAATATGTCCCCTTAATTTGCCTTCCCGGCAATACAAACTTAATCAAGTAAATATTGTCCCTGTGTTTAAGAACATAGAGGTTAAAATGCAAATTAAAAGTTTGAAGGATTTATCAAATAATTTTCCGGTTTTAATATTCATTCACGTGTCTTAAAAATTGTTTAAATTAAATAATTATGAATTTAATTACGGTTTAGTTGATAATTTGAAGTTCGCATGTTATTTTGTATTAAAATTTAGAAATTATTAAATATTAACTAATTTGTATACTTGTTTGTTGGATCACTCAATATAATGTGTAGTAAATAGTTTTATAACAGAAAAGAATATTAGCATGTTATCTTATATTACATTTTATACATAAGTGAATAATAACTAATTCTTATAATTGTTTGTTGGATCACTCAATTTAATATGTTGTAAATAATTTTATAATAGAACCGAATAATATTAAGGTTTTGTATAGCAGCACTAGAGTTGACTAGTATGTACACTTTTAAGAGGTTTTAAGTGACATAGAATGGTGCTCACTGCTCAGGTCCTTGGAATCCGATACGATAGGGGCGAATTCCTCGCCTGAGTTTGTGTGTTTTTAACTCATTTGAACGTAAATGAAATCAAGGAATAACATGTTTGTTAAAGTGTAAACTAAATTGAAGTTAGAATAATTTTTTTGAAATGTTTGGATCATAAAAAAAACTAAAATCTATGAAATTTGAAAGAACTGAAAAAAGTTTATACTGATATCTTGTAATTTGTTTTGATTTATAAATTCGTAAAAATATTTTTAAAAGGAATAATCTAAGTACAACTGCTCATGTATGTTCTAGTCCCTCACTTCGTCTAATTGCTCACCCCCTAACTAATCTTTTATGTGAAGATTCTTCATTGCGCACCATATTATGCTTATTTTCTTCGATCGAATTTTGGTTTAGTTATCGTCGTCGTTTTTTTGAGTTGACAATGAAGTCAATTTTCATTCAGTCTTCATCGTTACCATATCATGCTTTATTTTCTTTCCTATACCCGAATCACAAGTCTCCTCGACCATCCATCTTTGATAATTTAATTATCGATTTTTGGAGTTGAGGCTAAACTTGATTCTCATTCAATCAGTTCTCATTACATTTCATCCTCAATCTTCATAATCGTCTGTTTTATCCTCGTCTTCTTCGACTTCATCCTTGACTTATAAAGACTAACATTAAATTAGGTGTGGTTCACAATACATCATCGCTAGTTTATTATTTACTATTCGTTGAAATGACATTTTGATTTAGCATTTGTTGTCATAGATTACTAGTTTACTCTTTATCATTGCCTACTTATAGAGATAGAGAAGAGGTCGATTTATAGTTCGACCTCAATTTCCCTAAAAAATTATCTCCAACAACAAAACCAAAGCATGTGAATACATAAATAAGATTTTTGAGGAAGATGTAAATTTTAAACTTTCTAATGAAATATTTAAATTTTTTGAATCGCATGAATGAAACTTGAAATCTTTTGAATAAGGCATGGAATAAAAATATATATAATTTCATGACTAACTAACCAAACATCTTTTTTTTATAAAATAAAATTAATTTCAATTTCAATCCATTTTAAAATTTTGAATCAAGCAGAGTCAAACCTTTTTCAATTAATAAACACCAATCATACCATCCACTCCACCACTTACCATGACCTCCTTCGTTTACACCCATATCTCAACCACCATTGCCTTCGTCACGAGCCCCACCCTTGCCCCTAACATAACATTCAAGCTACTTTAACACGTTTATAAATAAAAACATTCTTATCTTGCCAATCAAATGCATAAAAAAAATTGAGTTCAACTTGTTTAAATTAAAATTTACAGATTTTATTTATTTTAAAACTTTTAAAATTTGACAATTTCTCTGAATAACCTTAGATGAAAGGTATCAGAACGTTACGAGCCGCTTGAAATCGGGGAGGTTTTAGAAACCAAACCAAATCAAATCAAAATCAACGGAGACAAAACCTTAGTTTCTGATCTTCAAAACCGAGTCAATCATTGGTTTCAAATTCAATGGCTAACCTCCCAATTCTACAATTCGAAGACAAGATATTGGAAACGGTGGATCAAAACCCTGTGGTCGTCGTTATCGGGGAGACAGGCTCAGGGAAAAGCACTCAACTCTCTCAAATCTTACACAGAAGTGGCTACACCAAGGCCGGTGCCATCGCCGTCACTCAGCCCCGCCGTGTCGCTGCCGTATCTGTTTCTAGGTAACCATATCGTCCAACACCAACCATACTGTTTGTTGGTGAATGTGATTATACACACCTTATGTAATATCTCAACGGAATTCACGTAATTTGTTTATCTGTTATCATTAAGATTATGTACTTGAATATACAGAAGGGTTGCACAGGAGCTTGATGTCCAATTGGGTGATGAAGTTGGTTATGCCATAAG
Organism: Flaveria sonorensis; assembly: GCA_025506505.1. Lineage (NCBI taxonomy): Eukaryota > Viridiplantae > Streptophyta > Magnoliopsida > Asterales > Asteraceae > Flaveria > Flaveria sonorensis. The sequence continues at coordinate 902,196 of CM046434.1, forward strand.
ATTTGAGGATAGGACTTCAGAAAGAACTTGTATTAAGTAACCTAACTCTTTCAGTATATTATCGTGCCCGTTTTCTATGCCTAAACTCTTGCAATGTATAATGATTTCTAATTATGATTGTATAAAATTGCAACACCAGGTACCTGACTGATGGAGTACTTCTTCGTGAAAGTCTTTCTGACCCTGAGCTAAAACAATATTCAGTGATAATATTGGATGAAGCTCATGAAAGGAGTTTAAACACGTAAGATCTCATGCTATTTCTAGTAATCTAGACTGCATTATATGAAGATAATAAACTGATATTCATGAAGCTTTATTTGTTAGCCGAGTTAATGTTGTCATACTAGCTCATTATTGATTATTAATTTATTATCTTGGTTAGCTGAGTTAATGCTGTCATACTAGCTCAATATTGATCATTATCTTGGTGGAGGTTTATAATCTTAATTTATATATGTAGGGTAAATGAGAAAAACGTATGGACTTTACTTTTACACCATAAATTCTTTAACATTAGAACGTCAAAGGAGAAGTCCTCAGATTACAAACATCTCCCTTTTCGCATGATTAACCTCCCAAACTTATAGAAAACAAGATCGTTATTCCGTATGATTGCGGCCCCAAACTTATAAAGACTAAGGTCTTTTTTTTTTGCATGATCAAGTCCCAAAAGTTTATACGGAGGAATATATTTTGAGTTTTTGTAAGTTTAGCGACTTCATACTGCAAAAATAAAGTCGAAGGACTTACGTGCGGAATTAATCTGTGTAATATTTTTTAGGGATATATTGATGGGGCTGATGAAGCGGTTAATTAGACTGCGTGCCTCCAATCTGAAAGTGTTGGTCACTTCGGCCACTCTTGATGGTGAAAAGGTGTCAAAGTTTTTCTCTGATTGCCCAATTCTAAATGTTCCAGGGAAATTGTTCCCTGTAGAAATATCATATAGTTCAGAGCAACCCAAAAGTTATATTGAGTCTTCTTTGAGAAAAGCTATTGGTAAGCATAAATCCTTCTTTTTCATTCATGTTAATAACTGTGGTTGTTTGATCTGTGTTGTACTCGTGCTTGCATTTCATTTTCACTAGATAATATGTTAGGGATGTTTGGGATTGCTTATATAGACATTTATCTACTTATTGTGCTTTTAAAAGTAGACAAACACTTTTAAGCCTCTGGATGAAGAAATGTGTGAATGCTTTTATGCTTATTTTAGGGTAATATGTAAATAAATTGTTTTTTCAATAAGCAGTCTAAGACTGTTTATTCCATCTGATTACCCCCTAATTGTAATTAGTTGTAAGCGTACTCGCAAGCTGTAATAAGCAATCCTGAACATTTCCTTAATCTGCATGAGTTTTCAGATGCTATTCCTTCTTTTGTTATCATCTCTTATGTTATTTTAAAAGACGAATGTGCTAATTGCTATTGGACTTTTATGATGGTAAACTTTGTTGTAGACATACACGTTAATGAAGCTGAAGGGGACATATTGATATTTATGACTGGACAGGTAATTCATATTTCATGTCTTACAATAACTGTTTCCGTTGTAATAAAAATATTCTCCACATTGTGCAATATATGTTTTTGTTGTAATAATTTGTATTCTCCACATTGTACTTTTGTTATCTTTATTTAGAGAGTGATGAGATTTTCTTTAGGATGATATAGAGAAATTGGTATCCAAATTGGAGGAAAAAATTCAAAGCCTTGAGGCAGGATCTTGTATGGATGCATTAGTCCTCCCGCTTCATGGATCTTTGCCACCTGAAATGCAGGCAAGCCGTTAATCTCCCTTTTTTTTACTTTTCTGACTCTGATACGTTGGTGCAATTTTGCTCCATTTTTTCTTGCGAATTAAGTTTTATTGTTATTTATAACCTCTTCTAAGTCTTGTATACAACCATTCTTGTTAACTAACAGTGCCAAGGTTCTATATGATTTCTGTAGGTGAGGGTATTTAGTCGTCCACCTCCAAATTGTAGGCGTTTTATTGTGGCTACAAACATTGCTGAAACCTCTTTGACCGTTGATGGTGTTGTGTAAGTGATTTCACACTTGCAAGATGTTAACGTGGTCAATTTAGCAACAAGGTTTTGATTTGGAATGTTGCTTTATAATCGTAGGTATGTCATTGACTCTGGTTACGTGAAGCAACGGCAATATAATCCATCAACCGGAATGTATTCTCTCGATGTTGTTCAAATCAGCAGGTAATAACTAATGGTATCTGTTGGAGTTTACCTTTTATGATCTATTTGATGTTGTTGATAATCAATGGTTAAGTATTTGACTTCTACATAAGTTTAGATAGAAATTAGTTTATTTTTTATTTATTTAGGATTGAATCATTATTCTAGATGAACTTAGATTAAGATAGAATACAAATTAGATAAAAATTGGATTGGTTTAAATGTCTATATATTCTCAAGTTTTGATCATTATTTACTACAACAAAACATTATATCTTTTAGGCATACACACGTTTCTTTTTTGCTGCATATCATGACTAAATTTTTTTATATAATCTTCTGAACATTTGTTTTTGAGAACATTATTTTGGCTAATATAGGAAAAATTCTATAGACCTTCACTAAATCACACCTAAGTTACATGTTTATGTCCTAAACTTTCAAAATTCAACTCAAATGTCCTTTTTTATAAAATTTAGGGACCTGGTCATGTAAATAAAGATATTAACAAGCATTACTTCATTGATATTGTCTAAGTTAAGATTCTAATCATGTAAAAACAAATTCCAGACTTATGTACAACTTTAGCAGAAGTTCGTTAGGTTCTTTCTACAAATTCCTCATCTTGTTATTGGTTTACAACACATGATTTCTTTGAAATAGAATATTATCAAAATTTTATTTTAACATTTGATTGTAGGGTGCAGGCCAACCAACGAGCAGGGCGAGCTGGGAGAACGAGACCTGGGAAGTGCTATCGTTTATACCCTTTGGCTGTTTACCATGACAATTTGCTTGATGCTACTGTGCCTGAAATACAACGGTCTTCTCTAGCTGGAAGTGTTCTTTATTTAAAATCACTAGACCTTCCCGATATTGATATTCTAAAATTTGATTTTCTTGATCCACCTTCACGTACGTTTTGTTCTTTGTGCTACTCTTTAATGGATTAGTGACATAAATGAGTAGGACTGAGCTTCATAAAGCTTGAGAATGGCTTGTTTACATTCGAAGAGCTTGGGCTTGTTTTCATCTTTGCATGTAAAGCTCGAGTTTCGCTCGTGATTGGTCATACTCGTTCGAGCTTTTAGTAGGCTCAGCTCACTTACATACATAATATGTATAGTTCTTCTATTGGCTAATATGATGACCCTTCATGACTTTTGCTGCAGTTGAGTCGTTACAAGATGCTCTTAAACAATTGTTTTTGATTGATGCTATAGATGAAAATGGCACCATCACGAGTATAGGGAAAACTATGGCAGGTATTGCATTTCTCTACTAACCGAAGGCTCATTTTATTATCATGCTAAATTTAAGGGCTAAAGTATGTGGTGGACGCAGTAGGTTCCTATTTAAGATCATGTATATACTATATATTGATTACTGTAATGAATTTATAGGCCATCTAGTTATGTATTTGGTTGAACTTGTACCATTGCCTAAAAAATTTGTCGGATGATGAAAATAGCCTTATATTTTTTTAACCCACAATAAGTTTTAACTTGTAACTGTTAGGTGTAGGCTTTGGGTGATTTAATTTGGAGCAGTTGGGCTCGGCTGGCCCAAGTTCTAAATAGGCCCAGTTTAGTTAGATTATTAACTAAAGCGATTAACCCTATTGTAGCCTATAAATATATCTCATTGTACTTGTAATCATTATCACTCAATAAAAAGAAAACCCTAGTTGCCCCAAGAGGACGTAGGTTGCACACCGCGACCGAACCTCTATCTGTTACTGTTTATTTGTTCTCTATTGTGTGTGTTCGTACCAATTTGATCCTAACAGGGTAACAGTAACATGACACCTCATCAACTGTATCTTCGATTCATCAAAAAAGTTATAATGGCATTTCCACCTGATATGTTTTTGGCCGTAGTTGCTATAAATGAATCAGAAATAAACTTGGGGCGACCTATAGAGTTTATTTAATGTATGGGTGGCCTTGATGGAAAAAAATTAAATACTTAGCTGGTTTTCACATACATTATTCCAAAACTTGAACAACATAGGAAAGAAAAACAAAAAGAGAAGTTTAAAAAAAAATGGTTTATTAAAAAGGATTTTTTTTATGTATGTAACATGTTGATATTTGTCTTAATTGTATTGTGTCACATAAAACCTCTTAAACTATTTCATTAAAAATGTATAGCTTTTGAAATGATATAACTTCTTTTTTCATATTTGACACACTAATTATAGATACAAAATAAAATGTTGGACAAAAAGGGTTTTGGCCAACTCGACCCATGTTAATGTTAGTTTAGTTTTGACCAATATCAATTTTCATTTGTTATGCAACCGGCTATCTTAATACTCTAGAAAACAGCCACAACTGAAAGCTAAAGGTGAACGAGTGGATTATTTAGACCTATCACACAATAAATTACCTTCGTTGCTGACCAGCTTAATGTTCTTGTGATAGAGCTTCCCTTGGAACCTTCACTAGCAAGGACCTTAATTGAGGCAAATGAGTATGATTGTTTGACCCAAGCTCTGACCGTAGTTTCTATGCTATCGGTTGAAGGTACATTGCTTCATGGACGAAGGTATACTTCATTACTTGCAAGCATGTTACTTAGATGTTTAATTATGGATGTTAAATTTTAAGTAGAAGTTCCACACTATCATGAGTAATCTTTTGATAGAATTTAAAATTTTAAGAACATGATAACCTCTATGGAATTGAATCGATGTGAGGTGATATATATTGAATGAAGAATCCTTTACTTGCTAGTAATGTGAAACACATGTGAAATGAATAACAATTCGTGAATAAGGGTTGTCGTTAGAAGAATATGTATTAAGATGATTAGCAATATTTATCATTAAATGTAGATTCTCACATGAAAAAATAGAAACTAATCTCCCATACACTTGTTTGCAATTTAGTAATTATGTTATTATCTTCGTTGATGTTACATGTTGAGATACATGTAGGGCTGCCAAGTAGCCGACCCAATTCGAGTTGTTTAAATTAATAGAGCTCAATGTCATGGAGTAAACTCTTGATTCTCTTGCGACATTTAGATTTGCTCTAACTCCAACCCTTTAACCAACAATGATAATATATTTGTATGTGTGTGTTTATTGGTAATCTTTATATACTAAATATGGTGTACGATGAAGTTTTTTAGGTGTGCGAGTGTATTCAAGCTCAATGTTTGAAGCTCGATCTCATACTGAAGCCTGAGCCCATCCATTAAACGGGCCCAAGCTCTGCTTGTGGCTTGTTTAGCTCGAGCTCATTCAAGCATTTAACGAGCGAAGCACTAGTAGCTCATCTTGCTAACATTTTTAGATATAAAGCATCCTTTAGGTGTTCAACCTGTTTAGCTTTTTGTTTTGAGATGTAAGTTTTTTGTGGGTCACTAGGTCCTTAGCCATATGTTATCTCCAATTCCTTACTAAGCTTTGTTCCAAACAAGAAAACATTTTGTAAATTGATAATCGATTGTTTCTTGATTTGCAGTAAAAGCATTGACAAGAAGAGGAAGCATCACCCTTCAGACCTTCCTGATGGTTCAGGATGGGGTGATCACATACAGTTACTTCAGATTTATGAGCTTTGGGACCAAACTGACTATAGTATTGACTGGTGTAAAGATAACAACTTACAGGTAGTTTTTTCTTTTTGAACCAAGTATAATTGTATGCAATTTTGATTCTCATTCCTAGGTATCAAAAGCCAGGTAATGGCACCAACGTGTTGTATGGTTATTGTTAGAAACTTAGTATTGTATAAACTATTTAAATAGAAATTTGAGTTAGAACGGGAACTGGGATACTCAAAATTTTGGAATCCTGATTGATCTTGATTTCCTCTCTGCTGACTATGGATACTTATATAAGGTTATTCCTATCTGTTAGATTGAAATGCATTTATGGCACAGGGGTGTTTGTATGTAAGGCGGAATACTATACTTAAAATGTATCAAAAATAGAGATCCGATTTTATAATCTCACGGCATCTGAGCCGCACTAGAGCCTTGGCTGGGCTTTTACGGAACTCTAGGTCCTGCTGGTGCCAACTCTATTGGAGCCCTAGCTGACCCCCTCCACCACCACAAGTCCACAACCATCACTTGATTCCATTCCTATATTCTGAGCACTTCTGACCAGCATAGGAACAAATGTTCTTGTTTATGATTTCTCTGAAGCTTTGTTTGGGAAATCCTTCCATTGCTAAGTTTCAATGCAAAACAAACTGTTGCTGCCGCCAGAGCACAGTTAACTGCTTCCAGTTTCCACTACCCTGCTGAGGCGGATCTCTAGGTCCCCTGCACTCGGACTGCAATTGTTCTTGTTCATGTCTTTATGCCATGTTCGCGTCAGCACAGTGACCCTGTCTTGTTCTTGTTCATGTTGTCTGGATGGAGACTCACTGATAGTCAGAATGGCTCTTTGGAATGCAATGGAATATCAAGTCTCGTGTATTGCCTAGAACTATCTTGCTACAAAGATGCGGGGGACTTCCAATTCTTTTCTTCATGACTTGCAACAAAGACCTTATATCTAATGTGAATACCAATGTAACCCGTTGGACTCACTAACAGTTCTTCATGCCCAATTATGGACATAGGATCCACTACAACTTGCCAAATTTCAATTATCATTTGTTCTGTATGTTCTTACTTTTCCAGATTGCTTCTTGTCAAATTACAGTGCAATCTTATATTCACCAGTGTTTTTTCAGATACTTGGGATAAACCAAGTGATTATCATATGTTTTGAGCCTTGTGATTTTTGCCGTTTTTTACCTTGTTCTCTCTATCCACGTTTGATTCAAGCAACCACCTCGCTTGTGCTTGGCCTGAAGCCTGCGCGGCTGCGCTTCCATCATGCCTTGTGTATACCTGAGCCTTTAGGCGCACACCTAGAGTGCTTTTGACTACATAGATATGCTTCTTTTCCTACTATAAATTCATGTATTTACATACTAGGTAAATACACACTTCTTCAAGAACCAATGAAGGAATCTAATGTGTTGTGCCATATGAATTCTTGCTTAAAAGTTTGGACTTACAATTTGCTTTGTTAAAATTATTAAATTTAGGTACGGGGGATGCTATTCGCCAAAGATGTCCGCAAACAGCTGTCTCAAATAATGCAGAAGATTGCAAAAGGTTAGCCATGAACCAACTTCGAGGTTACCGAAATACATACACTCAAAATCTGTATTCAATTTATCAAATTATAAGATATCAAATTAAAGTGAGTGTTTGATTATTAGTCAAATATCTATAATATCCCAACATCATGGTCCGAAGTCTATTGGCAAAGGGGTACTTCGTGATTGAAACTTCTCCAAAAAAGTGAATGTCTCATTTTCTGGGGGATTTTTCAAAGGAAACTTCATTTTTATATAGTTACGGCTTGCTACTCTCTGTCCCTATATTTATTGTTCACATTATTGTTTTTTGTAATCCCAAACTAATTGTCATATTTCAATAAAAAAAATTTTATTTAATAGTTCTCTTAGCCAGTCAAATCAGTGGTGTTGTAAATGCAATGGTAAAAATGAAATTCTGTTAACTGAAACTTGTATAAGTTGTACATATCTTAAGATGTTTTTTGTTGGACTATAAATTGAGACGCAGGGAGTATATATGACTGTTTTTGTTGAAAAAGTTTAATAACCAATCATATATGTCCTAAATTTCATAATATCATATCTACCCTTATGAAAAGTTAACTAATCATATTTCTTCATTTCATAATAAGTAAAATAAAATCAGTTGCTTATACATTCTGCTTCAGTGAATTAACGAAGCAGACATCATGCAGTGAGATGATTCACAGTAATAACGTTTTTATACTCATTCACTTTTATGAAGGGAATATAATATTTCTTGACGTTTTGAAAAGATAAATGCGATATTGAAAATTTAGAAATGTATATAACAAAATTTTAAATTTTAGAAGGACATATATGAATAAGCCTTGTTTTCATATCAGGGAGCTTGGATATAAAGAGAAAGGAAAGACGGAGTGATAGACAACATGATTATAAGAATTTAAGGAAGTCTCTATGTGTTGGCTATGCAAGCCAGCTGGCTGAAAGGATGATTCGACATAATGGTTATAGAACTCTTGGCTTCAAGTCTCAGCTTGTTCAGGTAAAAAATAATAGTGTAGTTGGGGCAAACTGCACAAGTGAAAATGAATTTTACAGTTTTTCCTGATTTCAGCAATCAACTTCAGTTTAGGCGCACAACAGAAACCAACTTACATATTATTACTGGTTCTAGCAATCAAAGAATATTTTATTACCAATTGTAGCAACAAACCAGCTAACCCCGTGAGATCTTACTATTGTTTTAGTGTATATGCCAGGCAGCAACTTATAGGACATTTATTATATATTTTAAAATATAACTTTTAGAAAAGGTGGGTTTTCTTTTTTAAACTTGTAAATGCTTTGTTTTTAACTTCTTTCCGCATAAGCAAATTTTGCATTTGGGCTGCGGTGGCAGTGATTTGAGCAACCGACTTTAAATTTTGGCTCAAAACAAACAGGCACTTACACATCTTTACCGATTTTAGTAATTAATTTACATTTTATTGCCAGTTGTTATAACATATGATCTAAACCGGTAGCAGGTCATTCATTTTGCTAATTCCACGGATAATTTTAAAGTATCATCTTATTTGTCATTTTAGTATATATGTGTATGCCACTTGGGATTTGAAGTGACATTTAATAATTATTTTTATTTAGAGCTTAAAAGATCATTTTTCCGAATTGGTATCTAAATTTAATTTTGAGTAAATCACACTTTTCGTCCTTTAAGTTTGTAGCAAATTTCAAGAATTGTCCTCAAAATAAGGAAATTACAAAAATTGTCCTTTACATTCAAGTTTTGTAACAATTTTCATCCTTTCCCCTAACGTCCGTTTATTTTTAATGTTAAATCTGCGCATGTGCCCCACATGTGAGGGTAAAATGGTCTTTTTAAAGCTAAAGGACTATTTATGTAATTTGTTTTAATCTTTGTCTCTTTTTTTACTTCTCTCTCTCTCTCTCTCTCACTCTCTCTCTCCTCTGCACTAATCTCCCGCGACGCCATCATCCACCGTCGTCACCGCCATCGTCGCCACTGCCATCGTCGCCACTGCCATCGTCGCCACCACCTGTATGTGACTGAAGATGATGGTGTGGTATGTGGATTTAGGTCACATGAGAGTCTCCAACCACATATCTAAAATCTTGAAACCCATCCTCATCTGAAATCGTGAAATTAGACGGGGAAAATAAATGTTCACGGTGATGGTTGTGATGATGGGGGTATGGAACGACCCCATCTCCACCTATTTGCGACTGAAGATGGTGGTTTGGTTTGTGGATTTGGGAATCGATGGTGATGGATCTGGTGGGAGAAGAGGGGTAGCGATGATGATGGATATGGTGTTTGAAAGGTAGCGATGGTGATGGATCTGGTGTGTGTTTCTAGAGATGATGAAGATGGAAGATGTGTGGTGGTGATGGAGGAGGGCGCACGGTGGTGGCGATGGTAGGGGATTACGACTGTGTATAGACAGAGGGGAGAAGATGCTGGTGCGGCGGCGGCGGGTGAGGAATGATGATGACGACGGTGGAGGAGGGTCGGCGGTGGAGGAGGGGCCGGCGGTGGGGAGGGGCCGGTGGTGGAGGAGGGCCGGCAGTGGAGGAAGGCCAGCAGTGGAGGTAGGGCGGTAGATTGATGTTCTTTGTGTAGAGAGAGAAGAGTGGGGTAGGGTGGGTGGAATGAAGATAAAAAGACCAATTTACCCTCATGTGCAAGACATGTGACTTGATTTAACGACTAAAACAAACGGACGTTAGGGGAAAGGACTGAACGTGTATCAAAACTTGAATGTAAAGAACAATTCTTGTAATTTCCTTAGTTTAAGGACAATTCTTGAAATTTACTACAAACTTAAAGGACGAAATTTGTAATTTACTCTTTAATTTTTTTTAAACTTTTTCTCACATAAGCATTTTTGCATATGTCTCATATGATGTCACAGCTCACATGGCATCAAGCAGTACCACATCAGCAATTAACTAATGAAATCAGTTTAAATTCAGTGATAAATTGCAAGTTAGTTTCAATGTTACAAAATTTAAAATCGGGTAAAACCAGTAAGCTTGTTTCTATTTCGTGCATCTTGCCCTATCACAAATACTCTAGATTTTAAAATTGTCAACATTATTTTTATGGTCAAACAAACTACCCCTTTCATCGCATAAAAATTGTAACTGTTGAATTGGCACATTGTTTGAGAAAAAGAAATTTGGTAACTATATAACCTACCAAAAAGAGAGAAAAAACTGGGTTGTAACTTTTTTCATTTGTTTCTATTTACTTGCATTTTAGGTGCATCCGTCTTCTGTATTGAGAACAGATGATGAAGGAATGCTTCCAAATTATGTTGTATACCATGAACTTATATCTACTTCACGCCCTTTTATGCGTAATGTTTGTGAAGTAGAGATGCAATGGGTTACCCCGATATTGCAGAAGCTTGAGAAACTAAATGTTAACAAACTCAGGTACTTTTATATTCCTGATATTCACTTGTTTAGAGAGACATACACACATATTAGTAATTTTTAACTATATCTTTGTGCAATTGGACAACAATTTTGGGACAAAATGTACACACATACATATACATACTTCCTCCTTCGCAAAATTGTTGTCCAATTTAAAAAATATAATAGCTGTATATTTTTTTCCTATTTTATTCTTGATTACCCTTATCATTAAATCTGGCATTTTGTCTGGTCAATAGGTGTTTTGTATGTTTCTTAAATACGCATAAAAACACACACATGTACATGAATGATCAGTACTTCAGTTGTCACTGCACAAACCTCGACACTTAATTTATAATGTGTGTGATTTGGGATGGTGCTTTATGTTTCAAATAAAAGAAACAGCTAAAAATGAACATGTCAAACTGATAGGAACTGAATTAACTAAATAGCCAGCTTGATTACCAGATATGAAGGCCCTATTTGAGATGGGCAAAGTCTCCAAATACAAGGGAATTCAACACTTTTGATAATCTAGATCGAAACTACAAATGCAGAAAATAAAATGCTTAACTAAAACTAAGGAGGGAACAATTATGGCCTGGTCTTCACCGTCTCCTGATTTCCTGGATCACTCTCCCTCACCTCCACAATTGAAAGTTTTCCCTCCATTCGGTTTCCCTCCATGGAATGTTTGAAACTGACACAAAGAGTCTAAAACATCGAAAACAAACAGTAAACCCTTGAGGCGCAGCCTTTCTCACCGCCTCAGCTATATGAGGCGCACGTACAAAATAAACCCCCTGAGGCGCCGCCTCAGACTTGTTTCTGGGCGCCTCGCCTCGAGGCGCGCCTTGAGGTGCACGCCTCAACCGTTTTTTAAAACCATGGGTAATAGTATGTTTTATATATCCTAATTAACACACAGATTATTTGCAAGTTGCAACTTTTGTTCTAGGAAAGTGTTTGCGTGTCAATTAACCACATTTGACTTGTTTCAACCTAGACTAAATGATGCCCTGTTCAACTCGATCCAAACCCCTCTCCCAACCTGTTGAACTGGCAATTTTGCCACCAATATTTATATGTATATCTACATTTAATGATTCTGTTACTATCTTTGAAGCAGTGGTGGATCCAACCATCCCATGGAGAACAAAGAAGAAAACTCAAATATTCCCAAGAAAGAGGTAAACAATGTGGTGCCCACTGATGACTCCAACAGTAGAATACAAGCGGCCCGTGACCGATTTCTTGCCCGTAAAGCAAATAAATAGAAAATTTTGTATTCTGTGGTGACTGGTGACCCGCCCATTTGACGCTTACACTACATGAACATGCAGTTTGTGAGAGAGAACTATTGACACCGTATGATGGATAAACAACCCTTATTTAACTAAGTTTTTGAATTTATTGGTTATAGATTCTAGCCTTGATACTGACATGTAAATTTCTTCTGAGCAGTTACAAGTATAATAATAAAAGTAGATACCATGATTACTGATTCGAAGTGCACTTGTCATCAGGTAACCCTGTATTTTACTTTGTTAAGTAGCTATTTAATTACACAATTTTGTGTCCTTGGTGAGTTTGTTTTGAACATGGGATGATCCTTGCTGTCAAGACAGAATTAGAAAAATTTCTTTGTGACTTTGTTTATTAGTTAAATGGATTTGTTTCAATATGATTATTCTCTAATTGTGATTTGGTCATATGGTCGAGTTAATTAATCATATGATGGATTATATCTATTTATGATTATAATTTTCTATCTTATCAACCTTGCTTATTGACTTTAACTTGTAGTCTTATATGATGCAACTATAATGTGGTTTCAAGTTGCCAAAAGCACTATAAAAGTTGCCAAAAGTGTAATGCAATTTTGTTCTACTGGATCTGTCTTTAAAACAATTTCATGCTTTAGTTGATTGGCAAATCGCGGGTAATGATTGAAGATAAAATGATTTTGGTAGCTCTTAATATTTCACCCATTTAACCCATCAAAGATGACCTCATTTCAACCATAGATTTACATCATATGCCACCAAAATAAATCGTGATTTATATTGTTTTACTGGTGCTTATATGTTCATACTGATTTATAGCAACTCGGAGTAACCATGAGAACCAGCATGTAGTCTTTTACGCATAGTATCTCGTTATTTTTCGTAAAACAACCTAAATAAAAATAGGTTTTCTTCAAGTTAAAAAAAGCCCTATATAATTTTACATCAAATGCAACCAAGTCTCAATATTTTTATTATGGTGAAATACAGCGTTAAGTCTTCAAACTTTAGTGGTTCATTACCTAATGATCATGAAAAGCATATTTATAATAATAATAATATCAAACAAATAAATAAAATGCATTACATTTGCACGTAACGAGGAATTACATAGTACTTTAAAAATCAAACAACCAACACCATCTACACACTAAGATATACATTTTGAAAGTTGAAATTTTCATGCTTGATGCAAATTTCAAGGGTTATTGGCAGAATGTGATATCAAGTAAATGATTGTTGATGTCATCATTCCCAATAACCCACCAGCGATAACCTGCAAAATAATGTAAATAAACAATCACCGTTACATTATTTTATTATATTAGAATTCAACAAATCTTTGTAATATGAGCTACACCCTTCACCTATGGACCTAGCTATTTCCGAAGTTCTCCAAAATAACATTTTGTAAATCACATGATAAGGCAAACTTAAAACCCAATACAACACTATACATATACAATTAATTTTGGTTAAAAACATCAAGCTAAATATAATGGTAATCTAAATCTTTGAATGAGACAATTTAAAAGGTTGCATGCACTGTAAGAAGACTTTGGACATCCTTGATCCTTCTGACCGATTCTCTTTTTAGCTAAACTCATAATAGTCTAAATCTTCTGAGTAAAACATTTAAGAGGTTGTATGCATTACTGATATATTTGGGTGACTTTCAACCCATTTGACCTCTTAGCCTTTAGAAGATTGTATGCATTAAAAATAAAATTTGAAAAGAATTCAACATGATTGACCCATTTCACTTGTACACAATTTGATGATAGTATAAATATTTGAATAAAACAATTTGAAGAGGTTTTGTTGCAATAAAAGTAATCTTTAGTGACTTCCAACCCATCTAACCCATTTCCTTTTTAGCTAAACTTTTATTTGCACCGTTTGACCAGCTTAACTTAAAACACAACTCAAAGCGACTTATTTATGAAAACAGACCTGCGGAGGGGTGTGTCCAAGAAGTTCATGTAATGGCATGCTTTCAGCTAAGGGATGGTCCGCAGGAAGTTCATACACGATTTGATTCAGAACCTGAAATTTTCAATTTTAAACATGAAATCATGACACGTACCAGAATTTATGTAACCATTTTATCAACTAATAACTTTATGTAAAGTTGATGAGTAAAGAAATTCGTTAAAATGTTATACAAATTCTTGAAAAAGGAGAGATCAACCTCTGCTTGGCGCCCAGCTTGCAATCTAACACCAGTCGCATCATACATCACCTGTCATGAATTTCACCTTTAGAAGCACAAAATGCAAATGACATAAAGAGAGGTTGTATACAACTATACATAGGCCAAAGAATCAAAAGTTTTTATTAAGGCGACCCAAGTATCACAGAGAAAATTAGAGGCCGCCTAAGAATCTATTTGGTTTGTTTTTGTGGTTTCCAACAGAGAAAACATACCAAAAATTGTATAATGACAAAATGCCCGTAAATTTAAGGAGGTGGTCACTTATAGAAATTGTGGGTATTTTTGTCATTTTTACAACTATAGATCAGCAGATGTGACAAGCTTTAAATCAGAGGACATTTTTGCTATGTAAAATCTTTTAGCAAGTTTTTATTTTCCTGGAATCAGAATTTACAAAACCAAATTGATAAGTGGGTGGCATCGAAAATTGATTAATAGTTAGGTAAACTTAGTTTAAATTTGAATACTTGGTGGCCTTGACAAGTAATTATGAATACTTGAGTGGCCGGCCTATGAATACTTTATCCCTAAAACAAACTTCATAAAATGATTAAAAAGAATACTAGAGACTAAAGATCATACAATACAAGCTAAGATCAATGCAGTTGCAAAAGATGAACCACCAAGGCCATCATGTAAACCAACAGCAACAGCGAGAGCAGTTACTGTTGCAGAATGTGACGAAGGCATGCCTCCTGATCCTATAAGTCTCTTAGGATCCCAGCGGTGTTCCCAGTACCTGCATATCTACCAAATGATAGTAAGAATCACAGAATGTATCGCTAAATAAACCATCAATCACTTTCAAATTATGTGAACAAAGAGGCGTTTGGATCTGGATTTGAATTGTTTATTTGTAATAAATAGTTTAGACAATTTGACAGAAAGAATTAGAGTTCACATTTTGGGATTATCAAGTGTCAAATTACGCAGATTCGTAGAATTTCTTAAGGAACTGCAAGAAAACTTGGATCAACATGAACACACAACTGTCTCTAACTTTAAGAACCCCAGATTATTATATTAACTTAGAAATTTATAGTTATTCTTGTTCTTCAGTTTTTGCAATAATTGGTTCTAAATGTTTGGCGAAAAACTATAATAAATGTTCTTATTTTCCAATTATTTACGGTCACAATCATCTAATTTGGAGATCTGGACGCGATATAGCAGGAATCAATAAACCCTAGCATGAGAATGAACACGTAAAAGTTATGACTTAAAGCTGAGATCACGGTGTAACGTAGCAGCAGAAAAGTCTCCATCAATCACCTAGAAACGGAGACCGACAAAAAAATGAAGTAAATACAATCCAAAGCTTAAAAAACGTACCAGGTGATGAAGACCTTGATCGATTGCGCAAGAGCGAAGGCAACGAGTGCAGAAACGAGCACATAGTTCATGTACACAGGTTGTGAAGAAGATGAAGAGTTTGGAGCTGAATTATTATCAGAGGTGAAGAGCCTTGAAGTTGACGAAATCGCCAATTCACCTATGGATCTCATCTCTGTAAGATGCACAAGTGATTATGATTGATGACGCACAAGTTGACGAAATCGCCAATTCACCTTGTGCAGGAAGGAGATGAATGTTGAAGCTTGATGCTCTCCTTCGCTTCGCTTCGTTTCAACTAATTTATTATATTACATTACATGCTTCTACATATCATAGAATATGCTCTTATTATTTCTTGCAGATGCCCCTCACTATCAATTATTCGCAACCTTACAGCACAAGTGCACAATAATATATATATATATATATATATATATATATATATATATATATATATATATATATATATATATATATATATATATATATATATATATATATATATATATATATATATTTACGAACGAGATTTATATTTTATTAAATAAAATGACTTGTGTTTTACATTTAATTTTCTTGTTATAGCCAATTAATATTTGAGTTCAGGTACTTAACCGTTTTAACGCCCAAGATTAAATTCCCAAGTGAGCATCTATTTTCATTTTCCTTTTAAATAATTCGTTCTAAGTGCATTCACAGTAAAATCCCTAAAAATATGTGAGTGTGTTTTCTATATTATATGGAATGATTTTGAGTGGTTGTTAGTGAACAAAAGAGAAAATGTTACTGTTGATCGGTATATTTAAGAAATCACTGTTCAATCCCTATATTTTTTTAAATATTTTTGAAAATGGTTGTGAGTGGAAGAGATAAAAAAAAAGTAACGATAAGGATATAAAAATTATTATTTAATTAAAAAAAAAAGATAAAAGATAGTAATTTTTAATTTAATTATATGGATAAAGATAGAGAATTCACCGTGAATATTCTAAATTTTCTATTTTGATTTACCATAGAACCAACTATTCAACTAATAAAATAACTATTGTTCTGTTAAGTTAACGACATAAAACCAGGATTTCAAAACACATCCTTAAAAAAACGCTTAGGCCTTAAAGAAAGTGAAGTGTTGACTTATACCATGTATGTAAAGTATTTTTTTTTCTTTAAAATTAGAGGCTCTTATAATTTAAAGACCCTAGACCCAGACCTAAACTTTCTTAAATAGAGCATGTTTGAATTTTGTTACATAGAGCATATCTGAATTTTATTTAGTTTAAGATCATTCAAAAGTAAATTAGGTTGTTTCCCTTAAATTTTATTTAAACATACCTTTTAGTTATAAAGATTCTTTTTATTATATTTATTGGTATTTAAGATTATACATATATAAATACAGTATTTCGATCTACTTATGTTGTTTAATATCAGAATGATCAAACGGTGACTATTTAAGGACATGTTGAATATACGAATGCCTCTAAAACTAATTACAAGGTGAATGTAAGTTGTCTTAAGTGCATATAAACTAGTTACAACATTGCATTTAAACATGTCACAATGATTTGTCTTTTGAATGGCTCACGCTAAGCTTCTTTTCATTAATTTGTTTGAGGTTTTGAATCTTTTATAGTAAAAGAGTAAATTAATAGATCGCCTTCAACTTTTATACTTTCTAGGATCCTCTCTTCGGCAAGGTGATGCTCTACGATCGTAGGCAGCAGTGGCCGACCAGTAGGTGGTTCGGGTTCAAAAGTAAGATACTAAAGATGTTTCCTTGTGACTAGCATGTTGCTCTTAACCTCTCATGATATGGCTGTCCTCCATAGGGGCTTTAATGTGGCTCCTATGACTGCTCTCAATTGATTAGGGCGATGACTACTTGGGTTAGGTGGCTCATACTAGAAGCGCCTGTGGATAAACCATCATCCAATGCACCTTATGCCTTTTCGCACACAACATTGTCTTCGTTGTCAAGATTGGACACATGACATATTGCATGAATATAAACGTGCGTACGTACTTGTAATTTAAGAGAACCCATCCTAGAACGCACGTGTCTGCTTCGCATGCAAAAGTCATTTGCTGATATGTTAGTGTATGCATTGAACAAAAATAAATAAAAAAGAACAGAAAGGCATTATTAACTTATTCATCTGAATAGAATTACAAAAAAATAGCCCGACAACAATCCCTAATGTACAACACAGAGAACAAATGGCAGCAATCAATTATCAACCAACGGGCTTCTTGTTTATACGTGAGAGGATGATAACACTAATAGTAATAACCCATAACCCATACATACATATACATGCGTACGTACAACGATATTAATATCCATCAACGCTCAACCGTCAACCTACCATGAAAACCCAATCTTTACACTTCTTACCTGGAACCCAAAAGCTAGTCCCCTTTCACTAATCAATATACAACTTTCAATGCAAGTGGTACAAGTCATTATAGCAATATCGAGTGGTAAGGTACATCTTCTACAGCCACGAGCAGGATCACCTCACATTATTGTGCAATTGCATTTAGACTCTAGCATTGGAGGTTTCTTACTCTCTCCGTTATTTGAGTCCCGGACCCCGACTATACGCGTTCTCGGTTGGCCTTGGGTTTCTTCCGCGGCGTTTGAGGTTTTTGTCGGGTCGGTTTCGGCCTCTTTTTTCTGTCTAGACCGTTGAGACTTTGACGGGCGCTTGTGTGTGGTTTGAGTTTGAAGCACAGGTGGCCCAATATCAGATTTTCGGGTGGCAGGAATGAGTGGCCATGAACCGCCATCATCCAGGGGATCCAAACAGGTTTCTGTTTCCTTTTCGATGGCTATTGTTGCAGCAGTATGTGCCAGATTATGAACTATTGAGCTGCAAAAGAGTATTGTGTCTGTTGCTTCTTCTAAAGTCAAACTTCTTCCTTTCGTTTCGCCTTCGTGTTCGATCACAACAATCGATTCTCCTACAACAAAAGAAACTCAACATTCATGAAAAGATCGTATAAAGATAACTAATAACTTCTGGAAAACTTATTATCATTCATGAAACACGTACCAATAATGTTGCTTGAATTATTAGCAGTATCATGGTCCTTATCAGACGTTTCTTGCAGTTCTTCTATGCTGCTTGTTGAACTTAGTGACCCGTCACGTTTTAAACCGGGAGAAACCCCACCCGCTTGATCAAGTTCTCCAGGACTTGCATCCAATTGAACTTTATCAACATCAGTACAATCCTCCAAAGTACAAGACTCGGAAGCACGAGTATCATCACAACCAGACCCTTCAATTTTCTTATATTCAGCAGCTTCTTCAGCTTTTGAAGAATCTCTTAACAAAGATTCTGCAGAATCAAGATGGGTTTGATTCGCGCTGGTTTGAAAGTCACTCCCATTGTTGTTTTCAGGAGGAAAAGTTTCATTTTCTTCGTTATGGCAAGCATGGCTCGAAGTACCAGACAACGATGATCCACTGCAGTTATGCTTTGCATTATTAAGGTCAAATTTGTAAGTTTCAATTTCCGACTTCGTGCTACTTGATTCACGTTGTAAACGGGTATCAGGTCGTCGATTGACTCCAGAAAACTCAACAGAAGAGGAAACCGACATGCTTCTCATGCTATTATTCGTACTGTCTCTAACATATGAAAAATCATCGTATGAAATACTACTTGCTGAAAAATTCATGTTACGTACAACCGCACCCTTTACACTGTTTGACCTTTTTAGCAGTAATGAAATTCCCGCACCTTCTAAGGAGTCAATCTTTGACTTTGGAAAGTCAATCATGTCAAGGTTGACTTGCTTCGTATCATATTCTTCTGACCGTGATCGAGAAAGAGAATTTTGTGCTAAAAAGTTCCAAATTGGTTCCCCGTGTGTACTTTGACCTTCTTCGACTAGATCATCATGTTGACTAGATTGGGGTTTGACTTCCACTACAGCCACTTGATGGTCAACTTTTGTAGCTGATTCGGTTGCTGCGTCAACCATGGTCAAAGGTGAACATGGCTCTCTGCATTCTCCACAAAGATTAGTGGCGTTTTCTAATCCAATTGGAGAAAACCTACAGCCGCATTTTGAACAAATTAAAGAGCCAGTTTGACTATTGATATCCCTGACACCATCAACAGTCAAATCTGCAGTCAATGTTGCTGGATCACACAATTCATTCAACCTATCATCTTCTTTCTCGATCACAAACACTTCATCAATGACATCGCGATCTTGAATTTTTACAGGCCCACTAGTTACATCATCCAGGCCTGTTTTGGGCTCGTGTACACCACCTAACCCTAGCCCAGAACTTGCATTACTACTAGTTGTAACCGAAGAATTTCTTGAAATCATGGTATTGTGAGGGGAACTTGATATCCCAGCATGAAAAGTTGAACTTGGGACACTAGAAAGTAATGGTCTGAACATATTTTCAGGACCTTTTCTATGATCCTACAAAAAAGAAAAAACAAATTTATATTTAAGAAATAAGAACAGAAGGAATTTTCTATAATATGAAAACATTTAGGACTAATACTGTAAAACCAAATCATACTTTCTCATTTTGCACAAAGATGTCCCTCAACCAAACTATTTAAATCCCTACACTTGTTATATTTATACAAACCTTTGATTTTAATGGTAAATGCACATACACCGTCACCACATAATGACATAAACATCTTTTGCTACAGTTAGTGCCACGTAGACTCTTTTCCTGAGATGGATAATTTCTTTTGAAATAAAGAGTTTTAACTTTTATGATACGTTAGTTTGTTAAGGTTACCAAAAGAGTCGACAAAAAAATGTCTATGTGGCACCCAAGTATAGGTTGACTGTGCAAGCAACCATCGTTCACCATTGATATCACAAGTTTGTATTTAGATTAGTGTAATGACAATGTTACCACTAATACATTAAGATACCATTTGACTTGTAAAACTTCCACAATATAATGATAAGTGTAATGACGGGTAAAATGGAAAATTTGTTATAATAATCTATTAATGAAAGCTGAAAACTATATAGGACAAATATAAGAAGTAGAATACCATATGTCTGAGCGCAAGGTCGAAAGATCTCTTGGGAGCAGAACTAGAAGAAACCATGCCACTAGGCTTTTTTGAAAATTGCTGATTTGGCTTCTTCTTACTATTATTTTGCAAGCCAACTCTTCTTGAATTTAACCGTTGTGTGCCACCACTAACAACAACAGACGAAAATGATTCCAAGTCATCATCAGCAGATGACCCAACCGAACCTTTGCTATGAGACGAGCCGATGCTTCTAGAAGCCGTCGGGGACATTGACTGTCTGCTGTGTCTAGAAGCCGGTGAGGACCCACGTACATATGAAGCGGGTCGATCCGCCAATGAGGTCCTAAGATTTGGCGGTACCTCCGAAGAAAAACCAGGAATGGTTAATTGCCACGCTTTGACTTTTGGTGAAGGTGAATTTCCTCTGCTGCCCCTTGAGCCAGTGGTACTGTTATTAGAACCCGTACTGACTCTTCGTGAGGTCGGTGTGGAAGACCGTGGAATGGGTGTTACAGGTTTTCGTGATGGTGGAGAAGATCTAAGTGATGAGGTAGCAGGTTTTAAAGTGGTAGGGGGACTAGCATTAGGTGCAGACATGGCACGAACACCTCTAGATTCAAACAGGCTATTATGAGAACGAGGAGATGGGCTCGCACGGCTCGGGCTAGCACTGCCTCTACTGCTTCTATGGCTCTTCTCCATCTAAAAATATAGATTTCACACATTGTTGTATGTGATTTTTATTGCCAAAAAAAGGTTGGTGATAATTCAAGCAAGAGAGAGCAGACAATTATACAAATGCATATACCAAAAAGGTGGAGTTGCTCAACCCATCTACTTAGAACGGGACGATCAGTTTTGTGTTTCATCTTAGGTGGGTCAAATAAAAAATGGAGATACAAGAAGGATAGGTTAAACATGTTAAAATTTTATTTTTTGGGTGTTCAACCTCCTATACCATTTTATTCAAAATGTTAGATTATTATGTAATATTATTGTTTCTAAAACCGTTATTAACACATATATTATTTATTATAAATATATAATAGACAATTAATAGCGTATGTGGGTCAGCCCGACTCAACATTTTCAAAGGTACCGAGTATGACACATTAGCCACCCGACCCATCTTCTCACCTCTCCAAAAAAGAAAAGTTGTACTTGGGTCCAAAACCACCTATTATTACAAACTATAAAGTGTTGTTTATCTATTTAAATATTTTTTCATTTTCCTAAGAGAGATGGTTCTGTATGCAAATATGATGATTGCCTTAAAGATTCAAAGCAAGAATCAGCATAAATAATCGATAAAGATGACTTACAGTCGAAGATCTTGAAATTGAAATCGGTTGAGTCCTAGGTCTACCCCTTTGTGCAAGATTAACTTGTGGCACTTCATCATCCAATGATGGAAACAAAGGTGTATCCGGAGGAGTTAATAACCTTTCATGGGAAAAAAAAGTTAGACATAAATTAACTAAAAAAAAACCATCATGGGCTTAAACCAAAAAAAAACTGTAACACCCTGCAGCACATCAATTCCATCGGTTCAGATTTGTTATTGTGATGATGCATACATAGGGTCACCCAAATACTAAAACAACTTTAGAGGCCACCGAAGTACCCAACTATTTAGCTGGTTTCGTTTATGCCAACTCTAGAAAATTGTAATATGAAAAAATGCCTTCGTTTTTTTATTGTTTAGGCATAAATAACTACCAACCATTCATAATCATTCTTCTCCTCTTCTGCGTGTAGGAGATCGCTGCTTTCTCCTCGAGCAGGAATGTTTATCCCAAGCTTGTGATCTGAAAAATACTGCAATTTATTTGCTGCAAATCAAAAAAAGAAAATCAATGAACTATCACTTATTACTGCTTTCCGTTTATAAAAAAACACCAAAGATCTACACAGATGTATATTTATATGAAATCTACTTGATGTTGTGCATTGAAAGTGATTATGTGTAATGGAGTAACTAGATAATCAGTTGTAACAAAACGGGTTGCAGAAAATAGTGTATTGTTGTGCATGTGTTGATTGAAGTTGTGATAATCACATAATAAGTTGTTGAGTGTTTGGCAACTTCTGAATGTTAAAGAATTTGAAAGGTTAAATGGGCATAAATAAATAATAACAAAATGATCCAAGGGTGTTTGGGATTTTTGCTTGTTTGAACACATTGCTTATGCTAGATAATCAACTTATTGAAAACAACTTATTTTACCCTCAGGTAAACTTACAATTATGAATCCACCAAGAACAGTCGGCTTACTGCTTGAAGTTTAAAACTTATTTCACCGTAAAATAAGAAGATAAAACATACATGGTTTTCTTCATCCAACTTATCTCCTTTAAAAATACGCAAATAAGCCAATCCCGAACAACCCGCAAGATAATAAGAAGCAGTTTAACTATACGAAAACACTAAAAACTGAATTTAAATGAAGATAATATTTCTATATCAATCTAAAAAAGCCCAAATTCCTTAAAATGAACAAAAGGCATAAAGCTTTACTGAAAATGTCTTCAAAATCGTCATTGGCCTGAAGCAAGAAATTATCTCTTTCTCTGCTTTGAACCTCGTTGAATAAAGCAAGATCATCGTCTCTTTGTTTCAATGGCATTCGACCCTCGAAACTGCGTCCTCTTTTGTGATTATCGGCTCTTGGTTCCCTCCCCGGAGAACATCTCATCGCCGGTGACGGTGGCATTTTACTACCTCCAGAATTCTGATAACCACTACCACCACCACTAGTGTACTACCAAATTACTCAAATTCCGTCAAAACATGTTCAGATCGAACACTGGGTGATCAGGAAAACCCTTGAAACTCCCCGATAAATTCAAAAATTTGATAATTAAGCAATAAGTGTTACACAATTCCCACCTGCAGACGAAAGGTTTGCATCGCTTAACATTAAACAAACTCCGACAAATGCAAGTGTGCAAGTGCACCTAATATTGCCATCTAACACATTCACCCACTTAAAATACCCCAATTACCGCTTCAAATGCAGTGTCTTTAAGCATGAATCACCCCAAATTGTCTTGAAAACACTTCAATTTCCCATACTAGCTGTATACGTACAGTTGAATTGAATTCATGAACCCTAATACCGTCGAATTACGATACCCGATATCATTTAAAGCAAACCGAACCCCAAATTGAAGGCAGATTCGGACAATTATAACTTAAAACTCCTCTTCGAGCACAAAATTACCAGTTTACACGTACCAAAGCGGAAGACATTTCATCAAACACTTGGTGAACCAAACTAATTACTCACCAAAATGGGAAATTGGAAGAAACCCAAGTTGGAAATCAGATGAAGTAGTCGGATCTGGTTGGGATTGGTGGATCAGGGAGGTTGTCGGTGGAATTAAATCAAGAACCCTAATGAAAGTGCGGTCTGTAAGTGGTGGTAATCACGTGAAGTGATGCGGATTGCAGAAGGAAAATGTGAAATTGTGAGAGGAATTGGAGAAGAAGATAGCAAAGCAGGAGAGCAGGTGTTTGATGATCCAACGACTGTAACAACAACAGGCTTTAATTTCTTTATGGATTCTCATCATAAAAGAAAAAGGTATTTTGCTTTAGTTTTGGGTCTATGTTCATCAATTTTGTCTCGTATCTTTTTCATTGGTCTCAAACACTCATACGTTTATATAACTAACACACACAATATTTATACATACGTATTAGTTTATTATGATATGTATAATGCTAATGTAGCCATATAAATATATAATTGACTTTTTTTTTTCTAACATATTAATCTGGTAATTCATACGAATAAGTATTTATATGGCTTTGATGACTTATCACTTAAAAATAATTTTGAATTAAACATATCTTATTATAAATGTAAACGTGGACAAACTTAGCACGAAATCTTGAGCAAGTGATTAGTCTAAACAATTTCAAGTAACTAAGTAAGCTCTAGGTGAGAACCGTATACATGTTTGTCTAAGCGCTTGTGTTTGGAGGTTAGACGGCTCGAGGGATTTGTAGTTGTCATTTAACCTATCTGATATTAAAATTTAAAGATTTGTGTTTTTAATGACCAAACTTAATCCATATGTCAACATTTAGAAGATAATTAATAATGAGCGTTAGGTATTATGACTATAATGTATTTAATTCATAGGCATTTGTATTTTAATTATATATAAAAATAAATTAATTGATGTGAAGTATTAATGATAAAAAAAATAAAAATAAAATAGATCTTCGACGTAAACATGTCGTGTTCATATTAGCATGTGATAACACATGACGTGTCAATACGACTCATTTATCCCATGTTATTTTTTCATATATGAATTTCACTTTTGTTTTAACATTAATCATATTTCATATTTTCTTAGAATTTTATCTAAATGAATTACATATAAAACGAATAGTGTTCTTTTAGATTTGAACCGTTCGTTTTTCATCCAAGGGTTGCCAACAATGCTTCTTATAGTCCTCTCTACTCTTGTTTTATCTAAATGTTATAAGAACACTCATATTCATGTAATTTTATCATATATGGCTAGATAATATTAATTTGAATAAGAAAAAAACATTAAAATAAAATAGTTGTATTCCATTTTTAGGTGTGTATTCCTTGTAACGAGCCTTTTGATACTATAACTTTAATGTAGTGATATAGTGGTTGATGATTCTTTTATTATTATGTTCAAATAAGAAAACTGTATACTACCTAATAATGTTTTTTGTTGTTGAATAAATAATTATGGTCAATAAATTCAATAATGAATTATCTTGAAAAAGTTGACATTCCATTAAGCCTTACAACTGCCAAAGATGACGAACGTTTACTTAACTCCCTTTGTAATATTTTATTCATTTAAAATCTACACGACTTAAGGCCTTATAAGATTATTTGCAGTATGACTAAAGGGTTTTGAAATATTACATACATGTTCACAATATAGATGGCGGGTCGCGTTGTTATAAAACTAATTTTATGTAAATATTCATAAGTATAACATAACACAAGCATATGTTATTTTATAGATATAATAGAAAACGTTTGTAAAATTAAATAGTCATTTTATATACCACACTAAACAATATATACAATAGTGCATCATGTTCACATTTATTAACTTAAAAATAATTAGTTCTTACCTGCTATGGTTAGTCATTCTCCCTCTTAATTACAACCATGATATCTAGTTAGGGTGATCAAAACCAGTTCTTTTCTAGGCCGATTTCAGTTTGAGTCAATGAAAATCAAAACTGGATTTTGGTGGAATCTATTCGGATTAGGAACCGGGTTTGAGAGAGGGAATTGATTGGTTTGGTTCTGATTTTCTAACTAGTTTTGACCGTTTGGTTTAACCTAAACTGGTTTGAACAAGGAAGTTTACAGAGCAATGTCAAACCGACGTTTTAGTTCATGTTTAGGATTGCTTCTTTTTCACCTACTTTTAACTTATTAACTTTTGAAAAGTTAACAAGCAAATAAAAATGTTTGACAATCCCAAAAGGACTTTTCAAACTGATTTTTCATATAGGGTACAAATAAGGTTTTGAAAAATAAAAAGCGGGTTACTTATTGACTTTTATAACATTCTTTTAATCCAATTTCTATCATACATCTCTACTACCTCCTATTAACTCATCTTATTTTTTAAAGTACGTCATTTTTTTAATCATTTTACAACCTTTTAGTTTATAAGCTAATCTAAATACTTTTTTAAAACCTTCTTTTGAAAAATCATAAGTTAATAAGTTTTTTTCATCAAAATTTATTTTCAACCAAAATAAGCAATCCAAAACATGACCTCAAACGCCCGTTTCCGATTCGGGTAGAGTAGTGACATCATGTTGTGGTGTGTGGACCCGGTTCAATTTATTTTAGCTGGTTTGTAAGCCCAGCCCATTTTTTCAAAACCGGCCCAAATTTCACGGCATCTGACCATCCTCTCAAGTCTCAACCCATAATAACCACCGTCTCCACGATCGATGGCGCCGTCGCTGTGAGATCTGATGTGGTCGTCCGTCAGACATAGAGCTCTTTCCCTCTCATGGGAACCTATTCATCAATGGAGATCAGGTATCAATCGGTCGTTTTGTTCGTCTCTAGTTAACACCAACGGAAAGAGTGTGAAGCTTTCCGAATTTCTCAACTTAGAAGAGGTCGAGAAGATCCTCAGAGATATTCGAGCAGACGATGTGAGGGTCATACCTGTTAATAAACAATCGGAATTTACGAATTTCGTTGTTGTTGCCACCGGTCGGTCTCAATGGCATGTTCGCAATATCGCTCAAGCCCTAATTTACAAGGCATGTTTTCTTTTCTCTGAAGTTTCATTTACAGCAATGGTTTATATGGTTTTATACGGATTATTGAGCAAGTAGTTTAGTGATTATTAGTTTGATGAATCAATTTAGTGTGATTCTAATAGTAGTCGGATCAATTTGCAGAATTAGGGTTCCAAAAAGTGTGGTGATACTTCTAATCTGGTTACTACGTGAGGTTCATTTGATTTGAGAACCTTTTTAAGTGTTCTTGTGAAGATCACTTGTGAAAGATGCACATTATCTATCTATTATGCTTTATAATTTCTGAATGATCATGTTTCAAAAATGACTCCAATTTTGTGCTCCAAAGATCCATATGAATGAAATCTTTTGTTGGAGGAACTGAGGAAGAAAGGGAACTAAACTTAGAAGCTCAATCACTATGAAATGATTCGACTTTGATCTTTAGATCATTTTCAGTATAACTACAAATGGACATGTAAATCAAATTGAATTTATAAATAATCTGTATCACTTAATGTGGCTGCTAGAAATTTGTTTCACTCTTGAATCTTGATACAAAGCTGCTTTCATGTTAACCTTATTTACCCACATTACCGAGCCAAACTATGCTTCCTGCTAGAAATTTGTCTTGCTCTTGATGTGACTTTTTTTTTGTGCCCATTTGATGCTATTTATCTAGAAAAACTATTGCATGGCCACTTTTTCCCTGGTTATATAGTAGGTCAAAAACTGATTTGACATCAGTTATTTTATTGTATGATTATAAGAGGCCAATTGCATCAAATGGTAAAAAAAGAAAGATAATGTATGGGGACTGTGGAGGCCACTCAAGTATTCGACTTTATCCAATAATGCCGCCCAAGGATTTATGTGGTTTCGTACATTCACCCATATGAAGGCAAAAAAACATGGATGCCGAAAAAGCCCTCAACATATTTTAAAAGACAAATACTTTTGATAAGGTGTCAAAATGTTATAGGTTAAAACTGTTTTCTTTTCAGAAATGCAAGGGAACCTTTGTCATTTTGCATGCTCTTGGAGAGATTTGGTATAAGTGAAACCAGATACGTATTGGTCAGTTGAGTTATATAGTAGTTCAAATAAATAGGTGACCTTAAGGAAAAAAGTTGCATCTTTGTCATTACATACACCGACAAAAACATGAAAATTTAAAAATTCGTTATGTTGATATGCAGTTAATCCAATGTTTACAAGTCTGAGTATTTACTAGTAGTTATTTTAAATCAGGTCAAGCAAAAGCAAACAGGAGCTAAGAGAATGTTGCTACCAAGTGTAGAAGGGGAAGAAGGAGGAAACTGGATCGTCATTGATTCGGGTATACTTTAATTTTTTTTTTTTATGGAAATTATCTTGGGTTTGTTTTTTATAAAGAAATTAAAGAATAGGTGATGATTGTCTTCTTCAGGTTCATTAATAGTCCATGCTCTTGATGAGAAAGCAAGAGCTTATTACAACTTGGAGCAGCTATGGACTTCAAAAGAGTCAAGTAATGAACTAAGTCAAAGTCAGGTAAATACAAGTATGAAATAATTAACTTTTTCATATGTTAACCTCTTTTTGAATCTTTAGCAGTAACCAATTTATATGCTAATCAGGAGTTGGGACAAGCTTTCGTGAAGGTACGGCGAAAAAACAACTCTAAAAAACCTGCAAAGTAATGTGTTTGATGATCAAGTTGTGTTGAATGAAGTTGTATGTCAATAAAAACAGTTGTTTGTTCTTTTAGTCCAGATTGTAGTGAACTTGATGCATTTTCCAGGTTCCATATTTCGCATATATCATCAAAGAACACATCTTCTCTAGCTTTTTGTACATCTGCTTCCAGATTTCCAAAAGGGGGGGGGGGGGGTATTAAGGTAGATACAAGATCTAAAATTTATAATTGTATGTCTAACTAAAATGGTAATTTCTTTTGTTCATAAATTTAAGGAATATATGTGGGTGTTTGGGATTGTTTTTTTATAACATTTTTCTGACTTATTAACTTTTAAGAAGTTAGAAGTTAATAAGTTAAAAAAGTGTTTGGCAATCTCAAAACAACTTTTCAAATTGATTATTTATTTATATAGGGTAAAAAAAAGTTTTGAAAAGTAAGGATTGAGTTACTTATTAACTTTTAAAAATTTTAATCCAATTTTCTGTTATACTTCTTTGTTATCTTCTATTAACTCCAATAATTTTTAAAAGTATGACCTTTTTGGTTATTTTATAAGTTTTTAGTTTATAAGCTAATTCAAATATTTTTTTTGAAAAACTGTTTTTGAAAAGTTATAAGTTAGTAAGTTTTTTTTATCAAAAGTTATTTTAATCCCAAAATAAGCAATCTTAAAACCCTCTTTGAAAAGTTGTGTTAAAAAATTGAAAATTGAACCTCTAATCTTTTTGATGTGGGAGAGAATACGCATAACCTATGCCTTATGGTGTTAAATTTGTGATTGTTGATCTTTATTAGTAATTTTCCGTACCTAAAACCCTTTATGAATCGCTACTTCAAAAATATGATGAATATCATCACCATATACTATAATTGAATCTCAGTGAGGATGATGAGTCCTGCAAAAAAGTCTATAACATGCTATAATTGAATCTCAGTGAGGATGATGAGTCTTAATCAGCATCAATGAGTTTGGGTGCTTTAACTTGTCGATGAAAGGAGTTGTCCACAATTTATTATGTTTAAGTTGGAGTTAACACAAATGATGTGAATTTCTGGTGGACAATGAGGGTGATACTGGCTTGAAGTTTATAAGGTTTATTAACAACAATTATAGAAGAATCTACCAAAGACGACCCTATGAAGAACATATGCTTGTAGACCAAAAAAAAAAAAAAAAAGAATAAAGATAACATAAGTATTATAAATGTAAATATTATTATTGTTATCAACTCCTAAACTAGATTTAACTTCTTTTGCAAGACTTCTTCTCCCATGTATATCCATTGTATCACATATGTATAATATACCAATCACTAGTACAAAACATTTCTCCCTTTATCTCTCTGATATTATATTGTTAATAGGTTGTTGGAGAACACGTTATTAGCATGGATTGCTTTTGGATTTGGATCATAAGGCATGCCAACATTATCAAATTTATTTGTTCTTTTATTGTATTCAATCTCTCAAGTAATCCATTGTAATTCATATAGTTTTTGGTTAATTTAGAGATATCTTATAAATTGCTCTTCTCTACTTTCTCACATCGTTTAAACAAAACAGATCAAGTAATCCACGAGTTATTTTTTTAATTAACATGTTATTTTAACGGGCTAACGTAGATTTTATGATCTATGTTTCATAAACTAACTTCACAATTTCTTTTATTTGTATAATTTCATATAATTAAACAGTTTGTTTAAACATTGCCAGTATATGTCTAAATTTCTGTAGTTATTTATAATTATGTTATACTAGCTTAGAAACCAGTGTATTACACATGTAGGATAAAAATATTAAATTAACAAATACTAATTTATATTTAAAAATTATAAAATAACTTTTAATATAATATATCATTGAATCATGTATAATTAACTACTTGAAGTAATAAAATGATAACAATATTTTTTCAAACTTTCGTATTTAAAAACTTTTGATTAAAAAAAAATACTTTTCTTAATCACTCTAGTCTTTTTTAAATATTGTTTTTGAAAAATACCACTTTTTAAAGTTATTTGTATTAATAACCTTCATATTTCATTAAACTTTATTTTTAAAAAATTACGTTTTTAATAAAAATAAACGTATTTTCAATATATTAAAAATATATTTAATAATTGAAAAATATATTAATAATATAATTAACATTTAATGTCATCATTATAAATGATTGACCAGCTTAGATAGCGATACGAAACGAGTATGAGAATGTGACATATGACAAAACTTATTTTGATTTATTGGGTTAGATGTATCATACTTTAAATAAATGATATGCTTGCATTTTGTAATATTTTATAGGAAGCTTGTCAAAAGATTTAGTCTTTCTTTTCGATCTTTCTTTAATTTATTATAATCAATATGTGATAAAACTTTATGCATAAATAAAATTGCTCCATAAAATTGGCTAAGGATATGCATAATATTTTATATTTTGTTTATGATAACAAAATAACTTATATTTTATATTGTCATCTATGCTTATAATAAGCATTATATTACCATAATTCTAGACGGGTTGTTATTATTTTTCAAGTTGACCGTTATTGGGATTTATAAATCAACTAAGATATATTAACTCATGTTTTTCTATAATAGAGTTTATCACGAAAAAACTTGCAAAGATTGAATTTTTGGCTTTAGATATCACTGAGAAACTATTTGTCATGGGTATTAGATGCTAAAATACACGTAAATGCTAATAATCTTAGGGTTTGAGATTGAAATTGGATTGTTTAAAAACTAAAATGACAAATTTGCCCCTTAATACCCTCCTTTCAACCAGACCCATCTTTTCTCAACCCAACAACCACGGACCACCAAAACACCATTATTTGGAAAATATCAAAGAATCTTATCTCAATCATGCATGCTTCTTTTTACTTTTATCTACATCATCGTTGGAAGTTGTTGGAGTTTCCGATCTAACTTCAATCGATAGTTTTTCTTAATTTCGCCTTCATCCCGATTCCCGAAGGTCTTCATCGTTGCTTGAAGTTACTTGGATTTCTTTGATCGTTTTTGTGATTTTTGTTTCACGTTTGAGTTTGATTGTGGTTTCAAGTTTTGGAATTGAGATGCTGAATTTCATCATATCATCTTCATCACTGTTCATCTAGATTTTGGTTTCTTAGATCAATTTTGATTTCGCTGTTCATGCAGATATCATTTCATAGGATTGGGATTTTGATTTCGATATTCGTCATTCGTTAATGTTCATCACCGTTCGTCTTCATTGATGCTTCTAATTTAGAGTGGATCGATTCTTTGTTAATTGTGGATCGAACTTTGTTGAATGCTATGGAATGATCGGATTTGAGGATAGATGATGTCAATGAAGATAGAAATTGTGAAGCAGATTTAAAGGATTTAGTTTGTTGTGTGAGGACATTTTAGTCAATTTTAAACATTCCAATGGAATGTTAGAATTCCATCAGGAATGTGAATTCCTTTGGTTATAGGAAAAGTTTTCAATTCGAATTCCTTCAATAAACCAACCAAACACAATTTTCATTGGAAACTTTTCCAATTCCAATTTCATTTCCACCCAATTCTTTGAAGCAAAACAGACCCTAAGTGATACAACTAAAAAAGATAATGAATCAGCTAACCAAGATAAAGCCAAGGTGATGATTTTTCTATGCCATCGTAAGGCTTTGAAAAGTAAATGCCCCGCTATCAAATGGATCCCCTTATCCTTTGGACTGAATTGTAAGAAAGGTATGATGACAAAAAAACGGTAATATTACCAAGAGCTCATTATAGAGGATCCATTTAAGGCTTTAAGAATTCAAGTCTATAATCGTGTACAACTCGGTAATGTTTAGAATCATCTCAAAACTGATTCTGTGAGGGATAAATTTTACTGATAAGGAGTTGCTGGAATAAACATTCTACACTTTTGACGCCTCAAATATGCTGTTGCAACAACAATATCGTGACAAAGGTTACACAAAATATAGTGACTTGATATCGTGTTTACTTGTAGCCGAATAAAATAATGATCTTCTAATGAAAAATCATGAGACTCGTCTAGCTGGTATAGACCCATTCCCTGAAGCAAATATGGCTACATATAATGACCAAAGTGGTAGTCGTGGATGTAACACTGGTCCCCTCATACCACCAATATTGTCCGCTTTGCTCACAAGGAGCTCGCGGATTTGCTTTTGGTTACCCAGGGAGATCATGTGGATGAACGGTCCCCACCAGTAAATAAATAAGATCCTAATACTCCACATTAGGTTAAAAGGTCTACTAAAACTAGGGATTGTGTCTTATGAACTTGTTGGTATGTCTAATTGACTTTTGAAATGAGTGATGAGGTTAGGATAGTAATAATGATAGCAATAATTGTAATCACTTAGCTGAACATTAACTAAGCAACCAATAGCTCGAACATCAGATAAACTGATTTGGTGTACCTCTTCTTAACCAGCCGATAATCATCAGCTGTGTTTGGATAATTATCAGCATCATAGTTTGTTATTTGGAGATTATTATCAGCATTATAGTTTGTTATATTGTGATAAGAATTGTTAGTTAGATAGTTTCTATTTTGTAGTATTCGATAGACTTGTATTTGTGTATTTATACCCATCCGATCAATGAATGAAAGTACTTTTCCAAATACCTTTTCATGGTATCAGAGCCACGGCTCTATTCCCGCAACTCTTCTTTTCTTCTTTGCTGCCATCAAGCCACGGCTTGAAACCTTGCATGATTACCCTCTCCCACCTGCCCAGCCCTCCGACTCTGTTCCCTTGAAAAC
Source organism: Flaveria sonorensis (assembly GCA_025506505.1). Lineage (NCBI taxonomy): Eukaryota > Viridiplantae > Streptophyta > Magnoliopsida > Asterales > Asteraceae > Flaveria > Flaveria sonorensis. The sequence goes on from CM046434.1 coordinate 935,520, forward strand.
ATGGCTGACAAAGTCGACCCCCTACAACCCAAGAACATAGAACCCAAGCCCTCCCAATCATTAATCCTGTCTATACTATGACTAACATTCAAAACAAAGTCAGAGTATTAGACGGTGTGAAAGTTTCCTACTCCTCGTGGGTTAAACTGTTCCAACTTCATGCCAAAGGCTACAAGGTCACCGCTTACATTGATGGCAGCCCACCATCAGCCGCAACCGATCCTGCATATCCAGAATGGGTTGAAATAGATTCTATTGTTCTCCAGTGGATCTATGGCACCCTTTCCGATGAACTTTTGGTCTGGGTCCTTCAACTCTGACTCCACGGCTCATCAAGCTTGGGACCGCATCAAGACCGTCTTCCTCAATAACAAAGGCATCCGGGCCGCAACACTTGAACATGAATTTACCAACCTTTTCCCTCAAATCCATGCCGTCCTTCGACGCTTACTGCCAGAAGCTGAAAGAACTCTCGGGACAGCTTAACGATGTCGACAGCCCAGTGAACGAACAACGCCTTGTGCTGTAGCTCGTTTGGAGCTTGCCTCTCGAATATGACACGGTTGCCTCATACATCAACCAAACCCTCCCTTCTTGGGAGGCTGCTTGTAGTATGCTGCAACTTGAGCATCACCGTCAATCTGCTCGGGACAACTTATCCACACCCTCTGCCATGGCAGCCACCTCTAACTCCACCAATGGTGCCCGTCGGCCTACAGGTCGTGGCTCCAATAGACAGCCCAACTCGGGCCGCTCTAGCCCTTCTCGCGGCCCACCTGGCTCTCGAGGCCCACAAACCAATCGCAGCAACTCCCAACAGCTGGCCCACTGGCCCGCCCCTGGGTACCTCCCCCCTGTCCCTACCCGACCCAATCCGGGTGGGTACTAGGCTGGCCCAGCCAGCCCACCTGCTAGACTTCTTCAGCCCTCACTGGCCCAATCGGAAGCCGTCTACCGGCCCCTCCCTAAATCAGGCTTACCTTATGTCTTGTTACCCGTTTGAGCCCACTCAACTTAGCGAGGCACTTCAAAGTATGAACTTAGCACCTAACACCAATGATCGGTTCATGGATTCGGGCGCTACTGATCATATCATCGGAGACCAAGGTAAGATCACTAACCCAGGTATGACTATCCCTATTGGCTCGATTCTTGTAGGTAACGGAGCTCGCGTGCCAATTCTCGGATCCGGACACTCCACCTTACCTACCAAATACCGAAACCACATCCTTTATACCCCTAACATTATTGTGTACGTAAATTTTCTATTGACATTAATGTCTCTGTTGAATTTGACCCACTTGGTTTTTTTGTGAAGGATTACAAGAGTGGGACGATCTCTCCCGCCACAATAGCTCGAGTCAGCTGTACCCGCTCTCCTATCCAGTCTCCACCTCCACCATCTTGCATTCTAGTTTTTAAGACCATTGGCATGATTGTTTGGGGCACCCAGGTTTCCCTGTTTTTGATTTTCTAGTTTCCAACAAAGTTATTCAGTGTAACAAACGTGCTAGAAATTTAGTTTGTAACTCTTGTCAGATTTCTAAGCACAAACGTTTACCTTTTACCAATTCTAGTTCCTCAACTTTATTGCCTTTTGTGATTGGGAAAACCCAGGTATAATGCGAAAAATTGTCAACAAGAACTAAATAATATTTATACTCGTTTTTGCTTTGAATAGGTGATGTCCAAAGATCACAATGAAATCAAAGACATTTACTAAATTCTCGAACTTTTATGCATATATTAAAACCCAATTTCATATTTGCATAAAATCCTTCCAATGTGACTTAGGGGGTGAATTTGATAATTCCAATTTTAAACACTTTGCCTCCTCAAAAGGTCTTCAATTTCGGTTTTCATGTCCCTAAACGTCTCAACAAAACGAAACTTCAGAACGGATGATTCGCCGGCTTAATGATGTTATGCTTACCCTCCTCCATCATGCCTCCCTCCCACCAAACTTATAGGTTGAGGCTCTCCACACCGCATGCTACCTTCACAACATCTTTCCCACCAAACTATTACACTTCCACACCCCGACTTCCATCTTATACCGCAAACACCCGACCTAGTACCACCTTCGTGTCTTCGGATGCACGTGTTACCCTAATACATCCTCCACCACCCTCACAAACTCTCCCCTCGGTCCTCCGGTGTGTCTTTCTCGGCTACCCCGTAGACTTCCGCGGTTATCGATGCCTTGACTTGTCCTCCGGCCGAATCATTCTATCCCGTCATGTCACGTTCGATGAAACCACTTTCCCTTTTGCAAAGGTATAAGGCTCGCTTGGTTGTGAATGGTAAAAGTCAACAGGTGGGGGTTGATTGCGACGAGATGTTTAGTCTGGTTGTCAAACTGACTACAATTCGCGCAGTTCTAAGTTTGGTTGTTTCCCGAAGCTGGCCAATTAATCAACTCGATATGAAAAACGCTTTTTTATGTTGTCCAAGAACATAAAATATGAAAGAAAAAATTGCAATCAACAACTTAATTTCCGTTGATATGGATATGTATTTATATACATCGGTGGTTACATATCAAGTTTTGATATGTACCAATTTGACCCTTTAACATACATTATTGATAATACTAATAAACATACTTTGACTAATTACATACATAACCCTTAGACTTTAACTTGTGAGGGATTAACACTAACATACACCCCCTTAATCACGAACAAGTAAATCTTGAACACCGAGCAATTCCCGCATTGTAGCAAACTTGATCCTTGCCAATGCTTTTGTCAGAATGTCTTCCCTTTGTAGTTCTCAACTGATTTGTTCCACAATGATATGCTCGTTCTCCACACATTCTCTGATGAAATGATAATGAGTATCAATATGCTTGCTTCTTCCATGAAACATCGGGTTCTTCATCAAAGCGACAGCGGATATGTTGTCAATGTAGAGAGTGATTTTTTCTTCCTTCCATCCAGTGAGTTCACTGAGTTATCTTTTAAGCCATAACGCCTGACATGCTGTAGCTGTTGCAGCCATGAATTCAGATTCACATGAAGAAAGTGCCACAGTTTGTTGCTTCTGTGTGCACCAAGTTATGGGTGAGTTTCCAAAGTAGAACACGAACCCTTTAGTGCATTTTCTTTCCTCAGTATTAACCCCATAACTACTATCACTATAGCCTGTTATCTTACATCCACCGTTCCTCTTATAGGTCATACCAAAATCCTTTGTTCCTTTGATATAACGAAGAACTTGATGAATGGCCTTAAGATGATGTTCTTTAGGTTCTTGCATAAACCTACTAAGCAAACCAACTGAATAGGACAAGTCTGGTCTGGTGTGAAGTAGATACCTTAGACAACCGATCAGACTTCTATATTCAGTGGGGTCAACCGATTTTCCACCTTCGGTTTAGTTAACAATGTGCTAGGGTTCATTGGGATCTTGGTTGTATTACTATCTGACATATCGGCATTCTTCAGAATCTTAGTAATGTAACCAGATTGTTTAATAGATATATCACCCCCAGATTAGGTGACTTTTATCCCAAGATAATAAGCTAGTAACCCTAAGTTACTCATCTCAAATTTCTCTTCCATTTGAGATTTGAACAAGTCTATTTCTTTCTTAGGAGTTCCAATAACTATGAGATCATCAACATAGACTCCAACAAGCAAAGTTGAAGTTTTGCTTTTTCTTGTATAGACTGCTTGTTCTAAAGTGCATTTCTTGAAACCAAGTGATTTCAACGTGTGATCTAGTTTCACATTCCATGCACTTAGTGCTTGTCTAAGTCCATATAAAGCTTTAAAAAGATTGTAGACTTTCCTTATGTCTTGTGGTTTCACAAACCCTTCGGGTTGTGACACATAGACTTCTTCCTTAAGTTCGCCATGCAAGAAAGCAGTTTTTACATCACGGTGATGCACTTCCCATTCATTATAGGCTGTGAGGGCCAGAATAAGATGAACTGTTTCTATGCGGGCTACAGGAGCAAAGACCTCATCAAATTCTATACCTTGTTGCTATACATAGCCTTTGGTTACCAGAAGAGCCTTATGCTTTATTATTTTCCTGTTTGCATCTCTCTTAGTCTTGAATACCCATTTTAGGCCAATTGCCTTATGATTATCAGGTAACTTGGTTAATATCCAAGTATTATTCTTGTTGATTGAATCCATTTCAGCCTGCATAGCTTCAATCCATTTCTTATCATTGGCTGCCTCCTTATAGTTTCGAGGTTCTTCTTCAGCCAATAGTAATTCATTAATTTCAACTTCTGGGGCTTCTTTATACACCCTTTGTAAGGGTTTAAAACTTCTTATTGGTGTATGATCATAAGGTCTAGTTGATCTTTCTGAAGTTGATGTATGTTCAATAGTCTCTGCTGAATCAGGTTCATAGGTGTAAGTTGGAGGAGTGAAAGGAGAACTTGATGAACTAGGAGATAACGGGTCTTGGTATTCTAGATTACCATCTCCTGTATGCTCATCTTCCATATTATGTGGTTTTACTTCTTTGTTTTCTTGAGGAATTTCATTTGAATTTTTCTTAACAATGAAGTCTATCCATTCAGGTTCTTCACTTCCAACTTTATTCATGTACTCTTTCCAATTCCATGAATCCTTTTCTAGGAATTTGACATCCCTACTGATATAAATTCGCTTAGTTGTAGGATCAAATAATCTACATGCCTTTGATCCTTCTTTAACTCCTAAGTATACTATTTTAACACTTCTATCATCCAACTTGGTTAGATGATTTGATGGTACCTTAGCATATGCTACGCACCCGAAAACCCTTAAATGTTTTAAGTTAGGATTCTTACCTTTTAACGCTTCAAAAGGTGTAGCATTTGTCAGTGCTTTAGTTGGAATTCTATTTAGCACATATATGGTATGCCTTACAACCTCACCCTAAAAGTTTTGAGGCATTGACATAGCCTTCATTATGTTACGAGTAGTAGATAACATAGTTCTGTTTCTACGTTCGACCACACCGTTCTATTGTGGTGAATAGGGTGCTGTAAGTTGTCTAGCAATGCCATTTTCTTTACAAAATTGAGTAAATTCACCATATGTGAATTCTCCTCCTCTATCGGTTCTTAGCATTTTCAATTTGGTTCCAACCTCATTTTCCACCATTAGTTTGAATTCTCTAAAGGTTTCAAAAACTTGATCTTTAGAATTCAAGAAATAAACCCACATGTAGCGAGTACAATCGTCTACAAGTAAAAAGATATATTTCTTTCCAGAATGAGTCAGCGGTGATATGGGACCACAAAGATCTCCATAAACCAAGTCTAAAGGTTTAAGTGACTTGAACTTGGCTTGGTTTGGGAATGGAGCTCTCGCGTGCTTTCCCAATAGATATGCATCACAAATTTGACTTGCATGACTTATATGAGGAATTCCTTGAACCAAATTTTTGTGAGTCATAGATTTTATAGCATCAAAATTCATATGACCCAAACGAGCATGCCATAGCCATGCTTCTTCATCTAGTTTGGACAATAGACACACAGGTACACCAATCTTAAAATTGATGTTGTAAAGTCTGTTCCTTGAACGTCGGACTTTTAAAAGCAAAGTCTGATTATGATCATATAGATATAACAAATCACGTTCCAATAGGACTTTACATCCATTTTCAGTCAATTGTCCTAGGCTGAGAATGTTACTTTTCAAACTTGGAATGTACTAGACATTAGAAACAATTCTTTATTATTTATTTTTACATTCCAACAAGATTGAGCCACTTCCTTTAATCTTTACATACGAACCATCACCAAAACGAACTTGTCCAGAAATTTTTTCATTTATTTCTCTGAAGTGTTCTTTATTACCAATCATATGATTACTTGCACCATTGTCCAAGTACCATAGACTTTCATCGGTAGTCACATATCGGTTTGGTTCAATTTGCTTTTCATTTAAGAAAACTTGATGGTCTTCTTGTTCATTATGAATAGTCATCAGTAGAGTGGGCTCATCATCTTCTTCCACTAGGTTAGATTTTTTCGTGTGTTTGCTCATTTTGAGGACACGAATTCGCATAATGCCCGTGCTTCTTGCTCTTATGGCATCTAACCTTACTCAAATCTCTATGAGTTTTCTTTGATCTATTATAATGGGATTTCTGAGAAGATCCTTCATCTTTGTCTTCTTGCTTTCCCTTGCCATCTCACCAATTCTTCTTTGACGAGTTAAATCTCTTTGGTCCACGATTTCCAAAGCGTTTTCCATGACTATTATTCTTGTCATGACATGTGAACAAGAGTTTATCTTGAGTCTCAACCACAGTCCTCTTTTAGACTTGATCCTTTCTTCAAAGGTTTTCAGTCTTGCGATAGTATCATCTACAGTTACATTGTCTAGATCAGTGAATTGCTTAATGGAAGCAATTATCTGAATAAATCTATCCGACATAGAGGTCAAGACTTTTCTAACTAGTGTGGGTTGATCATTTTGAGGACACGAATTCGCATAATGCCCGTGCTTCTTGCTCTTGTGGCATCTAACCTTACTCAAATCTCTATGAGTTTTCTTTGATCTATTATAATGGGATTTCTGAGAAGATCCTTCATCTTTGTCTTCTTGCTTTCCCTTGCCATCTCACCAATTCTTCTTTGACGAGTTAAATCTCTTTGGTCCATGATTTCCAAAGCGTTTTCCATGACTATTATTCTTGTCATGACATGTGAACAAGAGTTTATCTTGAGTCTCAACCACAGTCCTCTTTTAGACTTGATCCTTTCTTCAAAGGTTTTCAGTCTTGCGATAGTATCATCTACAGTTACATTGTCTAGATCAGTGAATTGCTTAATGGAAGCAATTATCTGAATAAATCTATCCGACATAGAGGTCAAGACTTTTCTAACTAGTGTGGGTTGATCATTTTGAGGACACGAATTCGCATAATGCCCGTGCTTCTTGCTCTTGTGGCATCTAACCTTACTCAAATCTCTATGAGTTTTCTTTGATCTATTATAATGGGATTTCTAAGAAGATCCTTCATCTTTGTCTTCTTGCTTTCCCTTGCCATCTCACCAATTCTTCTTTGACGAGTTAAATCTCTTTGGTCCACGATTTCCAAAGTGTTTTCCATGACTATTATTCTTGTCATGACATGTGAACAAGAGTTTATCTTGAGTCTCAACCACAGTCCTCTTTTAGACTTGATCCTTTCTTCAAAGGTTTTCAGTCTTGCGATAGTATCATCTACAGTTACATTGTCTAGATCAGTGAATTGCTCAATGGAAGCAATTATCTGAATAAATCTATCCGGCATAGAGGTCAAGACTTTTCTAACTAGTATGGGTTGATCATATTTCGCACCTCACCCAGTTGCCATACTAACAATATTAGTTAGTCTTGAAGTGAAAGCATCGATAGTCTCATCGTCTTTTATCTGCAGCTTTTCAAACTCAGACTTAATACTTTGCAACCGTGCTTGTTACACTTGTGTTGCACCAAGATGTCTGGTTTTAAGCAAATCCCACATTTCTTTAGTAGATTTGCAATCTTGTACGTGCAAGATTAAATCTTCGGATAGAGTCTGGCTAATGTATGCCATTGCACACTTATCTTTTTTCTTATCCGAACTTGTTTGAGCAGTGGGTTCTATCGTTTCCCAAAGATCATTTGCATCTAGCATGATCTTCATTCGAATTACCCAAGTTGTGTAATTTGTAGATTTCAACATAGGGCATTGAAAATTCAAAATAGTTGTTCCCGCTTCCTTATAAGTTATAACGGGACTCTTTTCTTTTGGTGATTCCGCCATGGTTACCACTCGAGAGTAAGTGTTATGAACAAATTAAGGTTTCAGATGACTAAACCTTAATGTTTACCAAGAATAAATACCGAACACAACCAGATATATTCTCGAATAATAATAAAAATAATGATTTTTTAGACAACAAAGGACAAAGGACAATCTTTATTTATGAAATACTAATTTGACCACAAATAGTCAAATCGCTTATGACCGAACGATGCCTGGTTAGCGATTAAAAATAACGATCGAACGCTTACCGATCAACCAATTCTCGAATCAAAAGTAAATCAATATAACATAAATTAATTTGATTTCGGATAAAAATAGTGATCTGCTTTATGTATGACAACCGAACGATACCAGGTTAGTCAATTTTTTTAAAAAGAAATAACACCAATCTATTTATGGTGTATAACTTTCAATTAGCAAGAAACAAATACAGTCCTCAATTTTTGCCACAAGAAATATTCCCAAATTGGATGAACAAGGTGATTATTAATAATCAAAATGACAAACAATTGATTATTAAAATTATGATCAACCAATGACTTGTTGCGACCGAAACTAACAACAATTAAATCAATTTGTTTCCGATTGACTATTCAAACTTTAAACTTCCGTAAGGCATAATCGCTGCCTGCGGATTCGAATTGGATTTTGATCGAAACAGTGCCAATAATTTCGATTCACACGGTTCCAATTCTTTGACGATTTCAATTCAGACTAAACGAGATTGATCTGGTTGTAATCCGATTTTGATTTGTTGTTTCAAAACCATTCTTATCAGCGTGATCGATTCCGTAAAGGCCTTTGTTGCCTGCGGATTTCTAGTCGATTTCAATTCGGTGATAAGAATCTTTGATTTAGAACACAAAACTCAAATCTTTATCGGTATATAATTGATGTGTCGTTTTCAAACAGATCCGTGAGGCCTATGCCTGCTGATTTCAAATCAAATGCCGTGAGGCCTTGGTCGCTTGTGGTTTTGAAATCAGACGAAGAATCAATATCAACAATCTTCAATTGATAGCAAAAAAATGGCTCCGATACCAAATTGTTGCCCAAGAACATAAAACAAGAAGAAGAATAGAGAAAACAAATTGCAATCAACAACTTAATTTCCATTGATATGGATATGTATTTATATACATCGGTGGTTACATATTAAGTTTTGATATGTACCAATTTGACCCTTTAACATACATAATTGATAATACTAAATAAACATACTTTGACTAATTACATACATAACCCTTAGACTTTAACTTATGAGGGATTAACACTAACATTTTACACGACGACTTACATGAAACAATGTATATGTTTCAACCGCCCGGCTTCGTCGATTCCACATATCCTAAACATGTTTGTCTTCTTAAGAAGTCACTCTATGGGTTGAAATAGGCATTGAGAGCATGGTATGATCGTTTTGCTAACTTTATTCTCAAATGTGGTTTTCGCAGGTCTGTTAGTGACACCTCATTATTTTTCTACAAGACGGGTGCTAGCATGGCCTACTTATTGCTCTATGTGGACGATATTATACTCATAGCATCCACTCCTACATTATTAAATCAGAGCATTAGCTCTCTCTCATCCAAATTAGCAATGACAAACCTAGGTCCACTCCTCCATTTTCTTGGGATTAATGTTGACACCACCAAACATGGTGGTTTATTCTTATCGCAGGCGAAATATGCAAGTGATATTCTTGCACGGGCTAACATGATGGATTGTAAACCTTCTGCAACTCCAGTAGATATCGCCTCAAAACTTAGTGCTACAAGTGGTGCTCTTTTATCGGATGGTTCTCTTTATCGCAGCGTAGCAGGTGCCTTACAATATCTCACTATTACTCCTCGTGATCTCACATATGTTGTCCAACAATTATGCCTTCATGCATGCTCCTCGTGATCCACATTTACAATTTATGAAACAAGTCCTTCGCTATTTCAAAGGAACGCTTTCTTTTGGACTCGATATTACCCCCTCTCAGTCGCACAATCTGGTCTCCTATTCTGACCCTGATTAGGGGGGGTGCCTTGACTCACGAAGATCCACATTCGATTATTGTGTGTTTCTAGAGGACAATCTGGTCTTGTGGTCTTCAAAATGACAGCCTACTATCTCGCGCTCAAGTGCCGAAGCAAAATATCGGAGCGTTGTAAATACAGTGGCCGAAACTAGTTGGTTAAGAAATTTGCTTTTGGAGCTTCATGTCCCTACTCGTAAGGCTACTCTTGTTTATTGAGACAATATTTCAGCCGTGTATTTGTTCAAAAATCCAGTTCAATATCAATGGACCATGCATGTGGAGCTTGACATTCACTTTGTGTATGAAAAGGTTTGACTCGGATCAGTTCGCATACTCCATGTACCATCGAATTATCAATATGCTGACAACTATTTACTCGATTCAGATCCAGTCTGCGCCTTCCCTCCTCTACGGCTCACACTGAGGGGGTGTCATAACCAGCCGATAATCATCAGCTGTGTTTGGATAATTATCAGCATTATAGTTTGTTATTTGGAGATAGTTATCAATATAGTTTGTTATATTGTTATAAGAATTGTTAGTTAGATAGTTCCTATTTTGTAGTATACGATAAACTTGTATTTGTTTATTTATACCTATTCGATCAATGAATGAAAGTACTTTTCAAAATACCTTTTCACCTCTTTCTTGAACATCAGCCCAAAAACAGTAATAGCACTCCAAACAGAATAGAGGCAGCAACCTCCATACTTGGCAACAAACAGCCCGTTTGTTGTCGCTTCTGTTGCAGCAGTTAGGTGGCTGGTGGTGACAATTAGTGATGATTACTATTGTGGCGGCTAGAACAGATGAAAAAATAGTGGAGGTGTTAGCAAGTGACATAAACACAAACACACAATATATAATAATAATAATAATAACAACAACAACAACAACAACAACAAAAACAACAACAATAATAATAATAATAATAATAATAATAATAATAAAGTGGAAGTGTTGGCAAGGATTTAGCATGGTTCGATCAAGTATTGACCTACTTCGACGGGATACAAACCAAGGTTTCTTATTATTCTCTTGAAAGACGAAGATTACAAGTACAACAAGTAGGTATTTATAACAAAGATAATTAGGGTTAACACCCAAACATAACATAATTAAGTAGACACCAAATTAGGGGGCCCTGACCCTTTTTGGTTGTGTTGCCTTTGATTACCCAAGATGGATTAGAGCCCATAACATAACAATCTCTCGCTTGTGCTTCGAAACATCTTTGCTAGCCCCACACTTGAATGCATCAAACATTTAAACCTGCTTCCCCTTGGATGCGTGAAACATTTTCACCTGCATTTGTCTTGTACTTTTGTAATCTTAAGTCCTCATAAGAGAACTCTTCATACCAGCTGATCTGTAGTCGTCATCATTTACACACAAACCTGAAGACCAACTGAAGCTACACAGTTTTAATATATCCAACATGACAACTTTAGTGAACATGTCAGTTGGATTCATGTCCCCTTTAATATTATTCAATTGGATTGTACCCTCACTGATTAGCCTCCCCATGAAATGATACCTCATATGAATGTGCTTAGTCTTCCCTAAATAGATATATGCATGTTTCGTAGCACTTTCATTATCTTAGTAGAATGAATACTCTACAAATTTTCAATCTAACTGACCCATAAAATTCTTCAACCAAACAAGCTCCTAACTAGCCTCAGCGGTGCAATATACTCAGCCTTTGTAGTTGAAAGTGCCATGCTCCTTTGGAGCTAGACAGAAACATATTTCTATATCTACTATACTACTTTTGTAGGTCTCTTTACATCCACCCAAATCTACATCAGAATAACCCTTAAGAATTACATCTCTACCCCTTAAACATAATGTCATCTTTGAAGTACCCTTAAAATATCTAAGGTGCCATTTAACTGCTTCCTAGGGTTCTCTCTTTGGATTAAACATGAACCTATTGACAACTCCTACTACGTGAGCAATATCAAGCCTTGTGTATACCATTGCATACATAAGACTGCACATAACTAATGCATAAGGAACTGTCGACATGTTGGCCTAGTCTTCAACTGTATATGGAGACTGGTCTTTAGAAAACTTAATACATAATAGTCTTCTCATGATCCATCTTCAACTTCTCTAATATTTTTTAATATACTTTATCTAAGACAATATTAGAGAACCGTTCTTCTGATTTCTAGTGATACTCATACCAAGTATCCGCTTTAGAGAACCAGGTTTCTAGTGACGCTCATATCAAGTATGTACTTAGCTTGACCCAAATCTTTCATTTTATATTCTTTAGACATCTATCGCTTCAAACTATTAATCTCTAGCATGTTTGCACCGGCTATTAGAATATCATCCACAAAAAGGAGAATGGTTATATAGGAACCTTTGAATTTCTTTAGATAGTTGTAATGGTCCATCTCACAAGTTTTATACCCAGTTCTGCCTCTGAAATCATCAAATTCATTATACATTATAGACTGCAGGACCGGTTAAAAGGATGGTCAATAAAATCAGTCTTACAATGAGGAGAGTTTTAGAACACTTAACAGATCAAATAGGGAACCGGGTTTGTGTGAGATGATATTAAGAACATAAGTAAACAATGAGACAGAACTAAAAACAAAAACAGAGTAATATGGTTTTCAAGGATGTTGTATATTACTCTCAAGTTCTATTACAAGTGTTACAAAGCATAAAAAGAAATACAAAGACCTGAAATACTTTATACTACATCCTACAGCCGTCCATACTAATCTAGACAACAAGATCAATGTAGAGTCAAAAGGCAGATTGCCTTTTGACTAGTGACTATGACATGCCATAGCTCATATCCTTTTCTACTATAAAAAGGATAATAGGTATAAAGTAGGAAGTTACAGACCCAAGACCATAATCTACAGTTTATAAAAGCATAGAATTTTCACCAACTTATACAAGTTGGTGAGTCTTCAGAGTTGCAGCGGAAAGTATGTCAGCTTTATGAAAAAGTAGATCAGAGAAAGCATGTCTTCTCTGTCTTCGGTAGAAATCAGTCTTCACTTCATATGGCTTCGGAAGACTTTGTCTTTGAAGCTTCGGAAGACTTCATCTTTGGCTTCGGAAGATTTGGACTTTGGCTTCGGAAGATTTTACACTTAGAATATTTTTTGTGGAGTGTGTAAAACTTTCGAAGTAACTTCTACCTTGTACATCAGTGCATGCATGCAGGAAGCACCTTGGTTGTTTTGGCTTCTTTGGTTACATTAGCCTTCTAATCTTCTAATATAACCTTACAAACTCCCCCTAGGCTGATGCTACCAAAACAGAGAAGTTATTCAGATGTTGACTGTCCTTATTAGGATCAAGACCATACCTTTCTTCATCATCTGGTCAGGATCCCTCAGACTCTCATAATTTCTCATGTCATGGAGATCATGTAGAGGAAGATCAAGCATGTTTTGCCAGAAATAGACATCTTGACCTCCTTGATCTCTGATGACATACCATCTGTCTGGATTAGCAGCAAAAGTCCAGGACAAGATGGGTCTTCCAGTTGCTAGAGGCTCTACTTGAATTAAAGTTGGTTAAGCAGCCTCTTTTTGCACTACCTCAGGATGTTCTGACTCATCCTGAGGTGTAGAGGTGGATGCCTTGGTTTTTTTCTTGGAAACACTCTTCATGGCCATCCTTTCCTCCTCTTTGAAGTCTTAAACTGATAGGACTGGTCTTCAGCACCAGGTTGTTCTACTATGTCTCTCTCAGTTGGGTTCTCTTCTCTCACAGGTTCAGAAGGAGAGTGAAGATGACCCTGCTATGGATCAGAAGATGAAGTTAGCTGAGATTCAGCCCTAGGTCCAGGTTGTGTTGTCTCAGTGGGTTCAACCTTGACAACCTCAGGTTGAGCTGGACTTGGTGGATAATGTAAGTCAATAAGCTCTCCCTTTTTAATCTTCTGCATGATCACTCTAATGTGCTCATCCATAATGGATAGAGACATTAGACCAAGCCTCCTTCTGGAGAATCCATACAGCTTCAAGAAGCTTATCAACCTTTGTCTGTCAGCAGACTTCTTTTGGCTCTTTTGGATGATGGCTCTTGACTTTACAGCTTCTTCCCTTAGTTTTCTCTTAGCAGCCTTTCTTTCTTTGGTAACTTATTGCTCTAGCTGCTTGAGATACTCAAATTCAAGATACTCATATGATAAGGGAAGAAGTGCAGATGCTTAATAGAGTCATGTGACACTCAGGTAGTTGATCATGTTCAGTCTATCAGCTTTCTTGTCTACCTGAGGTTGTGCAGTTGCCACAGCCTCTTTCTCAAGACTTTCCTAAACTGGGAGAAGATAGGAGCATGCTTGTAGAGCCTTTTCTGTCTCCTTTCTTCCTTGATTTTGAGGAGAAATGCTGCATCCTCTGCCTCTTTCCTCACCTTGGACAATTCCTTATCAGCTAGTTCATTCAGTTCATCTAAGGGAAAAGATATGAGTTCATCAATGTTGTTAGTCCCCAGGTAGTTTAGCCTGGCTGCCCTCAACTCATCATTCTGAGTATTTGGCCTGGGGGCAGCCCTGATGGTAGCTTCCATGAAGCCTGGAGACCTTCTTGAACTATCTCCCCTTAGCTTCCTTTTCCTCTTCCTCTCTCTCTCCTCATCCTCGATTTCCTCAGAGGTCATCTTCCTCTTTCCTTTGTCACGCACAGGCCTTGGTGACTCAGGGTGGAGAGAGCTTTGGCCTTCATTGCTTGGTTCAGTAGTCAAGCTCTAGGCAGAGAGAGATTGTGAAGCACCTTCACCAGCTGGTGCCTCACTAAGGGTAATGGGTGCTAAAGAAGTTCCTGTCTCAAGGTTCACAGGTTCAACTTCTGGGCCTTCAGTCAAGGCTTCCCCTTCAAAGCTAATCTTAGGGTCCACCTCAACATCCAGTTGATCAAAAATCTCACCTGCTAGCCTCTGTCTATATAGTCTTGATCACAGCTTGAATTCTTCTAGCACCCTTTCTTGAATCCTATCTGCTAATCTTGCAGCTTGCCTGTTTTGACTTGGGTTGACAAGTAAAAGATTAATCAGATGGATGCTTTTATAGAAACTCAGTTTGAAAAAGTTGAAAAATTCTTGTTGACCCTGAGATCTAGAGATGACAAGAGCTCTTCTATTAGTGTCAGAACTCCATCCCATGATTGGATTCTTAGAGTGATGAGATAGGGTAGGCATAGCTCTGGGGATACCCTTCTCAAACAAACTTTGTATGAGTGAGTCCACATCCATGTAGACTTGGGCAAATGAGTCCATATTCATGTAGACTTGAGGAGGTTGCTGAGTATGGACCATTGCAAGTGAGGGTGGTGAATCCTCAAAGTCCATACTCTGTGAAGAACTCCCAGGTTCTGTGATTGTTTGGACTTTCTCCCCCTTTTTGGTAGCATCACCTTCTTGCATAAGTGAGCTAGGGGTTGGGTATGTCACATCCACAGGTTCTTGTGGACCTGGTTGAGTTCTCTTGAGTGGTCTCTCAGCTAACTTGCCCTTGAGATCGGTGATCTCAAGTTGCTGGTTATTGACCCTCTTTTGTAAGACAGTCACCTGAGATTCCAGGTGACTTATCTTTGAGACTAAATAGGTGCATGTTTTTGTCAGTTTTTGCACCTTTAGTTTCAGACTCCCCTCATCTTCATCAGAAGAATCACGGGGGGATGAGAGAATAGGATTAAGGTGTTCTTCCTCATCACTAGCACTTTGTTCTTGGCTGTTGGATTCCTTTGCATCATGACAACTTCAAGCGAAGTGTTAAGAGGTTAGGTTGCCATGGTTGAGGTCTGAATGATGTAATCACTTGTTGAAGTGAGAGCCTCTTCCATATAGACCTCTGGAACAGGTTCAGGGAGATCCACCTCAGTAGTAGGTGGATGATGTGGGCTAGACATGGGAGAAACAGGAGTGCTCAGCTCTCCTTGAGTAGGGGTGGAGAAGAAAGACTCATGATACTCACTAAAGCCCATGTCTTCATCATCATAGAATTCAAGGCTTGGGATTGGTTGGTTTAGATTAAGAGGCTGGGGACGGTAACTTTCCCCTGAAGGTTGTTCACTAGAGTTTTGAGACTCTGAGTGAAGGCTTAAGGCTGTGGGGGCTGTGAGCTCATCAGGCTGAGCATGAGGAACCTCAGCACTGATCATTGGTGAGATGGGAGTGGTTTGCTCCTCAGGAGAAGTGGGAGCTCCAGTGTCCACTTCCTCCTGTATGGGTGATAATATAGGGACCTGCACAAACTGAGTAGCTTGTGTAGGGCTTCGTTTGAATTTTCTTTGATAGGTGATGGTTATTTTTGGCTGTATTGGTGGTTGAGAAGTACAAGGTATGGGTTCAACACTAGCTGGTGCTGCTAAGTTGTCACCTTGAGCAATGAGCTCTAATATTTTTGGGACAAGGGTTGTTTCTACCCCTGAGAAGCCAATAGTTAGATTCCTCATGGTCTTGAAGATGTCGGGCTTCATCTGTCCTAATTTTAGAATATTACCTGTAGCCCTCAACTATGAGCCCAGTTCACAGTTGAGAATGTGCTGGACATATTTAGGAAACATGTAACACTCTAAAGAGTCTAAGTTTGCAAGTAAATTGGTATAAACAAATTATGAATACCTAAACTTGACCCCTAGAACCATCCCATGGACTATAAAGGAAAGCCTTGACGCACCAGCTGGTGAAGGTGCTTCACAACCTCTCTCTGGCCAGAGCTTGACTGCTGAACCAATCAATGAAGGCCAAAGCTCTCTCCACCCTAAGTCACCAAGGCCTGTGCGTGACAAAAGAAAGAGGAAGATGACCTCTAAGGAGATCGAGGAGGAGGAGAGAGAGAGGAAGAGGAAGCTAAGGGGAGAGAGTTCAAAAGGGTCTCCAGGCTTCATGGAAGCTGCCATCATGGTTGCCCCAGGCCAAATACTCAGAATGATAAGTTGAGGGCAGCCAGGCTAAACTACCTGGGGACCATGAACTACAACATTGATGAACTCATATCTCTTCCCTGAGATGAACTGATTGAATTAGCTGACAAGGAATTGTCCAAGGAGAGGAAGGAGGCAGAGGATGCAGCATTGCTCCTCAAAATCAAGGAAGAAAGGAGACAGAAAAGGCTCTACAAGCATGCTCCTATCCTCTCTCCAGTTCAGGAAAGTCCTGAGAAAGAGGCTGTGGTAACTGCACAACCTCAGGTAGACAAGGAAGCTGATAGACTGAACATGATCAACTATCTGAGTGCCACAGGACTCTATCAGGCATCTGCACTTCTTCCCTTATCATATGAGTATGTTGAATTTGAGTATCTCAAGCAGCTGGAGCAACAAGTTACCAAAGAAAGAAAGGTTGCTAAGAGAAAACTAAAGGAAGAAGCTACAAAGTCAAGAGCCATCATCCAAAAGAGCTAAAAAAAAGTCTGCTGACAAACAAAGGATGATAAGCTTCTTTAAGCTGTATGGATTCTCCGAAAGGAGGCTTGGTCCAATGTCTCTATCCACTATAGATGAACACATTAGAGTGATCAAGCAGAAGATTAAAAAGGAAGAGCTTGTTGACTTGCATTCTCCACCAAGTCCAGCTCAACCTGAGGTTATCAAGGTTGAACCCCCTGAGACAACACAACCTAGACCTAGGGCTGAATCTCAGCTAACTTCATCTTCTGATCCATAGCAGGGTCCTCTTCACTCTCCTTCTGAACCTATTAGAGAAAAGAACCCAACTGAGAGAGACATAGTAGAACAACCTGGTACTGAAGACCAGTCCTCTCAGTTAAAAACTTCAAAGAGGAGGAAAAGGATGGCCATGAAGAGTGTTTCCAAGAAGAAGACCAAGGCATCCACCTCTACATCTTAGGATGAGTCAAAGCATCCTGAGGTAGTGCAAAAAGAGGTTGCTCAACCAACTCCAATTCAAGTAGAGCCTCTTGCAACTGGAAGACCCATTTTGTCCTGGACTTTTGCTGCTAATCCAGACAGATGGTATGTCATCAGAAATCAAGGAGGTCAAGATATCTATTTCTGGCAAGACATGCTTGATCTTCCTCTACATGATCTCCATAACATAAGAAGATATTATAAGAGTCTGAGGGATCCTGACCAGATGATGAAGAAAGGTATGGTCTTGATCCTAATAAGGACTATCAACATCTGAATAACTTCTCTGTTTGGTAGCATCAGCCTTCTAATATTCTAATATAACCTTACATAGACTCTAAATCATCAAATGGTGTGGGCGACTGCTTTAAACCATATAAACTCCTTTTAACTTACATTATATCTTCTTTTGTAGTTTCCGTTTAATCTGAAATCCATCTGGTTGTGTCATGTAAATGTTTTCATCAGGATCATTATGTAGAAAAGTAGTCTTCACATCTAGCTGCTCTAAAAACAAACTTTCTACAACTATAATACTAAACGAGAAAATCTCACTGAGTGCAGGTGGGTCGGTGCAAGTAGGAGCGGCCATAGGTGTTCTTTACGACTTCCTAGAGAAATTAAAAGGGAAATTGTATAGGGTTGTAGTTCAAATAGTGATGTTGTATGGAACTAAGTGTTATGAGATCAAGAAGACGCAAGCACAAAAGTTGGAGGTTGCAAAGATGCAGATGTTAAGGTGGACGAGTGGACACACAAGGTTGGACAGGATAAAAACAAAGTTTTTAGGTCTAGAAAGGTTGTAAGAATCTCGGTGAGGAAGATTGAAGTGGTTTGGGCAGATAATGAGAAGGGTTGAAAGCTTCATGGTGGAGGGAAAGAAAAGCAAAGGCGGACCAAAATAGAATTGGAAAGAGCAATTTAGGCAGGATATGGTTGACTTGTACCTCTTCGAGAACATGATTAGTGATAGGAGTTCTTGGAGACGTTGGATTTAGGCTAAAGATTTCTAAAAGGTCGTGAGAATAGGTATGGGATGGGCTTATCTAATTGGCTTAGATTTTTTTTTAATTAGGTTGGGGCATTGACTTCTGAAATGTCCATTTTCCTTGTAGTTCCACCAAGTTATATCTTTCCTTGGGTTGGACTTGCTTATTCTCCCTTATTTGATCGGCCTATATACCTCCTCGTTCATTCTTCCTTCCTCTACCTCCTAATATCATCACTTAGTATTAGGTTGCGAACTCCTTCAAACGTAAGTATAGTAGTTCCAGACTGCAACTACAAACTGTTGTGGTAGTTTCTGACCAACCTTCCTTCGATCTTGTGTTTACTAGTTCCTTGATTAGAAAGACCTTGTTGGTAGCAGATGACTTTTGCATTCATTTCCTTAAGAATGTTAGAGGAGCAATTTACACAAACAATAGAATCGAATGAGTTTCCATCACAGGGAACTATACTATTAGGAGGCTAACCATATTTTTCTTCAAATTCAACCTTATCGGCAAAAGAGTTTGGCTAAACAACGTTATGAAAAGCCAACTCAGTTTCAATTCAATTAAAGATGCCTGCTAAACTTCTAGTTCCTATCATCCTTCCTATTTTGTGCAACTACTAAAGGAAACAGAAGTACTGTAAATGAAAATAAAAAGGCTCATGAAATATAACTAGTTAAATCCTTATTCTTATTGCTTTACTAAGTGAAAGAACTCCCTTTTCATATGTGACTGAATAAGACAAAGTTTATGGGACTTTATTAACAACAGAAGATGTATATGAGCTTACACACATGATGTGAAAATATTAGGGTTTTTTTCACACATAAAGAAGTATAGAGACTTACTCGCATTTAACTTGAAGGCATGTAGGGTATTCAACTATGTCCATGTATTTTTTGAAGAGCAAAAAAAATTGAACTAAACTTACTTGAAAGCAAGCAGCCTTGACTTGTTCATAGGTAGCCTTACGGTTAAGTCCACAACTGAAACATCAATAGTTGGAACATAGAAGGCCATTCTGGTCAATTCCCCGTTTAGGGCTGGGCAACACTACCCCAACAGCCTACATCAATACTAAAAAATTACAATAAAACTAAGTCAATATAATAATAATAATAATAAAACAATGCCTACAGAGTGGTATAATCAAACGGTTTTCAGTCAATCATGTGCTATAAATAAATTTTATTATTCTTCTATCTCCCTAACTTTCAATTTACTTGCCTTCTAAATGATTTGTTTGTAAACACTAATGAAAATAGAACATTTTGGGAACAAAAATCCTATCACCATGTAAAAATGTCCAGATTGTTCACTTGTATTAAAAGAGTCAAATTCGAGCCATTTACTTATGAATGTGTCAATTTGGGTCGTGTTTTATTGCAAACTAGTGAGATCAAACAATGTAGCTAAAAGGGGAATGGGTCTATATTTAATTAATACACAACCTCCTAAATTATTTTATTCAAAGATCAATATTATTATCGCAATAATATTCTTTCTCAATCGCATTATTTATTTACTTGATGTTTTTAGAATTTTTTTTAAAATTGGGTATTTTAGAGTGTGATAGGTGACAAGAGGGGTTATTCTCGGGGGTGTTGCACTTTAGGGGAACCCGCCCATGGCAGGGGCGGGTTCTGTGCATGTGCGTGTGCAGCAGGTGTGAAGCAGTGTGTGTGCGCAGTGTGCATGTGAGTGTGTGTGTGTAGTGTGCATGTGAGTGTGTGTGTGTGAGTGAGACCAAGACCGACATGTCACATCCGAGAAGAACTCGCCCTTGCCAATGGCGGGTTCTCCTCCCCTTTTTTTCCACCGCAAACTTCACCTACCAAGCACACACTATCAGTATTTAAACCATACACTTTTCCATCTATCTCCTCACTTTCTTATCCTCACTATCTTTCAATATTTTTCTCACTTTCTTATCATCACTATCTTTCAATATAATTTTCTCTGTAATTTCATACTTCATTTAAAAAAAAAATGAGCTGGAGAATTACATCAGGTCCACTAAATAATGATTTGTTATTTTTAAGTGGTCAACATAGAGCTGATTATTATTTTCGAGATCCAGAAAACGATGAAGGAATTTTACATGTTAGAAGAGGTGATAAAGCTTTTTGGGATTACATTGATGAAGAACCTATCCCTGATAATATTATGAGGTATATACGGTTGGCTGGTTTTGCGGGTGTGATCGAGTGTGGTTATCGCAAACTTGATCGTGCTCTTATCTCGGCTTTGGTGGAAATATGAAGGCCGGAGACACACACATTTCATTTACCGGTTGGAGAAACTATGATAACCCTTCAAGATGTACAAGTTTTATGGGGTTTGCCGGTTGAAGGTGATGTTGTTTCTGGCACTGATTACGCTATGAGTGAATCAGAAATTATAATGAGGTTTGAGTATTTAACCGGCTGTACACTCGCTTCAAGCGCTGTAAGTGGTTATAAGTTAAACCTAAGGTTTATTTTAGATGAAATAATAAAACCATTCCCTAATAATGCCACAGATTTTCAGTGCATCCAACGAGCTAGATTAATTATAATTTTTATGATTGGTGCCACTTTATTTCCTGATACTTCTAGCAACTGGTTGCATATAAATTATTTGAGTCATATTGAAAACTTAAATAACTGTGGTAGATTTAGTTGGGGAAATGCAGTTTTAGCATCTTTGTATGGACAATTATGTAAGGCAATGCGTGTCACAAATCGAGAGGTTGGTGGGCCTTTATTCTTGTTGCAATTATGGGCATGGGAAAGATTACTTTCTATGTGTCCCCAAAATACTCGATCGATTGATTTTTAGATTACCGTATGGTGCACGGTATGTTAAAAAAACTTATAAATTGACTATTTTTCAGTAATCTTATATTTTTCTAGTTAACCATGTATATTTGAAAACTTTATTATAGATGAACGGGTGAACTTAGTTATGTAAACACCACTCCGCACTGTTTGAGTGCGTATCGATCTCAGCTGCATTCATTAAGCGAGGCCACGGTATTAATATTAATCTAATATTATTTTGTATAAATTAACATTATGAAAACATATTAATTCATATTTTTTATATCAGTTTAATTGGAGGCCTTATGATAATATCATCCACCGTTTACCTGATATCTGCACAAGTGGATATCAAAGCTGGAGAAGTGACACATACCTTATATGTTGGGAAGTTGTTGAGCCTCACATTCCAAGTAGGGTTTTAAGACAGTTTGAAATGTTTCAACCAATCCCTACAAGTGTGTTACTAACCCGGGAGCAACACACAAATCTACATTCGATTGCTCGTAAAGGTGGTAGAAATAAAAACTGGATACAACATCATAATATCTTTGTTCAAGCCTGGGCGTCTTGACATAATTCAATTGTGAATGAGGCATACACTGATTCGCCAATTGCTTCTGAAGCATACATGAGGTGGTATTTAGAGCGTACTGTTGTGTATA
The DNA here is from genome assembly GCA_025506505.1 of Flaveria sonorensis. NCBI lineage: Eukaryota > Viridiplantae > Streptophyta > Magnoliopsida > Asterales > Asteraceae > Flaveria > Flaveria sonorensis. The sequence continues at coordinate 957,615 of CM046434.1, forward strand.
CAACAAACCTGGCTCATCAAGACACGAACCCTCATGGCTTCCAAAATGATGGACAAAGATTGAGAATGATGGTATTATTATTATTAATTTATTTGTTATAATGATTATTTAATTATTATTATTATTATTATTATTATTATTATTATTATTATTATTATTATTATTATTTTAGAATTAAACTTTCATAATGTTATTTATAGATGGATGGGATGAGTCAGTTTTATCAAAGACCAGGGGATGAAACGGGAAGGAATATGGCGAGCCGTTATATGGAATTTGCACATGCAAACCATATAAGTTATCTACCAACGCATGTGACACAGAAGGGTAGAGGACGAGGGCGGGTTGGTCGACAAGTTGTTGATGATAATGTGGAGCAACAGAATATGACAGAACAAAGGGTTTCCACGGAACAACAGTTCAACTCCTCCTTTTTAAGCCAAATGGGTAACTAAGATTTTTTTTACGGTGGTACATCAACTACTCAGTTTTCACAATTTAGTCAAATGGGTACCCAGAATTTTGAAGAAGGGGCCCCGTCAAATCCTTATCAAAGCCCTAATACTACTTACGAACAATCGTTTCATCATTCTTCCCCACTATCTTATTACCCTCAATTTCAAGAGATAGGTCAATCAGTTGACCGGGTTTTTAATGCATCTCCTCCTTGCTCATTCGACTTAAATGATGAAGCAACAAACGATAATGATAACACTCGTTAAATGTTATTTCATTTATATTTTTTTATGATGTATTTTTACCTTTTTAATCATGTAATTTTTTATACTTTTATCTATTAGTTATAGAATGCAATTTTATTATAAAATACAAACATAAAATATAATATTATTAGAATAAGCATCCAAAAACTAACATAAAATACTAAACCATTCAGGGTAATACAACAAAGAATGTCATTTGTGGGTCTTGCGTTTGACTATCTTTTCTGTGAACCATTCAGGGTGACTATATGTATAACGATACTGATAAAACTCTTTTGCCATATAGCGACGATATCTTGCACACGCGTCTTTAAAATTTCCTTCCATACTTAAGTTTTTCCTTGAACTAGCTTTTGCATTAACATACAAACAAAAACCCCTAAATCACCACCAAGGTCACCCCCGTCTTTGGGCAAGTACTCCTCAGTAGTTGTGAAAGGCATGTCATCCCTTTTATCAGGATGAATAAACGGTCCAATATAATTTTTTTCCAGTAACCAATCTGTTCCATCAGACAGTAAAAATTACATGGAATAAAATCTAAAATGGGGAGAACTAACTCATGATATAGTTCACGATATAAGTTATTTGACCAATACTGAAGGATCTCCATTGTATGCAAGTTGATTCGGATAAGTAACTAATCTTCTACTGCTTTTATAAGTATTAGAATATAAACATATTGCACTTCCCAAAATGGAGGGTACAACTCATCAGTTCCGTTGGCATATTTGATAGGCTTGACATCTTCCCACACACATAATTCATCCCGAAATTGAGGTGGTAAAATTGTCCAATTCAACCCCGATGGTCCAAATTTCATAAGCTTTTACAACCTTCTATATGTTGTGATATAAAGTATTAACATCTAATAAATATTATATAAAACTAATTTATTTAACTGAAAAATATATAAGATTTTTACCAATGGAGAAAGATGACCATCGCGTTCATAGCCTAATAAAGCCCCCCAAAAATCCTTCCCAAGCAAGTTACCACCAAATAGAACTGAAACACAATATGGCGCATCCCCATTGTTATAGAAGCCAATAGCATCTTTTGACCAGTTCTTAGATTCTTCTTCATCTGCAACTAAAAATGGTGTATGCACCAGGATGTTTTCTGATAAAGATGATTCATGTTGCTTCTTAGGCCGCCTCAACCTTTGTAGAATTGAACTCGTCGATTGAAGTTCATGAACTGGTTCTTTACCGGGTCGGTGTACCATTTTTATGGGTTATTTGGTGTTTTTTGGAAGGGAAATTGTGAAATATGGTGCGTTATTATGAGAAGGGTGGAGGTATTTATAGGAGTTTTTTGGAATAAAATAATTATTTTTTATTATACAACATAATAAAATTAAAACAATAATAACCAGTAAACATCAAATAAAATTAATATACAACAATCTCCTTATGAATATGAGTTTGGACAAGTGTTCATGTTATGACCTGTTTGTCTACATATTAAGCATCTATGTATAACTGGTGCATTTGGATGATGAGCATCCATCTCATTGTGTATCCTTCTCGTGCGTCTCCTACCTCATGACGTGGTGATTTTTGATGGATCGCCTCTTATCCTCCAACCCGGGTTCATCCAATAATCAGGGTGATGAAGCGGGTAAAAATGATCGTTATACTGTTCTTGATAAACATCAGTACTATAGACCTGATGAACAATGTTATGAGGTGATTCACCTCTATGGCGGCAAACTGCAATTGCATATGAGCACGGGAATCTTTGCATCTGCCATTTACCACACGTGCAAGTTCTGTTTTTGTATTCCACGGTATAATCATTTCCACCAGCTTCATTTGTTTGGATCTTTGACAGAACTCTATACCTCGCCTCTCTGTAATCAAACTCTGTTATGATATGTTCTTGCGAGTTAATATCACGTGCATTGAACAAACACCATATGCGAGGGGGTAATGCTGTGTTACAGTTGGCTGCGATGTCAGTATGCTTTCTGAACTGTTCAACTGTTTTCTCGAACGTACAGTTAATAATAGTTTTTATTGGTATAAGCCTGACACCTCGCAACGTATTGTTGAAGCTTTCTGAAATGTTCGTCGTCAGGTTACCCCACCAACGATGATTTTATCGTGTAGAAGCGTCCATTTACTCTCTTTAATAGTTTTTAAATATTCCCACGCTTCTGGATTGACGTTTGTCATTTGACTTACACAATAGTTATACTTCCTTTGTTGGGTGGTGCTTCCGATAGACCAGCATAGCCTTTTTAAGCTAGAAACCTTGAACTTTTGCATGAGGTTACTTCGAACATGTCGGAGACAAAATCGATGCACAACATTATTTTTCCACTCTTCAAGAGTATTCATTGCATGAATAATTCCTTTGTGCCTATCAGAAATAACACACAACTTTTTTCCCGAACCAATAGAATTGTGGTGAACTGCAATGTGTGACCAAAATTGCTCGAAAAACCAACTCCAACTTTCTACCGTCTCTTCCTCTACAATTGCATAAGCTACCGGCATTACGTAGTTCTTTGCATTTTTTGCAACTGCAATTAACATTTTACCACGGTAGGAACCTTTCAAAAATGTGTCGTCAACAGATATCACCGGCTGACAATAACTGAATGCTTTAATTATTGGACCGAATGCCCAAAACACATATTTGAATGTATAATAAGCAGATGTACAGGTCGGATGATGTAACCATTCCACGATAACATGGTTTTTCTCTTGTAATGCGGTGATGAATGTAGGTAATTGCTCAAAGTTACTCTCCCAGCTACCGTAAATACTCTCAATAGCAGCTTTTCTAGCTCGCCAGGCTTTATTATATGAAACATCAACATTCAACGTGACTTTTAAATGTGCTTGAATTTGCTTGATAGGAAAAGCAATATCCTAACGAATAAAATGGATGATGCGGGTAACAATATCTCTGCATTTGAAACTTCTATTGTTGTTACCAACAACAGTACCAAAGCAGTTGTGTGCATTCACCCATCTTGAAATTCTCCACATGTGATGATCGTGTTTTTTGGATGCATACACATACCAGGTACATGGAGGACCATTACAAAGATTATTATTGTAATTAGGGCTAGTACTGTAGCATTTTGCTCTCCATCTTGTACGTTTACTTTCAACTACTACAGCCTCTCTGTTACGTGCAAGATTCCAAAACCGCACTGCATGCATTACTTCATCTTTTGATTTAAAGTACATCCCAACACGGATTTCTTTTGACTCTTCATTCCATATATCCATATGGTCTTCATCGTCAAAATCAGCAGCTTCATAATCTCTTAACTCTTGAGTATCTTCAGAATAGTTATTTCCCAGTAAGATCCTGGATTAACATTAGAATTATAATAGTCTGAAACTCCATAGCTGTTCTTGTCATCATCACTAGTTTCTTCTTGTGACGGGATGAGTTCAGTATCTTCACTACTGTGATCTTACATTGCCTTGATGATGAGAATTGTTTGACGGACCGGGTGCTTCTGATATAGAGAAACCGCCTAGATGATCCAAATAATTGGATTGTTGTACAGACATCTTCGGCTCAATGATAACGTAAACATTTCCTTGGAAATTTTCAACATTTTCTCCCAAATAATACAAGACTTCTAGACTTGAGTCATTAAAAATTTCAGAGCTTTGAGAGAAACCACCATATGAGTAATATAATTTTATTTTCAAATTATAATACTTTTTTTGAACTTGAAGATGAATATAAATTAAATCAACTAATTCTTCATATAACACTCTATTACGAAGAATAATTGTTGAACTTCTAGTAGAACCATCACATATGATATTTCAATTTTCGAATGAAATATCACCACCCCAAAATAATTGTAAAAAATAAGGTCGAGCCATGTTGGGTTTGAATACAGAAATGTTGTGTTGAATGTATCAAAAATAAAATTCAATACTTTTTGTATTGTGTTGAGTGTATCAAAAATAAAATTCGACACTTTATATACTAAAATTTTGGATGAAACGGTTATCGGGTAGGTTAAACTTGCGATGGAAATTTAGGTTGAGGAGAACCCGCCCTTGGCAAGGGCGAGTTCTGTCCCCGTGACAAAGGTAGGTTGAATGTGCGGTTGAAAATTTAGGTGACGAGAACCCGCCCCTGCCATGGGCGGGTTCTGTCCTCGATTTGACTGAACCAAAGAATTTGTTTCGTTTTCGTGTTGAAGGATGTGACAGCCCACGAATTTAGAATTCAGGATGTTTGACTAGGCACACAGAACCCGCCCCTGCCATGGGCGGGTTCCCCTAAAGTGCAACACCCCCGAGAATAACCCTTCTTGTCACCTATCTCACTCTAAAATACCCAATTTTAAAAAAAATTCATGTTTTTACAAAATAGAAGGATTAAAGATGTTTGTTGGCCAGCCAGTATCTAACCATACTAAAAATTAACTCATTTCAACACTAATCAGTATTGACCTGTTACCAAACCACCCACTATAGCAAACTTAATTGATTAATTAACTGGTGAAGTGTTACATACCAAGTCATAGCATGCACTGCTGTCATAAGACCCTCACAATGCCAAACCGATCATTGATAACCTGAGAAATTTACAAAAAAGAAACGCATAAGATACAGGATGTTTTGCTCTTTTTTTTTTCCTTTTTGGTTAAAGGACAGTAAAGACCTTGGCCATGAGGCAATTGGTTGTGCAACTTGCATTTGAAAGAATGGTAAGCTCGGTTTATATAACAACAAACATGGGAGCAGCATCTTTGCTAGGAGCAGAAATAATGACCTTCTTTGCACCTTTCAGAAATCACAAAACTAACACTACTGGATCAATTTTCTCATTCAAAGGAAAAGCATGAAATAAGAGGTCAAAATATTAAACCACTTCAAACAAGGGGCGGCTACATATATCCTTTTAAAACTTCAAAATTCATATATTTATCCATCTTATACAAAATAAAATAAAATAATTTACTTACACCACTGTATAAACAAAAGAGCATATGCAATTAGATAGTTCAGTGTAATAATGTTTTTCCCATTTGATCTATTAATTCTTAAAGTCCATGTTGCAATGGGCTGATCAAGGTTAACCAACCGGTCAGATGAGTTGGCTGTTACATTTCACCATGTGTTGGGTGGGTCTTTCTTTGGTTTTTATGTTATATATTTCTTTGCATCAAATCATTTGTTGCAACAAAATAGAAATCTAAATGCAATAAAACAAAAGCAACTGGACCTATATAAACATGTGCAGTACAAATATCCAAACAGACCTTCAAATGTGCAGCAGCTTTGTCTTTATTGTGAAGACTGCAGTTGACTCCATGACAAAGTCAGCCCCAGCTTCATCCCATGGGATCTCTTCTGGGTTCCTAGATTAAACAAAAACTAGCAATAGTAATAAATTGCTTTATTGAAAAGATTATAATATATGATTACAAATTTACCTGATGCCAAAAACAGTTACTTCTTGCTAAAGAAAAGGGTCTTCTCATCTTTGACCTTAAGATCATGATGCTTTCATTGACCATGAACAGGGTCGAACTTGAACATGTCTGTCTACCGAGCATTATAACTGGCAAATAAATATGTATATACAGATTATTCATTATAGTATGCAGAACCTCTGTATATAGAATGTATATAGACATTGTGGAACTCTGTATCAGTATTCTTTCAATATTGTGTTATTTGTTCTATTCCTGCAAAATAAACAGAAGCTCACCTTAATTGCAATTCAATTCTTCAATCTCCATACAGGTACGTAAAAGAAATTAAAAACAAGGACATAATTACAAATATGCTACCTTCGAACATAATCTCGCTCGATAGAACTGGTTTTAGTACCAATAATTAGCAATTCAATGATTGTAACTAAAGATGATCTACTGTCATATCCCGATAACAGTGACACTCACTGCTTCAATGTACATTTTTTACGATGCACCAGAACACATGGACAGATCTCAGTAATAAACATATATTAATACTTGCAGAAGACAGACCAAATCTTAAGTAAAAGAATGATCACAAAATCAACAAACAACTAAGAAGAAGAGTATGACATTCATGATTCGAATAGAATAACACAATACCATATAACGATGAAGGATCGTTACCCAATAACAATGACAACTGCTTCAATTGAAATTTAGTATGATGCACCAAAACACATAGACAGGTCTTAGAAGAATTGAAAACATACCTGCACAGGAGAGATTCAAAACATACTTGCACAAGAGAGACTAAATCTAAATCTTAGGTACCACAAATTCAACAAACAACTAAAGAGAAGAGTACCGCATTCATGATATATTCGAACAGAAACACGCAATACCATTGTGATAAAAGGATCGTTAGCTCAGCGTCTTCTCTCTATCAACTAAACCACCGATTCTTCCAAATCCTATTACACAACAGGCAGATCAAATCAATCGGTGAAAAGTAATTCCGATCTTAACTTCTTGTCGACATGAAATTCAACGGAATAGAATTGAATGAATGTGCAAATGTATTGACGATTACCCATGGCGATTGACTAACTAGGGCTGAAGGGTTTTAGAAGATGGTGAGATGAAATGGAGAACCGTTTGGGGTTTATTTATTTATGTAATCATCGGCGGATTAGCCGTTAAACCGATCATCATTACATAAACACACTTTTTAAGACTATCTGATCTTATATTGTAAACCCAATTTTAAATTTTGTTAATAAAACTTCACAAGATTTTAATGATTATTTAACCCTTATATTTTGCTTCCCCGTCATAAGTGGTGTGGTGGTAAGGCAATTGCCTTTGACGGGGGAAGACCGGTTCAAATCCCGGACACAAGCCTAATTCAATTGCTGTAGTTTAGAGGGTGCGTGCTTTGGCCGTTCTAAATAAATAAATCGATAAGATGGTTAGACATTATAATGAATTTAATGTGTATGATAGTTGTCAAATTGCTCATATGTTTTTTCCCATCATGGACAAAATTGGATTGCCAAGATCTAAACTCAGACTATACGATTAAAGTTAGGTATCTATATGATACGCTTTGTTTGATGTCAAATCGTATCATGAATGGATTCAAGATTGAATCGTCAAAAAACATCGTCGGTTATATAAAATAAGTATTGAGACTCAACACGTGTTGTATTAAACATTATTTCTTTTTTTAATTTTATACTAGACATAATTATTTGGTGTGATTTTATGGTTTCCTCTTGATTTTTGCACACAAGAAAAGGTTTACCTATGAACCACCTTTCGTTCATGCAGGTAATTCAATGCGCTCAAAATCTGTCTGGCGTAAGTTGAGACTTGTGAATCTTGCGGTTCATACATTTGGTAGAGATTCACCGGTGAAACTTTGATTTCGAGCTCAAGAAAGATGTATAGCTTGAAATCATCCTAAAACATTATTTCAACTTAACATGTACCCACATATATGGTGAGAGTGGTGATATGAATTTATCGTTTAAAACTAGAATGAGAGCCCAAATAAAATGAGAGTTATGTAGAAAAGGTGTCCTCAAGAGGGCATCCTAGTGGTAAAAATACTATGTATGAAAAGAAGAAAATAGGAGAAGTTCAAATAGTAGAAATCAATCCAGATGAAGTTAAGATCGAAACCCAAGCTACACACTGATTACATACTTGCTAACTTTATGCACATGAAGAGTGTAGCTCTTCAAAGCCTCTCATGTGTCCATATTAGTAGTTTTCTCAATATCATCTCATCCTATTGATTGTGTAATACTGTAATTCAACTTGAGATTCATGAGCTACATATTTTATTTTGTTTTATTTTTTTTCACAATATCATCTCATCCTCTAACCAAAAACTTTGGTTAGAAGAAATTACAATCTAAACACAGCCATGGGCACATCATTATAGCTTATTGTGAACCGTCGATTTCATTTTTTAATCTCGAATAACTACTAGGTATAGGGTGTCATTATGTTGTTAATCATCTGGTCAACCAAAACATTATATTAATAAAGGTAGTAAATGCTTATTAATTTCAATTTCATTGTTATCTTGTAATTTAACTATTTAAATGTTAGTTCAAAAACAAGTTGTTCTATATATTTATGTCATAACCAAATTAAAATTTATTGGTTACGTCATAATTAAATTATAAATACTATGTATGAAAAATAAAAAAAATGGAGAAGTTCAATTATTAAAAATCAATTGGGATGAATTTAAGAACAGAATCAGCTGATGTTATTCTCTAGCTTAAATACGTTTAATTGTCAAGTCATAGTTATAACACGATAGCATTTAAACACATTTTTTAAAAATACTTTATCATTTTTAGAGGTCAATGTACTTTTTTTAGATGCTTTTTTAGAGGATTTTTCAATACTTTGGTGAAAGTAAACAGAAGTTATGGACAAGAGTGCAAAAAGTCAATTTCATGAGGAAAATTTTATCAGATTTATAGCCGTTGTGAATTGCGCGGGGCCCGCAATCAAATCTTCGGATATTGGTATTAAATTAATCTTTAAAACAAGAAAACCAGAAATTAAACGTTGGGGAAGATCTCTATCAATTTCATATCAGTCTTCTCTTTAAAATTAGCAGCACAACAGAGGTTATTGCTCCAGTTCATTAGGGTTTACTCTCTCTCTCTCTCTCTCTCTCTCTCTCTCTCTCTCTGTGTAGATTAATTGCAATGGGTGAAGCAGCTCCTTGTTTGATGCGTTCAGTTTCACAACCGTTATTCGCTTCTCGCGACTTCAAAGAGGTCAGTTCAAGAATTTGATATCAAAAAGCCCTAATTTTTTTTTTTCTGTTTCGTGCGTTTATTTGGTTTTCACTTTCAGGGATTTTCATTTCTGTTTTTAATCGGATTTAGGGTTTATGTAATATACATGTTCACTTGCGTAAATTTAGATACTAGCCATTATTGGTTATTGTCAAGATTTTCTTGAAAAAGCCCTTAAAATTTTAATTGGTTTGCAGGGTTTTTCATTTCTGTTTTCAATTGGAAATAGGGGTTATGTAATACATATGTTCTTTTGCATAAATTTAGATTCTAGCATTGTTGGGTCTTGTCAAGATTTTCTTGGAAAAAACCCTAAGTTTTGATTGGTTTGCAGGGGTACTCGCTTTTCACTCTACAGGGTTTGCACTTATGATTTGAATCCCAATTAGACTTTGATTATATCTAATTTGTGGCATTTAATTCTTTAAAGTTTCTTGAAATTTCTAGGTTTTGATCAAGATTCTTAAGTTCTGGTATTTAAGAGTCTGGATTTGACTTTGTTAGAGTGAAACATTGTGATTATCAAGTATATCTGTGATCTTTTTCGTTCAGTTGCGTTTGATTTTCTTGAAATTCATGTGTTTTTATAAAGATTCTGTATGTGTACTACTTGATATGTCACATGTTAGTTTTCTGTCATAACAGAGCCAAAATTTGACTTTTAGAGTCAAACATCCCGATTGGATGTTGATAATATGGAGTTGTTTGCCTACAACTAAATTGCTGGCTTTTTCTTCTTTATAATTCTGCATGTATGCTTACTTTTTGTGAACAAGTATTGTTTGCAAGGCCGTACAAAAGTCAAACTTTTGAACTTTTGAGTGTCAAATTAGTTATCTTTTTTGCTGTTTGGACTACTTTTAATACATCACTATCTAGACCCTGAAAGAAATTTGGTTTTTGCTCAAGATTCTGTATCTATATATGTCATATTCATCATGAGCTATTGACCTCCTTCCCCAAAAGATACAATTTTGACTTTTTGGAGGGACATTGACTCTGATGCATTACTATCCAATACAGGGAGACCCACTTAGAGCCTTAACAACATCGATTTCATTTGGGCGGTTCCTGAACGAACCATTGGATTGGGAAAAATGGTCTTCATTTTCTCACAATCGAACCCGAGAAGATGTTCAGAAGTACTCTAGACCAGGTGCTGTTGCTGAAAAAAAAGCTTTTTTTGAGGCTTATTTCAATAGATTTGCATCCAAAAAATCTGCAAAACCACCTAAAAAGGAAAATAAACCTCCTAACTACCCGCCTCAAACAAATGTTAGTCCTGTTACCATATCAAGCACACCAAAAAATCAGTCACCAACGGTTGCTACCGATGAAAACATGATTAACAGAGGGACAGAATCAGAAATAACATCAAACCAAGATGTTTCAGCACCTAGTATTAATCTAGTTTGCTCGAAAATCGAGAATGTTGATGACATCATCGCAACTACTTGCCTGGTGGAACAGGAAAGCACGTCAACCGAAAACGTTTCCTCGCCTATAGTATCAAGTAACAGAGGGGTAGAACGAGAAATATCATCAAATGAAGATGTCTGCTCACCTTATACCGATCCTGTGTTCCCAGAGATCAGGAATGTTGATGACACCATCTCGAGTACTAGCCAGGTGGAACATGAAAAACCTAGTACTAATCTAGTCTGCTCACAATTCGACGATGTTGAGGAAAACTTGACGAGTAACAAAGGGGCAGAAGGGGAGCTAGCATCAACCAAAGATGTTTCCTCATCTACTACTAATCTAGTTTTCTCGGAAAATGGGAATGTTGATGACATAATCTCAAGTGGTGCAGAAATGGAACATGAGAAAACATCAACTGAAAATGTTTCCTCAGATAATCGTTGTTTACAGTTCAAAGTTTTAAACCAGTCTACTCATGGTGACAAAACTGAGAAAAGGAAAATCAAGGTATGTATGCTCAATGATGTTGTTTTTTTTCATGAAATGGACCTGTTTTTTTCCCTAATGTTCAATGATATTGTTTATAGGATAAAATATCAGGACAGACAAAAGCTGAAATTTCTTCGGTTAAACATTTAAGTAGAAAAGCACCAATTCCTGAAATTCACCCTCAAAATCAAATCTTCAAGTGCAATCCCAAGGTAAGTCAACTTTCTTTCCTTGATTATTGTTATGATTATTATTATCATATTTGAATTATTTTTATTACACGTGGCAATCATTACCCATTTTTAAATAAATGGTTTGATTTGGGTCACTCAAATATACAGGGGTCACTACTATGAAACTAGCTAACTTAGAATGGGTCTAAATGGGTCAACACCACCCACCATCAATGTATGTTGCCACCACCTTCCGGCCACCATTGATGCAATCGTAGTGAGTGCCGCCACACGCTACCGAGTTTGACCTCCGTCGTCACTTACCACCATATATAAAATATAGTAGACCTATGTCAACCCAAGCCATTTTGGTCCGAACATGTTTTGACCCTTTAGTAGACCAGACCTAATCCAACCTAACCCGACCCGACCCTACCAGACCCAACCCAACCCCACCCACATGTTTATCAAATGGTTAATTATGTGTTTTGATTTGTAGGTGTCATCAGTCCATGGGGTAAGGAAAACTACTCAGGTACTCCCAACATCAGAAAATAAAAGGTAAAGTAATTCATATCAAAACCTTAATATGCTTACAAGGAGTCAAATTTTATCATATAAAAATTTACTATAACTTTACAGGATCAAACCATCAATTGACCATTGGGTCAATGCCAATTACAACAAAAGACCCTTCTTGAAGACCCGTTCAACAAAGTAAGAACCTTCATCAATGTTACATATTTTTTAGATGTTATATATTCCTTAATAATAATAACAAGAGTTATATTACACCAGCCATTCTGAAGCATCAATCGCATCTACAAAGAAACCAAGATCCATTACTGTGCCATCATCGTTTAGCTTTAAAAGTGATGAAAGGGCAGCAAAAAGAAAACAGGCAAGTCTGAATTTCATAAAACTTATAAACCAAAATTAATATTTCTTTGTTCTTGATTTGTTTTGTTTTTGTTTTTTTTTGTTTTTCGTCTTGCTGCAGTTCTTTCAAAAGCTAGAAGAAAAAGCAAAACTGAAGGTATGTAACTATATACTCTCCTCATTTTTGGTAAAATGTCTAAAACAACTTTCATTTATGACAATATAATTGTCTTCTATAGGAAAAAGCGAGAAGTGACGATAGAAAGTTGCAATGGGGCACGACTTTAGAAGCAAAACAAAGTACAGTTGAAACAAAAGGTCCAACTAATAAGATACAGAAGGTAAAGAAATACACTCTATACATCAATTATCTTATTGCAAAAATATGAATCATTAACTACTTTTCATATTATGCAGGTTCAACTAACAAGAGCGTGCCCTCAAAAGCCTGAGATGAAACCAAAGAATTTTATAGAAATAAATAAAAAAAAGTTAAGCGGTTCCATGGCTTGTTTGCCAATGAAGAAATCATCAAATTTAATGTCAAAGAAGTAATGTTTTTTTTTCAAGTGTTGTTTGTTCTTGAAAGTTTTAAAATACACACTTCTAAAATATATTTCTTATAATGTACCATGCATTATAGCCGGTAATGCATAGTTGCTTATTGACAAGGGTTATATAGGAATTGTTTTAAGGTGTTGATGATTATGATAAACAAAGAAATAGTAGTAACACTAACGCTTTGTGTCCATTAGAGGTAGCAAAAGAAGCCCAAACATATAATCTTGGATCAAAATGGGTATTTAAAAAATAGAGATAGGTTCAGGATGGACTAAGGGAAAAAAATAAGAGGGTTAAGATGGGTTTAAATTTTAAAAGAAATAAAACATAAGTGGTCAGAATGGGTTTTTATCTCTTTAAAATCTGGATAAAAAAAACCCATGGTTAATTTATTGATCTTCCAAAACAAAAACAAACAGATCGACCTTCGCCTCCGCCTCACCGATCGCACTATCACAGCCTCTGTTGGGTTTCATGCTTTCATCGCGACACCTACCACATCCGCATAACATCGCACCATCACCGTCGCTCCACCATTGTCAAATTATCGAAGGTAATCGACCCTAGAGTTTGATTTGGTGTTTCTACCCTATTGTTTCTTCAAAAGTTCAATGTTCCTGCTTGAAATTAGCTAAAGCTAAAGCTTGGTAGATTTTGGTTAGTTGATTTTATTAGGGATGATTAAGTTAACTGATTTTAATGAGACTATGAGTAATATAATACGATGAGTAAACACAATAGATTTGCAAGGTAACAAATTTTAAACATGAAATAAAAGCAATAGAAGAAACATAAACATAAAAGATGGTGATTTGAATGGGTATTCTGAAGGCTTATGGATTCTCCTTCAAACTACCATCCAAAGATTCTTTTACAAAGAGAATATATAGCGTGTTTACTGAATTTCAGCATCAACTACGAGTAAATGAAAAGCCCAATGCTGGTGATGTTATAACTATTTTAAAATAACAAAAGATTATTTACAAAATCATAACTTGGTTGGAATACATGCTTGTGTTCATTAAAATTTAAAACCACAGCTTAATAACTCAAGTTATTTTTGCAATTGTTGTCCTCAATAATCTTAATTGAACTTATGCATCACAAGAATACAAATTGTTGATTATGGAATTTGATTTGGGCTTGAAACCAGTCTATAAGTTGTAGAACTTTTATGACATGCTAGGGTGATCGTTTTTTATTTTATTAGTTCACTTGTTGGTTTTTAGAATTACTCATCCTAACCCGAACTCATCTTGACCTAAACTCATCCTGATCTCTTTTTTAAATAACGCATCCTAACCCAAACTCATCCTGACACAACAACCAGCCCAATCCGACCCGCCCATTTTGCCACCTCTAATGTCTATAAACCATACAACATCATATGCATTGTAGTCTGTGAGGCAAACGAAAAGATGTTTACATGAGTATAAAAAGTAGATATTCTAATATGATTCTCATAACAATTAAATTTGGTTGGTTTATTTGTACTATCATCAAAACTAATACGTAATATGCAAGATAAAATCAATACGCGACCATAGATTCACGTCTTATGACCATACGTGTAAAATTGTTCTAACATACTTACATAGGCATATTACACACCCAAGAAAATGACCATATGTAACGATCCTCTTTTATCAATCATTTATGATGTGATGAAAGACAAGTAGTTTATTTATAATAACTGTGTATGGAAGCTTTTGGTAATAAATAATATGTTAAACAAACTTCTAAGATCCATTATTTTTGTAAAGTTAAAGTTGTTACATCTTGCTTCCTTCAACATCATTTTGCAAGGGTTAGATACTCTTATGTTCCTTTTTAATAATACAGTTTTGTATGCAAGATATGAAGTATAATTATTCTATCCATTAAGAAACAAGTATCTATCTCAATTTGTTGCCAAGGATCAATTTATGTACCCCAAACAAAATTAGTAGCACACCTCAAATTCTTGCTGTAGAGGATCCATCTTTCTAGCCCCACATCATGTCAACTTCTTAAATATCACAACTATCAGTTTCATATGATGACGAGGATGATGACGTGGCAAGATCAGACTATGAATAGGCCTTGATCTATTACAGGATATTCCAATGAGTCAGCAGGATACTCATAGTCAAATGTTAATGCATCATATAAGAACTCTTGATCATAACACTCAGGCACTCCTTTGTTTTGATGGTCTATGTTTGTTGAAAAACAATGTTGACTTTGAAGCCAAAAAGGTGATGAATCCATGTTATTTGGATGGTCTTTCAGGCTCCATGTTGGACCGGTGACTGGATCAGGTGGTTGGAAACTCGGCATAATGTTCTGCTGAGCTGGCAGTCCGAGACCAGTGAAACAACTGCTTTGTACTTGAAACTGTGGAGGGTTTTGTTCTTGTTTGAATTGTATTTCTTTAAAACCTCCACCCCAAGAGTACTGAGTTGGCAACACTGAGTTAAATGGCGAGTACTGAGTTGACTCACAAGGGTGGCTAATTCCAGTCTTGGCTGCATAACCAGTTATTATTTTTGTGGGTTTTATTGTCTGTAATGAAGCATTAGCTTTGATATCAAATTCATGGACCTTAGGATTGGGAGTTTGGATGATAAGGCTGTTGGGAGTTTGGTGGCTGCTGACGGCTTCATTTTGTTGGACTTTTATAGGTTCTGTATGGTTTTCTGCAGCTTCTCTTGGAGAAAACTCAGGGTGTTTTGTTGCACTAGATGAAGCTTTAAGATTGTCTTTCTGTAACCTAGTTAAGTAGAGGCGATATTTCTGCACTATTTAAAGACAATTTATGAGAAAACAGATTATTGAGACTGTGAAAGCTACCCGAGTATTCAACTTATTTCATTAAGGTCAATGGTATATTTAAAGTAATAAGTAGGATACCCAAGTATGAATTCCATTTACACTATACCAAATGCTGCCAAAACCATGCTAAATGATGAAAAAAAACCTTAAACATTGTTTGACAGTTCATTAACTTTTTTTACTTCATGAATAGGAAAGGTAACCGAAGGTACTTTTGTCTTGACAGATAAAAATATTAAGGAAATTTTTTAACGTGTTTTCTGGCCAACTTTAGTATGCATGTGTATTTGGTTATCTATAAAGTAGTTTTAATATACACGTGACCATAGTGATAAAAGTTGAATAGTTGGGTGAACTATGAAAAAAATATCAGAAACACAAAAGAGGGTGAAAAGTTACAGTTGCCAAGAGTTAAAGAAATACCTGCAAGTGGCTTGCAACATTCTCTCTTGTTAACCATGGCACGTTCATGTGGTCAAGTATTTTCTTAGGACCAACTTCTGCCATAAAATATGCGAACAATTTCATATCCTCTTGAAGTCTTATGGTAGCAAAAGGATATTTTTGCATAAAAAAATCAACAAAAGTAATATATGGTTTGTAATGTTTGGGTCGTTATACAGACTTAAAGTAATGTTTGAATCATTATATGGACTTGCTATAAAAATTATCATTTATGACCCAAACGAGACAAAACAATAATTTAAATATTGAAGACTCAAATGTACAGGGAAAGTAAAGCAAAAAACCTTAAACAAAAAATGAAAATCAGAACTCACTTTCAAAACCAATAAGATTGACAGCTTTGACAAATTTCTGATGAAGATCAACGGTCCAAACAACTCGTGCTTTCTTGACCGAAGAATGATCACCAAAGTCTTTCTCTTCATACTTAAGTTCAGAATCTTTTCTTTTCTTACTACCTGGTGTCATGTCACCTCCACAAAACAAGTACCCATCATCAGATTGTTGTTCAGATACATTTCTCATCATCAGAATCTCTTCAAGGCCTTCATGACTTTCAGTATCTCTCACCTCGTGTATCTTTTTTCTGTAAACATGCTGCCATATGTTTCTTAATTCCTTCATTCGAATCGGTTTTAGAAGATAATCACAAGCCCCGTGCTGGACACCTCTCATAACTCTGCTTGTTTCTCCATCAACAGACATCACTGCATACGATTCATTGAACATCAACAGAATCAATACTAGTGTGAGTTTCAGATAGAGAGAGAGGTCCAATAAGAACTCAAATATTGGTTAGAACCGTAAAAAATAATCAAATTTCAATTCAAATCAAATAAGTACATAAATTCACAGTTTTATATCTATGCACCTGGGCATATTTATAAAATTTTGAATTTTTGGACTTTCTTTAATTGAGAATGCCTTAAAATGTTATCAAACACTTCAAAGAAAATATATGCTTGTGAATTTTTTGGCTTATATGATTTGAATTCAATTTCTGTGATTGATTCTTACTAACACTTGAGTTCTTACAGGAACCCTCTCCATATGTATGGCGTGTGTGTCACGTGCATGTGTGTGTATAAAAGCTAAATATCTGCAAGGAACATGAGAAGGAATGTTTTACAACTTTTCACTACTGAGAAGATTCACAATATTTGTGAACCAGATTTACAATAGTTGTAAATCAGCCTTATAAGAGTTGTGAATCAGTTCCGTTCTCAAGTTTTTTTAAAAATGTTCAGCTTCTTAGTGGATCCTACGCCTACGCACACATATATGTATGTGTATTAGCAAGAGTGAACTGACTTATGACAGGAAGATCCATCTCAAGTCCAACAAGCTCTAAAAGTTTGAAACCATCCATGTCAGGCATGTTAACATCACTAATTACAATGTCAAACCCAACTTTTCTCTCACGAAGTAGATCAAGAGCCTCTATAGCTAGTCCACATGTAGTAACTGTAACAACAACAATCAACCAAAAATAAGACATCACTGGTTACAATTATACAAATATTAGAAAGAAAAAGTTATATAACTCTGGCCAATATAAATAGAGCCACTATGTGCTATAATGAATTGTTTTCTAACGCTACAACAATGTTTACACAACCAAAGTTAGGACTTAGGAGAAAATCCCTGAAAATCAATGGGCTGAACTTGCCAGGGCCCAAGCCCAAAAAAAAGGAACTTCAAGTGTTGCAAAAGTAGCTTATTTACTTAAAACATTTCCATTCAATATATGACAGAGTCTCAACTATGATCTGGTATTGCAAAAACATCATATAATCTATTACAACTTATACAGTTATACCTTGTATCTTCAAGGGTTCCTTTATTTATTTATTTTTATTGCAATCTTGTTTAGATGTATGCCTATCATATCTACCAAAATATACTAGCAAAGACTACTTTTCCTCTCTGTTTGGTTACAATCAAACTATGAAAGGCATACTGAGAAAAGTAAGACGTAAAGACTTCAGAATCAAAAGATTAAAACTCTAATCTTCTTTATGGCATTGTGTAATCATTTTTGAGATGTTTTAATAATGCGAAGACCTAGTGATAGAATTTAAATTTATATGAAAGTATATCTTTCAGAATTTGCTGCACATCACTGGCCATCTAGCACAGGCCTTCTGGTTGGTTTCTAAGTATTATGTCACCCTAGTAACACTTAAATACACAGTTTAAAATCAGTAAAATCGGAGCTGTATCTATGCAATTATGCTTCATACACATGAAAACCACGAATAATAGATGAAAAGAAACAAATAGTACGTAGGTGATGAAAAAAGAACCTTCATAAGAACACTTTTTGAGCATCTTCTCGAGAATTTTCAACCAAGTGGGATCGTCATCGACGACCAGCACACGAAGGCCAGCCGGAAAAAGATCGGCTCTGGGGGATGAAAATCCACTTATTCCTTCCGTCATCGGAAATCAGTCGTTAGAGAGTTGGGAGATGAAGTGAAGTTTGCAGTGTTATAAAAGGACACGAATATTTGGCGCCCGGAGCAAGCTAATACTATTTAACATTTAACAACGGTCCCCTGTCCCTGTCCCTCTCTTAATAATAATAATAACGAATATTTCATTAAGAGCATAACTTATTGTACTTTGCATTCTTTATATGTAAACAATTTACTTATAAACGCCCTTACATTTGAAGGCACTCTTCACTTCTTTGTTGGTTCATTCATTTGTTAAGGAAACAAGAAGGCTGCTCAAAAAACTCATTAGACACTTAAAGAAAGTGTGTTCGAAATCCCTTCATATGAAAAACAAGTCATGATTTCGAGCCTAAGCCTAGATAATTAAACTCGGCTTGTGGTTCGCTTATTACCTAGCTCGTTGGCGCATTTGTTTGACTCTTTTTAATTAAAGCCTAAACTATAATTTACATAGATTATAACCTAAAGTTATAACATACTATTTAAGTTTAAAATTAACTATTATTAGTTCACCGACTCACTTAGTCAGGATAAATTACTTAGAAAATATTTTATTTTGTTCGGCATATATATACACGTGTGTAACAAAAAAACTAATTTAAAAAAAACTGAAAACACGGCCCCGCTTAGTTTAACAAACCATCCGTATTTCAGAGCTGATGGAAAGCTTTACATATCAGTTCATTAAGATTAGCAAGCAGGTTTAACTTGGCAAGATTTTTAAACAAGTCAAATCCGAACCCATCCTAATTTGGCTCGTTTATAGCCCAAGTTACGAGATCTTTACTCATATAATATTTGAGTAGATTACACTGATCATCTCTCGTGATATTAAATTTCCCTTTTTTCTTTTAACTTTCAAGAATTACTTATATATGTTCTTAACTATTTGCTTAAATGTCACACTTTGATCCCTGAAAAGATCTACCTTTATTTTCTAAATTAGTATGAAATTATCATTTTAGCCCTTTGTTTGGAAAACAATATTAGCTTGAGCAGTCTTCTCCCCAACACCCCCCCCCCCCCCCCCCCCCAATTCCTGGTCACCAAAAAATCTATAAACCGAGCAAATACGAGTGATGCATGTTTGAAAACAAGCTTGATCACAAACACGTTTTATAATTTGTTTTTGCCCAGCAAACAAACTTAAATATATAACTTCTCAAAACACTCTAGCAAGAAACATGTATCTACAATGTCAATTTTCAAATGTTTATTTGTAGTGTTGCTTGTCAATTTCACTCTCAATCAAGCACCTTTTAGGCGTATATAGTACCATAGTAGGGTGGACACTAGTTGCCACAACTTTATCTTGACACCTCAATGTACTTCTATAAGAGTCCTCAGATTTCTTATGTTTTTATTGGTAATGTAAGTATAGAAAAATAAGCATTTAGTGCGTAGTTAAGTGTTTAATAGATAATCAATTCTAAATTTAGAACAACAGGATTATATAATGCAATTTTATATGGTGTTCACAAATCCAATTAAAATTCAAAACATATTGAAGTAAGCGTTTATATAACCATCTCAAAAATTACAGTAATGTTTTTTACAGTTCTTTATTTAAAACTAATTATCCATTCATATAATTTACAACTCTTAGCTATATTAAGATTTTAAATTCTCTTATGTTGACCATAATATTTTTGTTATTTTCTGATAACCCCTCATTCATCTTTAGAATATTCTATGCAATTATTTTGAGTTAATTACTTAAACAATAAATATGCTTCATCTCACTAGAAATTTATGAATTTCTTCACCTTTGAGAGGCTAAAGTAAACTTTGAGGTTTTCATGTTTTGACAACATTAGTTTAGTTTTTTACATAATAACCCTTTCTCTTTTAATTCTTAAGTTAAAGTTCTTTTGTTTTTACCCATATTCTCATCTCCTCCTCTCAAGATGTCTACTGCCGATCAGAACAAGGAATCATGAACTTTGATTAACAACTCAAGTACGTTGTGCGGGTTCGAGGTCCCGCCCGACCTTTTTTGACAATTTTTTCTTTCTATATTTTATGGGTGAATAGTTGTTTTGTTGACGTTATTTCTTTCGTTCCATTTCCTAGATGTTTTGGGGTTTCACGTAGGATTGATAGCCGTCATGATTTGTTTTGTATACGTATTTTGATATTAGTGTTCATAATGTAATTCTTCGCGCAACGCGCGTGTAGAATATTTCTTGTTACATTTGAATGACCCATCTAGTGTCAGTCCCTTCTTTCATCTTATTTAGACGTCCTTTTTCTACTATTTTTTGTAAGAAATAATTAAGGATTGTTACACAATTAAGTATAAGAATGCACAATTCAACAACAACAAGAAACAAAGAAGACGAACTTCAAGAATGTAAGAAAGAACTTTATTCACAAATGATTACAAGTGATTATGATTTCTTTTTTTCTCTTTTCACCGATTACACAGGATCCCTATTTATAGTACTAATTGACCAACTAACTATAACGGTCAAATTACATACTCAACATATAATTAAGAATTTACACTTAGGACCCTATACTAATACTTCCGAAGCAGGAAGTATCCTTTGGAAAACTTTCGAAGCAAAACTCTAACACTTTTAATACTACCAAAACTTCCAAAGCAAATATAACCTTCGTAAGATTCTGACTAAGCTTCGGAAGAATCAGATTAAGCTTCAGAACACTTCCGAAGCAAACATAACCTTCGGAAGATTTCAGTCAAGCTTCGGAAGAAATATGTCAAGCTTCGGAAGAAATATGTCAAGCTTCGGAAGATAATTAACTTCGGAAGATATCACTTGTTTTGACTTTTATATCTCACAATCTCCACCTTAAAATCAAAACAAGATTTTAACCAACACCTAATGCATCCAAGCAAAAGTTAAACTTGACACAAGGTAGAGATTTAGTAAACACATCTGTTGGATTCTCCAAAGTAGACACACACTCCACTTTCACCTTCCCAGCATTCACCACATCCCTTATGAAGTGCAACTTCACATTGATGTGCTTTGTTCTCTTATGAAACATGCTATTCTTTGACAACTGGACTGCACCCTGGTTATCACAATACACCACTGAGTCTGCAACATTTATTCCCAACTCAGAAACAAAACAATGCAGCCACATAGCTTCCTTAACTCCCTCAGTCAAAGCTATATACTCAGCCTCTGTGGTAGATAATGCCACTACATGCTGTAACTGGGCTTTCCAACTAACCAGGTTACCCAGCACTTGAAATGCATACCCTGTAATAGATCTACCTCTATCAAGGTCCTTGGCAAAATCTGAATCAACATAACCAACAATCCGTTTACTCTCCCCATGTTCATGACACCCAAACACTAAGCCATAGTGTTTAATACCTTTGAGATATCTCAAGATCCATTTCACAGCATCCCAATGAGCTTTACCCAGATTAGACAAGTACCTGCTGACTGAACTCATAGCATAGCCAATATCCGGTCTTGTACACACCAGCAAGTACATCAAGCTCCCAACCACATTGGCATAAGGCACCTTTTTCATATAATCAATCTTAGCATCTGACTTAGGACAATCAGAGCTTGACAGTTTAAAATGAGCACCAATAGGAATAGTTACTGGTTTCCCCTCATCCATTCTGTATTTAATCAGTACCTTTTCCAAATAAGAGCTTTGAGACAGTTTCAACACCTTGTGTTCCCTATCTCTCTTGATTTCCATGCCCAATATCTTTTTTGCTTCACCTAGATCTTTCATCTCAAACTCAGACATTAACATCTTCTTAGTAGCTTCAACTTCTTCCAAGTCTTGACAAGCCACCAACATGTCATCAACATACAGTAACAAATACACAAACTTGTTCAAGCTGTACTCCTTGAAATAGACACAACTATCATAGCTGCTCCTATTAAACCCATTAGTCAACATATGTTCATCAAACCTCTTATACCACTGTCTAGGAGATTGCTTTAGTCCATACAAGGACCTCTTAAGGAGACACACCTTATCTTCCTGCCCCTTAACCTCAAACCCCTCCGACTGCTTTATATAGATTGTTTCATCTAACTTCCCATGTAAAAATGCAGTTTTCACATCCAACTGATGTAACTCCATATCCATAGAAGCAGTCAATGATAGCATAACCCTTATAGATGAATGTTTTACCACAGGTGAGAATATTTCATTTAAATCCACCCCTGGCTTCTGTGTAAACCCCTTAGCTACTAATCTAGTCTTATACCCAGGAGGTTCACCTTCAGAAATCCCATCTTTCAGTTTGAATAACCAATTACATGACATAGGCTTGTGACCCTCAAGTTTATCAACCAGCTCTCATGTGCCATTCTTATAAAGAGATTCCATCTCTTCCTCCATGGCCTTACACCATTTTGAACTTTCTTTCACAGAAATTGCCTTAGAGTATGACAACGGTTCATAGATACTTTCTTCTTCAGCAGCAACAAAGGCTAATGCTGACAAATCAATCCCCTCTCTATACCTGAGTGGAGGTACCACTTGTCTCCTCTGTCTATCCCTAGCCAATTGATAATCATCTAAACCATCCCCTTGGCTATCAGAAGTGCCATGATCAACACCTTTATCACTCACACCTTGCTGCTCCACCTCAATCTGAACCCATTCTGCTCTCCAACTTCTAAATTCCTTTTACCTTCAATTTCTTTATACAAAACATCTTCTTGGAAAATCGCATCTCCTCTCACTATCACCCTGGGTCTGCCACCATCTAGCCTCCATAACCTATACCCTTTCACTTCATCAGGGTATCCTAGAAATACACATTTGTAGGCTCTGGGTTCTAGTTTTCCTTGGCTAACATGAGCATAAGCCAATGACCCAAATACTCTAAGGATACCATAGTCATGCTTTCTACCTGACCGTGCCTCCATAGGTGTCTTCATATCTAATGTAGCTGATGGAGATCTGTTGACTAGATAAGCTGCAGTGGTCACAGCTTCAGCCCAAAACTGCTTGGGTAAACCAGAACTAGCCGACATACACCTTACCTTTCAAGTAAGGTCCTGTTCATCCATTCAGCCAAACCATTCTGTTGTGGATGACCAGGTACAGTTCTGTGTCTTGCAACACCTTGAGCTTTACAATACTGATTAAACTCATGGTTGCAGAACTCCAACCCATTATCAGTTCTTAGCTTCTTGACTTTTCTTTCAATTTGGGTTTTCATAAGGACTTCCATTCCTTGAACTCACTAAAGACATCACTCTTATTCTTTAAGATGATTACCCAGACCCTTCTTGAAAAATCATCTATCAAAGTCATAAAATATCTAGCACCACCCAAAGAATCAACCTTAGCAGGACCCTATAAATCAGAGTGAATGTAGTCTAATACCCCACTTGTGATATGCTTAGCCCTTATGAATTTAACCCTCTTGTGTTTACCAAGAATAAAAGTTTCATAAAAACCAAAATCACAATTCTTCAACTTAGTCACAACCTGTTGCTTCTGCAGCTCTACCAGCCCTTACTGACTGATATGACCAAGCCTCTGGTGCCATAACATGGCCTTAGAACTACTACCACTTGAGGCAGTTACCACATAGTACTCTACTATACCAGCACTATCTAGTACATAGATATTATTATCCGTTCTATCACCAGACAGTACCACCATTGATCCTTTAATCACCTTAGCCTTACCATCCCTAAGACTAACATGGTAACCAGATCTCTCCAACAACCTAAATGACAACAAACTTCTTTTAAGATTAAGGATATACCTTACATCATGAAGATCTACTTCCATTCCATTCTTTATCTTTAAAGTCACTGTACCATGACCTATAATCTTACAAGGTCTACCGTCCCCTAACCTTACAGAACCAAAATCTTCAAACTTCAAATCTTTGAAGAACTCCTTCACAGGTGTCATATGATATGAACAACCTGAATCCATCACCCCACTCATTCTCATTATTGCTGCTTGTGACAGCCAACACATCTGCACTCTCATATCTATCAGATACATCATCTTGTGCATTGTGACTAGAATGAGACTTTGATCCACTTGATTCGCCCTTCTTTCTTTTCTAGTCAGGACAATTTTTCTTGAAGTGCCTTTCTGACCCACACACATAACACCTCCTCTTAGACTTGGATCTTGACTTTGAGACACTTCTCGGCTTACAGTTTCTTTGATCAGATCTTCCCCTAACCAACAAGCCCACTCCACCATCTTCTTTATAAGCAATTCTCTTCTTCAATTCCTTTGAATTGAGAGCTGACAGCACTTCCTCCATGGTAAGAGTATCCCTACCATACATCAAAGTATCCACAAAGTGCTCATAAGATGATGGGAGAGAGGTCAAGAATATGATCGCTTGGTCTTCATCATCCAATTCAACTTCAATGTTTTCAAGATCTAACACCAACTTGTTGAATTCGTCAGTATGATCTTCAATTGACTTCCCAGGTGCCATTTGGAAAGTGTACAAACGCTTTTTGAGATACAACCTGTTCGCAAGAGACTTCGTCATGTACAGGCTTTCCAATTTTGACCAGACCCCTGCCACCGTCGTCTCCTTTGATACTTCGCTCAATACCCGATCACCCAAGTTCAAGATAATAGAACTGTGTGCCTGTTCGAGCATCTCCTTCTTCTCCTTGTCTGACATCGTGTTCGGCAACTTAGATTCTCCAGCCAAGGCATCCACCACTCGTTGATGAACGAGCAATGCCTTCATCTCCAGTCGCCATAACCCAAAGTTGTTTTTCCCGTCGAATTTCTCAATCTCAAACTTTGTTGACACCATCGTTACCACCGAACGATCTTGATTGAATCTTGTTCCCCAATTGAACCTCTAACCAGGCTCTGATATCAATTGTTATACAATTGAGTACAAGAATACGCAATTCAACAACAACAAGAAACAAAGAAGATGAACTTCAAGAATGCAAGAAAGAACTTTATTCATAAATGATTATAAGTGATTGTGATTTCCTTTTTTTCTCTTTTCACCAATTACACAGGATCCCTATTTATAGTACTAATTGACCAACTAACTATAATGGTCAAATTACACACTCAACATATAATTGAGAATTTACACTTGGACCCTATACTAATACTTCCGAAGCAGAAAGTATCCTTTGGAAAACTTCCGAAGCAAAACTCGTAACACTTTCAATACTACCAAAACTTCCGAAGCAAACATAACCTTCAGAAGATTCTGACTAAGCTTCGGAAGAATCAGATTAAGCTTCAGAACACTTCCGAAGCAAACATAACCTTCGGAAGATTTCAGTCAAGCTTCGGAAGAAATATGTCAAGCTTCGGAAGATAATTAACTTCAGAAGATATCACTTGTTTTGCCTTTATATCTCACAAGGATAATTACTCTTTTTTTAGTTTTATCTTTCATTTATTGTTCTTTTTTTATATGTAATTTTTGTATTTCTTATGTCAAACTTAAAACAATTATTGTTTTCCACTTATATATAGAATTTCTTTTTGTAGTATATATTCCAGTTTTTAACATTTTGTTTATAACTTCTTTGATTTTACTCATATGTTTTCTAGTTTTTGGTCAACTCTAAGGTTTTTGGTCGTACAATATATGTTTATTAAAGTTTATTTTATATTCATATAGAAATACTCCAGTACTCTAAGTTTTTTTCTTAAACAATAAAAAATACAAAATAAAAAGAACATATATAAGGTCAAATGAGAACATATCTCCACACAACTATGGTCGTAGACAATATAAAACTTAAATAGTATCAAATAACATGTAATAACTTCGTCTCCTTATGATTGTGAAGTGAAGCAATGAAAGAGTTGAAACAAGCATGATGTATGTGCAATTTATTAACAAACTCATGGAAGAAAATCTAAATTTACGATTTGTAATGTGTAATGTTTACCTTTCTAATTTGTAATTGTCCATTTATAACACTGCTGACGAAAAATTCTGGATCGTTATTATGACCATACATATTACATACCATTTGAGAAAGGACTTTCTAGATCGTCACTTGCGACCATACATATTATTTTAGAAAGGATTTAAGGTGTTACGTAGAGAGTCGATAATTTTATAGTTTCAAAAGTTGTCATTTGCTCAATTCTACAACCATTCTTTTGACTAAATGTGTTGCGAAGAGCATATAGCAACGGCTCATTAAAAGTTCCATAGTTACGTTTAACATTTTGAAATTTTCATACTACATAACTATATATAAAGACAAGTCTGTGACGATACAAATATTACAACAACATTACAAAATAGAATTAGTGTTGATTCCCTGTGGCCAATTTGAATATTAATGAAGGTGAGAGCGAATCATGGTTACCATTGGGTTTAAAAGTAAGTAGAGTAGGTTTCTAATGCTTGATTAAAGTGAATGTCGAGTCATGTTATCCCACACTAAGCCTAATGGCCATTCGCAATTTAAATTCCTATCTTTATCTATATTTGAATATTTCTATTAACAACTCTAATCATAAGACTTATTGAGAATTTTTTTTATTTAAAATCTACTGGGTTTAAAAGCCCAATGATTTAAATTAAAATATAATCATTAACCAGTTTACTTAGTCATGTGTGGGTTGCCTAATCGACTACAAGTCTACAAATAGCATGAAAGGTAAAAAAATTTATAGTAATAAAAAATGGTGTTGTCGGTATAATATTAGATTCATTTTAAATTATTCTTTTTTCTAATGATATAAGTTTTAATATGTGTTCTAATTTTTTGCGTTATTATATAATTTAAAATAATGTAACATCTTTTAAAATATATTCTAAAGAAAGATATGTATATAAGTGATAAGTTTCTATGTTACTAATAAAAAATTGAAAGGGTATAATTCCTTAGTTTAAGGTATGTGTATACTAATATTTAAATTAGCTATAGTTAATTGTATTAAATTTTTTTTGATAAAGACACATAATTATGAAGATAGCTTGATAGCATTAAAAAGCGTGAAATGACATATTAACGTATAAGGTTTTAGCTATTTTTTTATATTTCATGATAGTTGTTTTGGAACGAGTAAAATTACCCGCCGTGCGATACTGCGGGGCGGTACAACTAAAACCCATACGTTATTACATTGTGTGGATGTATGATTAAAAGAAACATGTGAAGTTGTGGAAAATCGATTATACAAACTAAAGCGTAAATAGAAAACACAACTATGCTCTGTACATTACGATATAAGAACTTTCAAAATATAATTTTTGGGTAAACACTTTATGTAAATTGATAGAAAAACTATTACAAAAGTCAAGAGAGAAAAAAAAGACAAAAAAACTATATTGTACGGCCAACTAAAAACCACGTATAAACCAACTCCGCCAGGCGCATGTCTATATTTAGTAAACGAATACTTATAGATTATTATCGGCCGACTCGTTTCCGAACAACATAGACAAATTAGAATTTATACATTCGTTATCAAACAAAATTTGTGTCGAATAGTGACCATCTCTAGACGTACATAAAAGGTGAGCACAAAAATATATTATATTTGACCCAATTTGTTCTCGATCAAAACTTATGTTATCACGTAGCACTTAAAATTTAAACCGAAATGTTAAGAAACCAATCACACAACAAATTAGTATGTGTTGTTCGTTACATATGTTTGAATTAATTAATTGTTCTTGAGAGTTTGGAGAATAGAAATTAATTAATTGTAATTGGGAGTTGGAAGAAAGAAAAAAAAAAGGAGGATAAAAATGTTGTTACCAAGCCTCGAACCAAAAACCATCCATTTTGAAACCACTTGCAAATAACCAATTGTTCGAACTAAACAATTGTTGAGTGTGTGAAAACAAAACATATAAAACAAAGTCGGTGGCCCAATCCCATCGGTCGACGACCTTTGCTATTAAGTATAAGTAGAATATCGAAATCGATTATAAAATATTTTAGTGTAAAAATGATGTAAATATCTATACTATATTATAATATACGAAGAAAGGATTCCAGTCAAAATTAAGAGATTTGTAAATTTTAAGCACAAGGTACAACCCAAAAAATCAATTTAACAAGGGTAATTATGTCTTTCTAACGCTACTAAAAAAGTAAAACTTTAAACTCATTTACACTTAGACCCTTGTATCTTTAATTATATATAATTTTTTTCATGTTAGTTACAATATGCTTAAAAGAAAGAATTCAGTTTTTTAAATATAAAACTAACCAGAGACGAGTACCATAATGAAAAGTGTCGCACGCGCCGCATCGCGCGGGCACGTTACTAGTTAATATATAATGTGTTAACTATAATATATAAAATGGTTATCCTTCTCTTCTTACTATATTTGTTTTCAACACATACAACTATAAAAACCTTATGGCTCAACACAGAGCATTTTGCCTCGTACAATATTCGAGCCAGTGAACTTCCTTAATGGAAACCACCGGAGAATCACTGATGTGACACACGACCATTGGTTTATGTTTTTTTTTGTACCGTACACGTTCGTATATTAATATGTGTGAAAATAAAAATACAAATTAAATATATTATGTTCTTATCTATAGTTTCAATTACAATTTTGTTTGTAGCTTGCATTTTATATGTTTTCTCTCCAACTTGAACGGAGGAGATCCTTTTATTATGCTTTATGTTTAATAATATTATTATCAATTTTTGTCTCTATCACTTTCTATAATCCACTGGTTAGAGAATAATTAACTTTTAACTAAGCCAGGTTTCAAGCTCTAATTAGTCAAACCAATATAAATAATCCTTGATCAATGACATTAAATACGTGCTTAATGTTGTACTAAGGATAAAATTATGCCAATGGCAATTAAACTTCTTATAAATAATCCTTGATCAATGACATTAAATACGTGCTTAATGTTGTACTAAGGATAAAATTATGCCAATGGCAATCAAACTTCTTACATTACTTTTTAGTGAAAGATATACTTTTTCATATTTAATTTATAAATGCCAAAAAAAGAAATACGAACTTAAGTAAATTGGGCGAGCAAGTTTCCTCGTCCATTCGACATAGACAACAATCGTTTGTGGGATCCCCAACATGATTTGACACAATTTATTAGATCATTAGTAGGGATTCTCGACATGATTTGACGTTGATTAGATCTTAAACTCCCTAGCAATGGTGCAACAAACGTAATTAATGCGTATTAAGATCTTTTTATTTTGAAAGCAAGAAGTTAAAAAAAATTCATACTTTTTCAAGTTGGTATTATGTTAAGAAGCTATAAAAATCTTAATCCTGCTATGAGTTTTGTGTTTTGGATCAAAGAAAACCATAAATATTTATATTTTATGTTTAATTATCCGTTAATGAATTATATAAGTTTATCCCTTTATAACCGTAAAATATGCATAAAAGTTTCATTTATATATTTTGTTTTCACGAATCAATAGATTTCTTCGAAACTAAAATATGCTACTTGATTTTAGTTATTCTCTGGAATTTTATTTGACAATTGGATTTTTTGAGAGAACAAAATAGTTGGTTTTCTACTTTTAGAAGACTTTTTAGACATATTTATATTAGAAGTATAGTTTTTGTAAATTTCATAATTATATAAATTATTTTTATTTTTGATTTTCTGTTCGGATTGAGTGTTCAACTATGATATCCATTTCAAATCGCAATAATTGGATTGTCAATGTGAAGGCCCCTTACCTCCAACAGGCGTGCTTTCGCCTTTTGGGTATAAATCTCTTTCCCACTCCCCTAATGCAACCGCTTTTCTTCCAATATTATACTCAATTTAAAGTGGTGTTTAAAACTAAAAAAATTTCTAGTTTCAAGCAAACCAGATAAAACCAATGAAAATCAAAGTAAACCCGACGAATATCCATCAATGTTCATATCCTTCTTTTATTGTGAAACTGGTTTTAAGCCTCGTCGATTGATATTAATCTGAAGATCTTCGTACCTGTCGTTTTTAAATTATGACAAAAGAAATAGTCGAATCAATAATATAATAGGATTAGAATCATTTAAGAACTCACCAGCATATTAAAAACTGTGATAACTAATATCCATACACAACTTTTTGTAATGTATTTATATAAAAAATGATTAAAATATGATGTCTAACCGTTTTTCTTAAAATTCAAAAATAAGATAATGAATGAGTTTATAGTCTATATAGGTTATAGTATATACACAAGTGTAGCTAAAGAAATAAAAGATTTATAAACATTTGCAAATATTAGTTTGATGGTTTTTTTTATTATGTTGATGATTTTTAATGTATATAAACATACACAATTGTGTGTAAAAAGTATAAAACTTAAAAAAATATGAACTATTGAAACTAATTCTCATAATTTTAAAAATATTTATTAGTTCTCGAATGATCGTAACTTTTAAATAATATTAATTACTTATTTTTTATATAAGTATAAACTATTGATCTTCAAGCAAATGGGGGGAGGGGTTTAAGGGGATTAACTTTACAGAGTGGGGTATAGAGAATGGGACTTCAAAAGACATTTCAATAGGCTTTAAAGGAAAATGCCCACTAACAAAAATTCCTTTTTGTTTCTTGAAATAATTTATATATTAAAATATTCAAGAAAATGAGGGTAGGGGTGAATAATTGATGACTTGTTAACAAATTGTTTAATAAAAAGTTGGAACCTTTTGTAATGTGTCTGTCATCTACTTATCAATTTATATTATTCAATTATTTTTATTTATAGCCGGTAACGAAGCCATCAACTTATATTATTATTCTTGAAAACAAACCATATAAAACAGTCACGTTCATCGTAATAAAATAAAAAATTTAACAGTCTACAGTCAAATCACACAAGCATACAACTTATTTAAAGGTATCTTTTTAATGCTGGTCAAAATTAGGTAAGGACTCCCTCGCGAGACATCCACACTTAACCATAGACCAACGTGAGTAATACTTTAATGGTATCAATAATGAATTTTATTGTTTAACAGAACTTTTAACATTTGTTTCTATAATCAACAAAAACAAAAAATAAATTATTTTATAGCAGTTAGTCTAGTGTTCAAATTTGAAATGGAGTAAAACGAGTTGCTATAAACCTATCTATACTATATTATAATGCACGAAGGAAGGATTCCGACCAAAGTTAAGAGATTTGTAAATTTTAAGCACAAGGTACAACCTAAAAAATTAATTTAATAAGGGTAATTATGTCTTTCTAACGTTATTAAAAGTGGAACTTTAAACTTATTTACACTTAGACCCTCGTACCTTTAATTATATACAAATTTTTTCATGTTTGTTACAATATGTTTAAAAGAAGAAATTCAGTTTTTTAAATATAAACTAACCAGAGACAAATACCATAATAAAAAGTGTCGCACGCGTCGCATCGCGCGGGCATGTTACTAGTAAAATATAATGCTATTCATGTGTTCTTGAATCTTGACGATTTGTCACTCATTTCATCAGAAAAGCCCACAATAGAATTGCAAGCCCATGATACGATTGAGACATGGGTTAATCCACCAAGCCGGGCCATTTAGGCAGATATTGTACTGTATACTTGAAATATTATACCACGCAAATCAATCTTGATTCTTGAGTGCTTTATGGGCTGTAACATACTCAAATCCAGTTAGGCCTTATTTAAACTCTGGGATTAGGCCTTGTGGATCAGTGGATCTGTGGATGTGGTAGTACAATACTACAATATTTAAGCATTTAACGAGTAAAGTATGTGAAAATCCTTAAGGTGAAATCTTTTTAGATTATGATATGACTAGGAGAATAATAATAATAATAATAATAAGTTTTGGTCTGTTACAAAGTATGACTTGAAAAATCATAAAACCCAAACCACACTTACCCAATTAGATGCTTACTGTTGCGTGTGAAAAGTATATATATTTTAATAAAGGTTTTTCGCACAGATTCAGTTTTAGTTGGTTATTACTAATACTAAACTACACACACAAAAGACAAGTGTACCTGTCGTGTGGTAATATAGTGTTGGTAAGAACCGAGTATCAATCCGTGGACATACTAAGCCTACTCAACAACCCTCATAATTGACTATCAGTTTTATGTTTTAGAAAATTATAAGTTAAACAAAATAACGATAAATAAAGATAGATAAAGATAGATTGAGACTTTTGGTGATTCTTTCAGTGAAGTAAGGCTATCATCCCAATTTAGATTACATTTATGTAACTGTGATGAATTGGTGGTGTGGTTAAAGATATTGATTGATGTAATTATGTTAATGTTTATAAATGTGAGCTGACGCGATTTCTCGTCTATCCGCTCCGTAATGACTAGGACCTCATCAGGATGAGACTTACTGAATAAATCAAAGTCACTAGTAATATAGGTAAATCTTCTGTGACCTTTTGACATATGATTTCTGAAAACATAACTTAATATTAAAAAGAGAGTTGATCAGGTTCCTTTCTAACATACCATTAATTTTAGAACAATTACTGTAGATTTCTCAGACTAATAAAAGGGAACCGGTAAATGATCAGAAAGTTAAGGTGATATGATTTCTAATAACCATTTCTAGTTCATTAGCCATGGATTTATTATGAAGACCGGTTTTGCGAATAAAAGTTAATTCATACGTTTTTCAACCTTGTATGACATTCACAATTACAAATCATAAGTTTATAACTCCCCGTTCAAACGTAGATGTTACCCATCAAAAGTTTTCTTAAGATTATCATAACATTAACATAATATAAACCGCACGATTAGTTTATCACAAGTTACATAAAGTTTCACTAAATTAGGATAACAAATGAAGTTTAGCTCATAATGAGCTTGAATATAACAACAAAGATAGAAGATAGTAATAAAATCATCGATAAATTAGAACAATCAAACCGGTGATCCACTATGGATGATGTTAAACGATCTCGAGCTTCTTCTAAGTGTTGAATGAACCTCCAAAACCTTTTAAGGACCTCCAAAGGCTGGATTCCCGAGAGGGAACACCAGCACTTCACCTCCCAAAAGCTCCCCTTCAAAGTTGCAAATGAAGTCCTATTTATAGGCTTTCTGGAGTATTTAAGCACGGCCCCGTGGTAGTACAATGCTTACGTAAGTTGGTCGGATCGTACGCTTAAAAGCTGTCGGGGCACCCCCCGTGCCTCAAGAGGCACGACCCCATGTTTGGGGTAGTCACACCCTCGTGCCTCATGAGGCACACCCCCGTGACTACTTTTTGGGGACAGTATTTTTTGTCCTGTCGGATGTTCAATCACGGGGGTTTGCTAATTTAAGCACGGGGGCGTGTTTTAGGCTGGTCATGGGGGCGTGCTTAATGAGGTACGACCCCATGCTTGAATTCCGGAGCTTGTTTTCTTCAAATTTCTCTTTGTTTATGCTCCTTTTGTTCATCTTGGTATTTTCCAAGCCTAAAAACACAATATGAATAATTAAAGTATTAAATCATCATTTTCAGTAAAAGTTTCTAGAATAATTGATGTGCAATTGATGTGTTTTATATGTATAATTTGGAGCACATCACTTACAAATTTATCCGAGCTATAAATACAATACTAACACGAGATTAAATGTGTTGGTTCGCTTTAACTTAATCAAGTCTCCTTTATATTCATGTACTTTGAAACAACCAAAGAAACACTTCAATATATGATTAGGTTGTATATAATATGAATTCTAGGAAAAAAAGATTCTGACGAGTGAAAATTTCATTGAAGGGTCAAACAAAAACCCTAGGATATATGACATTTGAAACTATTTACCATTTATAACTGATATATTCGCTTGGTAAAAGTATTAAAATTACAAAACCAAAAAGTACTAAACTATTATTTCAATATCAAACTAAGCAAATGAAATTATTTAGGCCTCTGAAATTGAATTTAGTTGGTTGTTAGGTTTTAGGAAGTGCCAAACTTAATTGAGTTGAAATGAATGGGCATATTGACTTGTTCAATGATATCATTTATTACTTTTGTTACTATAAAAAAGATGGACATGATTGTGATTGATGTTAGGTTTAAAGTTGTGATGAAAATATTGGGACCATCCAACCAATGGCCAAACATATCAATGTGGGGCATTCATTATATGCTCTTACATTTTTATAATAAAAATTATATGCATCATAATCAAAATTGGATTTTATTATAAATCATTCGTAATACACTTTTCACAAGAAAGGAACAATATAATTGAGGTGTTTCAAAATTGTTTGTTTTCTTTAATATAATAGATAAATAGTGTTGGAGTTTTTATAATCATGCTATTAATATTTTTGTTTATTCGTGTGTGAATTTTAACTAAGTTATACACTTTCTATTTTAAAGGTCGATAAGCATATACAAATTCTCAATAGGTAGTTTAAAACAATCAAACACCCCTAAAATGTTTCTTATTTAAGTTCACTTTGCTGTTTTGGAAGTTGCAAATACAAATCAAAGACTTAATACATATAGATCTAAGTAGTGAGATTTAGAATACAATTTTATAAAAAGAACACAAACATCTAATAAATAATAAGAGGACACCTTTTAACAAACCCACCAAAACCAACAAACACAAATCTTATTTTTTAATGAAAATCAATCTTTTTCCTCACCAAATTTCTATTGGATTCATTAATTACCATCAGGAACTATCCAACTCAAAGCCGCCCATTTCAAGAAAGTTACAAGAAAAGACAATTCTTCCTCCTCTTTCCCCTCCCACTCTTGTCTTTTCCTTTTAAACTTTTATATTATTTTTATTTTTTGTCAAAAAGAAGAGGTCTAAGCTTTTAATGCTTCTGAGATAACAAAGAAATTGATCACACAAACACACATGTGTGCAGTGTATTTAGACTGTGTAAATAGTGTGTGAAGAAGGTCATAGGTTAGCTTTGTTGAAGAAGATGGATATGGTGTATTACCCACTTGGGAGATGCTCTTATGAGGAATCTTTGAAGGTTCTTGAGGCTGATATACAACATGCCAATGCTCTGTAAGCTATTTTCATCTCAGTTACTCTGATTTTTGATGTGGGTTTTGATTCTTTTTGGGTTTCCTAAATTAATAGGGTTTGTGTGTTTCTTGAAAATGTTATGTGATCATCTTGAATGTTTTAATGCAATTCTTGAGTTTCATATGTTAGAAAAGCTAGAATCTTGGAGGGATTGTGGACAGTAAGAAAGTGTGAGTTTAATTTTAAACCTGTTTCTGCTGCTCATTAATCCAAAATCCAAACACCAAATTAGTGAGCTAGGAAGTGGCTTAAAATTGTAGTCAAAATAGAATTTTAGAAATTTTAGTTATATAAATATAGGAAAATGACAGGCCAGTGGTTAAGAACCATATTATGGCTATTTTTATGAGAAAATCGTGAAAGTAGCCATTTACTCAGATGTTGTATACATCTGTAGCCATGTAAAAACGTTTACGTCTATAGCCATAAGATAAGTGAATCCATAGTCGCGTATCTGATTTTATTTAGATCAAGTTGGCTAAACACCCACACCATATGCACCCAATTATGTATTTAGCCTTGAAAACTAGTTGATTAACCTGAGAAATAAATATTCATGTGTTTGGAGTATAATTTCTACATATCTAAAGTATGCTTTAGATACTTACTGTTTGATCAATGAATTTGCTCTTGTCTCCTGCTCATTCTGGCATCAAAGAAGAAAACATTAGAAATACCACTTTTTATTTTGTATCTGTAAATTAATTCTGTGTTAATCCTCTTGGATTTGCAGGGCAGCTGCAATTCCTAGAGCAAAAGATGGTACAAGATTTCAAATGAAACTAGTTTACAATGAATTAGCACCTCTTGTTATGTTCTTGCTTCAATGGATAGATTCCTCTTGCACTTGCCTATTGCCTCGATAC
Organism: Flaveria sonorensis; assembly: GCA_025506505.1. NCBI lineage: Eukaryota > Viridiplantae > Streptophyta > Magnoliopsida > Asterales > Asteraceae > Flaveria > Flaveria sonorensis. The sequence continues at coordinate 994,138 of CM046434.1, forward strand.
CTGAATCTTGTTCATGTTCTTGTCTACAAGGTTTGTTCTTGATATATAACTTTCATATCCAAGTTCATTCATGTGGTTCAACTTCAACAATTTATCTGCTTTATTTTTCAAGGAAAAAAGATACATTTTAAGAAGTAAAATCGTCATTCGAAAATCTTCTGTTACAGGTATATACAGATGGAAGACCGAAGATCTCTAGACATGGAAGGAAGGCAACAATAAGTGACTTCTATGGTTTGTTATTTACCTTTACTATACCTTTGAGCATTTTGTGATCCTTTAGAAAACTTTTACTAGAGGTGGTAATTTTGAACCATTTACATATGTGAGGGCCAGTCAAAATGTATTTTTATAGCATACAACCTCCTTAATAGTTTTATTAAATATTCATTATATTGTTGATGGTGTTTTGTAAACACATTTAGAGCATTAATTGTTCCTGATTCTTTTTAGATATCGAAAAAAATGTGTCTGCAGTTCAACCCAACCCGATTTGATCTTTAATGAAAACTTGTCCATTTCGTCCCAGACCTGTTTTGACCTACCCAATCTTCTTGATGTGCCTATTTTAATAAATCTACTCTTATAAAACTAATATACCCATAAAAATGGATAAATAACATGTGGTTAGCAGAAAATAAAGAAAAGATCACTCCATTTTAATTGATTTGTTTGTTTTTGGCAAATAAGATGATTTTGTTAGGACCTAAACATCTGTTTGTAGTGTCAATTACTATGCATATATATCTTTGAAATGAAAAAGTCAAAAAAGTTACATTTTTTTCCTATGATATATGCAGCTGTTATATTGCCATCTTTGAGAAGGCTACACAGTGACTTGGTGGAACTTGATTATCCCGTGGTTGGTGGTTCGAAAGGAGCAAGCTCGAGTTTAGAGATATCAAGTAAAAAGAAACCAGGAAACGAAGTTGGTTTCAAAAATCTTGATTTAGAAAGAGAAAACGAGTGTGGGATTTGCTTAGAATCGTGTACAAAGATTGTTTTGCCTAATTGCTGCCATGCAATGTGCATCAACTGCTATAGAGACTGGTATGTTACCAATATCTGAAAACTAGTTCATTATAATCAACATGACAAAATGGGCTGGTCGAGTGGATTGTGTAATAGGTATCCGGTCAAATTATGTTATTTTGTACATGTTGAAACGGGTCCGGTTGTGTTGACCTGAAAACACTTATACACACACAAGTAATTAGTTTACAAAAATGATACTATGTCAATAATAATTATATATATGATTTAGAAAGTTTTATACCCTAAAACACACTCTTAGCGACTTTGAAACATTTTGAATCATTTGACGTGTTTCATTACTTTTTATAATTATACTCCATTTGGCTCGTTAGAGATAAAACATAGCCAAAAACAACCCATTCTTAAGTAAATTTGGTCAAAATTGCTACCTCTAGGAAATAAGATTGTAGGATTGACAATCATTATAAAATATATTTTGGTTCGGTAATTCCTACTGATAAATTGTTATGATACTTATTATATTTCATAAGATATGAAGTATGTCACTCTTTGTGATACTTAAATCAAGGCTTCAAATCTAACAAACTGTCTACTTATTGCCTTTTGAAATAACCAACTTCAAACTGCTTTTTCAAAACAAACTGTACCAATAATAGTTTGGATAAACAATTCAAGCACCCTTCATATAGGTTATTGCTGTATCAAAACCAAATAAGCACATAAACAGTTTTTATAAGCATTCCCTAACACCCTCACAAAGTCAGTACTAAAATCAGTGTCATGTTTTTATCTTTTTAGGAAAACAAGGTCGTCATCTTGCCCGTTTTGTAGAGGCAACTTAAAGAGAGTAAAATCACGGGATCTATGGGTTTTGACATGTGATGATGAAGTCCTGGATGCTGATCGAGTTGCTGACGAGGATTTGGTCCGCTTCTATTTATATATCAGTAAACTCCCAAAAGATCATTCGGATGTAGTTTTCTTTATGTATTATGAATATTTAATGTAATGTAGAGGCTGCCTATTCAGCTTAGAATATGTAAGAGAAACAAGACATACAATGTTCCATAAGATGTATATAGAGTCTAATTATAGGGGAACTTGTTAACATTATTCCCTCTCAGCATGATTACATTAAAGACAAGTTTTTTTTACCATTTAAGAGCACATATAATGGGATCCGTCGAACCAAAAAACTTTGACGTATGTAGGGAAAGAAGGTGAGGGTTGTGGGAGGGGAGGAAGGGTGCGATTCATAAGGATTTTAGGTTTGTCAGGTTTTTACTGAAAATGTCTGACGTGGTTGCCTGAAGACGTCTTTTGGTTGCTTATACTGGGGTGTTTGGGATTATTTTAGGGAATTTTATCAAAATGGTCATGGTTCACCAAATTTTTTTTACCAAAATGTAAGAATTTGGTTTTAATGATCATTTTGGTAAAAAAAAAATTGGTCACCCATGACCATTTTGGTACAATTCTCACGTGTTTAGGTTTTAATTTTAAATGGATGATTTCATTGGGCCGGGCAGTTGGGCTGAAAATGTGATGATAATAAAAAAATTATTTTCTATTTGTTTTTGTTTTAATGTAGCTTAAGTCTCTCTCAAGTCTTAACACTCTTAAAGTGTTATCATTTCTAATTGTAGCAGTTTGGCTGTTTTATTTTAATAAAGGTCAAAAAATGAAGATTCTCTCTTTTAGTTTTTGGTTTGTAATATTTGATTAATTTTAGGTCGTTTAACTTATTTGGGTCATATTTGGTATATACATAATTTAAAATCATACACAGATAAAAATAATAATAAAAAGATTTCACAATATTATATCATATTGATTACTTACATCTACTTTATTGTAAATAAAATGAATGAACTTATTAATTGCGAATATAATAAAAACTATTCAAGAATTCTATTCTTAATAAACTTTGTTTTAACCTAAAAATGTTTGTGTAGTTATTAGAATCTAAATCTTCTCTGGCAGATATAGTTTCGTATCTTGCTTTTCTTTTGAATGAAGGATGAAATTTTTATTTAATTTTATAATCTACTAACAAGATGTTAGATGATTAGAAAGATACAACAAGGTATTACACAAATACATTAATATTATTCCAATGACACTAAGTTACATTTCGTAAATTCGATCTATTCATCACCTATAAATAGGATAAAGTTTTAATGTCCTCTGCCACTTTGAATCTTGATGTTTGTCTATCAAGTCATTCCTTCTATTCCACAACATCCAAAGCCATTTGATCATTAATATTCCCAAAATTACTCTTTTTTTACTTAGGATGGGTCACGTTTTTTACAGTTTGTGTAAAGTTTCGGATCTTACTTACACTAGTTTTTTTTTTTTTTTTTTTAATCTTTTGCAACCACATGTTTATTACGTCAACAAGATTTTATTAACAAAAAAGTTTGAAACAAAACCTAAATAAGAAAAAGGAGAAAAGGTGGGGGTGTGGATGAAAGAAGTTTTCTAAAAGATCATTTTCTTAATATTCTTGGTAACAAACAATTGGGTCTCCAAGAACTTGACTGATTAGTGATGGGTTATCTGGCCATGGATTGTTGGTGTAGAAGCAACCTCACCAAAATACCCTCTTCCCCTTATCTGCAATTGGGTAAATTTCAACTCTTTCTTTCCGTTTTGTTAACTCATGTTGTAGAAGCATCAATCCTGTGTTTTTCGTCGCCGTATTTCCTTTAATTTCCCTAAATACTGTGCCTTCATATCCAATTTCAAGTGGGTTTACATCAAGAATTGAAGAAACAAACGCACAGAAATACATATGTGTAGTTGTTCTTAATATGTTCTTGCCGCTGTTGTGAAAGCTATTTTGCATATTGAATTTGAGATGACACAAAAAGCTTAGAACTTTGTGTGTATGGATTTAGGGATAGAAGTAGAATGCTTGTAGAATGCCTATGTTGTTTGCAGTTCTTAGTGGTGAAGGAGGGTTGACCAAATTACCAAACTATTGACCATGAACCGAGATTAGACCTGATTTGGGTTGAAATTAGAACTGGTTGAAAGGAGCTCAAAAAAACTATTAAGCCACTTATTCAAAAAGTTTAGTTTTTATATTTCTGACAAAATATAACACTGAAAGTTATTATCACTTAAGTGTGATCAGATGTATTGTAGCTAAGCATGTGGTGCTTAAAATACCCTTTGATTAGTTGTGCAAAGGTTTTATTGCACTAAACTCTAAAGTGTAACAAACTATTTAGCTAAGCATGTGGTGCTTAAAATACCCTTTGATTAGTTGTGCAAAGGTTTTATTGCACTAAACTCTAAAGTGTAACAAACTATTTAGTTTACAATTTGATGTAACATACTTATGTTTTATTGCAATATGATGCAATAGACCTGCGATAACCGGGAAAAAGGGAAAGCGGCAACTGCTTTTTACCAGCTATTGTAGCAACGATTTTTCTCGGTTATAGCAGGTAAGTTGCATCACATGGTAAAGGAACAGGAGTTTGTTACGTCAAATGGTAGAACAATAGTTCATTACATATGATGACAAAGACGTGAAAATTTCTTACATTTTGATTTAATAAAGTAATAAACCCTTGTGCAAAAATGTTGTAAATTTGTTTAACTTCTCATGTTTTTATTAGGTAGGAAGTATGTTCGCCCATACTTTCAAATTGTTCCACCCACAAAATTCTTTATGGTATGTTTTCATAAAGCTTAACTTTATGGTCTTCATATATTCTAGTCCTTATGTTGGTGAAAATTGATGTTCGACCGTACACAATTACACATAGTTTGGTTTATGTGTTTGACTACTAGTCAAATGTGTCTATGTAATATTATAAGACAAGAGGAAATCTTATGGACCATGATCAATAGCACCAACAAGTTGCAATATTAACAACAGTCAAGAGGTGCCAAAATGGATGATTTGGATAACGGTCAAAATGAGTATTTTCTTGCTACGTTTGAAATGGGTTGGATTAATCGAAACAAGATTCGTCCATTCTTTATTTCTTATAAATATTTAGGAGATTGTATGTGTTAAAAGTACACTTTGCACAAACTGTGACGTGTTCGGCCCATTTGGCCGTGTTTGTTTTTAACTGATTTTTTTCATTTGTGCCATTGATCTATTAATAAAGCGCAACCCGAATCAACAATTTATTGCATAAATAAATCAAAATTCCACCTCTATGAATGCATGATAGCTAACTTTTCTTTTTTCCTTTTCACCCCTTTTGTGACAGCAATTTCATGCTGACACAAGGATTTATGCAAGCAAAAGTTCACCTAAAAAGTTGAAGAAGTCAAAAGAAATACAGAAAATTGTGAATCCACAACTTGCTGAAAGTTCACTAGATGAACAAAATGGAATGTCTGATAAATCTTCTGCAACTGCTTCAATTAATAATCTGGAGTCACAGGCTTCAGTTGCTATTGCTTCTAGAAGTTCGGTTCTGCAGGCTTGCACCTTGACTTCTGGTTTCATAGCTTTCATGGGAGTGTTAATTCGACAGGTAAAATCTTGATTTGCACACTTTTTAGCAAGATTATGCATCCAACACAAATTACTTGTGTTTGGATGTGCATTAAAAGTGATCAATTTGCAATGATCAGTTTAGCATAAACTAGTTATGATTATGGGTAAAAACAAGAGGTGCCAATTTTTACCCATTTATATTGGAACGAGTCAATTCATGTTGTATTCTACTGATAACGCTTTAGATGCAGAGATTTAATTAGAAATGAAACGGGTCAAAAGCCGCCTTACGTGTATTCAGGGCTTATAATTCCTAATCATTTTGTTATAAAGAAGTTATTTTAATAGTTATGTGATGTAGTTCTTTTAAACATAGTTAATACACTAATTGTTAATAAAATACAAAAAATGATTGACCCGTTTGACTCACCACATAAATTTACATGTTTTGATCCGTTGCCCAATCCGCCCAGGCTGCAAATGTTGTGACCTCAAGTAAAAATTATCTGGTTTGGAGAAGCATGTATTTTTTGTTGGTTCAAGGCTTCAGGCCTTGTTTAGCACTCGAAATACACTCAGTTTAGCACACTACCTCCTAGTAATTCTGCATTCAACCCACGTTTTTGACCCACAAACATTTAGACATAACACAAATAAAAAATTGCAAACAAACTTCTATTATGACCCATGACTTGACCCATCCGACATCAAAATAATCCCACAAGGTATTGCTAGTGCCTAGTTGAGACTATTGTAAATTACCTAACTGGATGTAATTTGAATAAGCTAATCATTTGATTGAGATTATTCTTTTTCAAGTTGCAAACTTGTAACAATCACTTTGAAACCACATTCAAGCATCCCTTCTACTTCTTTTATGTTGCTCTTTACTTGCATAAAGATTATGCTGTTTTCGTATAGTGAACACTTAAAGTTCACTTTTGTTGGTCACTCATATTCCTGTTTCATGGCACCCATATTTTGGAGTGATTGTGGTTCCTTATTCTTCATCTGATGGGACCCGTGAAATAAAGAATGTTGAATATAGTAAAAGTATATTATACCTAATTCTTGAAACTAGAAATGACAATTTTATCCATTAATTTCATCCAAAAATGTATTCTTGATGTGCAACCTCCTAAATCATTAATCCATTATATTTAAAAATTTAGATTATAATTGTAATGATATACTTTTTCCAATCATACTTGCAGTATTAAGTATTTATTTATCTCAATTTAGAAAGTTCAAATGATATTCCGGCCAAAATGACCCCTTGATCAGACCCACCCATGTCACCACATCTACTTGTTAATTGGTTAAGGCTTCAAGAAAAATATAGAAAAAAATTCTTCATGTTGTTTGCAGGGTTCTCATTTGGCATCATCACAGGGATGGCCTATAGCTGATTGCTCTTCTGAGATATCATGTAAAGTTCCAATAAAATTACATGTTTATATTGTAGAATTGCAATAACCTTTGGGGCAAATGTGAAAATCCTATGGACTTCCGTTGAGTTCACATATTAGTCCATGCACTTTATCTTTACATGTAAGTTCTAAACTTATGAAAATCAACGAAAAAGTCCTTTTTATATGAAATTTTAAGGCTTGTTTATGCAAAAAGAAAGGCCTATTCCTTGATTTTGTGCAATCGTCAAAAAATCCCTATGGAACTACACTGAATCAGTACATAAGTTCCTTGGCTTTATTTTTGCATTATTAACCTTAAATAAATTTGGACGTTAAAGTCCATAATTATCATATTCAACGAAATTCCTTTTCTGAAAATTTATGAAGACATCCTTTTTTAGCATGATTAGTCCTCAAAATATTTAGGAAGGACCCTCTCATCATTTTTTAAAGAATCTAGGGATTTAATCATGCAAAATCATATTCTTGTGACTTACGTGCAAATTAATTAACGTCCATAGGGTATTTTCAGCAATTGTCTTCTTGAATTTATAAGTTTAGGGACTTAATTATGAAAAAAGGGCACATTCTTTGTAAAAAGCCAAGGACGTTTTAGTTGATTTTGTACCGTGCAAGGGATCTATATATATTCAAATAAATCCATGGACTTATTTGCAAATCCAGCAAAAGTTCATAGATTTTGACTCGTATCAAAATTCTCTAAACTTTGTCTAGATTCTACATGTTTGAATCATATGATGTGAAAAGAAGCAAATTATGAGTGTGGGTCCCATTTATGTTTGAAACTTAAATGGGACCCACAAAACAGATTAGATAAAAAAATGAAAATTGATTAATTAAAGCTCTTTTGTAATTGCAGTTAATTTTGAGATCTGGCATCTGCAATTGATAGCGGGATTAGTCATACTCGTATCGTTTTCTCGGTTATTACTACTGAAAACATGGTCTGATTTTGCTGAGTCTAGTGAGGCATCCAATCAACAGGTGCTCTTTACACCCTAACTCTGATAATAGAGTTGGCAAAATGGACGGGTTGGGTGATGGGTTAATATTGAGTAATATTTTTTTTAATGGATCGAAACATGTCTATTTGACCTGAAAGGCTTTTATCCAAATTTCTATAAATTTAATACAAATAGTTCTTGTATCATAGTAAACTTATTATTTTAGTATTAATCTAAATATGTGAATAAAAGGTTTTTGAAGGTTTGATGCATTAAAAATAGGGCAATTATTGAAAAAAGCCTATGGACTTTCTCTAACCTCAAATACAAGTCTTTGGACTTTATTTTTGTGTGATTAATCCCCTATAGTTTTGAAACTTAAAGAGAAGGTCTATTTTATAAAGTTGAGACTTTGCTGATTACTCATGCAAAAAAGAAGGATCTTTTTGTTCAAATGAAAATCCACTGACTTTACCATTAAGTTTTAGTAGTTCAGGGATTTAATCATGTAAACTTTAAGTGTGGATTTAATGGCAATCTACAGAATTTTTTTCACAAGTACCCTTAGGGATATGCTTTAGCAGACTATCTACCTGTTTCCTTAGCGCTAATTCTTTTTCATTTTCTTTTGGTTTGATCCATTAGAGATAAAACATAACCTGAAACGAGTTATTCATAAGTAAATGGCTCAAAATCACCTCTAGAATTCAATGCTGATTTTGTTGTATACTTATGCAGGTCTTAACATCACTCGAGCCATTAGATTATGCAGTTGTGGCATTTCTTCCCGGCATTAGTGAGGTCAGGCTAGAGAAATTTGGATGCTATTCATTTACGCCATTTACCTCCATTCGTCATATACTCATATTGTGGTGCCCATCCCAATTCTTCCTACTTTATGTTTGTGGGACCCACACACATATCTTCATTTCTCTTTGCGTTATAGAATGTTTTGCCAAACATACCATGTATATACATTTTTGAAAATAAAATCCTTTTCATGTGTGTGTCAATTCATAGGAACTCCTATTTCGTGGTGCATTGCTTCCACTGTTTGGAACCAACTTGATAAGTGCTAGCGCGGTTGCTGCCTTATTTGGGATTTTGCATTTGGGAAGTGGTCGGAAGTTTTCCTTCTCAATTTGGTACGAGCTCGTTTTTTTTAGTTAGTTACTTAAATCTTAAACCTTAAACCCTAAAATTTGGTATTGATTATCTCGAACGAGTCAAATAAGTTAGTAGTATTTAGGGTAAATCACACAAAAGGTTTACCAAACTTTCCTATTTTTCTATTTAAGGTGAACATATTTTTGTATTGTCTTTTTAGGTAACCAACTTTTAATTTCTTGTTTTTTTCAAGATATCAACTTCTAGTATTTATTCATTTTAATTTTTTTAGGTAACCAACTTTGGAAGATAAACCTCAAAATAGGTCAGAAGTCCCAACAAACGTAAATTATTGGTGATCTTAAAACATAAAAAAGTTGGATACCTCAAATGAAAATTCTGTTAAAGTTTGTTACCTTTCTTGCGCAGTTGACCCTATAGTTTTAGTACTTGACTAATAATGAAATGAGTTGAATCTATTGGAAGTCACTCTAAATTTGCTTGTATTGACCTCTGGTTTGTCTTTATCTGTTACCCAACCCGCTCCTTTTAACTTTGCATTTTGATCATTCATTTTGTTTATGTGCTACATGATCACAGGGCCACTTTTGTCGGGCTTGCATATGGTTATGCAACGATCTTGTCGTCTAGCCTTCTCGTGCCAATGGCTTCTCATGGAATTAATAATCTGATAGGAGGCATTATATGGCGGGTTAACCACCCCAACTATAAAAGGTTAGATGTACAATGACGTTCGATGTAAGAAGAATTCACAAATTATAAGATTGTATATCGAATCTCTCCTTAGGGCTATTTGTTTCATTGAAATTCAATGGGATTTAAAGATAAATTATATTACTCATGTGTTGGTTCTGTTGAAAAGAATAAAAGATAAAAGAACTCATCTTTATTTTTTCAATAATATTTTAAATAAAACTAAGGATTGTATTTAATCCACCAAAGAGAAAGTTGTTTAAAATAGCTGCCAAAATTATATTAAAAAAACTACTAACGTGTTAGAAAAAAGTATAAAAACAAGACACAATGATCTCCAATTTATATCATACATATTATCATTATTTTTAACCCAAAGATACGACAACATTTTAAAATCTCTCACCATGTCTAACACCTCTGATTATAAAGGGTTAAAATTTGATGCACCACACGCTAGTAGAAAGATGGTGTACATCAACTTTTTTAGACCTTTCAAGCTCGGTCAAGGCTCGGTTATGTGAAGTAGTTTTTTGAGCGTAGACTTTAGAATATACTAGGGGCAAAGGTGGTGTATTGGGAGGGGGGGAGCCCCCATACGCCTAAAAGTTCTAACAATTTGTAGTATAAAAATTTATAAATATGTTAATTTTAAGCCTAATTTTGATCGAAATGAGAGCACTTTGATTAAAAAGAGGACATTTCTTAATAAGCTGTGGGCACATTTTATTTGAATTCCAAATTGAAATTTTAACCTTTTGTTTTTTATCTTTACCAAATAATCCTGACCCAACCACTAAAATATACTACAGTAATTTTGTACCTTATCATGGAGTCGATGGTTCAAATCAAACAAGTTACATGATCGACAAAAAGTGTGGATTAACAAATAGGATCAGATGGTGCTGAAGTTCAGAAGAAATATATTCACTGTCCAATTCTAGTTCCCACAACATCGAACTTCACAAAGTTTTCATGTTATCCATGTTTGCCGGTCTCATAATATTGTAATAGATTTTATGGCTCCAACAGCCAACCAACCCCACCAACCCTACTACTTCATGACGCATTTATAATCTCTCATCTACAAAACCCACCTCTTAGATCCAATCTTTTTCACCATTATACAAATCACACTGCCAAATCATGATGCTCAGTGTCTTAGAAACCCTAAAAACCCAACCTTTATTGCTCAAGTTCGTATTTCTGTTGGGGATTCTATCATTTCTAAGGACTTTAACTTCAATCCTCAAATGGGTTTACGTTAATTTCTTCAGACCTGCAAAGAACCTGAAGAAATACGGATCTTGGGCACTTGTTACTGGTTCCACAGACGGTATTGGTAAGGCTTTCGCCTTCGAATTAGCTAAACAGGGTCTTAATCTGATCTTGGTGGGTCGAAACCCTAGTAAATTAGAAGGTGTTTCATCTGAGATTAGATCGAAATTCGTGAAAACCCAGATCAAAGAAGTTGTTTTTGATCTCTCTGGTGATTTATCAGAAGGAATCAAGAAGATTACTGAAGCGATTGAAGGGTTAGATGTTGGGATTTTGATTAATAATGCTGGGGTTTCGTATCCGTACGCTAGGTTCTTTCATGAGGTTGATGATGAATTGCTGAATAATTTGATTAAAGTCAACGTTGAGGGGACTACAAAAGTGACACAAGCTGTTTTACCTGCGATGCTGAAGAGAAAGAAAGGTGCAATTGTGAATATTGGTTCTGGTGCTGCTATTGTGATTCCTTCTGATCCTCTTTATGCTGTTTATGCTGCTACTAAAGCGTAAGTTTTCAGTAGTTATATCGATTTAATTAGTTCTGATTTGGATTATGGATCTTGATTAGTGCTAATTGATGTTTAGATTATGGATCTTGATTGGTGCTAATTGATGTTTATATTATGGATCTTGATTAGTGCTAATTAATGTTTGGATTATGGATATTGATTAGTGTTATTGATGTTTAGATTATGGATCTTGATTTGTGCTAATTGATGTTGTTTCTTTGTATAGGTATGTTGATCAGTTTTCAAGGTGTCTTTATGTTGAATACAAGAACAGTGGCATTGATGTGCAGTGTCAGGTAAATTATTAAAAGTTTTAGTTTATAAATATTTAACTGTTGATTGTTTTAGAGGCCTTGTGTTTAAGTTTAGAAGTTTTCTTGTGTTTCGAATTGGAAATTAGAAGTTTGTTATGATGGTGCATATCATGGATGATTTGGTGAAGATTATTTTAATTCCTTGAACTTATAACTTCAATGGGTTTGGGTGGATTAGGCTAGGATATATATAAAACAACACATTTATTAATAGCTATAGGAAACAAAAAGCATGCATATATCGGCTTGAATCGTTAAACCTGGAAACGAGTAAAATATATTTTCGTGTCAAAGATATTAACCCTGACCCTAACACATTGAAAACCATGTAACTTTAACAAATCCTGTTTAATGAGTCAAATGGATTGGCAAGGTGTAATCAAGTTGTAGATGCGGTAAACGGGTTAGACGATTGTAACAAATGGGTTAACGGGTCGAGGGGGTTAAACGGGTCAATCCCAACACAACCCTTTTAATTAATCAGGTTAACAGGTCATCCTGGAATTAAACTGTTTATTAAACGGATTAGGTATGATAACCCAAAACCTTATTACTTTTGGGTCTTCTTAGGAATTGCCACCTTAATATTAGTCGTTTCAACATTAATGTTGTTAGGGGTTAAGATTCTGGCAATATGTTATGAATTTTTAGTAATACTTGTCGCTTTTGGGTTAAGTTTATATGGGCTTTTATGCAAATATCATTCAAAGCAACACTTGTTATCTTCTGTCTGTTTGAATCAAGCAACTTCAAACTGAAAACTTATTTCACTCACAAATAATCAGATATGAAACAGGTTCATCCTTTAAAGTTTTGAAATTTTGAGCTATTGACAGGTCCCACTATATGTTGCAACAAAAATGGCATCAATCAAGAGGTCATCTTTTTTTGTACCATCAGCAACAGGATATGCAAAAGCAGGGCTGAGGTCGTTAGGGCACGAGCCACGTTGCACGCCTTACTGGCCCCATTCGGTCATCTGGGGTGTACTTTACTTGTTGCCAGAATTCGTGATTGATGCTTGGCGTTACAATTTCTGTCTTAAAATCAGAAAAAGAGGACAACTCAAGGATTCTAGGAAGAAAGAATGAGATGATATTTGAGCTCTGTTTTTTAAAATCTTTTTTTCTGGAATTTTAGCAGCATATGCAGTTTATGTGCAATTTTAGCTTGTGGAATGATGATGAACTTGTGACTTTATGATTTAAAATGTTATTTATATTTAGATTATTATTTTTCTTTTAAGTTTTGTGGATTTGCCTTTCCGTTAGAAGTCAGAACTATTGTTTTTCAAGTTTTGTGGCAATTATAACCGCGGGTCTATTTGAGTAGTTGTTTTATTACGTTCCTTTTTAAGATTGTCACGGGTGAAAATAAGAAAAACTAACTGAAAAAGATAAATATAAAAAATATCATATTTTCTCATTTTATATGACCGTGAATAATCGCTAAGAGAAAAGGTATACCATAATTAATACCCAACCCTGAAGCTTAAACCTAAATTATTGTGGACGAGGGCCAACATTTATTCCGTTCACCTCCTCATGGAATCAAGAGTTGTTTTTTTTAATCTAGTTATGTGAATATTATTGTGTTGTCTAGCCAAAGCTTGCATTGGCCGCAAACAGAAGCGACACTCGATATATAAACTTGTCTCAATTGGTATTTATATCTTTTGGATATATTGGTTAGAAATGAGAGAACCGTTAAATATGTTGCACGCATACAAAAGAGATAAAACACATATGCAAGTCATATCTATAAACTATAGACCATATCAATCGGTGTTGAGGATTCGAGTTACTACACTATATGTCACTAAAATGTTTTACATGATATTAAAATTTATAGTCATATAAATCAGTGACGTACCAAGAAAATTTTTTCATGAGAGCAAAAGTAAGACAATTGCATAAATTTTTGAAGCGCACTCGAGATTTTCACAAACATATAACTCTAAAAAAAAGGTTTGTGAGAGGCGGCTGCCCTCCAACCTAAAGCCTAGATCCGCCGCTGTATTATAAAGAAAACAAAAATAAGAACAAAAGGTTGAAAAATCATGACCGTTGGATTGGCTTCCTTTTCCTAAACACGATTTCAGTATCCAACCCGAACCCGTCAACTTTCCTAGAGTAAAGAAAATCCGACCCATTAAACAGCCTAATCAACGGCTCAACACTATACAAATCATTAGCCGAATACTTATCCGACCGCTTATACAAGGCCACGTGTAACACACACACCCCATCAACCTTCAACGTCCGTTGGATCTCCCCCACGAACTTCTCAGGGTACAATGCATGGTCAAACACATTCGAAAACTCAAAGTCAAAAGTCTCATCATCGAACGGCTGATAATGAAAGTCACCTCGGATCACAAGCGGCGGGTACGGAACCAGATCCAACCCGATTGAGTCCGACACCCCGACCCGTTTTAAAGCCTCCACCTCCTGCCCGACCCGAGCTCCGACACAGAGAGCTTTGGATGAATTGGAAAGCAGTTTTTTGTGCTTTAGATCCGAGAAGAACTGTGTGAAGACCCGAATCTTTCGGTCCCAATCTCGGGTGGTCCATATTTGTCGGAGCTTTGGGTTGGTGGTTTTGTGAAGCTGGTGATGGATGTAGTTGTCGTAGGATGTGTATCCGGGTCGGATCCTGATGGTGGCGCCGGAGGTGGGTTTGTTTAGAAAGATGGTGGATTTTAGAGAGAGAAAGATGATGAAAGATAATGGGAGGAGGAGAGAGAGAAAGAAACATCTGGGTATTACTGATCTAATATTCATAGATTGAATATTTGATACATCTTTCATCTCTGCAACTTCCAATTAATTAACTATATATCTCAATCACACACACACACACACACTGAAACTGTGTGTGTTGATCTCTCTTTCTCTCTCTGGAATTTGTGTTTGATAGTACGTGTGGTTTGTGAGGTTGTTGTGTAAATTAATTAAGTTTGAAGCTTTATGTAATTATGTTTATATAAACATGGTTATGTTGTGTCAAGAACTTGTTAGTTTATGCATGGGATGTGTGTGTGTGAGAGAGAGAGAATGGGAGAAAGTGGAGATCACATAACATTTACAAATGGACAGATGGTTGATATATACAAATTCATACAAATATTGCATACATGTATCCACATATACATACAAAAATACAGACATATGCATACAAACATACATATATACATATGCGCATATACATATATACACATATGTTGCTCCGTTAGCAGGATCAGTAGGAGTTAAAACACTATATATTCAGGTTAAAACCTAGTTAAAAGATAAATTAACACGGTTTAAAATGAGGTATTGGTGTTAAAATAATAAACATATATATACCCAACATATCACAAAAATTGCACGCACTAAATTTTGTTGTAATGATTCTTAAAAATAGTTTAAAGTATGTTAAATGAGGTTGTAGTGTTAAAAAGATAAACATATATATACACAATGCAAGCATACATATACACGTACATGTCATATATACACATACCTACATGGATGATGCATGCGAACATATGTATGGATATTGCAATAATCGAAATGATGCATGCGGCTTCGTAAACTCAGGAGAAAACAGAAAAGAATGTCGAGAAATACAAAGTAAGCCTGCTTTGATCAATTATAATATATGCCATTTTCGTAATTTTCAAATTGTTTCTTTTTATGAATATATTAATTAATATAATTATTGTATTCTTTTTATTAAAGTGATAATCATTACTCATTTAAAGTGGCAACTATAGACATATTATATTGTTTAACATAAACAAAACAAAGATACGATCGACACGTACAGATAAAGCAAGTATGCAACGTGTTATATTCTAGTTTAATGCATAATTATAAAAGGCTTAAAAGGAAACATATCACACATGTCGAATGTTTTGAAGGTATAACATAAGATAATTTTTAAAGTTTTGCAGCCTTTACCGATAATGTTATAAATTCTCACGTTACTATTATATGATATTGAATGTATTAATTATTTTCAAAAAATATATATAAAATGGCTAGTGAGAGAAAAACATTGTGTTTTGATAATTCAAAAAAAAAAGAATTATAATTTCATCCGTGGGGTTTGTTATCCAATCCTTGAATTTTTATAAGTTTAAAACTGCATGATTAGAGGCATATTAAAACGGTTTGTTTATAAGCGATTCAGTTAATGAAATGATTAAAACTGGTAATTTCAAAAACCGGTTCGGTTATTAATCAGTATTTAAGCTATTAAAAATTGATTTTTGTTGGGCTTCTGAATACTTCAAACTAGGTATAACACTATAACGGTATAACCCATGGGGTTGAATCGGTTACAAACTGAGTTCTACATTATCAGTACGGTTAATATGTTTTTTTTTATCACCTCTTACTCACTACTCATGATGTAATCAAATAACCAATGATCGGTTTTACTAAATCGTGACAGATTTGGGCCTCAAAACATGTATTTGAAGGATCAAAGCCGGAAAAATAGCCCATTTTCCAGACGCCACGGAGTATGGTACCATTAGGTCAGGCCCATGTTACAAAATAAGCCCAACTTTATTCCATTCCGGACTCCAGACCCATTCAAAAGCAGAAAAGAGAGCCCATTCACAGGTAATCTTATTTTTCCTTTACCAACTTTCACTTTAAACTGATTCACTTTTATTCTGATAATTTCGGTAAGAGTAAATCATAAGAATTAGAGTCAATACTTCATGCAATACATTATAGTTAGATGTAAAGGATTCGTAGTTTGATGATCAAAACTTGAAAAATCTGAAAGTCATGTAGCATCTCTAGATTTAAACAATTAGGAGGTTTATAAACGCACAAACGAATAAAACTCACAATCAAAAACGATGTATGATTATTGTGTGTGATCATGTGAACCAGAAGCACAGATTGTTGACTAAATGCCTAGAACTCGTTTTTGCAAGGATGAAGTCAAAACTAAATTATGTTATTTTCACCCTAAATTTCAAATCAATCTTAGCTAGGGTGTTTCCCACCTTGGAATTTTCATTGCCCAGGGGTTTCGCCCCTAAGAAACTATAAGATTTAATACCAAAGATCTCAAACAAAAAAAAAACTTGTACTCCACACCTTGTGACTTGTTTGATAATATTATGATCATATTGGTTAATTAATTAATCCGGTTACATTAAAATATCATACATATTATGTTATATAGTATGATTCTAGACATGAGAAGGGCATAAAATAGTTCATTAAAGTAAATACATGTGATTCACTCATAAAATGATAATGAATATTATTGAAAATAATCCATAACTAGATGGTATCCGACCGCGCTTCACGGTGGTAAAAAAAATCGATCACGACACTACACAACGATATAAATCTGGATTAGAAGGCTAAGAAATGATGTGTCGTGGCTGCAAAAAATAGATTGCCTTGCCAAAACAACACGCACATTTTCATATCATCATCACCCTCAAACTATTAATATCCATCGTTGTTGGCTCAGAAATGGTTGTTCTTTACGGCTGCACAATAAGCTTGCCACGCCAAAGCAATGAACACATCTATTTTCTTATCGTCATCGCCAAGCATAGTGAACCCCATGGGGAATTTTTACCGTTTTAAAAAAGCCTCGGATGAATCGAGTTTCATCGTCACCGACATAAGTGACCCCCATCACCATTAGCAATTTTGCATCATCGTCATCACCCAACATATATCATAGACCAAACATGAATCAAAAAGATGAAAATCGGGTCTCAGGTGAGGAAAACCTCAACATCATTGACTAAAGATGAACCAGAAAAGTAGGGCTGTTCAAGAGCTCGCCGCTCAACGCTCGCTCGACGATCGTTCGGATTTTGCTCGAAAACTGCTCGTTCGAACTTTTGCTCTGTTGTAAACAAGCCGATCGGCTCGAATCGGTTTGTAACGAGCCAAGCACGAGCAAAGGTCTACTCCGCTCAGTTCGGCTCAAATTATTTTTTATTATATATATATATAATTTATACATAGCACTCTAGTAGATTTGACCCACTATATACAGATATATAATTATATGTATGCATACTAGATCAATCAAACTAATAAAAAAACATAACACTAAATATAAAAGTGAAATCCTAAGCCGCTTAGAAATAGTTTTTGTCCCCGCTCTTACTCTTAGTCAATTATCTCTCACTCTCACCGTCATCGTTCTCTTCAATATCCTCACCGCTAGCCTCATCGCCAACCACAACGTGTTGACATATATGAAAATGTTATGTTATGAAATGTTGCTTTTAAGTCATTAAAACTTAAGACCCAACATTGTCACCGTCTTTCATTGCAATATAAATCGGATGACACACTAGATAGTTGGGTTATACAAATTGTTTGTTGCTCATTTGCGCTCGCTCGAAAAATTCACGCTCAAAAAATGCTCGTTCGATTTTTCGCTCGTTCGTAACCGAGTCGATCGGCTCGGTTCGGTTTGGAAACGAGCCAAACACGAGCAAAGATCCGCTCGGTTCGGTTCGACTCGTGAACAGCCTTGCAGAAAAGCATGGATGGGACCACAACTGAAACCTAGAAACATCAATTTATGTCTCAAACGAACACTAGGTCACCCTCGCCGACAAATTGCAACAAGTATAGCCACCGTCGACAACAAGCGCCACCATCAATGCATGTACGGCACAGCGGCGGTGGGCAGGGGAGAGATTGTGAGGCAAAGATAGGCCAGAGGCGGTGGTACCTCACCACCGCGGTCTTCGGCTTCACCTCAACCTAACGACAAGTGACACCAACATCGTCTCCACCCCCATATTCGGAAAAACAGCTTTCACCGCCATAACCACCATTACAATCGCCAACACTAACAACAACAAGGGAGGCGAAAGGTTACGATGGCGGCCGACGACAAACTGAAACCCACCATTGGTGACGCGGTCAATGTTACAGGGCCGGACATGGCCAACGTCACAATCTCACTAAAACAATCGAAGACACAACCACACGCCCGATAAGAGAGGCGGAGCGGGCAATGGTAACGACGTCTGAAACGCCGACGACAAACAAGGATGCAAGTGCCGGACCGTCGGCCGCCTACCGCCGGAGCTGTGGTTTGCCTCTTCGGAGATGCAAATGACACCAAGCCACACTTAAAACCACACCTAAAAGCATCAATCGGTTATACACTAAGCTTCAAAACATGTACACGCATTAACAGGTTGTACACGGAGCTTTAGAACACAAAAATTACTGTTCATTCCAACTCCTTTTTAAATATATAGGAGAATGTGGCCTGTAAATCATTTAACTAAATTTTATCTAATTAAATAATTGATCTATAAATTATAAGGGGTTATTTGATGAAAGCACCTTGTAACAATAATTAGGATTTTCCCATTATAAGAAGAATGATAGAGAACAAGAAATACCACTAATAACTTTTCTTTCTAGGATCGACCATCAATCTCTTGACATTGTAAAAGAAACGAATCAATTAAACATAACATCATCGTCCGCATCAAAGATTTAGTTTCGTAAATATTTTATTATCTTGATACCAAATTTCATGATTATGATTGATAAAACTTAATTAGGGTTTCATATAATTTTTATGTTTCAATATATAATTAATAAATACGAGAATTTCTGCATCACAATTTTCCTACTCTAATAAGATAGAAACTACAAGGGATACGTGACAGCATTACATTTATGCTCATCAAAATTTTCTCTTTTCTCTCTAGCAGTTACATTAATTATTATTCTTTTCGTTTTAGTCTAAAAATATTTTTTTTAAATATTAAGAAAGAGTTCTTTTTATTAATGTTATTTCTAAATAAATAATTTATAAAAATAAGAAATTTTTTTAAAACATTAAACTTTTTAAAAATATAAAATATTTTAAAACTAGTGTTTTAAAAAGTAAAATTTTTATAAACAAAAAATAATTAAATTAGTAGTCATGGTAAAACGGTTTGCTTTGAAATAAAACGTTTAATTTTTACTTACAAAAATTAAAAACAAATTTTAAAGTTGATATCATTGTTTTATTACTTATGATCTTTGAATATACGTAGTTTTAATTATATCTTGTCTTATAATATCGTTTTAAAGTTAATAAATTTTCTTCATGTTCAATATTTTTTTATTTAATCCATATAATACACAAGTTATTTAAAGCTATTGATAATTATAAAACCATTCATTACTTTTTATCTCGTTAAAATATTTTTATATTAAATAAATATTTAATGTTGTGTTGCCAGCCATATTGGTTGCTTCTTAAACTTCCAAAATTCAACAATATTCACTTTTATAACATGAAAAGCATGTGCGATGGAAAATAAATCTTACACCTTACGGCTTTCGTAGAGAGGTATGAGTTGGAAACAACATATTCTTTCATCGTCTTCGTCAAGCAAATCGCGATTAACTATTATTTTTATAAAGGCAGGTCAAAACAGTTGGGTTGAAAAAAAATAATTATAATAAATTATATTAAAATTATGCTATGCAGATTGTTATTGATTGTAAAAGTGATATTATTAAATGTTACTGGTCAAATTAATCATATGAATTATTATCAGTTAATGATTAATAGTTTAAATTATTAAAATTTAATTTGCATTAATTTATTGTTAGTCAAATGTATGTGGTGTTTAATTCTAAAGATTTCCTCAATTATTAGAGAAAACTGAAGCCTGAACCCATTATGATGGTATGATGTTTTAGTTTTTAGATTTTCATGGTCGTTCAGTTTTGGTTATAAACGGTTTGCTGGTTGGTTATTCAAAATGATGGTTTGTTTACCCATTAGTTTTCAATACTCTTCAAATATGATTTGAGATATATGTAATTTTATAAATTTAGATGATGATATATGGAATTGAATATAATACTGCAATTTTTTTGGAAAAAAAAATTAAAGAGAATTTTAACAAACAATACCACATATAAGGATAATTTTATTACTTTGATTTTAATGTAATACCACAATATTTTTGGAAATAAAAGAGAGAAATTTGTGTGATTACGAACGTTTTACGTAATTACTAGTGCGTGATCTTGAACAATTATAGCACTTTGCGTGATTATATATACATCGCATGATTAAGTATATATCGAGCCCATAATTATATCTTGACTTCTATGCTCATTGCTAATTTACATGTATTATATTTTGATGATCTTGCACACTTCAGGTCATTTTTTATATTTGTACGATAACTACTCTTTATATGTGTATGTGCTACTGTGTCATCTCACACATATAAACTGTTCATGTTGTGAAATCACCTAGACAAGTGATTGAAATATCATTGTGCAAGCCATGAAAGCTTGAATTACAAAATTTACACATGATCTTTTTATGAAGTTACGATATGACTCGTAACCCTTAAATAAACTTATCATTTTAAACCTATACTTTTTTATTTGCTATTTTTTAATCTTATTTTCCATCCACAATCTGTCCCATGTCTCGCTCATAATTTTTTTTTTTCTCTTGTAACTTTTAATAATGTTTTATAGGATTTCAATGCATCATCAAATGCTTAATTTTATGTACATTTTGGGTGTAAATTTCATCCATACGTAGTAATACGTAATAATTTGAAACTTAAACATCTCATCAAAATTGATTCAAAGTTTTGTTTATTTTCATTCTTTTATTATTTTCCTACAACACCTTTTGAAATGTGACTTTTACAAAATTTCAGGTTTTTCGTTGCAACGTGTTTATTATTATCAGCGTATTGACGGGCGCTTTTTTATCAAAGTTTGATTTATGAAACGGAGCTGCGTACGGGTTTTTTTTCTCTTTTTTCCCTACAACATCTTGAAACTATGATGTTTTATAAAAATTCAGATGTCATTGCAACATGTTTTTTATATCAACATTACAATGTGTCTTTTTATCTACGTTTTGATGTTTAAAAGAGAGTCGTCATAAATTCATATGATTCTTTTTACATGTTTTACCATGTAAGTCACTGACGTAACGCGTGGCAACCGTCAACTTATTTTTGTAAAAAGGATTTTTATAGAAGCATACAAAGGATTTATGGTGATTAGTTAACTCAAGTGAAGGAGATTGATTTGATATAAATATCGTAGCTAACATAAAAGGGTGAGCTTATTCTACAAAGTGTATTTTTACTACAAAGTGTAAGAAGACACAATGAAGCTAAAAAAGTCACAAAAAAATTATATCTCACAATCTAAATAGAATTTCAAAAAAGTACATCGAAGTCTCTGTTCCTCTCGTAGTCCTCTTTCAGAAAAAAAAATAAAAAATAAAAAAAAATTCATTGTGTCTTTTATGGCACAATAACGTCATTGTGTCTTTCATAATGACACAATGACGTCATTGTGTCTTTCATAAATGACACAATAAAAAAACGTTAATTTTTTTTAATTTTTTTTAATTTTTCATTTATTTTTTTTCTTAGTGATGACGACTAGGGAAACAAAAGCTCGAAATTACTTTTTTGAAATTCGATTTAGATTGTGAGATATAATTTTTTTGTGACTTTTTTTTACTCATTGTGTCTTCTCACAATTTGTAGCAAAAATACACTTTGTATTTGAATCTCTTTCAATATAAAAAGTCAAATATGTATGAGAAGAAAAATGCCGTTTTGTTTAAGTAAACTATGTTTCTGCTTAACATTTTGACCTCACGTATCTATATATAGAATTATCTAATATCTATACAACTCGTTTAGTATTCTAAAAAGTGTTTAAGAGATATGGATGTCACTACTAAATTCAATTAGGTGCTTTTGTGGTAAAAAATAATTTGAATAGTTTAATCGAAACATTGAAAATAAAATTAATGACACGTTTAGATATATATATATATATATATATAGGGTTAGGTTCATTACAGAACTATTTTTTATTTTCAAAACCATGGAACCATTGATTTACAATTGAGATCTGCAGTGAGATTTCAATTGATCATCATGTTTTGTTCGAAAGCGTACTTTGTTTGATTGAGATCTACTGTTGTTACATTTTGCTTGATTGAGGTCTGTTGTTGTCACGTAACGTAACAATAGCAGACCTCATCAAACAAAACGTGATAACAGCAGACCTCAATCCCACAGTAGACCTCAATCAAATAAATGTACATGTTAGAATAAAATATGAAAATTAATTGAAGTCTCAAAGCAGACCTCAATCGATCAACATGAGTTAGAGTTAATCGAAGGTTTTAAATCGAAACGTCTGGTCTCACTAGTCGTTTCATATGTTTTTTAGTTTTAATTGAATATTAATTGATTAATTTATTTCAATTGGTAACTAAAGTGTTGAAAAAGACTAAAATGCCCTCATATTTAACAGAGATCTTAACGGAGTTAATGGAGTGGATGAAAATGATAATATTTGGTAAACTACACTGACTGAAATGACAAAAAAAAGATTTTGGATTGAAATGACAAATTCAACAAACGTCAGGGACGAATATGACATTTTACTCTATATATATATTTTTAATGTCAAATCTATCATACTCCTATATACACTACACCAAATTATACTATTATTTGGGTTTGAACCCAAAACCTCCTCTCTAAAAGAAAAAATCTTCTGCCAAGCGAGCTAGCACGTTTAGATATACTACACTTCTTATCAAAAACTGATTTATTAAATACCCTTGTAATTAAGAAGATAGTATAATCGAAACATTAAAAATACTAATGACACGTTTAATTTTTTTTTTTTTTAATGGAAAATTTGTGACCCTGCTTCGCAGGATACGTCTTATCTTAATCGGGACCATCTATCTGTTTTCTAGTCGGGACCGCACCCTCAACCCTCTCAGGAGGAAACCCACTGTTGAGAAAACTCATTGGTTCAACTCTAAATATTTTTGCTTAGAGTGAGACTTGAACCCATAACCTTTCCCATAATTACATGTCATGGATACGTCACCTTAATTAGTTGGGCTAAGGATCATTGGTTAATGACACGTTTAAATATCCTACACTTTTTATCGAAAAGTAATTTTTTTAACATCCCTGTAATTAAGAAGTTAGTTTAATCAAAACATTAAAAATATTAATTAATGACACGTTTAGATGTTTAACGGAAAATGTACCACACTGCTTCGAATTATAGCTGTTATCTTAATCAATCCCACCTAACTGTATCCTAGCAGGAACCGCACCCCTAATCCTCTCAGGAGGAAACCCACGACTGGACTAACCACTTAGCTCAACTATTTTATACAAATGTTTCATACACATTATATAGTTTTTGGATTCGTTTCTATTACATATTATTACTAACAAGAAGGGAAGAAAAAAAAAAAAGAGTTGGTGTATATTTATATTTATATAGATTAGTGGGTAATAACCTTTTCAGTGGGTCAATTTAAAAAAAAAAACTTATATAAAAACATAAACAAAAATAACATTACCTTGATGTAGAATGAGTAATAAGTGTTAAAAGAAGAAGCAACTAAAACTTAATATCAAGCATAAAGAAAATAAAAAGAGTAAATAATAGTTTTTGTTCTGTCAAATTTCGAGCCGGGTAAAAAAAAAAAAGTTGAGCTCCTTATCATTTACATGAAAAGTTGTTACGGATTATATTGTTTTCACTAAATGACATTAAATTATTTTGTTAACTCATCTCATATGTATTACATATAATGGTATTGTAATCTTTTAAATTTTTATAGGGCAATGCTTGTTCAAAAAAAAGACAAAAGTAACACTCTTTTTAACAAAAGCATAAACTCTTGTACCTTGATGCTTAGGGCAATACTTGTTCAAAAAAAAACTTGTACCTTGATGCTTCAACGAATTGTACATTACTGTAGCTAACATTTCGTTATTATATAGATAGATAATTGGTTAATATTTAGATTTTAAGTATTATAGGAAATCATGAGTTAAAAAATATATATTTTAATTAAAGTTAAGAACATAATGAAAAATGAAGTAATGTTAACAAAACTTGAAATAATAAGTGAAACTCCATACAACTGTTATACATTTAGATTTTTAAATTCAATATCTTGAAACCTTTGACATAAATACATAGACTTAATGTAAAAAGAGATGTAATTAAACGGTTAAACCAACTTCCAATAGTGGAATTTTATGAATTTTATGGTTCTAGTTAAATTGGTTTTTTAGCTTGACAAGTCACAATGAAAGTTTGATAACAATAATTATGAGCCCGTTACAAAAACTAATAAAAGCCCATCAAGTTAACAAAATAGGGTGTAGTTGTTTACTTGTTTATAAAAAGAAAAGCAACGACAGAAGAATGGGGGGCATGCACAAAGATAAATGCACAGAAGAGAAAAAATATAAAAGAACTTGAATTTCATTAATTGAATTTAACTTTGGGAGTTACGTTTGGAGAGCAATCTTAGAGCAAAGAGCAAGATCGGAGAGCAAGGATTGAAGCATTTAAGCATTGAAGATCATTCGGTTTGTCTCGTTTTTTTATTATTTTCATTTGTTTCGTTCTTCTCTCGTTAATGTATCTAAAGTTTACAATTGTTCTTAATATTTTTAAATATTATGAGTAGCTAACTTTTTCGTACTACCTAGGTTTGGTTGAAAATAAATATTTTTTGATTAAAATTTCAGTTTTGATTTCGTATGTTCGTTTATTAATCTTAGAACTTGATTCTTTTCCAATTAAACATGGACGTGTGTATTGTTTCATGCTTAAAAGTTGTTGCCATGCTCGTGTATGTTTGATCTTGATTGATTGTGTAACATCTAGATTAAGTTTGCACGTTAAAATTAATTACTATGTTTTTAATTTTAAACTTTGATTAGAGATAATCTTAGAAGTTTTGGTTGTGATTATGATCGTATTTGCAACGTGCTACCTTATGTAACACCCAGAAATTCATTAAGGAAAGAATAATAACAAAAGGAGAAGTTGCAGAAGTGGAAAGGGCTAAAGTGTACAAAAGGACAAACATTATTATTTTATGTTTACAGAGGGCATTGCCGCCCACTACAATGCTGCACCAACTGCCTCAACTGCTAGAAAGAAGAAAAGGAGAGTTTTCATCAGTTTTAGAGAGAAGAAGAAGAAGATTCGGCTTGAAGGCGTTTGAACTCCAGGTTGTTCTCGGATTTGGAGGAATTTTACTCAAAAGCAGTAGAGGTGAGTTCTAGATCCCCTCTTTAAAATGTTTTCTGCTTATTTGGGGCTGGTTTGCATATTTTGATTAATGTTTTCGAAACAAGTTATGACTTTTCATGTATGGTGCAAACGATGTTGATGATATGGTTATGTTGTGTGATTCTCTTATTGATCGTTTAAAGTTTGTGATGTTCTAAGTGTTAGACTGATAGATCTAAGCTGTGTTCATGTTAGAATGATGATTGGGACTGATAATGGCATAAGTCGAATTTCAGGTTAGTTTTTATGTTCATCCGCATTTAACAGGAAGTCTTTTGTTCAAGCGCATTTGTTGTCTTTTCTTCATGCGCATTTGCTAAGTCTTCATGCGCATTTGTTAAGTCTTCATGCGCATTTGTTAAGTCTTCATGCGTATTTGCTAAGTCTTCATGCGCATTTGCTAAGTGTTCATCCATATTTGTTTTCATCATGCGCATTTGCTATAGTGTCCATGTGTATTGCATTCGGTTCATGCGCATTTCCTAACACTTAGAAAATTTTCTGAGAATGTTCATGCGCATTTGTTCATCCATATTTGTTTATCCGCGTTTTTTGTGCTCATCCGCATTTGTATAAGTTCATCCGCATTTGTCTAAAGACTTGGGATTTTCTGGAAATTTTGGGAATAAAATTTAAGTATGGAGAACTTCTGTATAAGGAAAGATTTCGCTTGTTTAAGGATTATTATGCTTGGTTCTTTCTTATGTGTTGTTTTTCTATGTCTATAATATTTTCATGTTATGTGATTATGTAATGTGCATCTTAATAAGTATTATCCATACAAGTGGACACGAAAGAATAAAAGAAGAACAGTGAAACTTAATGAATGTTACCCCGGGCCCTTGAGATGAAGAGTAAAGTAAGTGGTTAATTACAACTTGCCATTGTAGTTAGGGACTTACTATACTTGACATAATCTGAGCTATTACCTTGAATGACCTTGTTAGTGCTTGAATCTTATAGGATGAAGATCTTATGGCGGGTAGGAAACCTGGGAAGGCAACCTGAGGCGGTGCTCGTGGCGGGCGTACTACTGGGCCACGTGTCACCCGAAGCAAAGCTAAGGCTCCCGAGACAGTTCATGAGGACTCGGGTATTCATAGCCACCAAGAGGGTGAAGGATCAGCCACCCTCAAGTCTACGGTAAAGGAAGCTATTGCTGACGAAGTCTACAACGTCATGCAGAACGTGTTACCTTCAGTGGTGACCGAGGTATTGAGGGCAGTAAAGGATGGTGAAAAGACCAAAGATACAGAGGAGAAGGAGAAAGCAGAGCCGTCTAGTCCTAAGGTGGTAATCCATGATGGTGATAGCGAGGGGGAGAAGGAGATCGCTAAGGGGTGCACCTATGGGGAGTTTCAGAGGTGCAAACCCCCGACCTTTGATGGTAACGACAATGCTACTGCTGCTCATCGTTGGGTTCGAGAGATGGAGGCAGTCCTAGACATTAGTGAGTGCAAGGAGGATCAAAATGTGAAGTTTTCCTCCCATTCTTTTGTTGACTCGGCATTATGCTGGTGGGACAACATTGTCCAAGCCGAGGGGAAACGGTCTGTTGCAAGGATGAGGTGGTCGGATTTGAAGGAACTGGTACTGGAGGAGTATTGTCCATATCGGGAGTTGGACAAAATTAAGAAGGAGTTCTTGCATTTGGAGGCTGGAAACATGACTCATCAAGAGTATACCTCCAAGTTTAATGAGCTTGCAAGACTTGTGCCAACTCTAGTAACCCCAGAGTCCAAGAAAATCAAGAGATACATGCAGGGTCTGCCCGTGGATATCAGGAGGAACATGATAGCTGCTAGACTTAGCACTTTCAGGTCTGCAGTAGATTTGGCCAGAAGGTTGTATGATGAGAGGGATCCGGTGCCAATTCAGAAGAAGGTTGAAAAGAGTTGGAACAAGAACGGTAATGGGAAGCGATTCAAGGGTGACCATTATGGGATCGGGGAAAGATGATGAGGATTGACGATCGCCGCCCAGGATCGAGTAAAGGGGGTAACAAGTGGGAACGTAAGAAGTGTGGGAAGGTTCACTTGGGTGAGTGTAGAGTGGGGACGAACCGGTGTTTTAAGTGTGGAGGCGAAGGCCACTATGCTAGAGAGTGCGGGGTACCACGTTGTTATCAGTGTGGGGAGGTAGGCCACTCGGGCCGAGATTGCAAGAAGGGTGGAGCAGGAAGCTTAAGGACTCAGACTATGGGCGAGAAAGGGAGGAGTGAGAACACCAAAGCCAAGGCAAGGGCATTCAACATGACCCGGGAAGAAGCCAGAGTGGACCCTGAAGTAGTTTCAGGTATGTTTCTGGTAAACCAACTGTATGCTTCTGTGCTCTTCGATTCGGGTGCTAGTAGAAGTTTTGTATCTGCTATCTTTTGTCGTGAAATGCATGGTAAGAATAAGAAGATAGACGTGCCCTTCTATGTAGAGACAGCGATAGGAAAGTCTACCAAAGTGACTGATGTGATAGACGATTGCCTCGTAGAGTTGGACGGTCGTAAGTTTCCTGCTAGATTGTACGTGATGGCCCTAGGAGGTTTTGATATGGTGTTAGGGATGGATTGGTTGGCGGCCTACGAAGCAAACATCGTGTGCCGAAAGAAGACGATTGGTCTGACTGTGCCCGATGGCAGTTTGGTTACGATACATGGAGACAATGAGTGCATTACACCTCGAGTAATCTCGATGATCACGGCAAAGAAGTTTATGAGACGCGGGTGTGGTGCTTACTTGGCCTATGTGAAGGATCTGGATGCTACCATGCCTCAACTGTCAGGCGTGCCGGTAGTATACGATTTCCCTTATGTGTTTCCTGAAGACCTACCAGGGGTACCACCTGACCGCGAGATCGAGTTCCAGATTGATCTAATACCTGGTGCCCAACCTGTTGCAAAGGCGCCATATTGTCTCGCTCCCTTCGAGATGAAAGAATTGATGACCCAGTTGCAAGAGTTGTTAGACAAGGGGTTCATCCGACCAAGTATCTCTCCCTAGGGTGCTCCGGTCTTGTTTTTAAAGAAGAAGGACGGTAGCAGGAGGATGTGCATCGACTACCGTGAGTTGAACAAGTTAACGGTGAAGAACAGGTACCCACTACCGAGGATTGACGACTTGTTTGATCAGCTCCAAGGTGCCAGCTGGTTCTCAAGGATAGATCTCCGATCTGGTTACCATCAGCTAAAGGTCAAAGAAAAGGATATCCCGAAGACCTCGTTTCGAACTCGATACTGGCATTACGAATTTCTTGTTATGTCTTTCGGTCAACCAACGCGCCAGCTGCTTTTATGGATCTGATGAATCGGGTGTGTCGGTCGACTTTGGATAAATCAGTGATTGTGTTTATTGATGATATCCTGATTTATTCGAAGAGTGAAGAACAGCATGCCGGTCACATTCGCGAGGTATTGGAGACGCTTAGAAGGGAGAAGCTATATGCTAAGTTCTCTAAATGCGCGTTCTGGTTGCGGGAAGTTCAGTTTTTGGGTTATGTGGTTAATTATGAAGGGATTATGGTGGACCCGGCAAAGGTGAAGGCGGTTATACAATGGAAGACCCCAAAGACGCCATCCGAGATCCGCAGTTTCTTGGGTTTGGCGGGCTACTATAGGGGGTTCATCCAAGACTTCTCCAAGATAGCTTCACCATTAACCAAATTGACCCGTAAGGATGTGAAGTTCGTATGGGGTCAAGTGCAGGAGAATGCTTTCGAAGAGTTGAAGACAAGGTTGACTCAAGCTCTTGTCTTGACGTTACCTGAAGGGAATGAAGACTTGGTGGTCTATTCCGACGCTTCCTATTCAGGATTGGGTTGTGTGCTGATGCAACGGGGAAGGGTTATAGCCTATGGGTCCCGATAATTGAAAATCCATAAGGCTAACTATCCCACTTATGACCTGGAGTTGGCGGCTGTGGTTTTTGCATTAAAGATTTGGAGGCACTACCTGTATGGGACGAGGTGCACCATCTTCACTGATCACAAAAGTTTGAAGTACTTCTTTGAGCAGAAGGATCTTAACATGAGACAGAGAAGATGGTTAGAGTTGATCAAGGATTATGACTGCGAAATCCACTATCATTCATGTAAGGCTAATATGGTAGCCGATGCCCTCAGTCGAAAGGAGAGGCCAGAGCCGATTCGGGTAAAGGCTTGCCAGCTGGTTGTGACACCGGATGTTATGGGTCAAATCAGAGAATTTCAAGATGAGGCATTAAAGGATGATAAGATCAACTCCGAACGAATGAAGGGGCAGGCGACGGATTTTGGGGAAAACACCCTTGGCGTGAAATCCCGCTTCGGGCGGATGTAGATTCCTCGTTATGGGGAGCTGAGGGGAAGGATCATGGATGAGGCTCACAAAACACGGTATTCCATCCACCCTGGTGCTACAAAGATGTATCATGATCTGAAAAAGGATTATTGGTGGCCAGGGATGAAGCGTGACGTGGTGGAGTACGTGAGTAAGTGCCTGACCTGTTTACAAGTGAAGGCAGAACATCAGAAACCATATGGGAAGATCCAACCCTTGGATATACCCGAATGGAAGTGGGAACACATCACCATGGACTTCATCGCAAAATTGCCTCGCACTGCGAGAAGATGTGATACCATTTGGGTGATCGTAGACCGCCTGACGAAGAGTGCACACTTTTTGCCAATCCGAGAGACTTACTCGTCGGAAAGGTTGGCGGAGCTGTTCATCAAGGAGATCGTAACTCGTCATGGCGTGTCGGTGTCTATTGTTTCTGATAGGGACACCAGGTTCACGCCCAAGTTCTGGAAGAGATTTCATGATGCAATGGGGATGAGGTTACACATTAGCACAGCTTATCACCCTCAGACTGACGGTCAATCAGAACGGACCATTCAGACCTTGGAGGATATGCTCCGAGCATGCATTATTGACTTTGGTAGAAGTTGGGATGAACACCTACCGTTAGCAGAGTTTTCCTACAACAACAATTATCATGCCAGTATAGGCATGCCACCATACGAAATGTTGTATGGGAGGAGATGTAGAACCCCGGTGTGATGGGTGACATCGGGCAGAAAGAGTTGGGAAGCATCGAGATCATTGAAGCCACGTCGGAAAAGCTAGAAAAGATCAAGGCATTTATGAAGGCGGCGAAAGATAGGCAAAAGTCGTATGCTGACAAGAGGCGTAGGCCTATTGAATTCCATGTGAGTGATAAAATGATGCTGAAGGTTTCACCTTGGAAGAGGATCATTTATTTTAGAAAGAGGGGTAAGCTGAGCCCGAGGTATATAGGACCTTTCCAAATCATTACACGAGTAGGAGAGGTGGCCTATAGGTTGGAGCTACCCTATGAGTTAAGTGGAATTCATCCAACATTCCATGTATCTCATCTAAGAAAATGCCTAGCCGATGAAGATCTGATTGTACCACTGGAAGACATTGAAGTGGATGAATGACTCAATTATGTAGAGCAACCAGTGGCAATCATTGACCGAAAGGTGAAGAGATTACGAAATAAAAAGTCTTGTTAATCCATAAGACCATAACATCAATCCAACATTAACTTTTTTATGATTAATTAGTGCAATTTATAAAATAATAATAATAATATATAAGAAAGTTATAAACATTTAGATTCATGAACACGTAGTCACGTAGGTGTGTGTATATAATGACTAGAAATATAATTGATAACTTAGGGATAAAAAAAGGTTGATGTTTTAATTGTGTTTCTAATCTTGAGGCTACGTCTAGTCCCCATGAGCATTTTTTAAGGATTATAGCCTTATAGGATGATTCTACATGAGATGATGAAGTAAGGTCCTTTTTTTTTTCATACAACAAGTGATTATTCAAATTATAAAAAGAAGTTTAGGTGTAAGTAACATCAACCGGGTACGAATAACCTCTTGTACCCTCAGTTTTAGGTGTACTAATGAAATCATGATATCTTTTTCATACATTAACAGGTATATCATGTTTAAAATAACATGTATAATTTCTTATATAGTTATAAATTATAAAGCTTTTTATTTAAAACTAACTCGAAATTAAACACCCTCTAGTAACATATTATTACATTATAGCGGAAGAACGGGTCAAGCACTTGATTTGGAGCACTTGTCATGTTTTATGTTGTGTGTATTGATTCTTGTGTTGTTATTTGTCATATTTTTTATAATTATTATGGTTTACTGGTAAAAAAAGTTAAAAAAAAAAAAAGAGGATATGGTTAAGTTACTTAGAGATCAAATACCAGATCTACAAGCCATATTAACAAATTAGGACTTGACTAAACTCGATCGGTTTTCTAGTTCCTTTATTAATCTACCAAACAAGGATGTGTGTTAATTATGTAGCACTTGGGTGGATGGTTAGAAGTTTGGCAATGTGATAACCATTGTGGGGTTGTTAGACCATTCAGAGAAGAAGCAGGGTGTCATTGTAGAAGAATTAGAAGTTAAAGGGCCGTAAAAGAAATATTTAGTTCCAATGAATAATGATTGTGGGATAAAATAATCAAAGATGGAATATTATACTCTTGACATGTTGTCCATGTATTGTATTGATTGCTTACTTTCGTTAAGATATGTGAATACGTTAATCAATTTCGAAGTGTTTAACTTATTCTATACAATAGTGTTTATAAGAATTAATAAATACTATTTTTTTATTGGAAGAATAAATTAAGTTAGTTAAGTTTGTGTATGATAGTCTAAATATATATAAAAAAAAAAAATCACACGACAAAAGAGTTTAATCAAAAAGGATGACAACCCTATAAATATGGATAACAGAACACATACACAAGTTGATCTGCTTTCTCAAAGGTAAAGCCATGGGCGAAGAATTTAAGGGGATGACCTCTTTTTTCGTCAGTAGTGTTAATTTTCGGTATTATAGTGTAAAGTTTTGACCCGGTAATGTAAATGTTTCCTTATATATATATTGAGTTCGCCCCCTTAAAAGAATTTGATTTCGCCCCCCACCCCCACCCTATAGGATTGCTTAAGCTCCGGGTAAAGCATAATAGTCTAACTAAATGACTTAGGTTAAATTGCAACATTTACATGAGCATTTATGGACCCCTTTATCGAGTTAACGTGCAAACTTACAATTTCAAGACTTTGACGTATTTCAAAGGATCTAGTAATTAGGTTTGTATTATAAAAATCTGTAACTTAAATTTTGTAATTTGGATTTAACTTGACTTAGAATTCTCTTTGATCACAATTTAAAATTTCAGGTTACATTAAATATATTTTTATCACACCAAAATCATTAGCACTTAGAAAAAAAATGTAAGGCCCAACTATAAAATATGATAAAGTATTTTTATTTTGGTTTTATTTTATTTATCATATTTCGTTCGATTTGATTTTTTACTTTTTAAACAATTTTTCTACAACAAATAATTCTTCCTAACATTACGCTTGTAAAGACTAATACGCTTGTAACAATTAAATTTATAGGATGCAACATCATAGCATTAGACATCTATGAGTCATTCGGTTTATTTTAATTATTGAAGTTACAAAAGAGTTTTGTTTGGTTTTTGATGATCAAATAAAGAGTATTATACGTGTATTTTTTATAATATAATATCATGAAATCGTAATTATGTTTTTATATAATTTCGTTGAAGCCACTCACTCTTTTTCTAGTTATACAATCCCTTTTAGTATAGTTTTATTGTTGTCTAATTTTTCATATTATAAATAAATCTAAGTGACATGAATGTAATAGTTTTAAATTTGAAATTAGTAATGACTTTTTCGCATCTAGTTGTCAAAAGTAAAAAGTTTATTTAGTAATAAGAAAACTTGATTAATATTAGATCATGTATTCCTTCTATAAAATCCAATGAATATAAAACTATGGGGTATGGTAATCCTTTACCTTACTATTTCATGTAGCAGTGAAGTTGGGGCCGATGTTCCCACACCCACACTTGCACTCTTTCGCTTATTCTTCAATGTGGCATGGCAGTGTCGGACTCCCCCTGCTGCTCCATCTCTATGTTACCTCACACTCCTTTACAATTTTATCCGCACCTACAACTTCATCTTGTTTCCACGGTAGATAGCCAAATGTAGCAAATAAAAAAGTAAAAAGAAAATGAAAGTGTAAAGGGCTGTTTGGCAACATCTGATTGAATAAGTGCTGAATGAGTAAGAGGTCTGAACCAGTAAAAGATCTAAACCAATAAGAGGTCTGAACCAATAAATGTGTTTGGTTGTAAAAAGAAAAATTAAAAACCACACACTCCACCCTACCACCCCTTAATCTTCAAAGATAACAACTTCCCACATCCAACACACACACACCCCTTCATCGTCTTCTCAACCACTAGCACCAACTCCATACCCCCTCCCACCACCGCCCCTTCCGTAATCAAGTTGTCACCGGAAAACCCTAACCACCACCCGTCATCTCCACCCTACCCCGTCGTCGCGAACCACCACCGTGAACCCCTACCCAACCGTCGCAAATCCACCGTCGCCGACCACCGCCGTCGGTTGTGAGCACGACCAGTAACCCGCCTTCGCCGACCACCGCCGACGCTTGTGAGCACGACCAGTAACCCGCCTTCGCCGACCACCGCCGACGCTTGTGAGCACGACCAGTACCCCGCCGTCACGAACCATGGCCGACCCCAAAACACCGAAATCAACGGCGGCCATGGCCGACCCAAAACACCGAAATCAACGGTCACCGACCCCAAAACCCAAACAATCGAGGGTCCGATTTGAAGGAACGCCGACGGTGGAGGCCAACGGTGGTGCCGACGGTGTTGTGGGGGTGCAAGGGTAGAAGAAGACCTACTTGTGAAGGCCCCAACTTCGAGCTGAAGGAACGCCGGCAGGTTCGAGCTAAAGGGACGCCGGCGGGTTCAGGTGGTGAAGGGGTTCACGTCTGACCACCGCCCCGTCGCCGACCACCACCCTCTCCATCACAGACCGCACTGACCACCGCCCCGTCGCCGACCACCACCCTCTCCGTCACAGATCGCAGACGTCTGACTCGGGTCAGATGTTGGTTCAAGTCTGACCGAATAAGGGGTTCGGTCAGACCTCTTCTCCGGTAAGACGTACACAATCAAACAAGCCACGTCTGACCGAGTCAGACTTGCACGTCTGACCGAGTCAGACTTGCACGTCTGACCGGGTTTGATCAGACGTAACCAAACAGGCCCTAATTGTTTTCTTTGCATCGTCTCGATTTTAAATTAGGAGAATTTATTGATCCTTAAACTATATATATATATATATATATATATATATATATATATATATATATATATATATATATATATATATAAAAGTTACTTTTAAAATATAAAAATATAAAGATATTTATCTATCCAAAAGAAATGGAAAATAAAGCTAGGAAGGATAATCTCAAATCACTAGGTTAACGGGCGGTGTTTATGGTCAGCAAGTCGAATGCAAAAAGAATCAAAAAATTTTACACAAACATGAACTAAAAAGTTGTGCAAGACACATAAACTGAGCGATAAAAACATTCGTGGGTTAACAAACACACGACTCATTTAACATAGATTTTTGTTTGTTTTATATTATTTGTATACTAATACTCTAAAACTATAAAAGTTGTGGCTAACTTGTTTATTTGAGGAAGTCCGAAGAAAATGACTCGAATCTTTAGACTAGAGAATGGTTATTTTAAGAACTTCTATACTTTGTAATAACTTTGAGAACTTTTTTAATACACGTTTACACATGTATAAAATAATTTTATAAAATATAAATAATAACTTTAATTGTATAAGAACTATAAGAGCTCTTTTTTTACGTAAGAAAAATATCACAAAATAATAATCAAGTTTAAAATTATTATAATTAGATCACTCATGCATTATTTGCTCAAATTGGATCATTATACAATCAAATTCAAGTCATCATTAAATATTTTTAAAGTAAATTACCATTTGCACCTCTAACGTTTGCCCGTTTTAACCACTTGCATCCCTGCAGTCTTAAAATTACCATCAGCCCCCTGACGTTTCTTTTTATTTTTATTTGAGTCTTTGTCGCTTTATTTTTATTTCCATTTGAGTCTAGATAATTGACACCGTTAGTTTTCCAGTTAAAATTATTGTTAAAAACACTAAATTACCCTTCATCACTACCATGACAACTGCATATTATCAACTTCACAGCCCTCATCACCACCACCACCACAATCCTCATCACCACCATGACAGCCACTCATCACAACCTTCGAAGCCACCCATCACCACCATCGTAGTCCCCATCACCACCATCGTCGTCCCCATCTCCAATCCACCACCGTCGCCGGAGCACACTCACTATCGCCGAATCCACCGACAACGACACCGCCGATGCCCCCGACCGCCTCATCTCCACCCTATGCTACTTCTGCCCCTTCTTCGATGGCATCCAGTATGGCAAATACGTCATCACCCATTTCTCTTTCCTCCAAACCCTAATCCAACCCCTCGTTCCCAAAATTAGGGTTTTCAAATCATTCCCCTTCAACGGAACGTTGGTGTTCTTGACCCTTTACTTTGGGATCGTCGGAAACCCTAATTTCACGAGGTATGTTTGATTCAACGCTATGCAGGCTGTTGTTCTTGATGTGCTGTTGATTTTCCAACGAGGGTTTGATGTGAAAGAGGGTTTTAGATTGGATCTGATTATGAGTTTGGATAGCGCTGTGTTTTTGTTTATGTTGGTGTGTTTGATCTATGGATCGTCTTCTTGTTGTTTGGGGCAGCTTCCTAGGCTACCCATTGTTGCAGAAGTTGCTGATAGACAGGTTATGTGAACCCAAATTATTATTTTATAGTTTTATCAAATTGGATTCAAGATTGTTAGTTTTGGGGTGGCGGTGGTTCTTCTAGCCGTGGAGGTGCAGTGGTATGGCGACGGCGGTGGTGCGACGACGGCGGTGGTTGCGGTGGCAATGGTGGTGGACGTAGAAAGGGAGAAGAGAGAGGAGATAGAGATAGAAGATTAAAGGGTGGGGTGGGATGGGGGTATTTTGTTTAATTAATAAGGGTATTTTTATCATTTTATAAAAATTAACGGAAAAATCTAACGACGTTAGTGTGTTGGAATCAAATGAAAATAAAAATAAAACATTAGTGGGCGGATGACAATTTTAAAACTATAAGGATATAAGTGGTTAAAATGGGCCAATATCAGGGATGCAAATGGTAATTCACTCTATTTTTTATGTCAAGAAGAAAATGGACAAGAGAATGTAAGGGTCAGAGATTTCCAATATATGTAATTATATTAAAAAAATTAAAACTATATTAATTATATTAAAATTAAAGTAAAAAATACCTAGAATTCATGTCTAACACTTTA
The DNA here is from genome assembly GCA_025506505.1 of Flaveria sonorensis. Classification (NCBI taxonomy): domain Eukaryota; kingdom Viridiplantae; phylum Streptophyta; class Magnoliopsida; order Asterales; family Asteraceae; genus Flaveria; species Flaveria sonorensis. The sequence goes on from CM046434.1 coordinate 1,031,373, forward strand.
GATCAACATAAAAAAAAGAAAATAATAGTTCTTAATTGAAACAACAAAACATGTTAAAAAAACATGTTAAAAACATGTTAAAACCTATAATCTATATATAAAACATTTGTTTGTCCTTCATTGTAATTTCTTAAAGTTTTTAAGACACCTAACATGACTTTTAATGTAAGGTATAATTTATCAATAGAAAATGTTATCTTTGAATTTTACCCTTATTTATAGCATGTAAACCTTATTAATTTAACTCATTCACAATATATATATATATATATATATATATATATATATATATAATAAACATTTTATTTTTTAATTAATTATAAAACTCTAAAATAAAATCAAATGATAGATAAATTAAGAGGTGAAATATGACATTTTAAAATAATAAATAAATCAATCAATGACTACAATTATAATCATAAGAAAAAATGAATGAATTAAGTTTGATTTTATAACTTTAGGGTCAATTTTTTAAACAAACAAGATAGTTTAATTTGTATTTTACCTATTAAATTAAAACAAAAGGTTCAAATACAAAGTCTTCTAAAACTAATAAATGTAAGAAGTAATCTCAACCATCCATCTAATTAATCAATGGTTGAGATCAAAATTGCAGGAAAAAGTTTGTCAGAGGGATATTTTAGGAATAACAAATTTTATTGACTTTTTTCAAGTTTCCCCATTTATTTAAAACGTTCGTAACTTTTATGTACGACATTACTTTTTTATAAAAATTACACCAAAAAACCAGCGTTTTTTATCTTTAAAACAAGTATAGTATTGTTATATAAAAGAATTAAAAAAATTTACGTTATTAAGCTTATATTTTATCATTGTGTCTTTAATGCAGTTCATTATGTTTTTTGTTAATTATTGTGTTTTTTAATACTATTGTATTGTTCTAAAATGATAAATTTTAAAAATATAATGATGAAATAATATTGTTATGTATCTATTATATGTAACAGACAATAATAAGTTAACAACTAATTAATCTACTACACTAAAAACAATGAGCAAATAACACAATGCATCATTATTTCTTTTGATCGTCATTATGTTATCTTGAACATTATGAGTTTTGAAAAATAAATAGGTGAAATAACATCATTATGTACTTCTAATGGTAAAACACAATGATAGATAATAAGTGTATATAATCTATTAAAAAATAAATAACAACAATAACACATTGTGTTATCTTCAACACTATAAGTTTTGAAAAATACATTAGTGAAAGTATGTCATTGGGTATTTTTAATTGTAAAACACAATGGTAAATAACAAGTTTATAATCTATAAAAACCAATGACAAAGATAACACAAAATGATTTAAAACATAAAACATAAATGATTAACACACATAACAAATGATATAAAATATATGACACAATGAACGTATAAGACACATGAGCTGACATAATGATCAAAATACCCACCTCTTTAAAACAATAAAAGGACACATGTGAAGCTCACAATCATTCTTAGCCTTTACAAATTAAACATTCTTTTTAGTATAACTATACCCTAATATAAAATCCTAAGTGAAAAGAAATAAAATTAAGAGGATTTAATTTGTATTTTAACTATTAATACAAGGACGTAGGTGAAAAAAATCCACCTTGGGATTAGGAATGGTGTTCCCAGATGGGATAAATTTGATTTTAACGAGAAAAAGTTACACAAAATGTGTGTTAAGTTTTGTTTTTTCTTATATAACGTTTTAATTGAGAAGTGTTTTTAATAAAATAAAAACTTAAGCAACATGCATGTTAGGTTTTCATTAAAAATGTGTATATAATATTTTGTCAACAAAATAAAAAACTTAAAATCGATTAAGAACGAAATAAGACTTGTCATAAAACACTTTTTAATAAGATATCGCTATTTGAAAATACGATTTGTATTTCTTCCTAAAAATTTAAAGTTATTTTAAAAGTACAATTTTAACATGATTTATAAAAGTAAAATTTTCAATCTAAATGTTAATTTGAAAAAAGTGATGTTTAAGAGCAAATGGCTCGAATCGCACTTCAAAGAAGATCATTTGAAAGTGAAATAGTTCTAAACCGCTCAAAATTGAACCAGGACATGATATCATCCTAGATTTCCCCAAAACTAAAATATTTTAATTTAATCTAAACTTATATTTAAAATACTTTACTTAATTAAAAAAATAACATCAAATGATAAATAAATTAATAGGTGAAATATAGAAATTTTAAATTTATATATAGATATATATATATAATATTTTAATCAATTAAAAAAATAAAATAACAACAAATAAAAAATAAATCAATAAATAATTATTATTATTATTATAACAAATTTATATGAATTAAGTTTGATTTTAAAACTCTAGGGTGAAATTTATCTTAAAACAAACAAGATGGTTTAATTTGTGTTTTACATATTAACATAAAGGGCTTAAGTAAAAAGAAATTGAATAAAAAAAGTTTAATTTATACTTTAATTATTATTATAAAGGTAAGAAATTCACCACGGGATTGGGGCTAATGTTTCAGGAGAGTGTGTATTTGATCTTAACAAAATAAAAAGCTACGGAAAATATGTATTACATTTTGTTTTTTCTTATATAAAGTTTTCGTTGAAAAATGATTTTAACCAAAAAAAGCTACATATCATCTCTGATGGGTTTTCGTTGAGAAATGTTTTTTTTTCTAAATGTGTTTTTTCTATCTATGTTTTTATTTTAATTTTATTGAAAATCTTTAAGTCCTCGTTGCGAAGCGCGGGTTTTCCCGCCAGTTTAAATAAAACATGAAATATGAGTGGCTTAGTTGAAACATTTTTTAGACTTGAATGACCTAATTAGAACACTTTTAAAACTTTGTTACTATCCTGCAAAGTCATCTCTTTTACATATGTTTATATATGTGTAAAGTAGTCCCGCTTTTTTACATATATTATTATATTTACACATGTATTACATATATAAAAAATAATTTTTAGAAGTTTTAGTAAAAGTTCTTATTTAATGTATCTCACATAGAGCATTCACAGTAGGTTATTCATTTTGATGTAAATATATGTTTTATATTATAGGAGATGGTTATAAGTAGTTATGAGTAAATGAGATAAAAAATCATAAGGATTGTACCGTGATTACTTATAATTAGAAAAACACGATACAAACATCATAATTTTTTTAATATTTTTAAAAATAATTGTGAGTGAATATAAGATAAAATATAATAATAAATATATAAAAAAATATAATTTAATTAAAAATATAAAAATAATATGTTTTTAATATAAATATAAAAATGAGATGAAAAAGCTAAGACAAATGCCGTGAGACTAAAATAAAAACCGTAAATTTTGGGTCCCCTTGTTTATACAGTGTTTTAGTCCCTCACGGATTTACACCGCTGCGTGAAACGTATACAAAAAGCCCCAAAATTGGATTTGACCCCTCCATCCATTCATGATTCATTCATCCCGATATCACAATCCACAACAGAAGCACCTTATTTATCTCATCTTCCACCCCTTTTTTATTTATTATTTCAATCAATAGTATCCCCATTTCTCTATCTCTCTTAATTTCTCTTCCAATTTAACAAGAACAATCTTCTAACCTCTTTATAATAATCCATCCAACCTCCACCCATACAAAATCATCAACAATTTCAATCTAATCGGTGTTGATCGGACAAAAAATTCTGTTTTCTTGGTGGGTTCTTCAGAAAATCGATGATCGTCCATGAATTTTGACCGATCTTGCAATTCTTTTGGTTTTCTTGATCTATGATTTTGACCCATGTGTATATCTTTATTTTTTTTCCTTTTCTTCTACTTTAATCGGTTTTTGTATCGATTTTAGCGGTGGATAATGATGATAGTTGTTTACTGAAGTTCATGTAACTTTTTGTTTTGTTTTGTTTTCTTGATGTATGATTATCATAAATGTACGATCGTTATTTGACCAAATTAAAAATCATAGTTACCCATGTTCTGTATCTTGATATTTGTGTCTTTTGATGAACTTTAGTGATGGATTGATTTTTTTTTCTGGATTATGTGATGATCAAGATCATATTCGTGGTTGATCATGCTTTGTGTTCAGATTCTTGAATGCGGTGGTTTGATTGCTTGATTTTGCCCAGAATTATACCATTGTTGTTCATCTGATGCTTTGAATAAAAGTTCTCTTTTTGGGATATTATGATGGAATATCTTTTCGTGAAGCAATAGTATTGTTTCCTTTATGGGTTTTGCTCATATCCTGCTTACTAATAGCTTTTTGTGTTCTTTTTTACTATATCTGTTCAATCATGTTCCATGAATTCAATCCGACAAGTCTGATGAATGCGAATTGTTTTCCCTTTGAATATTTTGATGGATTTAGTAAAATTTATGAACTTTTAAAGTGATGGATGCATCTTTAAATGAATATGATTGTTTCTGATGGTTGATCTTCTTGCTTTTGTAGTTTTCGGGCCACGAGGGATTCGGATTAAGCAATACTTTAAGGTATATCGTTGTTCTTTATCTAATGGAGTGTTTGGATAGCGTTTTTGCAATGAATTTTAATAATCTGTTGCAGAAATGCACATCCAAACAAGTGAATTAAGGCTTTGAGTTAAGAGCATAATGTGCTTATGCAAAATTTTTGACTGAAAAAGATCAAAAAACGATAATGTGTTTGGTTTTTATCATAACTTTATATAATTTCTAGCAGTTGATGTTTATCTATTATGTGGATGTCCGTTTTTACATCGGATTATCCTGTTCCCTTGTAAAAACGCTCATCCAATTCGATCCAAGCACCTCTTTAAATTGAATAAATTGAGCCTTTGAATTTGAGATAATGATGTGAATGTACAAGTTTTTAGATAGAAAAAGAAAAAGAAACGTTATGTCTTAAGTTTTTAACACATCTTTATGTGATTTCTAGCAGTTAAATCTTCTCATCTTGATTAATTTGGGCACTGCAGAATTGAGCAGTGCCCATGGATGCCTCCACAAGTGGAACCCCGAGTATTCAATACCACAACATTCCAGACCAACCTATCATTCCCATTCCCATAAGTCCATCGTTTAATCGACAAACCCGACATTGTTTCGGAGATGCTACACCAGGAGAATTCCCATTATCTGCAAACCCTTCAATTGTTCTTCATGTTCTCACTGGTTGTAATCTTGACCCACAAGATCTAGCAAAATTAGAGGCAAGTTAACACCTTTGAATACTTAAAACATTAAAAAGAATCAACTCAACATTAGAATTGATGGTGCTGCTGATTTCTCTGTGAAAATGGTGTTTTTTTGCAGGCTACATGTTCTTTCTTTAGACAACCTGCCCATTTTGCCCCTGATCATGAGCTCTGTTTATCTGAGCTTGCAGCCCTTGATATGTGTCAAAAAAGAGCAATCTTTAAGCCAATGACTTTAGAAGAACGTCTAGAATTGAAATTAAGATGTGGGGGTTCTTGGAAATTGGTTTTAAGATTCTTGTTGGCTGGAGAAACATGTTCTAGAAGGGAAAAGTCTCAGGCTATAGCCGGCCCGGGCCATAGTATTGCTGTAACTTCAAAAGGGTCTGTTTATTCTTTTGGGTCAAATAGCTCGGGTCAATTAGGCCATGGCACCACCGAAGAGGAGTCACAGCCTCGCATTATCAGGTTTATATTCTTAATTCGTGAATGTTTTGACCGGTTTTTACTTAAGGTGTCAAAATGGTAGGATTGGTTTGTTTTGGTATCATGTCAAACAGTATTGGGTCAAATGGGTTCTTTCAAGAACATGTCAAAACAAACATACTAGATGGGCTTACATTATATAAACAATTAATAAACTGAATGATATGATTGTAAAAGCTATAGATTTAAATTTATAATCTAGTTTTTCTAAGTTAACAGACTTAGAATTTTGAAATATTGCACTTTGTATGAGTTTTGACTTGTTTCACTTTTTAACAAGTCCTCAAATATGAGATCAAAGGTAACAGAAATCGACTTATTTTCTTTGTGAACAGGTTGAAATTGCCGCTTTTAGTTTATACTGATCCCCAAAATCGACTCTTTTTGGTATGTTATAGATCTTTGGCAGGCATACGCATTATACATGCAGCAGCAGGGGCGGGCAGGACGATGCTAATCAGTGATTCTGGGCAGGTTTATGCCTTTGGAAAAGACTCCTTTGGGGAAGCTGAATATGGTGGTCAAGGAAGTCAACAAGTCAACACTCCTCAAGTAGTCGAGTCTTTAAAAGATATATTTGTTGTACAGGCTGCAATTGGAAATTTTTTTACAGCCGTATTATCCCGAGAGGGAAGGGTCTACACATTTTCTTGGGGAAATGAGAATAAACTTGGTCACCACACCGAACCAACTGATCTTGAACCACGCCCGTTGTTGGGCGCACTTGAAAACATACCCGTGGTTCAAATTGCAGCTGGATATTGTTATCTTCTTGCTTTGGCTTGTCAACCAAGTGGCATGTGAGTTTCAACTATCAAGAAACTTTTGGTCTAAATTTTACTAGGGATGAAAAACAGTGGATTGATGAAATTTTAGTAACGGGTCTAATCGGTTTGGGTCAAAATGAGTAACATGTTCAAAATTGATCGGGGATCAAACTCTATGGTGCACAAATGATTCAGTACATTTTGAAACAAGGCAAGCGAGTCAAATGGATTTGGGTCAAAAGTTACTGGCATGTGAGTTTCAAGAGTCATTTGGGTCTGCATTCTTTCCTAGAGATGAAAAAGAGGCTGGTCAACCTATTACGTTAACGGGTCAAAGGGATTTAGGTCAAGTTGGGTACTTTTAAATAATTGTTAAAAATACAGGCGTGTCAAACAGTCGGGTCAAAATGTGTACTTTTCAGTACATTTTGAAACAAGACACCGATTCAAATGGGTTTGGGTAATAATGTATTGTCATGTGAGTTTCAAGAAGCATTTGGATCTTAAAGCTTTCGTGTCTACATTTTTAGTAGATATGAAAATATAGGTGGATTGACCATTTTGGTACTTTCATAACTTTGACCATGTTGACTTTCTCAAACAGGTCGGTGTACTCCGTTGGATGTGGGTTAGGAGGAAAGTTAGGCCATGGGACCAAAAACGATGAAAAACAGCCGAGACTGATTGAACAATTTCAAGCCCTGAACCTGCAGCCCATGGTGGTTGCAGCCGGTGCATGGCATGCAGCCGTGGTTGGGACTGATGGCAGGGTGTGCACGTGGGGATGGGGTCGGTATGGTTGTTTGGGCCATGGGAATGAAGAATGTGATTCTGTACCAAAAGTGGTTGAATCTTTGAGCAATGTTAAAGCTATACATGTTGCTACAGGGGATTATACAACTTTTGTTGTTGCTGATAATGGTCATGTTTATTCTTTCGGGTGTGGAGAATCATCGAGTCTTGGACATAATACTGCAGGCATCGATGCACAGGTTCGTTTTTTAATATCTGTTACAAATCTTGAGTTTTGTTGAGATGATGTTATCCAGTATTTGCTATCGGAATCACTTAAAAATAGATGATATGATAGAAACAGTAAGGTTAAAGTAATTGTCACCGAGTCACTTAAAACAACATGATGACATGATATAATGCTGTATCAACAATTTTTTTAATTAATGTAAAGTATATCATTGTTTCGGTTAATTGAATTTATTATTTACAAAAAAAAAACAACATATTTTAAGGTTTTAATTTAATTGTTTTATTTTGTTCTTGAATTGTAACTTGTCTATAAAATTTACTATGCATGTTATAATATTTAACATAAATTTTAAAGTTGATTTCAAACAGTAACTAATAGTTTCATAGAAATTTTTATACTTTACTGCTATGTTTATGTTTAAACTTTAAATAGGGATGCATTATACAGAATCAACTTTAAGTAGAGAACTTTGATATTGTATAAACCTTACATCTATCATAGCTTCTAACTGCCTCTCTCACTCACTCCATTTGATACCTTCCATGAATTATGTACAAGTGACTATATGGTTTTTACAATTCTCTAGGTTTTGTATTGAGGCGCGCACCGATGCTTATACACCTTTTATTATACATAGAGGGTTTAGTGTTTAAGGATATATGGGTGTTCATATAGAACTAATAATATATTGAATTTAGCCAAAAAAAATGATTTAATAATCATCAATGATTATTAAAACTGGAACACATTCTGTTAAGAACCATGAAACTCTTAAAGAGCCACAAAGAACAGCTTTAACTCTTCTACAGTTCATTACATAAATTGATCAAAATGCTTGTAATTTTAATACTTTTGAGATATATTTATAAAAAATACAATATGTATAGTCTTTTGATTAAGTGCATATACACACTCACATTATAAATTTATAAATGCAATATATGCACGTTTTCTAGTTTTTTTAAAGAATTGAGAAGAATTGAGATAATTAAAGGAATAATGGAATGATAGAAATAAATCGTTTTCTTTTAGTTTTATCATTTTTATTAAATCGCTGTGTACATGACTTATGTGGTTCTTAGTAGTCTTAACATATTTGTGGTTCTTAATAGAATGTATCCCTATTAAAACTAAATGAACATCATGATTCTAAACATATTAGCGAGTTTGACTAACGACTAATGTCATGCTTTCTTTGACTCAGGGAAATCAGCATGCTAATATCTTGACGCCGACGTTAGTAACCTCGTTAAAGCAAATTAACGAAAGGGTGGTGCAAATCAGCCTTACAAACTCGATCTACTGGAATGCACACACATTTGCTCTGACTGAAACCGGTAAATTATATGCATTTGGGGCGGGTGACAAAGGTCAACTGGGAGTTGAACTTGCTGCTAACCAAACCGAGAGGTCCGTGCCAGAGCGCGTAGAACTTGATCTCAGTTAGCAGAATCCTAAAGCATCTGAATTGATGATCAAATCAAATTATTTGTGCTTTCGTTTTCAGTTTGGTGTCTGTTCGTTTTATGTTTATTTCTGTACATAGAAACAAAAGAAGGATTTGTGAAGGATGTAGATATCTGGGGTAGAAAGTGTTATTAGGAAAATGTTGGGGGCTTGAAGTAAATGTCTTTTAATTGCGTTTAATGGAGTAAATATTTCAGTTGCAGGTGTGTTACGGTTTGTTTGTTAAAAATATGTTAATTATCTCAAGTTGTCTGCAACCATGAAGTAAACTTTTTTCTAAATCCAGTCAATTTTGACCACATTAGCGTGTGAGAGGTAAAGGTAAATCAAGCTTTAAGCTACAAAATATAAGGAAAATAAATTATTTGATAAAGTTAAAGGATTGACGTAGAATTTATTTGAATGGGTTGTGTTAATGTCAGCTTAACGGTCGACCTGTCTATTTTGTAAACTCTTTTAAAACATGTAATTTATGTTATAAATTGGGTACGTCATTTTATAGCTTAAAAGATAAAAAAGAAAAGGATATCATGTTTTATTATGTCATAATTGTTTTACACATATTTACATGTTATTTTTCTAAATTATAGTTCTAGAGTGTTTGTATGTAAAAAAACATTAAAAAATCATATAACGTCAACCCATAAATACGTGACTGATATATGCGTTGCGTCTGATTCGATGTTCGTGTCCGACTTTATGGAAATTCCAAGGTTCAACCTATTAGACTCGACCAAATGAGATTTCTAATACCTTTTATGTGTCAAATAAATATGAAGTTTCTCTAACTAACTTTCTAAGTCCATAATATATGTTTATTTTACATTAAGGGATTACTAAACCACTGCTACTACCAACGTCACTACCCATAGGTTGCAGTTGGCACGAGTATTGTCACCACATACAGCTCTCCACCACTAGCATCAACTTTAACATCTCTACCACCACCACCTTCGCATGTGATAGTTTTGACAAGCATGGAACAATAGCCAACGAAACAAATATAGCCAGTGATGATCATTTCTATCCTAAAACAACTTATTTCAACCTAAGAACGGCTTTAACAAGATTCAATACCCATTTTGATCTAAACAAAACTAGCTGATTTCACTCCGAACCTAATTTAATTCAACTCGCACGCACGTGTGTCCGGGATTTGAAATTACATAGACATGAATAAAACCATCCAAATACAACAAGCTATCAAAGTATCAATTGATTCCAGTCAAGAACTTGATATGATTAATGTTGATAAAAATTCAAATCGTAACTACAGTTTTCTTATTCTACCTAGAGGTATACAAACCATTTTATGTTACCTGAAACCAGTTTGAAGTCAAAACAGTTTTGGGTGTGAGAGGACCGAACCCTATCCAAACCGGTTCAAATAGGGTCCAAACTGGGTCAGTTCCAAGTACCCAAACCAGCTTTTATGTAAAAAAGAATTTTATTTCAATAAATGAATAATAAAATAAAACAAAGTACAAAATAAATAAACTAAATCTCACTTAATTATTACATAAAAACATGAAAATGAACATTCTTTTGATCATTTTTGTCAACTAGTAGATGAACCACCACCAACGGAAGATTATTATCGACCACCTTCAAAAGCCATTTCAAGAACAAATTTTTGAATTCTTTTTTGAGAGTTTGAGTTGTGTGATATAACCAATATATTTACTACTTAATTATACTATCATATTTGTGTGTGTATGGAAGAGGAGAGGTGCGAGGGACTGGCAAATAAAAAGATTAAGAAAAACAGCTAGTTAGCGGCCAAATAACAGCTAAATTTTTAAACATAAAAAAAACCAATAGCCGGTTTAGGTCAAGAACGGGTTCATGTCAGGGGTGCTTGCTGAAGTCCAAACTGGCAGTTAGAACCCTAAACCAGTTCTGGCTAGGGTGAAATCAATTTGTATACCAGGCCAGGTCAGGTTTCAAAACCGGTTCCGGTTTCCCAGGCCTTTTTGCCCTTCTCTAAGGGTTAAATTGTAACGAAACCAAACAGGAATCTAAACATTTTGATACTGATAAGCCTGGTTTAATAACCGTCTAGTCTCAGTGCGAACCAAATACAAACATGAACCAAGAAGACGGGTTTTGTTCTGGTTCCAGGCTTCCAGCTTCAGCTCAAAAACAAGTTTTGGAACAGTAGTCAGGTCCAAAACCCTGTTGATTAATTCACTGAAGAAAACTAGCATGTTTAACAATAAGATTCTACTAAACGTGATCACAAATGTAACAAAGATTCAAGAACATGAGAAGCCACACAAGAATTGTACGCATAAAGAGTTAGGACGACACAAACACCAAACAATTGACGGCAAGACAAATAAACAGAGTACAAACAAAACTAGGTTTTCCAACACTTAATTGGTTGCAATGTTCTACGGTTGAGCAAAACTTGAAGGCGGGTAGAAGCTATGATGTCAGTAGTCTGATGGGGAGATGACATCATCGATCTTCAAGATCATTTTCACGACTTGTGTGGCAAGCAAGATCTGCTGTTGCTTGCCAATTAAGGTTTCAAATACGTTTTGCTCACGCATATCATTCGTACCAGTATCATTGCAGTCAATGCCACAGCAAGGATTGTTTTCCTGCATTTTTAAACCAATATGTGTTTCAAAACAGAATACCAAATGTAAGCACAATAGTCAATATTGGTGTACTAGAAAAAGAACACAATGAAAGCAAAGTACTGGTCGAAGCATAAGTTTTTAATATGTATAAAACTTACTGGAGGCAGCAATTTCACCACATTTAACTTTAAATACGGGTCGGTTTGGGTTACAATTTATGTCTAACTAGCCAAAAAAAATTAGTTAAACCAAATAGATCAGCAATTTCTGACCCCTTTATCCTCCAAATCCAGACAACTTGGTTTTAATTTTTCTAACTATTCATAGAAAAATATAGCTAAAGAGAAAGGTCAACAGTGTTTTACAATTCTTAAAACCCCTAAAAATCATTTAATGAGTTTTCTGAATTTACAAAATAAACTATTTATAAAAATCAAGAAAGAAAAAGATCAGTGGTCAACCAATTCGACATTCAACAATCACCAAAACATTAACGTACTCAACCAACAGTAAAGTATTGTTTGTTTGACAACCTACCCGAACCACCCTTTGCCCTTCGATAACATCGCACTACAACCAACCGTCATAAATACCTTAATTTGTTGTGCTTTCACTGCAGATAGAGTTTCGATGGGCTGCAGACCACTATTCTCTGCAAGAGCCATGGGTACAGAATCCAAGGCGTCTGCAAAAGCCCTGATGGCATACTGTCAACAAAAATACAAGACAATCAATAAAACGATCACATAAATGGGACCCACATTCACATCATTACAACAAGCCAACGAACCCACAAAATGTAAATATGCACAGCCAGAACAGACTAGACCTCAATATTCAGATAGTAACAAAGAAATTTATGTGCTACATAATTATAGTTCCCTATTTGGTGTTACCAGTAAATGGGAGGGTTGGTTGGTTGGGTAACAAGTTAAAACGAACTAAACATTACCCGGAGGGCAAAACGAGTTAGGTTGGCACAACACCTCAATTCTAGTTTCTTCTTTTTTTCTAGAGTGGTAGTGATTAGAAAACCAAAATAATAACACACGCACTGTTTAACACTTCAACCCTTTAAAACAATTCAACTCATTGTAACGACAATTTAGGCACTTGAATACACTGCAAGCAATGTTTAACCTGTTAAAACAATTCGACCCATTGTAACGACGATTTAGGACCTTGTAAGCATTTGAATACACTGTAGGCAACGTTTAACCCGTTAAAACAATTCAACTCATTGTAAAGATTTCAAATTTTACCAGTTTGATCCAAGACAAATAAACTACTACCTGAACTGACCATTTTCATATAAACAAATATAAATTGCACTGTACTACTTGAGAAGTTTGAAGCATGTTTTGAGGATTATTAGTGGTACCTGTTCAACGCCAGGATATTTATCAGCAGCAGCTTCAACTGCGATTGAGCATGCGATTTCTGCAGCCCCTCCACCATATACAATTGAGTTATTACGAATGAGATTTCTAGCAACACATAATGCATCATGAATGCTGCGTTTGGTCTCCTCTATCATCATCTTGTTACCTGATTTCTCGCAACAAAAGTTGAAGTTAATAGATTAACGTGGTCAAAAAATAATCAGAATTTAGTATTAATAAATAATAATATACCAACCTTTTTAATGGAGTGACACCGAGCTTTCAGTGTAGTTAGAAAAAAAACATAAAATGTCTTACTTTTTCCTCTTTTGTTATGTGAAGTTGTGAAAAATGGTTGCATTTTATGTCACATAACAAAAACTATGGTACTATCCAAAAGAACTATACTAGGCATCAAAAAGTACAAAAACTTTAACAAGGCATGTAATAAGACCAGGGTGGAATTAGTTAACATGTAGAATACGTTAGTCAAGGTAAATATTAAAAAAGTATTGAATATTTTGGCTGTGAATGGGCTGTCATCCAGCTGTGTTTGAGCTGTGATTTCATAGTGATTAAGGTTAGGAGTAGTATAAAAGAGGATCATTGTATAAAGTTTAAGGTGTGGTCTTTTGTTCTTCATATTTATAAAAAGAGTCGTGGTAGTTCCCACAAAATACCGAGTTTTATCTTTGTTTTTTCTGGGCCAATATTCTAACAATTGGTATCAGAGCGAGGGGAACGATTACGGGAAGAAGATTGAGCATGTGAAGACGAGGAGAAAGATGATCGAGCTGTGAAGAAGAACGAGGCCACCCGATTGAATCTGTGAGAGATTAATCGTAACCCGAACCTATGATAGGTTCAAACAAGTCAATTGAGCAGATCCAAGGGGAAGAACAGTTGTGTGATTCAACTGCAGAAGGAAAAATCTGAGTGATTCAGATTGCAGAAAATCTGTGCGAGACAGATTGGGTTCTGTGTGAGGCAGAACATAAGGTTGTGTGGAGCCGCAATCAGAAGTGAAGAAAACCTGAGCGATTCAGGTCACCACGAAGAAGATTTAATCTGTGAGGGATTATTCATATATGGGACAATCTGTGTGACACAGGTTGTGAGGAGAAGAACTCAGAAAAGCAAAAGCCAAGAAGAGCATGTTGCTGTTTGCAGTCAAAGGAAACAATTGGCAAGTGATTTGCTAGGAAGTGAGATTGTTGGGCTACTGTGATAGCAGGTTTGCAAGGCTGCAAGCAAGGAAGAAAACAGAACAGAAGCTGTGTGAGACAGCACAGAAACTAAGTGAAGTAGATTTGAAGATCAATGATTGATCAAATTTTGAAGAAACATGGTTCCAGCCACTGGAATTCAAGACCAAGGTGGTACAACATCAAGATTAAGGGTGAGAATGTTAGAAATTAATCTTGATGTCCAAGGGTGTATACGGGTGAACCAAGAAAGATGAGGGTGGAATTAGTTAACATGTAGAATATGTTAGTCAAGGTAAATATTAGGAAAGTATTGAATATTTTGGCTGTGAATGGGCTGTCATCCAACTGTGTTTAAGCTGTGATTTCATAGTGATTAAGGTTAGTAGTAGTATAAAAGAGGGTCATTGTATAAAGTTTAAGGTGTGGTCTTTTGTTCTTCATATTTATAAAAAGAGTCGTGGTAGTTCCCACAAAATACCGAGTTTTATCTTTGTTTTTTCTAGGCCAATATTCTAACACAACGCATGCACCAATTTACCAAAAATAGTGTGAAATTTGATGTAAATCATCTCCATCCATGACCCCAAAAAGATGTAATTTTTGGTGTATTACTATTCATAACCCATTTTACACCAAATTTGGTGCAACACCAAATTTTCATTACTCATATATTATCAAATAATAAAGATAAAAAGTATGTATGTATATACATAGATACATATATATTTAGCTACAGCCTACAAGACCTACATGACTGATATAACTTACCTCCACGAATGAAAATGGTTACAGCCTTTGAGTTTGCACAGTGCTCGATATAAAGCATTCGATCTTTTGTGGTACCAAATGCCTTTTCCCTAACCAAACCAGCCTGTCACACAGAAAATAATTACAATAACACCATGTGTGCCTATCTCCATTTGATGCATACAAAATTGTTGCAAAAAGATTTCTTAAAGTGACTCATGAGGCAACAACTCCTTAAATTTTATCAAAAAAATTTACAGCTGATGTCATAGAATAGCAGCCTCCTTAACGTTAGTGGCATGCCGGGTAATCAACTAATCATACTCAACTCACATTGTAACTGTACCTTTTACTTTTTTAGAAAATGACTTGATTGGTAATTTTAGTAGACATGGGTAAAAAAGATATGTGATACACAACCACATAAAAAATGGGCTTGTTTAGTACTTAAATTTTTGAATAGACACAACAAAATTATTTCAAAAAAGTTACCATCAATTATTTTTGTTCTCTTGAGATGTGAGGTTAAAAATCATCTTGTGTATGCATCAATTATTTTTGTCTCCATCTTCTTCCTATAAAAACATCAGAAAGACATTCCACATAAATACCTTTCCTAGTTTTTCAGGTGTTAGTTCCTGGAACCTGGGAACAATTCTACCACCTGCACAAAACAATATAAATAAAAGATATATTTAGCAACTAATAACAGTATGTATATAACCAAATTTGTCATATACAGCTAAATAGTAGGCACAAACCAGTAGCTATTGCTATTAGCTCCAGTTCTACACCACCAACCCATCTGACAGCTGGCAGATTTCTGTGCATTAATAAGTGATTTGCTTCATCATCAAAGCCCCATTGACAAATTACCAGCGTTGCACCTACGTCCTGAATCAATTTTCAAAGTTAAAGTTATTTGGGCATGAAGTTTGAACAATCAACTCTAGTTCAAAATAGAGGTCGTAAATGAGCAGGCCAGTGATGGGTCAGGATAGGACATATTCCAATATTTGAAAAAATTTCTTAGAAGGCTTTACATGTTAGATATAAACTTTGGTCAACTTTAGACCTATTCGACCCATTTGATCTGCTAGATTTTTATCAATTTTTATTAATTTGATCATTTGAGCAAATTATGCCGTCTCTCAACAAAAATTGATTTAGTAGGTTTTACACATTAAACCAAACATTGGGCCACTTTGACCCATTTGATCCATTTCCTTTGTAACAACCTTTTCCATTTGAGCTGTTCAAGCACTTAAAAATATATTAGAAAACTGTGCGCATTCAAATAAACTTTGGACCAGTTTGAAACCATCCACTACCTCCTAACAATTTGTTCAATGTTACACATTTGCACCAACATAATCCCAAATCATGTAAACAGTTGAAAATCCCGGCTCTAGTTTGCATAATATTTTAATATCATCTTACCTTGCATTTCTGAACCATGTCATCAAAGTACTTCTGTTCTTGCTTCCTTAAAGTTTGAAACTTTTCAACTGTATCAATGTCGACCTTATGTTTGGTCTTAGGCTTTGGTGGCTCAAATGGGCAAGTCAAAATAGCAATTTTTGCATCTTCAATTTGCTTCGGCATTTGGGGGTGGCTCATATCTTTATCAACAATAATTCCATAAATAAGTTCTGTATCCTCTAATTTCCCACCAACCTTTCCCTCCACTTTAATCAAGTCAAGATTAACATCTTTTCTCTCTAAATCAGCAACAGCCATGACACTTTTTACAGCAATCTCAGCCAAGCTACGCTTGCATCGATTCACACTGAGAGGTGAAGCTCAACTTAGATCAAATAAAAAAAAGAAAAAAATACATGCAACCAAAAATTTGTCATTGGAAATTGCTTAACTAATAAGTACTTTTGAGTGCTTGAATGAATGCAACTGTTTATGCTTATCGGATTAGGAAATATAAGTTGTTTTCAAACTACCCCCTTGAGATTGCTTATTCCAAACTTATTACTTACCTATTGATAGGTGGACTCAGTTACAGGTTTAACTTTTTAATTACCCTTTGAATTACATGTTTATCCCTTAAATATCATATCTATAAATCTATAAAGTTGAATATATAGTTATATACTGCACAAAATTTAAACGAAATTACACTTCTTCTTGATTCAGCAACCAACTTCATATTAGGCACAAACAGAAACCAAGTTACAATAAATTACCACTTTTAGCAATCAGCTGTATTATCATAATATTTCCTGTGTATGTACTTATGTGAATAAATAATTTATCAACAAGTTTAAATCAATGATTTTCTGTTAAATATATCTAAAGATAATTATTAAATGACACATCAAATGCTGACGTATACATAATTACACATACACTAAAATGAAAAATAAAATATCATGCGTGATTTTGAAAATCAGTAAAAAGTTAATTTTAACTTCATCAGCTTGCCTTTTGATTGAGTGATTGTTTCATAAAATACAAAATAGCAAGAACTTACATTTTGGAGGACAGGGTAGTCATGCAAGTTTGAAC
Organism: Flaveria sonorensis; assembly: GCA_025506505.1. Taxonomy (NCBI): domain Eukaryota; kingdom Viridiplantae; phylum Streptophyta; class Magnoliopsida; order Asterales; family Asteraceae; genus Flaveria; species Flaveria sonorensis. Next base: position 1,048,706 of record CM046434.1, read on the forward strand.
CAACGGTTCTATATTTCTAGCACTGAAATCAAACTTATGAGCTATTTTTTCCAAGTGATCAACAGCAATCCTTGAAGAAATTTCAAATCCTTCTGCAACTCGAATGGGATGAATTCCACGTTCTAAAAGCTTCTCTGCTTGTTCTAAAAGTGCACCAGCCATAACAACAACACCAGTAGTTCCATCACCAATTTCATAATCTTGACTACGTGACAGTTCAACCATGAGTTTCCCAATTTGATTGTACATCATTAGCTGAAAATGAGGTAAACTGTGAGCATAACAACAACTAAACTAAAAGATGCAAAGATATTACCCAGTTAAAAACACCTTCATACCCTTAAGATTCTTTGCTTCATTCATTGTCCAAATCCTACCATTCAACCCCACCCTAACCATATCCCAACCAAAAACATCATTTCACATATAGGCCTTGAAAAAAACTGACATGGAAGAACCAAATACACTGCAAAGCAGACATAACTCCATAAATCAGTACAATTTCAGCTGAAAATCTTACATCATCATTGTTGTGTCTATAACTAATCGCTATTTTACTTTCAAATACTTAACTACTCATATCAAAATTGAAATTTAAAGTGTCCCATTTAATATATCAACTCCAGTATTTTTGGACCAATTTAAACAATTGACTATTCGTTAAAGCAGTCTCAGCTTACATTTCTAACGACACAAACAACTACATAAAGTGTTCAACCACCAGAAATCTACTCCACATTGCACTTACACCACCAAAAACATCAACCCTACTTTATCCCGTACAGATCAAACAACGTAACATCCAGAACCAGATCAAGCCCTAACTGACAACTAATCACGTAAACAACAAACAATAAGACGAAAACGACACCATGCTAAACACATACACAACGTAAAACAAAGACGAGTAAAAACCACATACTGATGGTAATGTCGCCGTCGGGGCTCTGGAGCATCTTATCCATGCCTTTAGGGCCAAGAGACGTACGGAGGATGCGAGATACAGCACACCGGCGGCGATGTTGGCTTTTTGGGCATCTAAACCCCTTAATCTGCTCTTATTCTCTTGTTCCCTCAGTATAATGAACGGTCGGCCGTATTCATCAAACGCTAACGCCATTGTTGCAGATCTTTCACCGGATTAAGATTCTAGATCGACGAAATGATGAGAAAACAACAGTGCGATCGGCACACAGCGTGTGTGTGTGCGCTTCTGGAGTATGCTGGTAGTTTTGCCCTAAAATCTACTTATAAACCCTCGTTTGCTGCTTCTTTTTACCCGTTTTCCGGGTCGGGTCTAAGTCGGCTCGGGTAACGTATTTGGGTTTTAATTTTGGTTATAATGCTATAATCCGGAAAAATCGTTATTCTTTGTTTTAAAATTCGGGTTTTTGAACAAAAATATTTTAAATGGTTTCATATAGGTTCGGATGAAGATAAAACATTTTTATTTGAATAAAGTTAGAGTTAATTACATGAAGGTTATATGTTTAAGTTTGTTTTTACTTTTGATTCACAGGTTTAAAAAATTACAAGATCGGTTCAAATGTTTGTCAAGACGTAACACAAAATGTCTCCGTCATAAATGGTCGTTATCTTTTTTAGTTAAGTCCTAGAAAAATAATCAAAATACCCTTGACTATTAAAAAATTAATATATATAAAAGATGGAACTCACAACTTCATCTTCAAGTTTAAAACTTTAACCACCATTATTCTACCAAACCGCCACCACTATTATCTTACCAGACCATTACCGTCGCCCATCACCTTAGCCCAACTCTCTCTCTCTCCCTCACCACCACAGTCCCCTCTCCTCCCATTCCTTCATCCTCATCTCCAACCCACCACTGTAACCCCACCACCACCTTTCTTACTCACCAAAACACAACAAAAGTATCACCTGGTAGATTTATGGTAACAAAAGCATCACCCATCACCACTTTTACAGCCCTAATCTTGATTGGATTCGAGATGGCGACCCGTAGTGTTGGAAATGGTGGTTGCAGACCGGTGGTAGTGGAGATAGTGGTGGAGTTCCGGTGCTGTTGGAGATGGTGGTTGCAAACTTGTGCTGGTGGGGATGGTGATGGTGTTCCGGTGGTGTTGGAGATTATGGTGGTAGAGTGGTGGTGGTGGGGATGGTGGTGAGGTTCCGATGGTGTTAGAGATGATGGTGGTAGACCGGTGGTGGTGGAGATGATGGTGGCGTTTCAATTTGTGATAGGGTTGTCACCGTATTTGTCACCGGAATTGTTGTAGTTGTTCGTTGGAGTTGAACTTGAGGAAGAAGAAAAAAAATTGAGTGGGGTGGGGGTGCGTAGGGGTTAGGGTGTGAGCTTTATAATATTTTTATATTTTCAAAAAGGATGTTTTAGTCACTTTTTAAACAGTAAGATTTAACTGTCATCCACAAAGGTATTTTATGTTATGTTTTGACAAATATTTGGATCGAACTTAAAATTTTTTAAATCTATAGATCGAAAATGAAAACAGGTCGGAGCTCGAGCACCTTTCATGTAATTAACTCATAAAGTTACTTAGCTTTTACCGGATGTTTTAATATTAATAAATACTAAGAAATTTCAAAATTAATTTATAGAAACGGAACATGAATAAATCTTGGTTACTACTTAGTGATTTTTTTCAATTTGAATTACAATTACAATAAAGAATTATAAAGATTGGCTATAATAATATGATAATTATATTATTATTTATCTTTTGATGATTTAAATTCTCAAAACATAACACCCTACATGAAATAAAGGTTATATTTATACTATGAATAAAGGAGTTTGAGGAATGGTTGTGGTTTTGTGTTTCTGTTTTGCCACAGAAGTTTGTTGTGTTGCCATTTTTCCCCCTCCCCCTACGTTAATACACATAGAAAAATGGATCTCCCCATTGTTACCGTCATTTGTTTTTATTTTGTAGAGAGAGAGTGTTGATTGGGTATCTTCCCGTTGCAGACGGTGGCGCCGCCGCCTGACAGTGCCGGTGGTGCCACCGCCTGACGGTGGCAGGTCCCGCGACATTCCGATCGTCGACAGAGAGAAAGATGCATGTGTGTTCGGTGATGCCGGAGACGGCTGAGGCGGTTGCCGCTCCGGCTTGGTGGCCGCCTCCACGCCTTGATGGTCGGTTCCTCGTTGCTAGTATTTTGTCATCTTTAAAGCTTGTGGTGGGGGCGGTGATAGGCGCTTTCTGAGGTTAGATGCAGTGGTGGGTCTGCGACGGCGGCTGAGGCTGTCCGTCGGTCCGCGGGTGGCACCGAGGTTGTCCGACTGCGAGATGATCGACGGTCCTGGGTTGATTGAGTGCATAGAGAGAGGAGGGGAGCTAGTGTGTCTCCGCCGCTACCGGCCTCCTTTTGGTCGGCCTATCTCTACCGCTCCTTACGGCGGTGGTGGCGTGCGCTAGACTTCCCCATTATCTGCCTCCCTTCCATGAACTTCGTCTCTTTTACTTTGATTTTATAGTTTGAAACTTTTTGGGTTTGGCCTTTCACATGTTTGGTGTAACTTCCATTGGTGTCCCTATTTAAAACGTTTAGGGTTTCCAGATGGTTGTGGCGTCTGGGTGTTGATAAGGCGGTACGCCTCTGTAGCCATTGGGCATTCCCTCCAGCGACACCGGCCTTGGTTGTGGCTGTTGTTGGGCCATAACATGGAATCTATGTCCTCTGGTGCTTCAGCTTCTTTGATATTTTCAGGGGTTTCTTTGATCGATGAGTGATGGTATTAACCTATATGTTGATTTAGTAATGGAATCAGTTTGCAATTCATTTTGCATTCGGTACAACTGGGTAATGCATGTATTGTTTGTATGTTCCAGTCGATGACGAAGAGTGCAAGCTCATCCGAGACTTTTGTTGTTGGTTGCTTCCTTACTGTTGAGCCACTATGTGTAGGTTGATATCTCTGTTGTCGTGTGAACATGGATTAGGCGATGAAGAAAAAGAAAAGGATGTTATGCTCATTGTTCTGGCGTGGCAAATGAGTCTTTGCAACCACAATGAACCACTATCTCTGAGCCTCTAAATCTGTTATTACATATCTTACTTTTGTCACTATTCATTTAGTTTGGTTATGTAAGATGAAGTATGCTGACGCACCTTAACTTGGTCTTTATCAAATCATAACACGTGAATGCTTTGCGATGCATGTACAACATATGGAGGGAATGTTATGTCCATGATGATGACCATTTGCTCATCTGGGACTGAGCCTATTTTAGTTTGTTAATATATTATCGTTTTGGTTGTTCTGTGGTCGTGATGATATACTAAAATTGTTGTCGGTTGCACTGGCTTGGTAGCCGTTTCAGGTGTGCAGCCACAACCAACCATTGGTTTTGAGCCGCGTATCGTTTTTGATGGTCAGTTAACAAAGTGATATTGTTCAGGTTAAAAGTTTAATTTAGACGCACAACGCGCGTCGCTTTTTAAACGCTAGTTTTATAAATATACAAATAAGATTGTTTTATATAGTGATTCATTGTTAGATAGGCATGGTATAATTAAAGTCGGTTAGACCATCAACAATTATAAAGGCACGTGTAACTTGAACTGTCTTTTGTAACTAACATAGTCCAAAAAGATATGATTTGATTACAACTATTTCGATTACAAATGTTTTTGTGAAAGAAATCACACCAGAAAGAACACAATTCAAAGGACAAATAGAATAGAACTTGATTACTAATCGAAGTAATAATAAAAGAACTATGAACATTGAAGAAGATTGTATTATTTCCAACTCCACCTTTTCCGAGACTTTATACTACTCAATATAACAACCCTAACTAACTCAGGATTACAACTGGCACTTAGACCCTTGTACTTAAAAAAAAGTAACAAATAACAAAGAAAACATACAACTATCAAGAAATGACAAACCAGCCCCTGCAAACATAACACCAATTCTTTCAAAGAATAAAACACAAGTTTCGGAAGAAACTCTATGCTTCACTAATTCTTCCGAAGGATAAACCATAAGCTTTAGAAGAAACTTGAATGTCAAGATTAGCTTTAACACTTTACATTCTCCACCTTAAAGCTCAATCCTTGGAATCAACCAGACTAAAACTTATACCAAGAATCCTCAAACACTTATGAAACTTGCCAACAGGTAGAGCTTTAGTTACCATATCGGCTTTATTGTCATCAGAACCAACAAAGTCTAATGACCTTCCCTTCATTTACCACTACTCTAATAAAATGAAGTCTAACATTGATACGCTTGGTTCTTTCATGAAAAACTGAGTTTTTAGCCAACTGAATAGCCCCCTTGTTATCATAAGAACTATAACACCATCCAAAACAACTCCCAACTCAGTAACAAGCCCCTTTAACCATATTGCCTTCTTAACTGGATCTGTTAAAGCAATATATTATGACTTAGTGCTAGATAATGCCATAACATGTTGAAGAGAAGCTTTCAGACTAACCACACTCCCCAGCACTTTAAAAACATACCCAGATATGGACCTTCCTTTATCCATATCTTTAGCATATCAGCATCCACAAACCACTGGACCAAAGATTTATCCACACTGCACTTGTTAAAACTCAATCCAACCTCAGGAGTACCCTTTATATGCCTAAGTATCCACTTTAACCCTTTCCAGCGACTCTTCCCAGGATTAGACAAATATCTACTGACTACACTTACACCATAGCCTAGATTAGGCCGAGTGTAAACCATCAAATACATCAAACTACCCACTGCACTTGCATAGAGTACTTTAGACATATATGATATTTCATCTGTCTTTTTAGGACAATCTTGAGCAGAGAACCTAAAATGTTATGCAAAAGGAGTACTCACAGACTTACACTTCTCCATTCTATAGTTTCTAAAAACCTTCTGAATGTATGAACTCTGCTTCAATTCAAGAATCCCTTTCACTCTATCCCTATATATCTCCATGCCTAGAATTTTCTTGGCTCTCCTAAGCTCCTTCATGTCAAACTCACTCATCTATAGATCTTTTGTATCTCGTATCTCTAAAGGATCTTTACAAGCTAGAAGCATGTCATTGATCGGGTGGTGAAAGTTTAATGTTTAATAGCTTTATTTCCGTGTTTTACGTGTAAATCCTGAAGTGGGTTGCTTTTTTCCAAGATTGTTAAAAACCTAACCTTTTGTTTTATTTCGTTAATTATTTCTCAATTAAATTCATAAATCGATTTACTTTTCAATGTTTAATTCTCTTAGTTTAATTGTTACTAGCACTTCCCTGTGATTTCCTGTGGATTCGACACCCTTCTTACCCTTTACTATTAAGGGTGATTAGGCACTCTTTAATATATATTTTTGACCGACCACACGACATCGATCAAATTGGCGTCGTTGCCAGGGAATCGTTGCGCTTAGTGTTAGTAATAGTTATTTGTTTTTTTTAAATCCATAAAAAAAACCATATATATATATATATATATATATATATATATATATATATATCTTTTTTTTTTGTTTTTTCTTTATTTATTCTTTTGTCGTTCGGAATTACACGACAATGGTATCTTAAAACGGGCATAACTTGAGCTAGAAAAGGAGTTACGGGACCCACGACCTATCAACGGAAAGATCTCGAAAAGTTGCACATGAAAATCAAGGTTGTACAGGGGGTTGCGCCACCGACGCCTCCATAGGCACCACCGACACCGGGGTCCGGGTTTTTGTTGAGAGTTGACCTAAATTGAAGGGATTTAAAAAGGAGAAAACCCTAATACGAATTTCAACTTTTACAACAGCAATCTTGGACGAAAATTAATAATATTGGATCATTCTCAAGCTCTTCCAACATCAAGATCATCAAATCTACAAGATTCATTCAATTGGCTTTGAAGATTCAATGATGAAGCAAGGCTAATTCGTTTGTGTTTCACTTCGGGGGACGGGTTTGTGCAAGTTTTTATTTTTATTAGTTGTAACCTAGATTTGAGATTGGATCTTGAACCTTTTAAGTTCTTTTGGATTCAATTTATGATTTGATTATCTAAACAATTTGATTATGTTCAAACCTAATTTTAGTTTTCTATAACTTTGGTTTCCTTTAACCTTGGTTTGATTGATTGTTACAATTAGGGTTACATTATTCCAATTGGTGATTGTGTGAATGAAGTCCTTTAAGCTTTAATCCATAATTATCACTTAGATCTTATCATACGTAAGTCACCATTAATGACTTCTCAGTAGGTTTCATTAAAAAATTATAAGTTTGCCAAACCTGAATCCTGAAGTGGGTTGCTTTTTCTCCAAGATTGTTAAAAATCTAACCTTTTGTTTTATTTTGTTAATTATTTCTCAATTAAATTCATAAATCAATTTACTTTTCAATGTTTAATTCTCTTAGTTTAATTGTTACTAGCACTTCCTTGTGATTCCCTGTGGATTCGACACCCTTCTTACCCTTTACTATTAAGGGTGATTAGGCACTCTTTAATATATATTTTTTACCGACCACACGACATCGATCAAAATGGTGCCATTGCCGGGGAATCGTTGCGTTTAGTGTTAGTAATAGTTATTTGTTTTCTTAAAAGTCCATTAAAACCAAATATATATATATATATATATATATATATATATATATTTTGTTTTTTGTTTTTTTCTTTATTTATTCTTTTGTCGTTCGAAATTACACGTGGTATTTGCTTCTTGGTTGCAGGTAGTTTTTTTGTAGGCTTAGTAGAATCTCAAGAATTTTGATATCATCATAGATTATGAGTGTGACAACGATCCATGCATGTGTTGCGGAAGCCTTTATCATTGGATTCAAGATTGTCCAATGTTCGAGAGCAAATATGGAAAGATAGAAAGAAGATGTTCTGAATACAGGCGACAAATGGGATATGTGAGGCAAACTACGAATATGAAGAAACCCATTCATATTATCCACACTATGAACCACCTCCATCATCAAATTATCAAGAATATTATCATGCAGACATAGAGTACAAATATGCCCAACAACGGGATCTCAACCACTATGAACGCAAGATGCCACATTTATCAAGTTACCAGGAGGAGTATGATAACTACTATCTTGAATACCCTCAGATGTCATACGAGGAGCCTCAAGGTTCAATGGACTCTAACCTTAATGAAATCTTGAACATGTTGGTAGAAATGAAAAAAGAAGACAAAGAAATAGATAAAGCACTCAAGGCATTGGTTAAGCAGGTTGGCCAACTAGTTGAAGATATGGCTCAACTAAGACAAGAGCAATCTAAGCTGGATAATGATACAATGATTGATGGTGATGTGGTTGAAGAGGTTATGGGACTTCAAGAGCATGAATTTGTATGTTTAAAGTTGGTAGAAGACATAACACCTTTAGAAGAGCCAAAGCCCAAAGTAATCCAAGTTTATCCTGGTCCTTCCCCTATACTTATTACTCCAACTAATAAAGTTGGGGAAGAGGGTTTGAGGACAAAGAAAAATAAGGTGGCATTACAAGACATTGGAGAAATCATCATAAAGTGGCTCTGCAGCAACTATTCAATAGACTTGTTGATCATTAGGAAGCAACCATGGAACTGGCACGTCAACTACCGAGCATTTGTCGGGAATTCAGTAGGCAAATGTGCAGTTAAACCACCATAACATATATCAGGTACGGTCTGGCTGAAAACCTAAAACTTAGCGCTACTTGGGAGGCAACCCAAGTTATTTTGTTTTTTTAGTCTTGTTTTTGTTTAGTTATGATTTTATTTCATTTCATTTTAAGAACTTTATGGGTGTGTTCACTAGAAACCCTCACGAGACTACACTCGTCCATCCGGGTCTACTAGGTGGTTTAAAAGGCTTGTTGCATATGCTAAATGAACCGTGATTCCTACGAAAGTGAGTTTAGGACTTTTATCATTAATGTGATTTTTTTTAATATTTATTTAAAAAGTTAACTATTTTAATCAAATTTCCACTTAAAAGTTGTATTGAGGACAATGCAATGCTTTAAGTGTGGGGAAGGGGATGCATTATTGATTTAAATGTGAGGTGTTAATCATGAAGTGAGAAGTTCGCTTCTACATGGGTTTTACTATGATTTGTAGATTAGTGGAAGAAATGTGAAGATCACTAGTACAATTGAAGATCTTGCCATAAAGACATAACCAGGTGCATTTGTTTCCCTTATTAATTGTTAAAAATAGTTAATTTGTAGTTAGTTTTCATTTTCGATTATTGATGGTGAGTCCCCGACTGATTATAAATGGTTTGTGAATATGATAAGATTGGGTCTGATCTTAACATTCTCTTGTTTCCACACCAATAGTAACATTTAGTTAGTACATTGGGGGCAATGTACATCTCAAGTGTGGCAATAAGAGGATTTGGTAAAAGTTTTTAGAAAAAGAAAAAAAAACTATTTTTTTGCAAACCTTCAAGTGAAGTTTATTGTGTTTAAAGACTAAGATTTTCAATGTAAATCACTAGCTTGTTGCTTATCAAAAAATTGGTGTAGATCCTAGGTCATGATCATATTCTTTAAGTTGCAGGATAAAGTATTTCTAGCGGGTCGTTTTTGAAATGTTAAGGATGCCTGGTTAGGGTTAACAAGCTTTTGATATAATAAACTCATGTGTATATCGGTAGCCTAAATTCCTACTTGATGAGATTTTGAGCCTATTACTTAAGACACAATCATATATATTTATTTGTTGAGGGTAGGCCATATATCACTTTTGTTGCAGAACTTGTATTGTTTGATGCATATTAATACTATAAGCAAGGTGTTGCACATAAAGACAAAGGCAATTTAGGAACCCATTTACTTGTTATCGTTTGTTATTGTTATCCATCCTACCTTTTAGTAGCCATGTTGAGCCTTAAGCCATTCGTTTGTTAAAACCGACATATAAAGCCCAAGTTGTTAGTTGATAACTGATCATTAAGCCATTCAAAGTAAAAGAACATTCGAAGTCAAGCTTATATCATGAAAAGAAAAACAAAAAAATTAGAAAATAAAAAAATAAAAAAGGAGAAAAAGTAGTGGTTCGAAAAGGATCAAAGTGATTTACTCTGAGAGTCATGATAATACAGATGGTTTGACGGTTTGGGTTATATTTCTATTTGTGTTAGCCATTTAAAAAAAACAAAAAAAACGAAACCTCCTACCCGTACCTAAGCCCAAAAACCCGTAAGTCCTTTAGACGTGTGCAAGATCTATGCAAGTGGTGGAGGTGTGATTGCTATACAAGCTTATGTGGACAAGATGGTATATTGGGTTATTGGATGATTATACTAGTACATATTTTACTAGTCCAGATATAAACCGAGAAGAGTGAATTATTGTGAGGGGTGTGTGCATTAGACTAAAAAAATCAAAATCACGTTAAACCTAGTTGGGTAAATTCCTTGTTTACTTTAATATAATTAACTTGCTAGAATGTAAATCTATTGAACAATGTAAGTCTTGTGAATAAGGGCATAACCTTGGACCTTAAATGATTTTTAATAAGTGATTAGTGATGTATATTATCAATGACAGTTTTATAAATCACAATTGAGCTTTGCTTGAGGACAATCAAAAGGTAAGTGTGGAGATTGTGATCGGGTGGTAAAAGTTCAATGTTTAATAATTTATTTCCGTGTTTTATGTGTAAATTTATGAGAAATAGAGTTACTTTGGGATTATCTTATGTTTGTAGGTCAAACCTGAAGAATACGAAGAAATTGGAAGAAACGAGACGAGAATTGGAGCTCGAGAAGTAAAGATATGATCAACAGAAGTTGCACGACAACGGTATCGTAAAACGGGCATAACTTGAGCTAGGAAAGGAGTTACGGGACCCACGGCCTATCAACGGAAAGATATGGAAAATTTCCACATGAAAATCAAGGTTGTACAGGGGGTTGGCGCCACCGACACCTCCATAGGCCCCACCGATGCTGGGGTCCGGGTTTTTGTTGAGATTTGACCTAAATTGAAGGGATTTAAAAAGAAAAAAACCCTAATACTAATTTTAACTTTTACAACAGCAATCTTGGATGAAAATTAACAATCTTGGATCATTCTCAAGCTCTTCCAACATCAAGATCATCAAATCTACAAGATTCATTCAATTGGCTTTGAAGACTCAATGATGAAGCAAGGCTAATTCGTTTGTGTTTCACTTCGGGAGACGGGTTTGTGCAAGTTTTTATTTTTCTTAGTTGTAACCTAGATTTGAGATTGGATCTTGAACCTTTTAAGTTCTTTTGGATTCAATTTATGATTTGATTATTTAAACAATTTGATTATGTTCAAACCTAATTTTAGTTTTCTATAACTTTGGTTTCCTTTAACCTTGGTTTGATTGATTGTTATAATTAGGGTTATATTATTCAAATTGGTGATTGTGTGTATGAAGTCTTTTAAGCTTTAATCCATAATTATCACTTAGATCTTGTCATACATAAGTCACCATTAATGACTTCTCATTAGGTTTCACTAAAAAAATAAGTTTGCCAAACCTGAATCCTGAAGTGGGTTGCTTTTTCTCCAAGATTTTTAAAAACCTAACCTTTTGTTTTATTTCGTTAATTATTTCTCAATTAAATTCATAAATCAATTTACTTTTCAATGTTTAATTCTCTTAGTTTAATTATTACTAGCACTTCCTTGTGATTCCCTGTGGATTCGACACCCTTCTTACCCTTTACTATTAAGTGTGATTAGGCACTTTTTAATATATATTTTTGACCGACCACACGACATCGATCAGTCATCTACATACAAAAGCAGACAAACAAGCCCACCAGCTTTACCCTCCCTTGAATACACACAGGAGTCATAACTACTTCTCTTGAAACCATTAGAGACCATAAACTCATCAAAACTTTTATACTATTGTCTGGGTGATTGCTTCAACCCATACAATGATCTCTTAAATAAACAGACATTGTCTTCACTTCCTTGTACTACAAAACCCTTAGGTTGAGTCATGTAAATCTGCTCATCCAAATGACCACGAAGAAATGCAGTTTTCACATCTAACTGCTCTGACTCCATATCCATTGCAGCTGTGAGAGCTAAGATCATCCTTCTTGAAGAGTGCTTGACCACAGGACTAGATATTGTATTATAGTCCACTCCTTCCTTTTGAGTAAAGCCCTTAGCCACCAATCCGGCTTTAAACCTTGGCTTATCTAAGCTTGACAACCCTCCTTTAATCTTGAAGATCCACTTGCATAGAACTAACTTCTTACCTTTGGGTCTCTCAACCAAAACCCAAGTTTGATTCTTATGCAGGGAATCCATCTCCTCCTGCATTGCCTATTTCTATTTTTCACTATTTTCAGACACAACTGCCTCTTTATAGGAAATAGGCTCAGAAGAACTCTCTTCTTCTGCAGCCAAAAACACAAAAGCAGATAAGTCATCACTACTTATGTACCTTACCAGATGCACTATAACTCTCCTAGGCCTATTTTTAGCTAAGCCTTGAGAAACAGTACTGTTACTTGTGTTGCTCCATTACCCTTAGAATCAACACCTTCATTAACCTCATCATCACTAGTATCAGGAAGCTCCACCTCAATGAAACATTTCTTATGACTACTAGTTTCACCCTTTTGAGATACACCTGATCTATCCCCAATCATATCTTTATACATAGTAACTTTATCCCAGGTTACATCCCTACTCACACTCACCTTAGGCTTCACATCATCAAACTTCCACAGCCTATACCCTTTGACCCCTGTAGGATACCCTATCATGACACATTTGTGAGCCCTGGATTCAAGCTTACCTTGTTTGACATGTGCATAGCCCACAGAACCAAATACCCTTAGGTTGCTGTAATCTTCTTTCTCACCTGTCCATGCTTCCATAGGAGTCATCATATCAGTGGTTGCAGAGGGAGACCTATTAACCAAATAAGCAGCTGTAGAAACTACTTCTGCCCAAAATGTCTTTGGCAAACCAGAGCTTATTAGAAGACACCTTACTTTGTCTAACAAAGTTCTGTTCATCCTCTCAGCCAAACCATTCTACTGAGGGGTTCCAGGAACTGTTAGATGCCTTGAAATTCCCTGTTGTTTGTAAAAATTATCAGACACAGAGTTGCAAAACTCAAGACCATTATCTATCCTCAATTTCTTGATCTTTCTTTTAGTCTGAGTTTCAACTAACACTTTCCATTCTTTAAACTTACCGAAAGCTTCATCCTTAGTCTTCAAAACATATACCCAGACTCTTCTTGAATAATCATCAATCAAGGATAAGAAATACCTTGCACCTCCTAATGAGTGAGTCTTTGCTGGCCCCCACAGATCAGAATGTATGTAGTCTAACATACCCTTGGACTTATGATGACTCTTGGCAAACTTAACTCTATGAGACTTTCCAAACACACAATTCTCATATATACTCATCTTACCAACTTTCAGATCCCCTAATACATTTTGTTTCCATAATTCTATCAGCACTTGATGATTGATATGTCCAAGTCTCTTGTGCCACAGATCAGCATCAAGTTTGGATGAAGAAACGGTAGCACTGATTTCTTGAGAGACTTAAGTATTGTTGGAACTTCTTGTGCCTGACAAGACCACCAAAAAACCCCTCACAACTTTTGCCTTGCCATTCTTTAGACTCACATCATAACCAGCTTTCTCAAAGATCCATAATAAGATCAAATTCATTGTCAATTTAGGAATATACCTAACCTTTTCTATAACCACTTCAGTTCTATTATTCAACTTCAGTGACACCATCCCTAGACCTTTGATTTCGCATGGTCTATCATCTCCTAACTTCAATTCTCCAAGATCTTCCATCTTGAGACTTTTAAAGTAGTCTAGATGTGGAGTCATATGGTATGAACCACCTGAGTCTAGAATCCATTCTTTTCCTCCTTTCAACTTTGATACAACCATGACATCAGTACTATCATAACCCTTACTGGATTCTTCTTGAGTAACATTTCCCTGACCCTTAAGAAAACCATGTTCTGCCTTCTTCCTTTTTCTTTCAGGGCATTCCCTTTTGAGGTGTTTATCTGAGTTACAGATATGACACCTTCTTTTCACTCTAGACTTAGACCTTGAACCCCCCCTTCGGTTTAGAGCTCCTGCTCTCAGATCTGCTCCTAACAAACATTCCATCACCGACTTCCTCCTTTTCATTGGACCTCTTCTTGAGTTCTTTAGAATTAAGTAATGACAACACTTCTTCCATGGAACATGTATCTCTTCCGTATATCAACGTGTCCACAAAGTGTTCATATGACTGAGGAAGAGATGTGAGAAAAATAATGGCCTAATCCTCCTCATCCAGGGTAACATCTATGTTTTCAAGATCTAAAATCAACTTGTTAAACTCATCCACATGATCTTCAAGTGATTTACCGAAGTCTTCTGAAACGTGTACAATCTTTTCTTCAAATAGAGACGATTTACGAGTGACTTGGTCATGTATAACCCTTCCATTTTTGCCCAAATACCCGCAACGGACGTTTCTTTGGACACCTCTCACAAAACTCTACCTCCTAGACACAAGATAATCACACTATGTGCTTTCTCAAGTATCGTTTTCTTGTCCTGATCGGTCAGATTTCCCGATAGTATTTGTTTTCCAAGCAGTGCATCGACACACCCTTGTTGAACTAGCAATGGCCGCATCTTCACACGCCATAGACCGAAATTGTTCTTCCATCGAACTTTTCAAGATCGAATTTCGTGGACACCATCGTTCTCTTTCAAATTTCCGATCGAATCACCCCGGTTCTTATCTGAATTTGAGCTTCTCACCAAGCTCTGATACCAATTGTGAAAGAAATCACACCAGAAAGAACACATTTCAAAGAACAAAGAGAATAGAACTTGATTACTAATCGAAGTGATAATAAAAGAACTATGAACATTGAAGAAGATTGTATTATTCCCAACTCCCCTTTTCCGAGACTTTATACTACTCAATATAACAACCCTAACTAACTCAGGATTACAACTGACACTTAGATCCTTGTACTTAAGAAAAATAACATATAACAAAGAAAACATACAACTATCAAGAAAACACAAACCAGCCCCTGCCAACATAACACCAATTCTTTCGAAGAATAAAACACAAGCTTTGAAAGAAACTCTATGCTTCACTAATTCTTCCGAAGGATAAGCCATAAGCTTCGGAAGAAACTTGAATGTCAAGATTAGCTTTACCACTTCATAGATTTTTTGTATTTCTTTATCATCAAAGACTAAGGTTTTTTTAAACCGTTGTCAATAAAATACGATTCAAATCAAGGCATTTTCACATAGATTCTTAGTTAATTTTACCAACTTTTATAATAAAAAGTGATTGCGTATTTATGTGCATCAAATAATTAGATGTTGGTATATTATGGATAGCGAAGAAATTACGTAAGTTTAATTATTAAAGGGGTTATTGTTTAATGGTATCAATGTGTGTAATAAAGTGTTTTTTCCAACTAATTGATGGTTTTAGCCCCGTGATTAACATTGGTGTGTATTTGATAATAAGTTAAGAGAATATATGAATTAGTCACTATAAAAAAACATAATTGTAAGTTATAACTATAAATTGTAGTTTTTATTAGACCTATGTTAGTTAATATAGAAGTTCAATAACAACAGATCATACAAATATTCGGAGTTTATTGAGTTGTAACTTAATCTTGAAATCATGAACTTTAGTATATATATGAGTTATACTAACATCAAATGAAGGGATAATTCTTTTACAAAAAATGAAACCATGTTATAAATGCATAGGTGTTTTTTTTCTTCGTATATACATCCCTTGAAGTCATATCGAAATGAATTCCAAAGGGGAACATTATTTTGTAACATTAATCATAACGATGAATGGTATTGAGAAAAACAGTTTCAATGGACGCATACATGGTCCATTTGTTACACTCTTTATTATGCTTAATTCAAAAACTACTTAAAAGAAATATCCAACAACAAAGACTGTTGCTACAACGGCATAAACACCAGAGGCTTTGAAGGATGGAGCGTCACCGCTAGCAGCATCGCCGCCACTGGTGGCGTCGCCTGAGCCACCCGCAGAGGGACCCCCAGCTGCTCCAGCATCAGGCGCCCCCCCGGGAGCACCAGCAATATCTTTTGCTGCATCAACGGCAGCATCACCCGCCGCACCAGCGGGTGTATCAGCGGCAGAGACATATGCCACCATGGCAATCAAGAAGAGTGCAAGAATAACAAACCGGTTGATGGCCATTTTATTTTCTTTATTTGAATCAAATGGAACGTGGGTTTTATTTATTTTCAGTATGATGATCGTGATGAGACAGAATGAAATATGATATGGGATTAATATAGCGGAAATGATCGAAATGGTTGTTATTGACCGTTGAATTCGGTTGTTTAATGGCTCTTTTATTTGTTATGTCTCTACACCACACAAATGTTAGAAGTTTTATTTTGGGTATATGTAGAAACTAAAAATAGATTTTTTAACTACAATTTTGTTTTTTTGGCAAGTGCATTTTAACGCCGGTATAATAATAGAATTGTGACAACTCTACAAAGTTGAATATATGACACAAGTTAATGGTGATGATAACATATGATGCTTATAGCTAGAAATGAGATGAAATTGATTGTGAAAACCAATAAGTATTACGTAGTCGGGGCAAGACACGCGTATTTCTTGCAGGTAGGAGGGGTTCAAGGGTACACCGTCGCCGTCTAGACGGGTACCTTCCATGGGTAGTGGTCACAAGTAATGGAATGCGGATAATGAAGATAAACTAGTCGTTGCTTTTTGGATTTTAAATTGGCCGTTTGAGAACTTTTTCAAAAAAAGACAATTTTCTACCCTACCCCAAAATACATCTTGCAAATCTAAATCTACCATAACTCGAGCCGGACAATGAGTAGTTTTATTTTATATCCAAGTATTTGTGTATGTTTATTATTTTGTGTTTTAAATATGTTATTTATTTTTAATTAAAAAATTAAATGGTTAAAGGTATTTGAATGGAGTGACACCACGAACAAATATACTTAAGGGTAGTTGAGGATAAAATTAAGGTGACAACGTAATATTGGTGGAATTTTAAGAGTATTTGAGGGTAGTTTAGGAGTGCCCCTACCACGCGTAGGTTTTGAGGTTTTGTGCGATTGAAGTTAATGAACTAACCGGTATATGCATATTTATCAGTTTTAAAGAAATAAATTATCATTCAAACATGTTAAAAAATTATGTCACTCGGATACACATATATATATATAACCATTTTCGGTAAACAAAGTTTGGGTTATGAGCTAGTTATCAATTTGTAAATAGGTTGTAGTCAGATTGTAAACGAGTTTAAACGAGACATTAACCTTTTGTCAGGTTGTAAACAAATTGTAATTAAGTTGTGAATGAATTAATGGGTCTTAATGATTGAAACTTAGCTTATAAGTTATAAATCTAGGATGTTAGACTTATTACATGTAGTAATTGCACTTTATGATTTATGGTTGTTATCAAATGGCATCTCACACACTCGTTTGCTTCTACTCTTAAATTTAAATTAATTCCTAATCAACTGTTATTTAAACCATGTTCTTCTTCACAAGATGCAAGTTTCTACCACTGAATCATAACTAGAATGACAACTTATGATTTACATACTATTGTTAAAATATAGTATTTTCACTAGGTCGTATAAGCTAAATATTTCATAGGGTTAGATCATTAATCTATTAGATCATCCAGATTCATAGATAAATATGTTTAGTTGGGAATGACATTTTATCCTTTAATCGATGCCGAAGGACGAACGAATTAAGACTTACTGACTTGGTTTACATATAAGATGAATATGCTCTTTTTTCCACATGACATGCGGATGTTAAGTTTGTTAAGAAAATTCCAAATAGATTTCACATCATCGAATCGTCATGTCACATCATTAATGGTAAACAAAGTCACTATTTTGTGTAACAAAGTAAACGTTATATAAAATTAATAGTATGGATTGTTTTGGTTAATGTATCGCACTCTGGATTATTAAAATCTAATTGGCTCTTTCATTTGACTCCTTGTATATACTTTTATATATTTATAGAATCTTTTGCAAACACGGAAAGGGTTATGAGGCGCTGGATTGAGACAGCGCTACCCATTCTTCTTCAGTCAGGATATGTCGCTTTTGGCCTACGTTGCGAGTCAAGATGGTCTTTAGTGGCCGTTGATGGGTCTGCACGCCTCTCTCCTAGGGTTTTCTTTCGATTTTATGTTGATTCGACGATGTTGGTTGTAAAGACCGTGGAGAGTGTAGGATCCCACCTAAGATTGCTTATATCTATTAATTCTTAGATTTTACTATTGCTTTATGCTTTTTACCTTTTGTTGGTGACTTCTTGTCATTGATTTTGTGTAGATGTGTCTAGGGCTATTGTGTTTTATTTGATACTACTAGAAGATTTTGCTTAATAATTTAAGGGCTGAAACTCTAATTCCTCATTTGGGGTTATTGAAGCTGTGTTTTGAAAATGGTCGATACTTATGCTACTGAGTCAATGATATTGACCCTTTATTCATTTGAGACTCATGGTTTACTTTGTTATTTGAGGGTTTTCCCAATAGTGTTTACTGGTTTCATCTGTCATTCTTCGTGATGTTGCTGGGTTAATGACGGGGATCATTGATTCATTGATGAAATTGTAATACCCAAACTTCTTATGGGATTTTCGTTTTGTAGTTGATTCGTAATTGTGTTGTTGTTGGGTCGATGATGAAGTTTCATTCATCCGTTAGTTGATTCGTAATTGTGTTGTTGGGTCAATTTTTCATGTTGGGTACTTTGTTAGGGATAAGGCATCCCTATTCCCCGCCATAGTAAAATCATGTTGATTTAATTTTGATATAATCAATTGTTTTAGACGATGATGAAATTAAATTTTTTGTGTTCATTGAGTTGACGTGGCAGTGTTATTATATACAACCATGACGAGCTACAATTTCCAAGTCTAACAACAATGTTTGCATCGTATGGGTACGATTTAATTTATTTAATCGATCTAGATTTGGTGTTATGACTCACGCAAGTAGCATATGGTTTGTCGGGCAAGAATGAAAAACAATCAACTGTGTTCATTGACTTACTGTGGCTATGTTATCATACGCAGCCACGATGATTTTACAATAACTCAATAAGGAGGAAACATGAACTCTTGGTTTCCGTTGCGACCACCAAACTTTTGGGTCTCTTTATTATACACGTGCTCTTTATATTAGATCTATATGATTTTGCAACTGTTTCTTTGAGCGCCCAATTGTGAGTATGGTGTGTGTTCGTTTCATTTTGGTCGCCAAAAAGATAATGTAGAGGCTATGATGATGAAATGAAAACACTTGAATTTGTTGCTTTGGCATTGCATTCAAATGTGGTTTGCTGCCACAAGTCAGGGCATCTAAGCCTCAAGTAAATATTTCATGATCTTTTTGTGAGACATAAAGTTTATCAATACTAAATTGTTATTTACGTCTATCTTTAAATATACACTTCAATAAGTATCTCAGTCTCGCTTATAGTGTGACATAATTATATCCTCATATCGAAACGATCATCATATGGAACAACGCTCTTAACCAAATGTTAAAGGAAAATCGTCGTGAAGCGCAGTGGATTACCCTAGTTTTATATTATTTTAGAATAACTTATATGTCCTATAATCCTACTTCTAAATATACACGTTTGTCTAATATAAACCTTGAACCCTTAACATTTTTCGCAGGAACGTATTTCCTACAAACTCGGCATTACTTGATATTGGCACATAATATGTTGCATCCTCTAAGACAAGAAGAGTTACTTCATTCGAATGAAATGACAGTTGACAACGACAGTAAAAGCTAAATGTGTCTTTGATTAAACTATTAATATGAAATGTTACCAACCAATAGGTTATTATTTAGATTATTAATAACCAATTTACATTAAATTAAAACAAATTAAGTTATAAATAGTACACAAGATATCCAGACAATCTCAAAACAGTTTATATCGATATATCAAAACACCATAAACACATACACCACACGATTTAAATGAAAATCAGCCTTAACCAATCTGGAGTCATATTAACCAACACACTTGCCAAATTTGGCAAGAAAGACGACAATTAAGCACAAAATCATGTTGATAATTAAACCTAACAAACGAACAGGAAGCGCGCGAGATAAAGTTATCTTCTTTAACAATGTTCTAAATACACAAGATTCGATATGAAACTACAAACAACTAGGATACATTCCCGGAAAACGTATGATGTACAAAAGGTTAGTACAAAAAATGCATGTCATGGTTAAGACTAAACTATGTTACAGTGTACGGCTAGAAAACATCAGCATACAAGCATGCAGAAAACCTTTTCGACTGCAGCCCTTCTAAAACACAGGGGCAACCGAAGAACACGAAGGCCTAAAACTAGCACGATCTACTTATTACATCCCCATTTTAGAGCTCACCGACAAAACACGAGCCTAAATGCTTCATGAATTACAATATACAACTATAGAGCGGGCCGCATACCCGATACTAGATTCTAAGAAAACATAAACAGAATACTGATACAAAAAATCAGAGATACTAAATGACTGCATGACAAAGTGGGGATGATGTTACAACACAGTATGATATACATGAAAATAAAAAGAAACAAATTTTGGTGCAGACCAGCAGTTGATGCAAAAATTAACTTAGCCAGTTTCATATAATCGAGTCAGCTTCGTCCAGGTCACAACTGTTTCCTGAATATGGTTAATGACAAAAGCATCAAAAGTTAAATATTATATATAGATACACGTATATGTATATATTTTAATCCACCAACCAACAAGAATCCTAAAATGATTATAATCACTACATAATGCAAACTTATTGTATAATCCACAATGCCATATACTTGTATTAGGATTGCTTACTAAAACCCCGTATCTGTTTATCGCATTTTGGAATAAGCAACTTCAAACTGCTTATATGAAACAACTTATTTCAGTAGCAGATTAACAGTTGGCATAAGCAATCCCAATTATCTTTGTTAAATAATATCAAAACACAATAAGCAGACAAGCAGTTATAGTACAACAATCCCAAACGCCCAACCCCCCCCCCCCCCCCCTTCTTTATTAAAAATCATCATATGCATCTACACCTAACTGTTAACACATACTGTATAGCTCAGCTATTACCAAAATAGAGAAAAAGAACAGTTTGAGTTCTCAAGTATCTCAAGTTCACATTCCCTAGGCTAATAAACGTCATGTGAGTATTGGTAACTAAAATAGCTAAAATTAACACACACAAATAACTATAAATGTATTACTGTTAGATTGGTTTTAACACAATAATTAAAGCATCGAAGTCTGTATAGATATATAATATAACCTACTTGTCGCTTTCAAAATTGTTAGGACTTACTTTTATGATCCGAAAAGCTGATTTTTGCATATAGTGGTTAATGGTAAACAGCAACAAGTTGAAGGATTGGTCAAACGTACTAGTTGATCACCGGTTAATCTGACCGCATGCGCCTCCGTTTCCCGTAATCCGCATCACGGGACCGGGACCGGTGATGGTGGTGGTCGTCTTCTGGAATGGCTCGGGACCGACTCCTGGACCGAGTTGAAGAGTGACCACCACGGTCCCAGTCATCCTCATAACCTGTGTTCCGGTCCTTTTGACGGTGGTGGTCCCGGTAACTGTCTTTTTCCTCTCGGTATTTGTAATCTTTATCATACCTGTCACGGTCCATCTGTTCCCGCTCATCACGATGCCTTTTTTCAGAATTTTCTGACCATTCACGGTCTTTTTCCCGAGAAACCACATTTGACCGGGTGGCAGTTACTTTTTCATGGCTGGCCTCACCGTCACCATACTCTGAGCCGCCATCCTCACCACCATAACTTGACTCTCGAGTTCTTTGGCCTTGACCTTGACCCTGACCATGGTCCTCCCCACCCCATCCCATACCAGTGTCACCCCACATACCCGCTTGTGGTCCCTCCATACCACCTCCACCCATCATCCCCATACCACCAGCACCACCCATCCCTCGGTTAAAAAAAGCAGGGTTCACGTGTGGTGCCACCCCGGCTAAGCCCATGGTATTAACCCCTGGAAACTGTGGCATCATACCAGGAAAACCAGTTCCTGGAAAACCACCATAACCTGCCCCACGACCCATATATGTCGGATCAAACCCACCACCCATCATACCTTGAGGATGCATAAACCCACCCGGGGGACCTCCAAAAGCGGGCCCACCATAACCACCGCCAGTAGGCCCGCTTCCAAACCCGGGTGTGTTCACATTCTTTGGCCCCATTCCTCCTCTACCTCTCATATTCCCACCACCTCGATTCATAGCCCCCTGCCCTCCACCTCTGCCCCAGTTACCCCGCCCATAATTTCGCCCTGCATCTCCACCAAAAAAGTTATTGCCACCGCCTCTTCCCGCCGCATCATTCACTGGCCTCCGCCCCGGTGTTCTGCCTGAGATTGAACCGATGGTCCTTGATTTTTATTACCATAAGAAGCACCCATTTGCCTTATAGTTTTGGGGAAGCAAACGCCACACACAAGGCCGCCCATTAAAAATGTAACCATTCATCCCCTCTTTACAAGCAGCAGCAGAAACTGAATCATAAAAGTCAACTTGACAATATCCCTTTGACTTTCCACTAGCGCGTTCATCAAAAAACTTAATTTCTTTGACCCTTCCATAATGAGATAAAACACTTTCCAGCTCAGCATCCGTTGTCCACCAGTGTAACTCGCCAACAAAAAGAGTGGTTGCACCATTTTCCACCGGTGGTCGAATTTGAGTCCCACCCATCTGATGACCTGGCATTGGAGGAACAATACCACCTGGACCAGGACCTGGATTTGAATTTAACATAGGTCCATGCTCATTTCTGATGGCCCCTGATACGGGTTCAACTAAAGGTTTTTGGGTCCCATGAAAACCCATATCGTTATTCACTTCAGGAACCATTCCTTTTAGCGAGAGGTCAACGGTCAACCCTTCTTTTTTCAAGCCAGTACTCGGATAAACAGTTTCAGGTGCAACACTGGGTATGTTTTTGTCCTGTGACACCATAGATTCGGGTTGGGCTTCGGGCGGAGCTTCCTGAAAATTTGGTTTTTGATCATGGAACTTTCCATTACCAACATTAACAGATGGTTGTGACTCATTCCGTTGCATTTGTAGGAAATTTTCACCAACATTAACATCATTGTACAGATCATCATATTCATCATCTTCACCGCCAATTTCATCGTCTGCAAGTGCAGGAATTGCTCCATCACCATGATATCGCATCTTTTGGGACCCACCTAATTCTTCATCTCCATAATCTAACTGCTCTTCAGCCATATAGCCAACACCCGTCTAGATTGACGAGTCAACAACAATTTACCTTAACCTGCATGATAATATGATATAATAGACAAAAAGATCAATAATTTATCCTAATAGACAAAATCGCATAGCAACATGATGACAGCCCAAACAAGGCCAAGATCTCTTTTTTAAAGTTAAACATATGCCTCTTGGAACAACTCATGACATCCATATAAACCATCAACATCCATATAAACAATAGCAAGCACAACTTGCAAGCTTAGATTATAAAACATTATGATGACCAAACTTAAAACACAGTGCATAGTTATTCTATTTTATTTTTTTGGGAAGAATATATAAAAAGGGTCACTACAGTTCCATGATCTATCACTTGCATATCTCAACAAAGATATAAGAATAGCATATTTAAACTTTAAATTACCACTATCCCAATATCCCATACATTCTTTTTATATACTAAGGTGGATTTTAGAAATTTAATTGCCCATTTTTTGATGATATACCAAAAAGTTAACAAACTGATAATTGATTCTGTAAGGAGAATTAAAACTCAAAGAATTCACTGATACAATTGGACCAATAGCCACTTGGTTCCTATGCTTTAAATCACAACAAATGAAATATCAATTTTGTGACTCGTTACCTTCCCTCGATCGATCCATTAAACTCTCAATCTTGACATTTTTTTTGTAGGAAAGTAGGAAACTACCAGAAAATGGCCAATTAAATTTTAAAACTGCTACAACTGGAAGTTCAACCAATGAAAGTTCACCATTAGCTTATCTATTTCACCTTCTTTCTCTGGAACAAAGAAATAATGCAATTCTACTAATAAAAGATACAAAACTGAACAACTTGTCTCTCTAATCAAAACCTAACACGATTTCTCCTAAGTTCAGTCTAACCTAATTATCCAAAACGATCAAGCGACGCAAAATATCATCATATCCAAATGGATCTAAGATCAAGAGATGCAAAATTGGTCTCTCTGATCACGATTGCCTTAGTTCAATCTAATCTAATTACATATAAAATCAAAAATCAAACAACAGATCCCCTACATAAACAGAAATATGATAGAACGAGCCTAATCTCCTCAAATCACAAGTAAAACAGCTACATAGCATCCAAATTTCAAATGATCAACAGCGAAAGAGCGTGAAACCAAAAAACAATCAGATCGAAGCTCGATCGATGCAAAAACGATAAGAAATTGAAAGAATTAACAGCAGAAATGGCGATTAAAAGGATGAAACGATGCATACCCGTTTTAGGAGATCGGAGTTGACACGAAATCTGTATCTCTGTGTGTGTATCTACACTCTGTCCTACAAAGCAAATTCACGATCTTATCTTTCTACAGCTTTGAATTTTGTTGATTATGATAATAAATGAGGAAGCCGTATACCTAATTTCTTATTATCCTTCCCCCTTTTCTTTCGTATCTTGTTAAATGTTAATGCTTTTGTTTATAACTTCTAGAACAGATATCATGAAAACTTATAAAATTTAAACCATGTTAGAGTAAAATAATTCTTTTTACTAAAGTAACATGTTTTTTTTAAACGTCTGGTTAGTGGTTAGTTGTTAATATCACCAAGTTAGTAATATTCACTAACGTCAAGGTTTGAACCTTGAATTTCCAAAAGAGACAAAAACTCTCATCTCCACTTTGACCACTAAACCAAAAGATTATTGACACTAAAGTAACATGTTACTTAAGAGACTTTAATAGTCCCATACAAACCAGTAGGATCATATAAAATACAGCTTACGTTAAACGTGTAGTTTTCAAAGATTTTTAAAACCAAAAACCATAAACGTACAATATAAAAACAAAACAAAAGAAGTAACGTTACTAAAAATTTTCTATGATTTAGGAGCTGTTTGGCAATATTTGAACTAGTAAGTGCTGAACCAGTAAGAAGGCTGACTGGTTAATAGACTCTGAACTAGTAAGTGTTGAACCGGGGGAGGTGATGGTCCGGCCGTGATGGTGAGCAGCATGGGTCGATGGGTCGATAGGAATGGGGGTCCATGGGTGGGTGGGAGCTTTTAACTTTGAGAGGTAAAGTTGTAAGAATTTTCATTCAGCATTCCTTTAAAGCTTAATCATTCAATGTTGAATGTTTCCATTAAAAGCATGTTTTTCTGAAACAAACACCCCTAACCTCTTACCGATTCAGAGGTAACATTTTAATGATTCATTAAGAGGCCATCAAACAGCCCATTGGACATTCTAATGAGTGCTTACATTATCTAGGAACATCAAAGGTTATCAAAGGTTATGAGAGACGCTCACAACCTTTGAATCCAACTTACACAACAAACTTAATAATATTTATTCTACTAGTTTGATGATTAGGTTAACTTACAAGAGTCAACAAATTTCATGACATCATAAGATAAAGAAACTATAGCCTATCAAGTAACATAGCATGTGATTGTCTTAACTTGTATGATTGTTAGAAGATGATATAAAACTGTCTAATAAACTAATACATTGCTGACATATTTTAAGAATTGCACATTAAGCCCTTGCAAATGATAATGATGTTGTTCATGTACAAGATGAAAATGTGATATTTTAGTAAGATGACCAAAAATTAATCTAAAACAACTTACATGTATCCTAACCTCTTTTCTATATTTCTAACATATCTTTAGCCATTCATAATATATTAATATTAAGTTTACTAACTTCTTCCAACCTCCTACTCAATGTCCTCAATAACTCAAACCTTAAATATAAACATATCATTTTTATCAGTTTATTTAGGGTGAAGTAAACCATTTTTACTAACTTCTGATATTTATTGATGGATTTAAAATTACATATTCACACTGATATTAAAATTTAAAGTTACTTTCCAAGAGCTCATTATTTGCTTTAACTTATAATCATAAGCATAAAACTCTTTAAACGAGTGATCCCAAACACCTTTATATGAAACCAACCTAAAACATATCAAAACAAACAAACAAACAAACAAACATACTCAATAATTCTCACTTATAGTAATGATTTGATAAAAAGAGTGTAAAATAGAGACGAGACACATCAAAATAAATATTCAGAAGAGGCTACTAAATGAACCGCTACTGCTAAACATTTTACCCCTCTATGATTTGATGATTTAGGCACTATATGCCTTGAAGCTCGTATACACATGTATTCAGGCTCCTAAACGTCTGCATACGACTTCCTATACACCCATGTAATAGGGAGCTACATTGAGTGAAATGCTTTCAGAAAACAAGATAAAGAATAGAATTTGAAAATTACTATAAAAATTCTTGATGACACCATTATCTGCTCAACTTGTGTCAATATGAGTTATGCATAAAGAAACAAGTATTTCACCAGGGCATCCTATAAAACAAAACCTATTTGCTTCTTAATGAAAGAATACAATAAAAATTTGTTTTTTTTCCTTACAAGAAATGAAACATCTAGTGTACATCTAATCTGCAAAATGTACACAAAACATGAAGAAAAAAACATATCCTGGATCAATACATTCCCTTGAAAACAGGATTTGTTCTGCATATGCTTGCCCCGTATTCCTCATACTCTGCTTTTGTATGGCAAGCCTGTTCATAAAATCATTAACCATTCAACAAATAACATAATAATAATAATATAAAAAAAAAAGAAAAGTCGTAAAGGTTTATGTCAGCCCGACCCATTTCCAGATAGAATTCTGATTTACCCATTTGCCTGTTACCCATAACCCACCCATCCACTTTGCCACCTCTAGACTAATATAAAGAGAAATACAACAAAACTAAATACCGTAAAAAATTCTGGTGTGGATGCAAGAACCGAGCCTCCAAACCACGCAGCATATCTCTGGATAGGATGGCTGACTACGTTGACTTCAACTGGCTGTGCCTGGAACCAAAATTAACAACAGTTTCTTCCTCATTTGTAATGAGATAATAGCTTCCGAATTATTTTTAATATTATATGATTATGGCCACTATGACAATGATTATGATCAAGATCATTATTATTATATTCATTACATATGTTCTTAATAATATTTATCTGATCAGCCACATTCAGGTTGACCCGAATTATGTAATCCTCTGCATGTAAATGAGTATGACTACAACAAGCAATCCCACAAGATTCTTTTCCTCAATTAGGCTGGATTGCTTTCTTTTGTTGTTTTCATCCAGAAACATTTCTTGTATATTTAAATTATACTCATTTAGAAGTGAAGTGCGTAATTCATAACCTAACTGATCAAATAAATAATAATTATAAAGATAACAATAGTAATCTATATAACAATGATTTTTACTGTAGTGAATAGTCATCATAATAATTTTGATATCTGTAAGGAAAAAAGGCAAATAAGGGGCCTTGAGAGTAAAGATCCCCATGTAGCCTATAGAAGCCATACGCTTTATCCACTATGCCATAAGATCTTTATGTTTCAAACTATAATTTTTAACATGTTTTATAATAAAATCAATTACTGTTCATTAGCAATCTTTCCATCAACATAAAAGCGAATTGCCAGATAAGCATGCTTACTTTTACTTCACCATTATGCCTCATGCTAGATGCATGAACCCGTGCATCGACAATCTTCTTTGTATCCCTTTGCAGCCTTCTCTGGAAATCTTTAAACATGGTTGATCCTCCGGACAACACTATATTCTGAAATAAAGCTCCAAAATGATTAAATTGATAGGTTTCTATGTAAATTTGTAATTATGATTTTCTTACTTCTGTATTAGTTGTACCTTATATAAAGCCCTTCTTGTGTCAATTGGTGCAGACTGAATACACTTGTCTATTACAGCAGGTAAAGGGGTTGTAAAGTCACTATTGTATATCTCAGGATTAAAAAATATCTGCATGAAAAAACTTAGCAAGTTATTTGGTATTAACAGTTGATATACAATAAAAACATTATTATGCAGTAGACCAGAAATCTACAATAATAAGTCAGAAAATATAAGGGTTTATTACACCAAAATGTAACTTACTTTCACCCTTTTCTCATTGTATGAAAGAAGAAATATCCTTTCCGTTGTATGTAACATTGGAGCTTTTTTTACCATTGTATGTAAGTAACTTTCTATCAGTGAAGGGGATGTGACACACCACCACATCATCAAAAAACAGGTGGCATGTCATTGTTTTACGTGTTATAGAAGTGTACTTGCATACGATGATAATAACTAAAAGTATGTTACATAAAACGGGAAAAGTATTCTTTAATACATACAATGACAAAAAGGTGAAAGTTGCATATTGGTGCTATTATTTGCAGGAAAAAATGTTTTCCTACTGTTGTGTGTAACATACTTTCAATTTTTTACCGTTGTATGCAAGCAACCTTCCAACCATGCAAAATGGTGGCATGACTCAACTCGTCATCAAAAGTGCCACGTTACCATTTACATGATATAAAAGGGTTACTTACATGCAATGGTAAAAGACTATAAAAAGTTACGTATTGGTGTAATTAACACGTGAAATAAGATTTTATTACATTAAAAAAGTGGCTTACTTTCATCTTTTTGCCATTTTATGTAAGAAACAATGTTTATGTTCCATTGTATGTAAGATACTTTAATTTTTGCTATTGCATGTAATCTTCTATAGCATTAAGATGGTCACATGACACATCGTCATGTCATACCTTCTATTGCTAGGAAAAGGGTGACGTGACAGGCCGCCATGTCATAAAAACTGGTGTCAAGTCACCACTTTATCAACTATATAACTATAAAAGGTAATTTACATGCAATGAAAAAAAAAAAAAAAAAAAAAAACCTAAAGGTATGTTGCACCAATGGGAAACAAATAATGTATTTCTTACATGCAATGACAAAAAGGTGAAAGTAAGTAACATTTTGGTGTGATTAACATGTGAAGGTAACAAAATAAAGAGGGGAACAAACCTCGGGACCAAGAAACCTTTCATAGCCAACATCACATGAATATGGTGCCCCAGTCTTTGGTTTAATACCTCGCCATTGTTTGATGTACTTGGATGGTTCCTTATCATGCTTATTGTACTCCTATATAATTAAAAGAAAAACAAAATTTGGTTTTAAGTTCAAAAAAACTTGATAACAAAAAGAATCAGGCCGTTATTGACTAGAGGTGAATATATGGGTGGATGGGAATTGGGACATGTTGCTAAGGGATCAAAGTGGGTCATGTTAGGCCTGAGCGTAAACAACGTTTAACCTTTTTTTGACTTTTAAAAACGATCGATGTGCTAAATATGACTAAAACTACGTATTACCAGAAAATCAAACTTCCAAACAAGTGATTAAGTGGGTTTTATACATTTAAAATTTTAATACACTTTAGATATTTTCAACATGTTCAACCTGCTCAGCCCGTTTCCTTTTTAGTTAAATCCTTTAGCCTAACCCATTTGAACCTTTAGAGATAAAGCATAAACCTAATAGATATGCTAACCATGAAAAAAGACACTCTTTTTCCCTTATCCCTTAGAGAGAAAACATGACCAAAATCCATGAGCGGGTTGGATGTGTTGGCTAAGAGGTCAGAGCGTACGTAACTAAGTCCAACAAAACATTATAACTTCAATAAACGATTGATGTGCCAAATATGGCTTATAAACTAAATTATTACAAAACAATCTGAACCTTTTTAGCACAACTAATATTGCAGGCTTTTATACATGTGAATACATTTTGGATGGCGTACCACGCACATGACCCATTCGACCCATTTCACTTCTAGTCAGATCCTTTAGCGATAGGGGAAAAAGAGGGAACCAAACAGACCCATTCATAAGTAAATGGGTCAAATCTGTCACTTTTAGAACACAAATGATAACTACCTTCACAATGTCAGAACTTGTGTAGCAATACGTCTCCTTAATCTTGCGAGCTACTTCAAATGAATCTTCGGGAGGAATGGGCTCCCCTCTTTCCTGGTAATTTCATGAGAAATATTAACTCAAAAAATATTAAACTGCAAAAGCCTAAAATGCTAACAAAAGTCAAAATCAACGTACGCGCATGAGTTGTTGAACGAAGAGAGTAACATCTTTTCCAGAAATCGGTATTGACTTAATGCTGCTACCAATAACATAACCTTCTGCAACAGGTACAACATGGGTGGACCCATCTCCAACATCTACCACAACACCTGTCATCTCACACTATGCAAGAGTATAGGTTAATGTAAAAGAAAAAAATTAAAAACAATACTACCATAAAATATTTATTATTTAATAAGATCTGGCTTTTCAAAAAGGGAGGTGATTTGTGCATCACCAAACAAAATATTTACACCACCACAACCTTTTAATTTCACAAATATGTCCTGCAATTACAAGAAAAGACTGAAGAAAGTGACAATAAAATTGTACTTCTAAAAGATTTTGGTGGTGTGTAGTGTGCTAACAAAAAAGTATAGACCTGCTATAAATGAAGAAAAAGAAAGGGGGGAAAAGCAAAAGCGGTGTAAAAGAATAGAGCTTCATTCATCCAGATTTGTAGAATGAAGAATAACTTATGTTCATACTCTCACCGTCCCAAATAACTGTCCTCAAACAAAAAAAAAATTTGAATTGAGATATGTAAAATTAATGCAGAAATCAGTTGGTAGAATGTTAATTTAACCCTCAATGCATTTAAGATACCAGTTGACCTGGTACGCTTGCAAGATTTGATGACAAGAGCAATTAAGGGCAATATGGGAAAACTGGTAAACTATAACTGTCCATTTTTGAAAGTGGACAACTATTTTGAGATAAATTAGTAGGAAAAAAATGGGTACGGAGGTCGTATCTAATTAGTAAGAACATGTGGTGTTTATATGGAAGTCCTAATTTGACCGACGAAGGGGTGTTTTGATTACTTTACGTGACAGTGCTTATTATTATTATTATTATTATTATTATTATTTTAAGTATCAAGCTGCTCACTGAAAAGATACCATTCAAACACTCCAAATTGCTTATCTGAATTTAAACAAACTGAAATAAGTAGATAATAAACAGTTAAAAAGGCAACCCGAAACACACTCTAAGTTGAACAAGGTCTACACCAAAGCAAAATGCTTTATAATGATGACTTATGGTTCTTGACTTCAAGGATATTTTATTACACGTTATTAAGTGAGAGATAAATAGATAATAGAGATTAAATAAAGAAAACATTCTAACAAAGACAACACTGAATGTTACAAGATTTAACACCAAATAAAAAAAATCAAGTTCAGATCAACAGTCTTGATGTTTCATTACAATGAATATTATGATGAAAAAGAGTATCAATTTTAAAAAGAAGAATATTTTCATTATTAGCATACAATACAAGCATACAAGCAATTAGGTAGTTCTGTGAGTTATTTAGTGTCATGCATGTTGGAGATTCGATCATCAAAACACACACACAATCACTGTAGAAAGTAAAATGAAGACAAGATTTACGTGGTAAATCTTGTCCACGGGCTGCAACTAGGGTAATTTTTTTATTACAATAAGGAATTACAAATACAAGCACGATATAAATAGGTACAAGATTAGGGTTACTAGCTTAGGCAACCAGAAAACAAAACACGCTAATAATAAAAGATTAGGGCTGGTCCCTGGCCACCCTTTGGTCGATCTCCATATAGGCCCAGACCCGGTTTTCTTGTGCCTTCAATAAAAAGAGCCTAATCAAGACTCTATAACCCAACAATACAGAACAAATATAAAATACAGTGTTCAGTCATTACTCTGGCTTTACTTTTGTCTTCCTACTAGTATTTTACATCAGCATAACAGTCATTATCTGTGAGAGGTAGGAACCAAACTTGTTACATGATCGTAGAAAGATGAGACAAACTCCGTAGTTTCTCAAAAGTCAAAACCACATACCAAATTCTTGAAGTCAAAACCACAAGGACCCTTCGCATAATTTGTTAATTGGCCTTCAACTAAGAGGGTTGCACAAATTTCCATTCTAATGCCTTCTAATTTATGCTTTTCCTTCCTACATAACCAAGTTTCAATGTCTCACTTTTTCATTTAATATATGGCATACCTTGAACTCTCAAGCCATTAATCACTTAAAACATAGATTTCCTAATTCTTGAAGTTATATAAGTGTTAACCAGCCATGCAACTTCTACATTCTTGTAACTTTATAAATCTGTCAAACTTAAATTGCATGTTCTGATGTTCATTGTTATCCTCCTCACAAATGTCTAAGGATAATCCTAATATCTTGAGTTTAGACTTAAGTAATTAGCATCAACATCAAAGAATCAAAATAAATGCACATCCCTTACAATAACACCAACAATAATCATAAAAAAACATACCTTAGATGTTGTGTACCCAGCAGCCAAAGCAAGTACCGGTTGCACTGCAATATAAAGCCCTGGAACATTAAATGTCTCGAACATAATCTCACCAGTATACTCTCGACTTTCTGGTGGAGTAAGTGGGCTTTCAGTCAACAAAAAGTAATGATCCTCTGGATCACACCGCAGGTAATTAAATATACACTGCTGCCAAAACCGTTCCATCGCATCCCAATTTTCCACCTGCCCGTGTTTGATTGGGTAGCTTAGATTGTAAGTACTACTAGTTCTTGATTTGGATAAAGCCTCTTCCCCAATAAAGAAATCAAGATCAGCCATCACACCAGCACTGTGTTGTGCGAGCCAGCTGCTACTTCCCTTACTAGAGCTACGCGTGGGCTGAGTTATAAACGACTCGTTGACTGCAACCACAGTTGGAGCGATAAAACAGGGCTCCACGTTGCCCGCAAAGCCCATTTTAGTATACCTGTAGTACCACCATAGATTACACAAATCAATTTTAGTCACATAAACAAGCAGGTAATCCATAAAAAGTTAGTGCATAAAAAATGTCTTCTTTGGGAAATTTTTATCAAACAGGTGGTGTGCAGAGTTATAAACATACCAAATTAATGAATATGTTTAGGATTTTTATCAAACAAATGATGATCAATAAGAATAATGATTGATGCATCGTATGAAATGAAACAAAATCACATAAGCCAGAATTACCCGGTGCCATTGTCAATTACTACAGCAGGACGAGATGTAGAAGGATCCATGATGAGAGAGTGCGCAAAGAAGAAAACCAACGATGTTCTTGAAGTAAAAGTGGATCTGCAATTGAGATCCGATGTGGGGTTTTAAGGAGGAAGTGATCATGATCGATGGGGGAAACCGATCGATAACGAGAACGTCGAACGTAAGCAAAAGCGGCAATTCAACAAACGGTACCGACGATGATTGATGTCGTTAATGGGTGTAGCTCCATCCATTTGATTTCATCGGCAGATAGAGTGCAATCCTGTCATAATCATGGGGAAGAAACAGTAATTCGCCATCATTGCGATGTAAATCCACTAACCCACTATCTTTTTCCCCAAATCGGCACCTTTCTTGACGATGTGTGGATCAAATCATGCCCCTTGATTTCTATTCTTTGATGTACGTAGGTGTGTGATCGTATGGAGATCGGTAGGCTGAATTAGAGGTTGATGTAAGTTGGATCCGATAAGTGTTTGAGACGAGATCAGATCACACGAATGCCCCTTTTGCTCGTTGTTCCGGTGAGATTAGGTTAACCCGCAAATCTGATGGGCCACTCTCGGGACTCCGTACTATAATATTAAGGAAATTTAAGAAAATTAGTTTTCGAAGAAATTATCATTTGCATCCCTGCCATTTGGCCGTTAACCACTTGCATTTCTGTAGTTTTAAAATTGTCATCCACGTTTCATTTTTATTTTCAATTGAGTTCAACACACTAACACCGTTAGATTTTTCCGTTAATTTTTATAAAATGACAAAAATACCCTTATTTATTAAACAAAATACCCTCATCCACACATCACCCCTTTTATCTTCTCTCTCTATCTCTCTCTCTTTTTTCTCCCTTTCTATGTCCACCACCATTACCACCGCAATCACTACAGTCGCCGTACCACCGTCGTCACCACACCACCGTCGACGTCGCCGCACCACCATCGCCACCTCCACGACCAGAACAACCACCGCCACCCCTATCTCTTCTCTTCTCTTCTCTTCTTTGTGTGTGTGTGACCAGTACTCCACAACCACCAAGATGTGAAATTGATGTTTTAAGATAAACAGATCTAGTGGTGGAAGGGTGAAACATGGTGGTACCCAAGGGTGTTTTGGCAAAAATCGCAGATCTAGTAGTGATGGGCGGCTATTGTGGTGGAGATAGGGGTTTTGGTGGCTGTGATGGGTGGTTGTGATGGGGTCTGCAGTGGTGGTGATAGTGGTTACGGTTGTGATAATGGGTGTCTGCGGTAGTGGTAGTGATGGGGGTTGCGGTGGTGGTGATGGGTGGTTATGGTGATGGGTGGTTGTGGTGGTGATGGTGATGGGTGGCTGCGGTGGTAATGGTGGTGGTGGGGGTTGCGGTGGTAGTGATGGGTGGTTGTAGTGGTGATGGTGATGGGTGGTTGTGAAGGTGGTGATGGTGATGGGTGGCTGTGAAGGTGTGATGGGTGGCTACGGTGGTGGTGGTGATGGGGGCTGCGGTGGTGGTGGTGATGGGTGCTGCGGTGGTGGTGATGGGTGGCTACGGTGATGGGTGGCTGTAGTGGTGATGGTGATGGGTGGATGTGAAGGTGGTGATGGATGGCTGTAAAGGTGGTGATGGTGATGGGTGGTTGTGAAGGTGGTGATGGGTGGCTGCGGTGGTGGTGATGGGTGGTTGCGGTGGTGGTGATGGGGGTTGCGGTGGTGGTGATGGGGCTACGGTGGTGGTGATGGGGTTGTGGAGGTGGTGATGAGGACTACAATGGTGGTGATGGGGACTACAGTGGTGGTGATGGAGACTGCGATGGCAGTGATGGGTGGCTGTGAAGGTTG
The DNA here is from genome assembly GCA_025506505.1 of Flaveria sonorensis. NCBI lineage: Eukaryota > Viridiplantae > Streptophyta > Magnoliopsida > Asterales > Asteraceae > Flaveria > Flaveria sonorensis. The sequence goes on from CM046434.1 coordinate 1,083,934, forward strand.
TGATGGGTGGTTGTCATAGTGGTGATGGGAATTATGGTGGTGGTGGTGATGAGGGCTGTGAAGGTGATGATGGGCGTTTGTTATGGTGGTGATGAAGGGTAGTTTAGTCTTTTCAACAATAATTTTAACATAAAAACTAACGGTGTCAGTTATCTTACTCAAATGGAAATAAAAATAAAACGACAAAGACTCAAATGTAAATAAAATGAAACGTCAGGGAGCGAATGACAATTTTGACACTGCAGGGATGCAAGTGGTTAAAATATTCAAACGTTAGTGATACAAATGTTAATTTACTCGTTAGTTTTTTTTTATAACATTACAAAGTTCTAAAGTAATACAACTCAGTGATACCAACAAATAACCATTAACTTGACGGAAAAAAATAATACAAAGCTCTAAATTTTAAACTCTGCCAATAATAATATTTGCTCCTAATTTGAGTGATAATGATTATAATATTTACTTTAGTTGGTAAGGAAAAATCTAAGTAATATAATTATATTATGTCAGTAATACGTGTATTACACTGATTTAATAAATAAAATATCAAACTCTTAGTACGAAATTTTATGAAATATTAAATGATATTTCCATATAAGATATGTTTGAAAATACATAACGACTTTAATTAATAAAACAATTTTATTATTTTTTATTTTTATTTTTAATTTTTCCAATAAAAAATTGTTTTCTAATATTTTGTTTAAAACAAACCGTTTTTAAAATTTTCATTTTTTTAAATTCTCCTTATCATTACTTCGAATTTTAAATATTTTTGTTTTTAAAATATCTTTATTTCTTAAAACACAGATTTTTAAAATAATTCATATTTTAAAAAAAGTTTGATATTTAAAAAAAAAATATTTCTTTCGAATTACATTCATAAAAAAATCTCTTTATATCTTTCTTAGTTTATAAAAAGTATAATAATATTATTACCAATTAATATAACTATTTAATAGGAGATGGACGGAAACAATAGATTTAAGAGATCTAGAATTATATATGTTCCCAAAATCTTTTTATTATCAGCACAGATAAATTATACCGTATATTAAAGTATAACTTGTTCTCGTAAATTTCCGTTCGATTAAGGCGAAATCTACACTCAATTTTGTTTATATATTTTACATTTTGTTATAAATATTTGGGTATTCAGGGCATCTCGGGTACCGTTTTTGGTTTCATCAAGTCCATTGGCAAAAACCGCCGCCAGCCCATTGATTTCCCCCATCAGTTTGTCATTTTTTGGCTTATGCTAATCGAGTACAGTTTAAACTTTTTACCATTTTAGAATGGTTATTTGATTGTCAAATGACAAATCAGAAAGACTGCAATAAGCTATTTTACGCATCAAACGAATACTATTCGTCTTAACATGAAAACCATATTATGATTTTGCCCCCACTAAATCCTTGTTTAAACTGTATAAATATATTTAATGATACAAACGTTTAAAATAAATGCATTTTAATTTATAAACTATTTAAGTAAAACCTAAAATTATTAGAGATGAATATATGTAAGAAATAAACAACGTGGCAAATTTTGACGGTCTTTACCTCTATGTTCGTATGTATATTTAAAATGATTGTTATAAAGGTCATGAAACGCAAAATTACATATTTAATTTTTCTTTGAAATTGTGGACATCATTTCTTGTTAGAATCCAATGAGGGACAATTGTCCAAAATGTTGGACAATGATTGAAAAAATCAAATAAAAAGTATATGAATGCAATTATGATAGTTTACAATCACACATATAGAACGTACAAATGAATACATCCAACAAGATACATAGGTGAATGTTTCCTATAACTTGAGGATGTATTATTTCATTGTTTTAAAGCTTGTAAATTTTAATGGTACGTAAATATTAATTTTCTTTTATTTGTTTGTGTTGACAGATGTAGTTTATCTAATGCTAATGAAACATGTTTATAATTAGAATGCTTTTTTTGTGACCAATCATGTTTATTTTTTTTGCCTGCAGTAGTAATATTTTAGTAAATTCATACAAATTTTAGTTGGGTGAGTAAAAATAAATTCATGAACTTCTTACAGACAAATAAAATAATACTGGTTGGCATTAGAGATCAAGTGTTATAAATGGTATCATAGTCGTATTGTGTTGTTCAGGATGATGGACAAAACCTCATTGAGTATGATGAGTCCTTAGGGGTGCTAGAACGACAAATCCCACATCATTGTGGATGGCAGGACAAAACTTAACGAGTGCGATGCATCCAAAATAAGGTGTTTGTAATTTTCTAAATAAACCTCGCATCATAGAGATGTTGGGTTCATAAAAAATATCATATGTCTTGAATTACTATCAACGTGTTTTGAGCACAATGGATTTTACAAAAGAAAAACTCCATGATTAAACGTGCTTGAGTGGTAATAATTACAGGATAAGTGACGTTATAAAAGGTTTTCACTCGGACAACTAACAACAATCTCATGAGTTTCTTATTGGCAAAACATACAATATTATATGTTATAGGAGATCTAATGTTTTAGTTTATCTTAAGGCTCTCTGGCACAAGAATGATGGAAAATTTTATGAAATATCAAAGCTATTGATACATATTTTATAAGGGCCGTCACAATCTCCCCTACATAAACTCGTGATGTTTTTGGAGTGCCTTGCTCATATTATTACTTTACTTCTTCCATAGCTCCCCTTACGTGTGCAATGGATTCTTCTTTACCATATTCCAGCCTTGTTTACGCCTTGTACGGCTGTACGCCTTTTAACCTTGTGGCTACTTTTAGGTACAAGTCGCTTGGTAAGGTCTCTAGTATTGCGCCTATGCACTCTTTAAGGAATCCTTTGGTCTCCCTTTACGTCTTCATGTTTTTCTACCCTTTTGATTGCCTCTGCTTTCCACTTGTAAAAATCAACATCAAGTATTATGACCACTATTATTTGTACGTTACTTTATGAATCCCAATTCAACATCATTGTGGGATACACATGTGTCGCTTAGGGTTTGGTTTGGACCTTAACTGAACCAAAATCTTAATCTCTGGTTGTTGGATTCTAGAAGCTGATTAGTTTATGTTGCAAAACAGTTTAATTATTAAGATCAATTTGAGTATGGTTAATTACCAAAAAATAGGCTAAATGATTTATTTTCTTAAGTGTGTACGTTTTTCACTATTCTGGTATCTCAACCATGTGGCAAAATTTGAATGATGATAACGTTTTTGGTTTCACACAATAAGTGTATCCTTTTATGGAATTTGTTTATGAACTCCTTTTTGCGTTACGAGGCTTGACAATGGAAGAGTTTTATGTGTCTTTTCCCTCTTTCTTTTCCCACCATCCCAATCGAGAATGTACACGCTTCCTTTCCGCAATTAATGCTGACTAGGAGCTTTACAAAGGAAGCAATCCCCTTGTTCTCGCTTTATAAAGAAACCGGTCACCTTGTTTTCGGTTTCCAAAGGACGTGGTCACCTTGTTTTCACTAATCTCCTAGTGATAGTGATACTTTCTTTCATGACTCACTATAACTTGCAGTGATGCCTCTTAAAAATCTCAAGTGCTAATGGCAATAAGCCAATATTCATATACAACGCAAATGAAAGAGCGAGACGTAGAAAAATTGAAGCATACATTTTTCTTTTTTGCCATTTGATCTTTGATATCGATCTTCTTTTTTCAAACGATGTTTGTATACGACGAAACTAGAGAAAGATATGTTCAAAACAACATTAAACAATGCCTTAAGAAAAAATGACGTGAAAGATTGTGCGAGTCTTATATATATAATTACAATGCTTGAAAAACCCCGAGAGGTGGACTGACCATACGACGATCGTTATCTATGCTAGTTTAGCTTTTCTATTTTTTTTTTTCATATACTGCGTTTTGAGTATTTAGGAGGGCTAAGAAGTCATATGTATTGAAAAAAAAGTATTTTCAAAAATAGTAAAGTTTACTATTTGAATTTTTAAAGCAACAAAAAGTATCTTCCATTTTTTACACGATTTAGTCTTTTGCGTTTTTTATTCAACATTCTTATGGTAGACATATTTACGTTTGTAGATTACATTCATAAACCATATCAAAAAATCAAAATCTTATTAATCTTGAACTATTTGATTAAAATATTAATTATTGAGATTTAGTTTTGACTTCTACTTATTTTTTTATTAAAAAATAACTTATAAAAGATACTTTTTGTTTGAAAATACATTATACTGGATTAATCATTTAAATTTCAATATTTGTCTTTAAATATCTCTTAATTCGAACATGTTATTCCTCGACTTACCCGTCATAACAACAAATGTCGAGAGTTGCTTTTCGACAATGAAACATGTGAAATCTAATTTGCTTAATTGGTTTGATGATGAAAATTTGAGCGATAATTGTATTTTTAATATTGAAAAATATTTGTTTATAAATGCTTTTATAAATGATGTAATGACTACATTTCAAGAAATGAAAAACCGTCAAGAGCAATTATAAGAATCGTAGATTTATATTGTGCATTAAAAGAAAATTGTTTGATGCATATTAATTTGATTTGATTTTTTAAATTGTGACCCGTCCTGAAATAGATTGAAAATTTTAACATTTAGTGGTTGACAAACAACCATCCAAGCAGGCCCCTTCAAAATTTTCCCACCCACATGGAAAAAAATTATGGGTTCGTCATGCCTAAAACACAACATAAATACGGCATGAAAATAGTTATATTTTAAAGTTTAATATCTGACCCGTTTAGTAAACAGGTTGTGTTTACATTAACATGCTTAATTTGTTTAATTACAATATCTTGTTCAAATTGTCTTTTTTAATCCGTTTGATCAAAGATGTAAACCCTTTGAATCATTTAATATACCAACCCATTAAACCATTTAACATATTTATTACAACTTGCCAGCTTACTTAACTGTAGATAATTTGGTTAAATAAACGAGTCATATTCGGGTTAATGATTTTAAGCGTCTTTCATTCGATCTAGTTGGCACAATTATTCATACGAGGTCGTGTTTGATTTCAATGACTTAACCTAAGAATCCAACATAATAGTCCCTCATAATAGAACATAAATAAGTAGATTCGTAACCGCATTAAACATAATAACCGAACAAATTAATCTAGCCAAAATAGAAACCGACGGGTTGGTTTTAAAAATACGGGGATACAGTTCGCCGGTTCACGAACTTGCTCCATATCCTCCATGTGGTGCTGCCCACCAGGTCCCCCGCAAATTTCTCCATTCTTTCAATGAACACCGATAAATTTCTCTCATCATCTCGCTCTCATAACCTTTAACAATAACGTTTGTCCTTACAAATTGCTTTCTTGCTTTCCTCCTTCACATCAACCGCAGTGACCTCTCACGTGAGTTGATAATCGCCAATAACACACCATTTTTTTTATTTAGAATCACATAAAATAAAAGAAAAAAAAATAAAATCAATTTAATTTAAAAAAACAAATAAAAGAAAACACTCTAAATATCCTTGAAGTAGCTTGAACTCTTGAAGAACCCAATGGACAAAGCCCCCCATGCGTAGGTTAGCTGTACGCTCGATCATGACGCCTATAACTGAATTACAAACCACGCATATACACCCTTCAATGCGCCTCTTGCTTAACCTACGCCCTCTGACACAACACACCTTCTCACACACCACAAACGCCCAAAAACACACACTAGTTTCACTTGCAGAAGCAGAAGCAGCACCAGTGACATTAATGCAATCGATCTCTTCTCTCCACTCATACATCTTTATCGTCGTTGTCTGCAAGCTTAATTGCACTGTACCTACACCTACACCTTCTCTCTGATCCACATTTCACTATACAAATCATACTATATGTCACACCATTATTGCAAAATCTCCGGTTGTTTCATCGCCGTTGGTTGTGTATCGACCTCCGATCTGCTCCCGAACAGGCATCGTTCAGAGATCGTCGATTTTGGCGCTTTGAGGTAAGCATTTCGTTTGATTTGATTGATTTTGTTGAAATTAGGTTAGGAACAGATGAATCCGTTGTGTTGTATTGCTCCGGTGTCGATCGAGAAGGATCGGACAGATTCGCCGTTGTCCGGTGTTGAGAAGCGTCAGTCGGAGTGTCAGTTAGGGCTCGAGAGTTCAGCGAGGAGTGTGAGACCGGCGAGTTTCTCGGCGCAGGTGTCGTCGGTCGGTACGGAGTCGGAGAATGTGGTTCATGAGATCGAGGATTGCGAGATTGAAGTGAGGGAGAAGGATTCGTCGGTTTCGGTTTCGGTTTCGAAACCGGTGGTTTTTGGAGGGAATGGTGGTGGTGTTGTGGCTGGGATACTGTACAAATGGGTGAACTATGGTAAAGGATGGAGATCGAGGTGGTTTACGTTGGAGGATGGTGTGTTGTCTTACTACAAAACTCATGGACCTGATAAGATCGTGATCAGTCCGGGGAGTGAGAAAGGGTTTAAGGTCATTGGAGATGAATCGATCAGGTACATGAGGAAATGCAGCAATGGTAGCAGTCACAATCGATATGGACCGAAACAATGGAAGCCGTATGGGGAGATACATTTGAAGGTATGCACGTTTTTATTTGATTTTACCTCAATTGCTAATTCATCATTCATGTGGATTTTGCATTTCATAGATTCATATGAATAAAACGACTGTTTATGGCTATAATCTACAATGTAGCAAGATTGAATACAAAATTATTAATCTAACAATTATAGTTCTTAAGATGCAAAGAGAAGGATGAAAACCAATTTCCATTATAGCTACTGCAATAGTTAGGTTGCAATGAATGGACTAGTACATGGTTAACTTTTTGTGAAATTGTTGGTGGTAACCTTTAAGCTTACGTGTTTTTGTGATTTTTTACTATGCATTTGGTTCCATTAAAACGTAGACAGCAGGACATATGGTTAGGTGGCATTGTTTGATTTTTGTTGTTTGGACTTTATGAAAACCTGAAGATTCTTTGATAGACATGTCATTTAATTGATGGGCCTGACCTCTGAAACAAAGTTTTGTACTTTAAGCACAATAGATAAGGCCTAACGGTTTTGTTTTCATATTCTTTGTTGTTTTGCTTTGTTGTTTTGCTTTGCTGAATGTAAGAAGTTTTCATATTCTTTGTTGTTTTGCTTTGCTGAATGTAAGAAGTTCGTTAAATGATTTTTCCAAATGGGATGGCTTCTATATGCTGACCAGACATAATAAAGTTTATTTGCTAATTTTTCTGGCAATACTTGAAGTTGTATTACTAGAATTAGATAACCTGCATTGTAGAAAATACGTGCTCAGATTTCTGTTTTGCGAAGCAGAGGGGGGAAATAGATGAATATGCATATATGTGATTTATATGAGCACCATTAGGAACCCAATAGAAAGCTAAATCATAGTCATCATCCTGTAATCTGATTTTTGGATCACAAGATCTGAAAATCTGAATTAACTTCTATGAACTGCATGAAATTTACTGTGATCATATTTTGATTGGAGATGCTTTTTTTCCTTGTAATGACATCAACATTTCATAAGGGCTAACTACAAGAAAAATAGAATCAAACTTTACATTTTTTTCTGATTTTAGCTGTCAACTTTAGATTCTGCAGAAAACAGAAGCCAACTTACATTCTTCTTACCAGATTTAGCAACCAACCTCATTTTAACAGATTTTACCTGTAACTTGGTGATGTTTCACTGGTTGGTGCCATGTCAGCCGCCACATTAGATGCCACATGTGCAAGAAATTATGTGAATCTTAAGTTCAAAAAGTTATTAACTAGTTAGAAAAAATATTCTTTTTCAAAATCGTTAAATTTAAGATAATTATTAAATGTCAAATAAGATACCGTTTGGCACACACAAACACACAAAACCGTTTCCCGCGGCTTGAAGTAGCAACCTTACCACATGCTACAAGACTCGCTCTTTAAGATGCCATGTCAAAGCTATTTTAAAGAAAAACCTTTCCTCCATTTGCTGTTGCTGCAGATCTACAATTGGTACTGAAGTATACCTTGGTTCCTAAATATAGTATAAAATGCAAGTTGATTTCCACTTTACACCTGATTTAAAGTTGGTTGCTAAAATCAGGAAAAAGTGTAATGTTTGTTTATTCTCTGTGCAACTTGCCATTTTGTCACTCTGTTTTCTAAATATATACCTACAGGTGTCATCTGTAAGAGCAAGCAAGTCAGACGACAAAAGACTATCTATATTTTCTGGAACAAAAACTCTTCATTTAAGGTGCATATCTAGAGAAGATAGAGCTGCATGGATCGAGTCTCTTTTAGCTGCTAAGGATAAATTCCCAAGATTATCTACAGGGGATCTTGTTCTTGTTCCTTCAGAAGAATTGGTTTTTTCAACCGAGAAATTACGGTCCCGATTATCACAAGAAGGAATGGCAGAGGAAGTAATAAAAGATTGTGAATCGATTATGCTGGGTGAACTTACCGCCCTGCAAAATCAAATGAAGGCTCTTCAACTCAAACATATAGTCCTACTAGACACATTAAGACAATTAGAGGTACGAATATGGATCTGGATGGTGTTTGGTATGTAGGAATGGAATGTACTATTACAAGGAATATAAAATGTGTCTATTAACCACATAAGAACGTAACAGACCATTCTATAAAGAATGTGGTTCCTTCCATTCTAAAGGGTGTTTTTCCTCATTCCTTCAAGGGGTGAAATGAATTTTTTTTAACTAAACTAATGTTTTCCTCAAGAAGTCATTATTACCTTTCTTACTTAAAAAAATAAAACTTCGGTAAAGTATTTTGTATTTGTATAACTAAAATGTATATTATTGAAATAATCTCATCTGAAGCTTTCTTGATCTTTTTTATGTTTGCTTTAGTTTTTTGAAAGAATATTTTTCCATGTATATTTTCTATAATTTATGTAATAAATAGAAGTAAATTTTGACATCTGGATATTTATATAACATGAAAAGTTGGGATGCAAAATAATTTTTATATATTAAAATATAGCAATAAAAGAAATATATATATTTTTTCTGTAACATGTTTGTCTAGAGATAATTTGAACAAGAAAATGTCAAAAAGAAACTTAAAATACATGTCAAACAATAAGACTTGAGTAACTCTTTCCATAACCCACGGTAAACCAAACATGGAATGGATCATTACATTCTGTCACCCACAGTATTAATTTGTTCATTCTGTTCTGTCCTACCAAACAGACCCTTAATATTGCAAGCCGGTTCATGAAAGATGAATGTCAGAAAATCTTGGATTGATTTGCTTCATTCCATTCTTCATGAAAGATGAATGCCAGAAAATCTTGGATTGAAAGATGAATGTCTGAAAATCTTTGATTGATTGCTTTGAGCTTTTGATTTGCAGACAGAGAAAATTGAGCTGGAAACAACTGTGGTAGATGAAACAAAAGAGAGGGATTCTTCTTGCGGGCAAGATAGAAGATTCAGTGGTAATTTGAATTTTTATGTGTTCATCTTCTCATTAACTAGGTTATAGATACACATGTTCTACAATTGACCTTAGTAAGCTTTCTGCTGAATCTACTGATGACCTTAGTAAGCCTTGTGCTGAATGTCAACAAAAAATAACTAAAATGCAAGCAGGTCAAATGGGTAAATGACGAAAAGCAAAAAAGAGAAAGAAACCGGGTCAAACTAGTTAGCATCTGTCAGCTTAAAATTATATCATTCTTTATGTCTAGCCTCTTACCTAAGAACCCCGACCAAACATTGTTTATCTGCAACCAAAAAGACAATTCAATATTGTACATTGAATACAGTTTAAGATACTAGTTGAGTAATTGACTTGAAAAACTTGCAATGTTTAATAATGAGGGGAAAATGGAAAACTGAAAATAATATTTATCCAATTGTAAAACTCGACAATCATTTTGGAACAAGTTAAATAGAAACATTAATTTTGGGACTGAAGGAGTAATAGAAAAGAAAAGAAAGAAGAAAGGTTGTATGTTATAAAATCATCTCTCAACTCTTGATGGTACATATACTTTTCTTTTTCTTGCACAGATTTCTATTCCATTTTGTCAGAAGGCAGTGGAACTGACTCAGATGCCGACAACGAAAGCCGATATGGAGTAGACATTGAATCAGATGAAGAAAACGGGACTTTTTTTGACACAAATGAATTCATGTCAGCTGATGTTTTAAGATGTGCCTCTTATAGAAGTAGAGAAAATTCAGGAAGTTATGGTACAAATTCTTTATCGAATGAAAAGGACCCTTTCTTATCGAGTCGTGCTGGAACTGAAATTAATTTGATTCAGTACCCTCATATTACAAGAAGGGACAGTTTACCTGAACCAAAGGAAAAAGAAAAACCAGTTGGGTTATGGTCTATTATTAAAGATAACATTGGAAAGGATTTATCTGGTGTTTGTCTCCCTGTCTATTTTAATGAACCACTTTCTTCATTGCAAAAATGCTTTGAGGATTTGGAATATTCTTGTTTGGTCGATCGAGCATTGGAATGGGGAAAGCAGGTCAGGTACTCAAGCTATGTTTATGATAATTTGCTAATTCTTTTTAATGCTCTGGTTGGCATGTCATGAATCAAAGTAGGAATGGTCTTTTTTCTATCTGAATGAAGAAAAGTCGTTTCTTTTGCCTTAAGGGATGGATGTGATTCCTACCACTTTCCTGATTTTCATTGCAGTGCCATAAGCTGTTATTTCCTATTCTGCATACAATTGAAAGAAAATTGACAACATAACCTTTTTAATATGCAATCTTCAATGATACCGAAACCTCCAGAATTATCAATACTTTATTTAAATTATGTGAAAAAACCACTGAAAACTATTTTATAGATATATGACTGAAGTTTTTACACATCACATTTTTAAATATGTTATAAAAAGAATAATAAAAAAACAATAGTACCTTGGCATATTGCAAATAGAATTAAATTTTGTTTAAATAAAAAGCACTTTTAGTTTTGTTTATCCATTCATCTGTAAAAGCATGCCAAACAATGTATGATAGGTCAACCAAATATGAGGGAATGTAAAGGCTCATTTCTTTACCTTGGTCACTCTATTCTCTTGTTCATTCCATTCCTGTGTCACATGCGATAGTTTTCTTGGACATAACATATTTTATAGCTTGTATTTTGGAATTCAACTGACAGCAAACTTATATTCATGCAGGGGAATGATTTGATGAGAATATTAAGCATTGCAGCTTTTGCTGTTTCTGGTTATGCATCGACAGAAGGTCGACAATGCAAACCCTTCAATCCTCTTTTAGGGGAGACCTATGAAGCAGATTATCCAGATAAGGGCCTTCGTTTCTTTTCAGAAAAGGTAAATATTTGGTTGAAAACACTATATACGGTTGATATTAGAGAAAGGGATGATGTATATGGAGGCCACCCAAGTATCAACTTATTTCATGTAGGCCACTCTTATATTGAAGCTCTTTATAATTACCTAAGTATCCTGTATTGTTTATACTAAATCTGGCCAAAAATATTACTAATGGCGAAATGCCCATAAGATTCTGAAAGGACAAATAAAGTAGTCTTTACGTACTTGGGTAGTTTTTATATATAGTGACCTTAAGCCTTTAATGGGAAAAGTTGTATAGGTGGATGGCCACTTCATTTTCCCTTTAAAGAGATATTTAATCATATCTAAATGAAGTCGAGGGATTTATGTGCGAATTTAGCAAACGCCCGTAGGGTTTTCTTATCAATTGCCTTTTAATGTTTGATTTAGTAATGTTTTTGCATTTTATAGGTGAGTCACCACCCTATGATTGTTGCCTGTCACTGTGAAGGCAGAGGTTGGAAATTTTGGGCAGATTCCAATCTTAAGGGAAAATTTTGGGGGCGTTCTATACAACTAGATCCTGTGGGTGTCCTTAAACTGCAGTTTGAAGATGGTGAAACATTTCAATGGAGTAAAGTAACAACCTCTATATACAATATTATTCTTGGTAAAATTTACTGTGATCATTATGGTACAATGAGAATCACAGGTAGCGGTAAATATTCTTGCAAACTCAAGTTCAAGGAGCAATCAATTATAGACAGAAATCCACATCAGGTAGTAATAACTTTTTAATCTCTGTCAAATGGGTCCGGACTGTTGGGTAACAGGTCAAATGGGTCCGGGTAAAAACAGTAATCTTTTAACACGGGTTGAGAGGGGGGTGACGGGTTGGACAGACCCATAGATGCTTTTCTTTAAAAGTTACAAACACTTGATATATTAAACAGGAATACACAAACTGTATTTAGAGGCCTAACAAGTGACATTTTAATCCTGGTTAATACTCAAATGGATCGGTGTCGAAATTGGTAACTTTTTAACACCGGTCTAGATGGGTCTGGTTGGACTGACCCACCTACACTTTAAATGAAGTTTATGAGTAATTAATATATTGAATAAGGATATGAAAACTACATTATTAAGAAATTAATCCTCTTTTTAAAAGAGATGATATATAAACAATCAAAATTATATGTACTTAACAAGATTGCGAACTTTAACTTGTGATAGAGTTCCAAAGATATTTTCTTGCAACACTTCCCTCCAATAACAAAATCATTTTACACAGGTTCATGGGTTTGTGCTTGACAATACAACACGAGAAAAGGTAGCAATGTTAATAGGAAAATGGGATGAAGCCATGTACTATGTGTTAGGAGATCCAACAACTAAACCTAAAGGATACGATCCCATGACAGAAGCCGTGTTACTATGGGAAAGAGATAAATCTGCTACTAAAACAAGATATAATCTCACACCATTTGCAATATCTTTGAATGAAATTAAACCGGGTTTGAGGGAGAAACTGCCACCAACTGACTCTAGGCTTAGACCAGACCAACGACACTTGGAAAACGGTGAATATGAGCTGGCGAATAAAGAGAAACTAAGACTTGAGCAGTTACAGAGACAGGTATGTTTTTAGTTTTATGTAGCAGAGGTAAAGCCTGGTCCAAATCGTTACTAGACCAAACTGAGACCGGTTATGAATGGTTCTTTTCATGGTATAAAAAGATTCGGTCTTTGGTCCACTCTTGTTCGGTCAAAAATAGAATTTTTTTCTTTAAATAGAATTTTCTTCTTTATTTCAATGAAATGACCTGTTAGGCGAAATGTTATATACAGTTGTTGAACCTGAAAATAAAGTGGCACATTTGTACTTGAGACTTAGATCCCGGTTATTCATATATGTGAACAGGCAAGAAAACTGCAAGAAAGAGGATGGAAACCGAGGTGGTTTGAAAAAGACGAAGATGGTTGTTTCCGTTACGTAGGCGGATACTGGGAAACAAGAGAAAAGAAAGATTGGAAGGGGATTCCAGATATATTTGGGCAGAATGTTGTTCATGCAGATGAAGAAGAAGAAAACCAAGAGTGAGTGATCTTTCAAGGTATTTAAACAAACATTCTGTTTTGACTGAAGGGGGGGGGGGGTCATCTATCAAGTATATAATTCCTTAAGAAGCCTATAAATAAAGGGTGATCATGATGTTTGCGACCGTTGGTTGTCATATCTTTTCTTAATGATTTTGATTCCCCGTCGATTGCATCAGTGAATTCAATTTCTTATATTCTTGTTTGTTCCTGGTATTGGCATTTAGATGAAAACAGTGATGTTTTGTGTCTTTTAGTTTGGTCGTTTAAGCATGACTGAAAAAAATTAGAGAAAATGGACAGTCTTTATTGTTCGTCTTTGCCTAGTCATACTGCCAAACTAGAAGTACATACATAAATGAACCTTACGAAAATATTTACCTATGGCATTTTAGGCATGGTCAAATCTTACAACTTTTGTTTACATGAGATGTACTACCTTATAAGAAATACCTGACTTTAAATATCATCTAACACGTTTAGAACACATTGTTTGAGGCTAAGAAGAAAATTCCACAGATAACTAGATAGGCATGTGTTTGTGTGGGATGATCCCAAGATGAGTGACCTTTTTGATAGCATTTACCTGAACAATGAGAAGTTTATAAATTTCTTATGAACAAAGTGGTGAATAACAGTTGATATAAAGACTATAATAATGAACAACCCTTGGTTCATGTAAACTTTCTTTGTGTTTATTTATTTATTTTTTTTGAACGGCAAATGTACGACTTTGCTTCGAAGGATAGGTGTTATCTTAATCGGGTCCATCTATCCGTTTTCTAGTCGGGATCACACTCCAACCCCTTCAGGAGTAAACCCATTACTAGAAAAACCTTTTGGTTAGAATGAGATTTGAATCCACGACCTCTTAATATTTACATGTTATGAGCATCTCATCTTAACCAGTTGGGCTAAGGATTTGGTTTCTTTGTGTTTATATTTTACATAAAAAATGCATTACTTCACATTAAATGGTATTTTGGAAGTTCATTCATTTATAAACATGGTTTAATGATAATAATAAGGCTAGTTTATGCAGTGATCCTGGAAATTGATAAAGGTATATTGTATATAAACAAATTTTGTTGTATATTATTTTATTCATTTTTATGATAATAAGTTGTTTTCATCTTATAAGACAAAATTGTGGTCATCAAACTATTGATGACCGTTCTTGAAGGTGGTGTTAGTCTACTTTACAAATTGCTAGGAAACATGAACACAGATTCTAAATATACAAGCCAACCCACGAAACCTTTTGCATTACCTACTCACCAATACATACCAACCGACCAATACCCACGTAAAAAGACACGGTCATCTAGAGACATAAATGGTGCACCGGCTAGTGTGTATGCGAGACTGCGAGTTGCAACCATGAGCCCTTGTTACAAGGGCAAGGATGCAGAACGGTCTGTCTTAGGGAATCAATATCTCTAGTTATGGTTGTATGCGTTTTTTTAAGAGATTGTGTTTGTAGCACTCATATTATCCATATCCGAGTTTCAGGTTGTTAAAACCTACAATAAATGAGATGGCCGGTTGTGCATGCTACATTGTTGCAACAGACTTGCGAGACCACACAAAATTGTAAAAGGGAGATGAATTGTACGCAAAACTTAATCCTATACAAGATGAAAAAATTCAATTTCAATTTTGTTGTGTACAGATCACCTCCCACATAACTCCAAGGCCAGAATAAAAATTGTTGAGAATTGAGATAATTTTTTTCTTACACGTAGTACAAGCCATAAGGTGGCATCTTGTAACAGAACTTTTCTAAAATGAGATATAAAATCAGGATTAAGTATAGCAATTTTCTTATCATTTTTTTGTTATAATATATAGTCATGTATTTTTTGTCATCGCATATAATATTATCATTTTTCTCATGGTATAATGAACCAATTGTTGATGGCACAAAGCAATTATTAGTGAATATAAACTTAAACCAACAACAATCATAGGTGTCTTCTTCATATAGAAGTTATATCCTGCTAAAAACTCAGGCAAATCAAACAATTTGAGGGGAGCATTATAAATGTAATGCAGATAATGGCACATTAATCATGCAATTAGGTAAAATTAAGCAAGTGGGTCTCTTTCTTTGTTTTCTTGTATCAACTGTTCCCTAACTCTCCTGATCTCTGCTTCCTTCTCCATTCTTTCTTTCTGTGCACGTATACAAACAATATACACAAAAATAAATATCATGCTGCTTTACAAAAATTATGTTAAATTAACAATTAAACTTATCACCTTGTTTTCACATGTATCAAAGAATCCTTCCAGTTTCATAAAAGGTAATAATACATAGAAATGGTGAAATTGATGGGTAGGATAGTTAAGTAACCGCCTAACGGGTTTGGATCAGAATGGATAAATATCTGGGATCATGTTAAACAAGTTGGGGTAACCCGAAACATTTTCTAGCCAAGTTTGTTAAAATTTGTATGCATAGAACATCAACGTTCTTTCACTTTTGTTTCACTTTAGAGATTGTACTCTTTTTGTACATTTGACTTGTTAAAAGATGACCCACACCAACAAAAACTTCTACAACAAGCCCATGTAATAACGCAAACCGTACAACAAGTCCACATAATAACCCGAACTGGACAAAAAACCAACTTTTGCTGGCTCAAGTATACGATAAAATACAATGATTATCTAACAGAAACAAAAGTGAAAGTACATTGTTATTTTAGCAAACAAACATTTTTAAACATATAGTTAGCAACTTAGCATGCATTGTCATGTTTGATTATAAACATGATGACATTTCCAATATAATCAAATTTTAAATAAATTACCCTTTATCCATGTTAAATACAATCTGAGCAACTTTCAACCTGTTTTTTTTATTATACTCATATGAAGCTTAGCAAGTCATTAATAAGTACATGGGCCAAACTTAATGCCGGATTTCAAATTCCATTAAAGTTCAAAGAAATTACAATCTTGAGGTTGACAAGCAGACCCCTTTAGACGTCATAGCTCAAAGTTGATTAAAGGTTCAAAGAAGACTAGTGTTTGTGGTAAAAATAACACACATACTTTTCATTAGAAAAATATGATACTAAACGATTGTACTATGTCTACACATTCACATGCTACAAAATACTACACGCATTGGACAGAAATGATTAAATGGTTTTAGCTTATCATGCAACCATTGCAACAAATATGTTCATATTCATTAGGGTTACATGACTCACATATCATATCTCATGAAGTGTTTGGGAATTGGGACTGCTTATTATACTGCTTCTTGCATTTTGACATAAGCAGTTTGGAATAAGATACTTCAAAGTTCAAACTTCTTATTCAACCCAACTTATTTCAGTCACAAACAACCAAATAAGCAGTTAAAATAATAAGTCCAAATGCCCTCAAAACAACTTCCTGTTGTATCATAACACAATAAGCAAATAAACAGTTTCAACAATCAGTCCCAAAGACCACCCAAAAAAAATGCATCCCAATCAAGATGCAAGTTAAAGAACAATGCAGAAGAAAGTAGATTAATTATAAGTTCCACTCACACTGACCACTATCTATATATTCCAGTAGATATTTTCCAATGCTATAGCTCAAGTATCTGGCTTAACAACTAACAAAGGAAAAAAACTGTAATCTAATTGTTTAAGCCCCAGAAACAAGACAAAATGATAAATATCATCTTATCTAAGCTATTCAGATCAATCTAATTAATCAGAATACTGTTTGACCCCAATTCTAGGTCTTTCAAATTGTAGGGCAACTTTGTAAGTATTTTAAAATGATTTTGCTCCAATCCATGGAGTTACCACCAATTTCAATCCCCAATCTGAAATTCGAACATTCAAGCTGTCCAGTCAATTCCTATTTTTGATGTTTAGCAATCAGATTCCAATCTCAAATTCAATTAATAACATCGATGTTTATCAATCGAACAGTTTATTCATCTAACCGAAAACACAAGAAACTATAGGCAAACTATAACATCGGAACCCTAATTTCGAAACTCATGCAAATCAAAATCAATCAACAGAATCACATAGCTAGATACGTGCATAAACTGATAGATTTAAGACAATTGAAAAATTGTGAAACCTTTTCGTCCTGGTGAAGAGCGATCCAAACATGAACCTTATCCATTGATTGCCAAAACACAAAAGCTCCAAGTGACATACCAAAGAATGTCGTCATGTTAACCATTTTCACTTCACTGGTGTTGATGATGATGATGAATATTATTATTATTATTCTTCTTCGATCTGATTGAGCTCTGCTAATTGGATATGTGAATTGATTTTTAGCCCTAAATTTCTATCCATGTGAAAAACGTCCTCGCAACGCATATACGACGTCGTAACACCAAAATAAAATAATGTTTCGAGTTAAGTTCGATTGTACTACTAGACACATATTTGTTAAAAATAATCAATTTTCTTCGATAGTGCAAAAAGTTTCATTAATTGTTTACTTTATTTAAAATAATTAGACTTTTGTAGTGAAATTAAAATAACATAAGAAATTTTTTAAGATAAATTGATTTTTTTTAATTTTTTGAAATAATATGATTATTTTAGTCAAATCTTAAGAATATAAATTTATAATAATAAGCTATATGAAATGTATTCGGGAAAACATTGTAGAAGAATAGCATTTGGTGGTTTTGTTTCTCCGGATGAGAACATTTCCTTTCAGATCTGAAGATCGGAAAAAAACCCGGACCAGAAATATTTACTAGTACTTGCCGATTGAAATAATGCATAAGAAGTGGGAGAATATTAATTTGAGGAAAACCAAACAGATACGAGACCGTTTAAAACAGTGATAAATTAAGTTCGAGGAACATTGTGGAAATTGCGCATTAGAAAGTGCATATTGGTGATAGTATAGAAAAAAAAAGGAATTTAATGTTAACATGATAGTGGTTTTTCCTCACACTTTTATACTATTAAAAAATACATATTAGTTGAACTATAATACATTTAAAGTAAGTATAATATCTAATAACTTAACTAAAATTAAAATATGTCGACTTAAAAGCAAAAGAAATTGAAAGTTGCCAGCTGGTTAAATTAAATATATATTTGTTTTATTACGTATAGGATAAATTTAAAAATTGAGCAATATTATCCTATATGAATTTTTTGTATAATATGATAACAATGTGATAAAGATATTGCAAATAAACTTATAGTACACTATCAAATTAATAATATAATAATATAATTGAGTAGAAATAATACAGTTTGCTTAGCTGATATATAACAGTATTTTGAAAATAGAAAAAAAGTAACTCTTAGTTTTATTGGTTTAATTTTTGAATAATATGATAACATTGTGATAAAGATATTGCAAATAAACTTATAGTACACTATCAAATTAATAATATATTAAGTACAAATAATACGGTTTGCTTAGCCGATATATAACAGTGTTTTGAAAATGAAAAAAAGGTAACTCTTAGTTTTATTGGCTTAATTGGCCTTTGTGGTTTAAAATACACATCAGTTAGCAGGATGAGTATTGATTGCTTCAATTTAGGGTTAAAAAGATCATATTCGTTGCCAGATTAAACCTGACATAAAGCAAACATGACACTAACCCAAACTCATGTCAAGCACATAAACGTGAATGGTACACACGTTTTCGTGGATCAACATAGTTTAGTGTCAATGCTTTATTCTACTTTTTTTTAGTATTAAAACATGAAAATTACATAATCACAACCAATAGTACTAATGTATATAAAATAAACTATATTTAAACTATAAAAGTCGAATGTTTATTTATCTTTTGCCAAATGTTTATTTCTCTTTTATCTTTTAAGTTTAGCATAAATCCAGTCATAGTAAATTATGACATAAAATATTTTTTTAAGATTTAAAATAAACAAGTTAAACGAGTCAACTTACAAACAAAGTAGCATGACATGAATATATCTCGTTTAGACAATTTACGGGTTCACACCCTTAGTTTTCACCGGTTTACTTAGTTCACTTCAAACCGATCAACCGGTTCATATAGTAACATAAAAACCAATCAACTAACTAATTATTTAATAATCAGTACATCAAAAAATTAAATTAAATTGAAATATCACTTTCTAAGAAAGATTTAGTATGCAAAAAGTTCGTCATTTCACACTCCATGCCTTAAATTATGATAAAATCTAGTGTTGTCGTTTTATCAACATCTTCTTAATTTATTTATCATGACATCACAATTATTAAAAATGAAACGATGCTATCAATCCTCTTTAAGTTTATTAAATAGAAAAGTTTAAGAAGATAACACAATAACGAATGGACAATATATTAATAATCTAAATTGTATTCATTCATCCATGACCAACATTTTTAGTATTACTTACCAAAAAAAAATCAATTCTCCCTGCTTGATTGCATTAATAATGTTTCTCTCTATCCGTGGGTAGTGTCATTACATGGACGACATTATACTTTATCATTATAGTGCATTCACTCAGGCGATGCGACGTGTGTCACCGAGTCTCTTGAAGATCGTAATGCAATTGACCTGTTATAAACACTGATTATATATGGATATTATTATTATTATTGTTATTATTATTATTATTATAACTCTATAAATATTTAGTAGTTATTTACTTATTTATTTAAATAAGATTGTACTTAATTTAAATAATATTTAGTTATAAAAATATAAATAGTAAATGTAAATTAAATTTTAATTTAAATTTTAATAAATAAGATGATACTTAATTTTATAAATTAAATAATCAGTATGCATTAAGTAATGTATTAATTAGAAAAAGTTTATTAAATAGGGGCAATTAGGAGCCATTACATAACACACATGTACCTTGTGCTTAAAAGTTTGTTTTAGGTGTCTTAAAATTTGAGCAAAATTAAATTTGTGTCATTTTCAAATGCTTTATATAATAGTATAGATATCTGTAACACAATACAAATATAATAATTTCTTTTTTATTGTCTAATAATATGTAGTATTTTTGATGATATGTTGTTTAATCGGTTTTATTAAACATGTTACAATAGTTTTTATATAAAGTAAGCTAACATGTTTATGAAATCAAGTTGGTACGGGTCAAACTTTCCTGTAATTAAGGTTAGTTCAGGTGTAATGCATTCACGGATAGAGTGAAAACATTATCAGACAACTAAAACAAGACAATTGTCCTCTACCTTATGTAGTTACGTATGCTGTTTGACTGTACCCGTGCTCTAACATATGTCACCATCTATATGATAAAATGATGAATTAAAAACAAAATAAAAAAAAGACATTGACCTTAAGAAAAAACAAATTAGTATCAAATTAACGCTCTTGCCGTCTTGCGTGTTTTCATATGTATAAATCAATATTATTGAGAATTAAACATGGCAAGTTGGAACACTAGTGGCACTTTTGAATTGAAATGAATACTAAATGAAATTAGTAGACTTTAATGTACTTTTGAATTGAATATGGCAAGTTGTAAGACTTTAATTACTAGCACATGAATATTACAATTTATTATGTAACCTTTTTAAGAAAGACTTCTCACTCCACACCTCTTAGGTCACGTTTGATTCATAGAATTCTCAAGAATTGGAATTAGTTGGTTAACGGATGAAATTAGAATTAAAAACTTTTCTTATATCTATTGTAAGGGCATAAATAGAATAAAATGGTTAAGTTTTGAAATTTAGTATGACTTTTCATATGGATGTCTTAATACATATGTAAAATTATCATTCTGTCATTCTTTCATTTTTATTATAAAAATATAGATAAATATCAGAATTACTAAACTCATAATATACCGCTCTAAAATATTAGTATTATAGTTATTATAAATATGAAGATATATAGAAGTTATATACTTAAATATTTAAATAAAATAATATATAATTTAAATAGTATTTAGTTATAAAAATATAATTAGTAAATGTAAATTTAAATGTCAATTTATAGTATCATAAATAAAATAAAATTTAATGAAGTGAATTATAATATTATATTATTTAATAATGTATTAATCATATTTACTAAATACATGAAAGACAAGTACAAAAATGTTAAGGTATATAAAATTTAATTGATAAATTTATCATATTATCCCTAAAGTGTCGTAGAATCTTAATCAATTCCCTTCTTATGTGTCTTACACTACTCAATACTTTATACATGTTGCTTCAAAACTTGTATGCTTGACAAAATTAAATCTCTATCCAAAAAGATGTATTATATAGTAGTATAAATATAAGTATTTAAACAAATAATACTTAATTTAAATAGTATTTAGTTATAAAAATATGATTAGTAACTAAAAATTTAAATGTCAATTTATATTTTTATAAATAAAATAAAATTCAATGAAGTTAATTAAATAATATCATATTATTAAATAATGTATTAATAATATGTATTAAATAATACAATAATTACAAGAAGTTAATTAAATGAGGGCAAAAGTAAAACCATTATATAAAATACTTGTACTCTATGCTTAAAATGTTGTATAGTGTATTACACTTTGAATAAAATTACCATCTTATCCTTGTAATATGTATTATATAGTAGTATAGATAAACTGAAATTACTTGTTTTTTAATAATAATCATTGTTTGTAATAATAATAATAATAATCATAAATTACTTCTTTTTTACTTCTATTTTGTCTAGTCACCACCTACGAGCACCAATGTATCTATACTTATTAATAAAAAATAACTTTAGTGTCACGTGACATTCTCTTAAATCTTTATTTTTTTTAATTCTCGTCTAAATATGTATCTGTTCTTAATGTTAGTTTAGATTCATTTAGAGACATTTGGGGAAATTTTAAAAATTTAACCCTAAATTAGAGGTTATCTTTTTTTGAAAATAAAATCAAACCCGATGATTCTTCTTTCTTCAAATAATTCATCTATAAAAATTGCAGATCACTTTTAAATCCATAAAATGCTCGGTTTATATTCGAATCATGACAAAAATTACGTGATTTCTTCATCGAACCTCTTCAATTCGAAAAAATTCATGGGTATCTTTCTTTGGAAATGAAATCATACCCGATTTTATAACACACAAATTGAATAAATAAAATATCAAATAGTTTGTATAAAATTTTAGAAAATATAAAACAATATTTTCATATAAAATATGATTAAATTAAATATGTAAATATTTCAAGTAAAACAACGATAATATCTTTTTAAACTTTCGTTGATGAAATTGTTTTTTTAACTGTTTCTTAAAAAATAATTTCATTTTGTTTAAAAAATCATCCTTAAAAATCTTTAAAAAATAGTATACGTTTGGAACACTCGCAATTTGTCTTTATAAACTCTGATGATAGCGTCTTCGACAGACTTTATCAACGTTATCATTTTCGCTTTGGTTTCTTCAAGTTTTCTTCAAGAAAACGTATTTATTTTTTGTTATATTTGAGCTTTCATCCTCTGCGACTGTGTTTTTGGATTGATATTATTTTTCTTTTATTTTTTTGATTTGAAGGTGATCTGATTCGACAATCCATCTTTGAAGAGGTATTACATGCTTCTGATTTTTAAACTTCTTTATTTCTTTTTATGTATACTGCCATATTATTATTACGTTTGATTGGAATTCTTTTCATATGTGCAAATTGTTTTGATGCATCTGTAGTTGAGCAAATGATGGTGAATTTGTTTTGAAACTCTATCTTAGCTTTCTAGGTAATCTATTCAACACGTTTTGAAACTCTATATCTTGAAACGGTTATAAGATGTTGTTTTGTTCATCACTTAATATTTGATTATATGATATTAAGCTATAAAAGAATTGAATGATTAGTGTCATTTGTTTACTCTGCTTAGGGTTAAAATATTATCTTATATGTTTCCTAACATTTACTTTAAATTATTGTGGTTTTTTGTTGTGTTTGTATCGTTTTACCTTACTATGATTTAACATTTAGTTTAAATTATTGTGGTTTTTAGTTTTGTTTGTATCATTTTACCTTACCATGAACATCAATGAAGCATCTTCTTTGACTTTCCACTTAGTCATACATAATAGGGTGTTTAGATGTTTACTTTATCTGAGTTGTATCGTAATTGTTTAGTTATATGCAAGTGTCAAGTTATCGTTCCTTTAGCTATATATTACTTGTGACAACCGGCAAATTTCAAATCAATACCGACCCCGATCTAGTCATAATTGCACATATCATGCTTGATTTTCAATTTTGTTCAATTTATTGAAATCATTTCATTCATTGCAAAATTTCATGCATAACATTTCATGCATCGGTGATTCGGCGTAATTACCAGTCTTACACGCGATACAACCGGCACACACGAGCGTTGGTGATAATTAATATATACATACTAGTAAATACTTTAAAGTGTTTCAAAGTATTTTATATTCCAAATTAAATACATTGAAAAAGTTAAACTTATAAATAAACCTAATCGCGTAACTTGATATTTTACCCGGAACGAATCATTTTAACGCAACTACTAGATACGTGACGTATCACTAATATATATGCAATATTGAAATATTTAATATTATATAAGTTTTTATAATATTTTGAGGTGTCCTAAAAAGTAAAAAAAAAAGTAAAAAAAAAGTAAAAATGTAAAAATATGTAAAAATACCAAAAGTACAATAAATACCACCCAAATACCCAATACTACATAAAAATTCAAAAACCAAACCCCAATCCACTTCCTTGGCCGTCCCCTTCCTAAGCCCCCCCACCCCCTCCTCTTTTCCGAGAAACCTTGGAAATATTGTTGACTTTGCCAAATCCAACACTTACCCTTTTTATGAATCTCCTTTTGGGTTGATTAAAGTAATTTGAACTTACTACTACTTTTGGCTACCACCTTTCTTAATCTCATTGTGCAAGGTTTTGAAAATCATCCTACTTGAAATCTCCAACTCAAACCATAAAGTGTAAGGTTATAAAGGAATGTCCAACATAACAAATTACCATCACCCCCCAACAGTCATCTCTCTCCCTCTTCCTTCAAAATTTCATCCAACACCCCATCACCATCACTCCATTTGAGTTCCAACTCTTTCTCTACAAATATTGGGTGATTCAAGTGCTATAATTGAAGACCAAGTGATTTTTGAATATTTCAAGCATCCTACAACATCTTCTCCACATTCCCTTGCTTGATTCTTAGTTCAAGGGATCAAGTTCTTTTTCTTTGCATTTCAAGATCATCTTCTCCTTCTCCTTGCTTGTTTAAGGTTAGGACTTTGTTCCTAATCTTCTATACATCACCATGATGTGTCCATGTTCACTAACTCATCGAAAGGTGCTCTAGCAAAGTTTAAAATGTAACAAAACATGTAAAAACATTTTCTGGCAGATTCATGTTCTGTGTTTTAGACACCATAACTCGGCCTAAACACGACCAAATGAACCGTTTCTTGAGCCTAACATTAACCTTAGAATGTCTAGTTCCCAACGCATCCAACCTTGAAATTTTTAGATGAGTATAACCCATCCAAAACGTACAAATATGATTAAGGTGTTGAATCTGAGTTTTTGGCAGATTAGATAGGGCAGAAATATTGAGGCATAAGTTATGCTTAAAGTAATCAAATGGATTCTTTCTTTTTATGGTAACTTAGCTTAAGATGTTAGGTTTAAAAGTACTATAGGCTCTATTTGTAAAAGTATGGTTTGACCTCTCAAAAAGATAAAATCCATGGACATGCACAGGAAAATGCTGCACTGACATCTGTTGTCTCATGACCAATTTCGAGGCACTTAATTAGTTATATATTACAAGATATACCTTTTTGGAAACCTAAGACATAAATATAAATGTGGTAAAAATTTCAGATTTTATAAAAATTCTTTGGACCATGAAAAGGGGATGACAACTTGGCCTAAAAATCCTCCTGTTTCTGTCAAATGTCTACATTTATATAAAGTAAGCTTTTGAAGGTATTTGGTAAAAAACTCATGCACATGGAAAGTATAATTTCATTATACTTAATATAAAACCCATACAAAACATTATGTTTTTTTTAAGAAGATAATTATGAAGACAATAATCTAAATAAAACATTAACGGCTCAACGTGTCTAACTAGTCAAGTGACGTTTTCAAAACTAACTTTGTGGATGAGTTATGCACGACCATCTAGGGTTAGTAACCATGACCTCATGAATATATTGTGATGTTGTTTAGGAGATTCCTAGACCGATTATACGTACGGACTATTACTAGTATTCAGGCGTGTATTACAGGTGAGTTTCACGACCCCATTTTTACTTAATTTCATTTTGGGGGGAGATTACATACAAATTACTATTTTCATGGACACAATTACTTGTCAATGGTTTCACATGTTATATAATTTGTTACTTACCGTATGAAGTCCCTTGTTATCGGACCGTTAGTTTATTTCTCAAAGCAAGGTAATCATGGATAGTACTATTGGGTTTGACTACCCCCACCCAGGTTAATTACCCTAACCTTGACTGGAGGTCTAAACGGGTGCATTATTAGCCTGTTCACCCCTATGCTTACGGTAGGCATGGGTAGGGGCCATCTATTACAGTTACAGTCTAGCTTCGGTTGCGATGCTTATATAATGTTGTAGTATTGTTTGATCGACAATCAAATCATAGAAAGACTTGTGGTCCATTACACTGTTTACTATTATTTAAAAACCTATGAACTCACCAACTTTATGTTGACATATTTTTTGTGCATGTTTTCTCAGGTATTTGATCATTGCATCAAGTTAAGCTAGTATGAAGCACATCGCATTTAGGACCAATCTCTTTTGGAATTTATCTCTATATTTGTCGAATTTGGAAAACGACTTGCATTAATTCCTTTGCTTCCGCATTTGACTCTGAAAACAATTATGTACTTTAAACCTATTTGCAACGTATGTTTTACTGAATCATGTAGTGGTTGATCAATGACTATGATTCAATGATGATCACGCCCGGCGGGAAACCACCGTGGATTTGGGGGCGTGACAGATTGGTATCAGAGCCATTGGTTATAGGGAATTAGGTTGCATCTAGTGGACCTAGACTATAACCATGGTTCATTGCATCACCTTAGCATTTTATACATTCACGTAACTTACGATTATTGTATTGATGTGTTGTCTTGTCATAGATATGTCATCCGCATCCCGACCTATCTACGTGTTCGACTCTGACGAGGAGTACGAGCCCACATCACCAGCATCGTCTGCAGGATCCACACCTGCCCCTCTGAACCCTACACACGACGATTTGACCCAGCCGACTATTTCCACCGCAATAGAGACTCCTACTCCTACTTCTGATCCCGCTCCTTCTGACCCTGCCCCTATCCCTGCTCACGATACCACGGGAGGCTTGCCCGAAGACCATGACTATGGGTTACCCCCTCCTCCTCCGAGCATGGTTTGGTGGATACCCAAACATTCGCCCCACGCCGCACTACCCTATGAGCTTATTCTAGGGTGCGTTCGTCGTATTGGCCCCGACATGCCAATGACCATCCCAGCGAGCGAGGCTCATTACTACCTTGGTACGATAGTCGGACCCCGTCACACCACCACCAACCCACAGCCAGCTGACCCTCTTCTCGAGCCAGTAGACCTTACTCCCGAGCCTGCTGATCCTGTCCCATTGTCCGACGACACTGAGCGAGTGGATTTGGATTCTGAGTCCATCGACTCCATCTCCCAGACCGCTGATACCGAGCCTGTAGGTCCCGACTCGAAGCCTGCTGACTCTACCTCCCAGCCTACTGATCCCATTCCCCAGGCTGCTGACCAGTCCGTTGATCCCACTCCCCCGCCTGCCGACGCTGATACTCTAGACCCACCCCTGATCCTACTGTTATTGCCCCTGTATCCGCTATTCCCGAGACAGTGGCTACAGATACCCACCGTGACGTCGATCCGACGTTACCACCACCATCATACCGCAGATATCGGACCCATCCTGGCGGTGCACTTCATGCACACACACCAGGAAGCGGGTTCGCATCCCGATCTGCCCTACTACACCAATTCGTGATCGTACCCCCGAGCCTGCGCCTAAAAGGCGCAAAGTGGATAGTCGTCGATGGGACTGGATGCCCAGCTGCTTGAGTGAGTGGCAGGACATGGAGGGAATACCTTCCACCTACGAGATAGGTGAGTCATCTGATGCACCACACCCGACACCTCTCACCCGAGAGCCTGTGGAGCGCACAGTACCATTGCTCGTGGCACGTGCTGCGAGGCACGACCATCAGATCAGGGAGTTACAGGAGGAGATTGCTGGACTTCCACAGACTACTGATAAGGAGGAGATTGAAGGTCGATTGCTAGCTATTGAGGAGGACAGGTACCTGGATGACCAGGCATTACACACGATGCATGACAGGATTACTGGCGTGCAGCGTGAGATGGCGGAGTTAACTCAGGGGATGGATGCTATAGAGCAGAGAGCGATGATGGCCGAGCAGCGCGTAGCGGTGGCATA
This sequence comes from Flaveria sonorensis, assembly GCA_025506505.1. NCBI lineage: Eukaryota > Viridiplantae > Streptophyta > Magnoliopsida > Asterales > Asteraceae > Flaveria > Flaveria sonorensis. The sequence goes on from CM046434.1 coordinate 1,111,791, forward strand.
GGAAAGAGTGATTACACTAGAGGGACACCTGGAGTCATCCACCACCCTGGCAGCTGTATGTGTACTGATAGCTATGGCTGCAGTGCAAACGGGCGTAATTACTCGTTCATTTCCTTGATTGCCTATCGTGAGCGGGCTGTGCTCACGTAATATTTGGAAATTAACTTCGTTGTAAGAGCTTGTACTCTTAAAATACTTTGTAACTCGCACAATTTATTTCAAGTTATATTATCTTTTATATTGCGTGATTGCGTGGTTGTTATGATTGTTTACTTTTGGTGCACATGTGTTTGACATTATTACATATTGTCTCATCATACTTACCATTATGATTTTAAGAAACATGCCACCACGAAGGAGAAACGTCCAAACCAACATGGGAAACAGTGCTCCCATGACAGCTGAAGCCATTGAGCAACTAGTGGCACAACGAGTAGCAGATGCCATTGCACATCATGAGGCGAACCGCAGCGCAGGAGGATCCGAGGTGAACGGAGGAAATGGAAGTGGCGCAGGAGGTATCTAAATATCTGGCGTAATTAAAGACTTGAGATAAAAGGGTCATTGTTAATGTTTAATTATTGTTAATATGATTAAACCTATAACACAGGATTTGATGCCAATACCAAAGGATGCTCCTACAAGACTTTTCTATAATGCAAACCGCTTAACTTTTGCGGTAATAAAGGAGCTGTTGGCTTGGTCCATTGGATTGAGAAGATGGAGTCAGTTCAGCGAATCAGTAACTGTGTCGAGGAGAACAAGACAAAATTTGCCACGTGTGCCTTTGAGGGTCAGGCAATCACTTGGTGGAATACTCATGCTCAGACCTTGGGTATTGATGCTGCTTATCAAATCACATAGGATGAGTTAAAGCAGATGCTGACTGATGAGTACTGCCCTCGGAATGAATTACAAAAGCTTGAGGTAGAATTTTGGAACCACATCATGAAAGGCGCGAAAGTGACAAACTACACCACTCGATTTCATGATCTTGCTCGTTTATGCCCTCACATGGTTCACCCAGAATTCAAACGGATTGAAAGGTATATTTGGGGCTTTGCACCCCAAATCCAGAGTATGGTGACCTCATCCAAGCCAGTCACTATTCAAGAAGCTGTCAGAATAACTCATGACTTGACCGATCAGGCTGTGCGTCAAGGTGTATTTGTAAAGAAGGCAGTGGTGGAAAGGAACTATGACAACAAGAGAAAGTGGGACAAAAATCATAGTAGAAACACTCCATCTCAAGCTCAACATAAACAGGAAGTGGTTAGGGCTTTTACTGCTGGCCCATCGGAGAAGAAAGCAAAAGGTGGATATGCTGGAAACCGACCCAAATGCAACAAATGCAACTTTCATCACCTTGGTGCATGTGCGGATTCAATATGTCAGAAGTGCAAGCGTTTTGTCCATGCAACTAAGGACTGTCGAAAGGCCAACCCTGCCCCCAAAACAGGAAACAATCGGGCTTGTTTTGAATGTGGTAATCCGGGGCATTTTCGTAAGGATTGCCCGAACTTGAAGCAAACTGGTGGAAACAACGCACGTGGTCGAGATTTTGTGATTGGAGCTGGAGAAGCTCGACAGGACCCGAACATTGTCACGGGTACGTTTCTCGTAAACAATCACTATGCATCTATCTTATTTGATACGGGTGCGGATATGAGTTTCGTGTCTAGTGAATTTAGTTCACTGCTTGGAATTACTCCTACGTACTTGACTTCTAAGTATGCAATAGAGTTAGCCGATGGTAAATTAAATGAAACTGACAAAATCATACATGGATTCACCTTGAGCTTGGCGGAACACGCATTCGACATAGATTTGCTACCTATAACCTTAGGAAGTTTCGACATCGTCGTCGGCATGGATTGGTTATCGAAAAATCAAGCAAAAATTGTTTGTCGAGAGAAGATTGTTCGCAATCCACTCCCGAGTGGAGAGACAATAACGATACTAGGAGAAAGGTGTGGTGCGGTACTAAGGATCATTTCATGTATGAAGGCCCGAAAGTACTTACGAAAGGGTTATCATGCAATATTGGCACACGTGATAGAGAAGCAAGTAGGCGAGAAAAGAATAGAGGATATACCCATCGTGCGAGACTACCCGGAAGTCTTTCCCGAGGACTTGCCCAGACTTCCACCTCAAAGACAAGTCGAATTTTGTATTGACTTAGTACCTGGAGCTACTCCTGTAGCACGATCACCATACCGACTAGCACTATCAGAGATGCAGGAGTTGTCTAACCAATTACAAGAATTGTTAAATAAAGGATTCATAAGGCCGAGTTTCTCACCCTGGGGAGCTCCGATCTTGTTTGTCAAGAAAAATGATGGATCATTCAGAATATGCATTGACTACCGGGAGTTAAACAAGCTCACTATCAAGAATCGGTATCCACTTCCATGAATCAATGACTTATTCGATCAACTTCAAGGTTCTAGTTATTAGATAGGGCAGAAAGATTGAGGCATAAGTTATGCTTAAAGTAATCAAATGGAGTCTTTCTTTTTGTGGTAACTTAGCTTAAGATGTTAGGTTTAAAGTACTATAGGCTATATTTGTAAAAGTATGGTTTGACCTCTCAAAAAGATAAAATCCATGGACATGTACAGGAAAATGCTGCACTGACATCTGTTGCCTCATGACCCATTTCGAAGCACTTAAACTTAGTTATATATTACAAGATGTACCTTTATGGAAACCTAAGACATAAATATAAATGTGATAAAAATATCAGATTTTATAAAAATTCTTTGGACCATGAAAAGGGGATGACAACTTGGCCTAAAAATCCTCATGTTTCTGTCAAATGTCTACATTTATATAAAGTAAGCTTTTGAAGGTATTTGGTAAAAAGAAACTCATGCACATGGAAAGTATAATTTCATTATACTTAATATAAACCCATACAAAACATTATGTTTTTTTTTTAAGAAGATAATTATGAAGACAATAATCTAAATAAAACATTAACGGCTCAACGTGTCTAACTAGTCAAGTGACGTTTTCAAAACTAACTTTGTGGATGAGTTATGCACGACCATCTAGGGTTAGTAACCATGACCTCATGAATATATTGTGATGTTGTTTAGGAGATTCCTAGACCGATTATACGTACGGACTATTACTAGTATTCAGGCGTGCATTACAGGTGAGTTTCACGGCCCCATTTTTACTTAATTTCATTTTGGGGGGAGATTACATACAAATTACTATTTTCATGGACACAATTACTTGTCAATGGTTTCACATGTTATATAATTTGTTACTTACCGTATGAAGTCCCTTGTTATCGGACCGTTAGTTTATTTCTCAAAGCAAGGTAATCATGGATAGTACTATTGGGTTTGACTACCCCCACCCGGGTTAATTACCCTAACCTTGACTGGAGGTCTAAACGGTGCATTATTAGCCTGTTCACCCCTATGCTTACGGTAGGCATGGGTAGGGGCCATCTATTACAGTTACAGTCTAGCTTCGGTTGCGATGCTTATATAATGTTGTAGTATTGTTTGATCGACAATCAAATCATAGAAAGACTTGTGGTCCATTACACTGTTTACTATTATTTAAAAACCTATGAACTCACCAACTTTATGTTGACATATTTTTCGTGCATGTTTTCTCAGGTATTTGATCATTGCATCAAGTTAAGCTAGTATGGAGCACATCGCATTTAGGACCAATCTCTTTTGGACATTTATCTCTATATTTGTCGAATTTGGAAAACGACTTGCATTAATTCCTTTGCTTCCGCAATTTGACTCTGAAAACAATTATGTACTTTAAACCTATTTGCAACGTATGTTTTACCGAATCATATAGTGGTTGATCAATGACTATGATTCAATGATGATCACGCCCCGCGGGAAACCACTGTGGATTTGGGGGTGTGACATTACTTAAGATGGTCCAATCATATGAGCAAACTATTGTTTTAGATGCTTATTTATCTAAGTTGTACTGTAATTGTTTAATAATATACAACTTTCATTGTTACTTTGTCTGGTTTTTCATATTCTATCTGCAAGTTGAAAAAATCATAACATATATACCTGCAAGTTTAAACTTATTATGTACCTGTAAAGATTGTTTAATGCATACTACAACCTGCAACCTGTTTATGTACCGGTAAGCATTATGTATCAATTTAAATCTTTAATTACTTTGTTATTTAATTGAATCAATACATTGTATTTATAATAATTTTATATCTAAATCCATATGCTAATAATATTTTTATTATTTTAATTAACCCATCTGCTGATCATATACCTACAGATTGACTATATGCTGGTTAATTATATATATATATATATATATATATATATATATAACATTAAGTACAACTATGTATACAATTCACACAACCTTTTAATGAGGTATGTATAAAATGTTATGCAGATTAACTAAAGAGTCAAATTTTATACTCTTTTTAACTCATTGTTTATATCCGTATACTATGATATAACATTTATTTTAAATTAATCATTTTATCTTACTATGAATATCAATAAAGCACATTCTTTGACTTTCCACTTACTCATATACAACAAATTGTTTTAGATGATTACTTTATCTGAGTAGTATTGTAATTTTTTAGTTATGTGTAATTGTCAAGTTATCGTTTCTTTCACTATATATTACTTTAGATGGTATAATTATATGCAAACTGTTATTTTAGATGATTACTTTATCTTAGTTGTATTGTAATTGTTTAATGATATACAACTTTCATTGTTACTTTTGTCTGTTGTTTGATATTCTACCTGCAAGTTAAAAAAAACATAACATATATACTTATAAGTTCAAACTTATTATGTACCTGCGAATATTGTTTGATGTGTACTGCAACTTGCACCCTGTTTATGTACTAGCAAGCATTGTATATCAATTTAGATCTTTAGTTATTTTGTTGTTTAATTGAATTAATACATCTAAATCCATCTGCTAATAATATTTTCACAAAAGTCTATATACAAAGTATTATCAACAACATTATAACTTACGAACCTTTTTAAACAACAACAATATTTTTGGATTGAACCCGTGTGTTTTACGGGTCTTTAGCCTAGTTATATATATAGTAACATAACGTGGTGGATCGTTTTCCTAATTTTAGGGAAAAATAATACATATAAATATATCCTTTGTGCACGTTTTATGAATTAATAACTAACCCTATATTACTCAATTGTTTATTAAAAAACAAAAAGTATTTTCTCAAGTCGCTTCAAAATAAAGTTTACCCTTTTCCTAAAGTTGAAGTATATATAAAACATGCTTATTGCATGTTTTACCTAATCAAGTTTAATATTAATTTGTTACTAAATATCTTTGAATCGAAACTTACAAAATCCAGATGTTTCCACTTCTTTAGTTTCAACTCCCTCTATAGATAAAGAAGCATCAATTAAAATATTATAAATATTAATCTATAAACATCTAGTTATTTTTCATACTTTCATACATGATGCATTAAAGTTAGTTGAAAAATTAGAATTTCAATTAATTACCTGCTATTTAAGTATTTGGTTAGAAAGGTAAATTTGTTTTAAAACCCATTTATATATTTTAATGTAAGAATTTACCTTCTTTTATTTGATTTCTTCAAGCAAATTAATCTCTACGGCTTCTAAAAGAAATTAAAAATTAAATGAGGGCACATATGTGTTCCTTTCTCCCCATTAAAAGCAGCTTCATAAAGTTAAATTATCAATAGTCACCTTTAAAAAATATTTTCAATTTTCACAATTTTGTTTATATCAAAGTTGAACACACGAGCATGGTTGATGATGAAATGGCTATATATTTTTGAAAAGATAAAATTACTATCGTAACAACAATTAAAGTGTTTGTTTTATAGTATTTATATATGTTCCATCTGATATGACTAAAACCAGATACATATCAACTAAAGAGTGTGAAGAGAAGCATCTAACATAGCCACATAGAGCTAGTTCTAAAACGAGCATGCCTCATGATGAAATGACTATTATAATTTTTGAAATTGCAAAATTACTATCTAAATCTATGTAAAAGGCATTGCTTTCATTAAAATTAACTACGGTGCCTGTTTTATAATAATTATATATATTTTTGGACTAAATATGTTATGAGTAAAAACCTAGATACATATCAACTAAAGGTGTAGAAGGGGAGCATTTAACACAAAACCAATATAGAGATTCGTAATAGCCGCATAAGCAATTGTATGTAATGCATGTAACATAATCATGTGTATCAAAATACATAAACATGTATAGTAATAATTTGTTATTCTTTTGAACATTTTATTTTTCAGTTCACTATCACATTATTTTTATGATGAGAGATAATTATCAATCAACTAAAGTATAAACTCATGACAATTGAAGTTATAAATATATCGCATTTAAAAGAAAATATATAAATTTACTATACCTAAAATTTACTCTATATTAAATGTAATTCTTTTAAACATAGGCGAAACTTAGTATGTCTTTTTTTTTATATCAGTGGTGTTAATTTTCGGTTCAGTAATTTTAATTTTTGATTCGTTAGTATAAATCATTTAATAAATATAAAATTCGTCTCCTTTAAAATAGTTTACTTCACCTCACCTCATTTTATGATTTGTCTCAAGCTCAATGATTTGTCTCAAGCTCTGTCATTAATTTTAAATCCCTCACTTAAACTATATTTTTAAACATTTTTCAACTCGAAAAAGTGTTAAAGAATTCACACACCAATGTGAGTCTCTCAAGGCTCTATATATACTTTTCATTTCAACATTTTCACTTCAAAGTTTCAAACTCAATTCTGTTCAACCACACACACACCACCCCCTCTCCGGCGACATGAAATTCCGATCACTCCTACCACCATGCTCCGCCACCATCTTCGCCACCACCGACGACACCACCACCACACCATCACCACATAAACCACCACCACCACCACCATCAAAACCCCCATTCACCACCACCACCGCCACCGCCCCCGCCACCAGTCCATCACTCGACACCACCAACAGCTCCGGCAGCAGCCTCTACAGCAACCTCTCTCTCCAAACCCTACCTTCCATCACCTCCCTCCAAAACCTCTCGCCGGACACTCTTAAACCCACCGTCTCCTACCGCTGCCTCACCGTCCTCAAACCCTACCCCGCCGCACACGTCAGCCACCTCTCCGTCAACAACCACCTCCTCTACGCCGCCTCCGGCGACCGCATCCACCTATTCGACACGACGTCGTTCTCCCTCATCGACACTTTCACCGTCAACGATTCCTCATCAGGTTCCGTCAAATCCCTCACGTTTCATAACGGAAAACTGTTCACATCTCACCAGGACAGTAAGATCCGCGTATGGAGACTAACGGAACACAAACGGCATAAACACGCCGGAAACCTACCAACGGTAGAAGATCGTCTTCTCCGATCAATATTCCATAAGAACTACGTTAACATACGCCGTCGTAAACGGCGGTTGTGGATCGAACACTACGACGCCGTTTCAGGACTATCGGTAATCAACGATAACCTAATGTGTTCAGTTTCATGGGATACATACCTGAAAATCTGGAGAACTTCAGATCTCCGGTGTATTGAGAGCATCAAAGCACACGACGATGCAATCAACGCCGTCGTGGTCGCCGGTGACGGCACAATCTACACCGGATCCGCCGATCGCCGGATCAAAGTGTGGCGGAGGCAATCGAAACACTTCGGACTCATTGCGACGTTAGAAAAGCACCGATCGGCGGTGAACGCACTTGCTCTGAGCTCCGGCGGATCGCTGTTGTTCTCCGGCGCCTGTGATCGATCAATTTTGGTGTGGGAGAAGGAAGATAGTTGCAATTACATGGTGGTAACCGGTGCTTTACGCGGTCACTCGAAGGCGATATTGTGTTTGATCAACGTCTCGGATTTGTTATTCAGCGGGTCGGGTGATGGGACAGTTAGGATCTGGCAACGTGGTCCGGAAGGGACGTTTTGTTGTTTAAGTGTGTTGGATGGGTATAAACTGCCCATCCGATCACTTGTTGCAGTCGTAGATTCGGACGTGGAATGTGAATCTACAACTGCGATTAAAGTTTTTGGTGGGAGTTTTGAGGGGGAAGTTAAGATATGGAAGGTTGAGGTTTTGAAGCTAGTGACACCGATGACGAGTCATTTGATTAAAACGAAACTATGATAGTAACGACTCTTATCTATGTGTTAGAAGATGAAACTAGTAACACGCTAAATAGAAAACGTGATTAAATTACCGCTTCTTGTGTGTAAAATTCTCATCATTGAATATATATATTTTTTACTTTACCGGTTTTTTGATTAGTTAATTTGTATTTAGAGGAAGTTATCTATGTATTAACTGTCTGGATCATATCTTATGTGTAGTTGCATACTGAAGGAGATTAAAATTTGCATATAAGATTATGCATTCTACACTATTTAGCTTGTAACTACAATATTCATACCGTTGATTGGTTTTATTTCAAATGATTTAAAAGAGTAATAAAATCTAGGTGGTTTCGTGTTACATTATTTTTCGTTTGACCATAGAGTTGGTGTGGTTCCACGAATTTAAAGTTTTTACACTTTTTGATTTGCTCATTTTTAACATCTATATTATGATTGGGGGTGGGGGCAAAACAATAATATTTACAGGATTGAGAGATAGAGTTAATTTTATATTCATACGTAAAGTGCACTGAAATAATTCGTAGTCAACATCTATGCATGTCTTCCAGACTTATGTATACGTAACATTTTAAATTATATCACATTGAAAACAACTATCAAGATATGGAACTATGGTGTATTTACCATTAATATCCCGTGTATCATACGGGTTGAATAATAAAATATTAAATAGTTAGTAATGAAAAATATTAATTATAAAAATATTTTGAGATAAGATTTGCTAAAAATGACCTATAAGTAATGACTATAAGTAATAAAACAATGATATAATTTTCTTAAAACTTTTGTATTTTAGTTTTTTTTATTAAAAAGTTAAAACATTTTGTTCTAAATCAAACCATTTTAAGAAAATGTCATTTTATAAAAAAATTCTTATTATAACTCCGAATTTTAATTATTATGGTTCATAAAAATTTTATTTTCTAAAAACACTGCTTTTAAAATATTTTATATTTTTTAAAAAATTTGGTATTTTAGAAAAATTACTTATGTTATACAAAAAATTATTTCTTTAGATATTGCATTTATAAAAAGACCTCTTTCTTAATTTATTAAAAAACTATTTTAATCTAAAAAAATTAAATAATATATTGGTAGTTAATATAAATATTTAATAGGAGAGAGAAGCGAAGAAAATAAGTTTAGGATGTCTAAAATTATAACAAGTGTCAGCTCAAAACATTATTTTATTATAATACATAGATTTACAATTACAACTAACACACAACTAGTTAAACTTAGCATACAATATAAATAATGACCATTTTACTTCTTTTGTTTGTATTTATTCACGTAAAAGATCTTAAGACAAATTCAGAACTTATTAATCATATCCTATGAGTATGGTTCATAACTCCATTTACTAGGAATACAATGAAAAATTAACGATACATGTTATACTTGCCATGCTATACGAATGAAAATGACCATTTTATATTTTATGTTTGTGTTTTTTCTTGTTTACGTAAAAGGTCTGATGACAAATTCAAACCTTATAATCGTATATATCCTAGATAATGAAAATGATCGAACGAGACATGTTTTGTTAAATGTTATTTAAAGTGTATTCACGTGTCTTTTATCAACATAAATTTAAAAAGTATTGGTGAGTCAACCTGACATTTGATTTTTATTAAACTTAAAACAAGTATAAAATAAAAATCTACTAAGACTAAAATTAGAAATTTCTAGCTTGATTGCTATAATATATTTGTGCTAGTAATATATTCACATAGAGTGTGCGATGAAAACCCTCAAAAAATGAAATTAAAGAAGATACATAAACTTCACAAGTATAAACAAGTTGTCATGTGCGGATGGGCCAACACTTTCATAGGTCAACAAACCTTAACATTTGCAATTTGCATAATTTTTCTAAAAGAAAATCTAAATTCTAGATCTCAAGAGCTGCATACTATATATTATTTTAAAGAATAGTTCCACAAAAAACAATACTTTCATAAGTCAACAAAGCTAAATATTTGCAATTTGCATTTGTGGGAGGTTTCTTGACAACTATTAGCAGTACAATTACACGCTTACAGGATGTAAATTTCTTTACATAGATATTCTTTCAATGAAACATTTGATCTCATAATAAGTAGTGTACTTCTCAACATTAAATATTATTTGTTCTGGTTCTGTAAAATATAAGATGTAATGATTTTATATTAACTAGAAAATTCTAGGTGTTGTTAAGAAAATTAGCTACCTTATACTCATATTCAAGCAGTCCCCATAAAATTTTTCATCAAACTTAACTGCTTTCTTTTATACAATACTTTATGGAGTTTAAAGGGCACCTAAGCTTACAAGAGTATCGAACCGTCTAGAAATACAAGACTTTAAAAAACACTCAAAAGTACTAGCTAGCTTCGTTCCCAAACCATCATTTATTCAAATAAAAGTTATTAAACACCATTAATCACAAATACAAATAGTCAACAAACAAGCCAATCATAACAAGACTTCTGAATCTACATAATAATATTTGTGCTTCAAGATTGCATAACATAACATAACATAAGCTTATTTAGTCAGTGCAGCAACGGTACAAGAGAACCTCTCCATTGAGCGGCCACATTCAGCACAAACCACCCTCTCAGGCACACTCCCGTGGTTCCGGGAAGGATCAACCGGTTGCAATGATGTGGCGGCCGGTTCGCCTCAAGGTGGTCGTTTAACGCTGGCAAGAAACCCCTTTGTTGTGCCCCATCTTGCCACTCTTTATAGTTGGTCAAACTGGTTAAAACCGTATCGCCATTAGCTCTTCTCATCCAGTCATTTGACCCGCGACATATCACAGCCCAACCCTGATCATTTCCATCATAGGTAAGCATCACGTTGATCTCTCGTAAGATCGGGTCATCTTCAAAAGATTTCCCGTGTTGTAACTTCGAGTGCAACATGCTCTCGAGTCGAACCCAAAAAAACCATATTAGGGTCAAGTCTGGTAGCACGTAGCTAAGATTCTCGGCCCGGATGACCTCGATGCATTTTCTTACTTTTTCCCTCGGGTTGCTTTTCCCGACATATAACATCTCGAGCTGGATTCCAGCCTGACGGGCCACCGCTTGTGCAGTCTTCGTAAATCTTCGTATCCACTCGATATCCTCCCCTCCGTACAAACAAATGTACCTCCCCTCTGCGATCTGTCACAAAGTAAAAGTAAAAGTAAAAACGAGACGTGTGGAATAAAATAAAAAATATATATACTAATAAGTCAAAATGTCTAGATAATCACTGGATTAATGTAGGTTTGGTAAGCGCGTACCCAAGTGAAAATCATTGGCTCGATGGAATCAGCGAGCAACTCGATCCTCCAAGTTTCCTCCTTCCAGAGGGCTTCTTCCCTTAGGCTAGTGAATGGGAAAGCCAAGCTTCCCCAAATCCATATCATGTGTAGCGAGTTGGGGTTGACGATCCTACCTTGAGGATCCATCACCACGAGCAGTGGTTTGTGGTTAAAGTGCCACTCCTCTTTGATGTACTTGATCACTGCTGGATCGAGTAACGAGGGGTGAAACACTGAATACCATGGCATCATGTTTCTTAACCCCTCGAATTTGATTTGGTTTTCCTCGGTCCATGGTGTTGTCCTAAGATTAGACACCACTGGCAGCCAAACTACCTCGAATTGGCTCTCAGCTCTTCCCGGGCTTTGCTTTGCCTCTCTGTACATCTGGTCAAGAACCGATAGCTCTTCCGGGGGTAAGTCAAGGTCTGATATGAGTAGCAACACGATCTTCTTCTTCAGCACATCAATGCTTACCTAATTGCCACATTATACATTAGTATCACAAGTTATATAATCAACTAGCTAGCTAGTGTACTCTATACATTTGAACATTCAAGATTTATTTGAATAGACGTAATTAGGTGATCATCACGCACCCGATTTTTTGTAGAGCTCTCGTACAATGGTAGTTGATCGTCCTTTAAGTAAATCAAATGTTTAAGTGGCTTGTTGTTATCAAGATGTGGAGTGTCCATGACTCGACGAAGAGTTAGGTATGCTTCAATATGCTTCTTCTCATCTGTTTATAATAAAATTTTAAAATTAATTATTATTTGATGCATACATCTACATTGATTAAGTTCATCAAATTCAACACATTCTTGATCTTACTAATATGGTGATTGCAAAGATCCAAGTGATGCTTGAGGTGATCATGAATATTGCTGATCTTATGAGCTAAACTTGATAGTTCCCAAGCTTCGGTTGTCGTTGTGACATGCCTATGATAAAAGAACTTGTTTTACGCAACGTACAATGATGTCCTAAATAATTTTATATATGATAAATTTTCTTATTAGTTTATTATAACCACACACAATAGGTTGTTTATAAAAACAATATGAAGAAAGGACAACAATTGTTAGTGGGTCAATCTAACATCATTTTACCCGTTTAAGGTGCACACAAATTTACATGTTTTGACGGTTGATAACTATTTTGTCTCTTATCCGATAATTAAGTTTCACCACTTTTAATTTTTTTGTTGTGAGTTAAGAATGCATTATAAAAGAAGGGGAAATGAAAGACGTACTCATGTCCCATTCCAATTAGGTTAATGAGTATGGATGAACAAGCCACAATGCTTCTAATGATCCAATAAACCGCGATAGGAATATGAGTGGTGGCAGCCACTAGTTCTGGTATATCGGGGCTAATATACTGTTCTGGCAACTCCTTAAATTTGATGATACAATGAGTGAGGTCAAGCATGGCCTTGATGAGGTTAGCAACCGCATTAAACCTTGGTTTGAGAGATTCACCACGCTCAAGTACATCAGGCAGTTGTTTGAGGTGAGCTAATGATTTGGCAAGGGGGTTGGCAGTGTGAAGTTGGGCCACCAACCAGAATTCACCATAATTCACTGCAAAAGCTGCTAAAGTAATAACAGCTTTTGCATCCCACCCGTAGTTAGAAAGCATGTTAAAAATCCCCGTGGTGGTTGTATGCGCATCTCCTCCTCCAATACACTTGCAAGAAATCTGTAATTTATTTCGAACATATTATAAAACCACCGATCTTAAAAAGTATGCACTCATGACTTGATCATAAATTTTACCTCACATGACACCTTATTGATGGTGAGCGCCATAACTTCAAGCATCTCACTGACATCGTTATAAATCACACTCTCCACTATTGCATCTATTTCCGCTTGAGGACTCTATAATTAATAACCAGATATCAAGATTCAGTATTAAGATCGATAAAAAAATAAAATACTAAAATGATCTTACATACATGATGACTTGCGTCTGGATGGGCCCTATGCATGATATCCTCAATGATTTTGAGAAGCGGAACGACATCAACATAGGTTCCATCTGGAGAATGGGTGGCGATTATGTTTTTCATCATAGCATTGTCGTCAGAAGACGAAAACATGTGCCGGTCGCCTCTACCATGTCGAGCCCTAGTTGTAGCCATCGAAGAAAATGGTTAAGTTTTAGAACAATGGACTTTGAGTTGTGACATATTAAGAATCAGAAGATGTTATATATAAAACAACATTTTTGGAATAAAGTGGGAATGAATCTTGTACCTTGCTTGTACACCTTCATACAATCTTCCCTTTGAATCTCTTAACCATACTCTTAACCTTTCCCCTTTTTCCAACATTTATTTGAGCTAATTAATTAATATTACTAATACTATTACCATTGTCAATAATTCTAATACATAATATATACCTTAAATACTGGTGTTTGATTATTCTTGAAAGGATGTGCATGCTTCATGCTTGTTGCATGCTTTTTCTTTTGTTCTTTCACCTTTGCTTCTTGTGGTATGTCTATCTATTTATCAAGTATACCAAAAGTGGTGCTCGACTCATTCTTTACACTTTGAGGTGTTTATTTGGCCCACCTTATCCATGCCAAGAACCTTCACAAACAAGATAATAAGAAAGTAAAACGATTTTAAGAAATTCTTTCATACATGTATTAGATCGGTATTAATAAAACCAGATATATACTTGCATGACATGCAAAGTGATTAAGTGTATGACAATCTTGTTGAGAGAAACCCAATGCCTATGTCATATTTGTAGGAGTGTTTATCAGGTCAGCTTTCGGGTCATATGGTTTATTTAAATTGAGTTATTCATATTTTAAATTTTTTATACTAAAGTAAAATTAAAATAAGATCCAATTCGATTCCTGAAGTTCAATAACATGAAACCGACTCGATGAACACCACTATGCAGATTGTAATATCACATAAAGATTTGGTTTCTCTAATCAATATATACATATATTTAATCACTTTGTATCTTATTGAATATATCTCTGAATACTGATTCGAAAACCCAATTTAATGTTCAATTCAAAACCCAAATTCGAATTTTAACTTCGTTATTTGTATTAATTCCGTTCGAATTTTGAATTATTTGAGTATGGTTCGAATAAGGGAGAACCATAGATTCTTATGTAAAATTATATGGAACACTAGCTTTAGTTACTCGTGTGTTACACGAAAGTGTGAAGAGTTAATTATTAAATAAAATAAAAATAAAAATAAAATCAAGTGTGTTATATATTAAATAAGACATAACAACTTTTGATTATAAGGTCACAAATGAACAAAAACATCCTTGTAAACTATATTTGTAGTAACATTAGTAGGTTTACATTCATTATCTAAAGCTAAAAGCTTCAATCCATCTTTACTCTTAACTTGTGACAAGATGCCATAAAGCTGATCATGCGTAAAAATAGACTCTTTCAAGTATAAACAGATACTTAACAGAGATTGACCTTAACTTTTGTTTATTGTCATAGCGAAATATACAGTCAAAGAAACTATCATCTTTTAGATTTAAAAGGAATACTTTTGACGGGTCAAATCGTGAGCTAGATATTGAGCGGATGTGAAGATATTAGTATGAAAAAATTAAGATTTGAATAATATACACTGAAAAATTATGTGCAATAATTAGATCAATTTCGAATTATTTTGACCATGTAATCAAATACAGAGATATAGTATTGAATCGAGTATGATTGGGCTCTAAATATTCATAATGTCTCTGATTAGTTGTTGATTATCATTTATTTAATACTAACTTAAGTAACCCCGTGTATTATACGGATTGAAAAAATAAAATATTAAATATAATAAAAATTTATGAAGTATAAAATGATAATCTAAAATAAAATATGATTAAAATTATATATGAGTAATAACTATAAGTAATAAAATAACGATATCAATTTTTAAACCTTTGTTTTTAAACTTTCTTTCCAAAAAAAATTAAACATTTCTTTCAAAACATACCGTATTAAAAATGTTAATTTTTAAATTTTTTTATTATAACTCCTACTTATAATTATTTTTAGTTTATAAAAAAATTACTTTTTAAAAATACCAATTTTAAAATATTTTATGTTTTAAAAAAATTTAGATGTTTTGAAAATTATTTTTAATTGTATAAAAAATTATTTTCTAGAAATAACATTAAAAAAAGACATCTTTCATAATTTATTAAAAAAATAATCTAAAAAAGAATTAAAATTATTTAATATTTCTTAATTTAGATAATTATTTAAAAGAAGAGAGAGGCGGAAAAAATAAATTTAAAACGTCTAGACATGTGCCAAGTATTTCTTAAATTACTTTTTTAGTATTATATATAGATGTTATAATTTCACGTAACAAAAGCAAAATATTAAGAACTCATAGATTAAAGTTAGAGCTACACGTGTAAAGAAGGTATTTGAATAATTATTAAAAGTACTTTTTTTTTTGAAATACTCTAGTTTCATTGAACAACTTCAATAGCTAGGTAAATACTCGAATATTCTCAACACATATGGATAGTGAATTGAAAATACTAACCAGACAATGTTTAAAAAAGCTACCCTTACTAGTGATTCTAATCAA
Source organism: Flaveria sonorensis (assembly GCA_025506505.1). NCBI lineage: Eukaryota > Viridiplantae > Streptophyta > Magnoliopsida > Asterales > Asteraceae > Flaveria > Flaveria sonorensis. Next base: position 1,127,883 of record CM046434.1, read on the forward strand.
GTAGTAAATATTTTCAAACCAAAATAAAAGATAAAACACAAATAAATAAAATCAATACAGATTGAAACTAGTTTTTTGAGTAGAAACAATCGGGTTTAAATCGTTTTGATCAGGATTAAACTGGCTTGAAACCAGTTTAACCTATAGGTTCACGAACGGATCTCAATTCTCACCCCATGGGCTGAGTCGGGTTGTAGTGAAACTAGGTGGAGAATCGGGTCCGGTAGAGTTTTGAAACCGATTTCGGGTTTCAAACCGATTTGGTTGCTCCCCCTCTAATCTCTCTAACGATTAACGAACTATAAATCTATAATAATTATCCCAAGCCCGATTGAATTTCGGGTCTCAAACCGATTTGGATGGTAATCAAAGAAATTTATATTAAATGGGCCAAAAGCCCATAAAAAAATTGTTAGCCTTATCCAAAACAATGGCTTATAACTATCTTGGGCCCAATTAACTTTCGTTATCATCCTTCATTTTGCTGTTCATTCTCCCTTAGCATCTGCAAACGAACAATAAACCCTAATTTAACCCCCTTAAACCCTAAATCCAATTTTTTTGCTTCTGCTTCAAAACTTCAACCATCTGTTCTTCGAATAACCATTAATCATGATGAATCGCAAGAAGCTCAAGAACAACAAGCAGACTCTCAACGGCCACAACAGCAAGCGGTTCAAATCGAACAAACCAGACCCGTTCTTCGACGGTGATTCGAACCGCCGGAGAAAGTTGGAAGATGATGGAACCGACGACGACAGCATCAAGAGCAGTGATTCCGACGAGTACGTTGGCGGAGGTGCGGCGGCGGCGGTGGAGAACGGTGGTGAAGGTGATAAATTGTAGAAAGAGGAGACCACGGAGAGAAGCGGAAGAAAGTAGCTGACACGTTTTTAACTGAAAGATGAGGGAGTTGTCGAGAAAAATGGAGGAGAGGGTGAGTGAGTTTGATGAAGATAGGGATTCTCTGGTTGCACGATTGTTGCAGGCTCAACAACTTGAGGATAGTGGGCGTGTTCGCAGATTGCTTGCTTCAAGGTAAATATTCTATCTAGAATAGTTGTGATAATAAATCCATAGTTACAGTAATTATGGAGAAGAAGGAAGTGTTTGAATTTTTGACCTTTAAGAGTCCAATTAGCTAGATGTTGATAGTGTTAGGTTTATCTTGGTTGTAGAGTTGCTAGTGATTGTAACATTAATGTGAACTTAGATTTGAACAATCGTTGCTTGATCTTATAAATATTTTTAAATTGGGAGTGAACTTTGTTTTTGGTATGATTCATGATTGTATTAGTTTTTAATCTGATGCAAACAAACTTTATGACATTTGGAGAAAAGGAGGGAACTTTTTTGTTTGTTTTCTCATGGAGCTGATTCTAGTTAATGATTCTTTTACTTAGGGTTCAAAATCCAAAAACAACAGGAGGATTTCGAATTCTAGTGAAACACAGACAATCTGTAACTGCAGTGGTTTTATCAGAGGATGATTCTAAAGGATTTTCAGCATCAAAAGATGGCTGCATTTATATGTGGGATGTTGATAGTGGGAAATTTGAAATATTTGTTTGGCCTAGTGAAGAAGTATTGAAATCTCATGGTGCGAAAGATCCACAAGGTCGAGCTAAAAGGCGTAGTAAACATGTGTTGGCTCTTGCTGTAAGCTCTGATGGAAGGTATTTGGCAAGTGGTGGCTTTGAATCGACATATTCATTTATGGGATACACGCACACGGGAGCATATTCAGGTATTTTTTTGGTTTTGGAAAATTTTATTTTCTTGAATTGTTTATGAATTTGTTATGGTTATAAAAACTAGGGATAATGCATATGGAGTCCTTGACCCAATTATTAAGTTGTTTTTTCAGTAAGGTTGCACATATATATGATCTACTTTAGAGGCCACACAAGTATGTTTCCACTTTTGTTTAGTACCAAATTCAGCTAAAGGCACACCTACTAACAGATTTATTGTCATGATTATAGTAGATGGGTTAAAATTGTCACTTATAGTATTAGCTTTGTCTAGGTACTGTACTGAATGGCACACTCTTGTAAGAGAAAATAATATGCAAATGGAACTACACAACAGGAATACAAGCTTGAAATGACTTTTTTCTTAAAAACTACCAAGTAATCGAGTTGTTTGCTTCATTGATTTAAGCTATTAAGTATTAATTTGATGTAAGAAAGTTTGCCACTTGATTATAGGTGGAAAAATGGACGGGTTGTGCATGTCAGGTGGATGGTCTAATTGGGTAAAAGTCTAGAGAGGATTGGCCTTCAACACTATTATATCCATCTTCTAATTTTGTAAATATTTGTTGTATTTAACATGTTAATAAAACAATTAGAAAAGTAGTGGTCCTGTTTTTTTAATAGAACCTTTTTAGGAAGTTAGGAACACTAGAGTGTTTCGGTGGGTGGCTTCCAAACCATTTTACTTGTTTTCTAAGTCAAGTTTATTTGTTTTATCTAACTGAACACAATATAATCTGTATTGACCTATATTCACAAAAGCGGGTTGGATTTACTCTTATATGCAAATTGGGTTTTTTTGCAGGCTTTTCCAGGTCATAAAGGGCCTGTTTCTTGCTTGACTTTCAGGCAAGGGACTTCAGAATTATTTTCTGGGTCATATGATCGAACAATCAAAATATGGAATGCTGAAGACAGATCTTACATAACCACATTATTTGGTCATCAAAGTGATGTTTTAACTATTGATTGCTTGAGAAAAGAACGCGTGCTAACTGTTGGTCGTGATAGGACCATGCACTTATGGAAGGTAAAACGGTTTACTTCCTTAACTTGTTTTAAATAGAGCAAACCAATTGAAACAGTAACAAACTTATACATTTTTCCACACAATCTTATCCTAATTGGTCACAGAAATGGTAAACCAACTTGCATTTATTATTACCAACTTAAGCAACTAACCTAATGTTAAATGCTGATGTGGTATTGATTGATGCTTTGACGCCGTGCTAATTGCTATATTAGACCCACATGCAAAGAATGCTTATGTGTTAACATTTACCGACCTCTTTGAAAAGCTACCCTTTTTTATAAAAATTTATGCTAATATATTATTATAAATACCTTGTTAGATGCTATGTGGCAAATACACATACACTAAAACGACAAATAACATGCCACACCATTGATTTTTTGAAAAATTAGCGAATATGACTCTCATTCGCTGCTAACATCAGAGTAGTAAAATGTAAGTTGGTTGCTGATCGTCTATGGTTGTCTGGTTGAACAGGTCATCCATTGCTAAAATTGGTAACGGAATGTATGGATGCTTCTATATTGTGCCTAGTTTAAACTTGTTTCTAGGACTAGCAACCTATTAATGATTTTACTTTTTAGCAACCAGCCTCATTTAAACTGAATTTACAGGTGTACCAGTAATGCAAATAAGGCTTATGTGAAAAAAAGACATTTAATAATAAATTTATTTAGTTATTATTTTCAAAAAATGACATTAAAAAAAATTATACTAAAGTATTATTATTAAATGTCAAATTAGATGCAATTTGGCATATGTACATGCACTAAAATGACATGTAAAATGCCATGTCTGCAGTTTTTGAAAAACCTTTGAGATTGACATCCTGCCACTTGATGTCCTTATTAAAAGTAAGTTTTATACTAAACGTCTAAAACTATTGTTACTAGATGTTACATTAGATTTGACTTGGCAAGTTGGCATACACACTCATGAAAATAACAATTAGGATCACATTTGCAATTCTTGAATGTTGGTTGCTAAAATTGAGGAAAGACATATAGTCTGTTTATATTGCGTGCGGTTTGCGCTTTAAGTAAGCGTAAAATATTAAAATACACCATGTATATTTATGTCTACATTTATAATGAAAACAGGTTCCTGAGGAGTCTCAGCTTGTCTTTCGAGCTCCTGCATCATCATTAGAGTGCTGTTGTTTTGTTAATAATGATGAATTTTTATCGGGCTCAGATGATGGTAGTATCGAGCGCTGGAGTGTATTGAGAAAGAAACCGCTTCATATTATTAAAAATGCACACCCGTTATTAACTCCAAATACACTTGATGTCAAACAAGATGATGGTTTATCGAATGGTAGTAAAGGTAATCAATCAACTTCAGGTTTATATTTTTCCTCATTTTTTAAAAAAATCTCAGCAGCTATCAATAACTAAAATTATTGTAATGTTGATCAAAAATCGTTTAATGTCGTTTTTTCCAGATGATTTGGATCATGTTCCTGAAAGCCTTGGCCCATCTGCTTGTTCTTGGGTTAGCTCTGTTGCTGTGTGTAGAGGCAGTGATCTGGCAGCATCAGGAGCTGGTAACGGTGTCGTGCGTCTGTGGGAAATAGAAAATGACGCCAAAGGTGTTAAACCACTTTTTGAGCTGCCGTTGGTAAGTTTTTATTTCTCATCTCAAATTGGTCAGATGGTTCAAATTAAAAAAATTTAGCGAGTCAACAGAAGCAGAAAGTCGCCCAAAGTTTATACGGTCAAAACATAGAAGAATAAGTGTTAGCGGGTCAACCCAAGCTGGCCCGGCCAGGATTGACCCGTTTAAACCCACACATTTTTGGACCCCTTGTTTGTTGTAACTACTTATTCTGGATGTTTCTTTTTTTGGTTTTCTACTAATCGACTATTATATTAGGTTGGATATGTAAATTCTTTGGCGTTCGCAAAATCCGGGAAGTTTTTGGTTGCCGGAGTCGGCAAGGTGAATTTCAACCATCCTCTCTTTCAACTTCATACTGTTACTTTGTTACATATCCATATGCTTACATTTCTTTTATCAGGAACCCGTTTAGGTCGATGGGGGTCCATTCCGGATGCTCGGCATGGTGTTGTGGTGCACCCTTTGCAGCAGTCGTGATCCAGTAGTTGTACCAGGCCAATCCGGTTAACTCGCACATGCCCCAGACCAAGTTACAAAGAGCGCTCTAGCAGACACAAAAATGGAACAGGAAAAAAAAACTTGGTCTGTCTTAAAGTTGGTCCTATGGGATTTGTTTCTTCATCTTATTGTGATGTGATGTATTAGTTAAATATCAATTTTGGTTACAATTTTGTTCGACATCAATTTGTGGGTACTCTGAAATCACAAAAGACCTTGGAGTTCAACTGTTGGTATCTACGGTTCAAAACAGAATATAGCAAATGGTATTCGTTTTGAAAAGTCAAAATTTGAGTTAGATTTGACTATCATTTTTTTGTTATGTTATGTAATGTAACAAGCATTACATGTACAAATATCACACATTAGACGTTAAATGTGACCTGGTTCTTTTTCAAACTGATAAGTTAATGGAGTCAGGTTGTACAAATATCAAACATTAGACATGTCCTATTAGTTACTCTATAATATAACGTAGTTTCTTTGCACAAAATCAGATCATATATATATTTTGAGTATACCAAACATGTTTATTTAAGCACATATTTTTCCAGTAAAGATGTTAATGTCTATAAAAAGAACCATTATATACGAAAACAAGCATGATGAAACCAAAAAAACTGACAAAAATGATTACAAATGTTAGATCACTCAATATCTTTAAACAGGTAATTAATGTAGTTGCGTGGTGTCTTTACGCACTGGTCGAGTCTATTGACGCAACATGATTTTGGTTTCAATCAGATTCCTGCAAATTGGACACAACGATAAAGCAGCCCCGCACTCGCAACATGTCTGTTAGTCTCGATGACAACAACAATAATAATGAGATGTTAAAAATATGTACATCGGTTAACTGTAATGTACAAATTGGGTGTTAAAGCTCACCTGATGCCCACAACTGAAAGCCATACCCTTTGGGTTATTAAGACACATAGGGCACATCTGTAACAAAAAGTAATATCTTGTCAAGGGTTTAATCTAGAATCAATTGCATATATACTCTAGTAAACATCCCTAACTGTTTATCTAATTATATAATAATATTGTCTTTTGAGTATAGGATCGTTTATCTGACTATTTAACTGATTATTTGTGAGTAAATAAATTGTTACTTAATCCGTTTATTAGTTTTTATGTTTATACAGTAGCATCTACTCACCGTATTGTCGTAGGTAGAATGTGAAGATGTAGGCATTTCATTTACATGATAACGATGAACGCTCGGGTTTCTTAAACTGCTACCAGAAGGTGGAGGAAGAGGAACTGTGGCTAGAGAATAACATGTTCGGGCACTGATAAACAACATAACGATAAGTGGAAACTCTTAAAGATTGATCTTGTTTCATCACTCAAACACGTGAATTATAAAATTTTATGTTCAATATTCTTGTTAGTTTTATAAATATAAATATATATTATTTTACGTTTATGATTCTTGATTTATTGATAATGGACATGCATTTGAGTTTACCCGAGTAGCCCAAGCTGAAGGTTGCTTGGTATTGTGAAGGTATTTCCATCAACGCATTTAACGCGAATTCTGTCTCTTTTTTAAGTGGATTGACATTCTTCGACATGATATCCGTAAAATTCACAAACTAGCAAGAAACAGTGTCACAATAAGGTTATATGCAATCTTTTTTAAAAATGATTAATTATATCAAACCTGAAAATTGTCAAAGGCTCGAGACGGAATATGGTCATCAAATTCTTTCATCATATCCCATGGACCGTCACCAACGCCTACCAGTATTATTGATAACGGGTGATTACTGCAAGGAGGAAAACACATAAATTATGAAGATCTTTAAGGGCAAAACGTTAAATTTTATGATGTGTAATGTTACCTTGCTTTAACAATGGCGTCGATAGTGTTACTTTCTTGTGTACTGAGCTGACCATTTTTAGTATCGATACTTGCTGTTACCTAAATCAAGTTAAAATAGTTGTTTTTCAATCTCTCCCGACGAACTCAGAAATTCCTAATTGTTTTTAGCATGTTTGATGCATCACCTGACCGTCAGCTATAATCAACAACACATGGTATTGGCCCCCACTTTCTTCAACAATCCCCATTGCCGTTTCTATTATAGGTGCAAAAGATGTCGGTCCTGCAAACGATATTACCACATTAGGTCAAGTTGCCCAAGTAGATAGTTTTGTTAAAATACATTACTTAAACTTATACAATACATATAACTGATGAGTTTGATAATTAAAATTAAACTAGTATCAAGCCCTTGCGTTACGACGCGGCGTAAGATCGTGCCAACTATCACCAATGTTACATTGTAGTCAGCGACCACTAACACTGGAAAACTTGTATTTAAAAGAAATAAAAAATAAAAAAATAAAATCGAACGAAAAGTAACGTAGAAACGTAAAACATTAAAAACCATAACTTAGTCAATCTAGGACCTGCACATTGTGACGAAATCGTTAAACAAGAAAAGATATGTGTAACAACGTTGAACCACTCGTACATATTACAATGTGTTAACTTTCAAAATTTAGACTGAAATAATAAATGAAATAATTGTAAAAACTAAATGTATAGGAGGGCAAAGCTGAAAATAAAAAATTATAAGGGTTAAGTCGTAAAAAGTATAAAAATATTGGATTAAAAATAAAAGGTTAAAAGAAAAAAAAACATGTACAACTTTTAATGCTTAAAATACAACAATATATGTAAACTTGAGTTGGTAATTAGTATATATAAAATTTACATTTCACATATTATTTTTAAGCTATTTGAGGTGAGCTCAAGCCGGTTTTGACGTTTATTGATGACGCATCATGAAGGTTGGTCGAGCTATTGAGCCGAGTTTGAGCTTAGTTTAAGGTTCTCTGGCTCGGCTCAGCTCTGTTACAACCCAAAACTTAATAATCACACGATGATTGAAATTTCGTCACGCTATAACAATTTAGGGGTCACAAACGAACCTGAAAGTCTAAGCTGGGGAACTATCTCTCTATAACGTCTCAAAACATCCTCAAATCCTTGACAACTACGCGAATTAGGGTAGAAACTGAATACGCTATGATCATGTGTCGAGGCTACAAAACAACATTCAAAAACAAGTTAATGAAACAGATTTCGTAACATAACTTGCTTACAAGATGAAACAAGTGTGATTGATTGTATACCGTCTCCAAACCCGAAACATGGGATCAAATTATCCTCATCAAAAGCCGCTAAAGTTTTCCCGATGATCGATATTGCTTGTTCGTAGGGATTTTGCAACTCGTCAATGCTATGTAAACTCCTCCAGTTGAATGATCTCATCCCTGACTTTGTTTTACAAATTGGCTACTTTTAGCGACAAAGTTTGCAACAAAAACATATGCTGACCACATATTATAAAGATCACATTATTTGGGATAAAAACTTTGCTGACTACAATTAGCGACAACACAGAAAATTTAGTGACAATTTTTATGAATGATAAATTTCAACTTTTCAGGATCAGACCGGATTGGACTAGCCTAACCGGTCGAACTGAGAATCGTGTCCGTAACCGGTCTAGTTATTTTCTATTTAAACAATTTTCTTTTGAACCAATAAAAGATATGTTCATAGGCATTTTAACTTCCATTTATTTATTTAATTATTTAAAAATCTCACGCACTTATAAATTTAACACTTGAGACTTCATATTATAATTATTTAAATCTTCAAAATTGAAAACATAGATCAAGGTATTTTCATAAATTCTACCATATTAGATATATATGTGAAGTTTAATAAAATTTGGTCAGAAATGTTTGATTAGTGGACCAACAAGACAACTGGTTAGATATCCAGCCTAGTTACGAGAAGATTGATCAAATATATTAACCTGTCCATTCATTGCTTTTGGTAAAATCGATGCCAATAATAAGATTCGATGATTCAAGCCCAGCTTTAGCAAGAGCAGTCGTAACCTAAAACAGAACATATTTTTCATTTCAAATAAGTGTTATAAAACATGAATTATTTCATGAAATACATAACTTGATCCACAAGTTACCTGTTCAAGCGTCTCGTAGTCATCAGCAATCCTCGAATACTTTCGATCCAACCTTCTTTGTGGCACGGGTGCATGATGATTACTTGGGTTGCAAGTAACACTATTGACCTTTGATAACCGGAGTCTGTTGAACTCTTGCCTCCCATTGTTACCAAAACAGGTTATACCAAAGATATTTGAGTGTTTATATATATATATATATATATATATATATATATATTATATATATATATAATATATATATATATATATATATATATATATATATATTTACAACGTTGACTATTTGAACAGTCAAACTCGAATTTTTGAAAGAGAAATTGCTACGAAATTATGAAGTTAAAAACTAGGAAGCACACCCTGTAAGCATCGCCTGGATTTAAACTTAAGGCGGGGCTAAGGCATGAAAACGATCTTTTAATATTATATTAAAGTTGAATTAAATGTTTGAATAATAGTCAAGTTAATTTTGGGTTTACTGAAAGAAAGATGTTCAAATACAAAATGTATTTTTGCTATAAAGTGTGAGAAGAAACAATGAGTCAAAAAAAATTATATCTCACAATCTAAATCGAATTTCAAAAAAGTAATTCCGAGCTTTTGTTCCTCTAGCCGTCCTCACTAAGGAAAAAAATAAACGAAAATTAAAAAAAATAAAAAAATAAACGTTTTTTTATTGTGTCATTTATAAAAGACACAATGACGTCATTGTGTCATAAAGACACGATAAATTTTTTTTTATTCTTTTTCTGAAAGAGGACGACGAGAGGAAAATAGACTCCGAAGTACTTTTTTGAAATTCGATTTAGATCGTGAGATATAATTTTCTTTGTGATTTTTTAACCTTATTGTGTTTTCTCACACTTTGTAGCAAAAATACACTTTGTAGAATAACATCACCCTTACTAAAATCCAAATTTCATATTTGGGAGTTGTGTAGTAAGTTAAAGATAATGCTTTCATCTATTGAAAATTGAAATACACCATATTTCATATTTGGAAATAGTGTGTGTATATTACATATTGTTGTGCATCTCCTATAAAGTTGAGAGTTCGAGTTTGTTTTTATTGTATATAATAGTGTAAAAACTATAAATTTAAAAGTAAGATTAGTCTAGTATGATTGTTTGTAGTTTTTAAAAAAAATCTAATTACACCTCTGTTTTTATCGCTTTATTGATTAATTCTTCAAATCCCTAAAACTTACAAAACCTTCAACCGAGACAATATAGCATTCACACATAATATTTACTACAAGAAAATGAAGCTAATGCAATTTTTGTAATACGTTACATTAGGGTTATAATGGTTGCGTTAACCTAAGTAACTTTTTTTTAAACAAAACTGCGTCAGGTGAAGTTGCATTAGATCTAAAACAACCTTTTAGTTAGATAATGCAATAATTTTTATTAACAAATGCAACTTTTTTATCAATAAATGCAATCTTTTTTAAAAAGTTGCTTTTAAAATGTTACATTACACTTATTTTTCTAGTAGTGATTATATAACCAGTTATGAAACAAGTTAGATATGTACTAGTAATATCAATACTAACATTGAATAAGTTACAAACTAAAAACAAGTAAGCTCTATATATAATAGATCATGTCAACTTAATTGTTTGATTGCTATGTTTCAACTCCAAGCATCCTTTGATAAAATCAATTAGTTAAGTCAATGTCAACTTCAATAATAGGAATCCTTCAAGAAAAACGCTTTTAGAAAATTTAAGTAGCATTAGCTTTCTTGGGTTAAAAACAGGAACAAGCTTCATTCAATAGATTGGGCTTATTGAGTATCTTTTCACGTTTAGATTTCAATGTATTGAGTGTTTTAATCGTAATCCTACTGTAATTTGTTTTGTCCTGTTAGTTTCTTGCTAGTTAGGCTCGTAATCAAATTTCCGTCTTTAAAGTCAATGTCAAAGTTCTTATTTATTAAATGTTAAGACATCATAGAAATGAAAACAATTAATGTTTAGTGAAAGGTATTAAAATATGTACAAAATAATACACATTAATGTTTCGTCAAGTGTACCATTTACATAGAATAAATCTGAAATATTAATTCGTCATAGACACACCTTCAGAATCATTAATGTTCATAAAAATATTATTTATAAACACTTGTCTGTTGGCATAGTCTGATCTTTAAACCAACAAACGCTCGAAGACAGCACAAGAATATAAAACGACATAAGAATAATATTTATTGATATATCAATGAAAGCACCCTTAATTACAAAGACTTTAACCCTTATATATACTAGTGATTATATAACCAGTTATGAAACAAGTTAGATATGTACTAGTAATATCAATACTAACATTTGAATAAGGTTACAAACTAAAAACAAGTAAGCTCTATATATAATAGATCATGTCAACTTAATTGTTTGATTGCTATGTTTCAACTACAAGCATCCTTTGATAAAATCAATTAGTTAAGTCAATGTCAACTTCAATAATAGGAATCCTTCAAGAAAAACGCTTTTAGAAAATTTAAGTAGCATTAGCTTTCTTTGGGTTAAAAACAGGAACAAGCTTCATTCAATAGATTGGGCTTATTGAGTATCTTTTCAGGTTTAGATTTTCAATGTATTGAGTGTTTTAATCGTAATCCTACTGTAATTTGTTTTGTCCTGTTAGTTTCTTGCTAGTTAGGCTCTTAATCAAATTTCCGTCTTTAAAAAAAAGTCAATGTCAACTATGTTCTTATTTATTAATCATGTTAAGACATCATAGAAATGAAATCTTGGCTACAATTAATGTTTAGTGAAAAGGGTATTAAAAATATGTACAAAATAATACACATTAATGTTTCGTCAAGTGTATCATTTACATAGAATAAATCTGAAATATCAATTCGTCATAGACACACCTTCAGAATCATTAATGTTCATAAAAATATTATTTATAAACACTTGTCTGTTGGCATAGTCTGATCTTTAAACCAACAAACGCTCGAAGACAGCACAAGAATATAAAACGACATAAGAATAATATTTATTGATATATCAATGAAAGCACCCTTAATTACAAAGACTTTAACCCTTATATATACTAAATAAACTTGGAGACTAAGTTAACCTACCTATACTTAAATTAAGAAACCAAATCAAAACAGAATTAACTAATCTATCTATCAAATCAAACTAAATTAAGTAACTAAATCAGACTCAAACAATTAAAATAATAACTTTACTAATTAACCCTTCTAGGTATTGGATATTGACAAGATTATCTAACAATCACCCCCTAGTCTTGTCTTGCACCCTATGCTTCAGAGTAATACCGGTCCGTCATTCTCGTTTCGGTTCAAATTAACCTCTTCCTTCTGCTCCCGCTTAGAACATTCTGACACATAATGCTCGAGCTCACATCCCGTTGAACTCTACCACCTCCTTGACCTCTCCTGGACCCCCGACCTCTACCCTGGCGACGTCCAAAGTCTTCTCGGTTTGAGCTCTCGCAACCACAAAGTTCACACTTATGGTCCTTTTCTTTTCCTTTTCCATCAATGTTTGCAAGTAACAATTTCCCATGCATATCACCTTCTTCAGCCTACTTCTTTCCTCAAAAGCTTTAAGTCTCCCAATGGCTTTCTGAAAGGACATGGTATTTTGATCCGTAAACTGTTCTATGGAGGCTACAATCACGATGAATTTTTCAGGCACCAATCCAAGAAGTTTCTTTACAAGCTTCTTGTCTTCTATGGTACGCCCGAGGCTATTGAATTTCCAGACAAGTTGGCTTATTTTACCTGAAAAATCTTCAACCGTCTCTCCGTCCTTCATCTTTAATGCTTCAAATTCAAATTCAAGAATACTAAGCCTTGCCCCCTTTACTCGTTCCATACCAATATATCGGGTCTGCAGTGCAACCTAGATTTGTTTAGCAGTGGTGTGTTGTGACATCTGGAGAAGAATATCCTTAGGAATTGCCTGAAACAATAGTGTTATCGCCATGTCATTCCTTTTTCTTCAACTTTTATTCCCTCTCTTGGTTTGATTGCTTCAAGTATCCTATGGACTCGGAATATTGCTTTGATCCTTATTGCCCAAGTGGTGTAGTTTGTGGTGTTCAACACCGGACGCTGCAAAGAAGATGTGTTGCTTTCTTTAATAGTGTTTAACGCATGATTGTTCTATTGCTCTGCTATTGATCTGATCGTTTTGTCTGCTCTACGTTAAAGGAGTTCCTGGGTTAGTTCTAGGCTTATAAACACTGCACTGCCTGGGTTTTGAGCAACCCTCTAATCGGTGCACTGCCTGTCAAAGGACGACGATCAAAACTCTTGCACCTACCTTCTGAACAATGCTGCTGCTCCTGTTCTCAAGTCTTTTCCTGAAGCAACAAGTAATCTATTGTTGATCGCCAACCCACAGATCACTACAACCTGCCTTGTCTGCCCCTTGATCGTTAAAAGTATACCAGCCTGCTGCCCTCTTCTACCTTGTTGCTAGACGGCTCTGATACCAATTGTTGGCACATGTTTGATCTTTAAAGCAACAAACACTCAAAAACAACACAAGAATATAAAACGACACACGAATAATATTTATTGATATATCAATGAAAGCACCGTTAATTACAAAGACTTTAACCCCTATATATACTAAACAAACTTGGTGACTAAGTTAACCTATCTAGACTTAAATTAAGAAACCAAATCAAAACAGAATCAACTAATCTATCTATCAAAATAAACTAAATTAAGTAATTAAATCATACTCAAACAATTAAAATAATAGCTTTACTAATTAACCATTCTAAGTATTGGATATTGACAAGATTATCTAACATTGTCAAATGTTAATCTCATGAGACGTGTCATGACTAGACAACTACATGAACATTACGCTCATAACCTGACACGTATTGTGGCTAAATTACCAACACACAATCACTATTTCGTTACATTAAAGTTGATGAGTCGTTATAGGTTATGTTGGATTACCAACTTTGGTAAACATATGCAGCTTTACTACCCAAAATCCTAGTAACATCATATGACCCCTTTTAGTAGCCCGGTTTAACCCAACAACATCCTAAATGACCAACCACCCAACCCATGTTAGAATACTCCGTTCCACATCCCAAGTTCATACACCTTCAAATTCACAGATTACTCTTTTCTAATTAAAGATAGTCATAATTTTTTTTACTAAATCAATTGTGAACCCAAACCATAATCACCTTTTCCCTCCTGTTCTCATGGCAATTTATTTACTAGAATGATTTTGAGTACGACATGTCAAAACTAGTGAACATGAAGGAGTTGATTGACATGAAGAAAACAAAAGATACGGTGATAGCGGTGGCAACGAAAACAGATAAACAACAAAGGAAGGAAAAGGTGGGTGACTCACTTGATCGTATATATATAAGTATTCATTATAATTTATACAAACAGATTTATATAAACCAATTTATAAAATTCCGTCGTGTAAACATATTATTTTCTTTTGTAACAATTTATTTCATTAGCAACCATGATCTAAATTTGCCATGAGATGGCTTTTAAAAGGGTCCTAATATAGAGACACCCTTGGATAAATCGACACCCCCCTATACACCCGTATGGTCTATACGCGGTGTATAGGGTCGAAAACACTGAAAACGAGGAAAATTCAGGGGGGGCTGTCGGAGGGCTATACGCCCCATATAACCCTATACGACCCCCTATACGACACATATGGGGCTCTACGACGCGTATAGCAAATTTCGAACTGACTACTAAAAAAATTAAGGGGGCTGTCAGAGGGGTTATACCCCCCCCCCCCCCCCCCCCCGTATAGGGCTATACGACCCCCTATACGATGCGTATGGGGCTATACGACACGTATAGAAATTTAGGGTGTTGATTTATAATTTTGGGGTGTCTATATATCCACGTCCCTTTTAGAATCAACTGACATAAATTTATTAAACTAATTAAAGTTAAAACGACATTCGAAAGTGACTAAAACGTCTCATCCCTTCACCCAATCTTCAATTGAGTTTTCACAGACCTTTAACTCACTTAAATTTTAATTTTGAACCTCAAAATGTTGTACACACAACTAAAAGAATATCGTTAATTTTCAGTTACATTTTGCTACGATAAATGCTTTAAAAGAAAAGGATATTAAAAACAAACCATCACATACAAAAACACGCATGGTATGACAAAAAAAAACATTATGTCCCGTTACAAAATACTAAAAAAGTATTATAAAAACTAATCACTCAATGTTTTGCAAATTCAAAGACGATGTAGTCACTCGACATCTTCACACATCGGTTGAGTACTCTACTATTGCAACACAATTTTAATCTTGATCACACTTTGGCACAACGGGCACAATGATAAATCGACTCCACACTCGCAACATGTCTGTTAATTCAACAACGAAAATAATAATAATAAGAATAATTTTAATACATATATGTTGGCTGTAGAATACAAATAGAAAATGGAGTTAAAGCTAACCTGATGCCCGCAACCAAAAGCCATATCCATTGGTTTAATAAGACACACGGGGCAAACCTAATAAGATATTTTGGTGAATAAAAATATAAGTAGTTTGTAAAATACAAATTAGATGTAATACATTAAGAGATGTTTGGTTTTTTCTTATTTAAGCTGTTAATGTGATTAATGGATTTTGATATGATAATAAGATGTATTGAATACGTATCAAACTATTTATCTGATTATTTGAAAGGGAAATAAATTGTTTGATGTTAATTTTAAACATGTAACACAAACTTCTGTTAGGATCTATTTACCTTATTATCATAAGTAGAATTTGAAGATGTAGATGGCATCATATTTACATGATATGGAGGAGCACTCGAATTTTGTAAATTGCTAGCGTAAGGTGGAGGAAGAGGAACAGTGGCTGAACGTGAACGGGAACTGATTGACAACATAAAATAAGAGAAAAATCTTATAAATCGATCTTGTTATATTACTAAAGCATGTTAATACTATAACTCTTTATGGTTAACTACTTTAAGCGTATGATTCTTGATTTATTTGATCTAAATAGCATTTTAGTTTACCTTAGTAGCCCGAGTTGGATGGTTGCTTGGTATTGTGAAGGTATTTCCATCAACGCGTGTAACGCGAATTCTGCCTCTCTTCTCATTGGATTTGTATTCCTTGACATAATATCCGTAAAATTCACAAACTAGCATGCAACACGAGCATAACGATTACACAAAAGTTGATGTTATATGCAATCTTTCGTTAGTGACAGTTATTTCAAACCTGAAAATTGTCGAAGGCCCGAGAAGGAATATTGTCATCAAATACCTTCATCATTTCCCATGGGCCGTCTCCAACTCCTACCAATATTATTGATAAGGGGTAATTACTGCAATAATAAAACAAGAGAGTTAATGAATATATTGGAAAGCAAACCGATCAATTTCATGATGTCAATGTTACCTTGCTTTAACAATGGCATCGATGGTGCTACGTTCTTGTAAACTAAGCTGACCATATTCGGTATCAACACTTCTTGTTACCTAATTCGGAGTAATAAAAATTACAATCAATCGTGACATAATTAGGATTTCATGACTCATATTAGCATGTTTAGGGCATCACCTGACCGTCTGCGATAATCAACAAGACATGGTATTGGCCACCGCTTTCTTCAACAATCGTTATTGCAGTTTCTATTATAGGTGCAAAAGATGTCGGTCCAAAAACAATTCTATTACATTAGACGATCGAGTTGCACATGAGTAGATAGAAATTTCAAACCCAAATTAATACTTTTAACTTATAAGTACTAGGCCACTTTAGCCAAAGTCTAATGTTTCTATACAGAACACTATTTGTTAATTATGAGAACACGCGTAACAAAATGAATCGTTCATTATTCAATCTAAAAACATTTTAAAATCGAAGAAAATGACAATATTTATTGTGTCTCTCTCATAGAAAGCAAAAAGAAATTTACAGAAATTAATTTGATTGTTTATTAATTTATGTATTTGACCAACATATAGGTAAACATTTTAAAATTAGGACATATGAATAATTTAGTTTGGTGGTCTTTTATGTAAACTAGAAATGATCCCGCGTGCGATGCGCGGGTAAATGCACCACGAACTTGAATAAAAAAACCTAAATATAAAAAACATACGAACGGCTATCACTTCGACTTTAAACTAGAAGACATCAAGCAAACGAAAGAAAGAAATAATATCAACATAACAGAATAAACTTAACAAACGTGTCGAATTAACGCAAGCTTTTACATATTTTATGATGCAATTTATATAAATGGGTATTAAGAATAATTTTTAATTACTAAAATAACTTGAAAATCAAAAAGGACTAAATATAAAAACCACAAAACTTTTATGGCTAAAACATAAAAACCAAAAAGTCCATGTAGCCAAAACTTTGCTATTATATAAATAGATATAAACATACATTTACATATGTAAGAAGTACAAATTTAATAAAACATGAATCATTAATCAACAAATAAAACAGTTTAGTTTATTATCGTGTTAATTTGGTGTGTTTAGACCCTAAAACCCATAACCTACAGTGAAATATTGTCACAGTGTAACAATTTAAATGGAAGAAATCTACCTGCTAGTTTAACCTGAGGAATTATCTCTCGATAGCGTCTCAAAACATCCTCGAACCCTTGACAGCTACGCGAGTCGGGATAAAAACTGAAAACACTCTGATCATGCGTCGAGGCTAACACAACACGTTTAAAGAACAAACACAAGTTAACTAAACAAATTCCATAAATAAACTTGCTTACAATATGATTTAAAGTATACCATCTCCAAACCCGAAGCACGGGATCAAATTATCATCATCAAAAGCCGATAGCGTCTTCCCAATGATCGAGATCGCTTGTTCATAAGGATTTTGTAACACCCCAACGCTATGTAAACTCCTCCTGTTGAATGATCTCATCCCTAATTTCATTTTACAAATTTGCTATTTTAACGACAAATTTGTAATAAAAACATATGTTGATTATAATTAGCGACTGATTTTACAAACGATCAAATTTACCAACCTGTCCATTCATTGCTTTTCGTGAAATCGATACCAACTATAAGATTCGAAGATTCAAGCCCAGCTTCAGCAAGAGCGAGTGTAACCTAAATCGAGTGTTTTTTTTTCTTTAACTTACATATTACAAAACACGAATAATTTCATGAAATACGTAACTTGATCTACAAGTTACCTGTTCAAGCGTCTCGTAGTTATCAGCTATTCTTGCATACTTTGGATCCAGCCTTCGTCGTGAGACCGGTGCGTGATGATGACTTGGGTTGCAAGTAACTCCAGGTGCCCTTGGATACTTGCGGTCCATTATTACCTTGATCGTATTAAAGATGTTGAGTTTTACACCACATAAACATATATAACGTCAAGTAAAATTGGTTATAATGTCACATCGTTGATTATTTCACTAGTCAAACTTGATTTTTAAGAGTAAATTGCTACTAAATTATGAGATTCGAAACTTGTAATCATCGAGGGGTATATTAAAGTTGCATTAATTGTTTGGAAAATCAAGATAACTTTTGAGAATTTTGAAATCCAAATCTCATATACGGGAGATATTATTTGTTGTATTAGTGAGTGTTACTGAAATTGAATACATAATCAGTTTTAAGTTGAGATATACGAAAGCCAAATAAACGCTTCTATCTATTACATAGATCTGATAAATTAAGCAGTTATGTGACAGTCACTTTTCTCTTTCACGCTACTCTTAATTACCATTTATGTACCAATCGCTATTTGGTTTAATGGTATCTAGATGTATAATAGATGCTCATTTTTGAAGGTTAAGAGTCTAGATTATATAGATTATACAGTAAATAACTAAAAAATACCTTGTCATACACTATATACAAGTGATTACGTGCTTTTGTCTACTTCAATTTGTTATGTAAAGGGCCCCTCAATGAGTTGATAACATTTTTTATATGTTGTTTATAAGATCCATAGTGTCCGATTAGCATCTTGATAATTTTTTAATTGACGGGTTAGCGTGTTTGGTCCTTGAACCTAAACACAACTTGTATATCTATTCATTTTCAACCTGGGCACACTTCAAACTGCGTAACCCAAAACGACTAGTTTAAGTCATTTATCTAGATGATTCACGAGGTTGACTAGTTGTAATCAAGGTCTAAACGTTTTAAACAGATGTGTATGTTGCAATAAACAGATTAAGGGATTTTAAGCTGATTGACGGACCAACATGTTTAAATTAACGAGTTAAAAAAGTCAATTTGAACACGACTAGTTTATAAAATAGTTACTACATGTCTAAATCTTATCATAAAATGTCATAATTTTATCATTTCTCATAATATAAACAATTCTATTGTGATGTCGACGTTGATATTCTATAGTCACTTTTAGGAAACCTTGAATCACTATGATCATACGCGCATTGGCGCTATCATTTTTCTAAAACTTCTTGTTTCTACATCAATTGGTGATTTCCGACCATTGGATTTCAAAGAAGGCAAGCATTCTTAGTGTTACAAACTCGTCTTAATGGGTGTCGTGTGACATCCTGGAGGTTTACAAGGGCCAACTTTATGTCTGGCTGTTTATCGAGATTCATATATGTTACATTGAGAGTAGTTTATTTTAAAAAGTAATCATATATAAAAATTTGTACCAGTATCTAATGAAAATTAAATAACTTTAATGAAACAATTATTAAAAAAAACATTTGAACGACTTCAGTTGAAATTGAGAAAATGTCACAGAATAGTAAACAAGTTCAAAAGTGTTTTAATTTGGTCACTCGTACATGTTTTTTTTTAAATTGAATTACTAAACCATCAAATCAAGTTATCATTGAATTTTTTTATGTGAAAAAAGTAATGGAAGAGAAGATGTGGGGGTCGGAAATTTTAATATATGAAATTATATTAATAAATAAAAAACATGTTAATTATATTAAAAAATAACAAAAAGGTATCTAAAATTCTCGTCACGGCTGCATATCAGCATCAAAAAGAAGAAAATATATATTTTTAATTGAAACAAAAAGAAAAACATGCTAAAAAACATGTTAAGCCTTATAATTTAAATAAAATATGAACGCCGAGTGACCTAATTAGAACACTTAATTTGAGGTTACCTAATTGAAACACTTTTAAAAATTAGTTACTATTTTACAAAGTTAGACCGTTAAAATTTAAAGAATTTAATTACTGTTTTGTGATGTTATCATTTTTATTTATTACTTCTTCAAATAAGAAAATATTCGTAAAATATAAACTATTACAAGTTATCATGACTTTTAATAACCAAAATATGACCAACTACAACATGTATATTCTATCTAACTCATTATAACCTAGTCGAACATTTGAAGACTTAATCATTTGGTACTAATGAATGATATGTTATCAATTATATATCATACTAATGCATTATATTCCCCATTTTAAGCATTTTTGGTAGTAAATTCGTTAATTTCATATTCGAATGCGTTAATTGTAGATTTGTAGTTTGGATGACTATCTGATGGTATTTGAAGAACAATAAAGATTATCGTATGAGGACCGGAAGCCAGAATCAAAATGAAAGAAAAGGCCAAAGCCAAAGTCAAAATATATCAATAAGTTGTATTTAAAAACGAGTGAGGTTATTCTACAAAGTGTATTTTTGTTACAAAACGTGAGAAGACACAATGAGGCTAAAAAATTCACAAATAAATTATATCTTACAATCTAAATCAAATTTCAAAAAAGTACTTTGGAGTCTCTGTTTCTCTCGTCGTCCTCTTTCAGAAAAAAATAAAAAAAATTTATTGTGTCTTTTATGACACAATGACGTCATTGTGTCTTTCATAATGACACAATGACGTCATTGTGTCTTTCATAATGATACAATGACGTCATTGTGTCTTTCATAAATGACATAATAAAAAAACGTTAATTTTTTTATTTTTTTTATTTTTTGTTGATTTTTTTTCTTAGTGAGGACGGCTAGGGGAACAAAAGCTCGGAATTACTTTTTTGAAATTCGATTTAGATTGTGAGCTATAATTTTTTTTGTGACATTTTTTGACTCATTGTGTCTTCTCACACTTTATAGCAAAAATACATTTTAAATTTGAATCTTTTTCTTTAAATATAATAAAAGTAATATAAAAACCCGAAAATGTTATTATTAATTAAAATGTTAAACATTTGATTAACTAGAAAACAAGAGTTTAAGCTAAGAGCTCCGTGGGGGCGGGTCTTGATTCTCGAATCCGGTAGCATAGATAGGAGAGAGGCCAGGCAACCATTAAAAAAACTAATAATAATAATAAAAGAAAAAAAAAATTAACTCTCATGTTACAGTGCATCATTGCCCGTTATTGTTTATGGTTTTGCGTTTTTACTTTTTACTTTTTAGTAAGATATATAAAATTTATAATTTATATTGAGACTCTTATATAATATATCTTATAAAATTAATAAAACGTTTGAAAGAAAATCATTACAATTCTTACAAAATATGAATCAAAACAACAATCAAACTGTTTTATAATCTTCCCCATCTTGCTCTCCTTGTCAATGTTTTTAGACCAAAATCCTCTTGTTTTCCGTTGTCATCTTTTCGTGACACAACTTTTAGCGACCAAAATTCCGCTAGGAGGACCACTCATTACAAATTTACAATGCCCGTATAACCAATACGAGTACCTAAAGAACCCACCGAGAGTCGATGTTGTTCGCATAAAACTCTTTGCTTCAAACATGACTCTCCCGAGTCTCATTTGCTCGTTTAGATGCGCGACGTGTGATCTTGAAAACGGGACTTGACTACTCACCAGATGAACGTCTCTAAGTTTGTACCCTCGTGGTGACACTGATAAAGGATCAACGTACCTCGCAGCAATAAGAGTACGTTCGAAATAAAGATTAATAACCATATACCGAAACTCAACATTAACCTTTTTATTCGGGTTTGTAAAATTGGCTAGCAAAGTCACGTCGCCATTGAGAAGATACCCGAGATCGAGATAAGCAGTGTTAAGGCTCGCGCTTGTAATGTCAAACTTAGGGTATCGCGGGCGGTACGCGAGGTAGACTATGAGAAGAATTAATCCTCCAAGTATTACAATTATCCAAAACAAAACACAACATATGGCGATGAGCCATGTTAGACCTTTCGTTTTCCTCGGTGGCGGGACCCGTAGAGATGGTGATGGGTAGTGGGACACACTTGTGCCTGGGCGGGTAGTGGGTGAGGGCCGCGAGTGTGGTGGGCCCCTTGGAGGCATAGACACAGGGGCCAGCCTAACCCCTTGTCGTGGCCCATGTCCATGCCCAGGCCCGGGCCCTGACCCTGACCCTGGTCTAGGAGAGGATACTGGTAAATGAGAGCTTGATGGTTGTGAGTGTGATAAAAGTGGAACCACAGGTGTGGGTGAGTGAGATGGAGGAGATTGTCTGAACTGCTGACGCCCTTGTGCTGCTAGAGCGTTTGGACTGTCTGGATCATGGGGTTGGGCGTAGCTTTGTGGGCGTGGCTGGAAATGAGGGTTGGTTTCGCGCGATTGATACATGAGTGGTTCGAAGTGGTTTGGTATGAAAATGGGTGTGGTTAGCAAGGTTTGGATATTTGAGGTGACGTGAAAGTTAAAACAAAGGAAAAAGGGTAAGGAATCAAAGAATTATTAGGCAGAGAAGGCAAGTAATGTAAATGATACCAAGCTTTTTAGGGGCTAAGTATGGTCATTTAGGCCCACATAGTGCACCCACAATAGCCGATTAGCGAACATGTTGTGGCTAATTATTTGATTAGCCATGAGTAACGAGGACTATTAGCCAGGTGTTCCGAAAGTGTACAACTGTACATGGGTCCGTGTTGTAAGCGTCAGAAATACTATTTTACTTTGGAATAATATTTTTAATTTATTATGAAACTAAAATATAAATGATATAATTGATTCTGTGGGGAGAGAAACCAAATAACAAAATTATTTTCGAAATAACCTAAAATAAAACCAAATGGAAAACCGATATTTGTGGTTATGTTCTTTTTGACTGGTTTTCATTGTTTGGGTATGATTATATGTGTATAGTAATTTAACAATATCAAAAATTCAGAAACAAATTTTATATTTTCTTTTATTATGATAAAGAATATCTTATATGCCAAAAGTTTGGTTTTATACTTTTTCTATAACCATAATAATTAAAAAAAATTATTACAGAACAGTTACTCGTAAAATTCTAAA
Source organism: Flaveria sonorensis (assembly GCA_025506505.1). Lineage (NCBI taxonomy): Eukaryota > Viridiplantae > Streptophyta > Magnoliopsida > Asterales > Asteraceae > Flaveria > Flaveria sonorensis. The sequence continues at coordinate 1,151,046 of CM046434.1, forward strand.
AATTGAAACTTCTACTGTAGGTTTGGTTTTGCGGCTCATGACCAGCCAAACCAACCAAATCAACATATGTTCACCCTCTACCAGCAACCCAAGAAGGTGTTTGATTATAAGTCAAATCGGTTTTACAAGAGTTTGAAAGGAAAAGGTCTTAGACAGACGTATACTTAGGTTATAACATGTGAAAAGATACGAGTTCACAGGAAAGTTTTGTGAGAAAGTTGAGTTAGAAGCAACTATATAAAACATAGGTTTGAAAGGAAAAGGTCTTTGACAAACGTTTGCTTAGGGTTTTAACATATGAAAAGATACAAAATTCACAAGAACGTTTTGGAAGAAGCTTGAGTTAGAAGTAACTGCATATAATTTAGATAAAATATATTCAATACAACTTTTACAAACATCTACTAGCAAGTATAGCATGTGAATGTTTTACATATCTTGGTATAATGTAAAAACATGGTGTAGAAATCACCTTGTTAAGCAAATTATTGTCAACTTTTGACTTTAGATTTTCTTTTCTCTATAAAGAAAAAACCAACAATAGATAACAAAGCAAAAACAGAAAAACAAGCAGATGCAATATCAATCGACCTATGACGCCCACTGATACCTTGAATCTTAAACAAGTTATCACTCTTCTTGTCGTTTGTGGTTTGACCATACGCGATCTCTTCATTGGCATCGTTATAAACATACGATCTCACAAAATATGTAGCCGTAGGCACATCTTTCTCTATATCCCACTTAAATCCTTCGAAGTTACTCTCGTATGGTTTGTCATATATCGTAAATTGACATGTTTTGTCTTTCTTTAGGTTGTCACTTGTTTTCCTCCATTTTCGATCCACTTGGCTAACTGGTGCGTAACAAAGCTTTACCTTCACTTTTTTGTATGATTCATCGGTATGGTTTGTGATGGTTTGGTTAAATCCAAATGAGAGCACTAGATCATCTTCACCGGCTTTTAAAACTACAAATTACATGTTTATTTCATCACTAAAAATAAATTGTCTTGTTTAGAAAAAGTAAAAGTATGTTACTATTTCATATAAGTAACATGCTAGATAGCATACACATAAACAAACAGGGGTGGTCATTTCTTAGTACGATCCTAAACACAACAAGTAGAAAATAATCCGGTCTATGTCTTTCATTTATAACCCGCTTGATAAACATGTTATATTTGGGTTGATCTGTTTGGTTAAAATTGGATCATGTTTTGGTTAACATATTTAATGCGTTTAGTTAAACTAGTTAACCCATCAACCCATTTAAAGTTAGAACAAAAACATAAATAAGAATTTTCATAAAGTCAATCTTTCAATCCATTTAACTCATCCATCAAAATATGCCACTGTGCTTTATGACTCATTTAACATGTTTACGACCCCTCAACTCGTTTACAACCAGAGAAACTGTTGGACTCATTAGATAAACAATTTACATAAACTCATTTAGATAAACAACTTACACGAGTTGTGTTTGTGTTATATGAATTTAAGTATACATGGGTTCACATATTTAACATGAATAAATATGTGGGTTATGGTTGGGTTTATCAATTTAACTCATAAACCAAAACCATGAGCCCAACAAAATTGACACCTTTATACACAAACATCGTCTTCTTAGTGTCTTCAGAGTATGAAATGAATTACAAACATCAAAACTAATAGGATATAAGTAAGAATACATACGAAACTCAAACAAAACACGATTTTACTAAGTAACTGATCTTACCTTGACCTTTCATAGCAGATGTCACTACAAAAAGAGTCAGTGGTAATGATGAGAAGAGCACGTCTCCCTTGATGATCTTCACCAAGAATAATAGAAGGAGAGAAACTTCAAGCAAAAAAGATTTCATTTTTACAAGAAAAGAATGAGATCCTAAAATCTATAGGCTATTTTGAAGACCTTATGAATGGTGTTGATTTTATGAAGTCAAACTTTAAAATGTGGTATAGAGTCAAAATTGTCTCCTTGTGACCCTTGTTAATGTTAGTGGCCCATGGCTAAAAGTTGTGGTCTCAAAAGTCTTGAGGCCACACTCAAGTTGAGACTTATATGGCCATTGGTTTTGTTCTAATGTGCGCAAGATTCAATGATTTTTGCTTTTATGAGCTTGATTGTTTTACTTTGTGTTCGACTTGATTTGAATGTGGGAATTTTCAGTTGAATATCATATTACTTTATTGATCTTAAAAAGTATGTTTTATAACGTGTCTTGTAACCAAAAAATATACTATTTTAAAATGATAATAAAATTTATATTAAGATATATAAAATAAACTAAACAAATCAATATGTATAAAATTATATTACACTTTGCTCGTTACAAGTTTAGTAGTGAAAAACTACATAACATGCGAAATAAAAACCAACGGTAGTGCGTATGTTTGTAACGAACTTAATGAACACAAACAAAGTCATATTTATGTTCGTTCATTTAACTTTAACCTAACACAAAAACAAATACAAACATACATGATCATGAATTTGGTGTTCATGTTCGTTCGTGAAGAATATGTTTGTGTTTGTTTGTTTAAAATTTAAACGAATAGTTCACGAACACAAATTTAGTAAAAATAAAACAAACATAAATAAATGTAAACGAACAAATATACATGAACAAGTTTAATGCATTAAAATACATATTAAGCATAGACATGTATATTAACACACAAATATACATATATATATATATATATATATATATATATATATATATATATATATATATATATATATATTCATATTGAAATTTTGTATAAATATTTGAATAAATATAAATGAACGGACATGTGAACGAACAAAAACAAACACAAATACATAAACATAAACGAACAAAACGAATGAAACGACCGCATGCACAAATGAATGAACGAACAGAACATCTATTCATTTTCATTACTTTAATTAACTGAATAAACAATTTTGTTCGTTTTTGTTTGTTTATTAAATAAGCGAACATAAAAGAACTTCTTTTTCGTATGGTCTGCTGAACGTTTTTATGGCCCTACCAACAAGTATTTGGTTCAATGGTATTCAGACGTGTAATAAATATGCCGCTAAAAACGGTTTAAATTAGTTGTTTCCTAGTGAGGAATGATTTGAAAAAGAAAATTTAAAATATGTTTCTGATACGGACCTGTTAACATGACACGACACGAAATTAACAGGGTTCGTGTTTAACCTTAACATTATGTTTCGTGTCTTAAACAGATCAACACGTTAAGACACGATAAAATTCGTGTCTTAACAGGTTAAAATACATGTTAACCTGTTAAGACCTGTTAATGACCTGTTTATAACTAAATATATATATATATATATATATATATATATATATATATATATATATATATATTATTCAACAAAACAAAACCCTAAAGCATTTATCCCTAATTTCCCTACCCACACCCACCACAGCCGCTACCCCACATCGGATGATCGGAACATCCCAAACTCCCAACCCTAAGTTCGGTTCCTTCTCCCCAGCCGCTACCAAACCCAGCCTCCCTCGCGACCAGTCGACCACCATCAAGACCACCATCCTCGCGAGTCGCGACATCCATCGAGACCACCAACCACCAACCCTCATCGCGACCACCATTGAGACCAGCCTTCATCGAGACCACCAGGCACCAGCCTTCATTGTGACCACCATCGAGACCACCAGCCACCATCGATAGTTCAAGACCACCAGTCTTCATCGAGAGTCGAGACCACCAGCCTTCATCGAGAGTTCGAGACCACCAGCCTTCATGTTTTTAAATATGTGATATTACAAGTGTTCCTAAACAGGTTTTTTAACAAGTTATTTCGTGTAATCTGTTTCTTAACAGGTTCGTGTTTTAAAATGACACGATAAGTTTTCGTGTCGTGTTCGTGTCTGACATGACAGATCATCGTGACTTATCGTGTCGTGTCTGACCTGTTATGCCAGCATTAGTTAAGAGACATTTGTTAATAATCTTTCTTTATGTTTTCCCTTCAAATCAAAAGGGAGTAGGAGATAACTTTTTAAATAATATTTCATTTTATCATTTTACCATCCAACTTAGTTTAATTAAAAAAATTAAAATACATAATAATAAAATTATAAATTTTTTCTTTATCCGAAAACACATAACATTTTTATTTTTTCTTTTCATCATCTTCCAGTTTTAAAACACAATATAATGTACATATTTTCTTTTTCCTTTTTTTTTCTAAATTTACTCCCCATTCTCTTTACTAAACTCGAAAAAAGTTTTACAAAAAATATTAAAAAAAAAAACATGTCATTTGCTATGCCCCCAATCGTTGCCCTCTATCCACTCAGAGCAAATCGGCGACCACCGCCGCAGCACAAAAACTCCGACCACCAACCACCGCTAACTCTCCCCACCTCCGGCAGCTTCCATCACTCTCACACCAATGATCCTCTCCTCAATCGCACCTCAATTTCACCATCACCATCACCTTCATCACGATCTCCGTCGTCATGTTGTTCACAAATCATCCACCACCACCACCACCGCCGCCGTCCACGGCAGCAACCCTAACAGTTCTTCAGCCCTCCGTCAGGTGAGTGTTAGTAGTAACAATGACGGCAACAGCAACAAAAGCGAAGATGACGTGGCCATGGTGCCCTCTGCCTCCGCTGTCGCCGCTGCTATACGTAAGGCGTCGACATCTCCGGTGGAGTTCGAGCAGAGGTCTGAGAAGAACGGGAAGAGTAAAGCGCTTGTTCTCCCGAGCTCTGATTTCCAGACGCTTTGCATCGAACAAATGGATCTGTTTCGTCGTATTGTGGATCCCGACGCTCTTTTATCGGTAATTTTGTTAGGTTTTATTATGTGTAATTGTGTCTGATATGCACCAAACTGTTTCTTCGTTTATCAGCTATTTAGTGATCGTGTTATTTGATCAAGTAGCGTTCCTTACACCGAGTGGAGTTTGATTGAATATGTAATGGACTTATAGGCTTCAGTTACAGTAAGAATAATATACTCAGTGGTAGCCTAGGATATGCATTATTGATGGCTGAAGGTACCAAACTAACACTTTGGGAGTTTTATCAAGTTCGTAGATTAACTTTTGGCGTGAACCACAAAACAAGCAGGATGACTATCGTGTTTGCTGAAAATTTCACAATCATAACTCACTTTTGAATTACCTTTAGCTCTACGTTGATTACCTTGTGTGTATACTCTTATTTCACTTAGCTTAGCTAGGGATTTCCTTGTCCCTACACCTTGACCCACTTAGTCTCAGTGTATTGCTTACCTTTGTATGCTACCTTAGGATATGCTCTATTTGTGTATGCTACCTTATTATGGTTATCTTATTGTATGCTTTATCTTTGTATGCTACCTTATTATATGACATTTGTGTCCCTATTATGTTCGAAATGTTTGGAACTTGGGGTCTCAATGGAAGCAGCCTCTCAATTCCCCAAGATAGAGGAAAGGCTTGCCCCACCTTACCCCTCCTAGACCCTACAAATAGTCATACTATGCATGGGATTTATTGGGTGTACTGAACTCACTTTTGAATTGCTTGAACCATTGCAGAAGGCAAATTGTCTTTTTGTGTGTGTGTGTGTGTGCTTTGACCATTTTAAAACATTTAGAGGGAGATGATGATGTTCTTAATTATTAGAACATTGATTTCTATCTTACAGATAATCTTTGCTTGTTGCTTTTAGCTTTATCTTATTCTGGTGTTGAATGCACAATTTGAACTCTGATTAATATGCCAGTAATCTTCAGGTTTATGTGAGACCTGCTGGTAGTTATGTTATGGACAGACTAGAGTTGCGTAGAGTTACTGTCTATCCTGGAAGGAATGTGGCTGATATTCTAATATTAATTGGTGATTTTAGTATCCCAACAGGATTAAGAGCAGCAGAAGCTTCTCTCTTGAAACAGCAGGTACATTTTTTCTTGCAATCTAAGGTGGCGTTTGATTTGAGGGTATGGGTTTGTTGGTGTTTGAACTTTGAGTATGTTGGGTTTAAGGGTATGATTTTGAAGGAATGAGGTCGATGCCATATAATTGGATATCTTTCATACCTACTTCAAGGGCTAGGTTTGAAATTGCTACCCTTCTTATTCCATCCCATCTTGCTACCATACCCATACCCATAGTGATCCCCAAGTGCAAACCAATCACCACCTAAATGTCACTACCATATAGGGTATACTTTTTTGCTTTTGATTGTTCTTTGTTCAATTTAGGATACATATTAATGTAACTTGTAGGCAGAATTTATTCCTGAGTCCCGAGCTTTGGTTTTCCCTATGGTGAAGCATCCATTTGTTGTCGGTTTTTTGGTTGCTGAAATTCCAAAACTAGAAATAAAGAAAGAAGAGGATGATGTAAAACAAGGCTCATCACCTGAGGATACTTATGCAGTCTACCCGTATGCAATCTCAAAATCATGGAACATCCAAAATTTTATAGATAGAACACTGGAATTGCACAATTTTTCTGCTGAACAGAGATTAAATGCAATAAACATCTCCCGCACTGTTGCTATGGCATATGTTATGGACCAGGTAAATGACCCGTTTGATAATTTCTTGTGTTTTGCTCGTAAAAGATTACATAATTTTTACCCAAAGGTTGATTTGAATTTTGAAACTTAGAACATTGATTATGAAATTGGTAAACAACATTTTAAAATGAGATCAATACTTCTAAGCAAGGTTTAAAAGTACGGAGTCGAGCCTCGAGGCGTTTTCCCTTCGCCTCATGAGGCATTGCCTCATACTCGTTTTTTGGCCGCCTCGCCTCTAGGCGCATGCCTCAGCCGTTTTTTTAAACCATGCTTCTAAGTTTTAATTGAATCAGTATGAATAAAGATTTCATGGATGAAGATATACAAGTAGATTTCTGTTTTGTTATCATAACTAAATCTCAATTTTTGTAATCACCATGGCATTTTTTTATGAATGTTTTGGTTAATAGTTACTTTGTTGAATGTTTTTGTTCATGAGGTGCAGTGGTGATTTTAATTGCCGTGTGATTTAATGCACTGTAATCCTATGTTTAGTTTATTACTAGAAACTGTTGATTACTGCCTAATATTATAGGCCAAATGTTACAAGACTACTTTAGCAGTATAGTACAAAACAATCTTAAGAGTTAAGATGAGTACTCACTTGTGTATGTTCTTCCACAGAAAACAATGTTACTTCAGCAATCTTCATGGCAAAACAATGTTAGGATGAGTAATTTGGTTGAGCAAGTAAGATTCTATACCCTTGTTATACATTATTGATTATAAAACTAAAGGGCAAACTGAATGAATTAGAAATTTTTTTCACATAAAACATTTTTTCACATTTGTTATACATTTAGCTGCCTATTTAATTTTTTTATCCTCATAAAACATTTTTTTGTGAACGCTGGCATGATCTCAACAATTGGCATCATTGTACAGGTAAAATCAGTTGAAATGAGACTGGTTGCTTAAATCAGTAATAAGTTGCAAGTTGATATCTATTATGTACATTATGAAAAGTTGGATGCTAAAATTTGGAAAACATGTGAACTATTGTTTCTGTTTTATGTGGTTTACTTTGGATTACAACCTTTTGTTTATCCCTCCAGATGCTGTGGACATGAAACTTATTAGACAATGTTATGATAATTAGTCTGTTTTTCCACAGATTCGTGGTCCCCTTTCTAGCATTCGTACTTTAAGCAAAATGTTATCCGCCAACATGAAGAAAAATGAGGTGTGTTCCCAAATTTGTTATAATCCTCTCATGTCTATTTGGATGTTAACTTTGTGACTCCCTGAAAATGTTGTTAACTTGTTATAGATTTCTTATGATATCGTTGAGGACATAATGGTAATAGGCGATGGGATGAGAGACGCTCTTCAACAATTGCAAGACGCTGTTCATATGACAAAGGTATGCTCTCGCCCAGATACATATTTTATAGGATTAACTTCGGACACACAAATATGTGCATATACAAATATTCTCCTAAAAGCTCAAAATTTTGTATATGTCCTAAACCTTATTATATCATAGTTATCATTCAGTATATAAAGATAAGTTAGTCTGGTTTACTGAATTAACGAATAGGAAAACAACATTATTATTATGAATCATCTTAGCGCATATTGTTCTCTTGGGTTATGCCGTGAAACAAACTGTTACTAATAACTAAATCTATGAAATTTTCTATGGGATATCCTCGTAAAAGTTCAAGTTTCATATATATCATTCTAAATTTCATAATATTGTATTTATCATTTTAAAATACTAATAATATCATAGTTACCCATTTCATAGTAAACAAAGTAAATTCAGTAATTGATAGCAGAGTGTTCTATTTAATAAAGAAGAATAGAAATACAACGTTATCATTGCGAATCATCCCGTGGTTTATTCAGTGACTTTCACTCTTACAAGTAACTTATGAAGTTCACTATGGAATGGCTAAAGGTGATATTTTTAGGCTGCATGTGCATATGCCTGTTGATAGTTTAATGTCAATGTGAAATTTTTTATTAATATTTTCTGATTTCTTTCAGACCAATATAGTTCGCTACAATGAAGAAAACCTAACAAAAATAGACAAGTCAACTCACGAGTCAATGGGGTCTCAGTTATCCAATTTCTTCTCAAATGACACTTCTACCCCCACGAGGCGTGAGTATGGTGGACCATTTTCTCTCTCACCAAAATCTGGAGATTTGGAAATGCCCATGCCACCTATGGCACTCGCGCCTTTGTTAAATCAGAATATTAGGTACGGTTTATAGGCTTCAATCGTTAAAAACTTATGCTTGCACTTAAATGTGACAATAATATATGTTAATTCTATTAATATTTATGGCTAATAGGCTAATAGCATATAAAATCCAACATACTTTTCCATTATGTACGAAAAAGTTGCTCACCCAAGTTTTGACATAGTAAAAAGACCCTGTACTTTGTATATATGTACAAACGTGTGAAATTAATGCTAATGCTGTTTACTTCCACAACACAAAGACGCGTTGCAGGATCTTCTTGCTTATGTGGATAATACTTTTGATGTAAATGTTAGGCTGAAGAGTCTATGTGACATTGCAAAAAAATGCCCAATTGGTGGTGATATATGTGCTGATTCAGCAAGTACCCGAGCATCTACCTTTAAATTTATAGGTTTATATAAACTCAACAATTCAGTGCCTTTAATATCTCAAAGTTCGGTTGAGGGACTTATTCGTGCAAACGAAAAAGCAATTTTGATTTTGTATAGTATCAACTTTTTTGCATTTTCCCTTTATGGTCAAAGACACTATTTCGGGACAGCTAGAGTCTAACATACCTAAAAAAATAGATGACTAATACTTTTATTTTCTTGTAAAATAGGCCTTGCAATGCTTCTGATGTACTATCTGATCTTGTGGGTGCACTCAAACCACTGGCTCATAAACAACAACGTATCATACAAATATGTGAAATTCCTGAATCTTTGGAGGTTGCAGTAGAAGAACCTGCTTTACGCCAGGCTTTAAGCAATTTAATCGAGGGTGCTTTATTGCGTACGAATGTTGGAGGAATGATTGATATTGTGTCCACTTCAGCGCCAGCTGGAGGTGTTCTAATTATTATTGATGATGATGGACCAGACATGCACTACATGGTATGTTAAGTGTTTACCGACTTACTCTCAACTTGTATTATCGATATGAGGTGGGAAAATGGGCAGGCTGGTCTGCTCAAAACAGGTTGTTTTCAAGTCTGCTTCTTAGCGCTTTGGGTTCCTTCTAACGGGTGATCCGGTAGTAAGCGTTTGAGTCTATCTAGCAGAGGTCCTAAATTTGAATCCAGCTTTTAGTGATTTTCTATCTTTAATCTCCTTGAAGGCCATTTGCCCAACCCAAGTTGGGTTTTACGACCCATTTGGTGAAGTCCTTGGGTTTACCCGTTACTGGTTTCCAAATTCACCAAAAAAGAAAAAAAGAAGGGTTTCGTTGGTCTGATTGTAAACGCTTTTTTTGTAGTTTTATAATAAATAGTATGCTAAAGATGATTACAAAAACTATATTGTTAAAGAAGTAATCTCTCTTTTTCAATAAAGAAATTTGGAAGGTTTATATGCATTTGAATACAGTCTGGAGGACTTTCAACCCCTTTGACATGTTTACTTTTTAATTAAATCCTTTGCTTGACCCATTTCTAAATGTTCTTTTGGTGAAAGATCCAGTGACCATTTTCGTAATAAACACATTTGTAAAGACCGTATTCATAATTGTACTCTTACAACAGGAACAAAACTGTAATTTACAGTCCTTTATAGATACAAAAATGATATGTAAAGAAGATATCTAATTTAATTTTGCAGACACAAATGCATTCACTTGCACCCTTTGGAGCTGATCTTTTATCGAAAGGTATGGTTGAAGACAACATGACATGGAACTTTGTAGCAGGGTTAACTGTTGCCCGTGAAATATTGGAAAGTTATGGTTGTGTCCTTAGAGTAATCTCTCCTCGGGTCATTGAGGCAGCACGTGGTGCTGGTGGGACTCGTGTAGAAATATGGCTCCCTTCTTTCTCTTCTTTGACCGATGGTTTAGACCGCCCTGCTCAAGCAGCATAAAGCTCATGACATGGTTGCCCAAAATGCCCTTATAAAACCGATGACAATTCATCTTTAAGATGAAACATCGTATACATACATGTGTTATCTATATTCATGCTTTATTGGCAATGTGTATATATAAGTATATAACTGATGTTACATTAGGTATGTGTAAATAGGAAGCTGTATCAAAATGAATAGATAAGGTGCATTATGTGTAAAGGTTTATGAGTTTGTTCTCATGTTTTATATACTTGCAAGGGTTTACTGTATTGAAATGTTAAAATGCTATCACATGTAAAAGATAGTGTGGTCGAACTGTATTCTTACCATAATCGGTTATTAGTTGAACTGTATATTTTTAACCTTCTATCATGTGTAAAAGATAGACCCTAGATAATCTTTATATCAATGGTAAAGTTAGAGTATTTCAACCTCGAAATTCTGATCAGATAATTTAGAAAGAATGAAGAATGATTATGTTTTTTTGTTATGAAAAATAGATCAAAGTTTATGTCAAATAGGTTGTGAATCATGACAATGTATTGATGAAACAACACAATATTTCATGAAAGAGTGTCAAATTGACGGTTAAAGTGTTGGTAGTTAATTTGATGAGCGGTTGCTATCTGAGTACTGGTAGTAACTTGATTGTGGTTAATGTCCTGATGATTTCCTTATGTTAGCAATAAGTTAGTTACCGTCTAATGATCTCAAACGGACATGCCCTTCTTAACTTAACTACTTAACTAGTGACGATGTTTATTTGGACTGACTTTAGTTCTTAAGTGAATCTAATAAACTAAAATAAGTTGACGGCAGTAAAATTTTCAAATGATATCCTAATAAGTGGTAAACAATAGTTTGCTACAAACAACCTGAAAAATTGCAAATGTTTAATCTAGCAAAGTAATCATTATGACTGTGACTAAACCATCGATATTATGACAAAAGCTATCGTGATATTCTTAATATCTTTTTGGGACGATCAAGAAAAGGAGAGAAATCATGACAAGGTTGTCACAATCTAGATGCACACCCTGATAAAATGATTAAAATGGTATATTCCCATGTTCAAAGTGACTATTATCTGTTGATATAACTATAAAAATATAATTATCTATTGATCAACAATTATTATTTGAATAGATAATGAAAATATAAATCCTTAGGGACAAACAATGACAGTTTCCAATATTCCAAATTTCTTGAAGAATATACTCATCACTTCAAGACATGACAACCTCAAACCACACAAAAATGTGCAGATTCTTGTTCTTCACATTATTATTTGTAGTAACAAGATAACAAAATAATTTCTCATGTCTTTTTTATCCTCACGTATCCTCACTTTAAAGGGAATTATAAAACAATTACATATTCGTGAAGTAAGTTTTACGTGAAAAAAAAAAAAGAAAAAAATTGTCAGGTTTCTAGTTTGTACAAAAGCATTTCTAAGGATACACGGATATAAAATTTCTATGGATACATGAATATAAATTGAATACACACGAATCTCATGAGTATAAATACATCGATAATATAAGTATTTTTGTCATTTTTAAGGGTAATCTTGCATACACCAAGTTTCAAAAGTATTTAAATTATGTCACTTAAATTTAAAAAATTTTTAATTAAATTACTTAACTTTTATGTTTTATGTAAGTTATAGGTTTTAACATGTTTTTTAGCATGTATTTCTCTTTGTTTTACTTAAGAAATATTTATTTTTAATTTTTTTTATGCTTATGTGGAATGGTGGCATGAGATTTAAGTATTCAAAGATGAAATGAATAAAGATATAATCTCGATTCAAAATACAATCAATAACACTACCAAAACATGAAATGAATAAAGATTTAATCTCGATACAAAATTTCCTAATCTATAACAAGGGGATCCGTGGATCAACAGCCAGACTGTTTGCGCGAAACAGTCTGGCCGTTAAAGACTACAAACTAACAAATCAAACTAAGAGAATATTTACATTAATCACCTCATAAATCCATGAACTCACCCTGCTCTCTAACAATCTCCATTAGCATTTAAACAACTAAACACTAAACCGGTGTTCGTATAAACTTAAAAGTCACAACCTTTATAACCTTTCGGGTTCATGTTCCAGTTCAGACGGGTCAACCACTTTCTCTCATGCAGTTCCCAGGCAAGAGAAACTTATAATCGTCAGCGTTTTCTAGTAGATGTGCAGGAAGATGAACAGCTGAATACGAATGCGGGATGGGTCCCATTTTCCCGATGATTTCCTTAAACGTATACTCCTCGGGGATCATATCGAATAGATCGGTCCCTTTGCAGATCACTTTTTGAACCCTACTAGGGTTCAAAAACCTCTTGAACCTCACTCTATCAGTGTGACTATAAGCTTTCATTTTGAAGATGAACTCGCTTATATGGCGAAAACAAAAGCTGCAATGCCACCCCGCATCCGCCAATATCACATCCGAGTGGCGGAAATGAGCGTATGTCGTTTTTCCTGACTGATATCTATGAACAGACGCGCGCCAACTGTTGTTATCCAAAAGAAACTCAAATGAATACAAGTAGTTCTTCAGGCGAAGATGTAAAGCCTGCGGAATGTCATCACACCATCTTAACAGATTAATTGTGTGTCTACTTGGGATTTCATCAACATCAGACATTATCAACAGATCATCATCTTCAATCCCAGCTTTCTTTATAAGATAATCCAATGCTAACCGTTGATACGCCTCTTCAACAAACGGGTTCTCCCCCTTTTGAAATCTCCCAGGAATCATCCCATAAGTTAACCTCGGTTCAACAAACTTAAACTGATCACGATGGGCGGAAAACACCAACGGTTTTGGGAATCCAGTGAATGTAGAGTTTGATTCCAGGAGTATAAATTCAGTTACATACGGGTATAACTCGTGCCATCTTATGGAAAGCAGATCAAGCTCATTGCTAAACAAAACAGCATCAAACACACGCCTTGGGAACTCACGGGTCCTCCATCCATGAAGTTTGCAGAGGTTTTGCATAGAGACGTTTTCGTGATAATAATGTGGGATTTCATGAAACGGTTTTGGTGGTGACTCCCACAACGGGCGTAGGAAGTATGATATCTTCTGACCATGAACATATAGTGCAAAGATAACCGATGGTGCCAACACGAATATAAAGATCAAAGCTTTTAAATCTAACCCGCGAAGAATGCATTTTACTCTTGATATAGTTGAAGATTGACCCGAATCCTGTAAATCAAAATGCACATTTCGTTAATACGCGTAAACACATTTCTTCATCAAACACTCAATAGACTGTATATCTGCAGCATATAAGCTATTCAAACAATAAGCCCCAAACAACCCCTAAATTGTTAAGCACATGAACATCAATACATTTAATGGAATTGAAACTTTTTTAGTCAAAATCCAGATTTTCTGATTGCAAATAAAAAAATTATGAACAATGATTGTGAATGTTACGATTCTATAACGAAATTTAGGGTTTATTTAGGAACTTTTGATGTGTAAATGAACATGAAAGTGATGAAAACCCTTAAAATTTGCAGGTCGTAACTCATAACTAAAATTCGTTGATCTTCAACAAAATTGAGACGAATACCAATTCGATTTGAAGAAAACCCTAATAATAACCTACAAATTGGGGAAAATTAAATCACAAAAAAGCAGAAATGAAGAGCTCAAAACGATGTTAATCGCATCAGAGAAAATTCATTCGAATCAACAATGGTGAAATTAAACCTAGAAATCCCAATGCAATTTGATCAAACAATCAAATAACATCAGTATATACTCAATTCAATAACAATTAAATTACCTCATCGCAAATATTGCCGCAGATATCATCTGATTTCTTTGAGCAATAACGAGATCCCCCTTCTGCCATCAAATAAGCTTTCTCGACAAATTTCGACAAATTAAACGCCATTAAAACCCTATTCCCGATCAAATTAACAAACAAAATCACCCCCAAATCAATCAACAATCAGAGGGTGAACCCCAATTCCCCTATTCACCTTATCTTGTCGAGATTTTGAACCCAACAACAACCGAAATATGTGGGATTTTTTGATCTTTTAGAGTGAAGAATTAACTTCCGAAATTGAAGAACAATGAAGAAGAATGAAATGGGTGTTTTTCTTTGTGGGTAAGTTGGGTGACCGATTGTTTGTCTTGTCTTGTACCTCTTTGTATCCTGTAATTTACTCCATGAATATGCATTTGAATGTAATGTGATGGAGGTATTTATATACTCATGGAGGTTGTCATGTTGATAAAGAATACTTGTTGGACATGACGAAATTGCCCTTCTGTTTTTTTTTTTCTTTTTTAATTTGAATATTTATTTGAGTTTAATGTATGTTTTATGTGTTATACTATCTCTCATTTAGCGATGTCGGTCCACCGACAACTCATGCTTCACTTTCTCAAACACTCCAGCATCGTATGTCGTAAGGTTACCCACTATCTCTCACTTTTCTCCTGATTCCTCACGCCGTCTCTTTCACTTCTCTCGTTTTTCATCATTTTCGTAGCAGGGCCTTTAATGGAGGATACTTAGGGTTTCACGTTGGTCTTTCAACAACAATGATTTTATGGTTTTTAAATTGCAGGCGGTAAATATAATTTGGAAAGTGAAATACTTTCACCACATACCAAAGTTTAATAAAGAACAACTAATTCTAATCTTGAAATAAAATGCAAAATTAGAAAGGAAAAAAGAAATAAAAGGCAAGATTTGAACTTGCATTGATCCAAATATGATGTAGCATCCAAACCACAGGGTCAACAGCTAGTATTGTGTTTGATATGCTCAAGATAATATACATTTAAATTTGTCGTGGTGGTGTTGTCGGTGGCACGTGACCATTGACATTGATAAATGACTGATAGTTAATGTATGTTTTATTTATATTCATATAGATAGCATTTGAGGAATAATATTGATATACGATTATTTATCTTGTGATTTACATATGCCTCCATTTATGTATTCCTTTCGTGGTTCATTTTGATTTCATTCTTGATAAATAAGTTATGTCTTACGTTACTACCTCTCATGAATTTAAATTGATCTGTTCGATATGTAATTTGGTGTTGTAGGTTTGATCTTTGTGGTAGTTTAGACAATGCATTTTTATACTTTGAGGATCTAGATTGAATGGATTAACCTTTTTATCAGGTTTGAAATGAACCAATTTAACACCCTAGTTTACCTGATGGTTTTGTTTTTCTATTTTGTTTCATAATACTTATTGGATTGAATAGTTTATTTTTAAACCTTCAAGACTAGATATAAACTGAATTGTTACTACGGTTTCATCTCGTAGCTTGGGCTTTTTGGGTTGTTTGACACACATGAAGTACATTTAAAACTTCCAAAACCATATAACTTTATAACATATTAATTGACACGAATTGACTTTTTCGGCAAAAAGAACCCAGATTCATGAAGAAAAAAATATCTTACAAAAACTTATTATCAATTCATTACATAACTAAGGCTAAATGAAAAGATTGATTCAGTTTGATACCAGCTTTTAAACTAATCCACAAATCAAATCATTCAACCCCAATCTAACAAAAGTAAAAAGTGTCAAATTAAATAAATAAATAAAGTGTACATTAAACAAATCTAACAAAATCTATCATCTACTTAATACAACCTACATATTCTAAAACCAAATGAACACAACTTGTGAGAGGGGTAGTTTGGTCAAATTACATGATGGAAAATGTCTAATGAAAGGGTAATTTGGTCAATTGGTATGATGGGACTTTGTCTCGTAAACGCGGTTTGTTGGATAGACTGAGCCCTTAAGGAACATGTTGGTGCATACTTTGGACCTACCCAACCCAACACATCCTCTACGACACGTCTAATGCTTCAAAACAATTTTGTTTATCAACTTAATTACAAATTAACCATCATCCTCTTATTACACATATTAAAACCTTTTATTTGTTGGTCAACAATTAAAAACATTCCTACTATTTAGCCGATTATTTTATCAACACTTTCCTAGTAGTTTCATAGATAATAATATTTTTGAACAACTAGCAAAAATTTTAGTTATTAAACTAGCAAGAAGCTAGATTACAAACATTAAAATTTTCATAGATATTTTAGCTCCTAAAAATCTTTGTCAATAGTTATTAATATTTTAGGTTAGCTGCATGCTTTTTTTATTTTGAAAATGTCACTTGTGTAATTATGGTATATTTAAGTCTCACAACTTATACATTTAATTTTGATATATTGAAGCCACTAAACATGTAAAATATAGGTATTTGTGAATTAAGAGTTAAAGTAGTGACTAGTTGCTTGTTACAATAGTTACGGTATAATTCTTTTTAGAAAGTATCAAATATTACTATATAAAACTTTGACTAGTTTTTATAATTGGTTCACAAGTACGTGTAGTTTAAACAAGTTTAAAGATGTAATATACAAAGAGTGGGCGGGGAGATTTTTTTTCTTCGGTTTTTGTATTTTTTTTTTTTTTTTGACAAGTTAAGTAAGTTTAATATATCAGAATTAGATTGAAAATCTTTTTCGTGTAAAATGAGAAAGTATGTTAATTCATTGATATTATCTTAATATTAGTTAATCATAATTCTGTTTAGTTAAAAACATAAAATTTTCAATTACAATCACATATGGAACTTCTTGATTTCATCTCTTTTTATTTTTATTGTTTTTCAAGCATTTTCTAAAGGTCATCTTAGGGAAATTGAACTAAACAAACATAATTTATGTTGATTTTATTTAGAATCAATATACTCCGGGACCCTAAAACCCAATAAACATACTTTTATCTATGTAACGTGACATTTCAATTCACTTAGTCCTCCAATAGTCACGTTATCTAGCTTTATAAAGAGGAAAAGAAATACCACTACCACAAGAGTTCAAGACTACCATGTTATCTACTTTTCATCGTATAAAGAAAAGTCGAGTTTGTTACTCTTAAAAACTTGTTAAAAACTTGAAACACAACAATAAAGATAAGAAAAACACATCCAACCTTCAAAATTGGTTAAAATTCTATTACTTGGTGAATTGTTTCAACAAGGTCACGTCATTGATCTATCATTGGTTTGAGTTTCTTATGTCTTTGTGACATCGAGATAAGAAGTAAAGAAGTAAATAAACTTGTAAATTAACATACATTTTTTACAATCAAAACATAACAAAGTCAAACTGTTAAAGTTGTTAAAATTATGAAAAATAACAAAATTTAAAATCAAAGCTCCAGATAATATAAATTGGAACACGAGGGTTAGGGGATTTCTGGTATGTAATTGACTCATATATAAAGAAATAAAGTCTTTCAGTTCCTAGTTCGATATTCCAGAAACTTCATTAGACTATGTGTAATGGTTGTTTAGTTAAAATATCACCTAAATACCATGTAAATAAAAACTGTTTCATTAAAGACCCTTTTAAATTAAATGTAGTGGTTAACTAATGTTTGGAGCCCCTATTGATACAATAATTTAGGAAAAGTTGTGTTTGGCGTCCGTTAAGAGCTTGGAGCCCTATGGATTTAAAACCCTTTTTACATAGTTTGTAATGACGTTTGGAGCCTCACTTGTGTTCATGTCATTATGTTTGGAGCCACTAAAATACATACTACGTATAGTCTTAGAATGACTGATGTTGGACTAGCTGAGTCCCTAAGCTTTGTCTGTTGCATTAGAAAGGGGGAATCCATCGTCTTTGGTATGCGAATTTTAAGCTGCTACTGAAATCGCTTATGGTTGTTTGTCCAAACATTTAGACCATTAGGATTTTTCTATTCATTACTTATGGACCCCGTAACCCCACATGATGTGAAAGTTGTCATCGTTTAAGTTGGACTCTTTTTTAACCCACTTACTTCCATATAGTTGGTTGAAATATGAATCTAGTATTCTTCTACTCAACTTCTTATAATATGCAATCAAGGTAAATATATGTTTGATTCTTGAAAAAAAAAAAACATTTTTTTATATTGTGACCTCATATCAAAATTTATATTCGAAGATAATCACTAGTCACGCTTTTCTTTACTTGCCCAAGTAGTTAGGCAAGCCTTTATGATTAATAATTTCCGTCATGGTCTTTTCTTTGTGTCGTCTAATAATCCACCACACATTTATGTTATCATCGAATATATACGATTATACGACTCCTTCAACTACTTATCTATATGATTAGGTTTGTTTCTTTGTCACTTCACTAAAAATAGCATGGTATCAAGATTCTATTTTCGATTTTATTATTTATGGTTGTGGTTTTGGTCCTCTTGATGATATTGACTTGCACTAGTTGCGTGGTATTAATGGAATTTATATAGCTGGTTGTGTAGTCTCTCAAACAAGTAGGAGATATTAATGCACATGAGGATGGTGCAAGTTAGCTATAAGGGATATGCATCAATTTAAATGCTTGTACAATATCAATTTGGTAATTTATAAACTTTTTTTCCCACGCGTCATCTTAAAATATAAATAATAATATAACATTAAACATTATGCGTAATCTTTTAAAAGTTAAGCATTTTATCTTTATGATGTAAGGTGAACTAATTATAAAGAGTCTGGTTAACAACTCAAAACGAGTAATAGTTTTAAGGTAAATTCTATATATTAATATATAATCACAAATGCCTTCAAAAATTTTCACTTAAAAGTTTAAGACATAAATTTTTTATGCAGGACTACTTGTAGCTGCAAACTAAACAAGCTTTTAGTGAACAGTTAGTGAACGAATAGGCGATAAGTTCTTTTATTTTTATTCGTTTAATTAAAGGAACGAATTACAAACAAGAAGTTTATAAAAATGAACAAAGGTGTCTTTGTTCATTTATTATGTTCTTTCATTTAAAAGTTTAATTTTATATTTTTATTTTATTTGTTTTAACTTTCAAAAATAAAGCCCCCACTTACCTCCTTCATTATATTCTAAAATACATGTATTTGGGTTCGTTTATATTCATGAACATGTGTTTTTGTTTGTTACATAAAATTAAAGAATGAACATGTTCATTCATTTCCTTATGATCGAACACAAACAATAAATCTCGTTCGGTAATCGTTAGTTAACAGTTTATAAAAATGTTCATTTTTTATGAACGAACACAAACAATGTCAACCTCTCCCGCCCCTTGTAAATGTTGATAAGATTTTAGGGTTATGATTTTTTTTTTTCACCACTATCTAAATAGTGGCTTCTTACTTGGTCAAAAAAGCCATTTATAAAATATGAATGTGTACCAATCAAAAGACAAATTTAAATGAGGTTGTCAACTATGCCAAGAAGAGGTCTCGGTCGTCTATTACTCAATAGGTGACTAAGAAAAGTCATTCAACAATATTAAGTGTGATTTTGTCAAGACAATTGTTGCTACTAAAAGCTGCATAGTTAGATTTGGTCTTGATGATCATGTAATTTCTGTTTTCCTCTTCTCGAGTGACAATGCAAAATGCAATCACAGAAACCCATGTGAGGGTCCTTCTTGAAGCCTCGTTAGACACTCCGATACTCAAATCAGTAAAGGATAAAATTAAATTTGAAGTTGTCGGATTTAACGCTATCTGGTTAGCTTTGACTTGGGCTTAGTTGTAATTTATGGTTAACATGGTTTCGGCTACTTGTAATTTATTCCATTAACATCAAGCGATCAAACTTCCCACTTGAATATTTATAACCATAGGCCTTAACTACTATTGTATAGGATCCTCTTAGAAGAATATCAAGATAAATCCTGTTGTATAATGGATTACGAATAGATATAGTTTAAAAGTAAAAATAGATGGACGTGTGAATTGTCGCTTAAACTAAATATGATGACTTTTCATTATTTTTTTCATTATCTTTTTTTTAATATTAACATGTAAAGTTTGTTTAGAAAGTACAATATCTAAGGATAAAGAAAACTCGAAATTTTGTAATAACCTTCAAAACTTAAGATATAAATATATTAGATAGATAATTTTATAGAAGTCAACCTTACATTTCTTCATTAGAGTGTTTAATAAAATTTTAAATTACTATATATCTTTTAATATACACTAGAATCACTATACATCATTATGTTACGTGATGATATTTCTATACTCTTTACTTAGTGTTGTATTTTTAATGATTCTTCAAAAATTATTACAAATAAAAAGTTTTATAAACTATACAAAAATTATATATTATGTCAGTATTTCATGCTTATACAAAACAAGTAAGCTCTTTCAAATTAAGAAATAGTTTGGTATGAATGCATCATCCTATTACTCTTATATATAAATAAATTAAAAGTAAAAAATGTAGTTTTGATAAGAAATTTTGAAAGAAAAGTTTCAATGTTGGTGACTTGGTCTTGGTGTATACTGTATGATGGAATGTGGCTTTTTAAATGGGTCTGACTTCTGAGAACCCTGCCCAAAAATTGAGCTTTCTTAAAATGGCATAGTAAACATGGGCCTGGCCCAATATCTTTTAAAAAATTGAGATATATGAAGTTAATTACACAAATAGTGTTTGCGGCTTAAAGGAATATCACATGTTTGAATATTAATTCCTTTAGTAACAACTATAACTCTTGAGGTTTAAAATTTGCAACCTCCTACGATACTAGGGCTAATGATTGTCATCTTTTAACATAATACCCCTCACGCCCCTCACGTGCCAAATACGTGCGGGGATTATTGTCAATTTCTAAATAACATTTGAGTTAATTACAAAGATGGTCCGTGTGCTTTGGAAAAAGTAATAGGATTAGGCATTAAGCAAAAAAAGAACAAATTTGAGTACCAACTTTCATTTATGTAACGACTTTATGTGCTAACACTAACAGACGTTTAAGGTGAGGTCATCGAAGTATCAAAGATGAAAGATGGTTGGCAGAGTGTCAGAGGTTGTGTGTGGCAAGATTATTAAGCTTATGTGTTCCATCGGGGTGTTGTCAGGAAAGAGGGGGTAAATACTTAAGAATTATTTGATTAATAAGTTACTAAAATAATCCCTAAAAAAACAAATAAAGTTAATTGCATAAATGGTCACTCGTATGTTAAATAATGGAAATGATTTTCAACCAGACAAAAAAAAAGTCAATGTTCGTTAGTATTATTGTTCAAACTCCTTACAAAATCGAATGTTAGTACTCAAATCTATTACTTTACTCAAACCACATAAACCATCTTTGTAATGAACTTAAATGTTAGGGTAAATTATCATTTGCATCTCTGACGTTTTTTCATTTTAACCATTTGAATCCCTATAGTTTTAAAACTATCATCTGCCTCTTAACGTTTCCTTTTTATCTCCATTTGAGTTCAAAACACTAACACCGTTAGATTTTTCTGTTAACTTTTATAAAATGACAAAATTACCTTTATTTATTAAATCACATACCCCCTTATCTCTCTCTCTCTCTCTCTCTCTCTCTCTCTCTCTCTTCTCCTTTTCTATGTTTTTTTAGTCTACCACCACCATAACCACGCTGCAAAGACCACAACCCCTATGACATCTCTCTATCTCTCTCTCTCTCTCTCTCTCTCTCTCCATCTCTCTCTCTCTCTCTCTCTCTCTCTCGTTTTGTGTGTGTTGATCGGGGGTTGCGCTGGTGGTGATGGGGGGCTTGCGCTGGTAGTGATGGGGGCTTGCGATGGTAGTGATGGGGGGCTGCGATGGTGGTGATGGAGGGCTGAGATGGTGGTGATGGGGGGGCTGCGGTGGTGGTGATGGGGGGCTACGGTGGTGGTGATGGGGGTCGCGCCGTGGTGGTGATGGGGTCGCGGTGGTGATGGGGGTCACCGTGGTGGAGATGGGTAGCACTGATCAAGAGAAAAAAGTGGGGGGGGGGGGACTGTGGTGGTAGTGATGAGGGTTGTGGAGGTGGTGACGGGTGGCTTTGGAGGCGGTGATGAGGGTTTTGGAGGCGGGTGATGAGGCTGTGAAAGTGGTAATGAGTGTATGTATGAGAGAGTTACTATGAGAGTGTTGGTAATGAAAAGAAGATGTTGATGAATGGGTCCTACAAGTTTTTTTTTTGTTTTTATTTAATTTTAGGGGTAGTTTAGTCTTTTCAACAATAATTTTAACAGAAAAAAAACTAACAATGTTAGTTATCTTGACTCAAATTAAAATAAAAAAACGACAGACACTCAAATAAAGATAACATAAAACGTTAGGGGGCATATGGCAATTTTGAAACTATATGGATGCAAACGGTTAAAATAAAAAAACATTAGGAATGCAAATGATAATTTACTCTAAATGTGTTTAGAAATTGACAATAATGTCCTCACATGCTTCGCACGTGTGGGGGTTTACAATAAAAAGCTGAATGTCGTTAGTCCTAATACCCTAGAATGTTACAAATCTTATACTTCAAGTCTCATAGCTATTACTAAGAAAAATTAATACCCAAATATGTGATTTTCACTAAAGCATGGGAACTATCTTTGTAATTAAATCTAGAATACAAGTACTTTCAACTAAAGGTCCACGAAATAACCGGTTTCCAAAACCATAATTGACTTTAACCAAAATGACATGATCGAATTTTCGGTTACCAAGAAACCCACTTATAACTGATCTAGGGTTGTTCACGAGCCGAGCCGAATCGAACGGACCTTTGCTCCGGCTTTGCTCGTTTCCAAACCGAACCAAGCCGGTCGACTCATTTACAACCGAGCGGAAAATCGAACGAGCATGTTTTGAGCGTTCAATTTTCGAGCGAGCGTCGAGCAAGCGCAAACAAGCGGCGAACAATTTATACAACTCAACTATTTTATGTGTCATACGATTTATACTACAGCGAATAAGATTTAATGATTTAAAAATCAGCCACATTTCATTACCTAATATTTTCATGGATTACAATACGTTGTAGTTGACGACAAAGCTAAGACTATAGCCGATAAGGCGGAGAGCATATTGCAGATAATGATGACGATGAGAGCGGGAGATGATAGAAAAATATCTCTTAACGGTTTAGGATTTCACTTTTATGTTTAATTTAGAATCCGTTGATTGATCAAGTATGCCTAAATATAATTATATATTTATATATAATCAGTCGAATCTACTAGAGTGCTACGTATAAACTATATATACATATATTCGAGACGAACCGAACCGAGCGAACATTTGCTTGTGCTTGGCTCGTTTACAAACCTATCCGAGCTGATCAGCTCGTTTACAACCGAGTAAAAATACAAACGAATATTTTTCGAGCAAATTTCTAACGAACGTCATGCGGTTTGAATAGCCCTAAACATATCATATTTGTAATGGTTTGGAGTACTTAGTAGTGTAGTCGAACTTTTATAAGAAATAATTTTTTTCTAAAGTAATGACTGATAATTAGCATTGCACACACAATTGTAGTCATTTACTCATGCCTATATGGCTGTTTATAGGAGTTTGAATGAATTATAATTTCAGTTTTGAGCAACAAGATAAGTTTCTAAACCGAATTAATATAATACTAATTAACAACTTGGTTAGTGCATTGTGGTTGTACCATATGTTTTAAAAGTCGTACCCTAAGTTGTTTTAAGTGATGGGTGGTATGCATTAATTGTTGTACAATATGCACAAAAGGTTGTACATTCTTTTTTTTTCCTTTTAACCTTTGTTTTAAAACCCAATACTTTTATATATTTCACAATTTAACCTCTAAAAATTTTTCACTTTCAACTTTATTCCCTAATACTTTCATATTTACAAAATTTTCGATTTACGGTCTGAATTTTGAGAGTTAACATGTCGTAACGTGCACTTGAGGCTCAACATTGTTATGCTTATTTTTTCTCATTTAACATACCGTCGTAACATGCAGATCCTAGATCGACTTACTTATTTTTTTAACGTTTTACGTGTCACGTGCGTGTTTTAACGTTTTTACGTTTACTTTCCGTTTAGTTTTATTTTTCTCTTTTTTATTTCTATTTTAATACGAGTTTTTTCGGTGTTGATGGTCGTTGACGGTGTGTGACATTTGTGCTATTTGATATGGTTTTATGCCTCCTACCGCAACGCGGAGAACTTAATACTAGCTAATTCTAATTATGCTATCGATGAAGTGCACGAACTAAGTAGAACCTAGAGGCCAGAGGTAATCATTTGATAATAACTTGTTAATTGTTTAAATTTCACATCATATATACTTACTAGCTTTAGTTACCCGTGTATAACACGGAAGGTGAATAGTTAATTGTTAAATAACATAAAAGCATAAATAAAATCAAGTGTATTATATATTAAATAAAACATAACAACTTTTGATTATAAGGTTACAAATTAGCAAAAACATCCTTATAAAGTATATTTGTAATAACATTAGTAGGTTTGTTCTCATTATCTAAAGCTAAGAGTTTCAATTCATTTTTATTTTTAACTTGTGACAATATGACATAAAGCTGATCATGCGTAAAAATAGGCTCTTTTAGGTACAAACAGACTCTTAATAGAGATTAACCTTAACTTTTGTTTATTATCATAGCGAAATATACAGCCAAAGTAAACTGTCTTATTTTAGACTTAAAAGAAATCATATTGACAGGTCAAATCGTGAGTTAAATATTAAGTGGATGTGAGGATATTAGTATGAAAAAAATTAAGATTTAAATAATATACACTGAAAAGTTATGTGCAATAATTAGATCAATTTTGAATTATTTTGACCCTGTAATTAGATATAGGGATATAGTATTGAATCGGGTTGGATCAGGCTATGAATGTTTATAATATCTCTGATTAATTATTTATTATTATTTATTTAATACTAATTTTAGTTAACCAGTGTATTACACGGGTTGAAAAAATAAAATATTAAATATAAAGAAAATTTATGAAGTATAAAATGATATTGTAAAATAAGATATGATTAAAATTACCTATGAGTGATAACTATAAGTTATAAAATATTTATATAAATTTTTAAACTTTTGTTTTTAAATTTTTTCGCCAAAAAAAAATTAAATATTTTTTTTTCAAAACAAATCGCATTAAAAATGTCATTTTTTAAATTTTTTTATTATAACTCCTAATTTTAATTATTTTAGTTTATAAAAAATTTACTTTTTAAAAGCACCAATTTTAAAATATTTTATATTTTAAAAAAAAGTTAGGTATTTTAGAAAAAAAATTTATTTTATAAAAAAATATTTCTAGAAATAACATTAATAAAAATACATCTTTCTTAGTTTATTAAAGAATTTAATCTAAAAAAATTAAAATTATTTAATATTTTTTAATTTAGGTAATTATTTAAAATACAAGAGAGAGCGAAAAATAAACTTAAAAGTACTAGAAATATACCAAGTGTACCCTTAAGTTACTCTTTTAGTATTATATATAAATTACAAGCAAATTAGATATTGTGTTTTAATATAATCTTATCACAAATAATTATCTCTGCCTAATCAACATTCGAGATTCGACCATGACGTCACTCCAATCTTGTCCTTAGTTTATTTTATGCGGATAATTGTATCTCTCATTACTCAAATCCTATCTTAAATTTTATATTTTTTATAAATATATTTCAATATTCTTTGTTCCCACCTTTAATAGCTTAAATCATATCCTAATACATTTATATAATGGGATTAAATGCAATCAGTTAATTCTTTTTTTAATAACTCATGTTGTTCTCGCTTTTCTATTTCTTAATTGATACATCCCCTAGGAGTTGTTAGACCAATATAATTCTTCCAGTTTTACTTTAAAGGACAATTGCCACTTTATGATTAACGACTAGCTTAGCGCTGATTAACTTATAGGTTTGTAGACAAGCTCGAGCATAAGCTTATGCACTGATGCTTGTTTATACTTGACTTTTCATGAATTCAAATCCATGAGTATCTAATATATATAATGATATTGATATATAAATAAAAGAGTTTTAACGTTTTGAATTAATATCAAATAAAGCTTCCGTCAATCTCTTTCTAAACAGATCTATCGTCCAATGCATTTGGCGCTTATTGTTTCTTAGCACAAAGACATATCATGTAAATCTGTTTCTAGCTTTTGTAATTCACGCTCCATAGGCAGTCTCTTAATCAAATCAGTAATCACATGTTTCACCCGTTTTGACTAGCCCGTCTTGGCCCCGCACAACAGCTAGCAATCGTTTTCCCCAATTATCAACTAGCTAAGACGGAGAATGTTATCTACTCCAAAAGTCCAATCTGAAAAATCCGCCTTACAATATTTGGAATTTTGGCATCAACCCATTAATGTTGGAATCCGATTGAAATTATATACCAAAATATCATCTTTTGTAAATTCAATACGTGCCACAATTATCCGGGAAATGCAATAGGACCCTCATATATCATAATGTTTTTCCAATGAGCCCAACTAAAAAAGGAAAAAATATTAAAAAATCATGAGATTAAAAATATTCAAATATTTATATGGCAACAAGTTTATACACTTATAGTTATCGTTATGGATTCCGTAAAATAATATCCACATCTACGTTATGCTTGTGAGTCACCAACTAAATTTTAGTGCGCGTGTTATATACGCGAAATTTTTTTAGGAGTATTTATTATCTTTAGCATATCTGTATTATTTCATCTAGCTTTTGTATTTTCTTACTCCAAAATCTCAAAGATTAATAATTCTGAGTTACTTGATAAGAATAATAAACTAGAAGATGACCGGTTAAAACATGCCTAACTTTCTATCCGTCTAGAGTCACAATACCCATAAACTACACACGAAAGCGACATAACCAACTGAACATATACTGCATGATTTTCGGACACAAGTTCTCTCATCAGAGGGAATGAGGGATTATTTTATTTTTGCCCTTGTCCCTCCAATTTTAGTGATCTTTATATATTTCGTTTTGATTGTGAAAACACATGAGCTATGACTTTCTTAAGAAAACCAATTAAAATTATAATAATTTTACTCATTCACAAATTTATATATTGTTTCCTACTAAGTTTATTTAAATTCTCCCCATGCAGATGCACATACCTGCAAGCATATTCGTGTTTGTAATCATGCATCTTCCCCTAATGCCTTCAACCTCCATTCTTTCAATGACAACCATGATTAAATCAATAATTTATAATTAGTAAAAGGATTTTCAAAAACATCCTGAATCACACATACCACTTGACCTGTAAACTACAGTATATCTTTTGTAACTAAAGGTGAATCATGTTAACTGCGCAATCAGTAGCGTATAAATCTAGAACCAGAAAAGTAATGCCATGAAAACAAACCTGACAAATACAGTTATGATGAGACGAAAGCGCCGCCACCGCCACCGCCGGTAGTCTATAATCGGAAAACATAACACGTATACGTATGTGGATGAATTGTAATCTATTGTATCTAATAAAAGAATATTTTTTTTGCCATGTGTCATTCTCTTAACTCACATTTTTGTCACATGTTATTTTTTCTAGACATCGTTACATAATTTTCCCTTTAAAAAATATTATAGTAAATTAAACATTAAACTAATTTCTCTCTCTTATTAAAACTCAATTTTATTAATTGCTACATTTTTCTTTCGTCTACATTTTTTAAATCTACCTATCTTTTTAAAAATAAAATTTATTAACAAAATTAAAAATTAAATTTTTGATTAATATAGAGATGATAAAATAATAAAATTTTTATATAATATGAAATTTTCTAAAACACTAAACCTTTTTTGAAACAAAAATTTTAAATTGGTTCTTTTTAAAAATATATATATAAAAAGATAAAATTTTCTAAAAGCAATCTTATTAAAACAACCAGAATAATTGTAAACCTGAGTTTTTAATAAAAAAGATTTTTATAAAAAATAATTTTTTATAAAAAAATCTTAAAACGAATGTTTAAAAAATTAAACTATTTAGATAAAAGAATTAAAAAATAGTATAATTGTTCTATTTCTTAAACTATTACTATATATAATTTTAATCGTATATAATATTAGAATATCGTACTGTAATTCTACGTGTTTATTATTAACTATAATCTGTTTAATAAATGGGTTTTTAGCATATCTATCTATCTGTCTGTCTATAATAAAAAAAAAAAAAACTCAGATGAGATATGACACAATTGTAAGCATCTTCATACTAAACTTCTCATTTTCTCTATTATTAATAATAATATGGAATACTAATAGTATTACTTGTACCATTTTCAAATTACAAAATGTATAATTTAATAAATTAAAAACCTATTTTTATATTAAAAACACACTTTTTAGAAATAAAAGTTTTATAAAATACAGAATACAACAAATTTTTTTTATAAAAAATTCATTTTTCTTAAAACATAATATTTAAAAAACCACAATTTTATTATAAAATAAAAGTTTAAAAAAATTATTTACTTAAAGTAATTATTTATACGTAATTATAATAATATTTTATATTCAAACATTATTTTATAATCCATAAATTTTAGTTGTTAATTATTTAATATTTTATTATTCAAAACATAAAATAAACATTACCTGCACGCAATTAAACAAATTCTGGTCACCATCAGAAAACAACAATGAGGATGAACACCAATCAGATCAAATGAGGTTATTGGGACTATGAGCCAGCAAGCAACAGCAATCAACGATGACAATCAACGAAGAAGATAAACGAAACAATATCAAACTCTAGATGCATTCACGAATATGGAAATTTGAAACAAAATTTAAAGATTCATGTGTCCGTTCATTGAATCATTGCATCATCATCTGAAATTAAAATGATCAAAGGATCGTTAAGAAAACACAGATCCGAATACTGAAATTATATACAGACAGTCATACATCGCATCATCATCTGTCATTTCTCAATTTTCTCCATGAACTACCGTTCGAATAACTCCAATTTTGCCTCTATTAGATACGTTGATTTTGTTGTTTATATCATTATATGTGTTCGAAACTGTTATTGCCAATGATTTCCATCAGGAACAAGGCAAAACCGATTGTAATTCCGATAACCGTAACGGTGAAGCTTTCCGGTGACTTTGTTGTAGCAGAATGGATCTTTTACATGCGGTTTGCACGGTGTATAGACACACGGATTCACGGCGGTAACGCGATATCTCACGGCGGAGAAAGCCGACGGAGATGGAGATTCCGGTGACGCCGACGGAGATGGAGATTCCGGTGACGCCGACGGTGTACCGGCGGAGGAGCTAGATCCAGATCCAGAACCAGAGGCGGTGGACAGAGTCGACGGCGACGACGACGGTGACGGAGAACATCTCTTCGGAGATGATAGAAACGCTCTGATTTTCACCGATTGAACACAAGCTGTTCGATCATATTCCTCAACGAGATACGCTAGATCTTCATCAGATGTTACACAAACAAGCGCATCTAGATCCTCCGTCGGCAATTGACACCTCAAACTCACCGTCTTCCCGCACAACTCACCGAGTTTCACCATCAATTCTGTAAATCACAAGCAAATCTCCGTTCATAATCCAAATCCTCCAATCAAACACTATAAGAACACACTCAGTTGAGTCAATTCAAATATAACGAATCAATTACTCACCGGAAAAAGTGATGGATCGAGCAACGGCGAGAACACGCGTGTGGCCACCGTAGTACCGCAGCTTGCCGTCGGGATAGCGAGGGAGGATACGGCCACCATAACTGCACAAGAATTTGATCGTTTCGGTGGTCGAAGGTTTGGGGTTGTTAACAGAAGGTTCTAGAACCATTTCGAATCGTAACAAGGGTTTCAACTTTCAAAGTTGTTTGCTGCTTCAAGCCTGAGGAAGATGCGATTAGTATGGTATTTATAGAGTTTTCTCGGGTCGGGTCGGGTCGGTTAAGATCCGTGAGCATGCGGGGCCCACTTTAATCATATTGTGGGTGCTTTTATGATACATCAAACTCTAATGATGTCTAGTCACACAATATTTGATAAAACTATAGCAAGTTATGTCAACAAATTCATCTGTTACGATACGTATAACGTTATACAAGTGGTATAAGTGTTAATAAGGCGTTGTTAGTCGTGGTAGTACACCTGACCCTATACATTGCTTATATAAAGTTTGTTTTCAGAAATAGCATTTTAAGTAGCCGTTTGGTTCGCAGAATATTTTGCAAAATAATTGGAATTAGAAAATAAAAATGGAATTGAAATTGGAATCTTGTTAAAATTAATGACGTGTTTTGTTGGTTAGTTTTGAGTGGAATTAAAATGTTAATTTTGAACATTTTATTGGATTGTTAAACATTCAATGAGTAAGTAGAAAGAATGTGAATTCAATGAATATATGAAAATTTTCGAATTTTATTTTCATCTATTGTCCAACTAAATAGGATTTTGGATAGAAAACTTTTCAATTACAATTTCAAGCTTGAAAATTCTGTAAACCAAATGAAGAAGAAAGAAAAAAATGAAAAAGAAACACGTCCTGTTAATCTGTTATAGCATGAACAGAAAAAGGATGGGACAAACAATCAAATGAGGTCCTTATTGGTGATGTTATGCGGTAAGCCGGTACCCACCATACAAGGTGAGCATACCCAATTGGCCAATTATCCTCACCCTTTAATTTTATTTAATATAAGAGTTGATTACATGTATACTTTATGTGATTTGGTCATAGCCACGTATTTTAAGGTTTAAATTAAAAGTTACATGTTTAAGTTATGCGTCTTTAAAAAATAGTCTGATGCTAAATCATGTGTTTTTTATTAAAATGATCGTGAATTCAAATTCTGCATTTATTATTCTGGTGATAATTAGAATTGTCATGTTTAAATTATGTGAGTTTAATTTTGTAAACATTAAGTTTCTAAGTCTATCTTTCTTTAAAAAGTAGAAGTGACTAGTACATATTTTTCTATTAAAACTTTATGAACTAATTAAGTAATTACTCAGATTAAAATAATAAAATGAGAAAAATAATTAAAACTCAACCCAACTCAAGTCCAGAATCAATATAAAAAACTCAACTCAATATCTTAGTTACAACTCATACACAACCCTAACATTGGCTAGGTATTTATAGACTAAAAACTAGACCTATTTGAATATAATTAGAATTACTAAACTTTATGATCTAACTAACTTGTTAGAATCATAGTTGACTACAATACTAATTATTAAATACATGCACTTAATCTAACTTGATCGACTTGTCAACTTAAATCCTCCAATTTTGTCGGCTTGAGAATCAGGTTAGCAAGTACTACTAACACCAACTCCCTACCCACTCGTGCACCCCCACCCCTTTTGAGAATCCACTCCCAAACCATATCGTAAGCGTTCTCACACAATTTCAATGCA
The DNA here is from genome assembly GCA_025506505.1 of Flaveria sonorensis. NCBI lineage: Eukaryota > Viridiplantae > Streptophyta > Magnoliopsida > Asterales > Asteraceae > Flaveria > Flaveria sonorensis. The sequence goes on from CM046434.1 coordinate 1,182,908, forward strand.
CTAAGCCCAAAACTAACACCACCACTCATGCCCAAAACCAACACCCTTGAATGAACTAGTATTCTTGTTATAAGCAGGAAACCGCACCGGATATTGTCCCCTACTTGGGGAGGATACCCCTATCACGGGTTTAAAACGCGTCCGATAGGCGAAGGTATCCAACCCCTTATAAAGAGACTTTCGTTCTCTTTCCCAACCGATGTGGGATGTTACATCCTCCCCACTTGGGAGACCAGCGTCCTCGTTGGCACACCGGCAAGGCCTGGCTCTGATACCAACCTGTCACAAGCAGGAAACCGCATCGGATATTGTCCACCACTTGGGGAGAATACCCCCATAACGGGTTTAAAACGCGTCCCATAAGGGAAGGTATACAACTTCTTATAAAGAGACTTTCGTATCCCTTCCCAACCGATGTGGGATGTTACAACATAGAGCAAACAACACCATGCTTTTTCATTATCCCTCGGAACCATCACATACAACATCAATTGGCATCACAATTAGTTGGCATCAATATTTGTTTAGCCGATAATTTCCTTCTAGATTATGGGGAAAACTCTTGTTGCGGGGGTGTCATATAAAAATGGAGATGCCCGAAGGTGCTTATTGATTCGCTTTGAGGATTCATCCGAAGGTGACGTTGGTTCGACAATCTGTATATTTGAGAAATTATTGTTCTACCTTTATAAATTTTTTAATATTTTTAAAAGGGATTGTGAGTAGAGGAAAGAGAAAATATAATGATAAACGCATAAAACATATTATTTTATTAAAAAAAAAGAAAAAATAGTGATTTTTAGTGTAATTATAAAGATAAAGATAAAAAACTTGATGTGAATGATTTTAAAGGATAAGATAAGATATGATACATTTTCTGTATATATTTTAGAGTAAATTACTATTTTGGCCCCTGTGGTTTAGACCGTTTAACATTTATAGGTCAAAAAGGAATATTTTGACATATCAGACTCTGATATTGCGTTTTATAACGATTTTTGCCTCTAAGACTAACTCTGCTAATTTATTCAGTTAAATATAAGAGTATTTTGGACCATTTACACTTCAAGGGCTATTTATGTAAATTAAAAAGTTCTTTTAATAATTAGTAGGCTATTATGTAATTACTCAAATTACCAAAAATAACCCTCTAAGTTCGTTCTCTTCTAAATGAGTTTTTTTGTTTGAATATCTAAAAAATGTTTTTATATTTATTTTTCAAATTTGTTTATTGTTATTTTATTTTTTCCTTTTACTTCTATAATTTATTTTTAATAAAAAAACGTTTTAAATATAAAAAATACATCTTTTCTAAAGCTTTTATTTTTATAAACATCTTTTTTAAATCATTCCTTTTAAAAAATCTTTCATTTTTTTTCATCATTTGTTTGTTAAATCAGTTTATTTGTCAAAATTTATTCATCTTATAAAACTTTTTGTCTATTAAAATAGTTCTTTTTAGAACCGTCATTTCTTAACCTCTTTTTTTTAGCCTTTCTTTTCTAAAAATGTTTTTTAAAAATATTCATTTTGAATATCTTTTGTTTGCTTGAAATTGTTCGACTTTTTAATCCCTTGGATTTTTAAAATCGTTCATTTTTTGAACTTATATTTTTTAATGACTATAACTAAATTATACAATATTTTATATATTTTCAACAACTATATGTCTAGTGTTTATTTTTGGAATAACTATGTTTTACTTATTTAAATTGTTAACAATTTATTAGGTTAAAAAATTTAAAAACTTCTAACCTATATTGTATAATTAAATGAAAGATTTTAAAAACGATCAAAGATTTTAAAATTTTATAACTTGTACTGCATAATTAAATAAAATGATTTCTAATGAATGACTTCAAAAAAGTATATAAAAGCAAAATCTTTAAAAGAGAAGTATTTATTTTATATATTTAAAACATGTTTTATTATATAATAATAATAATAATATCAATAATAATAATAATAATAATAACAACAACAACGAAAGAAAACCAAAATAACAATAACTATTTCTAACTTGTATCGTATAATGAAACAAAAGATATTAAAACGGTTGAAAGATTTTTTTTTAAATGAATAATTTTGGAAAAAAATGTTTATAAAAAACCATTTTAAAAAGTTGTATTTATTTATAAAAACCATGTTTGAAATTGTATATTTTAAAAAAAAAAATACAATTAAAAACCAAAATAACATAAAAAACTTAAAAATAAAAGCATTGTTTCTAATATACAAACCAAAAAACTCATTTAGAAGAGAAGGAAAATTAGAAGGTTGTTTTTAGTAAATTGAGTAATTATATAATAGCCCACTAATTATTAAAAGAACTTTGAAATTCACATAAATAGCCCCTGAGGTGTAAAAACCCTTATATTTAACAGAATAAATTAACAGAGTTAGTATTAGGGGTCAATACCGTTGTAAAATGCAATCTCAGGGTCTGATATGTCAAAAGATTAATTTTAGAACTAAATGGGTTAAACGGCCTAAACCACAAGGGCCAAAATAATAATTTACTATATATTTTATTTATGTTTTGTTCGTATTATGGACTTTAAAATTTAAGTAGCATATTTGATGATTTTAAGGTTTTAGGCTAAGATTTAGGGGTAAATTAGTCTATCATTTTACTCTTTCTTATTATCAATAGATATCTTTGCACATTAAAAACAAAATTATGTACTACTGATTTTTAGCTTAAATGATTAAGATAAGGTACTTTAAATCTTCATACGGGGAGGTTTGGGTTGAAGTTGCACTTGCAACAAAAGAGAAAGGATTTAGGTTGAGCTATGTGGTTTCTCACCTGTAGTGAGTATCATGTTCGAGACTGGTAAAGACAAACTGATAAGAATAGATGTACGAGCTTTTTTTCAAAGATGTGTTAGCCTAAAGCCACGAAATGTTTTACTTAAGTAATTGAAATAATCGAATGAGTCAATGGTCTATTAGAGATTTAATTTAACTGATAAAAACAATTATGTTATTAAAGAGGTAGATATATCATATATGCCTAAAATAAGAGTGGCGTCAAAATGATTTTGGTGGGACGTGTGATCCAAAACTACAAGACACATTTTCTCGTAGGATCTGACTCATATTGACATGCACACAAACCCTCACCTTCTGCGTCCACGTGTGACACCACACGTGTCATCATTAACATCTCAAACTTTGATTTGTGTGCACTCTCTCTTTCAGCCACCCAATTGGGTTGGCATCCTGTTGTGTTTATAATAATAAAAAAAACTGAAAATGCAATAAAAAATTCTTTGGTGATAAAATCGTTAGAGGTCGATCCAACCATGCAAACTGAAAATAACTACACCGGTTTGATGGATAGTTTAAATTTTATTGTTTGGATATTTTCTAAACATTTTGAAATGTGTAGTTATATAAGTTCATATGTATTATAATCATATATCGTTTTTATCGTTAAATTTTTAATATGAACTTAATATGTTAAATAAGTTAAACAACGTTCATTCAAAATAACAACTTTTAATTTGTTAAAAGGTAACACTGGATGGACCGATCATTTAACTTTTATTATTTAATATTTTTCATCTTGTAATATGTAATCACGTGTATGTATTATCATACGAATCATCTTTATCATTTTAGGAATTTTATTAGAAACTTATATTTAAAAAAAGAAAAAATTTTTTATTTAAACTGCATCCGTAGAACCAATAAAACCGGTCACATCCAACCTAGTCGTTTGGTTTGTTGCCCCTTGAATTCACTAATAACGGTTCGCTCTATAATTTTGTCAAAGGACCAAACCAAGCCGTAAACATTCTTACTTCTATGTATCTTTGTGAATGTAAAAGAAATTGTAAATGAGAAACAAAAAAAATTATCTTTTCTCAAATAAAGGTGTATAGGTTACAAATAGATACAAAGGTTGGTGTTACACAATATTTATGGCCACACATTAATCTTTTTTATAAGTGCAAGACATGATTTAGCAAAGAAAAAGACAGATATTTCTATTTCTAAATTGGTTTAAATGCTGCTAAACCTAACATTTGATACAATTTAACCTATTTCATCATAATATATATAATTACTGTTTGATGGACGAATTAAAAGGTCAAACCCTTATATATTAAAGTGTCTAGTATTCATTACATGTAAGATAATCAAACTTATTTAAAAGCTCTATTCAAATGATCAAGTATTTCTGTGACATATATTCATAAAAATAGTTTATATTTAGATATATGATAATTGATAATTCTTTTTCTATATTCGTAGCATCGATGTGAACAAAAAACCTATCTTGTCCATCCATCGAGACATATGCACTGTTATTCAAAGATCCAATATGCAGTGCCACTTGTAAAATTGAGATAAGTGAGGACCATGAGATCACAAAAATGTCTAGGTGTGGGCCAAATGAAGACAAGCATAGAGTGGTCAAATGGGATTCATGCATCTCATTGGATATTCTTCCATGAATATGGGGATGGGATGGTGCTTGCACATAAACCATGCCTCTATGTGGACCTATGTCGCATCCCAAAACTCCAATAGAATCCAATAGAGTAAATGATAACTTATTTTAAAGAAACTACTTAGAAAACAAAATATTAATACACTATAATAGATAAAGATGAATTGAATGTAGAGAGGTAAAAAAAAGTTGAGCGGTTAATGAGTTACTAGTGATCAATTCATAAAAAGCTTGAATAAAAAAGAGTTTAAACGAGTTCGAGCTAAGATTCTCATTTAATAAACAAGGTCTAGTTGAGTTTAACTGAACTCACAAGCCTGAAAGATAATGTTAATCTGTATAAATATAAAAGTGTTATTTTATGAAATAAATCTACATGTCCAATCCAACTTATAAACCAAACATAACTTTAATATACTTAGCGTGATAAATAGGTTTGACCTTACAATTAACCAGTTATTTTTCTATAAAGCTATACTATAAAATTAGTTACATGTTTGTGATCATTGATCTTTGGTATATTGACGAATCTAAGATTTTTTCTTACCGGTGTCATTTTTAAATATGTATGATAAATCAAAGACTATATATTATACATAAAAAGCGAGTATCGAATACTAGATAACAATAAAAAAGTTTCTCGGTGTCATCGAATACTAGATAATGCTAAAAAGTTTCTCAGCCCCTCTTACTTTAATGGAAAATAATAGATCTTTACTCGGTGGCGGAGCTTGAAACTTTCTATAGGCGGACGAAAGTCTCGAGACCAAAATCAGAGGGACGGACTCAATACTTATAAAATTATTGGACGAAATACACATAAATTCTCATATTTAAGCGAAAAAAATAAGGAAAGGGGGTGCGGGCTCAAAGTAAACTTCGCCAATGTCCTCATCAAAAGTAAGTCAGAAAAACATTTTATCATACATCCTTGACGGCATTTGATGTATGGATTTATCTAGGTTCGATCCTTTTAGGGTTTAACTAAGTTTGAATTATATCCATTTGGGAAATTAACGTCAATTACCAAAATTAACTCATGTTTAGTTCACCACAAACATCAAGTCATGTTAATATTTGGGTGGGCCGGTGGTGTACACTGGCTGACTGGCACAGCACAACACGATCGTTGAGAAACAACTGCAAGCCCAAAACTTAAGCCCAATTACCATCCGTAATCAGGCCCACTAACTTCATTGCAAATTATCATCAGCTCATTGTGCGAGTCAGCGTTATAAGGATGGTATACCAAGTAATTAATAGGATTAGGATATAGATTACAATTCAAAAACCATTTATATACAATGTTGATCAGATGTAGTAATAAGTTATAAAAATGGTTAAACATAATATATTCATCTTATGTATCACAACAAAAATAAGTAATACTTTATTTAGGTTTGAACGTTCATATTTTAAATTTTAGTTGCATAAAATTATAAATGTAGCAAGAAACGACAAAACATGGTTAAAAAATTAAACATGAAATAATCTTTATTTCAAAAGTCGTTAAGAAATATAAAATGGGACATAATATCTTGTTAATGTGGAAATTAAGAAAATGATGTTTCGTATGACGTCCAAGATTCTTCGGGCACTAAATAGGTTATGACAACCTCATTATTGGATGCAACTTTCTTGATAATATAAAAAACTCACCGGGTACAAAAGCCAAAAACCATTAAATTATATATGTGCGGTATATGTTTATTATTAATAGGAACCCATGGAAATGATTTTAATAACAATATATAATGTTATGTATATATTAATATTTTTTTAAATGGGAAATCATTAAAATAATTAACTAAATTAATAAAGATTAAATAATTTTAATTATTTTTTAGATTAAAACTAATTTTTTAATAAATTAAAAAAAGATGTCTTTTTATTAATGTTATTTCTAGAAAACAAACTTTTATAAAATAAGAATTTTTTCTAAAACATCAAACTTTTTTAAAATATGAAATATTTTAAAATTGGTGTTTTTAAAAAGTAATTTTTTTAGCCAAATTGGATTTTAATAATCCAAACTATTATTTATTGGCCGATAATAATCCATACTATTGATTTGGTCGGTAATAATCTCAACTATCATTTTTATTATTAATAACAATCCAAATTATCAATAACAATTCAAGTAGCATAATTATCATATATTCACATTTGATTTGTACTTATTTTAAACTTGATTTAGCTTGTATGTTTTTTTTTATTTCATTCATAATCATTATTGTAAAAGAAATCGAGTTGGAATCAATCGTAAATTTTTAGTAATTATGTTACTGTGATTGTTGTTGGTAATTAAAATAAAAGTTGAGATTGTTATCGGGCAAATCAATACTATCAATAAGTAATAGTTTGAATTATTTAAATTCAATTTGCCTTTTTTAATAAACTAAAAATAATTAAAATTAAGAGTTATAATAAGATATTTTAAAAATGACATTTTTTAATACGGTTTGTTTTGAAAAAAATATTTAATTTGTTTTGGAAAAAAAGTTTAAAAACAAAAGTTTAAAAATTGATATCATTATTTTATTACTTATAGTTATTACGGATACATAATTTTAGTCATATCTTATTTTAGAATATTATTTTATACTTCATAAACTTTTATTATATTTAATATTTATTTTATTAACCCGTGTAATACACGGTTTTACTAAAGTTAATGTAAGGATCACACTTAGAGGCTGATGCAACCAAAGAGCTCTCAGCATGCACGTGTGAAGTACAAGGAAGTTACTTCGGAAGATTTGATATAACTCAGTGAATTATACTAAGTATCAAATCTTCCGAAGCCAAAGATGAAGTCTTCCGAAGGCAAATAATAATTTCTTCCGAAGACAGAGAATACATGCTTTTTCTGAATCACCTTTTGACAAAAGTTAAATAACTTTCCGCTACCACTTTTGAAGACTCATAAACTTATATGAGTTGGTGAAAAGTCCTTACTTTTGTCAAACTGTAGATTAAGGTCTTTTGTCTGTAACTTTCTACTTTTGTACTTTTATTATTTTTGTAATATATTAGGATGTGAGCTATGACATGTCATAGTCACTAGTCAAAAGGCAATCTGTCTTTCGACTCTACATTGATCTTGTTGTCTAGATTAGTGTTTCCAGCCGGCCTTTAAAGTATAGCCAGCTGTAGGATGTAGTAAAGTATCTCAAGTTATTGTAACTTTAGAGATAAGCTTTGTAACACTTGTACGAACTTGAGATCAATATACAACATTCTTGAAAACCATATTATCTTGTTCTTGTTCTTGTTATTTACTTGTGTTTATGGTTTCATCATAAAACCGGTTCCCTATTTGATCTGTTAAGTGTTCCAACACTCTCCAAATATTGTGAAACTGTTGCATTGACCACCCTTCAACGGTCATGCAGTTAGTATTAAATAAATAACAATCAATAACTAATCAATTTTATTTTTTCAACCCGAGTAATACACTTGGTTTTATTTATGTTTTTATGTGATTTAATAATTAACTCTCCCCTCCCGTGTAATACACGGGTAATGAACGCTAGTTTATATATATTAGTGTGTTATACAATCTCTAGTCACGTAGTAAAATTCTTGTATCATTAATAACATGTGAAGTTGTATGAAATTGTTCTTTTAGCGGCATCACAACGTTGACCTTTACTTGATATATCCTATTAACTTGATTTGCATGTGTGATATGGGCCTAATATACAGATAGGTTTGGTGTAGATCAATATTGAACTTATTTGATACGTATACTCTCATATAAGACTTGATATACATCGGTATACTTCTATTTGCCTTCAAAAACGTTCATATGGAACCTAGTAAATATTTGTTTCTGAGACCTTCCTCATTAACGACTTAAATGAAGCTAGGTTAATAAAACACTAAAAAGGAAGGAAAGAAAAATTAAACCTAAGGTCACAACCACAATTTATACATGGCAAAGTCTTATTGATTTCTGATTTGTTTTTTTTTCTAACACTTTGTTTCACATGTAATTTAAACATCTAGTAAATTAGTAAAACAATTTTTTTATTAGATGGTTTTTTTTCAACATTATCTAAAACTTATGATATGAATTTTATTAAAGATAGAGTTTTTTTTTAAAGTTATTTTTTGTATAAAAAATATCGGCAATTAGATGAATGTTAATTTCTTATTTTGCTTTTTTCCTTGTGAAAAGTAGGGGCATGCAAAAATATTTAAATCCAAGTATCTGAATGAAAATATGAAATTCAGAACCTCGATTATTTAAGAAAATCAGATATTTGACTTTCATCTGAACTGTCTAAAAATTTATATATATATATATATATATATATTAATTTGAAAACAATGAAATATTACGTAGGGTAATGTTCAAATGAGAACTCATCCGATTTGTGAGAACCTTTTAACTGAGTTTGAACCATTAATTTCCTTCAAATATTACAATCTAATGGACAAGTATTTTTTAAATATTTTATTACTAGACATATTTAGTTAATAAGATATGAGGGGTATACTAGTAAAGTTATCCTCTCATTAAATGTTTTCTAGTTTTTACTTAAAAAGCAACAATCATATCATCACTTACTCAACACAATTCAAAATGATTGACTATAAACAAAATAATTACACAAAATATGAAGGGAAAATGTTATAATAATTTTTACTATTTCAGTATTTCAATTGACTATATTCACTTACACTACTGTATTGACGTACAATACATTAAATTACACTAGTGCAACTAAGCAATTTCAATACATTACAACAACTTTTTTTTCTTTTTAACCAACCATTACATAAAATATTAGGTAACATTAATTAACATCAACCATTATATATAGTCATTTAGTTACATTAAATTAATTAGTATAAAAAATATTGCATTACATTATATTACATTACACTAATATTAGAATTTAAAAAAATATTTTTTTTTTGTAACCTAATGTAATTACATATAATGTAATGTAATGAAAATATTATGTAAAAAAGTGTAAGAAAACATAATATTTGATGTAACTACACTAAAATTTGTCACCCAACTTATGTTATTAGTTAATGTAACAACTTGATTACATTCTCTAGCATTACTTAAATTATGTTAGTGACATCAGTTAAATTACTTACATTAAATTAAATTAATATCACATTTCATTAACAATATATTACATTAATTAACATTAAACAATAAATTACCTTACATCACACTAACATTGTATTACATTACATTATATAACATACATTACATTTTACATTGTAAATAATGCTAGATAAATAAGCATAAAAACCAACTAAAAAACAAAGAGTAAACATAAAAGGAGATTACATTGCATTACATAGTAGAAGATTAAACTACATAAAGTTACAAAAGATTACTTTACATAAATTACACTAGCATAGTGCTTATTTACAGTAATATGACTGTAGTCTAATTAAAAAACTATAAAAAACAATTAATTACATCAAAAATTACATCTAAAAATGATGGCATATTGTGGTCACAAAAGCTTATAAACACTTGAATAAATATCACGAGTCCAACCTTTAGCCTAATATCATCAAATTATCATAAACAAAAACATGACAGAACATGTGACGAGGAAGGTGAGACAATCATCGAAGACGAACAACCAACCGCCGATGGGGACAAATCCACAGGCGCTAAACCGGAACTTGAAGATGAACAACCAACGGTGTTGAAATCAATTAAACCACACATCATCTCAAAATCTTTCAACTGATCCTTTTCGACTCTTTGATTGATCAATTTCCTCCATCTCATCTCTTTACCCGTTCTTTCTTTTTATCTCTTTGGTAGCCTTAACATTAAGATTTTGGGGCTCAAACTACAATGGGTTTTTTAGATACAAATGAGCTTTTAGAGAGAGAGATATATATGAAAAGAAAAGAGGTGTGAATTTTTAATAGAAAAGAAGGATGAGTTTTGGTGAAAAAATCTACGAATGCATGTAGAAAGAATGGTTTAATTGATGCCTCTTGAAATGCTTTGAAGGTTGAAGTATATGAAAAGCAAATATCAATCATGGTACATATTAGGGACGATGGTTGTCAGCTAAAAGGAGTTCATAGGGTTGTACACCCATGTCAAATTACAAAAATACCCCTAAATTTTATTTGACTGATGATAATGTGTCGCATTCCTATTGGTTGATAAGGGTTAACGGGTCCTTACAATTATATAGGGTTCTCACATGAACCCATCCCATATTACATAAATATGTTTAAATAATATTCTTAATTTTTCTTATGATTTAAAAATATTATATCTCCATATATATTTAAGTCATGAAGTTTGGAGACTAGATGAACAAACGAGAACCCTCCTTTGTCTAAAACTCATGTTGATTTCTCATCAAACCCAACAACAAAGCAATTCAAGGGCAAAGTGGAATGGGTTATCAAAGTTGTCGTGAAGAGTAGGCTGACGTTAATGATGAATAACATCCTCTAACACACTCATTTGTCTGCAACAGCCTCATACATATCTTTAATACCTCTCCTTCCCAACACGTCGTCGTAATCAACGACCATCCGACTTCTTCGAATACCTAAAGTTTCAGATATAAACTCAAATAATGAAAGCAACTATTCAAAAATTTCGGTATATTGAGGGCGTGTGTGGGATTGCTTATTTTGGTTGAAAATGACTTTTGATAACTTATTAACTTATGATTTTTCAAAAAGAATTTAAAAAAAAATGTTTAGATTAACTTATAAACTAAAACGTTGTAAAATGACCAAAAAGACATACTTTAAAAATTAGGGGAGTTAACAGGAGACAATCAAGGGGTATAATAGAAAATTAAACTAAAAATAGTTTCAAAAAATTAATAAACAACCTTCTTCTTTCTTTTCAAAACCTACTTTGTACCTTATATAAAAAGTCAGTTTGAAAAAATCAGTTTGAGAAGTAATTTTGGGTTTATCAAATATTTTTTTTATTTAATAATTTTTCAAAAACTAATAAATTAAAAATAAATATACAACAACAATTTCAAACATTGCCTTAAACTTTAGAGAAATTAATTTTAGTAAAAGTTGGGTTGAATTAATACTTTACGTCAACTCAAAAGCTTCTTTTTATTTCTCTGTTTCCACTTATTTGTCCATTTTCCTCACCACCTAAAATCATCTTCTTTAAAAAAGCTCTATGCACATCATTGTGCAGTGAGAAACGTATACAATTATACACACAGTCACACACATATACCTGTGTGTATAAATGTATACATACACATAGAGTTTCTGCTGTTGTTGTATCATGTATGTCAGTGGAGTACTACCACAGTGATCATCAGTGGTGACTACAGCCTTACAGTGAGCATCACAACCCTCTGCAATGGCTTCAACTTCGGAAAAACCGACGGTTCTCCTCCGCCGTGAGGCTACCTCCTCCGCCACCGCCGCCGATGTCGTTCAGGATTGGACCACCGATCCGTCCGTCGGCGATCAGATTCGCCACCGCGGCACAGCTGCTTCCGTCGATAACTCAACTCGTCCCGTCGTTGCTCAAACTTCCGCTGCTACCACTGCTGTTAAAGGTAGTTATTGAAACTAAGTAGTTAACTGATTTCTGTGAGAATTTGATTTGATTTGATTTGATTAGATTACTCTTGTTTGTTGATTTTAGTCGTGATCTCGTTTTTGTTCGTGAGAATTAGGTGAAATTGGAACAATTTAGTAAGTGATTGACTGATTGTAGGTGTTAGGTTTTAGTTTGTGATAGAGCGTGTTAATCAGATGGTTATAGATTCATATACGGTCGTTCCTGTTAACTATACCTATACAGATCGAGTGATTATGATTATGGAATTGACGTCACGGATGTAAACACAAAGGCTGACTGATACTGCTTGCTGTGCTAATTTGTGCGAAGATATCATATTCACTCCCATAACGTTAATTTGACTATTATTGTAATTTGTATATATTTATGATGATTTTGATTATTATATGCTTTGCCTAATCTTTTGGTATCATAACATGATGCCACCACATCAAAAGTTTGTATAAGAAATCATAATGTCATCTATGGTTTGTCATACAGTTCAATGATAACAATGCAGTATCATAGCAATTGAAATAATGGTTTTGGTGGTTTTGAATCAGATCAATGGTCAATTAATTCATATTTTGTGATGGAGTTAGCATAAACATGCCTTTTTGTGTAACCTAATAATTGATTTATGGTGTTGATTGAGCTTGTTCACTCAGGACCTGGGCCAACCAGTATGGTTAAAGCACAAACTCGTCATCCACTGGATCCTTTAGCTGCTGCTGAAATCTCCATAGCAGTGGCAACTGTTAGAGCTGCAGGAGCAACACCAGAGGTTAATAATTGCCACACATTCATAACTTTTAATCCTAAGAAGTTCCCTATGTTTGTAAACATAAATTGGAATCTTAATGTCATAATGGCATATTTAGGTACGAGATAGCATGCGATTTATAGAGGTGGTACTTGTGGAACCTGCAAAAAATGTGGTTGCATTAGCGGATGCATACTTTTTTCCACCCTTTCAACCGTCACTATTGCCTAGAACGAAGGGAGGTCCCATAATCCCAACTAAACTTCCACCTCGACAAGCTAGACTTATTGTTTATAATAAGAAATCAAATGAAACTAGTGTATGGATTGTTGAGCTATCAGAAGTTCATGCCCTAACTCGTGGTGGTCACCATAGGGGGAAAGTCATTTCTTCCACAGTTGTGCCTGATGTACAACCTCCTATGGTATGGAGCTCTTTGATAATGATTTCCTTCAACTTAATTTGTGTTCATCAGCCTTAAAAGATCTTTATATTACCCTTTTTGCAAAATGCTAAACACAGGACTTAGGGCTATCATTAACAACCATTCTTTTATAACTGTTATTGGGCGGTTGGTGATTGGCGGTTAAGAAAGTAATCTTATATGTGTAGCATTTAATCATGAAACCCTACCCAAGTATAGGAGGTTGGTTGTCTGTGGTTAAATTTTCTGTTTTCTCTATATTGGTAAAAGTTTGGTTGTTAACCATACCACCGTAGCTCGAAGAGCTATTTTTGTTAGCAAAATCTTTCTTTTATTAACCACACAAAATTGTTATTAGATGGTTAATGATTGAATTCGTGACCATTTGAAAATATCTGCTAGCAGGCACTATTATCTCTATAAATTTGAGGTTTTCTATAAGGTTTTTTTCTGTGTTATAACATACGAATGTACTTTCTATTCTGTCCTATTTTAGTCATTGTATTTTTTTTGTACACTTGAGTCATCAAAAGATGGTCTTTTTGTCATGTTTAGGTAATTATGGGGGTTTTACTACTTTTTGGGTCATTAAATGGCCTTGATGTTAAAGTTTTTGTCTTGTTTCATCGTTAAAATACTCTACAATGACGTGAACAGGACAAAAAAAATCATCTAATGACTCAAAGGTACAAAAAGAGTCTGATGACAAACAGAACAAAAGTGAATGTACACTAGTATTTTTATTGGAAAGGACCCTTTTTTTCAGAATTTTTAATCACTTTCATATTCACTGAGAAACAAAATATGGTAATCCATGATGAATTCTAATTCTATAAAATAAATATGGATGTTGGCTCAAACAATTACTTCCGTTTTAATGATACATAAGTACAAGAAGCTGTTTTTTGGCATTTGACTAGCCATTACCACGTGCCAAATATTTTTTTCTTAGTCACGTACTTCATTCATAGTTATCTCTTTCCATATATCATTTTCTTAATATCTATTATGTCTACTATTCTGCCACTTTTAATAGGATGCTGTGGAATATGCTGAATGTGAAGCCATTGTAAAGGACTTCCCTCCATTTAGGGAGGCCATGAAGAGGAGGGGTATTGAAGATATGGACCTTGTGATGGTAGATCCCTGGTAAGTCCTTACATGTGTCCTCAATTATATACCATATGTGAAAATATCATATGCTACTATGCCACTTCAGCATTGGCTTTCTCTATGTTCTGTTAGACGGTTAGAAGCAGTTAGTTGTTGACTTCACATGTATTTCTAGTATAAATACTTCCCTTCTCCCCTGGATTGTGTTCATTCAACACAAAAATCAATGAAATAGTTTTCTTTCTTTCAAGGAAATATATATGGCATAATGAATGTTGATGCCACCTAGGGTATTCTACTTTTCACCAAGGCTTCTCATATATAAAACCTACTTTGTAGGCTGCCCAAGTATGGATCATGTTCAATTTATACAAATTTCGACCATTCATAACTATATATTTAGAGTTTGTTAGTAATAATCTTTAGGTAATATTTGACTTAAATAGTTGCCTAAGAAGATAAGTTTGCTTGTTCAAGCTTATCCTATGATAAAGGGCTCTATGTAATTCAAGGTTATGCTATCACATCATTTGTTTTTTATTGGTTTGCTAGATCAAAAACACTCAGAACGATAATAAATCCTTAAACTGTTAGAAAAAGACAACAGTTTTAATCTATAACATGTTGACTCCTCATCAAATATTTTATTGTCTTTACATGATTTTAAGGGCGTTTCATCACTAGACATGTTTTTGGCCAAAGTATCAGATAAAATATTAGTTAGGGTTCATTGTGTAGATAAGATATAATGCATTTATTTTGATTACCTTTACCAAAGGAAGGAGGTATGATTTGTTTAGGTTTCTTTTGTAATTATTCTCTTTGTATAAATAATGCCCAATGTACTGCACAATGCCCCGCTTTCATATTTCACTATTAAACAAAACCAGATTCGTACTTGGATGGCTTATAAATCCGTTTCAAAATAAGGATGGCCATAATGGAAAATTTTGAATGCTTAGACCTCCTTGACATGCGGTATCCTAAATGTTTTGTTGTTGGTATTATTGTATGCTAATATGTAAAATGTCAATTTTATAACAGGTGTGTTGGCTATCACAGTGAAGCTGATGCTCCTAACCGTAGACTAGCAAAACCACTTATCTTCTGTAGAACAGAAAGTGACTGTCCTATGGAAAACGGTTATGCCCGCCCAGTTGAAGGAATTGATGTTTTGGTTGATATGCAAAACATGGTGGTGATTGAATTTAAAGATCGTAAACTTGTTCCTCTACCACCAGCTGATCCATTGAGAAACTACACAGCTGGCGAAACAAGAGGTGGTGTAGATCGAAGTGATGTGAAACCGCTGAACATTGTTCAGCCTGATGGTCCCAGTTTTCGTGTTAATGGCCACTTTGTTCAATGGCAGAAGGTATGTGCTGTTTATTCGCTCTTCTTAAAAGGTGGCAATTTTGACTAGTTAAGAAAAAGGATTGATTCCAGGTTATACTTTGTATAATGGGTCAAATTAGTACATTGTAAAAGTCCAGAGAAAACGGAAACATGTTGAATGGGTCGAAAGTTACCTGCAATGTCTTCAAAATGCATTAAATCTCCTCTACAACAAGGTGATCCATTGTAAAATTACACAGCAGATGAAACAGGAGGAGTTGTCACATCTGACCGTTCATTGGGTCAATTTGGGTTATAAACTTTGACTTGGCATGAGTAAAATGGGTAATTTTAGGAGTTCAGCTAAAATGGAATGGGTTGTGTATTCAAATTGCATAAAACCTCATGAATTTTTTTTCTTGTTAGAATTAACTTCCCTTCTGTTGATTATTGGCAGTGGAATTTTCGTATTGGTTTCACGCCTAGGGAGGGTTTAGTCATTTATTCTGTTGCATATGTTGACGGTAGCCGAGGTCGGAGGCCTGTGGCTCACAGATTAAGCTTTGTAGAAATGGTGGTTCCTTATGGTGACCCCAATGATCCTCATTACAGAAAGAATGCATTTGATGCAGGGGAAGACGGACTAGGTAAAAATGCTCATTCTCTTAAAAAGGTAAGCCCTCATTTTCGATTGCTGGTTAGTGTTTCAATCCTGTATTTTTTTCCTTTCTAATTTAATAATTAGAGGTGGTGACTTGAATGTAAGGGTCTCAATTTGTATGGGTTCTGGTTGGCGGGTTCATACAACCCAACGCGAACATGTCTGATTACTTAATTTTGTCATATAACACACCCATAACTCAGACACGTGTAACCCAAAGATTATCTAAAGAGATCAAATGAGTTGGTGTGTTAAATTGGTTGTAGAGCACTAGAGCGGCTGGTCAGGTCAAGGGGCTGGTAGGTTGAATTTACAGTTATATATATTCTTTTATTTTTTTAGTTCTAGTCAACAGGTTGGCAACATGGAAACAAGTTGGTCAGGTCAATCTGAAACCAACCCATTTATTAAATGGGCTGGCCGCGTATATGACCTTACGCCATTTAGCCCAACACCAACCCCTTTATTTTATGCCATGTATTGCGGCTCCCACTTCAACGGGTCGATTTGGCTATGATATATTTCTAACAGGTCAACGGGGTAAATTTAAATAAAAAAAGGAAACATGTCAAATGTGTTGAACTAGCCGGAATCCAGAAGTATTATCAGCGCACAAAACTTCAACGGGTCGATTTGGCTATGATATATTTCTAACAGGTCAACGGGGTAAATTTTAAAATAAAAAAAGGAAACATGTCAAATGTGTTGAACTAGCCGGAATCCAGAAGTATTATCAGCGCACAAAACCTCTTTGAACATTTTATTCAAGAACAATTACTATTGAAATACTATATTTTTGTAATCCTATTTGACACTAACTATTTGTAAAAAGAAAATACACAGTTTTGGACAAAGTGTGTTTCGGCCTTTGAGGTCAACTCACCCTGCAGGACTTGTTATCTAACTCACATTTTTTCACCTCTATATATTTTCCTAATATAACCTTCCTATATGAACCACATATCTCAAAGAAATATGGTGTGTCAACGTTTATTTATGTTACAGGGTTGTGATTGTTTGGGTTATGTCAAGTATTTTGATGCACACTTGACAAATTTCACCGGGGGCGTTGAAACAATTGAAGATTGCGTTTGTTTACATGAAGAAGATGATGGAATGTTATGGAAGCATCAGGATTGGAGAACTGGTTTAGCTGAAGTAAGACGGTCAAGAAGGCTAGTAGTGTCTTTTATATGCACTGTTGCCAACTATGAATACGGGTTTTACTGGTATTTTTACCAGGTAAATTATGTCCCATGATTCTTTATTTTCTTCTGTTCTTTTAACCTTTTAGTTGCTGATTGACTTCCATTTGTTTGTATTTAGAGGTAGCAATCTGTGTGGGTTTTTTTTTATTTTTGTCAGGTCAAACAATTGAAATGTAGATTAAAGGGAACCTGACAAACGGGTCGAAAGTTGCTAAAGTGCATTTTAATAGCATTAAACATCTAAACCTCCTATATTGTTTTATTCCAAATTATTAGATTATTATTGAAATAATACAATTTTTTAACACATATACTTGTTATTGGGTTGACCTGGGTATGTTTTATCTCTGACTGATTAAAACAGGTGAAAGTGGCCCATAGTGTACCTTAATTACATTGGAGTTTGGACATCCTAAATCATTTGATTCTGAAGATAAAGATTGTCACTGAAATCTTAAATTTTCGGAAATCATATATGGCAGACTAGTTATTTTTAGAAAAATTAGAAGTGTTGAACAAAAAGGGTTTATAGTCAACCCAAACCATTTCGACCTGTACACATAATATTTGTTTCCCATCTCAAAGATCTTTACTTATTAGCTGCTTGACCTAAGTGACTTATACATCTTATAATTTTTGAGAGAGAAATATTAAAAGCAAACATAATAATATCTTTTTACAGGATGGGAAAATAGAAGCAGAGGTGAAGTTAACTGGAATTCTTAGCTTAGGAGCTTTACAACCTGGTGAAACTAGAAAATATGGGACTACAATTGCCCCTGGACTCTATGCTCCTGTTCATCAACACTTCTTTGTTGCTAGAATGGATGTATCTGTTGACTGTAAGCCTGGTGAAGCCCACAATCAGGTTAGCATTCTCAATCTTTTTAATTTACTAAAAACACTCTTTTAGAACTGTAATAGCTGAATTTAAATGCTTGAACTGTGAGCTACTCTCCACTAGCTGCAATATACTAATATCTTGGCTACTCGGGGGGTGTTTGGATTTCTGTTCTGGAGCCTTTAAGAAATGTATTTGGTGAAGTGGTGATAAAGAGTGCTTAATGGTTGGATAAACAGATTTTGCTTCTGCTTATACCTAATTTGAAAGGTTTTTTATTTTCATTTCACAAACCTTCTATACCTTGAACCAAATATTAGCCGTTCAAATGCTCAGAACTTGCCAAACACTCAAACATCTGATTATCTTGTATTTACAGCTTCAAATGGTAGAAGCACATTCAAACACTTTATTTTGACCACCTCTTTTGTTAAAGTTGATTATCTAATTATGAAAAAATCAGTATCACATAATTACTTATACGAGCAGATCCAAATCCCCCTTAGTCAACAAGTGATCTCGCTAGGCTTAGCACTTGTATCGTTCTTGACATTTTATTTTTTTGTGCTACTTCTATTTTACTTTTCAAGATTTGGATATCAATAATTTAACATTTCAACTAGAGGTGACAATTCAATTCATTTACGTATGATTGGGTTGATTCGGGTTATTTTCTGATCTATAAAAGGTCAAACTGGTAAGATAAAAAATGATTAATTTAATATATATATCCCCTTAAATGCTCAAAGTTTCATATACATCATTTTGAATTTCATTATATCATATTTACCCTTTCAAAACAATAAAATATCATTTTCACCCATTCCATAGATAAATAAGTAAATAAAAGGAACTGCCACGCGCTAATTATTTTGTAGAAAATTTTAGACTTTTAGAAGGATATATATGGAAGTGCTCCTAAAATAGCTTAAAAGGAAGCAATTTAAATGGGTGGAAACCACCCACTGTGTATTTTTAATGCATAAAACCTACTAAATTGTTTTAATCCAAAGATTTGATTATTATTGAAACACATATTTTTTAAATCACAACTGACCTGCTAATCATTTGTAGAAAATGTAAAAGTTGTGGGAAAAATGTGTTTTGGGTCAGCTGACCCTTACAAAAGTATTTACACATTTTGCCCAAATCCGCTTGACCCGTTACCTGCCCAATTTTGCCACTCTAATTTCTAGCCTACAAAAGCATTTTCTAACTATATATAAACTGCTTTAATTTACAGGTGGTTGAGGTGGATGTTAAAGTTGAAGGACCAGGAGATGCAAATGTGCACAACAACGCATTCTATGCTGAAGAAAAGCTGTTGAAATCCGAACTTGAAGCAATGCGTGATTGTAATCCTTCATCCGCCCGACATTGGATTGTAAGTGTCTCTCTCCCTCTCCCTTTCTCTCTCTCTCTCTCTCTCTCTCTCTCCTCACACACACACACACATTAAAGGGGTTAACATGTGTTTTGAAAGTGATTATGTGATAGTATGTATCAGAATCAGATAATCAAGGGTAATAAAATGGCCCAAATATAGGCCACCCAAATATGAATATGGTTTTGTTCAATACCAAATTCGGAAAACATGTTGGATGTTGAATATAACATTGAAGTTTTTAAACAGAAAATATACCCTTGGTTAATTTGTCAATATGTCAAAAAATTGAACGAAATTTGTGTAATTCAATTGCTTTCTGTCAAATTTGGTATAAATGAAACTAGATACATACTTGACCTCTTGGACGACTTATAAAGTAGTTTCGATAGTTGGGTGATCTTGATGAAAATAGTTATATCGTTAGGTGGTCTCTTTATACATGATCCCGTAAACGAACGGTGGCTATAACAAGACAGAAGTGAGAGAACTGTAATGAGACAGTAGTTTCAATAGTTGGGTGGTCTTGATGAAAATAGTGATATAGTTAGGTGGTCTCCTTATACATTATCCCGTAAAAGAACGGTGACTATAACGAGACAAAAGTGAAAGTATGTTGGTATTCTATGCAAAAGAGAACTACTTTTATTTCTTGAAAGAACTTAATAATTGGCTATGAATGATACAAGTTCCATGATTCAGATCAGGAACACGAGAACTGTAAACCGAACCGGTCAATTAACCGGCTACAAACTGGTTCCTGGATCAAATTGTTTACCATTGGGCGGGAGCGAGGCTAAGTTTTTGAGAAGAGCTGCTTTTTTAATGCACAATTTGTGGGTCACACAATATGAACCTGAAGAAATGTTTCCTGGTGGAGAGTTCCCTAATCAGAATCCACGTGTCGGCGAGGGATTGGCTACTTGGGTTAAGAAAAACCGATCTCTAGAAGAAACTGATCTGGTTCTTTGGTATGATTTCCCTGTTCTTGTCATTTATATTGAATTATGACTTGTTTTCTTGATGCATTCATTAGAGATTGGGGCAATTTTTAAAAAAAACCACAGCACATAAAACTGTGGCCTTCATTTTTTAGATGACTAAATCCCTCAACTTTTAAAACATACAAATAAAAGTCCTCGGTTTTTATTCTTTATTATCGAACAGTTCTTATTTGCACGATTTAATCCTTCACACACTAATTGTTTATAAACAAATTTTAAGAATCCGGATAAAAAGTTTTACGGGTTGATTCAACCTGACTAAATCCATTTTTTTCCCACACAAATGACCAGCCCATTCATAAGAGATGCCAATTTCGTCCCATTTGCTTACGTATTGATTCTAGGTATGTTATTTTCTCATTGGGTCAAATGGGTAAGATGAAAAAAATAGCTAAATGGAGAAGACAAAACACACAAATCGAACCAAACTATAAAAAGTCCTTGTTATTTTTAAAGAAACTATGTAAAGCAAATAGTACTAAATGAAAAAAGGAGCAATAACGCTCTCGATAAAACAAGAGGGAAGCTATTGCTCCTTTTTTAGTTCAGAAACTCCTATTCAATCAGACCAAAGTCTTATCCATTTGTGGATGGAGCTTCAACAGCTAAGTCTAGAAAAAGTCCCATGGATTGAATGTTACCTACAGTGTGTTTCTAATGCATTCGACCTAAATTTATTATTAAAAAGGAATTAGGTGGTTACTAAGATAACCAATTTTTAATAATTACATATGATACGCTAACTGTTTATAAACAATTTAAACATTCTGCATAGAATGTTCTGGGTCAAATCATCCCACCTAGTTTTGGCCCTATACTGAACCTTCTACAGCCCGTGTGGCCGTGTCTTTTACCACTTCTAGTATTCAAGGTCCCATAGCTACTAATGTATACATGTGAATGCTGATAGGTACGTATTTGGAGTTACACATGTTCCTCGACTGGAAGATTGGCCTGTTATGCCAGTAGAACACATTGGCTTCCGTCTTATGGTACTCAGTTCTCACTTTTCTTACAATTGTGTTATATTATTATATCACGTATTATCAGCATCTTCACAACTATTTTATAGTTGCGCATAAGTTAAACACAATGCTCATGTGAATATATCTTACATAAAGACATAAACACCCATCTTATTGTTAACTATGTACTCTATTTCTGAATAAACCTATCCTATTATGAAGTAGTTACCATTTTCTAA
Source organism: Flaveria sonorensis (assembly GCA_025506505.1). Classification (NCBI taxonomy): domain Eukaryota; kingdom Viridiplantae; phylum Streptophyta; class Magnoliopsida; order Asterales; family Asteraceae; genus Flaveria; species Flaveria sonorensis. Next base: position 1,204,865 of record CM046434.1, read on the forward strand.
TTCCTTTTATTTTATATATACTATCATATGAAGAATATGACAATTTTATAATAAAAGATGATTTTTTAAAAGGTTACAAAGTTCCTTTTAAAAGGGACTTGATATTGACTTATTTTTGTGTTAACATTAATATTAAACAATAATCAAATTTTATTATAAAAAGAACATATTCTAATGTATTTTACAACATAATTTATACATAAACAAACAAACATACCCCGTAAAATCTCACTCACAATAAAAAAAATTTTATTTTGAAATAATCAAAAAAATTACAATCCATATCATTTCTATATTCAGTTGCTGACATATTATATAAAGCTAGATCTAACATTACTCAAGTTTTGTTGGTTCAACCCCCAAACATCCAAAAACACATGAACAGAAAGAATTACTGCTTCAACTCCCACCCTTTCATTCATAAACGAACGTCCACTAAATAGAGAAATAACTCTTGCACCTAAAGAAAAGAAAAAATAACCTACCACTAACCCATTACTTTGACTCAATAATAAACTAACCCATGACCTATTAAAATAATATAACATGTTCTTGTAAATCTTCTAGATGAGTAGATGACCCGTACCCATTTGAAAGATTTTTACGGGTATATGTTACATGTATGTGTCACACGGGTCAATAAATTAATAATGATAGTATAAATATATTAGAAAATCATGAGTATAGCTGTTTGTGGGCAGTGTTGCAAAAATCGGATTAGTCGGCCGATTAATCGGCGACTAATCGGTAATAGAGGCTCCCGCTTCGATTTTTGCTAATCGGCAACAATAATCGCTAATCGGTCAAAGTGGTCAAAAATCGGGATTAATCGGCCCTAGTTGGCCAATAATCGGTGTTTTTCCCAGTTTCTGGTATAGTCTAAAAATTCCGGCGAAAACTCCAAATTTCCGGCAAGATGTGTGTATATATATAAAGATTTGAAAATTATATATAAAAGTTTCAAACCGATTACTCCCGATTAATTGCTAGTCGGTAACCCACCGCCCGACTAGCGCCTTGCGATTTTTAAAACACTGTTGGTGGGTATATTATACGTAGATTCGTTTCATGTATCTGCTTTATGTCAGCTATGAGGAATGTCTTGAAATATATTGTTTCTTGTATGCCAAAAAATTGGGTTGTGTATCTACTTTATTTTCTTATAAAAATGGGCCAGTATGATAGTAAGCAAAGATGAAATAAATATACAAAATTATTCAAGCATCTCATATGTAATTTGCCAAAGAATGTTATTTTTGTGATAATGATTATTGATGTTGGATTCTTGGTACATTGGTTCGTGCAGCCCCATGGATTCTTCAACTGCTCCCCAGCCGTCGATGTTCCCCCGAGCCCGTTGGCTGACATGGAAATGAAGGAAAATGGAATGGTAGATAAGTCATGCCATAATGGTCTCGTTTCAAAAATGTGAGAAACCGATTTAAGGTGAAAACATTATTAACTCTGGAATTTGGGCCAGTGATCTAAATGCTCCTAAGTTCTTATGATGTGCACAATATTAACATGTATTTTGTAAACTTGAACCAAAATATGTAATACGAACAGACAGACGATAATTGAAGTAATGAAGTTGATGATGTACTTGGATCGTTAATCGTAACAATGTTCCTCCCACAGTTCAAAACCTTAAACAACTCGACTTGATATTTCCAACCGAGCTAGAAACTGAGCTCATATTCAATCTACAAGATTGAGGAATTTTATATTCTCTATAAAAGTCTGAAATAACAAGTAGAAATTTGAAATTATACAAGTCTAGGATAATATGGTATTCTTCTAACATACATTAAAATGAGTTAAAATTATATGAGACAGGCAACTTATTCAAGCCAAATTAGCTTACTGTTTCTTACAAATGAACTACCTTCAACCCAAACTTGACTTGGACATCAAATGAGCCAAATAAGCTTGTTTGTACACACAACAGTTTAATTGAACATAGCAGAGACTAGAAATTTATACGAGCCAAATCAGCTCATTTGCGCGTTCAAGGTTAAATCGCTTTTGTAGACTCGGCATAACTTGTTAGAATTTTAATTAAAACGGCAAATTCTGTCAAAATGAACTGTCAAATATACTAAATTATGTATGTAAGTATGTAACAATTGTTATATTGAGAAGCCATAAAAGATGATGTATAACTTTCTATGGTTGATGGTAAAACCGTAATTTTATCAAACTCTAGGTAACTTATTACTTATCCCATTTCCATCTCCTCTACGTATATCCTTTTGAGAGAACTATATACAAACAATTCTTTACTACCTCTTTAGCATAACTTACAACCATATATAGCATGTTTTATTATATTTATCATATTACCCTCTAACAATTTACAATATGATCCACTTAAGTTTCACTTACTTTATTATTAATACCATACACTTTATTATATGCTTTTCTTTTCTTTTCTTCCTTTTAACGACGTATTGACATATGGTTCTCTCATATTTATTTGGGTTTTTTAATTTTCTTTTATAACTTTTAAAATACGATGTTTTATAAAATTCTAAATACAATGTTGTGATGTACTCATTTTTATTAAAATTTTGATTTTAATTTCATTCAAAATGAAGCTGTGTGAAATAATCTACATGTCATTGCACACAAAAGTTTAATGTTTTGCTTTTCATTGGCCTTTTTACTTTCATTTAACTTATTTAAATAATTTATCACTATTACATGCTTGATTTTATCAACGTTTTGGCGTTCGTTTTTTAAAGGTTTCGGTTTTTATATAAAGTTTTGAATTTTATCGATGCAATCGCTTAAGGTTAAGGCTATGTTCTTTTCATATTAAGTTAAGTGGACGTTGATCTTTTTCACAGTTTAACACGTCATTGTCTTACTTTGATTTAAGATTTCTAAGAATGTGCCGATTGTCAACATGACAATAATTCTACTAAAAACAGAGCCGTGTGTTTCCGCCGCTAAACAAGCGGGCATAATACTCGTTAAACCATAAAGACTGTTTTCTTTTTTTTCTTTTCTTTCAAACTTGTTTTAACATTAAAAACAAAAATTCTTATAGAAAAGTAAAATTTATTCTCATGAAGAATATAAATCGGTTTTCAATAAAATAGATATTTTGATTTATACAAACAAAACTGTATATTTATATTTATCTAAGTTATTAGAAAAAGTTAAAATTATGACTTCGATGAAAAAACATATTTCATTGAAGTTGTGCAAGAACACCAAAAGTCATACTCGGTTACACTATTTTAAGCAAAAAATAAATATAATACCTCTAAAATTAATTTAAAAACATTACAAATTTCTTATAGAGAAGTTCATTGTTTGCTATACCAAATTTTAGTGAACATGTGTTATCACGGACATGAAGTATCATGTCCCTTGTAGGAAGTTCGTATTATTTCATCATGCATCTTATTTATAATCATAAATATGACAATAATATAAGCTACTTCAGAAAATTTCCAAATATCTTGTATGTTTTAGTATATTAGTATATATAATATTTTTAGCTTTCAGAAAATACAAATTTAAACCAAGTGTGGAAAATAAGAAAATGTCAATATCATGCTGACTGCCCTCGGTTATCATGTCATGTATTGTCTCCAATAATTGGTGCATTAACCATCTCATATAATTTAATCAAAACCTTACCATGAACCAACAAATCCAAAATACACACGTGTCTAAATATTATTCCTTTCTTGGTAGCTCCAATTCCAACTTGACATTGTTTATTAGTTTTCACAAAAGGAAACCTAAATTAGGTGAGTTTGTTTTTGTTTTTATTGTTGTCATTGTATTATAATGAATGCTTATCTTCACCATAATTGCCTTCTTTTTTAATAATCATAAACATGGAATCTTTTGCTTAAACAATAATGCTCAAGGTGACAGAAAGTGTGAAGTTTGTAAAATTAAATTTATGAAACTCGTAGAACTAGTATTTTTTTATATAAAATCAATATACATTAAAAGTGTCTTTTAAGTCACGTTATGTGCATAATAGTACTTTTTATTTTTCTTCTATACCTTTCAATGTCCTCTACTTCTTTTCGATGTATACGAAAGAACATGTTCTTTACTTTGTTTTGTCTCGACTCTCATGTAAACACAACCTTTCAACACCCCTCTCACCAGGACCACCCTTTCTCCGACACTCAACTTCACAAACCATCAATCACCGTCTTTTTTTTTTTCATTTCCAACAAGAAGCCTAATATCATCTTCCTTTCTCTAATCCACCCTATTGTCGAATGTCGGAGATCATTAGTAAAAATCATATTCACATTATCATGTAACTCCCACAAAGTGAACAGATCATAAATAAAAAATCATAGATGCAACACCTAAATCTGATTCCATCAATCACAAACCCAACGTCTAAACTGAAAATAAACACACTATCACTCATTCAAATCTAATGAGAAAATGACCTACACATTAGCTCACCAACTTGATACTAACTACAAACACATGAAAGAAAATCAAAATTGCACTTAGATACTCTAACTCAAATCTCCATAAAATGAGTTAGAGTAATGGTCGTGTTTGCTATATAATCCTAGATGATGGGGGTGGACTGTTAGCATGAAAAGTAAAAAGATATAAATAAACTATATAATTGCTAAAATTATGATTTTACCTTCATGTGAAAGATGACCTTTGTAAATGGTATACAATTTTAAGGTCCGTCACACTACAAGTTTTAAAAGACAACAATCATCCTACTACTCTAATAAAAGAGTAACTTGAGATGACACGTGGCAACATCACAATCATCCCCATCAAAAATTTTCCGCATCTCTCTTCTATTAAATAATTACTTTAATTACTAATAATATTATTTAACACTCTTTTAGATTTAATAAATTAAAAAAGAGATCTATTTATTAATTTTATTTCTAAATAAATAAATTTTTTATACAATAAAAAACTTTTCTAAAGCATAAAACTTTTTTAAAAATACGAAATATTTTAAAATTCGTATTTTTAAAATTCAATTTTTTAAAACAAAAAGTAATTAAATCTGGGAGTTATAATAAGGAAATTTTTAAAAATGACATTTTATACGGATAGTTTTAGAACAAAATGTTTATATTTTAGGAAAAAAATTTAAAAACAAAATTTTTAAAAGTTGATATCGCTGTTTTATTACTTGTAGTCATTTCTCATACGTAGTTTCAGTCATATCATATCTTAGAATACCATTTTATTATTAAAAAAATTTATTATATTAATATTTTATTTATTAAACCCGTGTAATACACGAGTTTACTAAAGCTAGTAACTATAATATAAACAAATGGATATGATTTCTTATGATGTAATAATAAATAATCTAATGTGAACAAAGATCCACCATAATATTATCTTACAATTATTCGAGGGAATATTTAATCATTTAGAATTTTTAATTACCCAATTACCTATCCATGAAAATTAAATTGGAATTTTGCCTAATTACTTAATTATAGAATTAGAATCTTCGTACCATTAATTATGTCACTTTCTTGAAACTAATAAATTATTTAATGGAGTCACGAGCTGTGGTAAGCTAAAGGAGTTCGAACGTATTTATCTGATATACTTTATTATTATTAAGTCTCTGAATATCCATAAAATATAACTTATTATATTTTACGGTTTGAATTTTTTTTTCATATAAAATAACATAAAAAAGTGTCTTGTTCGACTTAAATGAAAGTGTACAAATTTTTTTTACGTTTCTCCTTATAATAAAATAATCATGTGCGGGTACATATATGTGATCATACGTTTTCAATAAAGAAACCATTTTGAGTAAAAAGTTCCAAGAACTACATATATAATACATTTGTGCATAATACTCGATATATATACAATGGGGATTAACAAAAAAAGTGAGGTAAGTGGTTACGTGACACTCTTATGTATCATAATTGAAGCAAAAGGTACACAATGGCAAAGCTTGGTAGGGGCCGGGGGGGCACCCGTCCCCCCTCTTTTTTTCGTCAGTAGTGTAAATTTTCGGTTCGGTAGTGTAAATTTTCGTCCCGATAGTGTAAAATTTTTCATATATATAGGGTTCGCCCCCCCCCCCCCCCCCATAAAATAGTTTACATTCGCCCCGCCCCCCTATGGTGTGGTTCAAGCTCCGTCACTAAAGGTACACATGAGTACTTAGGGTTCTCTGTTTAAATTTGATTCTATATTAAACGTCTTCAACATTATACAAACACACATTCATATGTGTGTGTGTGTTAGCCTAAGTTTGAAAAAATTAGTCCAAAAAACTTCTTTGTTTTTCATATTTTTCTATTAATTGTTTGAATAATTAAAATTAATCAAATAATAATTAAACGGTTATTTTTCTATTAATACATCAGTTAATAAAGATACTTAAGTAGACTGTGTCATACAGCCCATTTCATTTGAGGTATGTAAATCACATATTAATACTCAGTTATCACATACCGTATAATAAATTTAAAATAAGAAATAGGCAACACATATACACATAAATATAGTGACACACTCCGTACATAACCAAATTTATGTAAAGATCTTGTAACAACCAAATAAACACTTGTATGCAATGCATTTAAAGATAATCAATATCAACATCCGAGAGTTACGTAGAAAGAAAGAGATACTATTAAAATCGGACTTATGTATCACTTTTAAAAGTAATAGGTATGAGTTTTATGTGCTTCTTACGATTATGTATATAAATTTGTGAGTTAATTACATAAATGGTCACTACGGTTTATCTAAAATAACAGGTTTAGATACTAAAGGTTTTTTGTAACAGGTTGTGGTATTGTGTTTTAAATTTTGTAACAAGTTAAGGTTTTTCTGTTAAATTTAGATGAAATGACTAAAATACCCATTCAGGAACCACTTTTGTAATTTTATTTTTCTCCTTTAGTTCAAGGACTATTTGGGTAATTAACTATTGAATATAAAAAATAAAAAAAAAATCCAACCCCAACCACCCTCATCGTCTTCTCCTTCGGCCGCCCCCATCTACCATCGCCGCCGCCTGCCACAACTCGTTCACTTTCAAACGCTAACCCTCCAAACACCCAACCACCACCGAACACCCTAATTGAGATCTGAAGCCTAATTGAGCAATGGTCACAAGAAATCGGGTAGTGTGTAGATTAGATCTGAACCCTAATCGAGCCTCACGAACACCCACGGTTGCACCACCCTAGATTTCAATGATCAGCCAACGATTTGGGTGTTTTTTTTTTTTAATTTTAGGGTTAACAGGGATAAAAGGAGGGGGTTTGTTGAGATGATGATAATGGAGCAATGGTGGAGGTGGAGATGATGATGATGGTGTGATAGTAGTGATGATGCGGTGATGGTGATGTTCCGATGGTAGTGATAATGTAGTGATAGTGATGGTGACGTTGCGATGGTGGTGATGATGTAGGGGCTGGCGGTGGTCACTTTCGACTGGTGCTCGTTACTCAGTGGTGGTGGGGGCTGGTGGCGGTTGGTGGTGGTGGCTAGTTGCTGGTTGCATGGTCGGTGGTTGCTGGTGGTGAAGCTGCCGATGATGGTGGTGATGTGTATATATATATATATATATATATATATATATATATATATATATATATATATATATATATATATATATATATATATATATATATATATATGACATAAACAACATTAGTAGTCCTTGTAAAATAAAAAAAAAACAGATATGCCCTTAGATTTAACAAAAGAACTAACGTCAATTAGTTTTAATACCTTAACTTGTTACAAAATTTAAAACATAATATGCAAACCTGTTGCAATAAAATCTTTAGTACCTAAACCTGTTATTTTATATAAACCACAGGGACCATTTATGTAATTAACTCTAAATTTGTTATATATTAAATGTCACTTTACAAATATGTATGTACATGGATAGAAAAATACATTATAATTCTCTAGCGGCGTTATAAAATTCTTTATAATTAAGATGGTGTTATGTTTTGTGTAGTACACTTTTTTTTAAAATATTATTATGCATGGTATGACAAAAGCATTTCATATATCTAAACACGTATGTTAACTAGATTTAGGGCTGATGAGTGGTATTCAGGAACCTTTCAAGCTAGTACCCAATTATGCACACATGCTCTCCAATTAAATGAGGACACATCGTTTAATTCACAGTTAACCCCTGGTAAATAAAAAAAAATACACATGCACACAAACTATCTGTGACACCCATGTTTTTTTCGTGATTCACCTAATTTCTTGCCAATTGATTAAATCTTCGCTACATAATCCTTGCGATATAAATTACAAATAAGTTATTACCTTAACCAAATTACAATTTAATATGCTTTATCAAAAATCTATTGGGTTTAGCAATGAAACCACCCTCTTCGGTCCACTATCCCTCCCTAACCAATTTCTCCTTAAATCTTCCGAAGCTTCCTCTCGAAACCCTCATTCAACCCCAATCCCCTTTTCGCAGCTTCCTCTCCACCACAAACCTCCCTCTTCGATAATCCTCTCAGGCGACTCTTTTCCTCTCGACCAAAACCGCAACCACAGCCATCTCACGGCGGTTTTATTCTATCTTCGGCAGTATCGCTCGCGGCTATAGACCCCCGGTAACGTCTCATCCCCTCGACGACAACCCTGTACGATATGCTTCTTCGTTGTTCGTTACGTTACGGTTCCGGTTAGGGTTAAGGTTTCGTTCTTTACTTGTCGGTTACGTATGGTTTATAACGGTTGGTTTTGTGTGTACCCGGGTTCACGAGGGGATTCTTGTGGCTAGTTTTGGGGTTGGCCGAAGGTTGTTTTGGGTGTGTGCTTCTGCCTATATATGTGTTCTTGTGTGTGTGATGGCAGTGCGTGTGTGGGTATATGTGTTTACGTGTGTGTGATGGCAGTGCGTGTGTGGGTATGTGTGTTCTTGTGTGTGTGTTTTGTGGGGTAGCAGCGTGGTGCATGTGTGTGTGTTATTCATGAATTGTGTGTGGTGTTGTATGTATGTTACATTTAATGAGTGTGTACGTGCTAGCATGTATGTGGGGTGTGTGCCATGTTTTTCATAATGAGGTGTAGGCATACATATGTTCAAATAGAGATAGTTTATTATTTTTTTTTGGTATTATTGCAGTGGGTTTGGTGTGGTAGGTTTTGTATTGTGTGTTTTGCACGTATACATATATACACACCTATTTTACATAACGTTAGGTGGAGTGTTTAATATGTAATATATTGTGTGTAAAATGCATATTATGTTGGTGTAGTGTGTATATATATATATAGCAGAAGGGTCGTGTAATATGTATCTTCTGTGTGTGTAAGTAATATATATATTTTGTATATGCGCGTATGCTACGTTTGGGTCGTGCTATTAAATGTGTGATTAATAGTAACAACATTACTAATTGACTGACTCATGATAATTGGGTTCTATACATTTGGGGTGTTGTGAGTGCTTGCTTGTGTATGGCAAATAAATTGATAGTTCGCCTCGTAACCGAGTCGTGAAACGCGAAATCGTACAATTCTTGTGTTTATATTTAATAATTAATGTTAATTATATATTAAATGAAATTCAGGTCATCGAGAACCTAATTCGAGGTGAGTTTATGACCCCACTTTTTTATAATCTCTTTTGGGGAAGAGAAACATGTTCTTTTCAAAATGTTATTCGTTTGATCAGTATTACATTATTATCACATGTTTACTAGTGTTGTATCAATTTAAGTCCTCACTTTCTAACCGTTAATTTATGTACATTAGCGAGATAATTCTGAGTAGATCTACTAGGTTTGACAAACCCCATCCGGACTAGTCGTGCTAGCACGACTGCACGTCAAACGGGTGTTTAATTGACCTAATTTTTGTTGTTGTGGTCTGGTAGCCACAGCCGAGGCATATATTTACATTGTCAGCTTTGGTTGCGAACTTCATACACTATGTAACTTGTTATGTAGACTAGCTATCTACTGATATTACTTTGTTTACTGGATTTATTTTCAATAACGTCACTGTTTATCAAAACCTGTGAACTCATCAACCTGTGTTGACACTTTAGCATGTTTCTTTCAGGTCCTTAAGATGTGCACGGCTAGAAGCATCTCACTTTTGTATACATTCTGATTTCTTTAAACAATTAAACATTATTTCTAAAAATTATATATTTCTTTGGGCTGCGTGTGTCTTGCGCTATCTGAATTGTGAATGTTTATGCTTCCGCAAATGTTTTCGTGAATTCAATATTAATTATGTTTTTGAGATTTTCTAATAATATTGCACAATTATGTTTTGTACTTATTGTGTCATTTGCTGTAACTACGGCTGAGATCCTGATGTGTCGCGCGCCTAACGGTAAACCCCGTTTGTGAAAATTGAGGGTGTGACACTACCTAGCTTTTAGCGGGTTCCCATACCTGTGAGCCTTACCCGCCGGCCTTACCCACCACCCTGGCGCGGTGTTACTGTCTTACCCGCCACCTGTAGCCTTACCCGCTTTCCACCCCTTCCACCCGTAATACCGTTTTTAAATAAGTTGACGTTTGGCACAATTTTGTTTATATAAATAATTAAAAAAAGGATTATGTATATGTATTATATATATGATACAAATAACTCTTTTCGTTACATATGTTACACCAAAGACCAGATCAATATAAATTTAATATTAAGTAGAAAACCTTGAAAATAGTATAACTAGTTGTATGTAGTGCATAATTGCCTTGTGATTAATTTTCTAACAAAAAACAATATGTATATGTATTTATATAATTCTTTTAATTATCTACCTAAAACTAAATTCATATTAACTCACATCAACACTAACTAAAGTATACAAAGTGAGGGGTTGAGTTCAAATGGTAAAGTTCTTAAAGTTAGAGCGGTGATGTTGGACATTCAAGTCTGATTGATTGATGTAAATTAATTATTGTAAAGTTTATAATTTTATTATATTATATGATATTAGACTAGGTTATTATTAGTGAATAGTTAATGGTTAGTTATATAATATTGTCCTCTATATAAATGACTCTCTATTATAACCATAAACATACAATTACTCAATACAATTACAATTACAAGGTTTAATTTGGTATCAGAGCCAGGAGGGAACGATCATCGCCGGAACCCTAATCAGGACAGCCGGCCGCCGCCGCCGCCCTATCCAACCATCCATCACCACTCATCTTTTCTTTTTTTTCTTTACAACATCACAACCCTCTCACGCTACCATCGCAACACCACCGCTGCTTCTGTTACAATAACCACGACTACCATCTTCACCTTTAACAGGCGAATACAAACCGCCACCGTCTCTATTCCTTTCATACAACCACAGCCGTCGCCGCCAAACCATAACCCTAGCCGTCGCCAAACCCTAATCCTAGCCGTCACTAAACCCTTAACCCTAGCCGTCACTAAACCTATGCCGAAGTGCTAAACCCTAATCTTAGCCGTCGCACACCACATACAATCACCGCTGCTCCTTTTCAATCTTAACCCGTCATCACATACAACGTGATGCTTCACCTTCATTGCCGTTGCTATACAACAGTGGATCCGCCATACAATGGTGGCGAACCTTCGTACAAAAGTTTTAGCTGTGGAGATATGCGAGAAGATTCATAGGATAAGAACAACTGTAGTTTCAAATTCACATCGCATACAATGCGATAACCGGAGAAGAACAACTGGTGTTTCACACATTTGGTGATTGCAACGGCAAACATGGATGTCAAATTAAATGGTAGAGCCAATTGGGTGGGGGCAAAACCTTAATTTTCGGACAAACATGGGGTTGGATGAGAGGTTTTCCCGAGCATGGACCAAATGGTGGTGTTGGGTCTTAGTAATCTGGATTAGACTTTGAACAAAACCAATAATTTACTTTATTTATTTTTATTTTTATGGTTTTAGTTTTATATTTTTAAGATTTCAATCTAAATCTCTCCCGAGTTTAGCTTGCGGGGAAATATTAGACTAGGTTATTATTGGTGAATAGTTTTGGGTTAGTTATATAATATTGTCCTCTGTATAAAAAACCCTCTATTGTAACCCTAAACATACAATTACTCAATACAATTACAATTACAATGTTTAATTTATGCGTATGTGTGTTCAAGTTTTAAAAAAACAAAATTATCCCTAAACTTGATATAATAAAAAATATTTAAATAGCATTGGATTCTTCTAGCATTTGAGTTTATCAATTACTTCAATACATACTTTTGCAGAAGGATTTTCCTACATTCTAGCGGCATACGTGGGGGTTTCTCTTCCAGACCTCAACAATTTAAATTGTAAGGAAAAACCTACTCTTTTACAATAAACAATATATATCATTTATCATTTTAGTATATTAAGATATACACACACATACATATAGCAGTAAAACCATTTATATTTGAAATTTATGTATCTTTTTTCAAGCTGATTTAAGATAAAAATAATTATTAATTAGTAAACTTTTTCTTTACGGTTACCTCCTATTTTAGGTAAAAATTAACAAAAAAATCATTTAATAGTAACCACTTTTCATATATATTTCATTTAGTCCGTTTACCTTTTATCATATTTAAGATTAATTAAAAAAATTAAGCTCACAAGATCATAACAATATTAAAATAGGGAGTGATTTTTATTGTTCGAAAAAAGTGTAATCAACTTCAATGGAATACCGGCTATTAGATAAAATATATTCACCCATCTACAATGAAGCTACTGATTAAATGACTTGTCTTACAATCTAAAAGGATGAGGGTTTGAATCCTATATAATGCAAATGATAATATATGTTTATCTTAAAAAATCTAGAAACTAATATTAAAAAATAGATAAAATATATTCAACATAATATGGTCAGTATTGAATCATGAGCATATCATAACCATTAACCACATGCGCGTTTTGCTTTGAAAATATACTAAAGAAAGAATGACGACTATGCAGCTATATTACCATATTGTTTTTCATGGCTAAATGATTACATACAAATATTAATGCAATTCATATGATATCGTGTATATTTAAAAAAAAAAAAAAAAAAAACTCATTTTATCACAATCTTATGTATTTATGCATCTTTAAATCAATTATATTTAGTTGATTTTAAATAGATGTTTTGTTTTTCTTATTGAAAATTAATATATAACAAATTGAGGGCATATGGTTAGAGTGGGTGAAGAAGGGTATATTTAGGGATTAGTCCCAATCGTATCAGCTTTGTACAGTTGTACATTTTGCTTTTTTATTTTTTAACGACGAGACATCAAGTATAAAGATAACATTTCTAGAAAAAGAAAATGAGAAATTGTTTTCCCTTTTTCTTTTACCTTCGCTTTTCCATCTTTTTAGCATTTCGTGTTGAATTTTTTAATTTTATTTTAATGGACATAAGTCACTATAATATAAGTTCTTTTAACTTATAAAATAGTATAATTATCGGTATATATGTTGTTTCTAGATATGTATCATTTCAAACGGTTCAACTTAAGATTTATGACACTTAATCTAGATTAAGTCAGTCTTACATTGAAGCATATAACGATTTAAGTGAATACAGAGAAACATAAATTTATATGAAACATAATGATCCAAATTACATGTCGGGCAGACTATACGTGTGTCACACTGGCAATTTTTTTAGTGCGTTATAGGCGAGTCGTCGTACCATCAGGAAATCGTTTGGGGACATGTGTTAATACTCATTTTATATTATCTATGTATCTAACACTCAGATGACACCAGTTTATCAAACATTGTTGTAAATTGTTGTAATATAGCACCTTTGGCTGATCTACGATCCAATATGACCAAAACAAAATTACATTTAACGACGATATTTTAACCGACTCTTAATGTTTTAACAACTATAATAATTAGTTATAACAAAAGTTTATATATAACATCAAAAGTAATTTATTGGAGGAATTAGTTAACACCAACTAGAGTTGGAAGCTAAGATATACAAGGATGAACAATAACTAAACTTGAAAGAGAATAATAATATTTATGCTCTTTCAACACAACGTAGGAATAAACTTTCCAATTCCGGAGGCTTGAAGTAGTCTTTAACTCTATTACAATGGCTTCTGGAAACCGACTTTCTTTTCCTAGGAGCCCCGGGGCATTTCAACACCGGAATCCTTGATTCCGGTGTTGTTGGAGTCGTACAACACTCCTTTTCTTCTTCTTCTTCTTCTTCTTCTTGGGATTTTTTGATACCTTTTTTTGTGTATATCGGCGTCAACGGAGGCATGAATTGGATTCCGGAGATGACCCATTTCTTGGTTGATGATTCCATTTCCATTGTTTCTTCTGTGATTCCCATGTTGATTGTTGGTGTTGAAGATGGATTTCAAACAAGCAAAGGAATGGAGTGTGGAGGATGTTGAAGATAGCAAAAGAAAGTGGGAGTGAGTTTAAAGTATTGGAATAGGAGTTGAGGGTTTGATGGAGGGTGGTTTTGCTTAGGTAAATGGTTGGTTTTATTAGAGGAAAAAGAAGGCATGTAAGGATGAATTTATTAGTGAGTTTGTTTTGTGTGTGTGTGTGAGTGTGTGTTTGGGGGTTGGGGGGGGGGGGGGATGTTTTCATTTTTGAACTTTGACATATAATTCCCACTACTTAGACATTTTCACATACCACACCCTCAACTCTATTAATCATTTGGGAAATTAGAAGACTATTATTTTATGAAGTGGTTAACAAAAAAGGAGGTGCAGTGCAAACATGTGGTCACTGTGTTACTTAATATCAGTTCGTTCAAACTATGAATCAAGTTAAGTGGGCCTAGGAGGAGCTCAAACTTAAGTTAAAACTTATTTAACAAAAAAGGTCAAGCCAGATCTTCTTGCACCAACCAACGTCCTTAACTTAAATGATTAATTTGAAGTACCCCAAGACCTTATTAAAAACAGAGGGAAATTTTGTATTTAAGTCGCACATGTGACAGAAAAATAGTTTTTAGGTTGGGCCAGAAGGTTTCTATCATCTATGGTGAGTTTTAAAGGTGGTCTCGAGTTGTGTATTAGAGTAATGGAGATGATTTGGTAGGTCAGTGGCCCGTCGGTGATCCAATTTACCGTTAAAAAAATAAAATATCTTCTTCCGCCAATATTGATTTGACGTGAGAACCTACAATGTATACACTTATATAAATATATTAGAATTTATATAATATATAATCACATATTGAATATACTTTATATAACTATTATAAAAAAACTGAATAATATATATTGTGTTATATATAATGATATTCCTAAATATAGATAAAAAGTAAATATATAGAATAATGATAACAAATAATATTAGTAGGGTTCGAATTCATTAAATTACTCATGTTTCAAATTTAAAAAGTAATTGTATGTCGACCTTGTAAATAAATTGAACCTTCAGAAAAATTCGTTTAGGTTTATTTATTTAATAAATGAATGAAAATGAATAAAAGGTTTTTCATTTAGTTAAATGAACAAAAATAAACACATGTTTTATTCATTTCTTTTTGTCTAATAGTTATTAGTAATAATAATTGTCACATCATTATCAACAAACCAACCCAATTAAATTCTAGAACCAAGCTTTGATAATCAAGTAATGAATAAATATAACACTTTCATTTCTCTTCGTATACATCCGTTCATATACGTATGTTTATGTTCTTTTATTTACGTTCATATAAGTATGGTTTATGTTTGCTTATTTAAATCTGAAACAAACGAACGAATATGAACACTACATTCTTTTTAAAACGAATATGAATACTTTCATTCTTTTTAACAAACGAATATAAACAAGAAAATTTATCCGTTTAAATGTTCATCTTCATTAGTTTGTCCAGTTAAAATTTAATAAGCAAACAAAGACAAACCTCATTCTCTCTCTTTGGTTTTGCTTACAAGTGTAATTGAGCTTAGACTACCTCAAGTTCAACTCTATTAATTTCATCATTTACAAAAGGAGTAAAAATTGAGAAAGTAACAATAAATGAAGGGTTAATAATGTGCATGTGATCACAAGTATTGAATTGAAGATAAAAAGGGTACCCGAGGATATCGTGAGCTAATCAAAGACGTAATAGATAATATATATAGCCTATTATAATATAATATAATAATAAAATATAGATAGTGTAAAGGCTGCCCGTTAAATATTAGGCTGACCGCGGGCAGCACGCAGGAATCAGGGAACATCTCCGATTGACTTTGGTTTGGCGCCAAACATGCCGAATAATATTCGTTTCGGCTACGTGAAGTTACGCTTTTACCCTTTTATGATTGTCGTATTTTCATATTAGTCGAGATTGTAACCCTCGCTTTGATAGTTGTACGATGGGCTTATGTCATGTTGACTGTGAGTTAATCTTGCCGTGGATTAATGGGTTAAATAGTTCTGTTTTTTCCTTTCATTTCAACACTTACTTTCTGATTCGTAATTGCATTTGTTACTTTAATTATAGCTTATAATTTTAAACTAATTTTTTAACTAATTACCTAAACCTAGCACGCTGTTTTACCTGAGAAGTATAATATTATTTTATCAAAGTGATTTAGCATATTTAACATACGATTATATTTACGGAGTTGGTTACCGTACAAATGAAAAAAGTATGTAAAGTCATCCGAACGTAACAAGGGTACGTTAAAAGAGGGAAATAATTGTCCATACGTAATTACATACCATAATATAATTACGTATCAATATAATTGTTCAACGATCGTGTGTAATTACGTAATAAGTATGCTGCTTAAAAAAATTAGTAATATCATATTCAAATTAAAGATAATCAAATTTACTATTTATGATATATTTTTATAAAAATAAGAAGGCATATGAAAAATATTTGATTTTAGAAAAAACGATAGAACTTGATTAACCTTTAAAAATGTCAACAAAATAATATGTAATTTATAATATTAGAAATAAGGCATATAAAAAGTATGTTATCAATGATATTAGGAAGAGAAAATATGTAAATATCTTTCTTTTTTTGATAGCATAGTATCAAGGATTTATAACATCAAGTTCTTCATCCGTCTACACCTTAAAAGCATAACAAACGATTTCATTTTTTCAATGTTAAGTAAATAGTAATTTAATTTTTCTTTATTAATTTAAAATATAATACATCATATACAGTTCTAACATGTCAGTAATATGTTTTATGTTTTATACTGTGATATAGATTTGTAGAAAACTAAAATGTACTGAAGATAAAAGTATTTTTTACATGCGAGTAAGTATCGGGTTGGATTGAGTAAACCAGGGTACCCGACCCAAGACCAGACCGGTTAAGCATATACAATAATTTTACCGGTCTCATTTGAGGGTGAATCCGGGTTCATTTTGGTTTCGGTCTCACACACACCTATAGGTTGAGAAACATTCGGGTTGAACCGAGTAACCTTGGAATCACATGATGACATAAACAACCCCAAAGGCCGAGGGTGGATTTCATAAAGAATCCGAGGTAGCTAGTAATAATCCGAAGGTTTCAAAGAAAAAAGTAAGATATGAAAAAATGTTCAAATAATATTTCAGAACATTGAATAAATTAACTTTCTTTTTAGGTTGACATTTCAGGAATGTCTTACTTTTTTCACATTTTTAAATGTCAAACAAATACTAAAAATCTGTAAACACCTTAGTTACTCCTTGAATGTTGTATTAGATTTTCTTGAACATTATATCTTTTTTTGCTATTTTCCCTCGTGCAACCTTAAATACACTAAACCATCTGTTTAATTTTTATTTTCTATTTATCTTTCATTTTTAGAATATGAAATTATATATATGTATAATATTTAGGGTTATCCAAATAGTTTAAGGCTTCGAAAAAAAAAAGCTCGCTTTAAATTATCTAAGTTTGTAGATAAGCCAAGTCAAAACAACTCGGTTTAGAAACAAGCTAAGCCCAAACTAGGGATGGTTCGCTCACTAGTCGCTTGTTGGTTATCCCTTGCTTTCTCAGTTGAATTTCCGTTACCTTTCACCGTTTTATAACTCAAATAAAAGATATTCAATCATTAACACTTCATGATCCAGCCAGTTTATAAAAGATTACGTCAGTTTATAACTCAAAACTTATGCCTTCTTGAAAGCTCTAACAATCTAACTGAGCTAAACCGGTCCCAAACCAAGCCCATCTCTGTGAAGCCAGACGCCAAACGGAGCAAGCTCGAATAAAAACCATGCCAAGCTTGAGCACAAGCTTTCAACTCGTATTCAAATCCTAGCCAAGCCAAACCAAGACCTATCAACCAATAATACTCAAACCAACAGTTTTGTTACCATAAGGTTGGAACATTTTGACCGATGAAGCCAACCCAACAAGTTTCGTTTACCCCTTGTTAAAATCATAATAGTCAACGGTTCAAGCAAAACTTTGACAAAACTAATCAAAACCAGATACAAACTATAATATATTCCTAACATTAGAAACTAAATACTTTGCTTCATCACAAAACATATTCAATATTTGTGTTTTGGCTAAGCATAAAATCATATTTGTGCATCGATAAGAACATGCGGTATAAGTTATACCTAATGCGGAGTGTGTTTTAATGGTTTCAGCATCAAATTGTAACAAGATCCAACAAAAACAGAATGTGATTACATAAAGATAACAAATTTTGAAACAATTCCAACTAAAAAACATGAAATTAAAAAGTAACTACCAAAATTAATTTACCAGCTTAAAAAAGCAGCAACCTGAAGAATATTATCAAATTCAGTCTGAAGACGTCGTTTTGTTGCTTTTTTGAATATTTTTCTTTCTTGTCTTGAGGGTTTCCACATTTGCCTTTTTTCTTCCTTGTGAAATCTGGAAAACCAAACCAATATTAATTTAGAATTTAAATTTATGATTTAAAATTTTGAAATTTGGTTATCAAATGGATTCAAGTGAGAACCGTTAAATAAGTATAAACAAAAAGCACTTTTTGACCTTCCATTACAGTGAAGGAGATGTAACTATGTTAGATCTCGAAGGGTCAAAAAGCAGTTCTTTGGGTTAGGGATGGCAATGGGTCGGGCACAAAACAGGTTTTGGGAAGTCGTGTCTCATATTCAAATGTTGTATCCCATACAAGTCGTGTACCTGTTAATCATTACCTGCCATGTTCACAGGTTTTCCCTATGGATATACCGATTTATGATCATACGTAGTTAAAAACAACCCGCGAGATTTACATACTTCAAAAATCCTTTCAGTTACGTCCTTACATTTAGGTCCCAAAAGCAAGGCACGAGTCGCATGCATCAAATACATGAGGCATGCCGTATGTACAACCAAAAAAAATTATCTATAACCAGAAATCATCTCCTCTCTTATTTGTTTTAAATATCCACCTTATCACAAAAATATTTCATGATTCCACCATCCGGTGGTTCAACAGATCCTAATCTTAACCAATTTTGACCCCGAAGTATATGAGATCTTACTGCTAGTGTGCCTCAAGCGCCTTTTAAAACAAGGGTTATAATAGTTAAGAAATATGAAAATAAACTAACCTTCATGGCTTCATAAAGTCTTCTCTTTTTACGGGACATTGAAACCATGGTCATATTTTCATCATCCTTAACAAGCTGCTGTGGGGACATATCATCTGTATTTTCTTCATCATTGTTTTTAATGTCCTCAATATTAGGATCTGATGTGTACTGCATTCCTTGCATTTCTTTTCTTAGTTCTTGATGATATTGTTTCTCATGAAGTGCCATCTGCAGTCACCCAAAAACACAGACACAATTGATTAAATTTTCAACCAAAAAATTACAGAGACAAGCCTCTTACGGTCTTACCTGTCACCCGTAGGTTCAAAAGTTCCCTACCGGTAACTGGTATAATTGCTTATGATCTTATGTTAAAAAAAATAATGAAAAAAAAAATAATACCAACCTTTTGTTTTCTCTCAGCAGCTTCTTTAGCTTTTGTCCTGTCAATGATCCCTTCAGCTAGTAGACTCTGGGCATTCTCAAGATCGTCTAGTTCGCCACCTGGCATTGGAAGAATTTCTTTTCTTGCAGCAGCTTGAAGCCTTTTAATAGTTTCTGCATATTCAGGTACATACCCTTCTGCTTCATTGTCAACAAACGGTGACAAATGTGGTGGTAGAGTCCTAATAACAAAAAATGTTTAAACGCCCGTAATATCAAGAATTAGCATAACTTATATAAAAGTGATGGTTTTTTTAAACATACTTTCCAACCATGTACTCTTCGGTTGGCAATATGATCCGAGCATTTATGCAATCAAACACCCATTGTGGCTGTATATAGTCTCTTGAAATGAACTTGTGGCTTTGAGTTGGCCTGTCGACAATCTATACAAAACACCAGCATTAGATTATGAAATATAGTTGTCAAAATATGATTTCATGATAATCAACAAACGGAGCAATGAATTTAGGTGTCAATGCGTCATAAAAAGATACATGATATACTTCAAACATAACGTACTTGATAATTAATGTCCTGGTTAGATTCCTCAAATGGAGCTCCATCACCTTCCCATGAAACCACACCACCAAATGCAGTGATCACAAACAGCAATGATTCCCTCGGAACCTGAAGAAAAAGCAAACACAGAGTCACAATTAAAAGAACAAATTATGGTAAATAAACTTCACAGCAAAAACAATTTAACTTACCTCACGACCCAAGAAAAATGTTTTATTTTGAAAGAGTGTTTTGCAGGCTCTTGTTTCTTCATCTTCTTCATTGTCTTCATCAACAGTTTCAACAAGGTGCATTAATGCACCAGGTTCATTAGCAGGAAGCTGGTCCTGAAGTTGTGCTAACCTAAGCTCAGATTCCTCATTACTTGCTCCGATTGTTCGGTCTTTAGCATCAGCATATCTTGTCAAAGCATATAACTCTACACAAATTGTAAAAATTTTAAAAGAGTTATCCAGCAACAACTTAATCATGTTTATAGCAAGTTGAGGTTCATACCTGCTGCTAAGGCTTTCAATCGAGGATCAAGAATAGGTGGATATTTCAACTTAATTGAATGATAGAGTCTAAGATTAACAAAACCAAGGAGAGTCTGCATATTAAATAAACATATATGTAAGTACCAATTGAAAATATATAACTAAAGTATGATGCGTTGATTATTGATCACAAACCTCATAAAATTCCAAGAAGGTAAGCATAATCTTATAATCCACATCTTGAGGCATGACTTGTTGTAGTGCATGAGGTGTCAACCATGTGACTTTTTGACCTTCAACCTCAGCCTAACCATCGGTTAAATGGTAAGCACACATCAAATGAAATTACACAAGCCAAAATTAAAAAACAGAAATGTCAAAAACTATAATCATTGTACCTGGTAATATATGCCTTTCACTGATATGAAAGCCTCTCGCAATTTATGTGTGCGAGAGATATACGCCTGCCACTCAAGGCTTAATCTATTGAAACATAAACACCGTTAAAATTTTCAAAAGAAAAAAGAATTATTACGAGAGTATAATAAAAATAAATTAGACAAACTCAATGTGACGATACATACCCCCGACAGTTGTGGATTCTCTCTGCTTGAATATTTTCCCTTTCTATAGCAGGTAAGGCAGCAAAAAGGTGAACCATTGTGAGACAGTCATCCAAATCTCTTAATGCATCAATGAACTTTGGATATCTAAAGTCAAACACAAAATACATATCATAAAGTGATAGCTTAAAGAAAACTAAAAACAGGTGTAAAGATGTTAAAATTAGAAATGGTGAGACCAACCTTTCTCTAATAAGCATATCAAGAGTGTAAGTAGGCTTTCTCGTCAGCAACCGTTCAGCAAGATCCTTGTTCTTCTTGGACATTGCTTTTTTTACTTTTTTCTCATATGCTCGCATCTCACGAAACTTATCAAGAAGTGGCTCATGTTTAAGAAACAAGATATCTTTCATGTGATAATAAGTATGGTGGTTTCCCTTCACTTTTTTCTTTGGGTCCCGTGGGAAAACTCCTTTGAAGATACATAATCTCCTGTTGAAATGAACACCCAAACATTAAAGATTGTTGAAAGTCATAAATTTAGCCAAACCCCCACATTGGTAACTACGTATCTTCAAACAAGGGTTCTCTACTTCGTATCTAGGTAGTTGAAGGCTTAAGGCACAAAGAGGGAGCCTATCACCTAGATGCAAAGCGCATGAAAAGCAAAGGCTTGTTTAGACTGGTTTACGCTGATTTAGACTGTTTTCTGGCTTGCTTAGACTATTTAAGACATGTTTGTCGTAAATTTTTAACTGTTTTTCCAGTTTCTTGAGCCTTGAATCTTGATGGACACAAAACGTTTTTGCTACGCTGCGCATGGGTGCCTAAACATGCGCCTTTAACTAAATAGCTTCCTGTCACATAACAAAATTGATTGAAAGTACCACGTTCAGATATGCTCTTTATACTGTGGCCAGTAAAACTTATCCAATTAGTAAAAACAAAATGCTCATTGAATAAAACTAGATACATATCAACATGTACCTAAACGATTATCGATTTTAAGCACAAACACTTGTTTCGTTTTTCAATCTATATCTCAATTCACACGCCTATATCCAATACACCTAATTCAACATTAAGTAGAAATACTTGAAAATAAATATCACAGCATGTATCAATACATAAGTTCTCAAGGAGTAATCTCTTTCGCAGATTAACCGCTTTACAAACATCACCTAAGAACTTTCACTTCTTACAATTAATCAAATCCAACAATCTCCACCACACATCTTTAGAAAGAGAATCAAATCCAAACATTGGAACCATAATAAATACCTGAAAACAGAGAGACTGACTTGAAGGTACTTAACGGCTTGCGACCTCGTGATGTATCTAGCAGCGTTGCCTTCCTTCTTCTTCCCCTACAAATTACAAGTGAAAACATCAACATAAGAACAGATTACTCAAGTTTTGTGATGATTCATGTGGTGACTTCGTTTGATTTGAACTTACAGCAGGCCTATAGTGCTTCGGCATGGCTGCTGATGAACGGTGATTTGATAAACCCTAAAATGAGAAGAAGTTGCAAACGAGAGGAACGTTAGGGTTTAATACTTAAATCCCTAATTTGTTTTTGTAGTTTTGCTTTCGAATTTTTATTTTTTTCTTTCTTTTTTTAGAACTAGCAAAACAAGTGTTACCATACGTGTAAACCGGCTCACGTTAGACCACTCCTGACCGAACGCGTGAGAGGTAAATGGGATTGAGTCTGTGGCAAGGCGATTAGGGATGTCGACCACAAGTATCAAACACGAGACCTACTTATGCTTTAGGTTGCAAAGCATCCAACCTTTACCA
Organism: Flaveria sonorensis; assembly: GCA_025506505.1. Taxonomy (NCBI): domain Eukaryota; kingdom Viridiplantae; phylum Streptophyta; class Magnoliopsida; order Asterales; family Asteraceae; genus Flaveria; species Flaveria sonorensis. The sequence continues at coordinate 1,228,152 of CM046434.1, forward strand.
ACTGAGCTACGTGTCGGGACGCTCTTGTTATTTTCATTTGTTTAGATATTTATTAATATGTTAAAAATATTTTTTAGTAATATTACTATAACTTTTGAACATATGTGACAATACTTTGTTGATATAAACGTAAAGTTAATGTTTTATTAATTACGCATCATTTTTTACAATAATTATTTTTCTTCAATCTGCCTATTATTGCATTTATAGGACTTGATACCGCATCAGGTTGTGAATGGGAATCATCAATGGTAGTATGATACAAATATATGTACGGTTAAGCATTCCATATCGTGTATGTATTGTACCAAACTTAAAGAATTATGTTTAGAAGCTTTGGACCATGAAACTATGTGAGAAAACATTTATAATGAAGTACGATTAACCACTATTACTAGATACTACCAAAATATTGAGTATCACCGATGAATATTTACCCCGCTTTAGCATTTGTATGTCGTTGTTTCTTTCTTTATTATTGTAGAATAATATGAAAATAATATTTTTCAATGTATGGTGTGTGTGTGTAAGAAGAGAGTTGATTACACGTATGGTCTTGGTAGTATGCTTTGATTGCATAATGCTTGCTAACTTTGAATATTACACGTGTTTCTTCCTATTCACTGACGGGTAATATCGATGATTCTCGAAGTGAATGCGATTAAATTTTCTAGTTAGGTTACCGTGAAATGTCTTTTGTCTCTCTAAACCAAAAAACAATATAAATGAAAAACCTACGCTTCCTTTTAATTAACTAATATGTCTAGTTAATTACATGAAAGGTTTATGTGTTCAGCCTTGATTTCACTTTAAGTCTTTAAGTATTAAAAATTAAATGCAGGTCCAAATGTTTATCAAAACAAAATACAAAAAGTCTTTGTTATAGATGAAGAGTTAACTGTTAAGTAGATATGAAATGAATAAATTGCCCTTAATTATTATCTTTTTATAAAGCAAATAAAAAATTAAAATAACTTAATAATAACTTTGGCCCCACAAGAGCACCTCCTCCCCAAACCATAGTCACGTTCCAGTTGCCTTAATGGGTATTCTTTTCGGCACCTACCACAGCAACTTCGTCAACCACTAGTAGACTGCCGCTCACCACCACGATAGCCACCACTTCGACCAAATCAGATACGAGGGTTGTCGTTTTTAGATCTTAGCAAACCTTCCTTCTAGTCACCACCGACAAAATCAGCCAGGAAGCCGCCATAAAAAACACACATTATTTGTCTTCTTCATCGATGGATGGATAGAGGGTTTGTATATCGAGAAATAAAAGGTGGTGGTGATGGCTGTTGTCCAGTTTCAGGCGATTGGGTAGCCGTTTCATACTCACTTAACAGAAAATACGTAACAGAAATTAGTCTCGAGGACCACATGTTTTTTATTTTGACATAATAATGTAATTTTCTAAACCTTGAAATAATTCTATAATACGAACATACATATGAAGCAATTATCAACTCTATATAAAATATTAAACAATGGGCCGTTGTAGTTTTGGGCTAACCAGTGTGCATTGTGAAACAGAGGAGACAGGTTACATTTCATGTAGGCCGACCCATCTAAGGACTAGTGGGCAGAGGCCTAAACATCCATCTTAGAATATAGTTTGGGCTAAAATGATTTCATGGCTGAAAACCTAATAAAAAATAACAGCTAACATTCATGAGTTTCAAGTCAAAACAGAGTTGGTTCGTATAAAATTAGAGCTAAGCACAAGTCAAGGTGGCCTCACACGAAACTTAAGTTAAATTTTAGTTTTAATATAAGCCCTTATGCAACCGCCACCTCATCGACAAACCCCACATGAAACCCGCCGGTTGTCTCCCTTTTTCGACATGAGTCTAATCGTATTCCTTCGAACATTGCACAGTAGTTCGGCTTCTGTGAGTCTTCTTCCAAGGTTTCCTTTGTTAATCGTTTAATCGAATCTTTAACAACAAACAAGTAACATCGATGAAGCCAACGAAACAACCTCCCAATTGTCAAACCACAGATTTGCAACACCCTAAAAATAACCCTTTTATAAAAAAAACAAGATGATGAGATCATACAAGAATAATTTGCATTCACGTGTTCTTATTGCCTGAAATGATCAAGTGTTAGGGAACCCTAATTGTAAGCATTGAACTATGGTTATTATTTGGTTTGTTTAATTAATATACATATTACATGCAATGACGACGTTTTTAATCGTCATAATAATCGTGACCAGAGAAACCTCCCATTATTGCTAGCTGCATGTCTTCCGATGGCTTCCAGTGCCTCTTCCTTTGATTTATAAACCAGTTATTAATTTGTTTTTGATCTAGCCCTGTTGACTCCGCCAATGATATTTTATCAGCTTCCTACATCATATCATTAGTTTTTAAAACCAGTTACTGTTAACGGTTATATTCATTTCACTTGTAATACTACACAACATAAACTATGATTTCAACTTGCGGTAATATAGAAAGAGTTGCTGAAATGTTGAAATTACGATAGGTATTAAATGAAAACTGTTTATGAAGAAGTACATATGATTAATATGAAATTTTAAAAGGAATATGTGAACAATCAAGTTTTCTCAATCTCTCAGTAAAGTGAATCAAACTTTTCTTTTAATTACAAAATCTCAACATTTCAATATAATTTTATTATTGTAAAATTCATACAGAAGTTAAAATAAAGTGAACAAATATAAGATTTAGCAACTCTTTAGCATTTATTCTTGAGTTGAAGTGTTTAACCTAAAGGAGAACTTAATTCTAAAGGAAAAGGTTGCTAAATAATAAAAAGTTTATAATCATTTCACTAAGGTAATTTTACTTAACTCTTAACATCAAACCAATTTACTCTTAATACTATACCAATATCCGCTACAAGACTCAAACTCTCCACCTCATAGAGAGGCACCATTTTACACATTTGGATATTGCCAGGTTAAAGGCCCTTGGGTGGTCATCTACTTAAATAGTCATGAAAGAACAACGGTGAAATAATCTTGAAACTCAAGTGGTTTCCATATTTAAAAAGAATATAAGTGAATTTATTCGAACACTATTGAAATTTGGTTGTTATTTATTTGATGGAGAATCTATCCCTTTTTTAAATAATCATATAACAAGTTAGAGCATTCACAGTGAAATCTTTAAAAATATGTGAGTTTGTTTCTTATATTATAGGGAATGATTTTGAGTGGTTGTAATTTAAGTAGAAAAAAAATGTTACTGTTCATATGCATATTTGAAAGATCACTGCTCAATCTATATAAATTTTTTAATATTTTATCAAGTAGTTAATGAAAATGAAAAAAAAAAATAGTAATTTTTAATATAATTATATGAATGAGAAATTAAGAATAAATAATCCAGTGTGAATGCTCTTAAGTTAAGCAATTTCAAAGACTTCCAAAACTATGGATTTGTTATTGAAAGAGATAATGGTCAATTTAAATGGATAAGTTAGGTAAATGCAATAAAAGTTGAAAATGGGATAAAGTTACCGTAGGATAAGGCCACTTATAATGAGAATCCCACCACTCAAGCAAAGTTTGCCTTGCTTCATTTGGTAACTTCCCCTTTTTCTTCTTCTTGGAAAATTCATGCTTTAGAGAACTTATATGACCTCCAAATTTCCTCAACAGTGTATCCTTTAGTTCCTGCTCCTCTCTGCTCACTTGTGTGTTTTCTGTCTCTCCTCCACTAAATTCTTCTTCTGATGAGACAATTCCATCCTCTGAATAACACAAATTGTTAACACTAGAAAGATAATAAATATGTTTTGTTGATAAGACCTACGTAAGATATACAAAGTAAAACACCACATCTGAATCATGGATGACTTTGGTATTGGGAATTGCTTATAGCAACAGTTATTGGTTTATTGTGTTTGAATTGTATCATATAGGAATGCACACCGCAAAAGGTTTATTTGAAGTGGTTTATTTCACTTGTAACTAATCCAACATGTGGTTTTGATAACCACACTAAAGTAATGTATTGTTGTATCAAGACTTAATAACTAGATAAACAGTTTTAATCAAACGATACAAAACAGTCTACTATAGTATGTTCTAATAATCAAATATACATTTCCCAATAAATACCAAACTAATCACCAGATTCGTTTTCTCTTCATTTATAAAAAGATAGATAAAACACAAACACATAAAAGAGGATATACTTTTTTTCTTGTCACAAGAAAGAATATCTGGATGATATAAATTATTGTTTTTAGGTGACCAAACTATCTTGTCCAAGGATTGACCATCTCCGAAAACGTTGTTAAAAGAGGATAGATTAAAATATTTAGAAATAGGATAAAGTGCTCAATTATATGAATACTTTAAAGGTGATTTTACTACTCCAATAAAAGAGCAACATAAGTTGACGCAGCACTACAATTATCCTGACTAAAATTTTTCCGTCTCTCTCCTATTAAATAATTACCTTAATTACTAATAATATTATTTAACACTCTTTTAGATTTAATAAATTAAAAAAGAGATCTATTTATTAATTTTATTTCTAAATAAATAAATTTTTTATACAATAACAAATTTTTCTAAAGCATAATTTTTTTTAAAAATACGAAATATTTTAAAATTGGCATTTTTAAAATTCAATTTTTTAAAACAAAAAGTAATTATATTTGGGAGTTATAATAAGGAAATTTTTAAAAATGACATTTTTATACGGATAGTTTTAGAACAAAATGTTTTTTTTGGGAAAAAATTTAAAAACAATTTTTTAAAGTTGATATCACTGTTTTATTACTTGTAGTCATTTCCCGTATTTAGTTTATGTCATATCATATTTTAGAATACCATTTTATTATTAATAAATTTTATTATATTAATATTTTATTTATTCAACCCATGTAATACACGGGTTTATTAAAGCTAGAAAAGTTTATATAGCAATATATTGTATTGTTTTTACAAACATTACAATATAAGGAAAATAAATGACGTTTAGGTCTAATGGTACGAAGGTGATCATTAGAGCTTGAAATTTTTTAGGTCTCAAGTTTAAAACTTGACTCAAAAGAGTTTTTCCACACTAATAGTTTTCCTTCTTGATGATGTTCTTTGGTAATTCACGCCTAAAGCGCTAAAACCAATACCGATGGTTGAAATCCTATTTCAGGAAAACTCACTTGGGTATTGGTATAGTCTCCAAACGCCATCCAAAAATAATAATAATAAAAAATAAGGAAAATGAAAACAAGCTCTAAATATCTAAAAATCTAACTACAACTTACACTCCATAAGTGTTCTCCATAAGTGACACCTAAACTTTTACACTCCATAACTACAACTTACTCCATAAGTGACACATAAATGATACCTTGGTCTAATTGTTTAAAGAGGAAGGTGGGAAGCTTTTGCTTTTTTTAGAGATTATGGGTTTAATCACTGACATGAACGTATTTACTAACTTGATGTTACTAACTTAACAACAACTACGTCACCGTTAAAAAAAAAAAATTGACACGTAAACTTATTAATTTAAAGGAACGAGGTTAGAAAACCAATGAAAATGGCGTAAGAGGCAAAAGTTTGCTTAAGGTGCGAACATTTTGATTCGGAACAGGAGTATAAGACAAGTGCACGTTAAGTCGTATCAATGTCAGTTACAAGTAAGACTGCCTGACTGATTGACGGGGGCATAGTAGGCATACCCCACCATCAAATCAAACTGTCAATTCCCCAAAACCTTACAATATCTTTTTACTGCAAATATATATTTCCTACTTCCCACAGACATAACTTTCTACTTTTTACTCCACCCCCGCACGTCTCTCATCCTCTCCCTGCCACACATGTATCTATGTTTCTTCATCTCCTCCTCACTTTACTCCAGGTGTTTATCCATGCGATTTTTAAAATAATCGTTATTTATGGTCATTACGTCGTTTCAAAAATCAATAACAAATAAAATAAAAAGTCTTTACAACTATAGTCAATACATTTATTTAAAGACTTGTAGTATATTTTAAATTTAAATAAAAAACTTTTTTTTTAAATATTTTGGTTGACTTACGTTGTAAATACAAGTGAAAAATTAAGTTTAGTTTTAGTGAGGTGGAAGAGAAATTAATTTTTAATTGATAATTTGAATTGAGTTGGGTTGTGAATAGGCTTTCCAATCCTCATCATCATATTTACACTAAATACACTATTTTTTTTTTCATTAAATAGTATTTTTTTATACATTTATCATTAATTTTTCTATCAACTCCGATGACAAACACTTTAAAAAGTATTTAAAAAAAATTGATTATTGTACTGTGTTTCCCTAAATAAAAAAATTAACAATAATATTTTCTCCCTTTCCCTTTCACTTACAACAACTCACAACCATCCTTAATAATATAAAACACACAATCATGTAAAAATAAAAAATCTGATTTAAGAGTGGTCTAAAACATTCACATCATATCTTCACTTTCCTTAATAGGTGGGCCTCTCCGTCCACAAAAACATTCATATCATCTCTCTATTTAACTATTTTATGAATCATAAAAAAACACATTTTTATATATATATATATCATCTCTCTATTTAACTATATATATATATATATATTCTATATAGAACGGTGGCTTTCATCAAGTACAGTATAGAATAGCATATTTAGCTATTTTATGAATCTAAAATAATTTCATAATAGTAAAAGAGCATACTAAGTATCTCTTTAACATCTTGCATTTTTGTCACTACTTAAGATATTTTATGTCTTGAAAGGGACAACCTAATATACCCAACAATTAAAAGAATGATGTTCAAACTATACAGTAGGCAATTAGTACTAGTGTATATTTATTTGAAAATCTTAGTTTTTATGTTAAATTAAAATTATGTATTAAATATTAAATTTTCTAAGCCATGGGAGAACATGACACCACCATGGTAAATTGGTAATGGTTACATGCAAAAGTAGAATAGCACGAGATGGTAACAGAATGAGGTGGCCCTAGTGCCACTACAAACTAAGAAGAAGAGGGCCCACAAAACGATACGTCGGCCACCTCCAGCAACTGGACGAATATACCGGAATTGAGTTGACAGATGACATTGACAACCACCACCATCATCCCCACTAGGAGGTGCTTCTGTGAGACTACCTAGGGTTCTTTTGTTAAAGCTGCACAAAGCAAGAAGCGGAAAACACGGGAGTGCATGTGAAATAATTTCAACCACACACCCCATCCCTTCCCATGCAGAAATAATGTTAGATATTGGATTAGAATTTTATAGGATACCGATATCCAGACGCTTCCGATTATAGATTCACACTCCTAGAATTTTACAAGGGTTGCATAGCACTATACATCTAGTATAAAAGGGTCGTATAACGTTATACTAGACGTATAACCTTTAGCCCCCTGAATTTTTCTTCATATTCAATGGCGAATTTTGCTATACACGTCGTATAAGTTGTATAGAGGGGTCGCATAGGGTTAAATGGAGCACATCTCTCTCTAACAACACTACCTGAATGTCCCTCGTTTTCAGTATCCTTGACCCTCTACGTCTCGTATATGAAGGTATCGTTTATAAAGGTGTGCGTCTATTAGGACTATTTTAGAATTGATTTACTAAACCTAATATTAACGTGATTGTAACTTTAAAAATGAGCTTACAAAGTTACATATTTTTCTAAATAAATCTGTAAGACTATTGTAAATTATGCATGAAAAACTTATGTTTTATAAAAATATATAATTTTATAAGTTTACAAGAGGTTACATGTAATTCCTCCTGTTTATAAATCAAAGTTATCGTTAATCATTGACTAATACATACATTTTAAAAAGCAGCTAACGATAAATGTTTTAATGGACTTTAATTTAAACAAAAATGATACGAGACATGTTTATTATTGAGTTTGATATATGAAGGTATCGTTTATAAAGGTGTGTGTCTATTAGGACTATTTTAGAATTGATTTACTAACCTAATTATTAACGTGATTGTAACTTTAAAAATGAGCTTACACAGTTACATATTTTTCTAAATAAATCTGTAAGACTATCATAAATTATGCATGAAAAACTTATGTTTTATAAAAATATATAATTTTATAAGTTTACAAGAGGTTACATGTAATTCCTCCTGTTTATAAAACAAAGTTATCGTTAATCATTGACTGATACATACATTCTAAAAAGCGGCTAACGATAAATGTTTTAATGGACTTTAATTTAAACAAAAATGATACGAGACATGTTTATTATTGACTTTGATATAAACAAAAATAATACATACGTTATATTACCCTATGTTGGACTTAATCATGATGATCCAAACCGTACAAATTTAAACACATCTTTAGTTAATCCTAAAGGTAGACCATTTTTAAGAGAGGAAGACGTACCTTGGACGGTAAAAGAGTTGAACACGCTTCTATAAAATTTGAGTTAGAGCTTGGTCATAAGAACATGACGAGGCGAACTCAAACTTGTAAAAGCATCTGCAGTGGTGATCTCTCAACCCTAAAGAATTCGACATGGGTGCAAGAGGATGACAATGATGATGTGAAAGAAAGAGGATGACAGGAGAGAAATTTGCACAAACCATCCATGGCCAAAGGCTACAAGTTTAATGAGAAGGGAGAAGAGAGAAAATGGTTCCACCGCATAAGAGTTTTTGAGTTATGTTTGTTTTTGACAGAAAATTCCACCGTATAGTTTTTGAGCTCCTGTACACTGTGGATGATAATCAGATGCATATACGTATAATGCGCCAACGAACGTGCGCCCGTGCGTGAGTGTGTGTATATTACCGTTTGTTACTATTGGATTTCGTAGTTACAAGGCCTTATCTAAATTGATTTTTAATCTTATGAAGCTCTTATAAAAGTTTCATAAGAGCTAAAATAAGTTCTCTTATGGAACATAACTTCAATACATATTAATATAGGCTTTAGTTAGTTATAGAATCTAACTTTTATACGCACATTTTTCAAGTCAACTCAGGTCAAACCTACATCATAATGGCTCCTGCTACCAAGCCAAACAAATTATCAAAACAACTACGAATGATTCTTAGCTCAACTAGTTAAGATGAGCTACTCATGACATGTAAATAAAGGGAGGTCATGGGTTCAAGTCTCACTCTGAGCAAAATGCTCAGAGTTGAGCCAGAGGTTTTCCCAGCAATGAGTTTCCTCCTGAGAGGGTTAGTTGTGCGGTCCCGGCTGGAAAACGAATAGATGGGCCTAAATAAGATAACACTTATCCTTCTTAGGGTTGTATATTTCTCGTTCAAAAAAAAAATTTATCAAAACATCTTATTTCATTCACAGATAAAACAAAAGCAGTTTGGGTAAGCAATCCTAAATCATCAAAACACATCTTATTATTGTATCAATACTCAAAACTCAGATAAACGGTTTTTATAAACAATTTGAAACATCCCTTAAGAATACTAGTTTAAGAGTGATAAGATTTTTAAATTCCAAAATAGTTTTGATCAAGGCATGCAATAAAAAAGTAAACAAAGCAATTGATGCACGTGATTATATGCCTTGAATGCACAAAAATATGATTAACAAGCAACTAGAGTGCAATAAATTTAAAGAAAACAACGCACGCACACGAGGCCAGCAAAGAACAATCTTCACATCACTAAAAGTGAACTTGTACTTTGAAAGATATATAATAATAGTTGCTAACTCTTAAAGATCTTAGTAACCAAAACAAGTCTTATGTCATAAATCTCAATCACTTTACTTATTATAATAATGGGTTAATTTTAGCATCAAAGACTGCTGCAAAAGTCGAGAGTTGCATGATCTCCACTATTTCACTTGGAGATGGAGACAAACAGAAGAATATTTTTGTCCAAATTGATTATAGAACTAGGCTAACAAAGAGCTCAAAAAGCAAATCTAAGTTTGAAATACCCACTGTACTTGGTTTAATTAACTATTACTATAAATGAGATCAACAGAATCCTAATGGACAGAACTGCAACCGCAACTTATATATAAAAGAATAACATGGTCTTCTTTTGGAATGTTTTCTCATGAATCACAACCAGGACCACATGAAAAGGGTATCAACTTAGAATGTATTACCTTGTTATTATATTACTTATGATCTTTACTCTCATGTTAACATGGGCCCCAATAGAAACTATCTTTTGACATATCAAGCCACTTTAAGGGTGGGTGTTAGATCAATTTGTAAATTTGAGGTCATGGGTTCAAGCCACTGGAAACAACCTTTTTCATAAAATGTAAGGAAAGGTTGCCTAAATTAGATCACAAAACGATTCGGCCCCTCCCTAAACCTTAATGGAGGTCAAATTAGAAGAAAACAATAATGATGGTTCAATATGACAGGCTGGAGGTCTACATTCAATAGATCCAAGGATCCCTCCCTTCTAGTTGCGCAAATACAAGTTAGCTTTAATTCATGAAATTTAAACTACCCGGATCATTTGCTTAATTCATTAGTTGTCTATTTTGGCTTCTCCCATGCTTATCAGTCTTTCATATTTACGACGTTATATTTTGGCTTCTCCCATGCTCTCTTAAATCAGCTAATATATGTTTATGAAGCACTTGCTTGTGAGAATCAAATGATATATAATAGGGGGTGAACAGAAAAACATGATAACCGGAACAATGATCGAAAAACCAAACCATAATATAATTGACCCAATTTAGAAACTCATGGTTCAGTTATGATTTTTTGATAACAAAATTGTGGTTAGATTATAGTTACGTGTGCATACAAAATGAAATAACTGGAACCAAATCCATCATTAAAACTCACCCTATATGTTTTTTTGTTTTCTTTTACCAAAATATATTATGTCAGAAAAATCTGTTTAGTTTTTATGAATTTAACCTAGACCTGAAACTTTAACCAGATTAACTACACCATTTCTCCTATAACCGATAAAACCCAACTGTTTTTAACCAAAAAAGACACTTGTGAAAACTTAAAATACTAAAAACATGTTCTTAACTTAACTCTCTATATGACTTTCGTTTCTAAACCACGAAAACTGAAAGCACGGAATTTTACTATTCCTCAAGAAACCAACATCTATACACATAATATCATCCTCAGACATATTCAAGTGTACAACTATAGACTAAGAGCATCCCCGATAAGTGGTGTGGAAAACAGTTCGGTTGCTGCCACTCTCTCTTTTGTTGGCAGACTGGCTTTACAAACCAGACCGGCGTGTGGCTAACCACAAGAGCCACTGGCTCGATTGCCAAAACGATATTCAAAACATTGTTACTAAGATTTCAATGTGTGTCCATAACTGATAATAGTAAAATGTTAATCACACGGTAAGTGATAATAGTCAAATAGTAAACACACATAATAGAGATCGATAAATATAAAATCTCAGAAAGATAAACAGATAAAAAGCAACAGTTAACATCCAGCTTCTATAACTGTAAGGCTGATATGTGCCAGGTCACGATGCTATCATGCGCTTAACACAACAATAACTACACAGAAAAATTGCTTATAACAATAAAGTTGAGAAATAAGGACTTAGATGAACGTACCTTTACAGAGATTGCTAAGTTGCGTTTCAATATTGTTGAGGAAAACAGTAGCTTCGTCAAAAGGCCTTGCTAGATCGGACTTATATTTCACCAATACTTGACTGTAGGTCTCCTACGCAATCAAAATATTCATCGGTACATGATAAATTAATAGCTAAACATGATTATAGTATAAAAATCGAAGATAAAAACAGTGATTCAAAGTAAAGATTAACGAACCATGAACTCGTCGAGCTCGGGATCTGCACCTAAGCAGGTGGAAACGACACCGTTCCGCATACAAACACCATTTTCTCGACGGACTTCCTCTAACAAACTTGCGATTTCCGGTGGCGCGCCTAACTGTGTAACAAAATTACAACAATAAGTTATTCAGATTGACGAATAGTTAGTTACAGTAAGAAGAAAAGTTAATATATGAACCAAAAAACATAAAATCCGCAAAAGCGCGAACGATTTGGCTCCACTAGATTTGTACTGTAACATGAAATAATTTGAAATCCGAACAAAAGTTATGTCGAAACTTGTTTGGAAATAGAAAATCAGTCACCGTGGATTGATGATCATATAGACAGCAAATCAAAAAGCAAGTCATATTTTGAATAAAAAATAATCCACCAAACGCGAACGTTTTGGTTTAGCTTGATATCTTCAGCGTATGTTAATTACGAGTAGATCCTCATAGAAACAATCTGATTCATACAATCGATTTGAAATTTTAACTGAAATCGACACGAAAACCAGTTTGCAAATCGCGAATGGTGACGGTAAGTTCTCGACGATCAAAACAACGAAAAAGCGAATATCAGTTAGGTTTCACTTCAAACACCTTTTGACAATCGATACAAGCATCAAGCAACTTCGGATACAAAGGATGCGAAACGATTTTCGCTTTGATGATATCGATATCATCACACTCATCAACACGACGATCTTCATCACCGTTTCCACTTCTACTCTGATCACGCTGTCTGTTGCTTCGATGTCTCGGAAGAAGAATCTGCTCAGGCGTCGCTGCAACAGAAACAGCTTCGGTTATGACGGAAGCCGCGGCAGAAAACAGGTTTTCCGAACCGTAAAACGTCCGGTAATGATCGAAGGAGGTGCAGAGATCGCCGGTGTACTCCGCCGGTGAAATCAGGTTCGCCTCCGGTGAATCAGTGTAATCCGATATCGAATGGAAACCGCACATCTCTTCCATGATGTAATCTGAAGTGAATTACGGTAAATGATGGTTGTGTAGAAGAAGAAATGATTGATCGAGTATGAGTGAATGATGATGATGATGATGGTGGTGGTAGTTTCGTGTTGTGTATATGATAGAGAACAGTTAGGGTTCTGCTTTGGATGATGCTTTTGGATTTGGTGGAGAGAGAGAGAATGGTGAAAAGCGTTAGAGGAAGCAAAAGTTTGTAGGGCGTCGCCCATAGTTATACCCATGAGATAAAAATAAAAAAATCAACCAAGGTAATCTTTACATATTGAAAATTTTTTTTTATAAACAACCAAGACGAATATTATATACCTGACCATCTAAGTAAATTTACTGTTGAAATACCATTCGTGCCTTGTGAACACTTACAACGTTGGTTAAGCCTGTAAATAAACCGAATACATGTTTACGTTTGTTCATTTAACTTTTATCAAATACGAACACGAACACATAATTGAACACGATTTTTTTCATATTCTTTCACTAAGAAAATAAAAATGTTTGTGTTCATTTATGGTCGTTGATTAAAAAACTAAATGAACACTTCACAAACATAAATAAACACAAATGAACAAATATAAACAAACACAAATGAAAAATAATAAACAAATTAACTGAACAAATATAAACAAATAAAAAAAACCTTAAATAGTCATTTTGGAAGTTCAGGTGTATTAATGAAAATTAAAATTTCACTAAACTTTTAGGTTTCTAGTTTAACATAAAACTCTCATGTTTCAAATATTAAGACATAATACTCTTTATATTTATATATAAATATATATAAAAATAAAAGAACATAAATAAACGAACATATATGAACGAACATAAACGAAAGTTCATGAACGTAAACAAACAAACAAAACATGTGTTCATTCGTTCATTTAAGTAAACGAACATAAATTTTTGTTCATGTTTGTTCATCTTTCTAAATAAACGAACATAAATGAAGTTTCCGTCAAACAGTTCACGAACGGTTCTTGAACGTTCGCTTCATTTACAAACCTAACGTTGGTGATCCCGCCCGCTCATTATTTTAGGGAAAATCCATCGCCCTAAAACTCATTGTGATATAACATTTGACCCACTTAGAAAATATTACACAATACGAGACTTGAAATCATAACCTTCAAAGGTCATGTGATGTCATCACACAAACAAAATGATTTACGACTTATTAACAAATATCAAATTTAATTAAATTCACAAATTTTAAGTTTAATTTGTTTCATACTTTCAATATTCACGCTAAGAAGACTTACAAAAACATTTAAAAACATGTTTAAATAACTATAATATTAAAAAAACATTTATTTTTTAAAAAACAAAAAAAGCCCTGATAACACCTAAAAACGTAGACATACTATCACCATCTTTTTTAGCAACTCGTTTCTTTTTATACATTTACGAATAAAAATTACCATAAGACCTTTCCGTTCTTCTGATTCTTGGCGTTTTTGTTGGTGAACGTCACTTCAAGAAACAAGATATCTCAATAGTTACCAATGACCAAGAAATGCCACCTAAGCGCAAAAACTATTAGGGAAGCCCTTACTTGTCCAAACCAAAATATTTTTATTTCATACTTGAATGGTAATATATAAATATACAATTATACATATATAAATTTGTACCATGATGTAATGTTAAAATTTACAGCCCCTTTCCCATATATATGTGAGTGGTTGTATTATATTATGAGAGATGATTGTGAGTGATTGTAAGTGAAAAAAGTAAAAAATTTATGGAGATTGTATCGTGTTTCCTCATATTTTGGGAAACACGTTACAACCCTCTAAATTTTTAATATTTTTTAAAGTGCTTGTGAGTGGATGAGAGAAAAATATAATAATAAGGGTATAAAAAGTATTATTTAATTGAAAAGACGAGTTTATTCTACAAAGTGTATTTTTGCTACAAAGTGTGAGAAGACACAATGAAGCTAAAAAAGTCACAAAAAAATTATATCTCACAATTTAAATCGAATTTCAAAAAAGTAATTCGGAGTTTCTGTTCCTCTCGTCGTCCTCTTTTAGAAAAAAATAAAAAAAAAATAAAAATAAATTCATTGTGTCTTTTTATGACACAATGACGTCATTGTGTCTTTCATAAATGACACAATAAAAAATGTTAATTTTATTTATTTTTTTATTTTTCGTTTATTTTTTTTCTTAGTGTGGACGGCTAGAGGAACAAAAGCTCGAAATTACTTTTTTGAAATTCGATTTAGATTATGAGATATAATTTTTTTGTGACTTTTTTTTACTCATTATGTCTTCTCACGTTTTGAAGCAAAAATACACTTTGTATTTGAATATCTTTCTAATTGAAAATAAGAAATAAAAAATAATGATATTTAATATAATTATAAAGATAGAAATAAGGGATGTATTGTGAATGCTCTTGGACATTACCAACGATAAAATTTTGGTCCACAACCAAAACTTTATATTATTCTCTCAATCACGTCTCATGATAAAATGAGAAGTTTCTTTCTACAAGTGCATGATTTACTTTCCATTTTAAATGGTTTTCTTTATTTCATATACTATATAACCTAATATATACAGTTCTAGCTAGTCATAATCTTTATTTTAGAATGAATAAAAGGCATGTGAGAAAGAAATACGAGAGTGTGTGTGCAATATTAATACCAATGACGTCAATGGCCAAAAGGGAATTAAGTATTTGCGACTTAAAATAGCTGAAGTCTTTAACGTATCCTCCATTGTCATTGCTACTACCGTCACTGTTAGTGCGGGTCTGGAAAGAAAAGCCACCACCACCATTCTCTTTCGCAATTTTTTACTTTCTTTTGGTTCGTAAAAGGCGAAGAGCATATGATAAGCCACCACCACCATTCTCTCTCGCAATTTCTTATTTTGCTTTGGTCCGTAAACGGCGAAGAGCATATGAGAGAGAGCATGAAGGACTTTTATGGAATGAGTTGGCTACACCCAAAAGAAACGGTGAAGCAAAGTGATCGAAATGTTTGTTACACACCTTCCAGCCTTACATATACAAAAAAAATATTTGTACCCTGCAAAATTCAACTGATAACTTACTATTCATTCTATTGTGTTTTAAATAGATAGTAAAAAGTAATAATAATGTCACTTTATGTATATGTATATGTATATGTATGCATGTTATATTTGTGTGAGACTACAAGTGAAGTAATGTATTTTCATAACAAGAATATAATCACATTTAAAATAATGGATATACATTTGATTTTATGTGGCTTATAACAAACTCATTTAAAATATGTCATATAAGGAAAATATAATTGTTTTAAAAGACAATAATTTTGAGATATAATATCTACACATCTTATCAAATAAACTTTTGTCTTCTTCTTTTTACAAACCGAAGATCATTTTGCATATCTTTAACAACAATCAAAATAAAAGATGTAAGATATGTGTTATATAGTCGTAAGGTAGAGAGTATGTGTGGGTGTTTTTTTTTACTACGCGACATGTCTTGAAAAGTTTAACACCTGCAATTTAGTCTTAAAGTAAATTACAACAATACTTGGTGTAATTTAGTGATTTAATAACTTACTTATGAATCCAATAGATCTTATATGCAATTAATAAAAATTCTAAGAACTTTTGTGATCCAAATGGTTCTAAGTGTTAAGAAGATTTTTTTTTCTTTTAAATAAATTATTGATAATTTAGATTCTATGGTGAAATTAATAAGTTTTAATCATCTAAAAACCAATTTCTAATAGTATATTAGTATAATTGTATGAACCTTTTTGGTGTTAAATCATTTTGATTAGATTTGACCCTACTAACCTTTTCCTTTTCTTTTACCTTTTTTTATCCTACCAAAGCAATTATGGTAGGTTAATAATAATGTCCTCTTAATTATTGCCATTTCATTATATCATCAGCTTCGTAGTAACAAACGTGTTTATAAACATGTCGTTTTTCATATGTTACAACAATATATGATATAATTTTTTAACTACTATTAATCCTCCTCGCATTGCGGCAGAGAGCATCAAATCGTACCAAGTAGTATCAATGTCACATAACCATCAGTGACCATTAACACTTGAAAAACTCATATTAATAGGAATAAAAACGGAAAAATAAAACCGAATGGAAAATAGGCGTAAAAACGTTGAACTCTACACGTGAAACGTATAACATTAAAAACAATAACTAAGTCGATCTAAGACCCGCGAGGCCGTTAAACGGGAAAAAATAAGCCTGAAAACGTAAACCACACGCAAGCGTTGCTGCGTGTTAACTCGTAAAATTTAAATCGAAACGTAAAACGAAAAAATCGTAAAAGATGAAAGCATAGGGAACTGAAGTTAGTAAAAAATTGTAAGACTTAAGTTGTATAAGATGTAAAAGTATTATAATTAAAAGTAAGAAAAAAAACAAAAATGAATACAATCGACTAAAGCTTACATACAACACACAAGGCACAAATAAGTTAATAATTAGTAATATATATAATATAATTATTTCTTCCCTCGTAGCTTGGATTGACTTTTAATATATTATATCAAAATCTAAAGGATAGAAGATAATAAATCATCAAGTTTCATAATTTATTTAAACATAATTATTCTATTTATATTTGTATTGTTTCTTGTAAGTTTGTAATTTTAAAACATGAAAAAAAATCAGATTAAACATATTGTGTTTATGTCAACTAAGAAAGCTAGTGCCATGTTTATGTTCATGTTTCTAATGTTACTATTTTTTGGGTTTGCAACGTGTTTGAGATCGTGTCAAAAATTTTAGGATCGTGTCTAGTTCAACTCGTCAACTCAGGCACACAAGTAGCTTCAACACCTCTAAGTAGTCAATACTGGTAGTTGTGTCACACAAATTTTACCTCTCTAGCCATTAAAACACGAATTACTTCCCACATGTACATTCTCTTCATGTATTATCTATTTTTTTGAGATTTATACAAACCTAACTAGATTTTTTAGTTATACGATACATGAAATGAAAAAGTGAAAGCTTTTACATATTTTATAATAATAAAGACAAAATGTTTTAAGGAAAATCATGGTAATAAGATGTTTTCCTCCATCAAAAAAGTAGATGATTCAATACATGTATATATGATTATTAGATTATTAGATAGAAGTAGATTATGAAATGTTTTAAAAAATAATTATAAAGATAAAATTTATAAATATATTAATATCATTCTCATGGTATTTGCATATATTATTCAGATGTTTTTAAGTAAACTCAACAACGCTAAACCATTATTAATTTGAACGTGGCAATAGATGACACCCACATAATGAGGAGAATGATAATGTAAAGTACGTTATGGCCCCATTGCAGAGTCAATAACACTTTTAATAGAAATTATTTGACTTTTGACGCACAAAACACGATTCAACTTAAGCCACGTTCAGATGAAAAAGAAGAACATATCTTATCGTAAATTTCATCAACCAGAATAAAACGTGGTTTATAAAAAGATTAAGATTGTTCTTTTTACTAATTACAAAGCTTATGCCAATAATTAATTTACTGCTATTTCTTTTACCAAGGCTTATATAACTAGAGAGAACTTATAACGAAATGATGGAATATATAAAAGAAAGAAGGTTTAGTTCAGTTACTCGTACACTGGTAACTTAAAAATACATGAAAAGTTACAAGCATTATTTTTAAAACCAAACTGACTACTTAGACATATACATTGAGATGGTACCAAATAATTTGCTTAAACGGATGCTCAAGTTGAAACTAAACCATTTAAGGGTCGGTCTTTAATAGACAAAAAAATTGATAGCCAACCCCAATAAATTTTATTGAGAGAATGATAATCTAGCAATAGAAACTAGCGACTAAAGTTACATAAAATATGTATGATTCGACGTATAATTCGTCTTTCTAACGTTTAATTGCAAAATAATGGCAATAAACTTCATTCATATTCCTAATACGGTCATTAAAGGTTGAAAATCATCACACAATAAACTTAGTTATAAGAAAAAATTTACTCAACAGTAATCTAATTTAGTTGGCCTTTTTGCATTTGGAGTCTAATTGAGTTGGTTCTGATGACAAGAATTTAAATAGCATACGACGTATTTAAGTTCGAGCGTAAGAATTGAAAGTGTAATTTCACTTAGTAACAAAATCCACTCTTTAGGTTGAAAAAATATTTGGTCTAACTTGTATTAAAACGTTCAATAAGCTGAATTTACCTCTCCCATAAAGACTTTGAGATTTTATATTAGCTAGATGAGGTGTAAAACTTGGTTTAAGTTATATCATCTAAAGTGGAAACTTTTTACAAGCACAGATCCTTAAAATAATTTTCTACTTTGATGATAAAATTAGAATTTGAATCAAAGTCAACTGTTATATCTTTGTCGATAACCTAAATTAAAAGTAAATTATTTTTTAAACATGCTTTAACATTAACTCATAGAAACACTAATAAAGATTCGATGAGTCAATGTGCATGGGGGAACACTTCACCAAAAACAAATCCAATATATGCCCCAAACAACATTACAACAACACGTTAAGGGTCCATTTGTTTCAGCCTTTTAATATTTCAGATGTTTAAATGGTTCAGCACTTAATGGTTCAGACTATTTGTTTCGCGAGCAAATGTCTGAATGGTTTAGACATTTGCCTCTGAATGGTTAAGCATTATATTAGTGCTGAATGGTTAAAACAACTTATCTGAATTGGTCAGACATTTGTATTTGAATAGTTAAGCGATATACTAGCTCTTAATGGTTAAGACCTCTTATTGGTTCAACACTTAATTATTCAAAAACTGCCAAACATCCCCTAAGTTTATATATACATGCATATACTCACTTTTACATAGTAACTGATAGAGTTACTATAAAAAGTAAAATAAACTGTTATATAAGTGTCTTGATAAAAAAGAAAAATACATGTAAATAGATAACTATACAACTCTTATAATTCTCTATTAAACAACTTTATCTTGGATATGCTTGTTGTTGGTCAAAAGAAACAAATTAGATTCCCTTTATCATTTCAAGACAAATTCAATGTTTTATTTAGTTTTTAAACTTATTTCAATGGCCATAAACGGAAGTATGAATAACAGAAAAGTGTCATTAGTCCAATATAATCATTCATTTGTGGAACACCATTCTTTCATCAACTTCCTTTTGACTTTGACTTAATTTTATATCTATTTATAATTAGAGAAAAAAAGTTAATTGTGATCATTAGACATAATGGTATATATTTAATAGATTCAAAAATTCTTGTTGGTGTGGTTGAAAAGGGGTGAGTAACATTTCCAGATGTAAGGGCTTTGGAGTGTTTGAAAGATTCTCAAATTGTAAAAAAAGAAGGATATATGCAAGTGTTTTTGCTACTTTTTTCTTTAATACCTGAACTTTTCATTTAAAAAGTTATCTAGTATTCATCATTTCATATTTGAAATTGGTTACTATTTGATAATGATATTAATCCTAAAACGTATATTTACGGGTCTTAATATTAAGACACTCACCCCTATAAATCAACACTCTTCTATACGCGCGTATAATTACGTCATGTATGAATATATGTGTTGTATGACACTATACGATATGTGTGATATGGCACTATACTACACATATAACACTTACATGTGACATATAGTGTTATATATGTGTAGTATGGTGTAGTTCTTCACGTATAAGTCATACATGACGTATAATGATATGCGCCACATTTAATGTTCAGAATAATACAATGATGAACATAAAATATAATTAGTCATTTTATCACCATGTTTTATATATTATATCATTTTGTCTTTTTTTCCATTCTTTTAATGTATTAGTTTAATTGATCGTGAATTTATCATTATATGTAACGTACTAGAAATTTACAATAGTGTTATTTCATAATTATATATTTTTTAGAATTTATTATTTTTAGAAAAAAATACACAACGGTGTCTAAATGAATACAATAACTAACAAAATGACGTAATAAACTTCAATAAAAACAACGACGAGTAGAAGTCATATGAGTTTAAAAATGTAAAAAAAAATTATTATCTTTTTATATAATGATACTATACCGTTTTAAAGATACAAAGATCGTTTTTATGGAGTAATTTTTATAAAAAAAATATCATATACATATTAAAGTTACGAATGTTTAAAAAAAAATAAACTGGAAAAAAGAGAACAAAAGTGGTCCTACATAAAATAATCATCTAACAAACTTTTTCACTATAATTTGATTTTAACTACTAATTAAGAATATTGATGCTTAAAATTACTCGTTACACTTTTTAGGTTAAAACCCTTTTTATTTGAAGTGTTATAGTAAAAAATTATTTAATTTAAAAAGTCTAAGAAAAATTATGGCTTGACATGTGTCCTTGTATTCTTTTAAAAAAGATGACATTTTGCTAATTGTATCAAATACGTCTGATTATTTTGTCAAATATCAGTTAAGTGTGTCAAACATTTTTCATCATCTGTTATATGTATTCATGATTTTATTTTACGTTTTAAATCATTTTATGTTATTTTTGTCATTGTTTATTATATACTATATAAACTTCTTGTTATTATATCATCTTATATTACAATCTGAGGCACACAATGAAGTTATTTCACTAAGGCACACAATGAAGTTATTTCACTAATAAGTCTTTTCAAATCCATTGTGTCTAGAATAACACAATGACGAAAAAATACAGTGAGACAATTTATTATTGTGTTTTACGATTTATATCATTTTGTGTTATTTTAGATTAACCAGTTGTTGATTTATCATCGTGTTTTAGAAACTATAACTGTACAACAGGATTATTTCATAATTATATTTTATAATTTATCATTTAAAAAAAAAACACAATGTTGTTTAGAAAGATGCAATAACTAACAAAAAGACACAATAAACTACACCCAAGACACGATGACGAATATATTTCATAAGAGTTGAATAACGAAAAAAATAATTATCATCCTTTTTATATAACGATATTATACGCGTGTTCAAAAAGGTTCGTTTTATTGTGTAATTTTTATAAATATAGTGTCGTATATAAAAGTTACGAACGTTTAACAAAATGTGAAAACTTGAAAAAAGTCAACAAAAGTGACGTTGTCTTAAATACTCATCTAACAAACTTAATTGATTAAAAAGATTGATTGTTGTTATTTATTCTTACACTTTTAGATTTTTTATTATTTTTATTTAAATCCTTTTAAATTGATTAAATTATATTATAACTATTTTTTTGGAGCGAAGTTACATTATAATTATAACTAGTTTTTTTACCGCAGCGCGTTGCGACGAATCATACACAGCGTGATAAAGTATAGACTAAAATTGATCTGACTCGTTTTCAAACTATATTTACGTTGAAACATAAAAGTAACTCGAATTTATACCGTTAAATGAAATGTATTATATTTGACCCGACTATTTTCCAAATAAAATTTATGTCGAAATATAGACTTACAATCGCTCCGACGTATTTTCGAACTAAATTTATATAGAGATGTTGAGTAAATGAAAACGTATTATATTTAACCCTAAAGGAAAGCAAATAAACATGCAATAGTTAAATCGGTGAAGAAAAGGAAAAGAATTGTATTTTATACATGTTATAGGCTTAGAAGCAAAAAGAAAAAAAGAACTTAGAGAAGAATCGAGCCCACGTTGGCAATTGTAAGTAAACCTCAAACCACACGAACTAAACTATAGACAAGAAGAAAGGTGGTAGAATAAAAAATAAGATCCACACCGACATTGATAATCGAGTAAGAGTATAACTAGATTGAAAATCGATTGAAAGAAACCTATGCTAACTAAATATTTTTATTTCATTTTAATCAATTAAATATGTTACTATATACTATAAAACAAGATCAATGACTAATGAAATTACATCACATTACCTTGGTTTTACATATATATTAAGTGAGTGAACACAAGACGAATCATGTGACTTTGGCTTAGTAATTAAATCTTTATGTCTTGAGTTGTTTATCTCGGATTCAAATCCCGTGGGTTTTATTTATTTATTTTTTTTATTATTATGCCCTTTTTAATATTTGTTTTTATTTTTCTTAGTTACTTAATTTTTTTTATCAAATTTGTCATTTCAATGTAATTTTTAATAGTTTCGATTTCAAATATAATATCAACGTTAAAAATTCGTTTCGGTGTTGATTTTTTTAAAAAGTTTTGATTTTTTCTGACATTTCAATGCTAATCTACTTAATGATTTCGTTTTTTATATAAAGTTTTGATTTTATTAACGTAAATTCACGACAATATATACACATTGTTATTTTTACTTTAATATACACCAAGTCATATTTATACGACAACAGAACTGAGTTTTGTTTACGAAGTAATGCGTAAAGCAAGTCGTAATGCATGAGGAATCGACAACTTATTTTTATTAACATTTTGACATCAAACTTTTTTATGGTACAACGCCGCTGCCGCAACATGCAGGTCTAATACTGTCACGCACTCAATTTTAGCAAACGGGGTTTTACCGTTAGGCGCGTGACATAATAGGATCTCAGCCATTAGTTACACCAAACGACACATTAATTACAAAACGTAGATGACTTGTAAATATTAGGAATTTACAAAACAGAGTAAATAACGTAAACATGAAAATAATTATGGAAGCGTAATAATTCATGATTCAAATGGCGCAACACGCGTAAACCAATTAAAGTGTAACTTGTAGAAAATTTGTAAACTGTTCATTTGACCCAGCAACAGTGAATGCAGTAATGAGATGATCCTAACTGTACGCACCTTAAGAACCCGAAAGAAACATGTTAAAGTGTCAACACAGGATTGGTGAGTTCATAGGTTTTGATAAACATTAATGTAATCGAAAGCAGATCAAGTAAACAAAGTAATATCAGTAGATAGCTAGTCTGCATAACAAGTTACTTAGTATATGAAGTTCGCAATCGAAGCTGACAATGTAAATGAATGACTCGGCTGTGGCTACCAGACCACAGCAACGGAAATTAGGTCAATTAAACACCCATTTGACGTGCAGTCGTGCTAGCGCAACTAGCCCGGGTGGGGTTTGTCAAACCCAGTAGATCTACTCAGAATTACCTCGCTAAAGTACATAAATTAACGGTTCGAAAGTGATGACTTAAATTGATACAACACTAGTAAACAAGTGATAATCCAGTAATACTGATCAAATGAAGAACATTTTGAAAAAAAGATGTTTCTCTTCCCCTAAATAGATTATAAGAAAGTGGGGCCGTAAACTCACCTTGTAAGCACAACAATTTAATAATATAAGCGTAAGCGGTCAGGTTTTCAAATAACCTGAATTTCTGTTAATATTAAGTTAACACTAAATATTAATAATAGAATCAACTATTAAGAATCGAATTTGTATGGTTTCGCGAACACGGCACGGTTGCACACGCAAACACAATCGCCACAAGTAAAATAATTCATACATAATAAACCTATGGTGTAATAAGCATAAGAATTTATACACCACCTATATATATATATATATATATATATATATAATTACACATATTTTCACACGTACTTCGTTATATATGTACATATCTATTTTACTCACATAATAAACAATCATACCACACCTATCATGCATTCATGAATCAAACTCTACGAAGCAAGTACACCGGTCACACCTAAAGTATCCATACATAATCACACGCATAGGTATAAATAACAGTATACACTTCCAACACATAAACAAGCCTCGTGCACCAAACTAAAATCTTAATACATACCAATCCATCCATGAAAACATCACAGTCGACCCACCTCTTACCGAACGTTTATATATGTATACCCACATGCATACAACCACTACATTGCACCATGCACATATAAATGTAGTTACCATCATAACCCTACTGCCAATAACATTGCATTCATTCAACTATATACATATATTCAACCATACACACAAAGGCACACATACATAACATACACTACAAAAAAAATGCATGCACACCAAAGAACACACACACTAAACGCATGGCAAGACACACACACAAGTCATACATGATCCGATTAAAGAACACACTCACACACACGCTACCTACACGCACACACACACTGCCATACACACACCACACTACGCATTACATGGTGCCGAGACCAACACACCATGCAATAACAGATTCAAAACCATCACCGCATCGCTAAACCGAAACCATAACAAACTCGAACATGCACATAAAGCGAGCAAGGAACATACCGTACATGTTGTTTCTGTCGAATATTAGGCGTTGTCGGGGGGTCGATCGCTGCACACAAATCGCCGCGAGGAAGATCCCGGAGGTGCCTGTCGCAAGGGAGTGAGAAACTGCCGTGAAAGGGTGCCGCGGTGAAGATGAAGTCGCCGGAGACATTTGGTCGAGAAAACGGCAGTCTTATAATGCACTAATTGTAATTTACAATTTTGGTCCTTCTACTATTCGAAATTTGCATTCGTAAATTTAAATTGGTTTATTAGAGTTTTGGTCTTTTAATAAGAGTAACAATACTAAATATTTCTTTTAACATAAGCTTGTTAAATATTAACCTGAAAATGCGGAAAAACGCGATGTGTCACAAATACTAGTTACAATATTAAAAAATCAAGATTTCAAATTAAATAACCAAACGCCTCTAAATAATATTCAATATAGAGAGTAATTTGTGTATTTGACTCACGCCTCAAATTCTCAACACGAGCCCTCAATATCTTAGCATTTTAGGTTTTACAATTATATGTTCTTAATTGTTATGGTGAGTTCTATAAGATTTAGTTTTATCTTTGAGAGTTTAATATATACGTGTGAAATTGTGAAACATTTGTTAAAGAGCTAAAATCTGTAAAGCGTTTTATCTTTGTTGTGTGTTTTCGAATTTTTCTTTCTTGATATATGATCATCTTGGATTGTAGTTTGTTTCGAATAAATTGGGAATAAATGGTAAACAATGTTATATTAAGACGAGACTCATAGAATATAGAGGGAAGGTTATGAAAATAGATATGACATCTTAATTGAAAACCAAATAACAGATCTCTAATAATTTTAAAAATACATTCATATGTCTTGTCATATATACGTTACATAATCTATAGAAACAATGACAACAATAACATAAAATGACATAAAACATAAATATGATGAATACATATAACAAATGATGTAAAAATATATGACACAATAAACATATATAAGTATATAACATAATTAGCTGATTTATTTGACACAATGAACTAAATGTTATTCTTTTTAAAACAACTAGTAACTTGCCCGCGCGATTCGGCGCGTGCGATATTTTTCATTATGGTACTCGTTTCTGGTTAGTTTTATATTTAAAAACTGAATTCCTTCTTTTAAGCATATTGTAACAAACATAGAAAAATTGTATATAATTAAAATATATAAGTGGTAAATAAGTTTAAATAAGTTTAAAGTTCCACTTTTTAGTAGAGTTAGAAAGACATAATTACCCTTATTAAATTGATTTTTTGGGTTGTACCTTGCGCTTAAAATTTACAAATCTCTTAACTTTGGCCGGAATCCTTCCTTCGTGCATTATAATATAGTATAGATAAAATAACACGTGTCA
Source organism: Flaveria sonorensis (assembly GCA_025506505.1). Lineage (NCBI taxonomy): Eukaryota > Viridiplantae > Streptophyta > Magnoliopsida > Asterales > Asteraceae > Flaveria > Flaveria sonorensis. Next base: position 1,254,506 of record CM046434.1, read on the forward strand.
AGGCTACATGATTCTATAGTAAAAATGATATTTAACCTTATGGCTCTACGTTGACATGTCCATGAATAGAAACTCGTATATTAGTCCGTACTTGTTAGTTTCAAACCTGAAACTTCTCTTAAAGGAAAGCTCATATTAGATAAGAAAACATCCGGCACAGTCCGAATATTTTTTTTAATCACATATGTGACTTAAAATCAACCTCTTATTTTGATAAAATTTTAAATTGCCCATCTATCCCAGTATCATTACTTGTCCAGAAATAATATATGTTTTGATTTAATGATTGCTTATCTCTTATTGGATATGCTATTTTATTCTTTTGGGTAATCGTAAAAAGACACCGGCATATTAAAAATATTCATCACTACGTTCGGCATTCAGTATTTTAATTAAAAAATAGGCATCTTATTTTATTCTTTGTTGATATAATTATTATTATTTTAAACATAAAACCCTTGCTTTCTAACTTTTAATGGCGTAAATGAAACAATAAAGGTTGTTGATATCAACAAAGTTTGCATAAATTTTGATCTCGTTCAACACTTCAACCCTCTTTCTTTATAGCGTAACTTAATCATCATACCGAATAAAAATTAGGCAATGTATGTATGCAAGTGTATCTATAGATATTTAAAGACGTGGTCAATGCTAAACTAATTTAAAATAGAAAATCATAAGAACCTTATAAGCACTTATATGACGTACTTTAATGCTGGGAGCACGAACCCATACTAATACGCATCATCGTGTTAGTATGACACCGTTGTGTTTGCCAACGAGAACATTATTGTATTGACACAATTTCAAATTACATATATTTGTAATTTTCTAAGAGTGATTTGTTTACGGATAAAATATTCTAAGCACTGCATCCCTTGGTGTATGCTTCTTCTGGGTACTTGCATCATCCACGTTACATATCTCCTAGAAGCATGAATGCCATGGATGTATGTATCTCATCAATTTTCTCTGTTGTTTTCTCTAGACATAACTTTTAATGTGTTTCTTAGCTATTTTAGAGTAACTTAAGATACATTAAATAGTCATATATTAGGGTGCAAAGTAGTGTTTGGTTAATGAATAATACATAGATAAAAAGCATAGATAGTTGGTTTCCTATGGGTTAAGAACATATTAAAACTTCAATTTTTGAAATAGAAGGAATGATGTAATTTTGAATTTAAGGGATAATAATCTTCTTTTGTTGTATTGTTTTTCCTACCAGAGGGCTTGCTTGTAATATGTTTTCTCTTAATAATATCTCCGCCTTTAAAAAAAAAGATAAAAGCATAGGTAATATTTATTAAGGATTGTTAATAGTGTTTGTTGTGGATGGTAATCGTTCAAATTATAATTAGTTAGTGATTTTATTACCTAAAAATGAGCCAAAGATGTTAATCATTCAATGTTGATGTTGAAAGTGATTATTGTAGCTTGAAACGAGACGATAATGGTAATTATTCGTTATTAAGGAATTCTTGGCTTGGAACGAGGCACATAGAATCATGATATGTTGTTGCCGGTGCCAGTGAGACCTAGAAGTTAAAATGTATTATCACTTACAATCTTTATACATTTGAATCCATGTAAAATCTTACCATCAATTATATTTCATTTATAGGATGAAGTTCAATTCATAACAATAAAAATATGTGAAAACAAAAAGAACAATATTCAACCAATCATATTTTTTCTTTTATATTAATATTTAGTTTTATTACAAGATTGTATGTCACACCCTGTTGACCGGGTCTGGCCGTGACTGACTGATATCATCACAATGCAACGGAATTAAATAAATTCAAACTTAATCATTACATAATCCACCAATATCCAATGTTTAAATTGCCTAAATATTTAAATAAAACATATTAGTTTAATTGTTTAAAAAGAGTAAAATGGATAGGGCGGTGGCTAAATCTCCAAAGGTCCGTCTAAAGCGTCACCTATCCTTTTGTCACCTGTTATTCAATCTTCTCCTGAAATACACACCCAAAATACGTCAATATAATGTTGGTTAGCTCATGAGTTTAAGACACATTACCTTTCGTGACAAATATAACATTCAATAAATTTGTTAGTGACCATAACAATAATATAATATTCAAGGTGCACTATAGAATGTATCACAATCAAACCTGACCCGGCCTTTCCCGCCCGAGTGCTAAAATATCCCCTAACCCGTTGCTACTAGATTGTTGGGTTAAAATGTGACCTGCTAAGTACGGTTAAAAGGCACTAATTTGTGACACAATGATTATTGAATCTCAATTGGGGGTTTCCCTGCATAAAGGGCCCATTATGTGCGGGGGATTCCCCAAATAATACTATCCACAAATCACGCAGATCCTAATGGAGCTAATGATTATGCTTCGTTCGGGGATAAGATCAGGTAGTATTGCACCATAAAATAATAACCAACGAGTATGTATTTCACCCCAAAAGTTTTAAAGTAAAAAGGGGGTTCATGAGACTCACCTGTGGGTTGATCACGTAGTTACTTGCAAGGTTTGGATGCTACCGACCGAGGGGTTCTTATGTTTATTTCAAATGAATTAGTATTTATTAAGTGATCAATTATGCCCAACCCTTGTGTTTTGTATTTGTCTTACTTGGTTTGGTGTTTTATGTTACACATGTGCAAACTTATTTTAGGCCCTTAAGTTTTGAGTTAGTATCCTTAGATTTGCTTAAGGTTAGGTTATTATCTTATAAGTTCAGGTAATTATTGTTCTTCTAAGTAGGATATGGTCCCAAAACAGTAAGATTTTTATAGTTGGCAAGTTTGGTCCCTCTACTTTGCTAGATTGATATTTTTGACCCTAAAGTTTGGGATTTTTGCACTATAGTTAATTATGATGACTTCTATAATTTTTAGTGAATTGGGCTACTGAAATAAGTTAGTTTTTATGTCATTTGATCTTTCTTAACCGTTTCAAGGGCTTGTTTTCGGTTTAAGGGTTGTATGACGTTATATTTAGAGACTTTCTTATTTGAGGTCGTTGAATGGTCCAAATGGTGGTTGTAGTTTAATTATAACTTATTTTGGGTATTAATTAACTTTGGAAGTATTAAAGTTATGGCTATAGGATTTATGAGTTTTTTATTGTGTTTTTAAACGTGTACCGTATTGTTTTTCGGGTATGTTTGTGATGTATGATTAAATTCAAAGATTTTACTTAAATTTTATTTGTGCTTAAGTTTTAAGTCATATTCTACTGGAAAATCATCAATTTTATGAAATTAGGGATTAATTATGCATTTTATGATTTTTCTAATTATTGAACCGGTAATTATTTCATATAAATAATATATTTTTTAAAATCCTCTAGAATACTCTATAATTCAAAATATTTAGTTTTTAAATTCATTTAGCCAATAATAAACCATTAGCCACTGGATTTTTGGGTCTTAAGTTGTTTTGTCGGTTTCGGAGTTTAAACGTTAACGGTTCGGGTTTTCGGGTTTGGGTTATCTTTGGTCAAATTTTTGTCATATAAGTCTTTAATATACTTATTAACACTTATATGTTCTGTAATTTTCACTAATATTTCTCTTAAGCTTGTTTTTAATAATTTTCTTTACTTTAAAGTGAATATCTTTTGTATTTTGTTTACCAATAAAATAAATTCTAAAAATTTTGAAATTAAATTTATAGGCTTTTATTAATATTATGAGTCTACTGGAATTTTTATATTAACAAAATTTCATAGATTAACCATTTTCGTTACTTAGCTCGGTTAGTCCCGTTAAGTGTCCGTTAAATCCCGGTTTCTCTACATTAAGCCCTTTAGCTCGGTTTTCCCACTCCCAAACACTCTTAAAAGATATATAATATGTATCTAACCCCATATTTTAGTATTGTAGAACCCCAACTAAATTTCTAGAATTATTACAAGAATTTGTGCATTTTTACACTTTAGCTTATTTATAAAATACAAATGACCATTTTATAAATTATGAACTTTTATTCTTAGGTTTAAGTGAGTAAGTTTAACTTACAAAAATATTTAGATCCTTCTTTATACACTTAAATTCTATACTTTCATATTTTATAAAAAAGGGTTTTTTCGGGTGGACTAGTTTTATCAAAACCGGGTTTGTGACCAAGATGGGTTGTAAGAAATATTTTGTATCATTTAGTTACTGTAAAATAAATTTTTTTAAGGGTTTATAAGAAGTTGGGGTGTCGTGGGGCTTATCGTGTCACTATTGTGACGATACGCGAGGTTTCGCGTGTTTTCGGGTTTTAACGAATTACCTTGATGCAACGGTGGATCATAGAGGTTCAAGAAATGAAGTGAGGTCTTGAAATGATGAGGGTAATCTCTTCAAAATAAGAGGTTAGGGAAGGACTATGTATGACAGGAATGGAAGGTAGAACTTGATGGTGTTCGAGTGTGTGTGTGTGTGTGTGTGTTGAAGTGATGTTTACCTTAACTTGTTGGGGTTGATGGTGCTTGAGTTTAGGCTTTTCCTTGGATTCAAAAGACTGAAGTTTTGATGCTTGGTGAGTGCAAGACAGTTGACGATTGTCTAAGAGAGAGTAGAGAGTGTTTTGAGAGAGTTGTAGTTTAAAATGAAAGTGGGGATGGTGGTATGGATGGGGTCGGCCGAAAGGGTATTAGGGAGGGGTTTGGGAGTATCAAATCTTGGATTTCATAAGATTATGGCTGGAATTTGGTGAGAATATGGCAACTATTACAAGTCACTAGGTCCTTAGGCAACTCCTTCATGCATTGGGTGGCTTGGGTGGTGATTTGACCAAGCATAGATTTATTTTATATTTTTTTTACAAAAACCATGTGTAGGCTGATATGTATGTGTGTGTGTCGACTTATATATATATATATATATATATATATATATATATATATATATATATATATATATTGATGCGTGTGTGTGTCGGGTGTGTGCACTTGTACGCATGTATGTATATATCCTTGTGTGTATGTGCTATTTTATGTAGAAATGAGATTATGATAACTTTTATTTCACTAGAAGATCTACTAATTTAATGTAAGGTTTCATAGTATTACCATTATGAATTTGGTTTTTGACATAACATAGAGTTTCCATGTTAGTTAATTATGCTTGTATAGTTTCTTACTATTATTGTTATCATTATTATTATTTAAGTTAGTTGTTGCAAGAGGATGTCATGTTTTATAAAAGTTCAAGTCTTTTAATCTTTTACATATTTATATGTCTTTAGACTTATGGGATCATTGTTTATTATTAAATTTTAAATGTCTAATATTTTAGAATTTTAAAGATTATGTTTGTTAAGTTTTGTTGATGATCTTAAGTTGAAATAAACGTTACGGGTTTGCTTAGTTGTTTTTGTTTGGATGAGTCCATGTTAATGGTTTTAAAGTTTTAATACTCAACAAGACTCCATGTAATCAATTTATTAATCACGGTCTATTTTGCAACTTTTGTCTTCTAAGGTATGGGGCCCGAGGCCCATTTGGTCGGTTTAGCATGCCCTAGAATCAAATGATGACCATTGGCCCATATTGGTTTTGTGGGTATAATCTCGTTAAGTTTTGTGGCCCAATGGCCCAATTAGGGTTTGTTGGGCCAAATCCCATTTAGTTTTGCGGCCCAATGGCCCAATTAGGTATGTGTATTAATGGGGGCCTAAGCCTAAAGATGTTGGGCCCAATTCATGAGCTCTCTAGACAGGGTTTGGTGTCATTGCGTGGCCCAATAAGGTTTCTAAAAAAATATTTCTAGGCCCAAAAACTGAGGTTGTCACATTCTCCCCTACTTATAGAAATTTCGTCCTTGAAATTTACTTAAGGTCATTTACTAGATGTCAGGCTCTTAATCTATCATGTCAAAGTCCTAATAGTTATAAAAACATAATTTGAAAATATTACCAGGTTATGAGGGTAGTCCAGTGTTGTGTGATGCTAGGGTCGGCGTTTCATTTGTGTATTCCAAAGTTTCGCCAACGGGGTCGAGGGTCTAAACGAATACGGGTAGTTCTTTTTTATTTTGCTTATAGGTTCCCACGTGAACTCGAGTCCTCTCTTGGAATTCCACTTGACCTTCACAATAGGAATTTTTTCCCGCCTAAGTTTCTTTTCTTGTCGAGCCAAGATTTCGAGCGGCTCTTCCACGAATTGTAATTTATCTTTGATTCGCACTTCGGTGTAGGGCATTGTCAGTGTTTCGTCAGACAGACACTTTTTGAGATTCAAGATGTGAAAAGTGTCATGTATGCCTCCTAGCTCTTCAGGTAGCTCCGGCTTGTACGTAACGGGTCCGATTCTTTCGGTTATCATGAATGGTCCTATGTAACTTGGGCTTGACTTCCCTTGCTTCCCGAACCGGATCAGTCCCTTCCAAGGAGACACTTTCAGCATTACACGGTCCCCCACTTGGAACTCTAAAGGTTTTCTCCGATTGTCTGCGTAACACTTTTGCTGGTCTCTTGCGGCGGCTAGACGTTCTCGGATTCGATAGATTTTATCAGTAGTCTCCTGAACTATCTCTGGTCCAGTCAGTTGACTTTCTCTAATGTCCGCCCAACAAACTGGAGATCGACACTTGCGCCCATAGAGTGCTTCGAATGCTGCAGCCTTGATGCTTGTGTGGTAACTATTATTGTATGAAAATTCGGATAGTGGCAAGTGGGCTTCCCAACTTCTACCAAAGTCGATCACACAATCCCTTAACATGTCTTCAAGTGTCTGAATCGTTCTCTCACTTTGGCCATCTGTCTGGGGTGGTATGCCGTAATGGTGTACATTTCGGGTTTTTTTTTTAAAAACTGGTCTGGGGTCCAAACCGAAACCGGTTTGGTCAACCTAAGTCAAAACCGGTTTGGCCCAAACCGGTTCGGGTTAGAAACTGCTTCAATGGGTGAAAAATCCAACCCTATGAAGCCGGTTTGGGCCGGTTTGGAAACCGGTTCGGGCCCAAACCGGTTCAGTTTTTTTTTTGTTATTCATAATATAATAATGTTAAGATATGAAAGATATATAATCATGTTTATATTAATAAAACTTATACTTAATTTAAAGAAAAATAAAATTTTTATTAACATATAAAAAATATATAATCATATTTATATTAATTAAATCAAAAGCAATAAAATGAAAGTTGTGAGTATTATTGTTATTAATATTGTTATTAATATCATGGTGGTGATGGTTGTTCTTATTATTATTGTTGTTGTTACTTGTTGTGATTATTATTGTTATTAATATTGTTATTAATATTATTATTTTGTTTAATGTTAAATTATTGTATCATACGTTACTTGTTAATCAATATGACTTAACGTCTTAAAGTTAGATATATAATGAAAGTGAAATATATAATATATAAGACATATAAACAATTTAAACAACATAGAAGTTTAAATAATAATTTTTTAAAAACTAAATATTTAGCCTAGTCAACTAGTCGTTCTCCGTTTGTTCGTTGCATACTTGTATGGTTATTCTTCGCCACCAGAACCGGAGCTGTTACGAAGGTACTCATCATATGTCACTTTATCATCGGTCATTCTGGGTGTCAATCCGCTCTCTACCTCGTCCTCGTATAATTCTGCTTCGTATTCTAATTCTCCTTCAAGTGAGCATTTGTCTTGTACTCTTTCCGCAGCATCCAAATAATCCTTCAAGCAAATTGACATTTCTACCGCTTGGGGAGTGAGTCGAGTTCGTCTAATCGATATAACCCTGCCACTAACGGAAAAACCAGATTCCGAAGCAACCGTGGAAGCTTGGACGGTCAGTAAATCTCGGGCCATGGTGGATAGGATGGGAAATTGATCTTTCTTACCTTTCCACCAAACCAACAAGTCAAAATTTTTAAAATCGTATGGAGTCATGGTGGATAAAAAGTTTGTTCCACCATACCTCCTGAGTTCACTACTCGGAGTGTTACCACGTTAACGTTTATTAGATTCATACCTTAAAGTATTATATAAAGCAAACATTGGATCATTTGAACTTTCGGCATGTGCCTCATGCCTTAATGACTCATAGATGTGTGATGTTTCACCATATTTTAATAAATAAACATCAAACATTTTTTCTAATTGTTGGTTAAAAGTAGCTTTTAAAGTTTGAGCATAAAATGGGTTTTCTTCTTCTAAATCCAAATTAGAAGTAATTTTATCAATTAAAGTTTCAACCTCCGACAAATTTAAACAAGGGTTTAATGCAGCAGCACATGTAATAACAGGAGGCATTTCTTTAAAATACTTTTTTAAGTTTTTCTTTCATGGGGGGTATCATATCCGAATAAGGTCTACCCTTAAATGGCATTTCATTTAATTTTAAAGTCATTAAATAAATTTAGTTAAGTACTAACGAACTCGTTGGATAATAAACTTCAGAAAAACAAGTAGTTGCGTTTTTAAAAAGTTGAAGCATTTTGCTTATTTCTTCAATAACGGACCAACCAGATGGATGGTAAGTATTTGCCTTCCCACGACTTACCAAACTATTATGAAAGGCTATTAAACTTTCTTTTTGTTCAATAGCCTTTTCAAACATATTACAAGTGGAATTTCATCGTGTAGGTACGTCCCAATTTGGACCTAAACATTTGGAATTTGCGTCTTTACAAAACATGATATCTACTATATCTTTGGTTATTGCTAAAAATGTCACGTAACATTTTTTTAAAACCATCTTTCACTGTTTCAATCGTTCTTAAACCGTCTTGAACGGTTAAGTTTATGATGTGCGCAACACATCGACTATGAAAAAACACACCGTCACACATTAGTTTATATTTTAATTTTAAATGATCTATCGCAAGTGTGTTATTTGACGCATTATCAAAAGATATAGAAAATATTTTGTTTTTTTAATTTATATGTTTTAATAACTTTATCAATAAGATAAAAAATATTTTGGCCGGTGTGAGGATAATCAAACAATTCAAACGCAATCGTACATTTCATCATTTGCAACGAATCGGGTTCAACCCAATGGGCGGTGACACAAATGTACGAGTCCGGTGAACCGTGAGAAATCGACCAAACATCACTAGTTAAGTTAACACTGGTTTGTAAATTTTCAAAATAAGATATTAATTTATTTTTAGCTTTTTTCCACATTGTTAAACAATCTCTTCGAAGAGTAGCATGACTTACATTGGTGTAACGTGGTTGGATAGTTGTTTGAATAAGTTGAGTCAAACGTTCATTGTCGAAATGCTTGAATGGCAAGCTTTCTTGAATTACAAAATGCGTCATTTGCTTCTGAACCGCATCAACGTTATAAGCCCAAACATTTTCTTCGTTTGTCATCGAAACTTGACCTTGAGATGGTTCACCTTTCAACGCCTTACAATAGCGCAATGTGGTTTTTCAACGTTGTGTTTGCATCTTTTTTGAAAAACTTATGGTAAAACTTGCAACGAGCCTTGTTCGGACCGCTAACCATTTGACATAAATCGTAATTGCATCATATTTCGGGGTTCCTATTCGTAGGAAGGATTGCTACCACCACGTTGCTTGAAGACGCATCACAACCAACGGATGATTGAGCACTTGATAAAGCCATTTGAGAAAGTTTTGAGAGAGTTTTTTCTAAGAGAAGGAAAGTATTGAGCGTTTTTATAATTTTTTAGAGTAGAGAGCGTTTTAAGTTGTTATGATTCCATAAAAACATCCAATACATATATATACTAACCTAATGGGGGTATAATGGTAAAAAACCACAAAAAAAGGTCAAAAAAGACCTCAAACGGCCAAAAACGGCTAGTTTTTTAAACCGGTTTGAAACCGGTTTTGATTAATGGATCCACAAATCAAACCAAAACCGTCGGGTTGGGCCGGTTTGAAACCGGTTTGGGCCGGTTTGAAACCGGTTTGGGCCAAACCGTTTTGGGGTTTCGGCTTTTTTTTCTGAACCGGTTTTTTTGCACACCTCTAGTATGCGGTACTTAGGACTATACGTGTTCCTAGTGCTTGCTGGAATGACTGCCAGAATCTAGAAGTGAAGAGGCTATCACGATGGGAGATTATTGACAGTGGCACCCCGTGCCTGGATACAATTTCATCGACGTATAATTTGGCTAGCTTCTCCATCTTATAATCCTCTCTTATTGCTAAGAGATGTGCTGATTTAGTCAGGCGATCTACAATAACCCATATAACATCATGCCCTTTTAAGGTTCGATGGAGTTTGGTGATAAAATCCATGGCAATATGCTCCCATTTCCATTCGGGTATTTCAGGTTGTTGAAGTAAACCTTAAGGTTTTTGATACACTACTTTAACCTTGGGGCAGGTTAAGTATTTCCCCACATAGGTGGCTACTTCTCCCTTCATACATGGTCACTAGTAATTTACCTTCAGGTCTTTGTACATCTTATCAATCCCAGGATGGATAGAGTACTTGGTCTTATGAGCTTTGTGTAACACCACCTTTCTCAACTCACCTTGCTTTGGAATCCATACTCTTCCATTCATCCTCATTATCCCGTCATCTTGGGTATCTAGTAATTTCTCCATTCCATTTAACCCTTCCTTGCTATAGTTCTCTGTCTTTAAGGCGTCCGCTTGGGCCCTCCGTACTTGATCCATTAGACTGATTCGTGCTTCCATTCGTAGTGCACGAACCCTCAGCGGTTTTGCTGTCTCCTTCCTCTTAATGCATCGGCCACCACGTTGGCTTTCCCGGGGTGGTACCTGATTTCACAGTCGTAATACATGGTACCTGATTAAATATTTTTTAACTTACAAAATTCAGATTTTTATCTACACATGTATTCCTTTTTTTAACACATCACCATCACAAACAAATAACATTTTTATTACCCAACACAAATAACAATTTACTACACATACTTAGCAATCCTACACATATTTATGTTTTGAACAACGACATTAATTACAGTCTCCTACACAAGTACCGTATTTACATACACGTCTATTTGACCTACACATAATTTGTAACTACATTTAGCATAAAAATAAAACTCATCTTCTTACTCATAAGCATATCATCTTATCCTACACAAGTACCAAAACATTCCTACATATAAATGAAATTCATCAAGTCATAATGCACTAGAAAACTTAAGTATGTAAAATCCGCCCAGTAACATTCTTACATATAAACACAATTCATAATGTGTTGATTTGGTATGTATTATATGTATGCAATATACGATCAATGGTATGTAAGAAACTCACTAAAGCACTTCGTCTAATTTAAAACTACAGACTAAATATTTAATCCTAAATATGACCAAATTACCTACATAAAATTAAAAACTCCAACACAACAGATAATTTCATATAAGTTGTTTGAGAGAATCATGGTAATTGGTGAGTGTAAGTAACAGTATACTAGATTTAACAATTCTAGACATGTAAGTTTACATATATATACTTACACTCATTAAAGATGCATTAAAGTTTTGATTTAATTTACAGCCTTGCCACTAACGGATAATATCTATTGATTACGATCAATCAATGGTTGAGATTTGTTTTTTATGTTCTCGTGAAATCATATTCCGCCTAAAACCCTCCCCTTCACTTATATTTTCATTACGTTTTTAGAGCTTTATAGTTAAGAAACAACTATCCCCATGCTTTTAAACTTACGGGTGTTCAAAAATATCAGAATTCGAGAATTTCAATCCGTTATATCCAAAAGTTCGAATTCGGATTTAGATATTTATTTTGAATATATTTGGATATTCGGATATCCAATTATTTGAAAACTTAAAAATGTTTTTTGTTATTTTTTTCGATTTTAGACGTTTTTTATTTTAGGTTGGGACTTTTCAGTGTATATTGGGACTTTTTCAATGTTTATTGGTTTTTCACATTATTTTTATAATTTCGTATATCTAATTATTATAAAAAAATAAATAAATAAAATAAAATATAAAAGATGAAGTTCGGATATCCTAATCACTATTCGTATTCTCATCTGAAATTTTGGATATCCAAATTTTCAGATATCTAAAATTTCAAATAAAGATACGAATTTCTACTATTTTTAGATATCCGATTTTGAACACCCATACAACTACTATTCTTATGTGATTATGTAAATCTAGTTGTTTCTTTTGGTCTAGCTTAGGTGTTGGTTGATTGTAAGCTTAGAGAAAGTGCAAGATTTAGAATCTATGACCATGACTTTTATGGATACTAAAGCTCACTATTCGATGGGATATATTACTTTCCTTTTGTTTACACGTGTGTTCCCCATTATGTTTGTGGTAACAAGTCAAAATACCATGTTGTTAACCCCACCTTTTCTAACTTTGTACATGTTCTCATAAACAAATTCGCTTCCATTAGCATGTTCTTTAAGAATACATACTCACTATTACTAAATTAACTTTTTACAACAATCAAAACCATCGTAAACGTCATGTTTAGATTATTTTGGGCCGAAGCATGATCGTTGTCGATAATTTTGGGTTTTCGATGGGAAAGAAACTAACAAAATGGAAAAGCCACAAATGTAGACATTTTATGCAGTTTATATACTACATTATATTTTTGAAAAGTTATATCATACATCAAACACTTTATTCTCTTTTATTTCAATATTATATATATATATATATATAGAGAGAGAGAGAGAGAGAGAGGCTAGTTCAAATAAAAAAAAATTGGCTAAAAAGGATGAGAAGAAATCTGGTTGTGACACATGGTAATTTTAAAATTATATAAGGAAGAGTAGATTTGTCCTTCTACAATTTAACAAGAAGATGCGCCAAATCTTGCAACCTACTTTTTTCCGTTTTACCCTGATCTCATTAGATTTGAGTATGCTATTATTTAAGGTTTTGATTTCAATTCCAGATCTCTACTGATTGCAATCGAATTCTTTTTCATTGTTCATATATACTTCATCATGTTCTTCGAGTTCATCGATTTCATCTTCTTCAGCTACTTCATCTAATCATCTCCACAATCTAATTTCAGATCTCCACTGACCGCAATCAAATTGTTCTTCATCCTTCATATCGACTTCATTTTGTTATTCGAATTCATCGATTTCATCTTCTTCAGCAACTTCATCTTCTTTAGCTACTTCATCTTCTTATCTACACAATCTAATTTCAGATTTCCACTGATCGCAATCGAATTGTTCTTCATCCTTCATATCGACTTCATGTTGTTCATTCAATTCAGTGATTTCATCTTCTTCAGCAACTACATCTTCTTCAGATACTTCATCTTCTTCTTGTATTTCAGTTTTAAACAGAGCTTCTTCTACATCTTTTTTTTCTCAATTTTGTATCTCTCGTTTTTGAGTTTATCTTCAGAGAAGATGACTGATGTTCCACATAAAGGTAATACACTCACTTGATTTTCTAATTGTTTTATTTTTTTATCAGCTTTTAAATATATGAATATTGTGATGTTTACTCACTGTGCTACTTATTATTAAGTGTATATGATCATGAGATTTTGATAATATATATGTTTTTTTTTTTGTTTTTTTTTTGTTGTTATTTCCAGTTTTTAAACAATTTGTCCTATTTTTGTAGACTGTGCTGTTTTAAAATATCGTGATGTATTAATGACTGTGTTGTTATTTTAGAAAAATTTTAAGTTACATGTTTACATTAGACAACACAAAACATTATGTTTTACCCTAAACCGGAACATAACATGTTTTTTTACCCTAAAATAACACATGATGTGTTGTTTTACCCTAAACAGCACATAACGTGTTGTTTTAATGTTAAACAGCACAAAAGTGTTGTCTTACGATAAAACAGTGCATAATGTGTTGTTTTTATCGTAAAACAGTATATTTTCGTAGCAACGATTTTTTTATTAAAAGAAATATTGCAATACTATACTCAAATCAAACAGGATAAAACACTTGATTCTATGGTGCGATTAATTTTAAAAAATAATATCGTATAAAAAAGTTACGAACGTTTAAATAAAATGGGTGAATTTGAAAAAAAAAAAGTCAACAAAATTGGTTTTTCCCATACTACCCTTGAACCACTTTTATAACTAAAAATTGATCTCAACCATTGATTCATGAAATAGAGGGCTAAGATTTTTTCTTAAGCTTTTTAGGCAAATGCATTTTTTTATTTTAACCAGCCGGGGAGAGATCCCTTGAAAACTATTTTATAAATAAAAACCATGAAAACCAAGGGTTACATATATGTAAGTACGTGTTACAAAGTATGTAACTAAGAGTTACATATATGTAGAGGTTATGTATATGTAAGTACATGTTACCAAGGGTACAACTAAAAGTTATGTACATGTACCTTATACAAGTACGTATATGTATGTCGTTTCGTCATCATCGACGTTCCTTGGAGTTAATATTAAAAATATATATTTACCTCAAAGAATAAGGTTGAATTTTACTTAAATATACTTTAAACAATTAAAAAGTTAAATCAATTATTAATTATATGATTGGGTAGTGGTGGTTTTCATGGTTTTCAATTATAAACATGGTTTTCATTTGATCTCTCTCCTATACACACACACACGTACATTTAGGAATTGTTTTGTACCTAAAATTTTATTGCCCCATGCACAGTTATATACATGTCTACACATTGCGTAATTGTAAACTCACTTTTACACTTTTTTTGACAAGCATTGAGATTTATAAATAAAATACTAAGAGGCTAGCAAGAAATTAGCACCCAAAAAGACCTAGGTAACAACTTACAAATAAAACTAAAGCTACACCACACTTTCCAATCTACCCACTCTAGTTTTGCTTTATTTTGGATCCATGAAAAACTAAGAGTCTTGATCTCCTCCATAAGGTTGGTTGAGCCAATGACTTTGCTATTAAACGTCATGTTGTTTCTCGCTCTGCAAATGCACCAACGTAAGGCTGAAATTTTCAGTTTTGAGTAACATGAATTCACCACCTCCAAGATATCAGTTATCGTTAGATTTCCCGGATTTGATTACTTGCGCAACTTTTATATAATTTGCCAAGTTTATTTAGCCAAACTACACCTAGTAAATAAGAGATATGTGTTTATTGTTCGTCATTACAAACCAAACATAATAGAGAGCTAGCATTGACGCCTCTTTTTGAAAAGGCAATTTGGCTCGGAACCATTCACCTACACTTTTATTCATTGAAGTTTTAAAGTATTTCAGATTGACGGCTTACATAGCATGCTTCTAAAAGTGTTATGATCTAATAAACTGAGTTAAAAAGACGTGTTCCTTATTGGTAATTTTGTTCATTTTACTTTCCACTCGTAGAATGACCTAAAATATATAAAAATATACTTCGTATGGTATCGGTATATTTGTATAGATACATTACTATCCCGTATTATTATACTTTATCTTTGTATGGTTCCATGGAAAAAGGGTAAACTTGATACACCCACACGATAGATGAAGTTAAGAGGTGGGCATAAAAACCGGGTTCGGACCCGACCCGGAACCGGGTACGGGTACGACCCGGTATATGTATACCCGGTTTGGACCCGAAAAAAACCCGTAGGGTTGGAACCGGGTATGATTTTCTAGAATTTCTTAGAACCCAACCCGAACCCGACCCGACCCGAACAGGAACCGGTTGAACCCGGGTTGGACCCGGTTTTGACCGTTTTTTTTTTTTAAAGTAGCCGTTTTTTAACGGCTATATAGCCGTTGGGATCGATTTTTGGCCCTTTTTTTGTCACTTTTAGGCTTATAAGTTAGTATAAATAGGTGTGGGTTTATATGGTTTAGTACCCAAGTCTCAAACGCAAAAACATACGCAAAAACTCAAAAAATACTCTCGTTTACTCTCGTTTTACACGTTCACTCTCTCGTTTTACACTTTCACTCTCTTCAATCTTGATATGGCTCACTCACAATCTTCCGTTGGTCAAGGTTTGTCCAACGCTCCAACCGTCGTTCGTGTTCTTGCACACAATCGTAACATGGATGTTTGGTGCAATTGGGATATGGTTGAGTTGAGTGACGGGTCTGTAAAGGCTCGTTGCAAGTTTTGTGGAGCTTTGCTTGCTAAAGATTCTAACACGACTTTAAACAAACACATTAGCAAGAAGTTTTGTAAGTCGTTGAAAAGTAATCCGGATTCGCAACAAACATAATTGGGTGGAGACGGTGGAATCTTTAATTACGATGTTAATACGGTTCGACATCGAATGGCGAAGTTCGTGATTCAAGAAGCTTTGCCTTTTAGTCACTTCGACAATCCTCGGTTGACCAACTTAATTCGAGAGACGCTTCAACCTCGTTACACCCACGTAAATCGTACTACACTTAGACATTATTGTTTAAAATTATGGAAACAAGCAAAAAATGATTTAATTGTATTATTTGAAAATTTAAATACCGGTGTAAACTTAACTAGTGACGTTTGCTCGGCTCCACACGGTTTACCCGAATCGTACCTTTGCGTCACCGCTCATTGGGTGGATCCCAATTCATGGCAATTGATGAAACGTACGATTGCATTTGATCTTTTTCCGCATCCACACACCGGAGAATTTTTGTTTTACTTTTTAGATAATGTAATAAGTACTTTTAAATTACAAAATAAACTTTTTTCAATTGCATTTGATAACGCCTCTAACAACACAACCGCGGTTGAAAAATTAAAATTAAAATATCTTCCGATTGCAAACGGTGATTTTTTCCATACTCGTTGTGTTGCACATATTATTAATTTAGTAGTGCAAGACGAACAATCCGGGCAATATGTTAATAACTTTATTACATCTTTTCGATTTATGTTACATGATGTTTTTAAAAAAAGTAGAAGAAGATATCAAGATTATAAACAACTTTGTAAGGATACGCACTCTAGATTTTTAGGTCCTAATTGGGATGTACCTACTCGGTGGAATTCGACTTGTCACATGTTTGAATGTGCTTTAAAACAAAAGGGCACCTTGAAAGCTTTTCATAATAGTCTTTCGGATAATGGTGAAGCCGACCCATTTCCGGATGCGGGTTGGGAGAATCTTCAACGTCTATCCGAGTTTCTTGAGGTTTTTAAAAACTCAACAACAAAATTATCAGGAGTTTATTATTCCACTAGTTATTCGGTGTTTCAAGAATTATATTTTATGTCTTTGAATTTTAAAAATTTTCAAAATAAAAATAATATGTTTAATCAAATGATAGAACCAATGAAAGAAAAGTTTAAAAAATATTTTAAGGACTTACCACCCGTTTTTACGTGTGCCGCCGCTTTAAATCCGTTTCTAAATGTTGCGGGAGTTGAATGATTGATAGATGAGATAAATGACAATTTGAATATGCATGACGAAACCCTAATTTTTCAAACGAGGCAAAAGAAAATTTTAATGAAAGTTTGAAAACAATTTATATTTTTTATTTAAATAGATATGGGCCTAACGTAAACATAACCATGCCAAGCGGATCAACCTCAAGTGCTAGTACCTCGTTTAAAGACCCTGTTTTGACTATGTTGAATGTTGTTCGGGATGTGACGGCTAAACGTCAAAGGGGTAACACCCCAACAAGTGAGCTCGGTAGATATAGTGGAACGGATTTTATTTCCACTATGACTACCGAAGATTATCGTGCATTCGATATTTTGGCTTGGTGGAAAGGAAAAGAATCTCAATTTCCGATTCTTTCTGCTATGGCCCGTGATTTACTAAGCGTCCAAGTTTCTACGGTAGCTTCGGAATCTGCTTTTTCTCTTAGTGGCAGGGTAATATCATTACGGAGAACAAGACTAACTCCGGAAGCAGTGGAGATGTGCATTTGTTTAAAGGATCACTTAGACGCAACGGATCGTATACAAGACCAAACAAGCCTCGAAGACGAGATTACACTCGAAGCTAAAGTACATGATGAAGAGGTAGAAGACGGAGTATCTTCTGGCATATCCGATGAAGAATTAGCATTTGATTAAGCATCTCGTAGTAGATAAAATTAGACGATATTGTTATTTTTTATTGATTCATTTATGTATTTTTAAGTTGTTTTAATATTATATGTCTTTCATGTTCTTTTTAAATTTATTTGTCATTCAAATATTTTATATAAAAAGTATTTAATATTTGTATATTATAAGTGTAACCTTTTCTGCTCAAGATTTGTATATATTTATATATTAAGTTGTTTAAATTTTTGTCATTCAAGTGAACCCGGTTAGGAAAAGAAAAATAAAAAAAAAAAAATAATAAAATAAAATATAAGAAAAAGAAAACATACGACCCGGTGTTCGACACACACACAAGAAAAGAAAAAAAGAAAAAAAAAAGGAAAAAACCCGGTTGAACCCGGGTTTCATACCCGAACCGAACCCTACCCGACCCTACCCGGGTATACCGTGTAGGGTTTGTATCCCGCTGAACCCGACCCGGGTTCGTACCCGGGTTCACCAATACCCGGGTACAAAAAACCCGGTTGGGCCCAAACCCGGTTTGTACCCGGGCCCAGGTACGGCCCAAACCCGATTTGCCCATCTCTGAATAAACACTATTTGGGCTGATATTTTTGGGCTTGAAATTGGAGACAATAAAGTTATTCAATGGGCTAGAGTTAGCCCAATTATCCTAGTCAATTGCTATTAGATTTAATCATTTTACTGAATTAACTCTATATTCATAAAATGCAACTTTCGACTTGATATACATAAAATTTAAAGTTGAAGTAAAAAACTATGGTAAAATAGTTTTTAAGGTGCATCACAGAATAACATACTAGCAATCCAGAATATGAAATGTAAGCTCATGATTGTATGATACTGATCAATGCTAGTGTCCCAGACGTCAATAGACCATCTTTGTTTGTCCATTGACTTACTCGTTACAACCTCAGATATTATGAAATGGTTTATGAGACTTGAAACATATATCATTTAGTTATTTAATCATTGATCATATATATAACAATATGTTTTAAGTAATCATAGAACCGATATAATAGATAAAGAGTATATATTACTGTAAATGATAGGCTCGCGAACCTAATCATGGTTAGTATATGAAGATTGAGCTTGAACTCGTTAATGAATAACTTAAAATTCAAGTTCGAGCTCGTTTAGTTTCTGTTCAGTTTGAGATTATAACGAATCATTTTGAGTAGTATCTATCTCAACTATACCGTTGTTATAAGCATTTGTTATGCATACAAGCACCTTTACTTTGTAGTGAATTAACAGTTTCTTTAAAGATATGTGATATTTACATGTTACTATGGCTTTTATGATTTTCTCTTATTTTAATTGGATAATGATAATTAAAAAAGAGATGATCGTGATTAAGTAAAAGGTTAGGTTACAATTAGCCACGTTATAATTTACTGAATATTACCTTTTATGGGGTACGAATTGGATTGAAAACCGGTTTGAACTGGTTCGGGTTGGGTTTCGTCTAGATTGGGTTTTTATGAGTGAGAGAAATTACCATGTTTAAATCGGGTTGAAACCGGTTTGGTTCTGGTTTTCCGGGTTGAAACCGGTTTTACTGAATAGTTTTAAGAACCAAGCTCAAACCTATAGGTTGGGTCGGGTTGGAGTAAAACCGATTTGACAACCAGGTCGGTTAGATTGCTGGTTTCGTTTTCCAGACCGGTATTTTCCCATCTCTACCTTTAATTCTTTAAAGTAGTTTTTTAAGATCGAAATAATAAAAAAGGCCCAATCAAGAATAGGGTTATTTTAAGTATGGCCCAATAAATGTCCCAATAACTCAAATAAGTATGTACTACATCAACCCAATGATACAGTTACTATGTAAGCCCGTCGTGGCCCATGACCATGAGTCGCTGATTATGAAAACAAGGAAGGTTATATTTGTAATTTACCATTTTGTTCTGTATAGATTTTTATTATTATAAACTATTTGGATTTTAAATTTTATTATTTTGTTACACTCCTTGAACCGGTTATTTATAAACAGATATATTTTAGTTACTTTTTAATATCTAACAAATAAAGCTAGTCAAATATTGAACTTATTTTAAGTAAATTCAATATAAAACTAGGGTTGTTCACGAGCCGAACCGAGCCAAGCCAGGGCAAGCTCGAATTCGGCTCGAATTTAAACCGAGTCAGCTCGGTTAGGTTAGGTTTTAAAACCGAACTGAAAATCTAGGCTCGAGCTCGGCTCAGTTTTAAAAACGAGCTGAAAATCTTGGCTCGGCTCGGCTCATTTTGGCTCGATTTTATTTCATAAACACAATTAAAAAAATAAAATGCAAAATAAATTCAACATACTACATAAACTCGTAACCGGTTTACATCAAGTTTTACAAAATATAAATTAATTTAAATAAACTAAGTTCAACTTTAACAAAATACAAATAACTTCATGATTATCTATATCGAACGGACTAAACCCGTAACATTACATAATATTCAGTAGTTTGCTTTTTAGTAAATAAATTGAAAGTACTTGAATAATTTATTCTAGTATCTCTAAATAAAAATAAATCCGGGCACTTGTCATCATTTTTGACCATCTAATAATTGGTTTTCCCGTTTCTCTCTCCTCTTAATTATGAATGCAATAATAGCTATTCATTAATTAGTAACTATCCATAATTAAATTTCAAATATGTTAACTTCAAATTTTCAATGTGTAATACATGAGTTTATTCAATCAGTATAATCTATAGACTCTAATAAAGCAAGGTTTTTGAAGCCACATGGCATTCTCTTAAACCATCAACTTGACACATGACACACTCTTACACCATCTTTATTTTCAATTCCCGCTTAAAACTTGATCATACTGTAATTTATTTTAGTTTTTTAATATATTAAATTTACCATACTTATAGACATCTTACTTACCATACTGATAGATATTTTACTTAAATATATTACCATACTAACATACTAATTTAAATTACAATTTAAAGCTTTCATTTACTTACCATACAGATAGACATTTTACTTAAATATATTACCATACTCACATACTGATTTAAATTATAATTTATAGCTTTCATTTAACCATTAATATTATGTCTTAAAAATTCCATTTAACAATATATTAATTCAACTTCTACGGTATTATTACTCTGTTTCTATATTGCTTCCTAAAATAAACTCCTTTAATTTAGTGGATTTTTACTTTATGAAATTTTTGACTCACCAAAATTGGTTTTCAACTGTATAATTAATTGATCTAATTATAATATCTTTATCAAATTATCAAAGTATCAAATATTTAAGGACTATATAGTATGTAATATTACTCTGATACGTGTATTAAAAGAAGCTTTTTTATTTTTAGTAAATGAGCAAATTTTTTTGTTTAATCATAAGCTTTAGTAACCCTACAAGGGTTAAATAAATAAAATCTATAGAATTTAATAAAAAATAGTTTTTTTTACCACTTGTCATTCTCTTAAATAATTTTTTTGACACTTGTCATTTTTTTAAACATTCTCATTTCATTTTTCCTCAAAAAGATATTATAGTAATTTAAACTAGGGGTGCTAAACGGGTCGTGTCTTTGGATTGTCAGGTCCAACCCGACCCGAAACCGAAAATTTTACCCGAACCCGAACACGACCCGATTGAACCAAATATTTTATTTATTATATTTTTTTTCACATATTAATACTTTACAATTATTATTTTACAAAAAAAAAAATAATTAATATAAAACAATTTATTTTAGTGATGAAATCTTATGCTAATTTCTATTTTAAATTCTAAATTTCGAAATAAAACACATAATAAACTTAATTTGTGACACAAAATATATAAAATAAAATAACTAAATAAAAAATGGGTCGAACAGGTCAACCCGCCAACCTGTTGGGTTGAACCCGAACCCGAACTGTTTAGATAAGCGGGTTCACATATTCGACCCAAACCCGTTTATAGTAAACCCAAACCAACAAAATTCGTGTTAAGTTTTTGTCGTGCTTTCGGGTCGTGTTAGAAATTCACACCCCTAATTTAAACATTCAAACTAATTTATCTCTCCTAATAAAAATCAATTTTATTAATTGATACATTTCTCTCTTTTATCTAGATTTTTTTAAAATCAAGTTATGTTTTTAAAAATAAATTTTATTAAAGAAATTAAAAATCACATCTTTTTATTAAAATATAAATAATAAAAAAACAAAAAATTTAATATAATATAAAATTTACTAAAACACTAAACCTTTTTTAAACAAACTTTTTAAATCCATCATTTTTTAAAAAATTATAAAAAGTATGAAATTTTCTAAAAGTAGTTTTATTAAATCTTAAAACGAATGTTTAAAAATGAAACTATTTAGATAAGTGAGTTAAAAAATAGTATAATTGTTTTATTTTTGAACTATTATGTATACATAATTTTAATCATATCTTATATTAAAATATCGTATTTTAACTTTTCGTGTTTATTATTAACTATAATCCGTTTAATAAATGATTTTCTAGTCTATCTATTTATCTATATATCTATCTATGTATAACAAAGAAAATTTAAAATAAGACTTGATACAATTGTAAGTTTATCATTCTAACTTTCTACTTTCTTTTTATTACTATTAATAATACTGAATACTAATAATATTACTCATACTATTTTTAAATTAAAAATTATATAATTTAATAAATTAAAACCTTTTTTTATAAAAACATACTTTTAAAAAATAAAATTTTTATAAAATACAGAATACAACAAACTTTTTTTAAATTCATTTTTCTTAAAACAAAATATTTAAAACCAACATTTTTTTATAAAATAAAAGTTTAAGAAAAATATATTATTGTTTATTTACTTAAAATAGTTATTCATATGCAATTATAATCATATTTTATCTTCAAACATGGTTTTATAATTCATAAATTTTTATTACTAATTATTTAGTATTTTATTTATTCAATCCGTGTAATACACGGGTACTAACCTAGTGCACAATATTTAAGACATATCTTTTTATATTATTAACCATGTAACAGTAACTTTATTTAGTCCGTGTATTACACGGGATTGTAACATAGTACAAAAATATAGAAGCATCACATGAAACTATCTAATACAAATATTATAGTTTAATATTTTGACATAAAAATAGCTAAAAAAACATATTATATTCTTAACAAATAAATAAATACAATTATATATGTTATATACATAAAAATATATATATATATTACAAGTAAAATAATCCGAATCGTACCGAGCCAAGTTAACAAACGAGCTAAACCGAGCCGGCTCGGCTCATCACGAACCGAGCCGAGTTCAGCTCGTTTTCATACCGAGCCCAGCTCGGTTCGGTTCGGTTTGAAACCGAGCAATTTCGAGCGAGCTTTTTCCAAGCGAACTTCGAGCCAGCTCTGAGCCGCTAGCTATTGGAACGGCCCTATATAAAACCAATAGAACCTTTTTATTGAAAAAATTTAGATTACCCTTGTAGTAATATAGTGTTTCAATTATACCTTAACACAACAATCACTGAAACTCTTAAAAATATACCTATCAAAGTGTCAATTGTATACTTCTTGCTTCATAATTGATGTTTTGAGATATAATATATACACACAACAACTTTTATTCTTTTTCCAATATTTTTAATATTCTTATTAGTTGGAGTTCTTTAGAAAATAGAATTTAGGAAACAAAAAATACGAAAAATGAAATGAAAATCAATGAGACACATAATTAAAAGGGTGAGGTGTACTATGAAGATCCAAGAAGGTACAAAAATGAGATTTTGTGGAATAAAACATGAAGTAGTGGGTGGTGGTTCTTTTGTTATAATAATTAATAAAGATAAAGAAAAGATAGCAAATAGAAAAAGATGACATGAGTGGATGGTCCAAGTGTTTCCATTGGGTGCCTTTCTAAGGTGCTGATCACTCAATTAAGTAATATCATCCGGACATAACCAATTCCAATAATGGTGAGTTTGGTTTACTGATAAAACTATTTACGGTTAAAGCGGTGAAACTTTTTTTAAGTTAAAATTTTGAAACTTGTTTATGAGGTGTTGATGTAAATTAGTTATGATATAAATTATATAGAATGAGGTAAGTAGAGTAAAATATAATTGTTAATAAAAAAACAACTCCAATATATATTTTAGGTTAGTACCTGTGTAATACATAGTTGATGAGAACAAAATTTATTTATAACCTCTATTGTCTTAAAATATATTAGAATATTTAGAGGGGTATGTGTGTACTTACATAATCGCATATAAACAAAATCTATTTATATTATTCTAGACCTTTATTATCTTAGAACATATCAGAATATTGGATATTATTTATTTTAAGTCAGTTTTAAATATTTTCATTATTATGTTTATATAATAAAGAAAAAGATGACGTGACAAAAGCTGATTGGATGAAGAGTTACTATTCATCCAACAATATTCTTTTCACAAACTTATTTTGCAAATTGTAGTATAAGTAATAACCCGCTTTATACTATTACAAAGATTTCAATTTATTAAAAACTACTTCAAAAAATTTAAGTGTACGATGGACAAATATCCGCATACCTAGAAAAAAAAGGTTGATACATGAAATTAATTTGCTTATGTTGTGTGAATAAACCACATTATTATAATATATAGAAATAAAGAAAAACATATCATGATGTTTCATTTGCACAAATTATGTGTGTGATTATGAAGAGCATATATAACATGTGAAACAGGACACAGTGATCATGACTCATGAGTGTATATATGATGTTCATAATCATATCTAGTCAAGTCAATAACTTTTTTTTTTTCAAACCATTATCTCTTTTTTTTTTAGAATTTCATATATATCTAACCCAAACTTTGTATGTGTCTTGATAACTTTGTATACTAATAACCTCCTATCGCGTCTTGATGACTTCGTAGACTTTGTACGTGTTTAATAGTATTGAAATAGATGTCCTAAAGTTAGTTGGAATCGTTATTCATAGATGCCATTGTGTGTAGCAGCAATAGCCTGCATGACATCAAATATGCCATTAGTGAGAAATTTTATGGGAATCAAACTTTTCTCACATGAATTTGGCTTGGTGGATTCACTATTACACTTTTGCACAACTAAGAGAGAGATAGTGTGTGCCCCATTGTTTGTAAAGTTCTATTACATCACACCATAACCATAACCTTACATTTGAAATTAAGTTAAACTTTTTTTATTTAGTAAGATACCATGTTATCAAAAATTTTTTTACATAAGCTTATCAATTTCCTGCTAATCATCATAATAATAGAATATACAACTTACGCCAGCCAGATGGCATTTAAAAATAAGTTAAAGGAAGAAAACGAATGAAAGACAAATACCTAATCATTTAATACACAATTATTCATAGATGATTGATGAAACATATCGTTTTGTGATTTGTCAAATCCACAAGTTGTCCAACAATTGTATTTCATGGAATTAGGTCAAGGGCAAAGCAGTCAATTACTATAACTTACCTAACATCATTAACATACTAGACAGATCATATCAACTTTAGTTATCAAGCAAAAAAGCAAAAGGAAGTGTCCCTTTACATATTTGATGCAATGATTTATATCATATAAAAATGAAGGATATGTTTTTTCCAAGGTTAAAATCATCAAATACATAAAAACATACAACTTCCATTGCATAAGATGAAGATATCAATGCATGCTTGTTCTGAATCTAACCATTTTACTTCTGGCAAAAAGATTTAACCAAATTGAAAAAGTCTTGACTACCCTTTTCCCATCTTTGTTCTATTTAACGGAAACAAGCAAAGAGCCTTAAGAACTCCCACTTGAGCTTTTTCTATGACAAAACCATTGGAGATATGCATTGGCATGTATCTTGAGAATTAAGGCAAATATGAAGGGAAAGAAGATGAGCTACACTATGTTATATCATCTCTTCCTTTCACCTTTCAAATAGTTTGATTTTGACATTAACCATTTTCTGGTTAATGTCAAAACAAACCGGCAAGTCACATAACGGCGAAAGAGACTCACTCGAGTCCTATATATATATTATATATCTCTATGGCTATATGTATGTGATTAGGGTGTTATTATATCAGCAGTAATGTACCGAATCTGTTTTATACGATTGGTGTTGCTTGTATGAGTGCAATAAAATGATCCATATGAAGGTATGGTGTGTTTATTAACATTCTATGTCATGTTTGTTTATTAGTTGTTTAAGTGTATGGGAAAGTGTTGTTGATGTAGTAATATGAAGGTATTGTATTGCAATAACTTTCTATAAGTCCCTCCTATTGTTTGTGTACTGTTTTACGCTTGTGTATCCATTGGTAGTTTCTTTCTACACCCGTATTAGTCAATCGCGGGTATCCACGTGTGCTAGATTAACTCACTAGTTTAAAACAATAACTAGAGTTATTATCAGAGCGTTTAAACAGATCATTCAACACATGATCAAAACAACAAAAGGAAACATGTAAGAAAATAACTTGTTATGTATAGTTTATAATACATTTTTACTTTTCAGTATATGGATGTAACAACTTATTATTTACTTAGAGAAAGTTATGCTACCAACTTTACTCACATAACAAAAGTAAACTACCATTATAACACTTACAAATAGTCAACCTATTAGAAATCTAAAAGTCAACCCATTTATTCAGCACATTCTTTCAGGAATGGACTTCTCTTGTGAATAGACAAGGGCGTAGGGCGTCTTTTATTCAACATGACATGAAAATAATTAGGTTTTAGTTTGTTATGTCTATCTTATCTAATAAACTAAGTTGTGCTCTGATTTAACTCTTTAACATATTCAATTGAACATGTTATGTGTAGATTGACATGTTTAAATAAATAGTTGGACCAGTTAATACGTTTAAAACTAGTATAAAAAAGTGGTAAGGTCAACCCACCAACTCGTTTAACCATTTTTTACACGTCGTCAACTTGTTTAACATATTTAAAACTAGATTATATCATGTCAACTAGTTTGACTTGTTTAGATAGACAGACAGTCTGCGGTGTGTCCATAATGAGGTTGTTGCCTTTGACATAAATATGGATCATATTCTGGTACATATACTCAACCCATCAACCCGACAAGATAGTTGCCCTGGTGTATATATAAGCCCAAAAATAGTTAAAGCCAAGATATATATATAAGCCCAAACAAATTCCAATTCAAGAAAATCACAACCATTCTTGATTCTATACTAGAGACTACTTTTTTACATATGAATAGCATTTGTAACTTTATGTTCTTACTTTCAGTTCATCAATTATAAACATCAAAAAATAAGTCAAACCATGAGCTACATTCATTCATCAACTATAAACATCACCACATATAAGTCAAACCATGAGCTCAAAAACAAAATAATTTCAGGTCATCTAGGGCCCGAAAGCTCCATGGCTTCTAATACAAGTGATGATTCTACAATATAATCTGCATACCTTTTAGGAAAACTTTCTACCGTACGAAATCTTGGTGTTTCAATGTTTTGAGAAGCTTCCCACCGCTCCACTAACCCTTCTCCTTCGAGCATTCTTAATACTTCTGACATTTTGGGTCGATTTAACGGGTTAAACTGGGTGCACAAAAGTGCAACTTGAACCATTTCTTCCAACTCGACCCTATCAAAATTGTTTTTTAATGATTTATCAACCATTAGATTTAGTTTCCCCTCTAGATGGAGCTTCTTTACCTGCAAAATGAACCACATTACCAAATCAGAGCTGGCAAATTCGACCCTTTGACTTAAAATAAGTTCCCATTGTGCTTTTTAATCCAAAAATCTCCTAATTTTCTTTATTTTAAAATTTGGATTGCTATTATAAAACAATGTAACTTTTATCATTTAATCAATACATTAATTATTTATAATAAACATTAAGACATTAAGAAGTTATGACAAACGGGCCAAACCTGACCCGACCAGTTTGAACACATATTAAAAAGTAGTTACTTTTGACCCATTACCCAACTCCTGTGATCTGCCCAGATTGTAAGTGATGTGCACCAAATTGTTAACAGTCAGATACACATTATTACATATGGTTCAACAATTTGGTTATAGAGTTTAATGAATAATCTCATACATAACATAGGATAGAGGCTAGATTGTTTAATCCATCTTACGTAACTATCATTTTACACGTGTGCAGTGTCTGTGTATGGAAACAAGTCAGTTTTGTACGAGTCTAAATTGGTTGGCTGGGTTGATCTGCGAAAGCTTTTTCTTTTTCTTTTTTTCCCTTTTTTTTTTGCTTGTTTAAAATAAATAATGCATATTTATGATTGCAAAAGATATATAAGAGGTTGTGTTCATTAAAAACATAAATTGGGAGTTTCTAAAAACATATTAAGAACTAACCATTTGACCCGCTTCCCTTTTAGCCTTTCTGAAAAGTATGTTACCCTTTATGTAATGTATTAAAGAAGGAAATCAAGAGAATACCCAATCGAGCATAACGCCTTTTTGGTTACCAGCAGTCTTTCCAAACTCTAACGCCTTTTGACCCGTAATTAGCTCCAAAAGCAAGATCCCAAACCCAAAAACATCAGTTTTTTCAGACGATTGGCCCGTTGACAAATACTCAGGTGCAATGTGGCCCACGGTCCCACGAACCGCAGTGGTCACATGAGAATCACGGTGGTCCAACAACTTAGCCAGCCCGAAATCACCAACAACCGCCTCAAAGTCTTCATCCAATAAAATATTGGCTGCTTTAACGTCACGATGAATTATTTTGGGTCACTCTGTTCATGTAAATATAGTAAGCCTCTTGCTGTACCTAAAGCTATGTTCTTCCTTCTAGACCAATCCAAAACTGGTTTGCCATGGATTTGATCTGGTAAACCCATAGTCAGATAAGAAAATTTAGTTCAGGAAAAATGATTTTAGAGATAAAATTGATAATAATAAGTTTAGTTGTTACAAATAAACTATAACTTTTGCAAAAGGAAAGTACCGCAAATTATGACCCTTTTATTAGCGGGTATTAATATATACGCATTTAATATATCTTTGTATATGTGGAAATATTAATATCCGTTAATACCTTTTACTTCTAAATGGGTTGAATCTGGGTAGGTCAAAAGGGTAAAATCAATAAAAGAGTAACTAAAGAGGAAACAGACCAAGTGGGTCAAATAGGTTGAAAGTCGCTTATGCGTAAGTGTATATTTAATTCACAAAACCTCCTAAATCATTTTTTTATATATAACTTTTGTATTCATATTTGAAACGTTAATTGCTTGTAAACAAACAAATTTGACAAATAGTGTTCCGGGTCAACCGAACCTGACACACTTTGACCCGTAAATAAATTAATTGTTTTGAACCGTACCTGTTTCACCTGTTACTCAACCCACCCGACCCACACTTTTTCACCTACAATTTGCCAGAACAGGCAACTTTGTACATATGTGTGATGTGTGAAGCGTAGAGGTCTATTTCACATTCAAGTTCCACCATTTGTCCAAAACAGCTCATTTTTTAAATCTTCTTCAAGAACTATGTTTAGTTGCAACCAAAGGCAGCTACAACTCAAAAGGTCAACCAGCTTTCTAAAGTTAAAATTTATTGTAACATATCTCACACAAACCTCTTAGTTTAGAAGCAACACTCCCATTTGGCATAAACGGGTAGACTAAAATCCGCTCGTTTTCAGTAGAACAAAATCCCCAAAGCCTTAAAAGATTTCGATGAACAGCCAAACTTATGGTTTCAACTTCTGTTTGAAACTGAATTTCACCGCCAAATTTATTGTCATCTTTTAATCTTTTAACCGCCACAATTGTGCCATCTGCCAATGACCCTTTGTAAACAATTCCAAATCCACCTTTACCTAATATATTCTTTACATTGAAATTATTGGTAGCAGCCCGGAGCTCCTTAAATGTAAATCTTCTCAAATGACCCAAGGAAACCTCGGGATCATATTGATCTGTTTATGTAAATAAAATTAATATCAAATAAAAATAATCAAAGAAGTCATAGAATTATTAGTCTTCTTATAGAACTATGAGTAATGCTGGTAGGATCATGTTTTTGATCAGATTTCCCTTTGATATTTTACTGCAGATGTAGCAAAATGGGAGTGATAAGCGGGTTGGGTAGCAGGTAACATATTGCTATGATTGAAACGGGTTAAATTGGTTGGACCAAATCAATTTTTGTTCTAAATTTTCAGAATCTATTTCTAAACAATCAGTTTGTCAAAAAATATGGATTCAAAAATTATATTAATTCCAACAATTTGTTTTTTAATACAATGATTTAGTAGGTTTTGTGCATTAAAATTTAAAATACACTTATGAACGGTTTTGATTCGTGTTATCTTTTAGCTAAATAGGAAATGGGTCAAAAGTTGCCCAGAGTGTACTTTTAATGCATAACCTCTTAAAATTATTTTATGCCAAATATTAGATTTTACTGATTTATTGTAATAGTATAATTTTTAACATTTTGTAATCACATGTAACACATAATTATTTGTAGAAATAGAATTTTAAAAAAAATGGACAAAAATGTTTGGGCCCGAAACTGTTACCCACCTGCCCATTTTGCTCCTATACTTTCAGGTTAATGATTTGAGTCAAGAAAACAAGTTTCAAGTGGAAGCTACTTAGGGGTTACTTGCATATGCTTGCAGTGCTTGATAAAACTGATTTGGATCTTAGTTTTGAGAATTTTATGGGGCCATGTAACTAGATTTGAAAAACCATGTGATAAATTGCTATAGGAGAACTGAATTTGGAGGATAATGTAAGATCACCTAACTAATTATTGTAAATAAGACATTAATGACTTACCATTTACATCAAAGAATATTTGTTGATTTTTACGATAGCGCCACCAAATGAGAAACACAACTAGGATTAGTAGTAGTAAAGCACCAAAGCTTGTGCCAAGGGCAATAGCTAGACGGCGACTTTTATCCCCAGATGAAGATTCACCTGCTAAATCAAACATTAATATATCATAAAACCATAGTTGTAAAAGAGGTGGCTATTACAGCCCATTTACATATAAATACAGGTTATTATTTATGTCTAATGTGACAAATGGATACAATCAAATAACTTAGAAAAGAGTAAACTGGTCAAGTGGGTTGAGGGTCGCCCCAAGTGCATTTTTAGTGCATACAACATCCCAAATTGGTTTAATAAAAAATTGTGATTGTCATAACATAGCTTTTGTGAGCACTTCTAACACAAACTGTTCATATTTTTTTGTAAAAAAGACCAACTGTACAGTATATGTCCTGAGTTTCAAACTGTCATATGTATCATATTTCATAACATCATATTTAACCTTTCAAAACACTAAAAGTATCAAATTTACATATTCCATAGTAAAGAAAATAAAATCAATTATAGCATTTCTTTCACTTTACTACCATGAATCATCAACACCTATAATCCTCTTTGGTTATTTAGTGAAAGCTATCGTAAGTAACCATTAAGGTTTATTTACCATGGAATAGATAAAATGATATTTTTACTATTCTGATAGGACAGATATTAAAGCTTAGACTTTCCGAAGGACGTATAAGAAAAGATTTACCGCCTTTGGAGTAGTTGGACATAGAATGGTGAGACTACCCATTTTGACACGTTACTCAACCCGACCATTTAATACATGTATGTAAATAAACATATGACACAAATTCTGAAAAAGGTGCATATGTCACTCGTACCATTTGGTGGGAAAGCCAGAGGCTCGGGATAAACAACCGAACAACCATTTCCGGAATTATTCTGACATAGTAAAGGGTTTCCTATAATTCTGATTGAATAAAAAAACTTAAGATTGAGGCATGATACAGAGATGATTAAAGAAAACTATGATTACAATAAAGGGTGAAAAGAAAACTCACTTGAATGTTCTTGCTGGTATTTTAGGCAACAGACCGCTAAGATTGTTATATGACAGATCTCTACATAAGAAAGTGATTCAATTTTAACTACAATAAGCATATAATAAAGATGAAATGAATATTTCTTGTGTCATTAGATGAGTAGTTGCTTTTCTATTCAAATTCATTGGTTTATCTTCTAATAAAACAAATATTATATGTTTTTAAAGGTAAGTTGGTATACACAAGTGTGAGGCCTCCAAGTGTAGATAATGACTCAGGAACTGGTCCAGTAAGGCTGTTGTTGTTTAGTCGCCTAGCTTGAGCAAAAATATGAATTGTGATTAGAATATTTGATAATAAATTCGCACTTACTAGCTAATAATGTCTACCCACATGTGTAGAAAATTATGAATGGGTTGATTTGGGTTGTTTTTCTCTCAAATGGTTTAGATGAAACAAATATAAATTCAGCTAAAAGTGGGGCCGGTCAAAACAGTTAAATATCAAGCAAAGTGTATC
The DNA here is from genome assembly GCA_025506505.1 of Flaveria sonorensis. Taxonomy (NCBI): domain Eukaryota; kingdom Viridiplantae; phylum Streptophyta; class Magnoliopsida; order Asterales; family Asteraceae; genus Flaveria; species Flaveria sonorensis. The sequence goes on from CM046434.1 coordinate 1,286,748, forward strand.
TTTAATGCGTAACGCCTCAAAAATCGTTATTATTCAAAGATTTATATAGTCATTAAATTATTGCTTAAGTAATTATAAATAACACTAACACTTAAAAATTATTAAGGGGAGGAAAAGTGTTGTGGGTAGATCCAAGTACAAAAATGACCCATTTTTAACTAAACCCTATTTGGCCTGCTTATCTTGCCACTCATACTGCATGCATGCTATACTGAAAGTGGAGTGGGTCAAACAGGGATGAACGTCATACAAGGTCTATTTTTAATACATGCATCTCTACAATCATTCTATTCAAAGATTTAGATAGTTATCATGATAACATTGCTTATGCAATCATTACTTAATGCATCAATATTCTAAAAATGGACAAAATAGTGTTTGCGGGTCAATAGAACCCGTTTTAAAGTGTACAACAAATAAACCATTATAACCAAACCCGATTTGGCCTGTTACCCGACCTGATCATTTTGCCACCTCCAGTGCATGCATTATGATCAATACATGAAGAAAAATACAAACTTACAATAGATTCAAGTTCTTGAGATCTCCTAAAGAACTAGGCAGCTCACCACTGAACTTATTCCGTGAAAGATCAAGTGTTTGAAGTTTCCGTAACTTCCCTATTGCACCCGTAATTGAACCAGAAATTTCATTATCCTGTAACATACTAAACAAACACAACAAAGGACCATTATTAGCATATAGGTATCACCATGGCCTTAGGGGAAAAATGGTCAGAAAGTTGAGTAACATATGGGAAAGTTGATTACAGTGATCGCAAGTTACTAAGATTTTCAATTGCAGACGATAAAGTGCCGGATAAGTTCTGACCAGGCATCCCTCTGATGATTGTAAAAATGAATCAAACTTAGTTAAAATTCATGTATGCAACACCTAAGGAATAGGGAGAATGCACGAAATATAAAAGAACTTCACACTTTATTACGAGTTTTGGCAACCAACTTCAAAATGGACACAAATAGAAACCACCTTACACCTTACATATTCTTACTGATTTTAGCAAACAAGTTACATTTTATTACCTGTTGTAGCAACAAATGACATGCTCAACTGGTGGTAGCAGGTCATTTCTTGTTAAATTTTCATAAATTATTCGTGTGACATCTTGCTTTTCATGTTAGCGTATAAGTATATGCCCCGTGGCGGCTGACGTGACAATTAATAATTATTTTTAAGGGTAAGTTTAAGCATTCATGTTTTCGAACTATATGCGTCAACTAGGTCGTGTCAGCAATTGGCAGGTAAGATCGGTTAAAATGAGGTTGGTTGCTAAACTCAGTAATAAATAGTAAGTTGGTTGTCATTTCACGCCTAATTTAAAGTAGGTTGCTAAAATCAAGAAAAACAGTAAAGTTTGTTTGTTTATATTTTGTGTCGTTTGCCCCCTAAAAAACTACCATATTTAAAAAAACAAATACTCACAGAGAAAAAACAGATCCATCAGAATTACAAGTGATCATCCTCCAACTACAAGGATCAACAGATGATAAATCCCAGCTGTCAAGAACATTATGTGGATCTTTAATATCCTGCTTTATAGCCATTAGAGCCACAACTGCATCATGAATACACTAAGGATCATGATTTTGTCAAACCATACAATTATAAACATTTTAGATGGATAATATTATTACATTTAAGGGGTATTTGGGATTGCAAATTTGAACAGGTAAGCATCTATTAGTGTTTGGATGAATAAAAATGATTGAAACAATCTCCTAATTCAGGTCCTTATGTTAAAATACCAGAACTCAGAAATTTGCCTGAATACTGAAATCCTTTGCCTAATATTGCACATGATTGAAAAAATGAACATTTTCAAGTTCATATGTGGGCAAAACTTTCTATTTATAGTTAATATAAGTGGAGCCCTTAAGACATAAACGTGTTTGATGATCATTTTGGTAGGTACAAGGTGTTCATCGAGTCGCTTTTCAGGTTACTCCGGTTGAAATCAAGACTTTTGAAAGTGAATTAGAATTAGAAAACCTGATTTGAAAATTTGAATTCAGGTGGATTGAAACAAACCAAACTATGAGAAAAAAATGTAAATTGGGAACTCGGTTCGGGTTGATTCAAGCAAAATTCTATATATTTGTATATGTATGGAAACTAAAACTATATAATTTGAATTTGGCTATTCGGGTCATTTACATTCGTGACTTGATTCCAGAACTGAAAACCCAATTCGAAGTTGGTTCTGTTCAAATCAATCAAACTCAATAAGCTGTTTCTAGCAAGCACTTATGCATTGTGGACTCAAAATCACAAGTTTACCTTAAAAATAAAACAAACTATCTTCAATAAACTGATTATCGTAAGTTATTTATAAGTTAAAACCACTCCTAAACACCCCCATTGGTACATACATAAAGAGTTGCTAGATCTAGCATAACCACTAAATTCTGAAAGAATCCTAAACTTCAATACAAGCTTTTGAATCAAACTCAGTTAACAGCAACAAACATCCATAAAAATGGCACACATTGAACTCACCTTCATAATTCACACCAGAAGGAGAAAGAGTTGCAGAACAAACATTCACCCATGTCAAAATCACCAACCCAAACACCCAAATCACATGTTCCCTCTTCTCCATGCTTAAAAAAACTTCAAACTTCAATCACAAACACAAATTCAACAAATTTGCTAAATCAATTTCGCTAATTTCGCCACCATAATAAACACCCACTTCTTGTCAACTTCAAATCGCAAAAGACCATAGATAGAATCATAATCTTGTGAACCAAAACTCCAGAATGCACACCACCTGTTCGACAAAATTCCCCAACTACAAAACAAATTATTTTCTTGAAATTATGAGATCTGACCCATGTGGGCAATCTTTAAGAACACAATTTGGTTGTGTGATCTTGTGTTTTCTTCAAATTTTGATTTTGGGTTCGTTATTTAGAATGGTAAAATGCTAAAATCAACATCTTTGAGTGTGCAGGTGAGAGGGTCTTTAATGGCGGATTGTAGGAAAGATACAAAAAGAATGATTATATTAATTAGGTGTTTTTTATGATTTGCGTTTGGTCACTTGACTGAAGGGTGATGGAGATAAAGAACAAAGAGAAAGTTAAAAAGTTGCAGGTTAAATGTCGAAGATCACGTGATTCGCTTATTGTAGTCTTTGTTGGCTTTCGGCATTTTTTACGATGTTTTTTTATCACACTTTTTATGTAGAAAATCACCTTTTTTTCTTATCCATATAACACTATTTCAATTTTTTTTTCACTTCATGCCTACACTGCTTGTAGATTTACAAACATAAACTTTCGGGATTTAAACATACAACTTTTGTGACGAGTATCTCATTTTATCGTCATTATGTTCTCTCGAGGACAAAAAAAAAATTAAGGACGACAATAAGCCAAAGTACTTGTAACTAAATTGTATTTGACATGTACTAGTTTGAAGTCTGTGTGATGTGATGAGAATACAACGCCTATTTTGTGATTTTAAGGATACACACAAAACGGTTAAATCAGTTTTGAGAAAAAATCACGGGTATCCAAAACACATTTAAAAATCTTTTATTTGTTTTTTTAAAAGGTTCTGTGTATACAAACAGTATGTTTTTATTCTTGAATTCTATGATATTTTTTTTTCAAATGCATATATATGTGAATTTGATTTAAATAATTTTCTATACTTAAAAAATGTTATTTATTACATATTTAATAAACTGAAATGTAAGTCTATATAAATATACTAGCTTTAGTAAATCCGTGTATTACACCGATTAAATAAATAAAATATTAAATAGAATAAAATTTTATTAATTATAAAATAATATATGATTTAAATTACGTATGAGTAACGTTTAGTTTCAAAACAAAACATGTTAAAAAATGTCATCTTTAAAATATTGTGTGTTCTAACAAAAGGTATGATAGTTTAGAAAAATTTCTTTTTATAAAAATTTGTTTCTCTACAAATAATCATTAAAAAATATCTATTTCTTAATTTTTTAAAAAATAATTTTTGATCAAAAAAAGAACTAAATAATATAATTAATAATTAATGAAGTTATTTAATATGAGAGATAAGCGAAAAATTTTTGTTAAAAATGAATGTGGTATTACAACGTGGCATTTCTAGTTATTTTTTATTAGAATAGTTAGATATATCGTAAAAGATAAAAAAACACTATGATTGCAAAATATAAAAATTAAAAAACACATCGTTGACATAATCATAAATATTTATAAGCGGTTGTTCACTTGCTTCCACCTTATATTCTAACAGATCTCACACAATGATTTCTTACCTCTTCCTTTCCATTGTCCTTCGTTTTATGCAATATTATATTGAATATTAAAATATATTTTTAGTTGAATACATGTAATGCGTATAAAAGTATTTACAAATGCTTTTCCATCCCATCACCGCATAATTATAACAAAACTATCATTCCTTAAAAATTCTATTCATTCTCTAAAAGCTTCACACTCAGCTTCTCTATATCTATCTTAATTTCAATAAAAAATAATACTTGGTTATTATTCTTTTTTATTACTATTTCTTCTTCCACTGATTAAAAGATATAAAATAATAGATATAAGATCTATCTTAATTTTAATAAAAAATAATACTTGATTATTATTATTTTTTATTACTATTTCTTCTTCCATTTGATTAAATGATATAAAATAATAGATATAACGATGGATAGTAATCCCTAAATATATAAGTTTTGTATTCAATCTACTTAAGTCAACCTAAATAAAATAACCATTAAATAGTAAACAAATCTCATATATGTATTCCATTTACCTCACTTAATTTTTTAAAAATAGCATTTCCAAAAGAAAATTCACAAGGTTAAATTGTATTTAAAACCTACCAGGTGGTATTAGCAAAAAAACATAAACCAGTTTAATAAACATAACATTCAAACTAATTATTTTTTTATGATTTTATTCATTTTAACTTATAAAGATAAACAAATTAAAATACTAAAAATAACTTAGTTAAAGATAATTAATTTCATTATTACCATTTAATATTCGGAAAGAATAAAATTCTAATAACGGAAAGGGTTATTTGGTGTGCTAAATTGCGCAGGTGGTGAAGTGAGAGAGACATAAGAGTATTGTCTTGTCTCTAGCATTCCCTAGGATAGGGGTTATATTCTGTTGTAGAGTAACGTGAACAACTTGTAACCACAGGATCATACCCTCAATAGTCTGTAACTCTATATTCCATTTTTATCCTAGAATAATAAACATGAATACGAACGATCCTTAGCTCAATTGGTTAAGACGAGATGCTCCTGACATGTAAATAAAGGGAGGATGTGGGTTCAAGTCTTACTCTGAGGGGGTTGGGAGTGCGATTCCGGCTGGAAAACGGATAGATAGGCCCGATTAAGATAACACATATCCTACGAAGCAGGGTCGTACGTTTGTCACTCAAAAAAATGAATAATAAACATGAATAGTTAGAGGTGACCCTTCCTAAATATGAACTCGAACATAAGATCATTCACAGCTCGTTCTTTAATTTATTTGAGTGTATTTTTTATATTATATAATATGGTTATAAGTGGTTGTGAGTGAAGGATATGAGAAATTACTGTTCACTCTGTACTTTTGAGAAACACTGTTCAAAACCCTATAATGTTTTTAATATATTTTAAATGGTTGTGAGTAGAGGATGGGGAAAAAATAACTATAAAAATATAAAAAGTATTATTTAATTAAAAATAAAAGAGAAAAATAGTAATTTTTATTGTAATTATATGGATAAGGATGGGAAATGGGTTGTGAATGCTCTAATACGAAGAAAAACAAGTTTTTGGTTGAACAACACAATCATTTTAAAAATAGATTTGACTCAAGTTGATCCATTTGAGAAACAAGTCAAGTTCAAGGTGCTTCGCTTAAAGCAGGTTGACCCGTTAACTCGTTTTATATGTTACAGATTTTTTAAATTTTACATTTATAAATTATTTTAGGTGTTTTTCTCAGTTTAAAAATTCAATTTACAACTTAATTTTTAAACTAAGTTTTAAAACAAAAAAAAAAGAATTTTACCACATAAACTTGAAAATTATAACACTGACGTCTTAAATTTTTTGACGTTGATAATAATATGGGTCGAGTTTGGGTTCAATATTCCAACCAACTAACCCCTCAACTGACACAGTTTACCCCCATTTACAATAAAAGGCCTCATTCGATGAAAAAGAATAAGGTTTATAAAATTAATAAGATACTACAACATATAAACTATTTGTTCGCAATTTATGAGGAAGCCATTAAAATAACTTTTATGTCCATTAAATAATCATAGCCTAATGGTGAAGGTGTATCTTTTTCATTCAAATGATGTTTGGGTTGAAGAAAATCTTATGTGGTGACTTCCAGAGAAAGTCGGTAACAAAAAAAATCAAATGAGCTTTTAACGGATAAAACAAATAATTTTGGTTAGTATGATAACCTATACTACCAACAAGACGGTGATACAATAGCCACTCATGTTTCGTTTAGGATGTAAGGAGAAAACTCAACAAATACTACTATTTATAAGGGTGTTTAAGACACTTTAGGTCCCGTTTGATTCGCGGAATGTTTTGCGAATGAATTGAAATTGAAATCTTGTTAAAATTAAATAAGATGTTTAATTGGTAAATTTAAAATGTAATTGAAATGTTAATTCTGAACATTTTATTAGATTGTTAAACATTCTATAGGGAAGTGAAAGAAATTGAATTCAAATTAATGTAAGAAAAATTTTCAATTCCAATTTCATTAGTTCACTAATCAAACAGGATTTTGAATGAAAAATTTTATAATTTCAATTTTAATTCCAGTAAAATATGTAAATCAAACGAGACCTTAGGCTAATCTACATTTGCGATGCAGGACAAACTTTACTAAGGACCAAGTCTTTGTATAAGTATAATTAAAAAAGTAATTAGCTTTATGATTTCATCCTTTTAAAACTCATTGATTTCTATATAATTTAAATTTGTTATGAGATTTCTATCGACGCTTGATAAATAAATTAATAACTTTTCTTAACTTAGAACCTATAACTAATTTATTTAAATCTTATATATAAATTCAAACGGCATGTTTATATGTCACTAATATTGTGGTTTTTAAATAAGCTTTTAAACAATTTAATAAGGCTTTTAAAACTACCCAATGCAAATATAATATTATAATATCATGGTTATAAATATATGACTGAAAAAGCAATTAAGCATTTAAAAATAAAAATTACGCAAACATTAAAATTATAATTATCAGCCTTTTGCCTTAATTTGCTAAACCTTGAAATGTAAACCCGAAAGGTATATTTGTCGCATCGGGAAACCGTATTATTCTCCAAGCGATTTTTAATCTATTTCTTTATTATTTGTTTGTCATTTTGTTTTTAGTGGGTCAAAAGTTTTAGTTGGGTTATATGTTTATTGGTTTTAGACAATAACGTAGAATATAAAAGTTACTAAAAAAATTTCAATACTTTTTTATAGCCCATGTTTGGGATTGTTTATTTTGGTTGAAAAGAACTTTCGGTAAAAATTACTTATTAATTTATAATTTTTCAAAAGTAATTTTAAAAAAATATTTGGATTAACTTATAATCTAAAAGGTTGTAAAATGATAAAAATGACATGCTTTAAAAATAATACAAGTTAATAGGAGGCAGTAGAAGGATATAATAGAAATTTAAACTAAAATAAGTTTTCAAAAGTTAATAAGCGAGTGCTTGGAAAACTTACATTTTAATCAACTTTTAACTTATTAACTTTTGAAAAATATACTGTAGGAACCTCTGAAGTGAAGAGGCTGATGCAACAAAACAACCAAGTCTTCCAACATACACTTCGGAACAAATGTGAACTAGCTTCGGAAGTTTTACACACTCAAGAAAAATGCTAAGTGTAAAATCTTCCGAAGCCAAAGTTCAGAAGAAACTGCTGCGGAAGCTTTACACTTAACTTGGAAAATATTCTAAGTGTAAAGTCTTCCGAAGCCAAAGACTCAACTCTTCCGAAAGTAAAAGATGAAGTCTTCCGAAGCTCTCAAGACAAAATCTTCCGAAGCTGTTTAAAGACAAGACTGATTTTCTTCTGAAGAGAGACAAAAGATACATTTTCCATCAACTTTATCATAAAGCAACATACTTTCCGCTGCATGCTCTGGTAGTTCACCTGCTATCACTAGTTGGTGAAACTTCCATACTTTATGATAAAGTAGATAAGGTCTTCGCCTGCAAGTTTCTGTTTTTGTTCGTTTTTGTTTTTTTGTAATAGGAAAGTCAGTGAGCTATGGCATGTCATAGTCACTAGTCAAAAGACAATCTGTCTTTTGACTTTAGGCTGATCTTGTTGTCTAGATTAGTCACTTCCAACTGTCTTTTTGCATATTGACGGTTGTAGGATGTAGTATAAGTAGTCTCCGGTTCTTGTATTAAAAAATATACTTGTACAACACTTGTAATAGAACTAGAGAAACAATATACAACTTTCTTGAAAATTTTATCTTGTGTTCTTGCTTTTGCTTTTACCTGTGTTTGTCTTGTATCTTCAGTAAAAGTTAACAGTTCCCTATTTGAATTGTTAAGTGATCTTAAGATCCTCCTAAATATGTTAACTAAGTGCAAGCTAAAGTACCCTTTAACGGTCCTGCATATACGTCGACTCATACAAAGCAAACGAAAAAGTCAAACCCAAAGCTTTATAACATCTCGGGCTCATCACTTTATCCCCAGTTAATAAGTATGTTTGGAAAACATAGAATAAAAAATTAATAAGTTGATTTTTAAAAGTCAATAAGTTGGTTTTAAATGATTAATAAGTTGATTTTAAAAAGTTACTAGGAGTTATTTTTGAAAAGTTACTTTTCAAAAGTAACTTTTGAAGAAAATAAGTAATCCCAAACTCCCCCTAATAATTATCCTCATACTTACTTTTCAAAACCTTATTTTTACCATATACGAAAAGTCGGTTTGAAAATTTCTTTTGAGATTCTCAAACATTTCTTTTACTTATTAACTTTTTAAAAGTTAATAAATCAAAATAATTGGAAAATAAGCAACCCAAACATGCACATAACTTATAAGGACAACTACTACAGAGAATTTGAAATTTTATAGATTGTTTATCCTGTTAGATTTTCTCATTAGGTGTATTGATGGTGATTACAAATAGATATGTGTTCATGTGATCTTTTTGTCATAAAAGTCAAGTTTCTAGTAGCGAAATAGACCCCAAACTCTAGTTGGCGGATTGTTTAAAGTAAATGATGGTCCCGCCAAGTTTATTTTGTTTGGACATGTAAATTTTTACATCCAACATAATGATGTTTTGAGTTTTAAAATAAAAAAACATATTTGAGTTTCTTCTTTGATAATATTAAACATGTTCAAACTGAACAGATAACTGACGAAAACCAGGTTATAAAATGACCTAATTGAGCTGGAAACTTTCTACTTCCGGTCCTAATTTGTTTATATGATTTTGATGGTAACATGATTAATGTTAGTTTATCACTGTTTATGTAAACAGGGTTTTATAAAAACGTTTGACATATGGAGACTTAAGGGCTTATAATTTTTACATGCCACACAAAGCCACTGATATAGACGGCCCGCCCCAGAATTTGCACGCAACATTCTTGTTTCTTGTGTGGGCGGTGGAAATGGATATTCAAATCGTTTGTAGTTTTATAACAAATCAATATATGCTCGTTTGTACGTATTTACGTCTTAGCTTGTTGCAAATATTTTGTTTATTTGTACTTTTGATTTGTAGTGAACCAAATTCTACAAAATTATGAAAAAACATAAAATCTAAAACACTTTTTGAGTAAGATTCACTATTAAGTAGAAATAGTGATTCTAATGCATGACGAATCATGTTTTTATTGTTAAAAGATCGGTTACACAACATAAAAGGCATAAACTTATAAAAGTAACAAAAGAAAGAACAATATAAGCATTATCAAATAAAAGGGTTAAATCATATACATCTTATATTTAATAAAAAACTATATTTATAACTAAAACTATTATTCAATTCATTTGACCGAGAGAAAGGTAAAGTGGTTCACCAATAATACGAAGCAAGTGAGCAACATCGCTTTCATGTCTCAACATCAAATACTTGATTTACATACTGTTTGAACAAAACAGTAAGAATCATAAAGTGAAAATTTTTACACCATTTGGTATTTATTTTTAATCTAAAGTGTATTACTTTGCTGGAGAGGTGGTTCTTAGACCACGGTCTCGGTTCTAACAAGTTTCCTCTATGTTGCAGATCCGTTCAAGAACGTGTAAGGGTTTAAATTCGGTTCAAAAGACTCCTATGTTCACTTGACGAACGATGTTTCAACAATATGAACCCACACGTCTTTGAAATAACCAACACACAAGCTTTTCTTTTTTAAGTGTATATGTATTATATGAATTTCTAAAAGAACAATATATGAAACAAAAACACACAAAACACAACAATTTTTCATTTAGAGGACAAATTCTATGAAATTGTAATTCTACTAAAACAACTTATTTCATTTTATAAAATTGTAAGCCTATATGCAATTTGGGCTTAGTAATTCAAAGCCGAAAGTAATAAGCCCGGTAATCATTTTACTAAAACAACTTATTTCATCACGGCGCTAGAACTTTTAATTTTAATTTTATCAAGAATATTAGTTTGATATAAAGAACCTCACACTACTTACTAAAAACCAATTTAGTATAACAGGAAAAACATAAATACCTTCTTTGTTCTAACACTAGAAATTTTTGTTTTGTTACAGAAAACATGATAAGCAACTTTCTAATTTCAAATCATTAACTAATCAACTTCTAATTGTTTTATATTCTCCGTAATTGCAATTGTTATCAGAAAAAGGAAATATATAACTTACCATACATTATATTAGACTGGTTTGGGTAATTGAGAATGTATTGGCTGATACCATACGCATCCAAAACCTACAATATTTTATAAATAATATAATCCACAATCCCACACATGAATACTCATTCATAATGTTTCAGGTTTTTCAACTGAAGCAGAAACCATCACCCGATTTGTGAAGAGTAGAAGTTCTTGATAAGAGGTAAGGGTGTTCATCGAATCGGATTTCGAATTATTCGGATTTGAAAATTTCATGACCCTATCCGAAATCCGATCTGATCCGAATAAAGATATCTCTATCTGATCCGAATTCAGTTTGGATCAGATTTAGATATATCCGAATAAACCAAATAATAAATTTTTCTATTTTTTTGTTTTTATTTTTTTCTTTGTTAATTTTTTATTCAAAATATTTTATAAGTTTAAAATCACAATAAAAGATATAAAACCAAAAAATACAAATTTGACTTGAACACAAATTTAAAACTAAAACATAATAGGTAATTATATAAAACCCATTCTAGTTTAAAACAACAAACGAATATTATATAATTGTTTAGGATTAGAAGACTAGAATGTGTCAAGATTTTTTAGTATCGAGTCGAAAACATAATAGGTATTTGAGTAATGGGTATTGAGCTAGAAAAATAGTTGAATTCTTATTCGGATTAATTGGATATCCGAATAATCCGAATAACCGGAACAAAAAAATTATGATATCCGAAATCTGAATAAGAAATTCGGATTCGGATGAGTTCCGATCCAAATAAGAATTCGGATCGGTTTATTTGGATTCGGATACGGATCGGATATTGGTTTTTCTGAACACCCCTGATAAGAGGGCTTCTAAAACCCTCCCCCCTCAAAAAAATAATAATACTATAAAAACTTAATTCACACATTTCAAATTTGTTCTTCAAGTATTTAAGATAAAACTTAAAAGCATCAAAAATCAAAAGATTGACTCAATGAACCATGAAGAAGTAAGCCCAGTTGTAGTTCACTTTGTTAGTAGTTACCGAAATGAAAGCCTTCAATAAAGCCCAATTATCAACGAAACCCTAGCAACTATAAATTATCTCAATCAAAACCCTAATTCCAATTCACCCCCAATCCGCAAAAATGCAGATCTTCGTGAAAACCCTAACGGGTAAAACAATCACATTGGAGGTCGAATCCTCCGACACCATCGACAACGTGAAATCGAAGATCCAAGACAAAGAAGGCATCCCACCGGACCAACAGCGGCTCATCTTCGCCGGAAAACAGCTCGAAGACGGCAGAACCCTAGCCGACTACAACATCCAGAAGGAGTCGACTCTCCACCTCGTGCTCCGCCTCCGCGGCGGCGCTAAAAAGCGGAAGAAGAAGACTTACACGAAGCCCAAGAAGATCAAGCACAAGCACAAGAAGGTGAAGCTGAGTGTGTTGCAGTTCTATAAGGTGGATGATTCGGGGAAGGTGCAGAGGTTGAGGAAAGAGTGCCCTAATGCGGAGTGTGGTGCCGGCACGTTTATGGCGAATCATTTCGATCGGCATTATTGTGGGAAATGTGGGCTTACGTATGTTTATCAGAAGGCGTGAGGTTAGTTTGATAAAGAATCGAACTTTCGCCTTTACATGTTATCGATTATCATTATGTGTTTCGTAGTTGTTTTCTGATATACTCTTGTTATGGAGATTGTTTTTGAATTGGAATTTCTCTTTGATTTGAGTAATATATCATGAGTTTTGTGATGATCTGTTATTGAGTTATCATCATATGTTAGAATTAAGAGCAATTCAGAAGGTTTGAGGTTAATTCGAGTAATAATCGAACTTATTTTTACATGTTATGGATTACTGTTCTCCATTCAGTAGCTGTTTTCTGATATACTCTTGTTATGGATATTGTTTTTGAATTGAAATTTCTCATCGATTTGATGCAGTAATACATCATGAGTTATGATTATTCTTGTTCTTGGATGTTTGATTTGTTAACGTTTTTCTGTCATTGAATTGTGATTTCTTATTAGAATTAAAGCAATTGGAGATTGCAATTCAGATGCAGCTTGTCAGTTAACATCATACATTATGAATCATGGGGATTGTGTTTTGTAATGATTCTCTGTTCATTGTTTTTCTCCAAATCTGTTTTTGAATGTGAGTGGTTTTGTATGTTTACACAAGTTTAAGTAACAAGTTAAAACATACATTTTATTACACAGGTGTAAACTATAGACATACAAGATTTCTACTTTGAACTCGTATTTTGTTTGAAAGTTTGTAGGAGCCCAGTAGGCAACTCTTGCGATTAAACACACTAGAAATCAAGTTAGAAGCGAGTAGACTGATTAAGTAATAGCCAATAGGCTTTATTTATGCTTTTGAGTAATCAATGATGTTTAAATCTTGAGCCTAAGTGAGTTTGTTTATTGGGTGACTTTCATTATTTTACGAACAATGATAGAGCTACTTTTAACTAAAATTTGGTTTAAAAGTGTGAGTCAAGTAATTAACTTAGTAACTTGTTAATGAGACAGGCAATCTAATTGAGTAATGCACTCGTTTAGACTTTTTAGTCTTATCAAGAATGTTTTGCTTTTAATCTGGAGCTTGAGTTTGTTTAAGCTCAAGTTTTAAATTGTTTATAATCTGAAAGATATGTGAACCATCTGTTGGACGATAAAGATTAAATCCCTTATAATTACGAGCTATGTATAAGGGATAAAGGCTAAAGATAATTATCTAATAGAGTTATTATTAGATAAGTATAATTTAGAGATAAATAGATTAGAATATAGTTGTTACTATGTTTATCTTTAGAATTTGAATTTGTAATTGTTGAGCCTATAAATACCTTGATCGACTATAGCAGATCTGATTATCAAATCGACTATAGCAGATCTGATTATCAAATCGACTATAGCAGATCTGATTATCGAATGAGAAGGTAAAAGTTATGTTTAATTGCATTTACATTACATCATCAACCAACTCCTATACCACAGTTATTCAGTTTAGCAAAATCAGAGTTACTACGTTTGTTTATTGTCATTCCCGCTATTACAACTTGACGAATTTTGATGACTTTTTCGCGTAAACTTTTCATCATAAGAAACACAAGTTAACTGCTTACAAAATCTGATATTTCATATATTTTTATTGTTTACATGTTATAATAACCCTAAAATATCTGACATAATCCTCAAGCAAGCAAATTAAATAAACAAAAATAAATACATTACAAACTTTTCGTACAAATAAGTAAAATTAAAACAGTCATATTGTTTCACGTTATTCTATAATCATTTTTATTAAGTGTTCTAATAATGTTTTAATTATTTATAACTACTAGCTTTAATAAGTTTGTATATTATACGAGTTAAATAAATAAAATATTAAATAAAATAAAATTTATTACTTATAAAATGATATTTTAAAAATAAGATATAATTGAAATTACATATAAGTAAGTACTATAAGTAATTAAATAATGATATCAATTTTTAAATTTTTTATTTGTGATTACAAAAAAAAAATATTAAACATTTTGTTTTAAAATAAACCGTTTTAAAAAAATCATTTTTAAAAATTTCTTATTATAACTTTTATTTTTAATTATTTTTTGTTTATAAAAAATTCTACTTTTTGAAAATACTATTTAATTATTTCGTATTTTAAACAAGTTTGATGTTTTGGAAAACCTTCTTATTTTATAGAAATTTCTTTTGAAAAAATATTAATAAAAAGATCTCCTTTTTAATTTATTAAAATTTATTTTTAACTTAAAAAGAAATTAAATAAAACTAATAGCATTTAATGTAATTAATTAATATGAGAGAAAAACAAAAAAAAACTTATTGAAAAAAAAATATGATGCTGTCAGATGTTAACATTAGTTTCTATTTTGTTATAATAAAAATATTACTTTTTATGAAAGAACAGAAAGCATAAAAATCATGATTGCTATTTATTATAGCTACAATAGTCCTCGGTTAAAATTTGGTAATTTTTTTATTAGTTTTGCTTTCTAATTAGGGTTAAATATAAAAATTACTAAATGCTAATCAAAACTTTTACATGTTTTATTTGAAATATTTATTTTATATCTTGGAACATTTACAAAAAATTATAACATGGAAACAAATATTAAAAGCCCAGTTTAGATGAATTTAATAAAACACATTTGTAGCGTTTGATACACAAAAATGAGGGACATAACGAAAATGAAAAATTACAAAGTTGATTCTGTTCCTTCAAATTCTTTTCACTCACACCTCATTATTTTTTTTCATTCAATTCCTTCCATCCTTAGGGGCTGTTTGTTTCAGCCTCTTAATGGTTCAGATGTTTAAAAGGTTTAACATTTAATGGTTTAGACTGTTTGTTTCGCGAGCAAATGTCTGAATGGTTCAGACATTTGTCTCTGAATGGTTAAACATTATACTAGTACTGAATGATTAAGAACTCTTATCTGAATTGGTCAGACATTTGCCTTTGAATAGTTAAACGATATACTAGCTCTTAATGGTTCAAACTTCTTAATGGTTCAACATTTAATGGTTCAGACTTTTTATTGGTTCAGCACCTAATCATTTAAAAATTGCCAAACAACCCCTTAGTCACCAACACCACCCGCCCACCTACCACAACAACCACCACTGACCACCAAGGTCGATTGTCACCGGCCACCACCATCACCGCCAACCACAGTCATCGACAACCACCACCAATTACGACCAGCTACCCCTAGCACCACAACCACAACCGTCACTACTCACTACCGCCCACCACCGGCCACTGCCACCCCCACCACCGCTGCCGCCCACCATCACGACCAACCACCGGCCACCACCCCAACGCCCGCCGCCAACCACCGCCATTGACAACCACCACTGGCTACCTTCGCCATTAGTCATCACTATCATAACTACTTTTGTATTCTATTTCTTCATATTTTTCTACCTAACAAACAATATAAAGTGATTTATTTTATTTCTACATGGTAACCAAATATGATAATGAAATGCAATAATTCATTTCATTCACTCATTCATTCATTCCATTCACTCATCCATTCCATTACATCATACCAGACCCTTTGCATTTCTTTTGGCGAGACCAAACTTTTTTCAATTGGTCACAATAGCATGTTTATTGTATATTCGGTTCCACGGTGTGGCTTTGTAGAACCCGTTAAAGAACGTCACAAAAGAACCGTTGAATGAGGAAGATCATAAGCTACTTTAAGTTTAATGTCAAGAACATAAAGAAGGAAAATTAAGGAATTGGGTTGGTCTGTTGATGTATCAAAAGAGCAAAATAACAGACCAACCACACGGTGTGGCTTTTTAGAACCCGTATATAATTTTTACTTGTTATAAAAATAGGACGTAACATGTGTTTAAAAGCACATCTTTTGTTGATTCAACCTGGCTAAGACCGTCTTGCATGGTAAGTCAATAACGCGTGTAACACATCGACTACCACAAATCGTACTATATTTTAATTTTAGTTGGTTTACCGAGACTTGGTTATTCGACGGGTTATCAAAAGAAATTGAAAAAACTTTTTTTTTCTAATTTAAAAGTTTTAACTAACTTGTCTAAAAGGTAAAATAAAATTTCACACGTGGATATCCAATCAATTTTTACGGTCAATACCAATTTGAAACCACTTCGGGATCGGGTCGGTTCCCAAACCGGTTCGGGTTAGAGTGCGCACAATTAAGTTCAAACCGATCCAAACTGAGGGTTTAGACACTGAACCAATTCGGTTTTATGTGAGACTGGGTCGAGTAAGGTTTTGAAACCGATGTTGGTTAACGACCCGGTTTTTCTGGCCATCTCTAGTTGCATGGGATGAAAGAACAAGTCTTGCAATCTGCTTTTGATCCTACCTTGAAGTGATTACATACTGAGGTTTTGCCCTCATGTAGTAACTTATTTTATGAACTTGTTTTCATCTAATCATCTGCATATTTCCATTTCAAGTTGGTTTCCCATGCTCTAGTGTTGGTGTCAGTGAAGGGTATGTTTTCTTTGTTTCAAGTGCTTGTATTGGAAGAAGTGGACAATTTTCAGGCAAATTCTGTTGCTTTTATCTCACTTGTTTTAGATTAAAAATTATCTTTTGCTAACTCAATCTTAGCAAATTGGATGGTGATGTGAGGAACAGTTTCTCGAGTCATAGTGATGAGCCTGTATCTGTGATTTGGAGACTGCAGCTCTACGATTAACATAGGTGGTAAATCTGTAGCCCTTGGTAACCGTTTCCAGATATGCGTTAATTTTGATACCGAAGTTACAATAATGTTACTTAAAGCCTTCAACCAATCATGAATATTATAACATTAGCAAAGCAAAAACTTGCTAAGATCTAAAGAAAAGCATGAATAAACAAACCAGCCTGATCTTTTTAAATCCTTCAGATTATATGAACCAAAACCTTTAAAATACCGACAAACTTCCAAGCAAACATTGTACCATAACATGTCCTATATATATCAAATCAAAAGCCTGTTTAACAAACAAAGTTTCATAACCGCTCGCACTGATGAGAACAGGAAAGAGGCCAGACCAAACGAAAAGCTAAACTCGCCTCGGGTTTTCCAACCTCTTACAAGTCGATCACCACCTCATGCCTGATAATAGGAAGAACACAATTATTCCAAATTTAAAGAAAAAAAGAAGTAACAAAACAGGGTTATGTAACAGCTCAACAAACAATATTTGATGGGTTCGAGTGAGGTTGACAAAAACGCTTTGGTTTTTAGATGATGTGTAAATTAATTGTCAAATTAAATTACAAGAGCAAATTACCATTTGCATCCCTGACGTTTGCTCATTTTAACCACTTGTATCTCTGCAGTTTCAAAATTACCAATGACCCCCTAATGTTTCATTTTTATATCCATTTGTATCCAAAACCCTAACACCGTTAGTTATTCCGTTAATTCTTTTATAAAAAGACTAAAATGCCCCTAAGAATTAAAAATAAAAATAAAAATAAAGAAATTGTGGGACCACCTACATCTTCTTCTTCTTTGACCACCATAAACACACCTACATCCACCACCACCCATCGACACCACCACCCAAACCTCCTTTTCTCTACATCCACCACCACCCATCGACACCACCACCCAAACCTCTTTCTTCTTCTTTTCTCTACATCCACCACCACCCATCGACACCACCACCCACCACCTATCGACGGCACCAGCCATCAACACCATGAACACCATAACCCACTCCACCATCGACTTGCACACATCACCACAACCCCACTCCACCACAGCCGCCCCTCACCACCACAACAGTCATCACCCACCATCAACCAGACCCACTATAAACCCTAATTACCACTGTTCTAAGCCCTCCTTCCTTCTTAGATCCGCAATTTCAAGTTCTCTACCGGTGATGGGGCTGTTGTGATGGTGATTGGTAGCTTTGGTGGTAGGGATGGGGCTATGGTAAGGGTGGTTATGGTGGTGGTGATGGGAACTGTTATGGAGGCGACGGGGTGGTTGTGGTGATAGGGGATGTTGTGGCGGAGACCGAGTGGTTGTGGTGGTGGTGATGATGGGGTTGTTGTGGTGACGACCGGGTGGTTGTTGTGAAAGGGGCTGCTGTGGCGGTCGAGTGGTTGTGGTGGTAGTGATTTGAAGAAGATGTTGATGGATGAGACCCACAAGGTTTTTTATGTTATTATTTAATTTTAAAGGTAGTTTAGTTTTTTCAATAATAATTTTAACAAAAACATTAACAATGTTAGTCACTTAGACTCAAATGGAGATAAAAATGAAACGACATAGACTCAAATGAAGATAACATGAAACGTTAGGGGTTAGATGGCAATTTTAAAACCGTAGGGATGGATGTGGTTAAAATGAACAAACGTCAGGGATGCAAATGGTAATTTACTCAAATTACAATGAATAAATGGTTGCAATCATAATCCAAGTTTATAAGATAAATCATTTATAAGGTGTTAGAATGACTTTCGACCCAATTTCTTAATAGGTAGGGGTGTTCATAAACTGTCAGCCAGTTAGACCGATGATTTGGAACTTGATATAGGCCGTTTAACCTTTTCATCTCTTTATATTTTCATTTTTAGAATACACATTAACAAACTTCATTTTCATTTTTATTAAACTAGCAAATTTGATCAATAAAAACAAAAAACTTGATTCTAATCACCAAATTGCTAAAACCAGCTGACCCACTTAAATTAGCCGGTTTAGTTTCTTGTTTTCTGAAAATATATTTGTAGTGGTTTGGCCCAAAATTTTTTGTCAAAGCCAGCCAGACCAGAGCAAGAACACTAAATAATGAAACACAGTAAGGAATTCCTATTATGAAACACTAAACTTGAATGATTTGATGGTTCTGTCAACAATCAATTATTTTATAAAATCCAGCATCTTTTTTGTTTTAAACAAGAGGTTTCAGAAGATGATGTAACTTGCCTTGTTAGCAATGTTGTTGGAGAGCCAGTCCAAACCCTCGTAAAGTCCTTCCCCAGAGGTGGCGCAAGTGCTCTGGATGTACCTGAAAGATGGGTTTTTTTCAACTTTCTGATATAAGACACAAAATAAAGTACTTAATTGTAATCAGCAACATTTTTCACACAGTACGTCAATTAAAATTTACTATAGAACGAGGACAGAACTACGATAGCTTCATATAACAAGCTTGAATATGTTCAAGAGCCTAAATAAGCTTATTATATATAGATATAATAAAAACTTTTAACATGATAAATACTATTTGGGCCAGGGGCCTTAGTGGATATTACTAAGTATGTATGTTTTTGTGTAATCTATCTTATTATTTTATTGTTATAAACATAGTTATGATAAAAATCGCTTATAATAAGTTTTATGTTATATATAGAATTATAATAATCTATGTACATTAAAAAGAATATGGAGTAAACGAGCCGAGCTCTAATATAAGAGTTCAAACTGAGCCAAGCTTGAGCTCTCTTAAATTTAGCGAGTCGAGATCAAGCTTAGGCAGATCGGCTTGTTAACACCCCTACTACGAAGGTTACAAAACAGTTGGTCAAAAACAAATACTTTTTGGTTTAGTTTTTATATTCCATAAATAATTGAGTGTCTATACAGACATTTTTTGTTCAATTATTATTTTTTTTTTAAATTGCAGGCAACTTTTGTAGTAAATATTTGAGCGAAAGTAGAATTTAGAAAACTATATATTAAAAATACACTGAGCTTGGACATTGTATGCATTTGGATACAAATTAGGCAATTGTTAACCAATTTACCAGTGGCGCTGTCGGAGAGAGTGAAGGCCAAGCTTATCAGTGATTTCAGCAGCATTCATAGCATTAGGCAGATCTTGTTTGTTAGCAAATACAAGAAGAACTGCATCCCTTAGCTCATCCTACAGTGGTCAGTGTACAGCAATATAGTTACAGAACTTGTCACAGGTGGCTATAATTAAATACAGAAAATCTCACATAGATGTCTGCTTTTTGAGTATATTTAAGGTTTAGGGTTCATTGTCGATGCCAGACAACTTTACCTCTATAGCAATAAAATAAGCAAACAAATTTCACGAATCCACTTAATATTCATCGATAAAATACTTGACATATATATCACATCAAATTTTTTTTTTTAAGTGAGCCATGCATTGTACTTAAGAAAATTAGATGCACAAAATTATGGTCACAAATGTCATGACTTAAGAGGCAAAAAGAAGTATATTAACATATGCCCAAAAAGGACGTATTTGTACTTCTTTTATAGAAAATCTCAATGATAGATTAACAATGCACCCACTGCCCTAAAAAAATGATGGCCACCTTTCTATTTTAGTTTCTCTTAAAACATCCAGTTACAAGATAATTTATCAAGTTCCCTAGTCTATCCTTAACTCACAAAACTGCATCAATTATACATTTCTAATGCGTGTGTACTTTAAAGGGAAAAAGTGGCATAGAGGTATTAAAATATTGCATTAACAATACATTCCTAAAACTATTTCTTTGTCTTGATACTAGAAAGCAAAGAAAATGCAATTTGTTGGACCAATCTTGACATTAAATAAAGTTTAGGGTCTATTTTGTAGTTTATTTTAAACTTATTATCTGGTTAAATAAAGGGATAAGTCCAGGTAGTTTAAAATTTTATCTCAAATGGATTTGAGATAAGTCTTGGTGATTTAAAGATTATCTCAAAAGGATATGAGATAAAGCCTAATTTGTAGGAGTTGATTAACTTGATGGACAAGGTTAGTTAGCTATAAATATAGGTAGGTTTTTCTTTGATGGATGTAAGTTTTTTCCTATCAATTAATTGGAGAAAGAGTTCCAAAACTATTGCTGTGTTTTTGTTCTGTTTTTCAAATCTGGTATCAATTATACTACAATTGGTATCAGAGCTGTGTTTAAAAGAGACTTGGGCAGTTGATTCGAAGGTCTGGATCAATCACCAGGTCTGGATCAATCACCAGATCTGAATACAGGGCATCAATACAAGAGGAGATCAAAGCTTAAAACGATGGGGGAAGTTGTGCAGCAAAATGTGAACCAGAATGAGAAGCTGAATCTTCAATTTCAGTGCCCGATTCTATCAGCAACCAATTACCAAATCCGGTCTCTTAAAATTAAAGCGATTTTCAAGGCTCAAGAAATATGGGAGGAGATCGAACCAGGATCCAATGTCGATTCAAAGAAGGACAACTCGGCAATCGCATACCTGTATCAAGCACTCCCTGAAGATCTGATTCTACAAATTGCAAGTTGTGACACTGCCAAAGCAATCTGGGATTCAATAAAAACTCGCCATCTTGGAGCTGAACGAGTCATGGAGGCCCTGTTGCAATCATTGAAGACCGAGTTCGATACAATCAAGATGAAGAAAAGCGAAACAGTGGCAAAGCTTTCTGGGATTGCCTCTAAATCAGCCACACTTGGATCGGTCATTGATGAATCAACTTTGGTCAGGAAATTACTAACAAGCATGCCTGAAAATTTCCTGAATATGGTGGCTACAATCGAACAGTTGGTGAACCTTAAAACTGTGAAGTTTCAGGAGGTTGTCGGGCGACTGAAGGCCTATGAAGAAAGGGCCTGTTTGAAGTCAAAAGGATCAAGCAACAATCAAAACCAATTGCTGCTTTCATATGAGGATTGGGAGGCAAAGAGGAGACTTGAAAAGGGCTATGGCCGAGGTCGAGGGGGCAACACTGAAACCCGAGGCCAGGGTCGTGGTCGTGGAAGATTTGGAGGCCGAGGGCGTGGAGTTGGCCGAGGTCAAGCTGCACAAAGTGGAACTCAAGGCTCATCAAACCAGAAGAAGGATCGCTCACAATTACAATGTTTCAGATGTGATGCTTTAGGGCACTTCTCTGCAGATTGCCCGACAAGGAAAAAGGAAGAAGTCAACCAACCACAGGCTAATGTTGACAAGCCTGCACTCTTAATGACAGTTGCCTTTCAAGATCAAAAGGAGCTGATCTATCTCACTGAGGAAAAGGTGTATCCAGCCAAATATGTGTCTAATCAAGATGAACAATTCGCGTGGTACTTAGATAACGGGGCATCTAATCACATGACGGGAAATAAAGGGTTGTTTTCCAAACTTGACACAAAGGTAGGAGGCAAGGTGAGATTTGGGGACGGATCATGTGTTGACATTGAAGGAAGAGGCTCAATTCTGCTGGAATGCAAGAATGGAGAACATCGTCTCTTGACGGATGTGTACTACATTCCATTCTTGAAAAGCAACATCATCAGTCTTGGGCAACTCACCGAAGGGGGGTGTGAGATCCTAATGAAACAAGAATTCTTATGGATGTATGAGCCCGATGGAAGTTTATTAATGAAGGCACAACGATCGCCAAATCGGTTGTACAAGATCACTTTAAAAATTGGCTCACCTGTTTGTCTGCACTCAAAAGTAGAAGATCAGGCATGGATATGGCACGCTCGTTTAGGTCATGTGAACTTCGACACCATTACACGAATTAGCACAAAAAGGATGGTTCTTGAGGTACCAGCAATAAACCATCCTACCCAAATGTGTGAGGCATGCCTAGCTGGTAAACATACACGACAAAGCTTTCCTGATCAAACTGTTTTCAGAGCATAAAAACCACTGGACCAGGTGTATACAGACCTGTGTGGCCCAATATCTCCACCTACACCAGCTGGAAACAGGTATATTTTACTTCTTGTTGATGACTACAGTAGGTTTATGTGGGTTTTCATGTTAAAAACGAAGGATGAAACCTTTGAACAATTCAAAAGGTTCAAAGCCTCTGCCCAAAATCAATATGGAGGAAAAATAAAGGTTCTCAGGACTGATCGGGGAGGAGAATTTACCTCCCGGGAATTTAATTTGTTTTGTGCGCAGGCAGGCATTACAAGACAGTTGACCGCACCCTACACCCCTCAACAAAATGGAATAGTTGAGAGGCGAAATCGTACGGTACTGAGCACAACAAGAAGCATCCTCAACGCGATGAGTATGCCACCAAACCTGTGGGCTGAAGCTGTCAGGCACTCAGTTTATGTGCTGAACAGGCTGCCCACGAAAAGCTTGACTGATCAGACCCCATATGAAGCTCTAAAAGGAAGAAAACCAAGGATGGATCATCTACGTGTATTCGGATGCGTTGGTTATGTGAGAGTGCCTTCAAACCAGCTAAAGAAAATAGACAATAGAAGCTTACCAATGGTACATCTAGGAATCGAAGCAGGTTCAAAGGCCTATCGAATGTATGATGTCAAAGAAGGAAGGATAGTCATCAGTCGAGATGTAAAATTTGATTAAAATAGAAAATGGGACTGGCAAGAGTACTCTGATAATTCTAGTGACAAAGATGCTGATTTTATGATCAAAATAAATCCACTCAGAACTGATCCAGAGGAATACAATAAAGAACCTGAGCCTGCTGATCCAAACAGCCCACAAGGCTTAGATCAAACAGGCCCATCGCAACAAGACCTTCCTCATATAGATCATGAAAACTCTTCAGCACAACCATCTGGTGATAAAAATTCACTACATTCTGTATCTAGCAGCCCAAAAACCACTTTTACAAATCGAGGACCTATGTTACCTCGGTTGCCTACGGATAAAGATGACCCAACAGACCCATCTTTGGCTGAAGAAGAAACCTTCGATGATACACCACCTCGAGGCTGGAAGAATTTAAATGAGGTATATGATCTACTTCTTACCGAAGGAGATCCAACAAAATTCAAAGAAGCCACAGGTCATAACGAATGGGAGCAAGCAATGGAAAGTGAAATTGCATCCATTGAGAAAAACAACACCTGGGAGTTAACGGATCTACCCCCAGGACATCAGCCAATTGGTTTAAAATGGCTATATAAAAGCAAAAGAGATGCTAATGGTGTGCTTACACGTTATAAAGCCCGGTTAGTTGCAAAATGTTACATCCAGCAACATGGAGTAGATTACGACGAGGTGTTTGCAACCGTAGCCAGAATTGAGACTGTTAGACTCATTCTGGCATTAGCAGCTCAAAGAGGGTGGCATGTACATCATCTAGATGTCAAAACAGCTTTTTTACATGGGGATCTCAAAGAGGTGGTATTTGTAACTCAGCCTGAAGGTTTTGTCAAGAAAGGGAAGGAACAAAAGGTGTATAAACTGAAAAAAGCTCTTTACGGATTGAAACAAGCTCCACGAGCTTGGAATACAAAGTTAGATGCGGTTTTAAAAGAGTTTGGGTTCAAACGATGCACGCTTGAACAAGCCGTGTATACAAGAAGAACTCACGGAGGATCTCTCTTAATGGGAATCTATGTGGATGACATGATAGTAACCGGAAACAGCCTTGAAAAAATTCTGCAATTTAAAAAACAGATGGAAGATAAGTTCGAGATGAGTGACTTGGGTCAACTTTCTTATTATCTTGGACTTGAGGTTATGCAAAGTAAGGATGGCATCAAGATCAAGCAGTCGGGATATGCTAAAAAGATCTTAAAGCAAGTTGGAATGTGGGAGTGCAATTTCACCAAATTCCCAATGGAACCAGGGCTGAAATTGAGAAAAGATGATGGCAGCAGAAGTGTGGATGCAACTGAGTACAGAAAAATAATTGGGTGTCTGCGGTACTTAACACATACGCGACCAGATCTTGCATACTCAGTTGGATATGTAAGCAGGTACATGCAAGAGCCTAAAACTACTCACTCACAAGCTGTAAAACAGATTCTGAGGTATGTGAAAGGGACAACAGATCTGGGAATTTACTATAGAAGGAATGGAAGTGATAAGCTGTTGGGATTTAGTGACAGCAGTCATTCTATTGATCTGGATGATGGAAAAGGAACTACGGGTCTAGTGTTCTACTTTGCTGATGGACCTATCACTTGGAGCTCTCAAAAACAGCCAACAGTGGCTTTATCCTCCTGTGAATCGGAGTTTATGGCTGCAACTTCAGCAGCCTGCCAAGCGATTTGGTTAAGGGGATTGTTAGCTGAAATTACGGGAAGGGAAAAGGATATGAGATAAAGCTTAATTTGTAGGAGTTGATTAACTTGATGGACAAGGTTAGTTAGCTATAAATATAGGTAGGTTTTTCTTTGATGGATGTAAGTTTTTTCCTATCAATTAATTGGAGAAGGAGTTCCAAAACTATTGCTGTGTTTTTGTTCTGTTTTTCAAATCTCGTATCAATTATACTACACAATTAACATGCAATTTACCTCGTTCAACATCCTGTGCAACTCATCTCTTGCCTCAACAACTCTATCCCTATCATTGCTATCAACCACAAAGATAAGACCTTGTGTGTTCTGAAAGTAGTGCCTCCATAGTGGACGGATCTGCGTATCAAATTCAGATATTGTTCAATTAAACAGTTAAACTACGCCTCATTTTAAAAGATCATAACGAGAGAATTTGCTAAATGCTAGAATATGAGGTCAAAAGAAATTACAATGTTCAATGCTGTTTCTAAAAAGCTCCATAATAAAGTTAAGTGGTCGATAGAAAGTTCCATTATTGTCAATGTTTAAATAAGAGAATATATTTGTTGTAACATAATCAAAAATTATTAAAAAGTAAAAGGAGTCTTAAATGCTTTATAAAAGGTAAACACTCCGTGTGTGTTTAGAAGATCAAAGTTCAAAAACATTTATACCTTGTCCTGACCCCCCACATCCCACACAGTGAAGCTAATGTTTTTGTACTCAACAGTCTCCACATTAAATCCTGCACAGGAAAGACCATAATTAATTCTTAAAAAACAGGTATTGGTATTTCATAGCTATCTGGTAAACTGGTATCATAAAAATGCTAATCATAAGACACTATCTGAATGTAAAATTTGGGTTTTTTGAATGACAAAACTACCCTTCCTCTCCAAACTAAGAAAAACAAAATAAAATATTTTCCATTCTCTTCGGTTCCTTTGTTTCCAACTCAAGAACGTGAAAACTCAAATGGAGTGATACATAGACCTATAGATATACCTAATGCCACTGGCATCCCTCCATAAGTTCTAAAAAAGAACACGCATTTACACACTGTCATGGATGAATGCCAGGTGACCTTAGGTAAATCTTGATGCATATGTTTCATTTCTCCTAATCAAATTCTCTCACTTTCTTTTCTGTTGTTTTCTTTCCTCTACAAAGTCAGAACACTGCGTAAAGAAACAAATATTACTAAAAAGAAATTGAACTTAAAAAAAGATGTACCAATGGTAGGGATGGTAGTCACAATCTCCCCGAGCTTGAGCTTGTACAAAATGGTTGTCTTACCAGCTGCATCAAGACCCACCATCAATATACGCATCTCTTTCTTGGCAAAAAGCCGGCTGAAGAGCTTGGTGAATGTGAGCCCCATCCTGTTTCTGATGATGATCCCTGCACAAATTCAACTTTTAGTCAACAGTAACTAAAAAAATTAATGAAGTCTGCAAAGTAAAATTATGATAAGTAACAGTTTCAAGGTGATTAAAACTACTGAATAATCATAATGACAGAAAAATGCAAGCAAGCAGAAACTAAAAACAAGTTTCGGTGCAAACACAAAATCAAACACTGATGTAACAAAATCCAATCTGTATACGTTGTTATCATGCTACATTATATAAAACTGTTTCAGCTCAGCCAATGCAGACACTACCCATTTGTGTATAACCTAGCTATCAATAGCAATTATATGAACTGATAAAAGAAACTACCACTTGTATAAAACCTAGATATCAAATATAAAATCTATATTTCTTTTCAATGAAGACAGCTCGAGTAGAGTGTTTGAATGTACAAATCATGCAAAACTACATAATTTGCCACACCACAATCAATCATTGTTAAAAATTGGAAAGAACCAAATTCAAAATAACAAAGAACCAACAAATGTTGATAGAGCTACCATTGTAGTTAACTAAAGAAATATGTTAAGATCCTCCTGATCAGAGATAGATCTTAAGTCATCATCATCATAAGCATGAAAAAACCCATAATTAAGACTTCAATGAAATGCTAGAGAAGAAATAAGTATAAAGTAATTGGGATCCATCCACAAAAGCTATAGTTCTCGGAATCTACTCAACCAAACTCACAATTGAACACACAAGTAGTCAAGAACATAACAAAACAAAACAAAGCAAAGCAAAACAGCATGTTATTCCATGGAAATATATCAATTGCATCACTGTGCATTGGATTGTGGACAGATGTTTTGGTTTGGTTCAAACTTCAAACCAATTAGAAAAAGAAAAGTAAAACCTCAATCAGCTCAAGTAAGAACTAAAAGGAACAATATATATTATAGAAAATGCAGTGGAATTGTAGTACTACACATCCATTTAACAGTGAAGCAAAGCTACAATCCAAACAAACAACAGATCAAATGCTAAAAACCTAAATACAAACGTAAGACTACCAAATCCTCCTAGATGCGATAGAACATAACAGATCAATGAATAGAAATCAACACTACTGCATAAAACCATAGAACTACCTAACACAAACAAAATCAAGAATCTAGTAGTCAATCTACAATTCTAGATTCACGCTTGAAAACACGTTTTAAGACGTAAACAAAGTATAATAAACACCGATTTCATTAATATCAACCTTTCCGACCTAAACTATTCAGATCTGATAACCAAATCCTCAATCCGCCGACAGGAATTAGAAATGCGTAAATAGAACCCTAACACGCCGATCGAAACCACAAATTCGATCAGAAACTGTTAGAAACCTTAGAATCAAACATAAATAACATAATTTCATCAAACAAAAACTCAATTGCGACAGATCAAGCAACAGAAACAGAATATTGAATCGATTAGCACATAAGATAATCACCTGCGATGAAACGGAGTTTGGATTCAACGTGTAAAGTATAAGATCTGAAGGTGAAATGAGAAATGAAGATTGAAATTGAGATTTGAAATTTGGGAGAAGAGATTTAACCTGAGAGAGAAGCTTTTTTGATGAGGGATCGATCGATCTGAAAATGTGGGTGGGAGAGGAGATATAGAGGTTCGTAAAATAAGGTAGCGTGAATCGTCAACGGATTCTCTTGTGAAATACCCAAACTACCCCTTGAATAGTTTTTTCTTGAACCCAAAATGTAGAACCCCGTTTCGGACATACTGTATCGTCATTTATCGGTTTTTTAGCCGGGATCACACTCTCAACTCTCAAGAAGAAATCCTTTATTGAGAATACCCTGACTCAATTTTAAACATTTTATTTAGAGTAAGACTTAAACTCATGATCTTTTTATATTTATATACCAGACTAAAGACCCGTGTAATACACATGTTCAATCATTAAAAATTTCTTTTGATTAAAAAGGATTATAAGTCATAATATTATTGTTAATACTTTGTATATCAATTTTTATGTTTAATTTTTTAAAGTCATCTATTTTAATTTTTTAAAGTCATCTATATCTAATGTTAATAACTTTTCTTTATCAATGCTTATAAGTCTAAATAATATATAATATGAAATGATATGAACTTATAAATAATAACTTTAGGTAATAAACAAATTATAATGAACATGAGAACATTTATAAACACCCAAAATCTTCTTTGTATACAGAATTAGTCAACTGACTCACATGAAATACGGGGTGAGTTGATGCTCTGTTAGTAATTTTAACATCATTGTTTAATATTAATAATTTTAATTCATGTTTACTTGTAACTCGAGATAATGCAACATAGAGCTTGAATCGGTGCCAGGGACCAAACATGCAATTATTACATAAAAAATTGGATTATCTTTGTGATTTTTAAAGTTTGGGGACCAAACATGTAATTTGATTAAACTATAGGGACCATTTATGTAATTTTCTCTTTTTGTTGACCAAAAACATAAATCAGTTTCATGCTTACATCAATTAAAATTAAATCAAAGTTTCATGTTTTCATAAACAAAAACATAAAGTAGTCAAATTCATGTTAAAAAACCAAAATGCTAAAATTTATCTTGAAATCAAAATCAAAATCTTTGAATCGTATGGACCACTGCTACTGTTGCAATCAAGATTTGTATATATGAGCATTGAATTGAGACTTTACAGAAGAGCTGTTGTGATTTAAAACTTGAGGTGTGAATGATATTAAATATACCAATGAGGTCGTAAAAGAAACGGTGACTTGAACTTGAAACATAACGTGATTTGGGGTAAATCGGAACCATTATATGCTTGTAAATTGAAAAGGGCATGAAATGGTTTATCTTTCCAGTTGAAAATCGATATCATGATTTGGGGAAATCGAAACTTTGAATTGATTATTTGAGACCCTTGATTTGATGAAATATATAAAATCATTTCGGAATAGAAGGCGCGTATGGGGTTTCTTCTCATTTGCATAAGAGGAGTGAATTAGGAAACCTTTAATTACTTGTTTGAATAAGCAAGAATCCAACACGTTTCAATTCACAATTTTAGTGTAGTACAACCTGTAAAAACTCATTACATTATCTGTTTGTTAGGGATAAAGTCAACTTGTTCTTGGGTAGGAAAAACAATCAGATATAACTTGCAATCTATTTCAGAATTTTATTTTGAAACCATCACAATACCCTTTGTAATAAGTTTTTTTTCAAAGTATGATTGCTATAAAAATAATTTAACAAAATGAGTGTTTTCAAAAATATATATCAAAATGGTTTTTTTACTAAAAAGTTAATTTTTCTTATTTATAATATGATTGGATAAAAGTATTTCTGTTTTTAATAATATTATTTAAGTAAAATTAAAAGGATAAAGTTTTAATAAAATAAAAAATAAATTTAGCATCTCTCATGATTTTAAAAAATGTTTTATAGTTCTTTTTATGAAAGTTTTCTTAAAACATTTTCCATAACATTTTCTCATACAAAAATATTAATATTCTTTCATCATTATTTTTTTAATCTCTTTATAGAATACGTGTTCTTGTATAGAAAAATCTTTTTATAAAATTAAATGGTTTATGTAATTTTTTTAAAAAAAGACATATATTATATAACTGTTTTAAACATAAATTTATATATAGTTATAATCATTTATATAAGTATATACATAAAAGATAAAATAAACATCATTACATACAACGCTACTTTTATCTTGCGAGCTGGCTTGATCTCGACATATGAAACTTGGGCTCAAAACTGTTTACTAAATGAGTCGTAAAATGAGTTCGAGCTTATTTAAGATAAGTTTAGCTATAGTTTTTAGCGAGTCGGTCCCGAGTGGCTCATGAGACGACGTGACTCGTTTTTCCCCTAATTGTTGTTAGAAGTCTATTACAACAAACATGTCATCGGTAATTGAATATTACATTTATAGTTCGTAAAATAAAATATAAATAAACCATTAATTTTTTTTGTTTCGTCATGATATTTATATAAAACATTTTCAAAGAATGTGCATTTTTTGTTAATTATTTTTTCTTTACATCTTTTAAGCTACTTAAAAACATTTTCAAAAAAAGTACATATTTAAAAAAAAAATAAAAAAATAAATTTCCTACTTTTTTTGTGAAATTGAAACAAAATTATAGTGAAAAAAATTCAACTGCTCTATATGAAAAAACAATTTAAAACTAAAATGAGTGAATTAGAAAAAATCAAAATAAGTTTTAGAAAAACTTTCTGTTCTTAATTAAGACATATGAACTAAATAGTTTTATAATTTTATTAACCTTTGTACTTAATTATTTTTAAATAATATTATTTTAAAGTGAAATAAATTTAAACAATAGCATTATAGTGAGAAAAAAAAACACTTCCTTAAACACCTATTATGGTAAATAAATATTCTATATACACTATTTAAGGAAAAAAAACTCATTTTGTAATTATAGCAATATTTGATTTTATTCAAATGAATTATGACTAAAAATAAGGATAGATACATTTTTAGACGGAAAATTAAAGGAATGTAGGCCTAAAAAAATAACACGTGGCACTAAAGATATTGTTTTATTAATAAGTATAGATTAGACATTCTCACTTACTCATCTTAACCAGTTTGACTAATGGTTATTAGTATTTGAATGCTAAAGTTACCTTTTGTGATTTGTGAAAGAATCATTAAAATTAAAATAGTATTGTTGTTAAAAAAATAAAAAGTTAGAAATTGAGAATTTTTTTCTTTAAATATTTTTAATCAAAGTGTAATGGATGGGTAGGAATCTTAGGATTAAATAACGTGATGCTTTTTTCTCCATCGCTTATGTAATTTTAGGTTTAATATTTTTATAGATTGCATACATTGTTTTAGGTTTATAGAAAGTAAGCATATGATATAGAGCGTAAATTTAAAGGCAAATCCCGCTACACCGGTAACAATGCACTTCTGCATCTAGACGATTCGTAAACTGACGACTAAAAACAATTTGACACAAATACGCAACTCAAATTGGTATCTAATGCATGGACGAAACTAGAATGGTTCGCCAACCCTCTGACCATCTAAAATTTCTATTAATAACGGTATCTGACGATCATTGTTTTGTACACTTCACAGACCAGTAGGCACAAGCCGTCTTCATACTGAGCTTGAACCATGTCTCCAAGACATCTCAGTAGACACAGACAAAACGAGTTCACATATCAAGGTTAGAATGTGATCTTGGATTCAATAAGACTACAAGTCTACGGGTATCTTGTTAGGTCCTCACGAATTCTTTTTATGACTTCATTCCACCCAAAAGAGCCACAGTGGCAAGCCCCAATACCACCACTAAAACCATTTGTGGACACTATCCTGCCAAAATCCCTAATCGACTCGAACCATCTCGAGAAAAAAAAACGTTTTGCTTGTCACTGGTAAAGAACAAAAAGAGACAACTACTGGAAAAAGAAAGAAAAAAAACAAAAAAACCCAAAAAACTGGGTAAAAAGGCCCAAAAGCATGCACAACCACAATCTCTACTGGATCCAAAATATCTCAGAAGAAAAAAAACATAAAGATTTACAGGAGAAACAGTCCAAAAGCATACAAACCATAAGAAAGAGTCGCAATAAACATGAAAAGATGAAAGATATCAACAACTAATAGCAATTGCCTCCAAAAGGGCTGCCATAAACTGCATCTGTGTTTCTTCATTGATTCTCGAGAAAGGAGGGACATGAACGAAAAGCGACTTATGACCGTTGTGTTCGGCAAACCGGAGAGAATGATAGTAGACATAGTTGCAAACAAAACGCCCTGCGTCATCAGAGATCGTTGCATCATAGCCCTTGATTTTGTTTAAGAACTCCAGGATGGCATCAACGAAGCAAGCAGTCTTTAACAAGAACAAATCAAGAGAGACAGGAGTTAGCATACGGAAAGAATAATAATTTGATGAGAATTTGAGGCCTATCTACCATGCTCTGAAACAGAATGGGCGCGTTGTAACGGGTCAAAATGGGTACTTGTTAAGATAGGTAATTGCTTGGCGTCAACCGAAGTGTGCTACCCAGGTTGGGTTGACCCGCAAACCACTTTTTGTCCATATTTTAAAAGATTTAAATGATTAATGCATTTATTATAATTACAGAAACCATGTTGTTACTATAATCAACTAAATTTTTGAAAAAAGTGATTTAGGAGGATGGGCGCATTAAAAATAAGAGTAACCATCTCATGTTTAAATTTGGATTTCCAAACCCAAAAGTAGACTGTTCTAGGGACGAAGGGGGTAATATACAAACTAGAAAATTTCACCATTGCTTGCATACATTATTTACATGGGGCAATCTCAAATGTATCCTTTCAGAAATTAAAAATTTCATGATATCATATTTACCATTTCAAACACTAAAAATTTTTTAACGAAATTTTTTTAACTGAATAACTTATAACACACCGAGAACATCATGCACTGAGATTATTCACAGTAAAAACCTTGTTTTTCTATTCATCTATTCAGTGAGACAAACTGCTATAACTGATTTTATTATACTTCCTATGGAATACGTAAATATGGTATTTACAGTTTTAAAAGGGTAAATATGATATGATGAACTTTAAAAGAACATATATGGAATTTTGAACTTTCAGGAGTATATATTTAAAATTAATACTATTTCTTCACAAAGCAACTATGTACGCTGCGTGTATGATATATGGTAAACTTGTGGGATTAAGGTAAGCTATATGGCAGAAACAGAACAATAGTTACCTCTCTTATTCGAGTTATTTCTCCATCCTGTGGGACAATTGGCAGGCGCTGGCAAAAGAAAGGTTTTAGCATAAAACAATCAATTTTTAATATTAAGTTAAATTTAATGATATAAAGGGAAAAACCTTTGGTTGCCAACCAAGCTCATCAGGACAAGAGAAGGTGGCTTCATTTACTGCCTGTTTCTCAATGGCAAATTTTGACGCCCCGCCATTTAACCCCATATGAAGCTGGAAAATAAAGATACGTAAATCAACCAAAAGCGAAAAAGATATAACAAATCAAAACAGAAAAATTCCACATTAAAAATGATCCGAAGTCCAAAACTCTATTGCACATATTATATCGAAAATATTCATAGAACAATTACTTTGTTCTTGAAACTGCATGTAAATTAAATTACACCACAATGTAACTTTCTCCTTTTGGCATTGCATGTACGAGTGGATTTTTTTTTCCTGTTGTGTATAAATTGCTTCCAATTTTATACCCTCGTAAGTAACCTTTTATAGCAGGTAAAATGATGATGTGGCGCTGTCGCCATTTTACCTATTGTATAAGATTACTCACAACACTGGATATATGTTATATGTAAAGAATTTTTTTACATACAATGAGAAAAAAGTACAAGTAAAATTTGTTTTGGTGTAATAAACCCTATAAAGATCAAAAGGATCTCAATTCGAATGTAACAAATAAATTTGACCTTGCAAGTCAAATTGGTGTCTTTTGGGGGGCATATAAGTAGAGTGACATATAACAATGAGTTTCTTTCACACATTCTGTAGCAGGGCATGTTCATTGAGAACCAAATAAAACTTGAGAACAAAAAGACACATCTAGGCCCTTGGATCAAAAAAGTAAAGGGCCAAAAGTGAGCATGTTCAAATGTGAAATTGTGAATAAATGCTTTAGTTCACATGCGGAGAAATATATGTGGCGTGTGTGTTATTATACGCACGTGAAGAAAAATTCACACGTGAGTAGATTCAATCTTGGCCCTTCATTTGTTAAACCTACCGGGCCGATGTGTTGTTTTGACGTCAAGTTTTTTGTCATTCTCAAACGAACTTTCTACTTTTGTAGCATGCTAAACAACAATCCGACCAATGAAAGTTGATCATAGAGAAACGTCATAAATATCAAACTCAATAAAGATTTAATTTTCCACAACAGTATTGAAATGAATATTAATCTCACCCACACAACTTCTTTGGAGCTGGACTTATTCTCACTTGAAACACTCGATTCTAGAAGCTTCTGAAGCGCAGGCAAGGCACCATCTCCTGCAGTCTCAAGAACTGTGCAGCTGCCTAAAGAGACACCAGGGGGCAAACCTGTCTTTTTAACATAACTTCTTAAATTAGAAACTAACGTCTCAGTTGGGTTGGTGGCAAACACGTTGAACTTCTTGAAGCCAGTGACGTGAATGACGACACTCTTTGGCCCTTCTGACCCCATTTCTTCTTCGGTATTACAGCTTCAATTAAATCCTGACCAATTAGCGCGCACATACATATTTAGTCACAAGCCCTTTGCATACGGGAGGCATTAATATTCCATCAAACATGATTAAAAACAGGGTTAATACAGTATAAAAACCAACATTACACATACTTTCTCCTTTTGCAAAAAAGTCAACCAAATGGATTTTGACATAATCTAATCCCTGAACTTGTTAAATTTATACAATCACCACACGTTGACGCACAATCACCAAACACGTGGGCACATACGCGTATTTTGCTAACTTTGACGCCACAAAGACTCTTTTCTCAACCCTAACAAACCAACATTTCTTAAAATACAGTCATCCAATAAATTTTCCGCGACAAACCAACAAAACGGCTCTGTGTCCTCAATAATACGCCAACTAGATATGAATAAATATACCAAGTTCCAGATCCTCCACAAAATGTCAAAATTAGGTTGAAATAAATTTTCATAATGTGAGAAAGTATCTTGATTTTTCATGTATTCACCCTATAAACGCTAGCCCTAAAAAGAAACAAAACGGGAAGTTCACAAAGGCTTGTCCAACTCATTGAATTATATAATAAAAAAGCAATCAAAAAGGTAGCTTCATGATAAAAGCAACACGATCATCAACCACATGATAAGTTAATCACTCAATCCATAGATGATCACCGATCCGATTGACGTCCCCAAAACGTAAAACCTAAACCGCTAAACAGAACTGTTTAATTGCAAAACCTCAATGAAATTCCAAAATTTCACAACCAAATTCGCACAAACACAGTTTCAATCCATAAACATGAATTCATACGCTACAAAACTTTGAAATTCAACGAAAACACTCAAATTTACAGTCGATAATCACGTCAAATCACTCACAGACTCACTCCAGTACCGATCGCATCAAAACGAAAAATGATCGCATGAACAGAAATTATTCATCAATAACATGAAATTAAGATCGAATTACCTTGATTATTGACAATTGACAATTGACAAAACCTCTTTGCCGTCGGCACCGAGGCTCCGATAATCCTATTTGTAGAGAGAGAGCGATTTGGTGGACTTTGGAGTCTTTTTATAGCTAAATGTTAAAAGAGCTGCTTCAATAAGTAGTGATCCATTATTATTGTTTATTATTTAGGCCCTCAATTGTTTGCAACAAACATGTTACCCCCTTTGTTGTTTTTGTTTTGGTATTTGATACATTTTAACGGTTTATCTTGTAGTTTTAGATTTAATGAAGTAGCCTCGAGTACGATCCAAACATTACTAAGATGTGTTAGGGTCGAGGATGATGGATCCATGAGGGTGTTTAGAGGGACATCTTAGGCGAATCTCACGTCTTTGATTATGATGATTTGACAAACCTCTATGATGATAATGAGTCTAGGAGGCGTATTGTAACATTTTAGGAAAATCTTAATATCGGTTGTGGAGAAGAGAGTTGTTGGGTTTATAATGAATGATACGTCTCAAATATCATCAACGTATTTTGAGTGTATTGGCTATGGATAAGAGGAGAACTCACAGTCAAACGTGCTCTGGTGGAATCAATTTAGGGATGGCGTGACCTCTTGGGAAATTTTTCACTAGAGCAAACGTGAGCAAAACGAACGTTATTGGTGGCATGAGGCGCCAACTATAGATTGTATCAATGTCAGGAGCCAAATTGGTGTGCCAACGATGACGTTAACTCTCTAGTGGTGGTAGAGATATAAGTTTTATATCCGTTGAGGGGGATAATGAATCCTTACTTATAAGGGATTGAAAACCATCTTTATGATGACGTGGTTTGTCTGGGCGTACAGTTTGTCAGGTGCAAAGAAAAATGTGGGTTCATGGATGGACAACCGAACGTACAAGATCCTAGCACGTTTACTTGAACTAGTACACTCAATCTTACTTGATTGTAAAATGACAACTCAATACCCATCAAGTAATCACCCATCGACTACGAACATACCAATTAGGATATTGACTGTATTTCTTTTATTAAGATTTTAATTTTTATATAACTTTATGGTGTTAACATCTATAGCAAATTACATAAATCTCATGATGTTCAAATATCCAAAACATGTAAATTATGATTATAAAATACCAAAATTAAGTTTATCCAATATAAATCATACAAAATATAAATAATATCATTAAATACATATTTAAAAAGATCCACATAATTAACCTACTAGAATAGGCCATTACTGCACATGTCAAAGAAACCTGTTAAGGAAACATAAAAATAGATTTATATTTTTATGGTATGTGGCTCGTGTAAACCAATATATGTTGCCGGGTCATCGAACTAGGCATCACATAACGTCATGTCCGTCTCATACCCGTGAAAACTTTTATAACTAATCACATAGATATACCATATTTGTATACCCATTCCACTTATTTTAAATTTTTGGTTTACACATCGCGTACGAGTGATATCCAATCCAAAATAAAGTGTAGGTCGGACCACATTTGATAATGAATAGAGTATTTGTGTCGTTTACAATATAACATTCTTAACATGTGTTAAAAGTGAGAAGTATGAAAGCTTTGGTACCCCTGATCCACACAATATAGATAACATTTTCACATAAGCTTAAATGTGGAATGATAGTTGAAATCTAAAAACCATATATAAATATTAAGAGTTATCATATGCAAAATCATTAAGACTGTACTTTTATAAACATTAAAAATGCATGAATACTTAAAATTTGTGTATTTTGTATTTTAGAATATTAACCTTTAAATTTAAATGCAAACTAAATTTGATTAAAATATTTAAATGGTTATGTTTGAAAAATGGATATGATATTAAACATAGAAATGTTTGGATTCAATAATTGTTTATGTTTAAACCATGACATCACATTTTTGTAACTAAGTTTGGAATTTAGATTTAATGTAACAATAATTTTCAAAAATGCAAATAAAACATACAATCAAGATATTAAACTTTTACAACAAAATAATATTTCTCTAATTTTCAAACAAAAACCATTTAAAATAAAAAGCGACACCAAATAAGGCAACTCCTAACTCAGCTTCACAGTCACAAGATTCTGTATTTTTAACGAGTCAAATGTTGACTATCCCACTTGTATGTTGTATTTTTTATACTTGATTAATATTCGTGTATTACACGAGTTGAATAAATAAAATATTAAATAATTATTAACAAAAATTAATGTATTATAAAACGATTTTTTGATATAATATATGATTGACATTAGATATCATTTTTTAAACTTTTATTTATTTTGTTTTTGTTTTTTTCAAAAAATAAATGGTTTTTAAACAAATTGTTTCAAAACAAACCGTTTTTAAAAAGCGCCATTTTAATAATTTTTTATTATAAGTTTGAAATTTAATTATTTTGGTTTCATATGAATTTTATTTTTAAAAGCCACAAGTTTTAAAAAATATTGTGTTTTTTAAAAGTTTAATTTATTTTTTTGAAAAATTTTCTTTATTTTATAAAAAATTATTTCATTACAAATTGCATTTGTAGAAATATCTTTTTTTTAATTTAATAAAAAAATATTTTTTAATATAAAAAGAATTAATTAATATCATTTGTAGTTTATGTGATATTTATCTGAAGAGATAAACATAAAAATAAAATTTAGGAGCCCTAAAATTGTGCTATGTATCCTCCAAAAACTTTGTTTTATTAGTATATTTAGATATAGATGTAGATATAGATTTCATATGTTGTCGTTGTTAAAATTTATAAAACTATACCTGTAAAAGCGTCCACATCAAGTTTCTCATTATCATTTTTATAATTACACTAAAATTCATTACTTTTTCTTTTTTCTTAATTATATATTTTTTATGTCTTTCTAATTACTTTTTATCTCTTTTTTACACACAATCACTTTTAAAAAATATTAATAAATTATAAGAGGTGAACAATGTTTCCCTAAATATACAGATGAATAGTAATATTTACTTTTTATTTCATTTAAAACCACTTACAATTGTTTTTTATAATATAAGAAACATGCACATAACAATATAAGAAACCTAAAGTAAATGCTCTAACAGAATATAAAATACTAGTGTAGGATTATAGTAGAAGTGATATTTAATCCTAAAAACCTAGAATTATTGTGGGCTTGGCACGTATCATTCAATTGTTTTAAAGAGAATGACATTTTGATCATTGTGTTAAATAAATTAGCTCATTGTGTCATATAGGTTCATTGTGTCAAATATCAGTTCAACGTATCATATATTTTACATCATTTGTTATATGTATTTATAATTATGTTTTACGTTTTAGATTATTTTGTGTTATTTTATATAAATTTGTTATCTATCATTGTGTTTTATAATTATAAGCGCACGATGATATAACTTCACAAATGTATTTATCAAAACCCATAGTGTTGAAAATTACATAATGTGTTATTTTTGTTATTGTTTTTTTTACATTATATAAACTTGTTATTATCTACCATTGTGTTTTATAACTAGAAGTACATAATAATGTTATTTCACCAATGTATTTTTCAAACTTATAGTGTTTAAAATAACACAATGACGATAAAATATTGTGTTATTTTGTCATTATTTTTAATATATTAGATTAATTAGTTATTAATTTATTATTTTATTTTACATATTAGAAATACACAACAATGTTATTCTATCATTATATTTTTTTAAAATTTATCATTAAAAAACATAATAATATTTTGAAAAACAGAATAACTAACAAAAAGACACAATGACGTGATGTGAGTTTATAAACGTAAGAAAATTTATTATCTTTTTATATAACAATATTATACTCGTTTTAGAGATATCAAACGCTCGTTTTCATTGTATAATTTTTATAAAAAATGTCAGACATAAAAGTTATGAATGTATAAAAAACAGGGATATTTGCAAAAAATCAATAAAAATGATTAATCTTAAATTTTACCCTTTAACAAACTATTTCCTACAAATTAATCTCAATAGTTGATTAAAGAGATAAATAGATGAGATTCCCTTTAAAACTTTTTAGTTTTACAACACTTTTTTATTTGAATATTTTTCAAAATACCATGTCGTAATAATTGCGATATAAATATAAATTCTATAAAGTCGTTTCATCACCGATCACCACTAAAGAGACAAAAATTTAGGAATATATAGAGGTTAGGCAGACAACTCATGTCCCTTGCTTGTGATGCTTTGAGGCAATATTTTATAAATGTGAAACCAAGAAAATTATTTGCATATATCATATTCTTATAATCTTAATATTAAATTATAAAATATAGGTGATCAACAATAGTTGAGATGGCAACGTTTCGTTGCATAGTTTGTTCTTATTTTTATCTTTAATTGATTATTTATTTTAGTTAAAGCCAATTAAAAACGATAAACAATTTTACGATATATACACATTGTACATTTGTATACATATATACAGACAAAGTTAAGGCAAAGTAAGATATTATTGACTTAACTTATGAGTTTTTATTTGAGAATACTATAAATTTAATTAAAAATAATAACTGAGAATACTGTAAATTTAATTTCTTTTAAACATCTAGTACCATTTTTACAATTGTTAATAACATAGATGTACATCTACAGACTACAATAATAAAAATCATAAAACGACCATTTTAACACAACACAATCATAAATTTAATTGCTTGTGAGAAACTAATAATATAAAACCTGTGTCGAACACAAATGTTTTGCTACAATTTAGCACAACTGCTTTTACCCAAGAAAATTTATGGATTATAGATCTGTAATTAGTTGAATATACAATTTTCTAATAATTATTATTTATTAGGTTCATACAAAAAAAATAAGAAAAAAATTAACAAAACCGACTGTGAACCAACACAACATAAATCCAAGCTTCTTTAGGTGTAAATCATTAGGTGTCATAAAGATAATGTGTGTGTATGTCATTTTGGCTATCTTTTAGATATTGTTAAAAGAGTTCACATCTGATTCATGTGTAGAAAATGCTTTAGGACTTCGGGGCCACGATGCCATTTATAAATTAATAAAAAAAAAAACTACTTCCTCGTGATAAAAAGAGTAAATTATACCACTAGTCCCTTGAGTAAGTTGATATTACATTTTCTTATTATTTCTTTTCAAAAATTACAAATGCAGTATTAACTTTTTAAACAATCATAACACATTTTGGATTTTTTTATCTAATGGCGTCAAATATGTAATAATTTCACGTAAAATGACTATTATACAATTTCACCCGAGAAAAAGTTATAAATACTCAACCGTCTTTTTCCCCTGGCTTTCTTCTTCATCCATTTCCCTCACTTACATAAACATTAGCAATTGTTACATATGTTGTTTTTTTGGGATCCATTTTCACCATAGCAACATTCGGTGATAGTGATAATAGATCTCAAGATCAACATCAAATATTAGTAACATTCGGTGATGGTGGCAGTGGATGCTCTTTCATTAATGGAATTGTTATATTGTCACACTTGCCACAAAATCTCTCTAAATCTTCATCTCCAAAACTCCCAATGAGATTGTTGCTAAATCAAATCCACATACTTGCACAAAATACACCATCATGCATTTTGATTTCATGTGTGATTTAACTTTGGATATATTAACCCTGTTTACGTCTAGTACGAAATTGATCAACACGGGGGATGTTCCAATTACCATGGAGCTTTCACTTGAAAATCATCGTTATTGTTTTATCTTTATAAATTATATTTGCTTTACAAAAACCTTAAATCAAAAATAATGTTTTTTTATACATAAAATTCAATTGCAAACTTACGGATTTTGCATTGGTCAGGATTTTAGGTGAAAACACATTCCAGAATCCAGATTGAGTGTTTTTCTTTTCAATCCTCTTTAGATTTAAAATTGGGATCAATGTGTTACTGATGTATATAGAATACACTAGTAACGTGCCCACGCGATGCAGCGCGTGCGACACTTTTTATTATGGTACTCGTCTCTGGTTAGTTTTATATTTAAAAAACTGAATTCCTTCTTTTAAGCATATTGTAACAAACATGGAAAAAGTTGTATATAATTAAAGATACAAGGGCGTAGGTGTAAATAGTTTTAAAGTTCTATCTTTTTAGGAGTGTTTGAATGACATAAATACCCCTGTGAAATTGATTTTTTAAGTTGTACATTTTGCTTAAAATTTTTAAATATTTTAAATTATGGCGGAAACTCTCATTTGTACATTATAATACAATATAGATGATGATTTTAATGAATCTTAATAATTTGAGGGCTTTTCTTTTTATATGCTAATTCTAGTAAGCCTATTTTGAGTTGGATGGGGTGGTGTGTTCAAATCATTAGTTGTGCTTTCTAAACAGGTGGATCAAACGATCATTAAGATAAAATAACATTAAATATTTGTTCGTAATAATGACCAAATATGTTACGACTACGCAGACTGTTAAGGCCATTAGCGTGATTTTCAAAACAAACTATTTTTTTTGAACGACC
The DNA here is from genome assembly GCA_025506505.1 of Flaveria sonorensis. Lineage (NCBI taxonomy): Eukaryota > Viridiplantae > Streptophyta > Magnoliopsida > Asterales > Asteraceae > Flaveria > Flaveria sonorensis. The sequence goes on from CM046434.1 coordinate 1,329,240, forward strand.
AACGAATATTTTAAGCCCGGTCTTCCGAGTAAACTCATTGACGAAAGGTCACCCACGCCCGCAAACACAGACGACGCTGGTGACCTGGCTCGCCCACCATTCCAGAGGAAACCCAACACTCAAAGACATACTGTTGTGAAACTTCTAACCCACTTAAAACATATTACATCAAATGAATCTCGAACACATAACCTACACTTTAAAAAACCAGAAAATACTTCCTTCCAAACCCGTTAATCTAACTATTAAAAAAGTGAATATTCAACTTACACATGAACCTCTAGACCTCTAGGGTAATTTATTTGGAATAAAGCCCAAATGAATTGATATGAACGGATGAACCCAACCTTGAGAATGACCTCGATTCATGTGTAGCTTTTATATTTAAAGCTTAAACTCAACTCATATAAATTTTACAAACGCGATATCGACTCATGTTTTTTTAGTTTTGTAAGATTGAGTTTGGCTCATGTTAGACTCATTTACTATTTAACGGGGCGCGTAACACTATGCAAAAAATTATTGTTGAAACGTTGCCGGTAACCCGAAAGTTGTTTGGGGTGTTGATAGTATACGTAATTTTATATAAGAAAACGAAACTGTTATATACGTTGTGACGGGGTTGTTGATGTACCCAAAGGCTTATATAAAAGAATAGAACTGCTATACTTTTTTTCGCCCGAATGTCAATTTAGATAAGTGTGCCGCAACAATAAACATACCGATTGAAAATATTAAGGTTTGTAAAAATAAGCACGTATAAATCTGAATTATATAAAAACATCACATTTAGAAAGTTGTAGGGTGAACTTAAAAAGAAACAGAAAAAAGATTGAAAGCTTAAATCAGTTTTCCGGTGTATATGTTTGTGTTTCGATGGCTTCTATATTGTGACGTGAAATACCATTTTCAATGAAACCGCACTAAAAATGTACGTAATAGGCAAGTTCCAACAATATATTTGAATTTTTATAAAGTATTCAAATTTTATAATAAGATAACTTAGGAGGCCAAAAGGAAAACTAAAAAAAAATATACTCAAAGACGAGCTATACATTAAGAATTTATACTCTAAGATTAAGTAAAGTTTATTATGATTTTAAGGTATATATAATGGGTGAGGTTATTCTACAAACTGTATTTTTACTACAAAGTGTGAGAAAACACAATAAGACTAAAAAGTCACAAAAAAAATTATATCTCACACTCTAAATCGAATTCAAAAAAGTACTTCGGAGTCTCTGTTCCTCCCGTCGTCCTCTTTCAAAAAAAATAAAAAAAAAATTAATTGTGTCTTTTTATGACACAATGACGTCATTGTGTCTTTCATAAATGACACAATAAAAAAACGTTAATTTTTTATTTTTATTTTTCGTTTATTTTTTTTCTTAGTGAGGACGGCTAGGGGAACAAAAGCTCGGAATTATTTTTTTGAAATTTGATTTAAATTATGAGATATAATTTTTTTGTGACTTTTTTTGACTCATTGTGTCTTCTCACACTTTATAGCAAAAATAAACTTTGTATTTGAACCTTTTTCATATATAATTATTTTTATATGTTTGTTTTATATATGATTGTACACATAACATGATCTATTATTCAGGTTTAATCTATTATTTTAGATTTAATTTTTTTTTATCATAGTTACATGTATAATAATGTTTACTGTGTAATATGTCTTATATTACGTAATACGACTACTATTGATGCATTTCATATTAATAATTAATATCTAATAGAACGTATATAATATCTTCGATTGTTACTTCGTTAGGCTATATTTTCTTCAGTCATTCGATGCATCCTTTTCATCTTGCAAGGCTACTGGGTGTGGGTATCGCCACACTACAACTAAGACCGGACGTAGTGGGACTCCAAACATAAAAACATAAACATAGATGAGGTTTCAAACACCATTACTAAATAGTTAAAAAGGATTCCAAACCTACAGGGCTTCAAGCCCTTAACGAGCCCCAAACACAATTTTTCCTGTATAATTGAGTCAATAGGGGCTTCAAACACTAATTAACCATTGCACTTGATTTAAAAGAGGCTTTAATAAAAGGGTTATTGGATTTTAATAATCCCAAGTTTTATTTATTGACCGGTATTAATCTCAGCTCAGTAAATGTTTACAGACACTCCCAACTTTGAGTTTATTTTCCTCCAACGATTCCTTACTAACTGAGAGTTAACCCCGTTAGTTTTTTTATGACGTTGACTGTTTTTGTGGCCAAACACTAAGCAAAAAAATTAAAATCTATTATCAAGTCTGTCAATTTGAAACTTGCACACCAAAAAACTCATCAATCTCCATCTTCTAATTTGAACTACCCGACTTGTTGGAGGTAGATTTCAGGTGATAACGGAGGCTAGACGATGGAAAACGGACCTAATTGAGACTAGGCGGTGACTGAGTTGAAAAATGGCTCAAAGTTGGTCTCATTTCATCAAAAAAACTAACGATGGTTAACTTTCAGTTATTAAAGAATCATTAAAGGAAAATAAGTTTAAAGTTATGAATGACAGTAAACATTTCTTAACTTTGGATTAATCCCGGCTAGTAAATAAAAGTTATGATTGTTAAAAACCAATAATAAAATTGTTTTTATCTACGTGATATTTAAACAATGAACACTGTGCTTGTGGGTCTCTTCATGCAAAAGAAGCTCCCCGCCATGGGTATTTCCACACACTATGCGGTTTTGGTTTTGTTTTTTCTTTTTTTACTATTTTAAGTAGCTTAGTTGATATTTTTAGAAATAATCTGTATTTATTTACTTTTTTATAGAAAGCTAAATACACTTATACACAGTTTTGTATACTTTTATTATCTCAACATTTAGGTATAAATTTTAAACAAAATAAATATGTTTTTGAAAACGTTTTTTGGTTTCCTCGGCAGCTTTGTGTAATTTATAGACCCGACAAGGATGAGTAAGGGATCGCTATTCGACCTCAATATGATAGATCGTGCAACAATGTGCTTAATTTTTGTTTATGCAAGGTCATGCAATACCAACTACAATATAAACGATAAACATAAATGTAAATGTAAATGTAAATGCATAATATTTCTAATTAGTATCATAGCATAATAATCTTAATAAATTCATTTACAATATCATACACGAGTTTTTTCTATGAATCAGAAGCAATAAAAGGTTATAAATTTTCTCCTTTTCAAATGGGGATATGTGAGAGGAGGATAGAGGATGCATTTCTAAGTCGGGAGAAACTCTCAAAACTTATTTTTTACATTGTCTTTCCTAAACACTTACACTGAACATATGCCTATCTAATAATAGTATGATAATATTCATGAGGTTTTGGTCTTTAAGGTTCTACGCTTATTTGCTAAAATCAAATTTAAAGTTGTATATTCAAACAATTACTTAGAACTGGGTCTCATATCCTTTTATGGAAAATTTTGTATACTCTTTGTAAACTTATAAAATATTATATTTTTTAAAACATAAGTTATTAACATATTAGGTACAATACTTGTCAAACAAGAAGATAAATAGGATATTAGAGTAATGGGTACTCGAAATTTTCTTTTCCTATGAGGGATACTAGTAATATGATATCTTTATGGAAAAATTATCAAAATAAACATTTGACCAAACTAAATGACCAATATAACCGTTGAAAATTAAATTTATAAAAAAATAACTAATAAAAACGAGCCACGTATCCATTGCTCGCCACGTGAGCGAGAAAAATCCATAAATTCTCGCTAAAAAGGTGACTGGGCGAGGGAGTTAGATAATCTCTCGTTAAAAAGGTGACTCGGCGAGGGAATTACATAATCCTTCGCTAACATGGCAAAATTTCAGTGGTTACTCGCTGACATTTCCCATTCCTCGCTGAATCATGGGTTTTCTTCGCCCATAATTACCAAAATGTCACTACTCGCTCAGAATTTTTAATTTTTTTAAATACAAAATTTTAAAAAATGTATTTACCAATAATTAAAAAATCGTTAGTTTCATTAAAAAATTTTCATTTATTGTTTATTAAACACTTAAATTTGTTATTTAATGTTGTTTTCTCCTATATAATACATGCTTTCCTCTTAAAATTAATAAATTTTAGTTTTCTACTTTATTCATTTAGAAATATATTTTTAACACGGGTTGAATTAAAATATTAAATTAATAGTTAATATTTAAAAATTTTAAAATATTTGTTAGATAAGATAGATTCGGATTATGTATAATCAACTATTTTAAGTACTAACATATTTTTTAAACTTTCATCTTTAAAAAACTTTTGTTTAAATAAATGCACTTTAAACTTAACAAATTGCATTTATTTAAATAAATTTTTTTATAGATTAAAGTTTAAAAATATTGTTATTACTTAAAATAGTTGATTATATGTAATTCGAATCATATCTTATTTAAAAATATATTTTTAAATTTTTAAATATTAAATATTAACTATTAATTTAATATTTTAATTCAACCCGTGTTAAAAACGTATTTCTAAACTGGTAAAATGAATAAAGTAAAAAACTAAAATTTGATAAGTTTGTCAAGAGGAAAACTTGTATTATATAGGGAAAAACCACATTAAATAACAAATTTAAGTGTTTAAAAAACAATAATTGAAAAAAATTTAATAAAAGTAACGATTTTTTGATTTTTGGTAAATACTTTTTTTAAAATTTAGTATTTTTAAAAAAATTAAAATTTGAGCGAGGAGTGGTATTTTAGTAATTATGGGCGAGGAAAACCCATGATTTCTCGCCCAGTCAGCGAGGAATGGGACATGTCAACGAAGAACCACTGAAATTTTGTCACGTCAGCGAGGAATTATGTAGTTCCTTCTCCCAGTCATCTTTTCAGCGAGGATTTATGGATTTTTCTCGCTCACGTGGCGAGAAATGGACAAGTGTCTTGTTTTTCTTGGTTGTTTTTTTGTAAATTTATTTTTCAATGGTTATATTGGTAATTTAGTTTGGTCAAATGTTTATTTTGGTAATTTTCCCTATCTTTATCATCAACGATATTTTAATGGAGTTTTTAACCAAAATGGTGTAATTGAAAACTTTATTTACCAAATAGTGTAGTTGGAAAAGTATTTACCAAATTAGTGTAATTTAGGACTTTCTTATTTTCTCACTCCTATTTTCATTCAATACTTTACAAAAGAATTTTTAAATGTTTCCTTAATTCTTTTAGAGATTATATCTTTAAATTTTAAAAATATTTCAAAATAGATTTCTTTTTAGTTTTCCAAAAAAAATTATTAACTTCTTTCAACATGGTTTATAGAAACGTTATTTAACGTGGAGTGTATTAAAATAAAATATTTTTTATTTTGTTTAGCTTTTTAGGTTGAATTTTTTTCTTTAAATTATATATAATAGAAACTAAAATAATAAAAACTCAAGAATACTAAAACCAATCCAACCTTTTCTACCCCTTAACAAACCATGGATAGAAACAACAAAAAGATTAAAAATAAAATTCAAACAATTCAAAACCCATAAAATAGGTCTGCATGTGATGACTTTTTTGTAATTAATTAAATTATGGGATTAAACCCAAGTGTGCCTTCACGCCATCATTGAGTTTAGATCGGTCAGGATCCAATGGGTCATGATCCGATCACCGTTTTTGGCGTGTTGCGTCGTTGTAGTCTTAAAGAGCGTTTGTTTAAAAGCCTACCAATATCATTCTGGATTTCCAAACGTTGATTATAATCATACTCTGGTCGTTATTTTAAAGTATTAACATTTTTGGTCTGAGGCTATTAAACATGTGACTTTATTCTTTTTTAATATATCATATAAAAATAATAGAGGACTGTAACATTTATAAAAAGTATAACTTTTAGCATTGTTAAATAGTAAACAAAAATGACAAAACTAGAGTTTCAAAGCAAAATTAGACTATCCTAGTTAAGAACTATGCAAATGTAAAAAAAAAATTTGGATACACGAGATGTTTATCCCCAGCGTTTATATTCATTAATTTTAAGTTTAAAATGGTTTAATTTACATTTAAAAAAGATGGTTTAAATATGCTTTTAAGAAGCCAATGAGAGTAGGAGTGATAAATAATAAAATCTTAAAACTACATCATTTTAGTAAATATTTTTGTAACTATATCATTTTAGTAAATAAGTTTTCTATTTACATCATTTTGGAAAAAAAAACTCTATTTTAATATATGTGAATGTGATATCAAAAAGAAAAAGAAGGAAAAAAAAGAACTATTTAAGGATATATTTTACTTAAATAAATCAGTGTTTTCTTTGAATTGGCCTAACAACACAATCCATATTTAAAATGTTGTTGAGATTTAGGGTTTTATGGCCACGATCTTGGCCTAAATAAATGTATGAGCCTATGTGTCATATCATAGAGATTCTCTCGTCTCAAAAATATAAATGTATGAGCCTTCGTGAATTCCCCTCTCACTTTCTTTATCAAAATTTATCCAAAATTGTCATCATTCCTTAATTTTGTCCACTAGGGAGATATAATCAACAAAATCACAAATGTACAACTTGTGTTGGATAAAGTACAAGCCTTTTTAGCATTCTTGTTCTTGGTTTCTCAATTGCTAGTTGGGAAATAATCACCCTTCATTTGTTTTCTACCATTTTAAACCCCACATTCCCTTGAGTAAATTCTCGTGGATACAGAGACCCATTCTCTTTGTTGAAAAAACTACTAATTTCTAAGGTACTTTCTTTACTTTAATTGTATATTGTATGATTTTTTTTTTATAATCATATATTTACTTTGTTGAAATATGGGTTTTTTTTTGTTTTTTACTTTTAGTTTATTTGTTTACCTCGTATCAAAGTTAGAAGCATAATGCATTAGTGTTAATGCGTTATGCAAGAGTTATCTTATATACTAATGTATTTAATGTTTTAAAAATCCAATCGGTAGTTTTTGGGGGTTTGTCAATTTAGTCTGTCAGTTTGATCTTAAAAACGGACTGCTGGTGAAAGCAAAAGGTAGATAACTATAGCTTTCCACTAGCTTTATTTAGTTTTTCACCAAGTTTGCTTAGTTTTTCACTTATTATATCTTTTTACTCAGAATTGGCCCATTCGTTTGTAGCCTGGTTTATTAACTCGTAGCTGAACTGACTTCACAATTGATTCTTGATTTTATCGATCTAATTTTTAGAACAACGATTTTTTTAGCATTTAATGTTGTCCACATGATTTACATTTTGAAAACGTTATCTACAAACACTTGCTATTGGAAGATCTATTAGACCATGTTCATATATTTTTTAAAAGCATTCTCGTAGTTTAATAATATATGAAATACAGTAAATTATTATATATTTTTTTAGAAACTATAAAAACACACAATGACACAGACAATATAGTTTTTCTTGTTTGTTAATTTCAATAATTTCATCAGGTTTGAGTAAACGTCAAGAACAGTAGATGACGAGGAAGTTTACGAATTGCATCACACTATGTTGCAGCAGAAAGCCCTGTGTAAGAACTTCTATATCGTGTTATTGTATTTTTCTCAACGATACGTGCTCGTGTGTGTATGTGTGTGTATATAGTTTTTTTAAATTTAAAATTAAAATATGTCATTCAAATGTATAAATGGATACCAATATAATCGTATTTTTATAAAATTTATGTAATTCTTATAATATATTTTTTATAATATATATAATTAAAAGCTAGCAAACATATCAAAAAAAAAAAATCAACATGTAAACAACTAGTGTATACTCAAAATAGTCATTCACTTGTTCCATTATTTCAGGACAATTTTAATATAGGAAAATTGGTAACAAACGGTTCCAACTTTAACATATTGGTAACCATTGGTTCAACCTTTTACATTCGTTAGGGACAGTCCCAACTATTTAATTTTGTGTTGTCATCGGTCTCACCCTAACAAAATGTTAACTCCGTTAACTTCCTTCTGACGTGGCAATCCAGCTGTCGTCTACGTGTAAGGAAAATTGGTAACAAACGGTCCCAACTTTAACCTACTGGTAACCATTGGTCCAACCTTTTACATTCGCTGGGGACAGTACCAACTATTTACTTTTGTGTTGTCATCGGTCCCACCCTAACAGAATGTTAACTCCGTTAACTCCCTTCTGACGTGGCAATCCAGTTGTCGTCTACGTGTAGCTAAGTTTGGCGGTGTATCATTATATTGAGGATTTTGAGGTAGTGTTCTGGCTTGAGATTTGGTTCTGACCCGTGAACATGGACTCTGCACAAGGGCTTGAGTGCTAGTGGGCTGGGCTTCAGGGCTAGTGGGCTGGCCATGAGGGTTATTGGGGGGTTGGCTGGATTTTATCATACATTGATCTGAAACATATATACTCAGATGTTTATCAGATGTAGAGTGAAGCAATGAAAGCATTTCAATCAATTCGGAATCAAGGTTTATCCTTTTCATATGCCCATCACCAGGGATCTTGCAATACAACAGAAGTTGCCTAATTTGTAAGAACCAAACTCAATTGCATATTCTATTAACGTAGATAACGAAAAATGGTATGGCGATATCCCTAATTTCTTTACTCTTCCACCAGCGTACCTTATTATCGGAGGTTCAACCACTAATCTTCCACCAGTATGGAGGTGGACACGCACAAGAGCTTCATCCATTGCTGTTCATCAAACCCAGGTGGTCGCGAGAGATTGTTCTTTGTTCTTTCTTGTGAGAATTTGCGAGATTTTATGGGTTGTGATTTCTGGTGGTTAGGGTTTCAGATTAAGACATAATATAGAAGAAATAGATTACCAACTACTTTACACGTAGACGCAAAAATTTACACGTAGACGACAGCTGGATTACCATGTCAGAATGAAGTTAACGGAGTTAACATTCTGTTAGGGTGGGACCGATGACAACACAAAAGTAAATAGTTGGGACTGTCCCCAGCGAATGTAAAAGGTTGGACCAATGGTTACCAATAGGTTAAAGTTGGGACCGTTTGTCACCAATTTTCCTTACACGTAGACGACAGCTGGATTGTCACGTCAAAAGAAAGTTAACGGAGTTAACATTCTGTTAGGGTGGGACTAATGACAACACAAAAGTAAATAGCTGGGACTGTCCCTAGCGAATGTAAAAGGTTTGACCAATGGTTACCAATAGGTTAAAGTTGGGAGCGTTTATTACCAATTTTCCTTTTAATATATATCAAAAGTTATTAATTCATACTATTAAAAAAAACTTAATAAAAGCCATCATCATATAGGTAATGTTTTCTAACTTATAATCTACATACTACGTCTCATCTAATCTAATAATCCTTTACATGTGATGGCACATGTCATTTTAAAAAATCAAATAACTAATTTTCGAATTTCTCTCTCTCTCTTTCTATATCATAAATCCAAGTCTTTTTTTACCCATTAATTTTTAAAAACATTTGTTCAATAAATAAAAACTAAGTATTTTGATTAAAAAAATACTTTTTCAAAATCAAAATTGTCTAAAACTATGAATTTTTTCTAAAACAATGAAACTTTTTTAAATTATGAAATATTTTAAAATCAATCTTTATATAAATAAAAGTTTTATATAAAAATATTTTTACAAAACAAACCTGGAGTTTTAAAAAAATGAGATATTAATAAAAAATGAGCTGTTTTCAAAGCAATAATTTTTTAAAACGAAAGTTTTTAAAATAGTAAAAGTATTTTATCAGCTTATCAAAGTACTTTTATTGTTTTACAGTTCCTAACTATTCATCAATAAATATTTAGTATTTTTCTTATTTAACATACATGAGGTTAATATACGAGGTTATAACCTGATGCTTATATAAAAGAAATTATAATAACTTATAACATAAATCAAACTACAGTATGCAACAAATGACATCAAACAAAAGAATATGGATCATATTTGACTGAGTGCTAATAATAAATTGAAAGATCTTATGACTCCCTTGATTCATCTTACAACGTTGGCTAGATCTTTTAAAATTCCTAGCTTAAGTGCGTGGCGAGATTTAAGTTATTTTCAAAGTGAATTATTTAGAAAACTTCTTGCATATAGCAAGATTTTAATTTTTATTTTCCTTTAAAGTTAAAAATAATGAATGGGATTTCTTGTTGACGTGACGAGGGTAAGTAGATTTAAGAGCCATGTAGTGTGTGTAAAAGGTATTCTATAGTTGTATGTGTTTAAGTGTATAATATTTTAGACAAATTTGTCTATTTGTATTTCCTGCTTAAAACATTAGTTAGTTGAATATGATTTAACTTAATTGGGAGCCTATGGTTTGCCTTTTTTATGTGTAGTTAAACTATTTTTATCATTTACACACTATAGAATTATAATTGCTATTATACAACTCCGTGTAATACACTGGACTATAACCTAGTATGATATAAAGCCATTATCGTCAATACAACTAATCACACTATTGTTCACGGTTAAAACTAGAAATCGAAGGTGCTACTGAGCTGGTTACGAGCTAACACACTGAACATATTTAAACAAATCAAACAAAACTGGATAAATGTGATTAAAATTATTAAAACCAACTTATGTTGTTTCCAGGCTTTGCTAGTTGGTCAAATTCATAAACTATAATAAAGACTAATCATTTTCTTTTTGGAACGGCTAAATAATTAAACTAGTAAACTACAAATTCGACTGATGGTCTAATTTGTAAAAGATCATACTTTACTATTCCTTAATAATTATGACATCTTGACCAATCTATATGATTTTAATAGTTCTTGTAATCCATTTTCATAAACATATAACATGTATCATATTCACATGTATGAATGGATTAAATCTGAACACCAATATTTTACTAAGCTAGTCCCTTAGGAGGCCACACGGGACACCATAGTCAAAACTTAAAAGTCATTCATAAAATTAAAAAAATATCATAAAACTAGTTATATTTTAAATGTGATTTACTCTTTAGACATGTCATAAACAACTTAGACGTTATTTGATAATCTTGTGCTGAGTCATTATACTGATGGAATAAGAGGTGCTGTCGGAACCATTCAACTTTTTGTTAGAAACCTACCCAATAAAAAGCTTCATGAACCATTAAGATGTGTATTTTAAAGTAAACCAAGCACACTATACTTTAGACCAATTCAAATATAATCTCTTAATGAAATCATTGAAAAACTACCAAACAATTCATTAATCTCATAACACTGTTTCACGACAATTGGCACACAACAGTGCACCGCCTAAGTATAATGGTGGTTTATTTTGACATGATTATAGGGTTAAATCTCACAAAGAAAACCAGTTTCTTGGTTATGTTATGATTTATGAAACGAAATTATTTATCATTATTATCTCTGAAGTATTTCATTTATCTATATTAATTAATTAATTCTAAAAAGTCAATATTTAATCTTTTTTTGAACGGAAGTCAATATTTAATCGATAGGCCCTTTCCATATGAGGCCCTTTCCATATGTGGCCCATAACAGTTATGACGGTCACTTAATCGACAGAATTGACGTACAACTATAGGGATAAGGGATCAAATCATAAGAGATGCAGATGTAACTATTATTATTACTAATGGTAATTTAAAAATTATAAAACATTTGAATAAATAAATTTTATATACAAATAGTTGTAAATAATTAAAAAAATATACTGTTTAATATTAGAAAGAATCAGAAAAATAATGATGACCAGAGAATGACACGTGTTCTATCAAAATATTTATTTATTATATAATATAGATTACTAGTATTTTGAAATTAAATTTAAATAAATAACTTTTGATTATAATAATTCTAATTAAGAAAAAAAATAAATTAAATTAAAAAAATAAACTACAAAATATATACAAATATGAAATTAAAAAATATGTACTTTTTTTTATTAAAGTGCATAAATTATATAGTTCGAATTTGAATAATTGTGTCGGTTCAGACAGAAACTCATCAGGTTCGAATTCTATTTCAAATTGGTTTTAGAGTCTGGTTCAAATAAGGACCTGATTTGAGTATTCAAGACCGAAATTCATTATTCGAATTGGGTACAGTTAACATCAAAATTCATAGGCTAAAAAACAATTTGAAAGCGAATTTATAACGTGGTTCTAACAATAACCTGATTCCAGTATTCTATATCAGGTTCCGTTATTTAAATTCAACTCAATTCAAAATTTGAGTTTTTAAGTCTTATTTGAATAAGTTACACCATCCAACCCTTAATTAACACGGCATCTTCAATCAATGTTGATAGAATACAAATTAAATATCCATCCAATCGATCATATCGTATATTAACTTGTTTAATAAAGAATATGAAATCCGAGACTACTAATATCAAACTCATATATATTGACCGGGAGGCCGAGTTGCTCCTAGCCAACTCACATTTGTTCAAGATTGAAGTTAGAGCTAGGAATCCTAAAATCTCAATGAAAAGGAGCCTCGCATCTAACTTTTTGAGAGGTAGAAAATTACCTCTGTGGGGGGAATGACTAGATAGGTATAATTCAACGTGATCCTAGCCCGTCGTGATGGTCCTAAACAAAAGTTTCATTCATAAAAGAAAAGAGAGAGCTCATAGGCCTTATTAGACCAAAGAGTGACTTAATTCCCATTCATCCTAAATAGTATTTTAGTATAGAACAAACAAGGAGTTCTCTATCATATTAAAGTTCGAGACTAGGCACGAACGAGATCCTCTTGGGAAGCTAAATATATCATAACATTTATATATAAAAAATAAGTAAACACATATGTGAGTTCTTATTTACTTTTTTACTCTTATTCTTCGTCTAATAAGTGTTTTTATTTCTCGTTTTTTTAATTTTTTTATTCTCTTTCTTCATCACATAAATATCTCACTTCTTATAAACGAATACGTAACAAAAATAATTAAGCAAAATACATAAATTAAAATTTTATTATTATAATATAACATCTATCTATATTTAAAGATTCGTTGGCCGTGGAATGTGGAAACATATGACTAGCCACAACCGAAGGTTCCACGATAATTAGATACAAGTCTACGAGCCAACCAAGGTTGGGGTGCGTCCAATCGAGCCATTGGACCCGTGGCTCGCCATTTTCTCTGTCCATTATTTCACCAAATGCTTTTTATCTTTTCTTCAAATTTTAATTTTGCCATCCTTTTCTAGTATGGATATCTCCTTTTGTTCTCATATCTCTTCTTTCAGAGGAAGATGTTATTTTAATAAGTGCCCACCTATTTGTTTCTCAGCCGGAACAACATTTCCAACCCTCTTAGGAGGAAACTCATTGTTAAGAAAATCATCTGGCTCAACTTTAAGTATTTTGTTCAGAGTGAAACTTGAACTTATGACCTCTCAGTATTTACATGTCATGAGTACCTTATCTTAATCAGTTGGGTTATTCAGATATTAACTTTTGAATTTGAACGTGCTTAGAAAACCGTTTGAGTTTTGTAATTTAAGATAAAACACTCATTCAAAAATATTTAATGTTTCAGGTTTTCTAATGGAGTTCTGTTTCTTTTGTCACCCATAAGCAAATTTCACACATGCATTTTTATGTTCGTATATTATTATTAGTTTTTTAAGATGTAAACTTCAGAAACTTTTTCCTTTCTAAAAATATAAAATATATATGCAAAAATAAAGTAGACTCGTTATATAGGTAGACACCAGACAACAATTCATGTGGTAATAATAAATGTCAAACGTACGGCATGAGACATTACATACAAGGAAACCTTAAACTTGAAATAAAATTTTCAACAACCCTTAATAGCAATTACCAATCTCTTTATTTGGGGGACAATATTATAACTATAAAAGTAAAAAAAAATAACAGTATTCAATATCTTTAAAATATATACAAAGTTTTTTAAACAATATAACCATCAACACATACGGCTTGTAAGATTTAAACTCTTCACTTGTTTGAAAAGTTAAACAATGACACCGCATAGTTACAAATATATGTAGTCATTTTCTTATTTAACTATATACTAATTTGTAACCTTGTTTTGCATTGTTAAATGTACTTTTAGCATACTTGTTTGTATCCTACTTGGTTTTCTTTTTTATTTTTTTTCTAATCTTTTAATTTTTTACTTCTAACCCCATATATTTACATCTTTTATAATTTAACCTCAACACTTTTTTATTTTTAACTTTGATCCCTATACTTTTTTATCTTTTTAAAATTTTTCGTTTTGGTTTAAATTATGCGAGTTAATACGTTATAACGTGTGTGTGTGGTTCAACGTCTTTACGCCAATTTTTCCCAGTTCAACGATCCCATCATAACGCGCAGATATTAGATCGACTTAGTTATCGTTTTTTATGTTTTACGTTTCACGTGTGTGGTTTAATGTTTTTACGTCTACTTTTCTTTTCGTTCAACTTTATATTTTCGCTTTTTCTTTCTTTTTTATACTAGCTTTTCCGGTTTGATGGTCGTTGACCGTGCTTTGGCATTAGTGCTACTTGATATGATTTTACGTCCCCGCCGGATCGCGGTGGACTTAATAATAGTTTTATATAAATTTTAACCATGGTTAGTTAAGTCCGCAATAAATATTGTAGCCCCCACCTTCTTGTTCATACTAACGTGTCTTGTCTAATATTCATCTCCTCTCAGTTGATTTTACAACCAACACACACCCCGATCACTCCTGCAATCGTTACACCATCAACAAGGTTAATAGCTACTCCACAATTAACAAATTCATCGTTATAGTTCATCGTTCATACTATTTGCATCTACTGATCATCGACTGTTTAGGTTTTAGCTTTCTCGATCAGATCATTCATATACGAGATAAATTCAGTACTCAATTTTCAGTCACAAATACATGATTATGAATATGATTTGTTCAATAGATGCATAATCGAAAGTGTTTCACATGTTACTTACGCATCAATTTGATAGAATTTGCTTTCGCTTGGTGGATTTCGTGAGTTTCAGGTTGTAGAGTTCGTTTATTTAGATATATTGAGTATTTCAATCGCAAACGTATGATTGTGAATCTGATCTGATACTTATATGCTTAATCGAAAATGTTTTACGTGTTACTTGTGCATCAATTTGGTACAATATGCTTTCGTTCAATGGATTTCGTGAGTTTCAGGTTGTAGAGTTCGTTAATTGAGATATATCGAGTATTTCAATCGCAACCATATGATTATGAATCTGATCTGATACATAAATGCATGATCGAAGGTGCTTTACGAGTTACTTGTGGATCAATTTGATCGAATTTGCTTTCGTTCTACGGATTTCATGAATTTCAGGTTGTAGAATTCATTCGTTGAGATATATTCGTATTTCAATAGTAAACATATGATTATGAATCTGATCTGATATGTAGATGCATAATCGAAAGTGTTTTACATGTTAGTATGCTACCTATGCGTCAATTTGATAGAACTTGCTTTCATTCTACCGGATTTTGATGAACTTCAGGTTGTAGAATATATGACAACTAACGCTCATTCATTCAATGACGCCATTGATGGACTGAAGAAGCTTCTAAGGTAACTGTGCTTTTGCATATACTATTGAGTCCTTCCTAAATTCCGAATTAACGGGATCGGAAGTCGTTTTTAGGAATTTCACATAATTAGTTTGATTACATGCTTTGATTTTATCAATTTTCACCCTTCAATTGACTATTACAACTGCTGTAGTCGGTGGTCATCTTGTTGGCTCCCCCGATATTTATTGAATTGGGCTTTTGCTTTTAATACAAGATAAAAACAAATAAATAGTAAATTTCCTCAAAATAAGCAGCCATTTTCAAATGAAAAGATACTTTTTATCGATTGAAATGTCAAGATGTTATGTTTTTTGGCATAAAAACGGGCCACATAGACAAATCACAAAAAGATGACATGTGTGAAAATTAGACCACTAGAAATTTTCCATCAAAAAGCCAGCGAGTACACGTAAAAGCCGACGAGTAGGCGAAAAAAGCTGCTATTTCTTGGTCGCTGTATTTTTCGCATAAAGTGTGCACGTGTCATCTTTTGGACATTTTCGCATAAAGTGTGCACATGTCTATCTTTTGTTGTGTCCACATGACCAACTTTTTGCGTTCATAGATGATAGAAACATAATCTCTCTAACATTTCACCGAGAAAAGATTAGGTTTATTTTCTTTTTAGGGTTTGAAAAGTCAAACGTTTCTTTTGAGAATTAATCATACGTTTTGTTCCCCGAACATAATTAGAGTTGACCTAACACCGTGAGATTTGACGATTCGCAGTGAGAAAGGTGACCTTCAAGCAGTCGTCATTGAGAAGATCAAACAGCTCACGGTGGAGTTGGAGGCCAGAGATGCCAATGGGTTTAATCCAGTGGAGAGGATACGACAGGGGTTTGCTCGGTTTAAAAAGGAGAAATACGAGTATGTTGCTTAAACCTTTTTGTTGTACTGAAATCATTTCTGAACGTAACCCACTCAATTTTCTATAATGGGTTGACTGTATTGTCACTTTTAATCGGAACACATGATCACTGATTCCATTTAGTCACTGCCCTTATTCCCTTAACCTTAAACTCACCTTTTTATCATATATATAGTTGAAAACACATGAGAAGGAGCAAATGTTTTTATACGGTTGAACCATCTAAGATGAAGATAGCTAATTATAATCATTGCTTGAAGTAAAGAATTATAGGAGTCATGTTATTTTCAAATTGAACTATGATATGGTATATCATTTACTTTATATCTCTCATTAAATCTTTGAAGTACTATTATACGGTTGAACCATCTAAGATAAACATACTTTCGAAATTTTTTTTTGACATGTATGGAAGAAATAGTTTTTTTTCATGATTTTTATAATAACATATGTATATTTACGAGTACGTAGAGGAACAACATTACAAAATCATTTTTAAAAGAACTATATGAACCATATGAACATTTGTATTAACTGCTTTAAATGCTACACATCAAGTGGTTATGTAATCGGATGCTACACATCAAATGGTTATGTAATCGGCTAATTGTCTGTTGTTTTAATCACTACGTCTAGTCAATAGTGGGAATAAATATATATTTATTGTGGTTTTCATGATTTATTTTCTGAATTGGTTATATGTATGATAGATTCCTAAAAATTTTCTATATTATTATGTGTTGGGAACTAATTTTTATAGACTAAAGAAGTTGTATTTGATTTGATCTTTGATTCTTTCTCATTTTGCGCAGAAAAAACCCCACTTTGTATGGTGAGCTTGCCAATGGCCAAAGCCCCAAGGTCAACCCTCTTACCATCCACTCAATCACTCATATATAGTGTCTTTGTTTAAATGTCATTTGACACGACATCATTTCTTTGTTTTACATTATTTACAACTAGTTTATGCGCTAAATAGAACATAGGTTTAAGAAAGTTTAGAAAAACTGATGTACATGTTAAGCTAACTATTTATTTTATTCTTTTCTTTTATTTCAACAAAAAGATATATGCCATCAAGTCGGCCGTACATTGTGTGTAAGACACTTTGAAGGAGGAGTGACTAATTAAAAAACTAAAGAAGTTTTGTGGTAAAAATAGAAGTTTATAAAACTATATTGTAATTAACTTTATCTATTGTATAGAAAGATGATAAAATGAAAAATTTTAAACTTTCCTGTAAGCTAATGGTTGGTCCTTTATATGTAGTATAATTATATTATCTTTAGCTTATATATATATGTAGTTTCCCATATCTAGTAAAAAGAAAAAAAATACCAAAATATTTTTTTTAGGAAACTTAAAATTGCTATATTTTGGGTAACCAAACTTTCAATTTTTTAATGTGTCGGTCGATGAATGTTTGTCGACATATTCACCTTAAATTTACTAGTTATATCTAAAACTGTGTATATTGTTTGAAGTGCGTTTTCTATAAACATATGTTTTTAGATGAAGTGAGAAAACTTAATTGATTTTCCTTTGCCTTTATTTACTATCAAAAATTATTATATGTAAGGAGATAAATAAACACAATGCAAGTTTCTACTCATGTATGCAAACTTATTGTATTCACAGGTGTCATGTTTTCCCTACATTAATTAAAACGGACTGATTCTTGCACCACAAAATACTGAAAACAATATATATATATATATATATATATATATATATATATTTCATATGGGAAAATGTGGTGCATTCATTTCTTAATTTCTTGCCTTTACAATAACGCAGTTTTTGGTATTTGCATGCTCGGATTCTCGAGTTTGCCCATCACATATCCTGGATTTCCAACCAGGTGAAGCCTTTGTGGTCAGAAACATTGCTAACATGGTTCCTCCTTATGATACGGTAATAGTTCCAACTGTTTTAATTTCTTTTAAGAATGTGATCATCCAAGATGTTTGTTTACGGAATGTTTGAAATCGGGTCTCTTGAAAGACCTTTTAAGAGCCTTAGCACTAGTCCATATTGTGATGTAAGTAATAAGTTTGATACTTTCATAATTGTTGAGCTTCATTTGTATATTTTACTGAATGTAAGGAGAAATACAGTGAAAACATTATAAACATACATGAATATGGAGTTGGATAAACATACCCCGTCATCCTAAATTTCGTAAATTTCATTATTGTTTTTTTTTTTTTTGAAAATATCAAATCAATGAAATCTATTTTCTTTTTAGTAATAAAAGAGACGAGTATTACTAGTTAATGTAACTAGTTGCATTAGACGATGCAACAAATAAAAATAATAAACAGAAACCTATATTTATTGCAACCCGTAACAATATTTATTAAGAGATTAAATTAATTGGCACATACAAACATGTCGTGCAGACTCGTGTGCATTTCATTACACGTCTCTTTTGCAATTTTTTTTTATTATCTATTTTTATCTCAAACATACTAAAAAAAAAGTAAACAAAAACACAACAGTGTTGACTTTATGTAGGGAAGTAGATGTGGATGCTTTGAATAGTAGTTAATTGTTTCAATAATTGCTGGATCGCTTATTGCTTAGTTGACTTATCAATATGGCTCATGCAGATAAAACATAGTGGAGCTGGGGCAGCCATTGAATATGCAGTATTGCATCTAAAGGTGAACAGTAAAACCTCTTTTTAGTTCTATAACTCCAACTTTATACATTTGTATTAATAGGTAAATAATAGAATATTATTAGTCATTTGATTGATACGTTACCGGCAAGAATCAAATATTTTTAAAGTGAGTAATTTAAAGAGCCCTAAAATGAGTTATATATAAAAATAGTAGTTAGTTATTATAATCATTTCAATAAACCCCCAAACCTTTTTGACCCTTTAGAAAATTTGACTCCTATTTAGTAAACATTTTAATGGTGAAAATGAGTTGAGTTAAGTTCAAGTTGGATTTAATTAATTAAAAGAGTCCGAATTTGACTAGTTTTATCTTATTACCTTTTTATGTGTGTATAATTGTAACTAGATACGGCTTTCTATGAGAATTATATAATGAAATTTATTATGTCGTTGTATATTATATTATATTACATAGATATTCTTGTTTTTTATAAACAATATGTTCGTTTAAATTTATAGCTTGATCAAACTCGGGATATGAGGTAAGGGCTTAGGCTCTTTTCTTAAATATACTTTGATTTAGGCATGAGTTTGGCTAAAGTTCATTTAGTTTGGCTCCGTTTTAACTTTTAGTAAGCCGATCGATTTAGTGTAGATAATTTATGGCTTCACTCAGTCATTCACATTTAAACTTTTTTAAAGTGATTTGTTATTTGGGAAAAAGCTAATGTTTTATATCTATTATATTATCAACTTGATGACTGTTTGTATTGAGATAGGAAAGTTAGCGATGCATAAAGTCTAAATACCGAAGAAAATGAACACCAAATATGAGAGGGGTGACGTGCTTTATGTTAGATATTTTAGTGTAATTGAATTGACTAACGACCAATTTGATCATGTCACACCCTCAAAATCCGCGTGCGGGGTTTTACCACGAGGCGCGTGACATACCAGGATCTCAGTCATTAGTTACCAAGAACGACTCTATATGATTAATAAACAAAACCAGATTTAACGTTTAAAATACTGCGGAAGCGTTTTTAAAACTAGGAAACCCAAAACAAGTAGTATGTAAAGAGAATGCGCAAAACATACGCGCCCCAAACACAATTGTTTAATATGAAAATAATCCCAAATTTGTAAACAAGGCAAATGTAGACAACTCAACAATGCTGACGTGCGTGCTCCTAGGCAACTGGCAACCTTAACCTGAGAATAGCATACTAAACAAGTCAACACATGGTTGGTGAGTTCAAGAGTTTGCGTTAGTAGGTAAACCGATAAACAGTTTTCAAATCATAAGTAGTGTATTGCAATAGATAGCTAGTCTATTAACATAAAAATATTAATCATAGTGATTTCGCGATCGAAGCTGACTGTGTTGCGTTTGTTGCCTCCCGTCACGACTTACCAGGTCGTGACGAATATATGTTAGGACAAAATTGCACCCGTATGACCTCGAGTCACACAGGTGGGGCTCGTCAGACCCAGTAGTACTACCCAAAATTTCCCCGCTAGTCAATATTAACAATCCGAAAGTGTGAGGACTTTCCATGGTAAACAGCACTATATCAATATTATACACACTCATATATAAAAGCGTTTGTGATCAACAGTATGCTATCTCCCCCAAAAGAGATTATGTAAAATGAGTGGGGCAAGAACTCACCTGATGCGCGCAAGAATTAACTTAGAGCTTAACTTGAAAGAAAGAGGGGAAAGACAACCTTCAAAGGTCACCTAGAACACAAGAGTACATAAGCACGTGTACACAAAATCAATATGAAACCCTAAGTGCTCTATAAACCAAGGGACTCAAGGTTTACGAAAGACAAGACACATTTGACCCAGTTGACCCGTTTGACCCGTTGGTGACATTATAGGTGATAACTCGTTAATACTAACACAACAGCATATCATACATGATCAACATACAACTGGATATCATACAAGCCATGTAAAGCTCAACTATTATCATGCTCATAACATCTAAAATGTTCATTCTTAATCAATTATCAATCCACAAAAGTCCTAGCTTACCTATATGACTCATACCATGATTTTTCCACAAACAGGCCAAAACAGATAATTACCCAAACCAACATCCATTAAATCCACCCAATACATTCTATCACCATAGAACTCATCTATGAACTTACTAGCATGATCCCAATGCTCCTAACATACCCATATCATCATATTTAAGAGATTTCACAATTAAAGTTTCCCTTTTGGGAAAGTTCATCCCAAATCCATCAAACACCCAAGACATTCATGAATTCATCATTTACATACCAATTCAAATCCATGACAACATTTAAACATGATCAACAATATCTAATTATCATGATTCATCAACTTTCACACCTAAAAGTTACTATCTTTAGTAAGGTATGAACTACAACATGCATTCTTGAATTCCTAACATTCATATCAACCATGTAGCATCTAATCATCATCATAAGCCTATCCATAACACCAATACATCATCAATTCAACATTTCATGCAAAATAAAGTTACTATTCTTAGTAACCTATGAACCATGAATCAAAATCGAAGCTTTCTTGCATAATCGACGTTAATTAGCATCTATACAATCCAACTAACATAATAGCATCAACAAACAACCAACAACTAACATCCAATTTAGATTTTCGAATTAGGGTTTCGGCCCTAATGTAAATTCCATAAGAACTTGCAAAATCCAACCTTTATTGCATACTTGACGTTAATTAACATGTAATCTACCCAACAAACACATTAACAACAACAAACAAGCATCAATCGACCATCAATTGCAGATTTCGCATGTAACATTCGGCCAACATGAAGAATCATCAAAAACATATAAAAATCTAACCTTTAAACGTGTAATGGCTTGCAATTGATGATTCCAACGTGTTCTATGCCTTGTAATCGACCAAAACCAAAGGTGATTGCTTGTTCTTGGGCTGAATTCGAAGAAGAGAGGGAGAGGGGAGGTCGATCGCGGCCGATGGGGTGGGATTAGGGTTGGGTTTTGATTTTATTTTATTTAATAATCCATAATTACCCTTTTAACCCTTATAATTTGTATTTTATAAAGATTAGGCTTTTTGAATAGTTTTTAAATAGTTTTTAACTACTAAACTCAATTATTATTAGTCACAAATAACAATCATGCATAATTTCCATTTATCACAAAACACACGAAATAAATATACACGTTTTCACGTTACGCGATAAAATTACAGTTAACATTTAAATCACATAAGCATAACTTAATAATCACATTGTTAACTTAATTATCATCAATTTAACATTACTGATTATTGTTAAGTCACCAACGTTCAACGACAACTAGTGTGTGTGCACGACACGTGTATGCAAGACTTAACGGAACTAACGGAGTTTGGTAACGGAAAATTACCGGATGTCACAGATTATAACATCCATCAAACAAGTCAGGAGGTGCAGGTGTGCACACTTGTTTGAGTTTATTGTGATCTTTGAAATTGAAAACCTTATTAGGGGCGAAGCCTTTAAGCAATGGGGGTTCCAAGGGGGCAACACCCCTGGGAGCGGGGTTCAAGGGGTGGCAGCCCCTAGCGGGGTCCAAGAGACAGAGCCCTTAACTGGGGTCGAGCTGCCAGATCAATGAGGAAATTTTTTTATTTTGGTAAACATTGCTTTATAAAAAATGGACGAAAATTTGATTTTACCGAACTTTCACATGTGAAACTTGAGGGTAAAAAGTGTAATATTTTGATATGAAAACTGCCACCGGTAGTTTTCTCCCCTTCCCTGCAAATATAGATTTAGAAAGATATTGGTCATTCTCTTCTTTCTTCTGGTTCACGAATATCACACAAAAATCATACTAATTCTTGATCTCGTCTGAGTTATATCCGATTGATTTATTCGGGTAAATCACCAAGTAATTTCGATCTGAGAGTGATTTTCACGACTATCAGATTATCCAAATTTGATTTCAAGTTTTCTACGCTTAATGGACCCTTATATCTATTTAGTTGTAGTTGGGTCTCTTCTTTAGTAAAGGAGGTTTCTTGGTGGAGGGGCAATAGCCAATTCTCACTTTACATTTTCCATACCTCTTTTGTGCTATATTTTGGATTAAGTTAAGCTCGTCTTGTTCGTGGGTTGGCAAGTGGAACCTGATGCAAACCTATGAATTTGCTTATCAAATCAAAACAGAACACGAACCCGAAAATCATATCACACAGATGAATCTAAACACGACACACATATTTGCAGGCTGGCACATACACAACCCGCTTGACTTGAAAAACAATATTAACTTTTTTTGGTAGATTATTACCGTAAGCAACTAAATTTGTATATTTTCTTAAAGCAATTATGTTTTAGCTATATGATTAACT
Organism: Flaveria sonorensis; assembly: GCA_025506505.1. Lineage (NCBI taxonomy): Eukaryota > Viridiplantae > Streptophyta > Magnoliopsida > Asterales > Asteraceae > Flaveria > Flaveria sonorensis. Next base: position 1,352,607 of record CM046434.1, read on the forward strand.
TTTAAGCTTCTATATTTTGGTATAAATAATATATTCAAATAGATCAATTATTACATAAAAGAGATTTTAAAAGAGTAAAAAAAATAAATGAATGGGTTAAACGGGTCAACCTGTGGACTCGCCAAGACTGAAACAAACCCGTTTGAATTAACTTAAGCTAGCTTTAAATTCGAGTCGTGTTTTCGTGTAGCATTAGAAGTTCACATCCCTAGCAATGATATATTAAAACTATTTTATGTCATTCAAAGTTACACACACCAAGTTGAGCCATAGCTATGTCATATAAATTATTAAATGTCAAAACACATATTTTTTTATATTAAATCATCCCTCTTTGTTAGATTTACACAAAAGTGTTTCTGTTATTGATATAAAATCATACTTGTCATGATTAAGAAAGTTTTTAACTTAACTTAGTATATAGAAAACCATATACATCTTAAAGAAAGTTATAACAGAATAATTGCTTTTACACGTATTATCATCTATTAATTTACATTACTTTTCTTTTTTTTTTCTAGTTCACTTAAAAGTTAAAACCGACAATACTATTAGCTTGTAACCAAACATAATCAATAGTTCTCGGTTTAACCAGCCAGATAAGCTAATTTCATCCAGATCAGCTAATTTCATCCAGATTTCAAAACAATGTTTAATATTTAAGGGGTGTTATTCAACCACAACACTCGGGGATGCATATATTTTACTTCCTTTTTTTGCTACAAATATTTGTTTACCTTGCTCTAGCTGTGGATTTAATGGTGTTAATATTGTATTTTCAGGTGGAGAATATTGTAGTCATTGGGCATAGCTGTTGTGGTGGAATTAAAGGACTCATGTCCATCCCTGATGACGGAACAACTGCTAGGTGAGTAGAAACTCATATGTCGTGTACTTACAATTTAATAACATAAATATAACATGTGGCTTATTAATTTTCATTAAGCACCAAATACCGATATTATTTTATTAGAACTATTGAAAAATCAACTGAAAAACCCAAAATTTATAATTTTTCTTTGTTATGTATGATTCTTTTCTCATAATTAACGAATCTAATAGGTTATTCGGTTTTAACAGGTAAAACAAAAACACAACAATGACACAACTTTAAAAAAGTTTGTTTCTCTACGTAAATGGTATATTTGTTATATATTGAGAAATCAATACATAATTAGTTTAAATAGATAACTGCTAGAACTGTACATAGACTTATACATATACAAAAGACGTTACTTATCTTTTCCTCCTGTGAGTATCTTTCATATACTAGCTACAATTGTGTATGCATTTCCATAGTTATCTGCTTAAAATTAATTATAAAGGAAATTACTATTGCTCAACCTACAACTCAACTGATATTAAATCAAACTAGTATCTAGATGATATTGTTCAACTTATTTTAATACGAATTAATAACGTCCTTTTTTTGCATATTGAATGAATAGTGATTTTATTGAGCAATGGGTCAAACTTGGTTTGCCTGCTAAGAGCAAGGTGAAAGCAGATTGCAACAATTTGGAGTTCTCAGATTTGTGTACCAAGTGTGAAAAGGTATGTTTTTATACTTTAACAACTACATTTAGAATTTATAGAATAGATAGAACACAACCTAAATAATACAATTGATAGTATACTATTTTGTTTATAATTTTTAACAAAATAATCTACACTCCTGTATTTATAGTATACTATTTTTTCAAATAAATGGTTAAATGGTTGTAAGAATTCAAATACGTTTCAGATGAAATTGGCCCATTTAACTCGTAACCTTAATGAATAATAACTATTTTTTTCTCCTTTTATCCATTCAACTCCTTTTAACAAAATAAATCTAAATTAACCGTTTTTCTTATAAACACTTCGAACTTAAGCGCATTTTATGTATTTGTGTAACAATTACAGGAAGCTGTGAATGTGTCTTTGGGGAACCTATTAACATATCCATTTGTTAGAGAAGCTTTGGTCAGCAAGAAACTGTCACTAAAAGGAGCACATTATGATTTTGTGAATGGAGCTTTTGACCTTTGGAATCTTGACTTTGGCATTTCACCATCTCAACTTCAATGAGTTTTCACTCTCCATCAACATAACTTGATATGCATCTTTACAATAACTAAGCTTAAAAGTCTTTGATTTCATCAAACTTGTAAATTATGTTATGTGTCATATATGTATTTCGAGTTTCGATGTATCGGTCTTCTTGTTTCAGATAACTTTAGTTTATGTGTAACATATCGTGTTTTAATAAGCAGAGTGTGATATCTGACAGATTCAAATGATATGATTAAGAGAAATAATGTGTTGTTTACTAGCATGGATCAAACATTAAATATATATTTTTGGCTATATATGCGCCATTAACATTTCTTGAATATGTTTTGAGTGACTTTACCATTTGATACATCTTACATATTTTGTTTTCAACATAAAGTCAAACACAAAATTTAGCAAATATGTTTAACTATTTTTCTCACAGTCTCGTGATGATTTTTATATTAATCTATGAGTTATACCGTTAATAATAGCTTTTGATATTGCAAATGAAAACAGGGACGTGATTGAAGCCAGATCAAATCATTTTCGTCGTTATGATTATTAAAACTTTAAAATATAAAAATAGAGTAAAACGTGATTATAAGATCTATTTATCACATATACAAGTTCATATCTATCCAAACTAAAATTAGAGACATGATCTTCGTTGTACCATATATTATATTTTGAGGGGTGAATAGCATATACTTGTGGAATTTCCTCCAACATAACCTACAAGGGTTGAAAAGTGCATCTCCTCTGCTTCGTTTTAACGTCATATAGACCATCCTAAAGTGTTAAAATCTATCTTTCAATCATCTCTAAATTTTTTTTAAAGATTTAATAATATACCACACTCTCTTTCTCTCTCTGAGATAGCTCTCTCAAACTTAAGAAAAGTCACCGTATGCCCTTGGCTTGAAGAACCCGCGTTTATCTTCTTCCAATCAACCCGTCGAGGTGGGGGGGGGGGGGGGGTGTTGGTTTCATTGGGTTAGTTGTGACTTGTGGTACCCAAACCATCCTAAGAACTCTCTGTGTACCTAAAACAACATATGTCCCAAAAGAACATGTCTGGGGTAAGTCGTTTTGCCTTAACACTAGAGGTCAAAGGTTTAAATCATACAAATGATAAGCAACAGAATAGATTAAAAATGATTAAAAAATCAAAAGTTCAAATCATACAAATAACAAGTAATAGAGTAGTTTAAAAGCGATTAAAAAATTAAAAACAACACATGCCCCGTAAAATAAATGTCAGTACTGTATAATTACATAAACTACATCACTACGAATATTAAGGACCAATACTTGAAAATTTATCTGCAATTGTTGTTAATCAAACTCAACGATTTAGGTCTAATATAAGTAGAATGACTATAACTTTACTAAGTTGGCCAAAAGGCAAACCGATTATCAATTTGGATGGATTTTCTTATTTGATGATATATTATAGCTATCCCTCACTGATCATAAAGTATTTCCCCAACTATTATGTTACTTGATTGTGCCATTTTGTTATAATAGTGTAAAATTTTACCAATGTAACTGTTTTTATCTGATGTGTTTTTTAAATCACGAACATAAATTTCTAGTTCTTCTCAAAAGTTATAAGTAGAAACTTTTTATTAAGAAAAAGTGAATCATAACAAACAATTTCATAATATATAAAAGCGTGAGTCGGTAGTTCTTTAGATAATTTATAATTCGTGAGCTGATCCATACTATTATCAAATAAGGTAGAGATGACTTTTTTGATACGAGTAGTTAATGGTAGTTTATCTTAGGGTGATTTATGTATTTTTTCTTGTAAACTTTATAAAATATCAATTATCAAATCATGCTTTTAAAAGTTTTGTGCATTTTCAAAAATTTTATATCGTGAGAAAATACTAACATATGATAGTGTAGTTTAAGCATTGTTTTCAAACACAGGATCGGACCGGTCAGACCAGGAACCGGACTTCAATCCGGTCCAGTTTAGTGCTTACAACCTTTTTGATCATTGCACCGGTAGTCGGACTAGAAATCAAGCATTTTTAAAAATTTCAGTATCTTTTTACATATATTTATTATAATAATTATAATTCTATTCGGTTCTTACATCCGGTTCATCCAAAGAACATGTCCAACCAACGGACCGATAAGATGTACAGTTCATTATCTGTTTATTATCAGATCCAGTTTAAAAAAAAAATTAGGAGTAAAGATTGAGCAATTAAATATACATGGGTCCGAATTAGGGATCCAGATTCGTTTACCCTAGACATGGGCAAAAAAATCGGTTCGGAAACCGGTTTGCCAAAAAAAGCCAGAACCGGTTACAAAGAAAAACCAGTCTCGAACCGACCTGAACCGCCGGTTTGTATGCCGGTTTGGTAAACCCACATTTTTGAAAAGTTAAAAACCGGTTAAACCGGTCCTAAAACCGGTTAAACCGGTCCTAAAACCGGTTTTAAAAAAAAACGATCCGAATCGGTTTGGCAGGTTTGAGTTTTCGATGAGCCAAACCGGTTTATAACCTGAACCGGTTTGAAAAAAAACCGATTTGACCCCCTCACAAAAAAACCGGTTCGGTTATGAACCCGAACCGGTATGGGTAAAAAAACCGGTTTGTACACCTCTTCACCCTACCTATAAAAACCTAATTCTACCATCATCATCATCAATTTCAATTCCTACACAGATCTTCACCCCCTTTTCTCGACTTCACCCAAAATCCGTTACTCGCCATCAGGTCAGTCGATCTTCATCTCCACTGTTTCATCATCATCTTTTAATTCGTATCTCAATTTCTAGGTAGCAGTTTTCATAATAATTTTTCAATTTTGTTCTTCGCACAATCAGAATCTGATCCGTGAGTTGTGATTATACTGTTTTATTGTCAAGTTATTACAAAATCGTCGATTATTGTTGAGTATGATTTTGGGTCCTGATCTTTTATTGATTGACTTGGAGAAGTTAGAAGAATGCTGGGGATTCAAGCTGATTGTTGAATTTGGTTAAAATTGTACATTAGGTTTGATTTGAACTCCATGCATGTATCTGTGTGTTTTCTTTTGGATCGACGGTTATCCCCAAATTTGTCAATTGTTCTTATTTGTTTGTATATACTGAATCAGTGAATCGTACCATGAAAAAACTCGATTTTTTTTAATTCCTAAAGCTGTTGTGTGTTATGATCTTATGATTGATGATCATCATACATCCATACACAATGTTAAATTTATGTTAGAGAATCTTGTTGTAGTTTTAGTTCATGCGAGCATCTATACATCTTTGAACCAAAGGACATTTAACACAATGGTACCAAGGTGTTGTGGTTTCTCACTCTGAGAGGTGTAGATTTAGGAGAAGATATAGTGGGTGTGTGGGTTAATTGTTCAAAAAAATATATACATCTTTGAATTAATGATTCTTTGTCATAGTACACCAACCGAGTATGCGAAAATATCAAAATTTTAGGTTCTTATAGTATCAATAATCTTATTATTGGTAATTATTCTGTAGTTTTAGTTAATGCGTGTTATCTTTGTTTGGCAGTAAATTATGATTTTTTTGCGCTTAACGCAATTTAAACAATAAAAATAACAAATTAGGTTGGGATGTTATTAATTTAGTCTTCGAATCAAAAGAATTTCTTGTTAATGTTATTACTGACTAAGCCTTGCAAAAGTGTGTTTTGCATAGGTATGTCATTAGATTTCATCATGTAGGTATGAATCTGGTGCCTTGTTTGAATAGTTTTGTTGTTGATGAATATTATTTTAGGGTTTCTTGGAAGATGGCTGAACAAATTAAGCAGCAACCAGCTTTTATTAAGATCAACCAACTTCGTCCTGGTGCTTTTGGTCTTAACCTAACTGTAAAAGTGGTTAGCTCAAAATCAATAATGACAAGAGGTCGCAATGGAACTCAAGGTCGAAACATGCGTCTTGCTGAATGTTTGGTTGGCGATGAAACTGGAATTGTTGTTTTTACTGCTAGAAATGACCAAGGTATGTTTTACTCGATCAATTTCTATAAAAGAACATTCTGTTTTGCAGGGTATGGGTATGATAGTGTTTGGGTATGGTATGGGTTTGAAGGAATGAGTTTTACATCCATAAAACTGGCTAACCTCCATACCAACATAGAGGTTGGGTTTAGAAATCCATACTCATTTCCAGTATGTAATAAACCCATACTCGTAGTGATCTCCGAGTTCAAACCAAATACCACCTGTGTTTGGGTTGGGGCTTTTAAATGTGGGAATGGATTAGGGATCATGGAGTGTTTTTGGTTTGAGGGTTTTGGGTTTAAACTAGACTTGAAACCGTTGAAATTGGATTTTTCTAAACCTGTAAAGGGGGTTTCGGTATTGGAATCTCGTACATTCCACCATACTCTTACTATCAAACCCGTACCCCTAGTGAATCCTATTTACCAACCAAACGTCATACTAATGCTTATTGCATGTTTGGATGAACTTTTACTTTTTAATCATGTGAATAATTGCTCTATGGTCGTATGTGCATTAAAATTGTATTTACTTACCCTATGTCCTTATGATTTTGTATTCACATTTTATCACAAAAATATGAAGAAAAATCTGGGGAAAATTTATATGATGTCAAAGCTTGTTTTAACACTTGACATTTCATCACGTGTTTTATAAAAATACACGTAGGTAGGATTGATCAATTTCGGTTTTAATTATTACAATTACTCGGACATGATTGGTAAGACTACATCCAAATTGGGAATTATAATGAAACCCTTATAATTTTCGGTTTTAATTATTTCAGTCTCATTCTTCCTTTTTACTATTTTGTTCTTTTTCCATCAAACATTTTTCCTGTTTGTTCATTCAAAGTATCTGTACCTTTATGAAATTTCTCTTCTATTTAACTCACAAAAATATGCACATTTCCCAGTTGACGCCATGAAGGAAGGCAGTACTGTAATCTTGCGAAATGCAAAAATCGACATGTACAAAGGGTCAATGAGACTTGCAGTTGACAAATGGGGTCGTGTTGAAGTAACTGAACCAGCTGATTTTTCTGTTAAGGAAGACAACAACCTGTCACTTATCGAGTTTGAACTTATCACCGTTGAAGAGTAAGAAGTTACCCTCCCGCCTTCGCCCTTGACTGTAAACGATCTGTCTTCTTGTATTAAAGGGTGGTTTTATTACATCTTTACTGTAAGCTTTTTTTACCCTTTTATGCTTTTAATTTATAGTCTATTAGTGTTACTAACTAGCGTTTATTTTGATCAACAATGCGATGAGAAATAACCTTTTGAGATTATATAATTTTAAATTTCATGTTGTTTTGTTTGGTTTTGTCAGCCAATTTTCACATGATTTGCAATCTGGTTGCTGTATTTCTTTTTTTGGAAAGTTTGAAGTTAGATTTTACTTTGTGAACATGATCATTGATGAGGTTGTGAGTTTCTTAGTAACGGGTTCTCACCGATTATAAGAAAGCGCCCATGGGCAGTATCGGTTTGAGACTATATATCTATTTCAGTTTGTTTTATCTAATGCTATCTTTATCCAAGAATGGTTGAAATTTTTTGACATCTTGTGGTAATTTGAATGACACATGAATCTGGTAAAATTGCATGAAACAGTGAAGCCTATTTTTGAGACTCTCTCTACAAGTGATTATGGCTTCATCCAGTTCCTACAAGTGATTATGGTTAATGGAGTTGATAAACCGTTTGAGATAGACCTAACCACACAAACCGAAGCAAGTCGGATGGTTTGTAATCCAAGCTGTTCTGTTTGTTTGTCGGTACAGTTTGATTTGTATTTGGAACTCGCCCTGCAAACTGAAATGCCCGTTGAACTTAAATTAATTTTATATTTCTTTCATTTTTGGAATACGTAAGGATAAATATATGTATTATGATCACAAATTGTATGTATGACTTCAATGCACACTTTAAGACGATCAAAACTAAACCGCTAAACCGCAAATCAGCTTGCCCGGCCAACCCATCCAACTTATCGTATCACGAAATTCTTGTTATTGGTTTGTCCTAGAATTTCCGTCAAAACTAGCTGACTTGGGCATAAACACCTCTTATCTGGTTTTTGGGACGGTTTCAGCTTTCAATAAATTAAAAATAAATTAAAAAAATATAGTTTGTTAGAAATGTTTAATATAAAAGCAATATTAATTAAAAAAAAAATTTGTGGTCCACAAACCCTTAAAAGTTAAAAGTATGGTTTTAGATATGATACATAAAATGATTTATTAACCAAGAATAACTTGTCTTACTGGTTAAATTAAGAATAGTCGATGTTGTTAGTTTTGTTTTAAGTTGAAAGAATCGATCTCAAATGAATTAGTTGCTTCTATGTCAACAAGCCAAAATCGATGGAAAAGAAATGATGCTTGCCCCCATCCTTTGTTCAGTTTGTTGGATGATGAAGTTTTGAGAGTGCGTCTATCGTTGGAATTGCTGCTGAACCACTAGAACTACTGATTTATCAACCATATTGATTTTTTAATCATCACTTCTTATAAAACAAATATTTATTTCTTCACAAAACGTTAACGTGATTCTATGATAATATGTAGTGATAATATTTAATACCATTATCTCTGTACAATGATGAGAGGTAGAACTCCGACAACTTAGTCATTCTAGGCCAAACATCATTTTTAAATGGTTATATCTTACATAATCTACCATACTTAATTTAATCTACATCACAACTAATTTACGTAAATCTTTCATAAACGACGCTTGAACACGCTTGAACACTTGACCTTAGAAAGAGCTTTACTATTTAATTTCAAATGACTTTGTCATTAGACCCAACCTCCACCCTGAAAAAAAAAACATCATATCAAGTTTATTAAAATCATGTTAGTTGTTAAATTAAGCGGTGATCCAACCAAACCGTTTCAACATTCTCTTTATTATGCTTATCAAATTATTAGAAACAAATATTTTATGTATTGATAAAAGGTAAAAAAAATAAATTTCATTTTGTTAACATTCTGTTTGAAAATTAATGACAAGGTAAAATGTTATGTCCCTAAGGTAACATTCTCTTTATTATGCTTATTAAATTATTAGAAACAAAATATGTTATGCATTGATAAAAGGTTAAAAAGTTAAATCTCATATTTTTTACATTTTATCTTAAAATTTATAACAAGGTAAATATTATGTCTCTGAGCTCACTTTGACCCAATAATAGCTAAGGTGCTGTTTGTTTTTTTCAAGAAGTTCTTCCTGACCATTTATGTCTGCGCCGCGCAGAGGCTTACTTCTGCAGACTGTTTGATTTTTCGAAAACTTTTCATTAAAAAACGTCTGCACGTGGTCTTCTTGGTGCAGATGTGAAACAACCTCTTCTTGTCACTTCTTACCACTTCTCCATAATCTACACAGACCCACCCTCCTCTTTTTGAACCAGAACTCTACATCCTTCCACAACTGACCCACCCTCCTCTCCGCCACCCTCCCGACATCGCCGGACGACAAGAAGAGCCACCCTCCTCTCCGCCATCTGCCACCCTCCCGACATCGCCAACATCGCAACGACCTCCGCCACCGCTCCGCCATCACGACGACAAGAAGAGCCACCCTCCTCTCCGCCATCCGCCACCCTCCCGACATCGCCGACATCGCAACGACCTCCGCCACCGCTCCGCCATCGCGACGACAAGAAGAGCCACCCTCCTCTCCGCCATCCGCCACCCTCCCGACATCGCCGCCCTCCGCCACCGCTCCACCTCCCTCCGCTCCGCTCCGGCCTCCGCCACAGGTGATTCCAACAAGGTGATTCATTTCTTCAAGATTTCTATTGGGTTTTAATTTTATGATAATGGGTATGTGATGATTTGTTTTGATTTGGTCAAATCTGATGCATTTGTTTGTGGTTGTTGATGATCTGATGCATTTGTTTGTGATGATCTGTTTTTCCCCAAATCTGATGCATTTTTATTGTGGTTGTTTTGATTTGGTCAAATCTGATGCTAATGTTTCACTAGGTTTTATGTGTGTGTGAGTTTGTTATGGTATTCTTTAGTTCTTATACTGTTTTAGCAGAATATGTTTAAGAAGTAACATGTGAGATAGTATAATTTAGGGATTTTTGTGGTCTTATCTGATATTATTGCTACCATTTAGTTTTTAAAATCTGTTGGCTATTCACTTCCAACACTTGATGTGCTATGATAGTTTGTTTTTGGTTGATTAATAGAAATGGGAGAGAAACAACAATGGTCGATTGAGCAACAAAAATATTTAATAGAGACTTGTATAGAAAAAGTAAACAAGTTGGGAAGAAAATGATTGAGTATGCACAAAGAGTCATGGAATAATTTAGAAAAAATGCTTAAGGAGAGGTTTGGCTTTTGTTAAATATTTGTATCTTACTTTAATTTTCTAATTATTTATATATCTTTACAGATAAATATTATCTTTGTGATGCCGCTTATGCGCACATGCGAAGATTTATGGCTCCATATCGTAATGTTAGATATTGGCTTGGAGATTTTCGTAGGCGCCGTGCATTGACCAATAAAGAAAAATTTAACCACTCACATGCAAAACTACGAAATGTAGTTGAGCGTTCGTTTGGTGTCTTGAAAGCATGATTTCCTATATTGAAGAGGATGACACCATTTCCGTTGGTTACACAAAGGAATATTACCATTGTATGTTTCGCGCTACATAATTTTATAAGAAAAGAAGGTTTTAGTGATGAGTTTTTTACACAATACGATCAGCCCAATATGTCGTTTCGAAATCGTCATGTGCACGTTGATGAAAATGAGGTTGAAGCACATGGTACCGCATCAGATGAAATTGTTGAGCAGTTAATGCAAAATATGAAATAAATGATTTAAATAAAATGTATTTTTATGATTTTATGAATATTATTGTAGTGTTGTATGACTTTTATTTAAATTTTAATGTTGAAATACTTTTTAAAGTTTAAAAATTAGGTTTATTTTAATTACAGTCTATTTTTCCAGTCTGCAGATGTTAAAAAACAAACAGTCTTTTTCTTGCAGACTGCAGACGTTTGGTCTACCTCTTCCCCTGCAGATGTCTGCAGATGTGATCCGCAGACTGCAGACATTTTGCTGCAGAAAAAACAAACAACACCTAAGTGTGGCTTTTAATCGACAATAAGATTTTATTTATCAAAAGCTAGCAAGAAGCTGGAAAATACAGAATTTTATCAAAATATTCTCTTTAATCGTAATAAATAAATAATATAAGTTTAAAAACAGTTTCTAATAATAACATTTATGAATGAATTGTTTACAGAATCATACCCCTATTGGTACACATGTTTATATTTTTAATTTATTATTTTCCATTTCAGTAAATCAATGCAAATATAAAACCAATTCCTCGCCACATACCCAAGCTCAAGTCCTGTGCATCCATATTTACTAATTATAGGGTTTTGTTGTTTTTTCTGGTATTTTTTTTCTACTTTTTCATTTATTTTTTTTATTTTCTCTATTATGTAAATGAAAATTAAATAATTTATGTTTTGATTTCTTTTGTATTTCATTTACTACATAACTACAAGTTTTTATATCAATTATACAATTCACGGTCTTTACTCACACCAAGTTTATATTTTTTTTTTAAAATTTATAATATACTGTTGTGACATCCTTATTAACTATGCAACATTTACCTATCGCATATCTATGTTTCATACCTACCCGAAAGTTCAAGCATACACGTACAATGACCCTGACACATAACCGTACCCGCGGCGAAATGCGTTGTACCTTTATCGTTTCTAAAAAAAATATAGAAAATAAATATATCCGTGTTATTCTTGTAAATTCCATTCTTCCAAAACTTTTAGGGGGGCTTTATGTCATTCCACCAAAACCTTCAGGGCCATACTTGTGTTTTCCCCAAACGTCAAAAACCCTCAAAACGTCGTCGTTACGGGCACTCTACCCGCCTATAACGAATTACGAAATCAACAATAATATCGTGACACAACAGCGAAGCTATGACCGTTTGTCCGTTTCATCTCCTTCTTTAACGCTCCCGATATACGCTCCCATTTTCAAATTCAACCCCATAAACCCTAAAAATCCCCTCATAATTCGATTCCCACACTTTAATCAAACACCCACATCATATTTCATCAAGATTCTGTTCTTTTTCCGCTTTCAAATCGGTGAAAAATCAAAGATTTGGGGATGAAATGGCGGTGTTGACACCAGGGGTGCTGTTGAAGCTGCTTGAAGCGATGGATTCGGGGGTGAAACCCACGAGTGAACACAGGAATTCGGTGTTACAAGTTGGGGAGATTGTTCCCGTTGATCTTGATGTGAAGGATTTATGGCCGAAAGATGGGTTTTACGTTAAGGTTTCGGATTCTTTACATTGGGTTTACGTGAGTTTTCCTTGTGATATGATTCTTTGTGATGAAATTCAGCTTGGGCAGTTTGTGTTTGTGGAGAAATTGGAACGCGGGTCACCTGTTCCCGTGGCGAAAGGGGTCAAACCGCTTCCTGGCCGCCACCCGTTTGTTGGAATGCCTGAACCATTAATGGGGTTTGATGCAAAAGGCGAGATGATCAATCAAAAGATTGATGTGAATCGTGGTAATATGTTGTTTACTCCTAGAAGGGGTTCATGGGTTAATGTTCAAAAAGATGAACATGATGTTTGTGCATCACCTAAGGTTTTAAACCCAATTTCATTGAAAACTGATCAGTGTTCACATGTGAATTTGAATCCAAACATGAAACCGTCGGCTGCTAGAAGAAGTTCTTGGGTTACAGGAGTTAGAAGAGAGCATGGAGTTTGTGGATCATCATCACCTATGGGTTTGAAATCAACTCCTTTTGATCAGTGTACTCCTGTGAAGAAGTGTTCTTCGGTGATTAGCTCTAGATCAGCTCAGAAGATTGGGTCAAACCGTAGAGCGTCGTTGTCTAGATTGACTGAAAGTCCTGTGATTGTGAGTAAAAGATGTGTTGCATCTTGTATGGTGAAGATTCCACAAAGCAAGAGTAGAGTAATGTATAAAGATGCAAAGACATCAGCAACATTAGCAAGTCCCTTTAATTCAGCTGTAGGTACATCCTCTCTCTTTGTTATTATTATTATAATTATATTATTAAGTTGTAGGGGATTGTAGTTTGAATCTTGACATGCCTAATTCTGGTTTCACATGTGCATTTTCTTCATTACTTGTATGCTTTCTTGATCTTGGCAAATACATGAATTAGAAATGAGTCTCACATTTTTTTCCCGATTTTAGCAACCAACTTTTAACTTAGACGTAAGGTAGAAACCAACTTACCATTTATCGCCTATTTTAGCAACCGACCTCATTTTAAATGATTTTTACTTGTATCTTGTTGATGTCATGCGAGTCGCCACAAGGGATGCTACATATGAAAACAACGCTTTTGTAAGAAAAATGTTGCCACATTAATTCATTCACAAGTTTGAAAAAATGATAAATTTTCAAATTTATATATTAAAATAATCATTAATTGTTAAATAAGTCGTCATGTGGCTTATGCGTATACACTAAAATGACAAATAACATGTCACATCAACGGTTTTTGAAGAATCAACAAAAAAATGCCCAAGTTCTGGTTGAATAGGTCATACGTTACTACAACTGGTAATAAAATGTAACTTGGTAATACATGACGCCTGTCAAAATGTGAATTTTGTATCATGAAAATTTATTCATAACTCATAAGATTAAGTGTTTTATGTGCTAAATTGTAGGTAAATAAAAGTGTCACAACACCAAGTTCACAGGGTACAAGAGTATTGTCTTCTCCTCATTCATCTTCCGAAACAAGTTTATCATTTAATTTGCCACAAAAGCTTAGCCTACTGGGAAAGGTACTTCGCCTTTTGTTTGTTTTCATTTTTACATTTATAAAAGGTTTCTTCAAAATTTTTGAAACTTTATGAAACATGAATGATACATTGTAGGAAGCTGTCCAACAGCAAGAGAGAGCACAGAAAATCGCCCTTCAAGCGCTTAGAAATGCCTCAGCCACTGAAACTCTTGTGTGGTCTCTCAAGTATGACTTATTGATCCTATTCTTTATTATCACAGAGGTGGCAATTTGATCCGTCTGCTTATGAATGGGTCGATTTGGGTTATATTTTATCTCCACTGGTCCAATTATCAAATATGATTGAAAAGGCAACGTGTTGAATGGGTTAAACTATTCAAAAGTTGCCCAATGTATATTTTTTATATATTCCGCCTCCTAAATCACTTTACTTTAGTATTTACATAATAGAATGTGTTAATTATTTTATTAAAATTCTAAAAAATGGATGCCTGTCAACCCAACCCGTATTGACCTCCACTAAAAGTTACCTAGTTTGATGTCTTACTCGATCCGCCCTTCTCTACCTTGTTGAAATATGTATCGTTCTGGGTTCTTTTATCTCTAACAAGTCAAATGAATAAAGTTTCATAACTTAGCTAAAGCCTAAATTGCAAACGCGCCAAATATGCTATCTTGGTCAAATGGGTCGAAGTAATCCTAGAGTGTTTTCAAATGCTTAAATCTTTTATTTAAATAAGGTTATATTTTACAAAACAGTTTTATAGAATCTTGTTTTGGTGCATTAATTAGTTTATGAAACTAAAATAAAGATTTAACATCAAGTTTATATTTGTGTTGCAGGACTTTATCCGCTTTGACCAAGTCAGCCAACCCTGATGACCCAACAGACTATTTTGACCAGTTTCTTGAGTTCCATAACCAAATTGTACAAGCCATAACCAACATGGTGTCAGTCAAAGCAGCAACCGAAACAACTAACGAAGAATCAAAAGACACACAGATCTTGCATGATATCATGAACGACAGCACGTCCAAGAGAAAATCTCCTTCACACACAGGTCAACAAAAGTCAACAGTCTTCAGAAAACACTCGAGATCATCTGGAAGTCTGAACGATACTATTAAACTCGGGAAGCAGATTGAGAAAGAGGCTGGAAGCTGGTTCATGGAGTTCTTGGAGAAATCTTTGGAAAATGGTATGAAAAAGTCAAAATCAGATGATATTAAAGTTCCTCAATTACTTGTTAAAAAGGTTTTGAATTGGATGGAAATTGAACAATTTGATTCAAGCAAGAGGCCATTGCATCCAAAAGCAGTAGATATTGCGAGGAGATTGAGGATCAAATTAAGAAATTCTTGAATATTTGTTTAGATTGATTGTGTCACATATGCTGTTTGATACGATATGAAACATGATTTTAGTTTCTACAAAGTGATGTTTTTCATCACAATATATGGCAAAAATGTTGCTGATTTAACCTTTTTTTTAACTTTGTTTTTTTGTCTGTTTGACAACATTATTTCTGTCGTTCCCTAATGAGTGATTCGTGGCCGAAAGTATAACGTGTTAGACCGTTTGGGAAGTGACATACTTCAACATGCTTTGCCTTGTAGCTTCCTTAATCCTTTAGTTTTTAAGTGTGTTGTTATATTAGTTAATTATTAATTGTAAGATGTTGAGAGAATTATCTTCAAAGGTTTTATGAAAAGTGTGTAAAAAGTATTAAAAGGATAACATTAGAACCAAATGATATTGGAATTTAAATTATATTTTAATTCTTATGTTTATCTCCTATTTACTTTCCATGCTTATCTCCTATTTTCTTGCCTAAGTTTTGTTGTTGATTTAGTTGATTATGTTTCCTCTTTATCGAGATCATTCTTGTATATATAATGATCTTGGCTGTCTTTGATACCTTCGAGTTCTTTATGGTATCAGAGCGGTTAATCTCGCTCTAAGAAACAAAACCCAATCGAAGAATTGAAAATACCATCAGTCTACTACCATGGCGGGTGATGAAAGGACCCAACAAAAGACCTGATGTCAATTCACCATTGTACATCCACCCATCGGACTACCCTAAACAACTCCATGTAATTAAACGATTTACTCAATGATCATAACTACACACATTGGTCACAGGAGATGATGAACTTCCTTTTTGCAAAAAACAAAGTTGGCTTCATCGATGGAACCATCAAGAAACCCGAGTCGGATTTACGATTTACAAGGAGTTCTTTATGTCCCCGATTTTAAAGGGGGCACTAGGATTAAAGGAGTTCTTTATGTCTCCGATTTTAAATGCAACCTCTTGTCCGTTGGGCATTGGCCAACGATTAACAATGTGTAGTCTCATTCTTTCCTGATTTCTGTGTAATGTAGGATCTCCGGACGAGGAACTTGATTGGTGCGGGTAGGCGTGAAAAGGGATTGTATCGGATGGGGATGAACGAAGACGAAAAGAAGGAAATGGTATTGAGTAACGGCACTTGGCACAAAAGGTTGGGACATGCTTCGGCTGAAAAACTCAAAGACATTAGTTTCCTAAGAAATTTTAAGTTTGAAAATTTATGTGATTCATGTTCTAAAGCTAAATACACAAAGAACCCTTTTCCGATTAGTATTACGAAATCTATTGCATGTTTTGATTTATTGCATTGTGATGTTTGGGGAAGATATCGGTCACCCTCTCTTACGGGGGCAAGCTATTTATTAACAATTGTGGATGACTTCAGCAGGGCGGTTTGATTATTACTTTTACATTTAAACACGGCATGTGCCTTAAGATTTGAGGCAAATTTACCTAAGAGGTTTTGGGGGGAGTGCGTACTAACTTCAGCTCATTTGATCAATCGATTACCTTCTAGTGTGATTGAAAATAAAACCCCTTATTAATTGCTATACAACAAAAGACCCGACTATGAATTCATGAGGGTTTTCGTTTGCTTAGCGTATTATAGGAATACCAATACGGTAGGAGACAAGTTCGAGATGAGGGGGAGAGCCGGGGTTTTCAAATTTCGTTGCTTATAATAATTTTTCTAACAAGCACAAGGCCTTCTTAGCAGCCATCAATTCAAATGATGAACCAAAAAACTTTTCAATAAGCCATGCAGGATGAAAGGTGGAAAAGGCCATGAAAAAGGAGAACCGTGCCTTGGAAGAAAACGGTACGCGGTCTCTTGAACCGGAAGGAAAACACGCCATAGATTCCAAGTGGGTGTACAAGATCAAGTATAAACCAAAAGGAGAAGTCGAGCACTACAAAGCGCGCCTTGTAGCAAAGGGTTTTACCCAACAAGAGAGCATCGATTACCATGATTTATAAAAAAAACTGGATCATTAATCAACTAGATGTGAACAACGCCTTTCTTCATGGTGACCTAGAAGAAGAGGTCTACATGAAAATACCACAAGGCTTCACCAAAGAAAAGGAAACTCGAGTTTGAAAGCTTAAAAAGTCGTTTTACGGGTTAAAACAAGCTTCAAGGAATTGGAATCACAAGTTCACTCAATCCCTTCTCGATCTCGGTTTTCAACAATGCAAGGCTGGTTATTCTCTATTTATTTATAAGGATGGAGAGTTTTGCGACCGCTCTAATTTATGTTGATGACGTTATCGTGGTCGGAAATGACCAACATAAGATACAGGCCATGAAAGATGATCTTGATAAGCGCTTCAGCATCAAAGATTTAGGAAACCTCAAATACTTCCTTGGTATTGAGGTGGCTCGAACGTTTAAGGCCTAGTTTTAATCCAAAGAAAGTACACTCTCGATATTCTTGATGATTATGGGATGCAAGGATGTCGTCCTAGCTCCTTCCCGATAGAGCCAAACTTAAAACTTGATAAAGCCGGCAGCGAACCAAAAGTAGATGAGCACCAGTATCGTCGAATGGTGGGTCGTCTTTTATACTTACAACTTTACAAGCCACACGACCGGACATTATATATGCGGTAAATGTGTTGAGTCAGTTTGTTTCTGACCCGTGACAGCCTCGTCTTGATGCAGCCCTTCGTGTTCTCCGCTATTTAAAGAACACCCTCGGTCAAGGCATTCTTCTCCTTTGTGATGGTGGCTATCATCTATCCGCATACTGTGATGCGGACTGGCTCGGTTGTCCGTTCACAAGGCGATCTCGCATGGGTTATGTTCTTCTCCTTGGGGGTGCACCGGTCTCGCGGAAGACAAAGAAGAAAATTGTAGTTTCTCGTTCTTCGGCTGAGGCTGAATACCATTCCCTGGCTAATACTGTTAGTGAAGTCTTATGGATGCGTTGGTTTCTGCAGTACTTAGATGTGCCTTTTGAAGGACCTACTCCCTTGTTTTGTGATAAGCAGGCAGCCAAACATATTGCTAACAATCCAGTCTTTCACGAACGAACAAAACACGTTGAAATGGATTGTTATTATGTTCGTGAACGTGTTGAAAGCCAAGAAGTTGCCCCTACCAACATCCATTCCAAGTTGCAAATAGCAGATCTTTTCACTAAAGGGCTAAAGCACCGCAACTTCAGTTCCTACTTGGCAAGTTGGGTGTTATCGACTTACACACTCTAACTTAAGGGGGAGTATTGGAATTTTAATTATATTTTAATTTTTATGTTTATCTCCTATTTACTTTTCATGTTTATCTCCTATTTTTATGCCTAAGTTTTGTGGTTGATTTAGTTGATTCTGTTTCCTCTTTATCAAGATCATTCTTGTATATATAGGGATGATGTCTCTTGTTTTGATATATAATAATACAATGATAATGATTTTGGCTGTCTTTGATACCTTCGAGTTCTTCAGCCTTCCAAGTCAGCCCAATTTGATAAACTTGGGCTGGCACAAAAGATAGTTCTTGGGCAGTTGGGCCAAGGTGCGATATGAGTTCGGGTTGGGTTCTAGGTCAGCAACGCTCATATGGGGCTCGAAACACAAAAGCATGCACGTAGAGGTGTTCAAATAAACCGGTTGGGGAAAAAACGGCTAAAAATCGGTCCGGTTTAAGAAATGGTTCTAGCCAAATCGGTTCCAGCCCGATTCGATCTGTTGGTTTGTATACCAGTTTGGCAGTGATCAGACACCCAAAAGTGGTTTTAAAACCGGTTCAAATAAGAAACAAATACAACAAAAAAAGGCTCAAAAACCGGTCCAAACCAGTTTAAAGGGTTTGAGTATTCGGTTAGAAAAACCGGTTTAAGGGTGAAAAAACCAGTTTGTATATGTCTACATGCACGCATGAGTTTTAGTCACTTTAAAAACCACAATGTTCAAGATATAAAATATGAAAAACTCACAAGCACAATTAATAAGGACGGTTAGGTAACAATCGATCAAGATTAATTCTCTTTTGAACAAGTACCGACAAACGTCTGAAAAACCTAACGAGAATCTAACCAGAAGCCTTATCCTTAAATTTACAAATTGATTACTGATTAATATACGATAGAAACTCTTCGCAAACAATTAGGTGGAACTCTTCGCAAACAATTAGGTGGAACTCTTTTGAGAAATCTAGTCGTGTCATTGGCGGGGCCCACAAAATGACAAAAAAAAAATAAAACAAAAACCCAAAATTTTGTATATTTTGTGAGTGGTCCGTCGGTAAAACTATTATCATACTTTCTGTCAGTAAAACTTATTTGTTTAGTAGTGTAATAATGAATAAGCAGTACAACACGGATCCAATTGATTGTTTTTGTTTGCACTATGCTTGGTCTAGTAACATTATTTTTTAACACTAGTTTAGTGATGTTTGGATAATTTGGATTCACCTTCATGTGTTTACGTGTTCACTATATAAATATGTTTGCTTTTATGAAGTTACAAGTGAATACATAATTTTGAATAATGCCTCAAAAATATTGTGTAGATGTATACAATTTTGTTTTTAAACATTAAGTCCTACGTATTCAACTTAACATTGCTAGCTTTTGTTTGATGTGTAATTTCAGGTGAACAAAAAGTAAAAGTTTTAAGACGAATAAGTGAAACATTTGTCATCAATCTCGTGAGTATTAGTCTTTTGTATACATAATTAGATCACAAGATCTCCTATGTCATTTTAATGATAGTAACTTGTAACCTCCAACCATGTTTTATATATAATTTGACTTTCAAACTTGACATATCATTAGTTTAAATGGTTTATTAAACATGATTATTCCACCATATTATGTAACAAATATACTTTCTATACAATTATATAATATAACTCTTTGGACTGATTTTAACTTAATTTTAAAACACTTTAGAACAATGTTTTTACATTTGTTACAATTATGACTTTACAATTTTGTCACTCCATATATAGTATATAGATATGTTTGCTATCTCACATCGATCAATCAAGATAACAAATAAGAGTTCAACACATATAAAAAATGATACACGGACTTGAGGGAAACAAGCTCATGATTTACGCAACCTTTGTTGTGCAAGGCTATGAAAAAGATCAATTCCAGTTAAAATTTTAAACTGTTTATTTTTTTTTATTTTTTTATTTTTTCTTGGTTCATCTCTGGTTTATACATTTGGGTTTGAAGTGTGTTCTCTTTGTTTAACATAATAGGTACGCCATATGCAAGTTTAAGTGTTTTTTAAAATTATAAATTTATGTTATTCAGTTTATAAGCAACTATTGATATTTTACCATTATAATCAATTAGTGTTTATCTTTAACTTCAGATCCTGAAAATTTTAGATATACAAAAAAGACAATGTTTGTACGTTGACATTTAAGATTTTAAAAGACATCAACAATTATTTTATACAGATTATGATTTAATTATAAAATTATTCAAAAAACTATCCGCAACATCAAAAAAGACGTTATCCCGCATAGCTCGAGTGTACCTATTATTTTATTATTATAAAACTTTAATGATTTTAAAATGAATATCCTTCTAATTTTACTATGAAAAAGTAAGTGCTATACAAACCTATAATACAAACCTACATCTTATAAGGTTAATACCAATAAAACAACATGTTTTATCATTTTGCTCGTAAAGGTCCTTAGGTCCGGCAGTCTATAAACTTATTTAAAATACGCATGGTTAAAAAAACTTTGTAATATAGTTACTTAGCTATTCAACCCGAATCGACTCGATTTCAACCAGGTTTCAAACCCAAACTAACCTGCTCACCCCCATAAAAATTGTTTCAATTGAACAGGATAAAAAATTAGTTTTGATATTTGTTGACCCGACCCAAACCTATTTGTGTCGAAAACTCGATTTTTACACATCTACTTTCAAATACGTGGAAATGAATAAAACCAGAAAATATTGTTTGGATGGTCCAATACGGTGTCCAACTGCAAACCTTTTGGTCTTTTTACCTAACAGACCCCTCCATATTAATTATCACATAATATATGGAAGCAAAATTGGACCTATAATGTCACAAAAATCATGAATGCAACGTCTTGTTTAATGTTTAAACAGCTGTGATCACCCAAATTACAGTTAAGCATCTTACAATTATCATGCATTTTTTTCAAATATGTCACCATCAACGTCCATAATTACATAATTTTTAGAAAAATATATTTAAATCTATCAAAATACAAGATCCACAAAAGTTATGATCAATGTGAGATTATGATAAGGGTTAACTTTTGTTTTTTTTTTCTTTTTTAAATGGCAAGCAGACAATTTTTTTATTAAAATCTAGATGCACCCACTTATATTACTATACTAGGTTAAAGCCTATGTATTGCATTAGTGGAATAAATAAACCATGTCAAAATTATTAATCTTACGGTTGTTTTATTTTGTAGATGTTATTAGTTATTGATGAAATAAAAATATAATGAATATCTAAAATTATAACAAATAATAAAATTAGAAATTATTACTCTATATTTAAATATAAAATATGTCTGAAATCATATAATTTAGTGTGTATTAATAAATTCTTAAAATAATAATATTTATATTTTAGATGTTTGATAGTTTAGTTTACTTATTTAAAATAATTATCATTTAATATGAGAGAGACAAGAAACATAAATATAGATGTTTGTTTTAACATAGTTTACTAAAAAAGAAAAGTGAAATCGATTGTTGTTATAATTTCCGTATTTATTATGAGAGAGGGGCAGGAAATAAATTTTTTGATATGCTAGAACGATAACACTTGTCATTTGATATGCTAGAATGATAACACGTGTTTAAAAAAACCTTTTTTTATTATATGTTATAGATTATAGATATAGATATAGATTATATATACACTTTCCTATTGATCTAATTGATTATTTCCCGTTATCTGATTGATTCTAACCCTATATGTTTGTATTGGACTGTGTCTGTATAGGATTACTATATGCACCTTTTCACGCCGAATACGCTTGTATAAGGCTTTTATGTACTTGTATAAGGCTTCTTACGCTCGTATAGAACAATAGGGGAATAAATTGAGTAAAATCAAAGGTGTGTGGTATGTTTAGCACAACCCATTATATTAATAAGTTTGTGTAGAGCATTGCTTCTATTTCAAAAAATATTAAGACATCGTTAATTATAAATACAAACACAATATAGTTTTAAATTATTATAAATTATATTTGGTTCTCATATGTTTAATTTTTAAATAATCCCAAAAAAAATATATGAAAAAAAAATTATGTATCCACATCAAAACAGCCAAGCAACCTACGGAAACAAGTATATAAACCAAATCCACCCTGCTTCCAACTATCAATGTAACACTTTCAACTCTAAGAAAATGACATTTTTGCATCAAAGGTTTCTTCATTCATGTTCAATCATGTTTGCAATTTCCCAGTTCCTCTTAGTTTCATCTCGAGGGCCAATATATAAGCCCCCAAACGTCGAGCGTTTAACTGATCGTTTTCGTTCAACACCGCTTAATGGGAAAATGTCAACTTTCTTTGGAGTGTCAAACATTCATATGAAAAACAATGGATCATATGCGGATATTGTTTTAGATAAAATTTCAGGTAAAACAACCGTTATACTTATGAATTTCTTCATTTTATGACGATTTATAACATATATTGTGTTTTTGAGTTATACTTTTTTTTTGTTCTTTTTTTAGGTTCGGGATTGATTTCAAAAGACAGATACCACCATGGATTCTTTAGTATTGCAATAAAGCTTCCAATGGGGGACACTTCAGGAGTAGTACTAGCTTTTTATGTGAGTTAATCTTTTACAAGTGACGTAATACAAGTGTATTCGACTTTTAATAAAAATTTCTGAAATACCATTGTTCTTGTTGACGTACAGATGTCTAATTCAGATGTTTTTCCAAACAACCATGATGAAATTGACTTTGAATTACTTGGGCATGAGAAACGAAGACAATGGGTTCTTCAAACAAATATTTATGGGAATGGGAGTGTCAAAACAGGAAGAGAAGAAAAATTCTACCTTTGGTTTGACCCTACACAAGAGTTTCATCAATATAGCATGTTATGGAACACCCATCACATAGTGTAAGTTTCATTATCATCTAATCTAAGGTTTAACCATGGTTAAGTCGAGTCGAGTGTGCACGTCACAACAAGGTTGTTTGAGTTATTAACAAACGCCATAAATTTTATCACTTAAAAGTTACTAACCAATTTGTTATTTTGGGCTTAAGAGTTACATTTTATAATTTAGAATTAAAGGTTGCTTGTGTCAAGAACTATTACAATTGTCACTCGTGCTTATTATCAAATGTTAATGAAATTGTAACACAGGTTTCTAGTAGATAATATACCAGTAAGAGAAGTAATCAACAATCATGCCTCGTCATCTATATATCCATCGAAGCCAATGTCTTTATACACAACCATATGGGACGGTTCAAAGTGGGCCACACATGGTGGAAAATACCCCGTCAACTATAGATATGCACCATTCGTTGCATCATTAGGAGAACTTAGAATTGAAGGTTGTTTGATGTCGAAAACAAACTCAACATCCGGAGGCTCATGCTCAAAGAGTTCAATTTTGACCTCGGATCCTATTGAGGGGGACGAGTATACAAAACTAACGAGCCAACAAACCATTGGTCTAAATTGGGCTCGCAGTAAACATATGTTTTACTCTTATTGTAAAGACACTTCAAGATACAAAGTTCTTCCACCAGAGTGTAGGGTTAGTTAGAGGTTGGAATCTAGTTGTTTGGCCCTATATGTTTCTTGTTGTACTATGTATAGTTGTATAGAGGTTTTGTAATGACAATTATACCCTGCTATATTGCTGCATTCTTCAACAAACCTTTGTTCAATCAATAAATATTGTGACTCTTGATTAATTTCATCAATAGAAAACTACGACAACTACGTAAAAATGTGTGTTTTTTTGCTTTCACTGTAATACATAATATGATTAGGTAACCATTTCTTCACTATCATATATTTGTTTTAACTATAACACATAAATGGATTACCTCTCTCCCTATTATATAAGCAAATCACTATGCACAAACGGATTGTTTTGATCTAGCAGTTCTCTATTCAAAACCGGTTACGTTTTTAACGAGCGCCCCTCCTTGTATATAACGATTTCAGAGTAGTTACTTGTTTCAAATTGTTTATATAATGGTTTAAAAGTAGTATCAATTCCAATATGTAAGTAAAACAGGGGTAATATCATATTTCCAACCTTTTATGTTTAATTCATCCTTCTCGTATGGAAATGCTACCATATTAAACATTGCTTTCTCTCATCATTCTCGTTATTTCACAGTCACAATTGGACTATTAAACCATCAAATCGAGTCTTTATAAAATTTTCTTACGTAAAGAAAGTAATGGAGGAGAAGACGTGAGGAATATATGAAATTATATTAAATAATAAAAATATATGTTAATTATATTTTAAAAAATTACTAAAACTCACGTCATCGTTCCAAATTAGCATAGAAAAAAGAAAAACATATTTCTAATTGAAATGAAAAGAAAAACATGTTAAAACTTATAATTTAAATAAAACAAGAAAGCCGAGTAACCTAATTTGAACATTTTTTAAACTTAACTTACCTAATTGGAACACTTTTAAATCTTGGTTACTATTCTATAAAGTTACCCCGTATATGTATTCTCCTATATGTTAAAAATGCAACTGCGATGGACAGTATCAGGGGGTAAAATCGGTATTTCACGTTTATGTTGGTTTTTGTGCCTCTGCTTTTAAGGCCTGCAACCTCCTTTTTCGTTTCCCCGATATGTTCTCGGTGGTGGCCGCCGGTTGTCTTAGACAGCGAAAGGGTGGGTGCGTCGCCGCCACCGTCGCCGGGTTGCCGGACAACCGCTACACCCACGAGAATCGTTGGCCTGATGGAGGTGTGATGAAGGTGGTTTGTGCGCCTTTGTGTCGTCGACGTTTAAGGCGGTGATGTTGGTGGTTTCCCTCTCCTCTTCTTTATCTAACGGGGGTTTTCAGATCTACTCACTGTGGACCTCCTTTGGGGCTGTTGGATGTTGCCAGTGGTCCCTATGGACCGACCCTCTTGGTTCCACTACGACGCATGTCGGGACCTGGGTGGGTGGCAGTGGCGTTAGCTTTGGCGCCGGAGGTGGAGCCGATGGTCACTTTGGACGTCGCCGGTGATGTCTACCGACCACCTTTGGTGGCGTCCGTGTGGTGGTGTGGTCCGGTGGTCACCCAAATGTTGTGATTGTCGTCGTCGCCGTGTATTTCTGTAGATGACAAATCTGGTGTTGTTGATGACGGTGGCATTTAGCTCACCGGAAACAACATCTGGTTATATATGTTTATTGGTGTAAACCCTAATATGTTCTTTCGTTGGTGGTGTCAAACGTGGTGTCTGTTCGAGTTTTTTTCCCTCATATCGGTGATGTTGAGCCAGGGCTCACATGAGACTTTGTTGATCATGTTGTCAATGATGATGATCTGGGTGTGTTCATCTGAGACTTTGGTGTTCCATGAAATGATTTTTTGCCTTAGGTCTGATGTTGTTGATCATGTAGGCGTTTTGAATGTTGTTGTTTTGATTATCATGGCTATGATGATATTGGAAAAATGGTCTCGGTGAGCTTGGCTTGGCAGCCAATTTTAGCATGCAGCCGCAACCAAGAATCCATTCTGAGCCATGTTTAAACTTTAATGAAACTGTAATCAGATTTTTTTTCCACATATAGGTTAAGGTTAATTATGTAATAAGTAGATTTATGTAATTGTTAGCAGTGATTTTGCTTTGTAGCCACAATTGTTTGTATTCTGAGCACAGTAAATACACATCTGTTTAAAAATCGCGCAACGCGCGACTCGAAAAACAACTAGTTAGGAAGAATTAGACAAAAAAAAAAAGAATATAAGATACAAACTATTTCATACGTTACTTAAATTACCTCTATGTTAAAATTATAAAATATAAAAAATTGACTTTTGATCATGTGAGGAATTAGAATGATTCATATACTATCAAAACTCAACAAAATTTAAATGCTATAAATATATATAAAATATAAAAAAGACTTTAGATGTCACACAAATATAAAAAGATTAGTATGTACTTTCCTATCAATTCATTTAGTTAACGTCCATAATTAAATTTATATTAAACATAAAAATATGAGAAATGTTTAAATACAAATTCTTTTTAAAATTAAAAAGTGTAAAAATAATTAAGATGTTGACACGTGTCCTTTTGATCAAAATTATAATGGGGGTAAAATTGATAATGTTTTTCCTTCTCAAATTTTACCTTTTTTAAAACATTTATAACTTTTACATACGACATTATTTTTTAAAAAATTATACCATAAAAACGAATATTTTTTAATATTTAAAACACGTATAGTGTTGATATAAAAAATAAAGTTTTTTACTCATTATGTAATTTCATCAAGTCATTGTGTAATCTTTTGAATTGATGAGGATTACACAATTATTTGATGACTAATACACAATAAACTTAAAACATAAAAAGTTTACATTTTTCATTATTGTGTTATTCAAAAATTATCATTTTAAAAAACACAACGCATAACACAATTGTCAACATCACAATGGGTAACACAATGACTAGCACTAGACTTGATGATTAGCAATATATACAGTGAGCTGTTTGATGATAATTACACAATGACATGATTAGGATTAAATAATAAACTAAAAAAGTAAAAAAAATTACATTTTCAGTATTGTGTTATTTGAAAATCATCATTTTAAAAAACACAATACATAACACAATAGTTAACATTAGACACAATGGGTAACACAATGACCAACACTAGACTCAATAATTAACAATAGACACAATAAGTTGCTTGATGAGGATTACATAATGACCTGATCAGAATTACACAATGAACTAAAAAAACATAAAAAAATTACATTTTCAAGATTATGTTATTTGAAAATCACCATTTAAAAAAACACAATGGTTAACATAAGACACAGTGGTTAACATAAGATACAATGAGTAACACAATGACTAGCACTAGACTCGATGATTAGCAATAGACATAATGATCTGCTTGATAAGCATTACACAATGGCCTGATTCGGATTACACAATAAACTGGAAAAACATAAAAAAAATTATATTTTTAGCATTGTGTTATTTAAAAATCATCATTTTTAAAAAGCACAATGCATAACAAAATGGTCAACATTAGCCACAATAATCTGATTAATATCACACAATAAGCTGATGAATATTATACAATAAGCTAAATAACGTAAAAAAATCTTTTTTTATGTATCAAAATATCGGCGTTTTAAAGATTAAAAAACTCTTGTTTTTATGATGTAATTTTTTTTTAAAAATAATGTTGTATGTAAAAGTTACGAGCGTTTAAAAAATAAAAGTGAAACTTGAAAATATGGGTAAGACTGAAATACCCTTGGCCCTTGGGTCAAAAGTTTTAATTATTTAACATTATGTCATCAAATTTTCTTAGCCCTTTGATTTAAGATCTAATGAATAATAATCCTTCTCACCATGTTTAGTTTTTCCTTCTTTTTTACAACAACCTCACCCTAAAAAGAGTAAAATGTCATTTCCGTCCCTGACGTTTTGTTGACTTTGTCATTTCAATCCAAAAACATTTTTTGCCATTTCAGTCCCTGTAATTAACCAAATGTTGCTATTTTCATCCACTCCACTAACTCTATTAAGATCTCTGTTAAATATAAAGATATTTTAGTCTTTTTCAACACCCTAATTATCCAATTATCAAATTAATCAATTAATATTCAATCAAAACTAAAAAGCATGTGAAGCGACTAGCGAGACCGGGCGCTTCGATTTAAAAGTTTCTATTAACTCTAACTCATGTTGTTCGATTGAGGTCTGCTATGAGATTTCAATTGATCTTCACGTTTTGTTCGAATGTGTACCGTTGTTTGATTGAGATCTACTGTTGTCACATTGTTTGATTGAGGTCTGTTGTTGTCACGTTCAAACAAACATGACAACAACATACCTCAATCAAACAAAGGGTGACAACAGCAGACCTCAATCCTATATCAACCCTCAATCGAACAAAGGTATACGTTAGAACAAGATGTGAAGATTAATTGAAATCTCACAACAAACCTCAATCGAACAACATGAATTAGAGTTAATCGAAGCTTTTAAATCGAAGCGTCTGGTCTCACTAGTCACTTCATGTTTTTTAGTTTTAATTGAATATTAATTGATTAATTTGTTTTAATTGGATAATTAGAGTGTTAAAAAAAGACTAAAATACTCTCGTATTTAACTGAGATTTTAACAGAGTTAGTGTAGTGGATGAAAATGACAACATTTGATAAACTAAAGTGACTAAAATGGCAAAAAAAAGTTATTGGATTGAAACGGCAAATTCAATAAAACATTAGGGACGAAAATGACATTTTACTCCCCTAAAAATATATATTTTCTTTGATTTCATTAGTATTTATAATCATCACCAATTAATATTTTTATTCAATAAAAGAGATAATCAGAAAAATTAGCACGAGGGCTAGAATTTTGTCATGTAGCACTTTATATCTTTATTTATTGTCAAAAAAGTTATGAACAACTTTTATCATTTTTTAATTTTAATACAAACTAACATTAATTTAAAAGAATTAAAATCAATTAAAATCGTTAAATGCCAGTTCAACCGTTTTCACCCAGCTAGTCCGATTTGATTTGTAATATCTTAAAAACGATGATGAGCCTAGCTTAATTTGAAACTTTTGTTTGAAATTAGGTCGAAACAAATCGTGAATGCCCAAATTTCAATGTCGATTACGCATTAAATTTTTTAACGGTTCTGTGTATGTCAGAATGGTGTATCATTTATGCACTCTCTCGTTACCATCACTATCAATCCCTCAAAAAATACTTTTAAAATGAATATAGATGTATGCTCTTAAATTCATTACTATAGAGTTTTAAATGGTATATCTGAATATACCATCACAATCCACGTCTTATACACATATATATTATCATGTTCACTTTTCCTATATGTTTGTATACCGTCAAATCAAATCACATCAACATAAGAGGTCTGATAAGTATAGTTTTGGGTGTGTGTAGCCAACCATTTCTTTCTTATTTTTCCCCAAAATAGCTTATAATATACTTTTATTAACTAGTTATACAAGTAACTTGTATGATTTAGACTTTTAACCTCTTAAATAAATAAAAGAAAACTTATTATCAGAATATCTTTTTTAAACAACTAGCCTTTCTAAAATCTCTTTAAAGCAAGAGATCTGTCTATCATTAGATTTTGAATAACGTAATCCATGACTGGTCTTTTTCTACAATGGTACCCAAACACCTCTTTTTCAAAAGTGCATACCTTCACATTCATTGTCTTGTATGGACGTACACCATCACATTCACTATTGATATGCGTTCGCATACCATCACATTTTTTGTCCTACATGCATGTATACTATCATATTAACTTCCCTATACACTCGTATACCATCCGTATAAGTCTGTACACCATCGGATCAAATCACTTGAGCATAAAGGGATTGATTGGTAAAGTAGTATGCATCCAAGACGACATTCTGATGGTAAGGTATATTTTCTATATGTAAGTATAAAAACCGGTGGTTAATATGGGTAACTTTAAAAGATGTTCGAAAATAATATAAGTAAATAGGGATGTGTGTACTCAACCCTTTCTAAATTTCTTAAACAACCAACACTGATGATTTTTGAGCAAGTCAGTCACGACATTTAGAAAAAAGAAAAAAGAAAAAAATTAATTTATTATTACATAATATTATTTAGATTATGTTGGGTTACGAACGAGACGTACCTGATTCCTAACTTAGCTCCTACTTTGCCAGACTTCAAAAAGGATCAAATCGCTTCACAATCGGATATATGCAGCCTTACGTTACACTTTACGAATAAGATAGTTTACCACGACTTTAACTCATGACTTTTGATCATAAAACAATAATATTACCTGTTTTTTTTTTAAGACAAGTCATAAGAAAGTGAATATGAAAAGAAAAAAATTTGAGTTTGATGGGTTTGTACGAGGTTAAATAGAGAAATAATTATTATTTTCATTTTCATAAAAGATTGGGCCATGACGTGAACGGTCATAAAGGCAGGAGATCCGACCGTTAATCGAACGCCAAAATCAAAACCCTAATCGATTACCATATCATTACCTTTCACTTTTCACATTTCTTCAACAATCCCCAAATCCAGAAAGATATATTCGCGTTTTTCCAAAGCAGAATCTCCACCACTCTGTTACATCTCACCTTCACACTTTCTCTATTCACATTCGCCTCTAAATTTAGGGTTCACCATCACTCACACACACACACACACAAATGACTGAACAGAATGGAGCCACCGCCGCCGTCAACGGCGGTGGAAGCATATCGTCCATTATTCCCGGTTGGTTTTCGGAGATTAGCCCCATGTGGCCTGGTGAGTTGTTGTATGTTTGTTTTTGGTTATGAATTATGAGTTTGATTTCAGATTGTTTACACTTTACAGAGTTCCTCTGTTATTCGTTTATTCTGATTTGTTATGTTATACGAGTTTTAGGGTTTTGTTTTGAAGTTCTAACAGATTGTGTTGTTTTCAGCACGATATGTATATGTGTGTTTATAAGTTGTAAGATGTAGTTGTTTGTTGAATGGAGTTTTGATGTAACGTATATAATTCTGATGTGTTAACTTATCATCATTCTCCTTGATATTTTTTATTGTTTTTGTTTCTCCGAAAACAATGCATGTTTATTCATTTATTGTCATTTACACACAGGACTGAAGAACTGATAATTGATAACTACCTTTTCACTTGGATACTTGCACATAGGATCACAGGAAAACACCGATTATTGATTAAATTATTATCTTATAATGATGATGTAATTGAGGGAGTTCATTATTTGATTATTAATCTGTGATAGTTACCTCATGTGGATGCAAATAATGATGTAATTGATATGGTATTTAGAATCTCTAAATATTCTTGGCAAACTGATTTGGTCAGAAAAACCTTGAAATTTCGATTATCATTTCTTTTATATTTCTTCTAGAAATTGGCTTATGGGTTATGCACTATTGAACTTTTAATTGCTCCAGTTGCTTCGGCTTAGAGTTTAATTCCTTTTGTGGCTTTAAATTGAATTTCATCATTTACAATTCATGTAATGATATTCTGTTGTGATGGTGGCTAGTTCCTATCGGTTCAAAATTTTTTTTCATCATTATCTTAATTGCTTAGTAAATACATACATGTAAAATGACTATTCTATTTATTTCTCTTGTTTTTTGGCATGATGTTTACTCGTACTTTGTGCTGCAAGCATTTCTTTATAAACAAACAAACAGGCGGACCCAGTAAAAGTCCCACTTCAATTGTGGGATGTGGAAGCGTGAGATGAGGGCAAACTTTTCTTTTTATCTCAACAGACAGAGAGCCTGACCCACCTAACTTGCAAGCATTTTTGTATATAATATTAAATTTGGATATTTGGTGCACTTGGGGGTGTTATGATTATTGGACATCATAATCACCCTGATACTTATGAATAGAAAACTAAATTGTCAATTCAGGTGAGCATGTGCTTAAAGTTGTGCAGAAATAATCATTCATGCCTGGTACACCCTTTTTAAAGTTACAGAAGTCAAATTATTGACTTTTGTGAGTATAACAGATGATATTTCAACAATAATATATGTATGAAATACTTTTGCTTTTTGAAATCTAATGCTTTAGTATCTTAGTACTTATCAATAAATAATTATTTGATTTTCAAATCTGTCAAATCATCTATTGACTTCTAGAGGTCAAACACATGATGCACAATATTTCATTTTTTTTTTGCAGGACGATGAAATAAGCAATGCTAGCTTGTACATTATACTTATCATGATATAAAGTGTTACTGTTTTTAAGGCATGGATAGTTTATACCAGGGAGATGTAAACGACGAGTATGACAATCAGTTAATAAATAAATAAATAAAATATTTTTGTTGACCTTTTCTATGTACATGCAGGAGAAGCACACTCTTTGAAGGTTGAAAAGATACTGTTTCAGGGGAAATCTGATTACCAAGATGTTATGGTTTTTCAGGTATTTGTTTTGTAAAACCTATATCATCCTTCGTCTCCAAAACCATATTTTATCTCTTTCACAAAAAAATATTGCATACTATAACCAAGAACTGCTGGCCAGCTGGGCATTTCTGACCACTGTCTTTTTCACTTATTAATTTATATCATTTTACTTTAATTATTTATTTCTGTTTTTGTTTCAATAACTGGTAAGTGATCTCTGCATGTTTCAGTCTGCAACATACGGGAAGGTTCTTGTCTTGGATGGTGTTATTCAACTTACCGAACGAGATGAATGTGCATATCAAGAAATGATTACTCATCTCCCACTCTGTTCAATCCCCAACCCTAAGAAGGTTTTGCTTACTCTTTTAACTATTAATTGTTGAGTTTTTGATGGATAAAATTCCCACTAACAATTTTGGTTCTTTATTTACGTATTAAAAACTTCATAGGTATGTGTAAATGTGTGTGAAATACTCTTTGCAATCAACATAAATGTTAAGAAATTTATTTTCACTTGTTTTTCAGCATCACAATTACCAAGTTTGCTGACTCTTAGAAGCTATCAAAAGTCTAGTCTTTGATAGATAAATCTTTTATAATAAGAACTATTTTTTTAGCTTCATGGATCTCTAAAGATGTATACTATTAGGTTAAATTTGCCTTTTATTTATTTTATTTGTAGGTTTTGGTTATTGGAGGTGGAGATGGTGGTGTCTTGCGTGAAGTAGCTCGCCATTCTTCAGTTGAACATATTGATATATGTGAGATTGATAAAATGGTAGTCGATGTGAGTAGTCATAACTTTCTAACTTCAGTGTTTGAATTAATTCTATGTGCTTTTGCATAAGATACCAACATACTATTTCATATATTGTATTATAGTCATTCTACTTCTTTTTGATACATCTGAGTCATTAAAATGTGTGCCATTGTCAGCTATAGTCTGTAGATTTGATTTTTTATAAAAAAAATTAAAGATTATGTATTTTTAAGTCTAACATTTTTGTACAAAGCCATATATCATAAAAAGTTTGTTTTAAAGATTATTTATATAAGTCTAACATTTTTGTACATCATTTTAGTGTTCTATATACAATTCATCCTTTCAGCTGGATTGTTGCATGCAAGATGACCCAATCATGATACAAAGGCATATTTTAGTGATTCGGATGTACATAGAAACTACATTGACTTAAACTTGACATATGAAAAATTATGTTGGTATTTTATGCGGAAACCCATTTCTAGTTGTCAAACACTCTCTCCGTGGTCATGAAAACAGTAAGGTTTAACTGGCACAACCTACATGACAGTATAATTTGTAAACGCTTTTCAATAGTGTGTTAGTGACAAGATAGTGAAATCTTGTTGACCGGAATTTGTATCAGGACAATGGGCAAAATGATTATTTTGGCTTGATGTTAGTCAAAATGATGAACTTTTGCAAATCTACGGTGATGTAGGGAGTAGTTTTTGGTCTAGAATTAAGAGTAGATATGCATTTATATGATTTGAATTCACAATAATTGGTCTGGAGCGTTTGGGTAAATTGACTATGGCATGTTCTTTTTTATTAATTTTGGTCAAGGTAATCAGATTCAGATGGTTCAAGCATTATACGAAATAGCTTCTGGTCTGGTCCAGTCCAGAACTGGAAAAAACTGGAAATCGGATTAGCATTCTTTGAAAATCCCATGACCATTGCCGTCCATGCTACCATGTCCTGCACAACCATCCCTCAAAAAACTTCTTCCATATGTTCGTGTCTTATGCAAGCAACAATTAATGACGTCCATGAAATTGCATTTCTTTCAGACATTTCATCAAACTCTTTATGAGCACAATCCCAAAACTCACACCTCTCATACATGTCGATCAACAAATTACCCACATACAAGTCACAACTTAACGCACCAAGAATAACAAACCTGACCATGCGTCTGTATAGCCAAGACAACCACCTTACCATGAATCTGTATGGATATATACGGGCTTCATTTTTAGCAGTCAAAACATGAGCTATTTTTATAATTACGTAGAAGCATTGGTCGGTTCCCTTGTTGGTGATGTGGGCATGAATTTGTTTGGTTTGATTGAGATTGTTGGAGGAGTTGAACAAGGACATGATTGATGAACGTGAATTTTACGTATGATGGTTATATTTTGAGGGTTTGTGGTGGTGGTTAGCCTTCTAGAGATTGGAACCATCATACATGAAACTGGAAATTTTTTGATGTTTTTGGCCAACCAGTCCAGACTGGTCTTCTGTTAAATGAACCAGCTGGACCTGAAAACTGATGTTGAACATGCATATCCAAACACACCCTAAATATGAGAATTCAGAAAGCATCTAATGATGTGATTTATTTTCTTTCTTTCTAGGTTTCTAAAGATTATTTTCCTGATATGGCTGTTGGGTATGAAGATCCTCGTGTCACTCTCCATATTGGTGACGGTATACACATGCAACAAAGTTTTGTTTTCTGACATCTAATTCATACATATGAGTTTTATAAAGACTTTGTTTTCGTATGAATTTTTAATCTCTCAGGAGTCGCATTTCTAAAGGCTGCCCAAGAAGGAAGTTATGATGCCGTTATAGTTGATTCTTCAGATCCAATAGGTATGCCCCTATAGAGGTTCTATTCTTTGACCCATTTACCTAAAATGTGTTGAAATTGGGTTGTCTTTTCATATTACCACAAAAATCGTTAAAACTTATGTAAAAAGCAAGCTGGTTATATATTCATATGAGTAGACTAACTGACCAAGTGAAATGGATTGAAAGTTGCCCAAAGTGATAATGGCATAAAACTTTCTGAATCACTTTATTTTCTTTGGGAAGTCAATGCCACATAGAAAGTTGAATATGGTGGAAAATGGATTGTTATTATAACAATATTGCTTTTTTTAGCTTCCGTTCAGTACATTAATCATTTACTCTACATCACAAATTATTGTCCACTTTTACAACTGGATTGTTACTATTTACTATTTTTCTTATTTTACCTTTAAATACCTTTATCATAAATGTCGAAAGGCAATTGTATTTTTAACTGCATCAAGACTCAATTAATTAAAAGCTGCATTAGTTGCACATATTTTAATTTTTGTGTTTATTTTAAGCTTTTAGACTGTAATTTTGGACAACGGAAGTAATAAAAACAAGAAAGATGGACACCAACGTTAACAGGTCGACTCTGCCTGACCCGTCCCCTTTGGTCCCACATTTGAAAAGTACCCCTTTGTTATCCTAACCTATTTTAACCTGTTACCTAGCCTGCCTGGCTTGCCACTTCTATCCAACACCGATGTAAAATAAACTTTGTTAGTTTTACAAACTTAGTGTATTTTATATTTCAGGGCCTGCACAAGAACTTTTTGAGAAACCGTTTTTCGAGTCAGTTGCAAAAGCACTTCGTCCAGGTGGCGTTATGTGTACCCAGGCTGAAAGCATATGGCTCCACATGCATATCATTGAAGGCATTGTTGTAAATTGCCGCCAGATTTTTAAAGGTTCTGTTAACTATGCATGGACCACAGTTCCTACATATCCAAGGTAATATGAACGGCTTGATTCAAGTTTCTCCAGTTGATTAAATGGGTAAAATAATAATTCTAACTAAAAAGTAAACTGGCTGAAAGAGGGCCAAGTGTAATTTGAATGCATACAAGAAACAAAATCGCTTTTACTGAACATTATGATTTTATTTTATTCTTTAAATCTAACACTTGTCATATAATAATTTCTTTTGACAAAATGTGCTTCTGCCTTCTGGTCAACCTGACTTAAAAACTTTTTTCGACCCGGTCCTGCTTTCCACGTTAATCTTGTAGGGGTGGCAATTTATACCCATTTACTTATGAATGGCCGAGTGGGTTGATTTGGGGTTTTATTTCATCTCTAATAGCTAAAATGGGTAAGGATATAAAATGGTCAGCCCAAATAGTATTTTTAATCATATAAGCTACTAGATTGCTTTATTAAAAAGGACATTATTGTAATAATACTTCTCAACATATATTAACACAAATTATTAATAAATTTAACAGAAAGTGTACTGTTTAACCTTGCCTGACACTACCTGCACCAGAAATTTTCTGTTTAGAGCTGAACCTGTTTTCCAAGGTAACATAGAGAGGTGACAGTTTAGGCTTATCCGCTATTTTACTTATGAAGGGTGGCTCCTTTCGGTTTATATGACCCATTGTGCAACCCACCATTTTGTCCCCTCTACTTATCTCTTTTTTCTTTCATAAAATGAAAATGTACCACCCAAACAACCGAAGTAAGGCCAATTCTATTCAATGGTGTATTGATGATGTTCTTCTTATGTTTTGGAAATTAAATTAATCATTTAATAATCTTTTTAACACTTTTGACTTCAGTGGGGTCATTGGCTTCATGTTATGTTCAACTGAGGGACCAGAAGTTGATTTCAAGAACCCAGTCAACCCGATAGATGCAAAGGAAAAGCAAAACAAGTCTACGGTACCCTTGAAATTCTACAACCATGAGGTATTCTTTAATCATTCTCAAAATATATTAAATCTAGTGGGGTATTTAGAATTGCAAAACTGCTTCTCTTTTGAAATAAGCAACTTTAAACTGTTCATTTCACTTGCAAGAAATTAAGTAGTACTTATTTGCAAACTGCACTAAATAGAAACAAACTTACACTTTTTCTTGATTTTGGCAACCAGTTTTAGGCCAGGCTGGGAATTGAAATTAAGTTACAATTTATCACCAATTTCAGCAACCAATTTCATGTTAGCCGGTTTCGCTGCCGTCTGACATCAGATGCCACGATGCAGAATATGTTAGAATATTGGCCCAGAAAAACAAAGATAATACTCGGTATTTTGTGGGAACTACCACGACTCTTTTTATTAATATGAAGAACAAAAGATCACACCTTAAACTCTATACAATGACCCTCTTTTATACTACTTTTAACCTTAATCACTATGAAATCACAGCTCAAACACAGCTGCAATGACTGCTCATTCACAGCCAAAACATTCAATACTTTCCTAATATTTACCTTGACTAACATATTCTACATGCTAACTAATTCTACCCTTATATTTCTTGGTTCACCCGTATACATCCTAGAACATCAAGATTAATTTCTAACATTCTCCCCCTTAATCTTGATGTTGTACCACCTTGCTCTTGAATTCTGAGTAACACTTGTTGTTGATTCACTATGCTTCTTGGATAGTTTTCACATCTCAACACCACCATCTCATGAATGTGCAAGAACTTTCTCAGGTTCCATTCATCTTTATATTCAGGGTTGGAAATCACATCCCTAAACCTTATTATCACCATCACAATGGTAAAAATTATGACTTGTATATCTTCTTCCTTGGCCACGTCTTCTCTTCTAATTCCTGAAAGTATCACAACTTTTGCTTCAAGGTAGATCAGATTCTTCCTGACTTTGTTTGCATCACACAAACTTTAAACTTCTCTACTTTTGTCCTTGTTTTTCTTTGCCACCTCACACAGAAACTACTTTTTCTTAATTGATTTGAATCACACAAATCTGGTCTCTAGTGCTTCACACACTGCTTTGCTTCCTACACTGAATCACTCATCTTTTATATATATATATATATATATATAAATCAGTCCCTACTAGATGATTACTTTCACCTCAGGTCACCTTGTCTCAAGTAAATCAATTTCACTCGTTGGAATCGCTTTTCTTCCCCGTTTAATCAACCAATGATCTTCAAATCCGCTTCACACAACTTCTGTTCTGCCTCACACAGCTTTTGTTCCGTTTTCTCCCTTGATTGCAACCAGGTTCGTGTCACACGAAAACTTTCTCGCCTTTTGTTTGTCTGGGTTCTTCTCCAAACCAACCTGTGTCCCACAGATTGCTCAAACCTAGATCAATCCTTCACGGATTAAATAACTTCTTCTCCACACCGGTATCACGCCTTTATAACCTGTATCACACAGGTTTCTTGAATGCCTTCACAGCCTTCGAAAACTTGAATCACTTGGTTTTCTTTTTCTTTAGTTGTGTCACACAACCTGTCTTCAATTCAATCTGTCACATATCAGACCGTCTCGAACTTGCCTTCACACCTAACTTGGTTGTTTCACACAACCCTTAATTCACCATGTTTTGATTGCTTCTTGCAACCGTGTTTCACAACCCTTTAATCTTTCAACAGGAACAAAGAAATAAAGCTTCACAAACCTGGTCTACTGTTTGATTAGTACCCAAAACAAGAACGATTGACCAGAACCTCACAGCAACCTTAATATTCAGTCGGCAACCCTTCAATGGATCTATCACAGATGGTTTAAACCTGTCACAGGTTCTTCGGTCAGTCTATCACAGAACTGATAGGGTGGCTTCGTTCTACACGTCTTCAGTTGTTACTTGATCTCCCCTTTACCGCCACACAGGTCTTTTTGATTGTCTCTCTCTGATACCAATTGTTAGAATATTGGCCTAGAAAAACAAAGATAATACTTGGTATTTTGTGGGAACTACCACGACTCTTTTTATTAATATGAAGAACAAAAGACCACACCTTAAACTCTATACAATGACCCTCTTTTATACTACTTTAACCTTAATCACTATGAAATCACAGCTCAAAGACAACTGCAATGACAGCCCATTCACAGCCAAAACATTCAATACTTTCCTAATATTTACCTTGACTAACATATTCTACATGCCAACTAATTCCACCCTTATATTTCTTGGTTCACCCCTATACATCCTTGAACATCAAGATTAATTTCTAACAGAATAATTTGTGTCACAGAGCAATTTTTAAAAATTAGCAAAAATGATATTATTCTTGGTGTTATAGGCGTAACAGCCCAAGTAACCGTACCAAGATATTGTTCGTTTTCTTCTTGATGGGTTGCCCATCCTGGAACTCGCGGTTTTGTTTTCATTCGATAAATTGTTTGTCAAGACAAAACACATCTAGGTGGAAAAGGTTTTCATCCTCTTACAAAGAAGGTTTCATTATTCCTATCGATCGATGTAGGACTTAGGAGAGATTTTTTGGGTTCATAAGTAATGATCCATTCTAATATCACCAACGTGTTTTGGACGTAATAGTTTTGGCCTATGGATAAGAGGAGAAGTTAACAGTTAAGCGTGTTTGGATGATAACAATCTAGGGATAGGTAACCTACTGCGTAGTTTTCACCTGGGCAACCAAAAGGAAATCTGTGATTTTCTTTTGGGCAAAACGGACAATATTAGTGTTATAAAGTGCCAAATGTTACAAATGATATCAGAGCCATGACCAGACCAGTGTGCTAATAAGGATGCTAGGTTCTGTAAGTTGGATAGAGATACAAGTCTCACATCTGTTGAGGGGTAGAACGAAACCTTTCTAATATAGGGCGGAAACCTCTTCTACCAAGACATGTTTTGATTAAGTGACCGATTCATCGGGAGAAAACAAAATCGTGAGTTTCTGGATGGACAAACCATCGGAGTAAATCGGACATATATTAGTACGATTTTCGTGGGCCGTTACAATTAGGTAATATAATAAAAGAAATAAAAAAGAAAACAATATGATGTCAAATCAAATATCACATGACAAATAATTGCATTACTAAGATGACATGATTATTAGTTGCTACAAGGCATAAATGCAATTTGGTGGTTAAAATCTGTAATTTTGTGTCTAATTTAAAGTTGGTTGATAACATAGGAAAAAAAAACGGTTCTATCTCGCTTAGTTTAGCCAACAGCATTTTGTTGCATATGACCGTAATAAGCAGATTAACGGTTTTAATAAGCAATCCCAAATGCTCCTTTAGTTCCTTATTGTTTGATCTAAAACAATTCATCTGTTTCCACACACAGATGCATGCAGCTGCTTTTTGTTTGCCTTCTTTCGCCAAGAAAGCGATTGAATCCAAAACCGAAAACTAAATACGTATGAAAAAAGCTAGCAAAAGAAGGCAAAACAGCTCGTGTAAAGTTTCCTGGCTTCCATTGTTGGTTGAAGACGGTTCGTTCATCTTCAAGTTTAATTAGAATCAAAATAATATGAAGTTTTCATGTCAATAACTGGGATACGAAGACGGGTCATGAATTCAATTAGTTTTTGTATCGGATAATACTTTAATTTTAAGCTTCAGCCCATATAAGCATCACTTAGACACTTATGTACAATTATATTCTTCCCATTGATTTTATGGGGACCTTTTAATTATACAAATTTTAAACCCATTTTTCCGGCTTCTTTTCTCTTAAATCTTTATGTATTTTTGATTTTTTTTTGGTATTGATGTGTAATTGGGTTGGGCCTTCATGTGGCCTTTTCTGTATTATTGGCTACCTGATAAAAAATTGGCCTTTTGGACTTAAGTGTCCTTTTCATCATTTCAATTTTTCATGTAGGTAGGCTACATTGATTAATTATTTAATCCAGTTCATGTAGACAAAATGTTACTTGTTTATGTTAAACATTTAATAGCATGTAAAATGTAACTAGCACATTGCTATGTCAGCGTTTCATTTTTTTTATAGAAGGTTGCTTACATATAATGATAAATCATATAGCAGGCATAATGTTGTATCAACGTTTTACGTCATACAATTACTTACGTTTAGCTAATTAAATGCTAGTATTATTGAAGGTTGCTTGCATATAACGAATTAAACGTATACTTTACATGTAGAAAACGGAAAAACATAAAGATTAAATTTTGTTTATAGAAGAATGGTTTAAGTGATAAGTTATTAGCGGTGCTTTTCATAGAGTTGTGCTATACATATCCTATTCATCTTTATTTGTTGCGTCCTTTTTTTAATTTGTTACATTAGTAACGTTCTTTCTTTTTTTCACTAAAACAAAAAAAGATATATCATTGACTTGATGATTTAAATGAGATGACCCGCTTTGCAAACATTTTTGACACCTTTAGCAAACTTTTTCTTAATATAGTCAATGAATGGGTCAAATTTTGTATTAGTATATTATTATTTATAATCTTTAAGGGGTCATTTTGGGGTTTGTCCGTGGTGGGCCCATTCTGATCTCATAAATCATAATACCATCATGATGAAAAATGGTTGAAAAATTGTTTAGCCAAAGTTTGACCAATTATCATGACTAGGTGTACAACACACAAAAAGCTAACATCAGAAGCTTCCTTACATCAATCATTTGTACCATATGTACAACACATATAGCCATCTTCACATGTGTAACTTCTTATGAGTACCTTTATATTCTTTAATTTTATAACATTCACTTAAAAGAAAGACCACAAATAGGTTTATAATCACAATCCTATACTTTAAAACGAAGCTTACGACTAATTATCACTTGATACTGCGTGACATCTTTGTGTGTACAACAAAGTAGACCTTCTATAAACTTATCTATAATAACATATCACTACATGTGTCTTTTTATAAGTATAAACGATAACCATTACATCATTTGGAGTCTTGAACATTTTTTTCACTTTGGTGAATGTAAAGACAAAATGAAATAGTTAATAATTAATTTGAACACATAGAGAAAATGATGGGAAGGAAGCCTAACATGATAAGGGTAAGTGGGTCCAAAAGAGCATGGGAATAACATAGTAGATTAAGGCAAGGTGTTTATCATGATGTACTAAATTCATGACTACTATCTTTGATGCTCTCAACTTTTGACCCAAATTTATCGACTCTTCCACCAATACCACTAGAGTTGTAAATAAACTGAACGGAACGAAAAAAGTCATGTTCACTTCCACGTGCACTCTTTTAACACCGAACTTGTTACAAATAGTTAAAGGAAATTATTAAAGAATTGAATTTATTCACGAACGGATAATCAAACGAACGCAAACAAACATAAACAAACGCAAAAATCAACATTATCAATTCTAAATATTAGACATAATCACATTAAATATATATATAGTTAAGCATTTGACATAATAAATATAAACATAATTATCCAAAACAAAGGCAATAGTTAGACATAATAATCATAAACATAATTATCCCAAACTAATATCTCAAAGATCGAAATTTCAAATGATTAAGATTTAACATAATACAAACTTCAAATGACTTTTGTAGTGGTTTTCTTAAGGATATATTTAACCGTCTCCGTCCAGTGTGTGTCCTAGGATTCCTGCAATGCTTGTGACTTTTGTAGCGTTTTTTGACCCTTTTGGAGTGTTTCCCAAACCGCCTACAAAATGAAGCCTTTAAATTTTGAAGTGGTTTAAAACCGCTCCTAAAAATAATATTAAAGCGCTTCAAAAAAATCCATTATATACTTTTTTGTGTGTGATGTGTATATTGTGCAAAATCTAAAAAATGATATACTGGATTGCTAATTTGATCTTTTTGATGATCGATTTTGATAAAAGATAGCATGGAAAATGATTACATCAGAAAATGTTTAATGAAACATGAAAAATAGATAGGGGAGAAGACTAAAGAGAATTAAAGATTTGAATATGGACATTCCATTTCATAAATATAACTTTGTAATTAACTAAATTATTTTAAAAGTAAAACTAAGTATGTAATCTGAACAACCAATGATCTTTAGCTCAACTGGTTAATGTGAGGTACTCATGACATGTAAATAAGAGGAGGTCATGGGTTCAAGTTTTGCTCAGAGTTGAGCCAGAATTGAGCCAGAGGGTTTTCTCAGAAATGAGTTTTCTCCTGAGGGGGTTGGGGGTGCGGTCCCGGTTGGGAAACGGATAGATGGGTCTGATTAAGATAACATCTATCCTACGAAGCAGATTCATACATTAATTACCATTCAAAAAAATGTAATCCGAACGGATTCTCTTTATTTTCACGAAAATATATGTATATGTATATATGTGTGTGTGTTTGTGTTTATTTATGCGTTTTTATGATTTTAGAAGGTGCCAAGACTTGCAGGGACAACACTTATGTTGGAAATTGAATTTTGGGTATATTAGAAAATAATAAAAAAATTTGGAACAAACCAATCACTTATGTTTATAGGGGTTGTGATTTTAGCACCCCAAGAAATTCACTGAAATTTATATATTTGGATTTTAATTAGGAGGACTTGTATATTTACATATTTTAATATTTATGATTTTAAATGAATTAGAAGAAGACGGTTTAAGTAAAATTTTAGACATTCCAAAATATTATAATATGACTAGAATATAAAGAAAGAAAAATAAATCTAAATGTGAGAGATAAAGTGTTAGATACTGAGATTTTTTCCTCATTTCTTGTCTCCATATCTATTTACACATATACATAAATTTATAATATGTATTAAACACACACACATATATATATATATATACACACACATGAGACTCCATAACTAACTTTAACTTTGAAAACATATATAAGATATGAAAATCACATAACACTCATATGTCATGCTTGTAAGATAAAGATGACTTTTTTAAATGTAATTTTAAGACTAACAGTTGAGAATTCGTACTTTAATAACTAAATTTAAAAATATGAGAATCACGTAGCAATGTTAGACTGAAACAATTAAGGGTTCCATATAAACGTTCAATCAATAAAACTCAGAATTTATAATAAAGTATGCTTTTTGTGTGGGTTTTCCTTGAACTAGAAGAAGAACAGAGATGACCAAATGTGTAGGAATTGGTTTTTGTAGGGATGGGAAAAACTGCCGAAGGCAATTATAATGTATAAAATTGAACAGTTTTTCATACCAAAGAAATCAAATTTTGATGAAATTTACTTATGAAAATTAAATTTTGGGAAAATCAAATTTCACATGAAACTCGTCAAGACTGCTGCCCCTTGGATCTCACTACGCGTTCCCCTTAGAACCCTCAATGCTTCGGGGTTTCGCCTCTAAGAAACTATGAGGTTTTATATCGAAGATCATAATAATTCAACTAAGTGTGCACCTCACACCTCTTAATTTATATGATAAATATTATGATTACATTGGTCAACTAGTCAATCCAACTACGGTTTTAATTTTTCCCTTTTATATATCTGCTAACATTTATAATTTGATGTTTTTTAAGAAATAAGCAAATTTAAGAGTAACAAGCTCAGAATCTTTCTTAGGT
Source organism: Flaveria sonorensis (assembly GCA_025506505.1). NCBI lineage: Eukaryota > Viridiplantae > Streptophyta > Magnoliopsida > Asterales > Asteraceae > Flaveria > Flaveria sonorensis. The sequence goes on from CM046434.1 coordinate 1,397,053, forward strand.
TTTTAGATTAAATATTCTTTTTATTATAACCTTAAATCCTAAATGTAATAACAATAAACAATCTTACTGCCACCGGCGCCATCAACACAGATAACCAATTGTCAACACCGGAACCCTAGAAAATGACCTCGATAGACCACCAACCTTAAAACAATCTTCCTCATCGATTCTATATTTGTCTTCGTTTCTATGGATTTGTGTTTCTAGTAAAGGCAGCCAAAACCGTCACTATGTCCACTCCCTCACCAAATCCAGTAGGACACCCAAGTAAACTCCTATTCCAACTTGTACAAAACACAACAAAAATTATACTTTACTATTCATTTCAATTGTGTTTTAATAATAGAGTAATATCGTAAGAAAACATATGGTATTTTTATTTTTCTCAATGATAATTATAATTTAGAGTTTCCTAAACTGATCTTAATAAATCAAGTGTTCCACTTTTGATATTTACCAATAATAAATATTAAATACTTATGAAAATATACTATGATTTATGAAAATAATTAATACATATTTAACAGTTTTAATTATTTGGTTATCCATTCAACATATATTAACATCTAATTAGCTATATATAATATCGAGATAAACATATAAATTTGTTGGCTATATAAGATCCTTACTAGATTATTGAATAGTTCTATAATATTATTTCTTATTACATATAAGCTGGAATTATATATTTGTCCCACTTTATATAATCATTAGGGAAAAAACCATTAGATTTAGTGGAAGTATAAAATTTGATTTTAAGGCATTAAATTCTTATATAATTATTAAATATTAAGTTATATAGAAGAAAAAAAGCTTAAAAATATGTAATTCCTTACCATTTTTTGTTTATTATTAGGAAAATAGATCTTAAGTATAAGAAATAGTCACTACTATAAACGGGTTAATATAACGTAATTAATTAAAATAACTAAAATAATATGGATAAACATCTAAGTTATAATTTAAAGTGATCATGCTGGTTTAGAACTTAGAAGTGAAGAAAAAAAAACATAGATGTGGGAATTAACCTATAGTCAGTTTGGCCCAAATGGAGAAGCAATTTAAAGTGATATAGTTGCTATAATTTTCAAATTGTAAATATAAAACAAAAACAATAAGAAAGTATATATAAAACTAACATTTTTATGTATGCATGCTTCAAGAAGAAAAATTGGTGGCGGTATATAATACAAGTGAAAAAAAAGAAAATAAAGATTTGTTATTTTATTTTAATTTTACTTGTATCGTATTGTAGTAGAGGTGACATAAATGATGAAATAAATGGTCAAACCTCAAAAGGACTGTTGTAATTGTCAGTCAACTATTCTTTACTGTTATTAGGATTTGTCCATTTCATCGAACATTCATATTCAACTTACTGTTTTTCATTCACAACTTTTAAGCAATGTTAAAAGTTCTGAATTCAAACGCTAGATTTGTTATTGTCATTTGAATACTATTAAAATATTTATTAACGGGTCAAAATATCACTGCAAAATCATCAACTAACGATTAATTAGTATCATGAAATGATAATTAATCTTTAGACAGTAGAGGCTTAGCGATTGAGCTAGTAATTATAGTAGACAATCAAATAATTTGAACTGACAAATATTATGTATAAACCAAAATATGTTGTGTATACATCATCATCAGATGTAGATACATATGGTTGCAACTATTAGAATATTAATATGTTTAGCATAAAATCAAGGGTTAGATTTGGCAAAAGCCCTGGACGATTCAGGTTACATGATCATGTTTTTCTCAAACCAAAATAGGTTAGCCTTTGATTACACCCTAATTTCAATACTTTCAGTCAATAATGCATATAAGTTGGTGCTTTAATCATATCAATTATTTGTTTTATACAATCAAATGCTAGGCATTCAGACTTTTTAAGATTTATGTTTTTTTAAGGGAAAACTTCATAGAATAGTAAGCAAGTTTTGAAAGTGTTTTAATTAAGTTATTTAAATTTTTATTTGTTTCAATCAGGTCATAATATTTATATTTGTTCCAATCAAGTCATTAAAATTTTAGAAGTTTTTCAAATAGATCACTTATATTTTTTAAAGTTTTTAAATAATTCACAAATTTTCATAAATAATTCAGTTTTTTATAAATCTTGTTAGTTTTTTAAATATTTTAATTTTTTTAAATATGACCTAAATAGAATAATCTTGAAATTTTAGTGACTTGATTGAGACAAAAAAAATTATGAGTGGGTTGATTGGGATAAAAAATTTTATGAGTGAGCTGATTATGATAAAGAAAAAATTATAAGTGATCTGATTAGAATAAAAAACTTTATAAACAACCTGGTTAAAAATTTTAAAACTTGATTGTTACTTTTAAAGTTATCCCATATTTGGGTTAACGGTAAATTTCATTTGAATAAGAGAGGCAGCGCAAGCAGAAAAACTAGGCACTACAAGACCAATACATCATAGTTCAAAATCAAATTTACACCAAGACTTCTAATTGAAAGAACCTATCTTCAATCTACTTGACACCCAAATAAATGAAGTGGATCTGATCTACACCTTCAAGTAATTAACTTTAGGTCTTGACTTTGTTCCTGAAAGTTGCTTGATTCTGGGTTTTCCAAACGCACCACATAGTTGTTAGGACAATTGCATTGATTGAGCTTCTTTTTAATAGAACTAACCCTCAATCCCTCATGTACTTATAGAAGATCTTTGATAGAAAAAGCATAATCGGATGAATGTTACACCAATCACCTATGAATTGCCATATCACACGGTTGTTAGGACACTTTATGTTAATTCCGATTTATTTCATTAAAAAATGGATTAATTAATATCTGATGAGTTTTTATTTTTATTTTATTTTGTGATCTTTCTCCGGCCTTATGGATGAATGAGAAACCATATCCAAAATGGACTCATAAGCAATGTGATTAACCTGCCTCTTGTTTTTTTATTCTACATGTATGGGCATCCTTTCTTTTTTTCCAATTTGTGTTCATAATGCTCATGTTTTTGTAACTTGTACGAATTAGTTCAAGAATTTTGTTGAATTTGAATCTTGATATATTTTTAGAACACCAAGACAACATTACAAGCAAAACCTATGAATTTCTTTGCAATAGTTATGAAAATTTGTGTGATTGAATTTTTTTAGTGTTACTGTATATTACTTGTTAGTTGTTAACTTTAGTCAATATGAATTTTAAAATGAAAACACCTTCAAAATCACTTTAACACAATTGAAATCACTTTCAAAAGAAATACAAACTATCTAATGAAGCTGAGTTTTTTTATTACCTGACCTGGTTTAACGAAAAAATATATCTCGATTACCTGACCCAATTAAAGTATCTTTATATAAACAAACGCAGGCTGAAAATTCATGACTCCGGTGAAAAAAAAAATACTTAGCTTTGTCTCTACGTACATTTCACAACATATTATTGGTTTTAAAATGCACGGCCCCTATATACAAAGAGATGTTTTAGAAGACATTATATAAAGGGAGAAAATGGTCATGTTTGGTTGAATTTCTATTCTTCTACATAAGAAAGATAGATATAAGTGTGTTTTAGAGAGAGAGAAAATGGAGGAACAACTAAGTCAATCAGCTATAACTCATCTTCTTCAACACACATTAAGAAGCTTTTGTATCCATGAAAACTCACAGTGGGTTTATGCTGTCTTTTGGAGGATCCTGCCTAGAAACTACCCTCCTCCCAAGTAAACCTATTTATCTGTTTATATTCATATTACTTTCCTTTTTTTGCATTCATTCACTATAAATCAGTTAAAATGCATAAAATTCAACTTAAAATATGATGATACTTTTGTATACACTATAGATGGGATACTCAAGGTGGAGCATATGATAGGTCAAGAGGCAACAGAAGAAATTGGTATATATTAATTGATCTATTCTTATTTTTCAATCATAATTTAATATTCTCATTTGTCTAACTTAATATTCCATAAATTTTAATTGGCTATCGATAATTATTTGTTTTATTACTGAATAAATAGGATATTGGCATGGGAGGATGGTTTTTGTAACTTTGCAGCCTCAACCGCCGGAGAGACAAGCTCCGGCGATTGTTCGGCATATGCAAACCAACAATACCAAGGCCTTCAACCGGAGCTTTTCTTCAAGATGTCCCATGAAATTTACAACTATGGTGAAGGGTACATGTTTTTGGAATTTGCTTACTTTAGTTTACTTAATTTTCTACTTTATCAAATAAATAACTTGTTGCATGCTAATTATTGGTAGTTAGTACTAGTTAAAACATCTTTTTTTAGGGTTTTTTAAATTTTTTCAAAATTTTTAATTATTTTAGTTATTTTTCAGATTAATTGGAAAAGTAGCAGCAGATCACAGCCACAAGTGGATTTTTAAAGAGCCAACGGATCAAGAAATTAATTTCTTGTCTTCTTGGAATAACTCAGCAGACTCAGTAAGTAGATTTTTATTAATTTTTACTAAAAATGCTTGAATCATATTCATTAAATTGCCCCTGATCAAACTATGTTAGTTTATCTGATTTTTAATTATAATAAACTTTCAAATAGTTTTACTGAGATTATACAATTTTATGCTGAATTTCAAGGTTTTAAGCAGAATTAAACAATTTTGGTAATGTTTAAACTCTCATTAAAATTTGTAAATAAGGTAAGTTAATGATTTAATTATGTGATTTTAAACAAACCCATTATACAGATTTTAAATGTGATTATAAATACATGAACTTCATTAAAATAAAATAATAGAATCAACCAAAGTTTTCTAGCTCGGGTTTAATTTCATTCTCTTTTAGCTAGGATTAATTAAATTTATTATAATTGAGTTCGTTATTTATGTGGATTTCATTATTTTCTTATATAAAAGCATCCTAGGACATGGGAGGCTCAGTTTCAAGCTGGTATAAAGGTACATTATGCATAATATACAACGGTTATACATTCATATATATATACACATGATATATATACACATACATGCATGCATACATATATATAAAGAGAAAGCTTGTTGAGTGGTATCTAAATAAGTTCAATGTTTATTTTCAGACTATTGCCTTGATTGCTGTTAGAGAAGGTGTTATTCAACTAGGATCCATTAACAAGGTTGCTTCTCTCTCTCACTCTCTATACATACAAACACAAATACACACGTACACATGTATGTAATTCAACATAGAACCGATTTAAGTGTACACGCACTTGTATACAGTATATATATGACAGGTAATCACATGTAATAATACGCGAAAAAAGATGATTAAAAACATGTCTTGTGTACGTATCACATTTTAATCAAAACTTATATGTATGTATATACAACTCTCCCACACTACAAAACAATATATAGTATCAGTAAAAAGATAAGAGAGCTTATTGAAAAGTTATTTCATCAAAGTTTATCTGTGACACCCTACATAAATCCTACATCGGCTGTGGACAGAAAAGATTCCTGATTCATAAGAAATGTTGTGCCTTTAATATCACCAACGCGTTTTGGGCGTATTGGCTGTGAATGAGAAGAGAACTCCACAGTTAAGCGTGCTCAGGTGGCAGCAATCTAGAGATGAGTGACGATCGACCTTCATGAGAAATTTTCACCTAGACAACCAAAAACAAATCCGTGAGCTTCTCGTGATCAAAACGAACAATATTGTTAGTATTAAGGGCCAAGTGTTACATTATCAAATCCAATTTTCACAACTTTTATATATAGAACCCTAAAAGACTTGAAATAAATATGAACCCAGAATATGAAAGGTTGTTTTGGGTTGCAAAATGTAAGACAATGATTTAAAACCTGATACATTTATGGACACCTGAAGATGATGGATGTGTCCTACGTCAATTTACAATTGTTGTTGAAACATTATTGACATGTGTCGTCATATCATGTAATAAATGAAGTAAAATGATAATCATGAAATATACTTTCATTAAATACTAGTAAATAAACCATACAAGAATAATATTTTATTAGTTTTCTTTGTTTTTAATGGCTTTTATTTATTTTGAGAAATAAGAAAACATTTATGTTAAATTATGTTATTTTCTAGAAAATCGTAAACATGTTTATTGAGATAAGTTTTTTATATAACCCATAAAAATCTTGTAGAAGTTCTATAAATCTGTTTATGTGGGTGAAGTTTTATCCGTACAGACTATGTGGGTTGTATTTTCTCTTATGTTTTTCAGTTTTAAATCAGAAAATGTTTTGTAATATAATTGTGAAAAAAAATAAAATCAAAGACATTCATTAATTATATATAATTGCTTACTTAAACTGCCCCATACTTCTCATGCCAACTAAGTACTTGATCAGGATCTTACAACTACTAGTATAGCCTAGTGTTAAAAGATGTATGTCTTTTATTTATAAGGTGATTGTTTTGAACCTCACTTGAGTAATGTAAATAAATTAGGGCAGTTAAAAATAAAAATAAAAAATAAAAAAAAAATTGATAATCGCAAATGGGATCTCAAGATCCTAAAGATTTTTGGTTGAAATTATTGAAATACCTTTTGTTGTTAACTTTACGAAAATTCCCTTGCATGCACAACAAATTTAAGTTTAAAAAGGATCAATTTCCATGAGAAAAAATAGATAGTACTTTTCTTGCTGTATTTTTTAACGTTGATTGTTCTAAATACTATTCATCTTTTTTATGTCTTTGAATTAATATACTTGACTTTGAAAATTTCATTAAAAGGTGATTGAAGATTTGAACTATGTGGTGATGCTAAGAAAGAAGTTGAGCTACATTGAGAGCATTCCGGGGGTGCTATTACCACACCCTTCATCCTCATTGTACCCTTATAAATCAGAAGCGTGTAACATGCCCGAGGCATGGCCATTCCATGGTGGCAGTGGCGGCACTGATTTACCGACACTTTACATTCAACCAACGAACATAACTCCTTCCATGAGCAGCCTTGAGGCTCTCCTATCAAAACTCCCATCAGTCATGCCGGTTTCTACACAACCACTGCCAACTCCACCATATCACGAGGCGGCACGTCCACATTTTGTGGCGGTGTCGCCAGAGAAGGAGGTGGCGGAAGAGGAGGAGATTAAAGATGTAGGAGAGTGTAGTAGCTCTATGTCATCTTATGGTCATCACCACCAGCATTTTCAACATCAAGATTTAAATATAAGCAGTAGCATGACCAATAATAGGTACTAGTTACTTGGTGTTTAGTTAAGTTGATCATTAGAGATTAATTATGTATGTATTAGTTCTAATGATATATTAATGTGTTCTTTTTTATATGTGATATATTTTTTGAGTGGTTTGTTTTTCATTTTATCTTTAATCTAAATGGTAGATAAATGTAAGTCTCACATGCCGAGCCTAATGTTATATTTTACTTAATCTCATTTGTTAGCATGATATCAGTGAGATTAATTTAATTTTATGATAATAGTTTCTTTTTGTAACCATAACAAATAGGATAAGCAAAACAAAGCACTCAGCTTTAATCGAACTCAGTCTCTGATGGAGAAATTGATAAAAAATAGTACATATTTTGTGAGGTGATTAAAATATAATGTTGTAAACTTTGATGGTTAGACTTATTTCACTAGAGAACTAACGAAACGGGGGAGAAGTTGCAAAAACCAGAGATGCTGAATACAAAATCAACTTGATTAGAAAATTATAAAAACAGTATAAACACATGTATCTATTGTTTTAGCTTTTTAAATGTAATATACAAGACAGTTTTTTAACCTACTCTTTCTTTTTGACTGTAACGATTATGTCTAGGTTTGCATTATGTTTACTTTTTTAACAATAAACTCACACTAAATCTACTCTGAAACTTACATCACTTGCCAACGAAATAACTTAAACTATCAAATTGTATTTACACTATGCATGTTGAATGGTATTAATTAGTTACATTAGCTTGAGCCACTGACACCCAATGAGGTGGTAATAATCAGAATAAAGAACTAAATTTATAAATTCGGTAACATAATAAAGTTTCATACACATACCAAAAATAAAAATAAAAGTAAAGCCTAATCGACCAAAACACAAACCTAAGCTTATAAAATTACTCATGAATTAAGAGTTAAAAAAAGCGTTAAATAAAGCATGTGTATATTAATAAACCATTAAAACCAAACATAAAAGTATAAAACGATCAAAATCAAAGCAAATCAGTTAGTCGTCTAAACAAACCCTTCGAAACTTTAAATTGGCCGGTTAAAATTAACTATTTATTTATTCACTTCTACAGTACAGTTATATGCATATGAAACATTCACTAATCATCTAGAAAAATCTAATAAAACCCAAAGATCTTAAAAAACAAAAAGATGACGTTTAGTTCACCAAAGCCAAACTGGTTCGAACACAACCAACCCAACGATTTGACTTGAACACCTTTAAAATAAACAAGCGAACTCGAACTCGAACAGTTGTATTTAAGTTAAACATGGGTGGAATGATCTTAGTCGACATCACTTTGTTTACACTCCCAATTCTACATGATAAGTTTTCAGATTTCTGAATAATCATGGAAACAGTGGTAGAAAACTTGTATCACTTTTAAAAGGTCTTACATTCCAACAAACTATCAAAATAACAATTTTTGTTCTTACCAAAAATAAATAGAAACTGTATTGAAGGGTCCATTAGTGTAGGGGTATGATTGCTAATGGAAAGCATCAACTTCTTCCTTAAAATGTTTAAGGAGTTCTGCAATTGTCTTCACTGAATGTTCTTGTTTGTCTCTCACTCGTACGCTTACCTGCAAATAAATATGTTTTTAAAGTTATACTTTTTTGTGTTGATTATAATTAAAATACATATTCAAGTGTTACATACAATATATATATAAACCATTTGTCACATTGTAGATTTGTCTCATGTTCAAGACACAAATATATGATCTTGGGATGTCTTTGTCTGGATTTGGTAAATAAACCAAATTCATGCCTGGTTGATCTTTAAGGTAGTTTCTACATACATTATTTTTATAAAAATTGACCCCTCCATCCCAAACACAATTTATAAATAAATACATACACACACGAAAAGATATACACTATGGCATATTATTACTAGTAGAATACCAATTATACACTTTATGAACTCAGATGCCAATCAACTTGAAAAATTGGAACTTAGTAATGATAGGAGTATTCTAAAGCAAATAGGAGTATTCTATCCAATTTGAAACTTAAAATTTAAAATGGAAAAGTGGATAATGATCTTGGGATGGTGGGAGTAAAAACTTTGCATTTGGAACACAAGCTTCTTGTACGTTGTCACTAATAAGGGGGTATTTTGATCAGACAAAAAATGAATTTTTGCAATTAAATGACAAAAAACTATTAAATAATGTGATGAGAGATAGGTACCTTTCCAGTGTTGGCTTCATCTTCACCAACAACCAGTATGTAGTTGTACTGCGCCAACTGTGCTTCTCGTACCTATACACCATAAAAATGTAATTAATAATAACTGAAAAAAAAGTAGTAGTAGTGTGGTGGTGGTAGTAGTGGTGGCAGTCACTAGTTGTGGTTGTGGGGGTAGTGGTGGTGTAGTAGTAGTAATTAAAGAAACTATTTATCTTATTAACAAGTTGTTTTGATAGTATGTGGGATTTTAATCCAAGAATATGAATAACCAGTTTGAAGAATATGAATAAGAGTATATGTAATCCTAAACACTCCCTAAATAGTAGTGGAAGGAACTTCCAAACATACCTTCTTCTGGATTGTTCTATCAGACGAATCAATATCAACATAATAACCAGCTACATCAATCTGGTCTTTTACCTGCCAAAATTAAAATGAAAAGAATAAAAAATGTTCATGAACAAAAAAAAGATTAAAAAATGATCACATCTTAAAGGTGGTTTATTCTAGGATAAAAGTAAGACATAAGCCCTTAGAACTTTATTTTTGAAAGATTGAATCCCTGGACTTCTAAAACTTAACAAAAAAGTATATATAAAAGACTGACCGTTTTCGTTAACTTTTAAAAGCATTTAATAAAAAGACTCTTTAATCAAAAATAAGTTCTAGGGACTTCATTGTTAAGTTCTTAAAGTTCAGGGATTTAATTATGCCACACCAAAGTTTAAAAGCTAAAATTCAAATTTGATGGAAGTCCATGGGGTTGTTTTCACATAATCAACTTTCCATTGATTTTAAATATTGAAATGTTTAATCATGCGTAAAAGGACTTTATCGTTCAAAAAGTCAGGGACTTTATTGTTAAGTTAAGAGAAAAAAATAACAATAATAATCTAGGAGGTTCAAAGGTTGCATTACTTAAATACGACTTTTAACAAACTTTGATAGAGGTTTGATTATTGATTGTGATTCAACTAGGTTACAATACACGATATATATAGAAGGAATATTTACATTCTAATCCTCCTACCTCCTAATATAATAACAATTAAATATAACACCTAATTGTCTAATAACTTTCAACCCCTTCGACCCATTAAGAGAACACAGACCATTTGTATGTACAAAGGTCGACCGTCGACGTTGAAATTATTCATTTGACCCCTTCGAGATAAAACTTGACAAAAATCTAATCTTTCTTCTGTAAATGGGGTCGGCAAAACTTTTTTATTTGGCCAGTTTTGAAATAGAAGACAACCGCTTTGTATGTAAAAGGAACAAACTTCAAAATTTTCTTGCTTGCCCTGTTTTGAGATAAAACATGACCCAAATCGACACATTCATATGTAAATAGATCAAAACTGCCACCTCTATCAGGAGGGAAGAAAGAAAGCAAAATAAAAACTAAAATACATTTTCTAAAATAATTTTGTAATAACATTTTGCAATAACAAAATAATTTAATTACCTGTTGTCCATATGCTTGGGACTTGTCAGAAACAGGGCAAACAATTGCCTGGCGAGGGCTAAGCCAAAAGGGCCATTTTCCCTTGTAATGTTCCAAAAGTATAGCAAACATCCGTTCAACTGACCCTAAAATAGCTCTGTGAATCATAACAGGTCTCTCCCTTTTAGTCTCATCTTCTGCTGAATAAGTTAAATTAAAACGTTGAGGGAGTTGGAAGTCCAACTGTAAAAAAAAACATTAGATCAATAAATAAGTTTAATGCAATAAAACTAGCTAGCATAAAATGATTGTGTTAAAAAGAACCTGTAAAGTTGCACATTGAAATTTTCTTTTCATTGCATCTGAAACAGATATATCAATTTTTGGTCCGTAAAATGCTCCATCTGCTTCATTAATCTGCCAAAAAATAAAAACAATGATGTGAGTACACCATATAGTCAAAGTGGAAGTGGCGACTTCTACCCATATACTTATGAATTGGTTAATATAGTTTATATTGTATTTTGGCAAGTCAACTGTCATACTAAGGGGCTGTTTGAAAGGACCTGACCGCGGGCTGACCACTGACTGGCTGACTCGGTCAGCCGGTCAGCGTGTTTGGTCGACCGGACTTGGCGACTGACCCGGTCGATTGGTGCTGACCGAGACCTTAAATCCTTCGCCCCTAACCAAAACCTCCACCCTCTCCTCTTCACCAATACCCTCCACCACCCGCTCCTCGTTATCGGCGCCCTCCCTCCGAGCTCCTCTTCACCAGCTCCCTCCGCGCTCCTCTTCACTGGCGCCCTCCCTCCGACGCGCTCCCTCCGTCGCACTCCTCTTCACCGGCGCATCAGCAAAACAGAAAATTCAAGTTCATATCGTTCGGACCTTGCAGCGGTGCATCCGAGGCCCTTACGGCAGCTGCATAAGACAGTTGTACGGTGGCCGGAGGAGGAACGACGTCGTTTGGATCAATTTTTGGGTAAGGAGCATAATTGGTGGAGTGAGAATCTTCTGGGTTCACCGATTGATTGGGTGATGGATTTGGATTCATTGCTTGTTTATATGAATGAAAATCCGAAGAAATTGGTTCTAAAAAGCTTGAATTTTGTATGAATTTGTTCGATTTGATCGATATTGATTACGAGGGTTTTGGTATGACATTTTGCATTTTAAGCTATTATGTTTTTTTAAAAATTTGGCTATTTTTATTGATTACATTCAGCAGAGTCAGTCAGATACTGAATCAAACAGCCAAGTTTCAATCAGATGCAGACTCAGTCAGAACTTCTAACTGGGTCAGCTTCTAACTCAATCAGGTCTTACCGAGTCAGCAGTAATCAAACAGCCCCTAAGTCTACTGTTTGCATAAAACCTCCAAAACCATTTTATTCAAATAACTAGATTGTTTTTGAGTGTATATAACTTTGTTGTCATTTGAGAGACTGTACATTTAAAAATAAATTCATAACGCCTAAACAAAAAAATTCTAGGTTAACCTGACCCAGCTCAATATGTTTCAAACCATACTAAAAATGACCACATGTCATAATCCAGTCTTCCCTGCGTAGAGTTGTTCTGTTCGATCCAAACTAGGCCAGATTAAACTAGAACCAAGCCCAAACCAAAAGAAAAAAGGAAACCTTTAACCAGTACAATTTGAACTGTGGGATCTCTCACTGGGCCATGTACCTTATAGAGTTATACTGACTTGACTTTTTAAAATTAAAGACCTAAAATGCTATTTTCCAAGTTCAAAAAAGTTATTAAAATATAAATGAAAGAACCGGTTTTGAAATGATAAGTTTTGTCTCTAACCTGCCATGGCTTCCCAAACTCATCCAATGCATCTGCTAGTGCTTTTTCAGCTTTATCCCATGTTTCTAGATCTCCAAGATATTTCTCTGGCCTCTAAAAAAACATAGTAAGACAAATTTACACTTCAGATGTCATATAATATATCCTTTATTCCTTTAGAAGTTCTAAGATTTCTTATATATCATTCTAAATTTCATAATATCATACATATCCTTTTAAACCCACTGAAAAAAAAAAAGAATTATATTTACCCATCCCGTTTTAAATCATATAATCAGTTCCTAGTAATAGCTTTTTCACTGAATATATAAAGAGAACATTACATGTTGAAAGGATTAACAGTAAGAAAGTTGTTTTCCTCCTTGTTAATTTTCAGAAACAATTGTTATAAGAAACTGATTTCATTTTATTTAACATACAATGGCTAAATATGATAACTTTAGTGTTTATAAAAGTAATTATGATATATATAAAATATATATATATATATATATATATATATATATATATATATATATATATGATATTTTGAACTTATGTAAGAAATTAATCATTTAATCCTATAAAATTGGTGGTTTTTCAATAAAAACAGATACTCGTCAATTGATCTTTAAGAAGATAATCCAATGCACTAGAAAGGATGGGACTGTAGGTGGAAATTTAGGTTATAAATGGGTCTATTCAGACTATGTTTATCTCTAACATGTTGCATGTTAAACGAGTATAATCAAAGAAAATAGCTTTAAGAAGAAACAAACCATATGGGTCAAAAGTCCCCCAAAGCGTATATAAATAATTTTTGGTCAAAGTTTTTTAAAATAAATAATTGCTGTGATTATATATAACACTAATTATTTATAAAAAAAATAAATTTTTCAGACGCTTTGTTGGGGCCAATCTGAGCCGACTCATTTCAATCTGCACAGAAAGCTGCTTTGTTTTGACCTTACTCAAGTAGCCTAAAAGTGTAACTTTGATGCAAATAGAAAGAAAGTAGAATACTATTATAATTGTTTAGTTTTTGTAATCATATGTGGCACTAGTTGCTTGTGAGAAGTTTTAACCAATTTAACATGACCCATTTCAACATGTACCTAAAACTAGCCGTTTTAACCCACTACCCAAGTCATGGTAACTTGTATGTATGTTGAAAGAAAGTCTTTCATTGTTGAAATAATATTACATTCTGTAATCACATTTGCACTAAATAACTGTGAGCCTTTTAAACAAAAAACCGCTTTGGGTCAACCTGACCTAACCCAATTAGAACAGCATCTATAATTATCAGTGTTGACTCGCTACCAAAAGTGAAGTCATCATTGACATAAAGTTTCTAGATTCACAAACATAAAAATAAGCTTTTAACAGTATTTAAGAACTCAATGCACGTACTGTTGACAGCTTCAGTTCAAAGGTGAAACCAAAAATATCATACGCGTAATTGATGAACTCTAAAACACTCTTGACCTCATCTTTTATCTGTATATATCAAAAAAGAAGTCAAAGAAATGTACAAAAGAGGCCTTAAGAGAACTACTAACTGAAAATAAATTCCATCTCACCTGAGATTCTCTACAGAATATATGAGCATCATCCTACGAAAAGACAACATGGTTAAATTAAAGGGATAACAGCTCAAGACTCAGGTAGCATACACAATAAAATACAGATAATAAAATTAATATAAATGTTTGAAAAAATACACTGCTAATACCATTTCTGATGCACGCATCAAAAGATCCAAATGGTGAATTTGATGTAAAGTTGTAAACCATCTCCAACCAAGACAATGGTGTGATTTTTAGAAGTAACGGTATTCAACAACTCATTTTACACCAACACTATCCATTATATCAAATTTCATAATCATATATTTTTTAAATATTCACATTAAAAGTAAATAATTTTACAAAATATATACTATCAAAACAAACTCTTCAGACCTATAAAATAAATAGCAAACAGAATATAGATTTTACGCTTTTTTATTATTCATTTATAATGTTATTTAATGTTTTGCAAAATATTTTATAAATATAAGTACTATAAAATATAGATGGCACAACTTTTTAACTTTGTAAACAAAATCATTTAACTGAAAAAAAAATAGCATATGAATCTAAATTATCTAGTTTTAAAAAAGTGATGTATTTGGTGCACACATCATAGTTGAAATAAATTTGATGTAAGCATATTCAAAAAAATATGATGTTTCGACACCAAAAAGGTGTAAATGTTTGATGTACACATTTGAGATGTGCTAAAAGCGTGATTCAAAGGAAAACATGTTCTTTTGACTCAAATTTAGGCATGGTGTACAAAAAACTGATTTACCTGTTGAAATCTTCGAACCCGAGTCAAACCGGTCAATGCACCACTGGCTTCATTGCGATGCAGAACTCCAAAGTCAGCTATACGAAGTGGAAGTTCTGTAGAGTGAAAATATAGAATTTTGTATTAGCTTATAGTTTACATTAGTTCTAAGAATAGTATTAAAACTAAAAACATATCCTTATGATATATAACGAGAAAACTAACCCCTGTAAGAACGAACTCGGTTATCAAATATCAAGCAATGTCCAGGACAATTCATCGGCTTCAGCCCAAATTCTTGCTTTTCTATCTGCATGAAAAGCCATGCAACATGAAAGTCCATTTAAAAAATCTTATCACCAACACGCAGCTATAAAGATAATCCCAAGAAAGAAAATGTAAATACGTATTTTTCATTGAATGAACACTTATTGTAAGACAATCAAGTTAGTGAAACAACCCAAGTGATAATTAAGATTAGCAATATTTTATCTATTCATCATCTTCCAAATATTTTTACTTTTTCATCAGTATAACATGAATGAACAAGGTAACATTATTAAAGTTAAGAGACTTACATCAAATACAAACATGTTTTCCTTGTAATTGGCAGCATGACCAGATGTTTCCCACAGTTGCATATTGTACATATTTGGTGTAGTAACCTGCCAACACAATGCTACAATATGTGAGATCTTAAACATGCAACATGAAAAAAGCACACAACTATAAAAGTATCACCTCTAAATAACCTCTTTTACGATATTCTGTTCGTATAAATGTCATTAATTTCTCAGTGATCCGAGTACCATGGGGAAGAAAGAAACAACTTCCTGGGCTGAAATATATAAAAAAGACATAATAGTAAGTACTATTGACAACCTACAGATTACAAAGAAAACTTTGAGGTGTTAGAGTGATCAGGTATTGGGTAACATGACAAAATAGGTAATTCAAACAACATCTTATGAAGTAGCTAGTGTCAAATGTGATTACAAAAATTACATGATTATATAGATTCTTATAAAATAATGTGAGAATTTTATTCATTAAAAACACTTCAGAAACTTTCAACCTGTTGGGACATTCCTTACCCATCTCTAGATATTTCTGAATTGCAACATACCTAAGTGGGTGAAAAAAGAAAAGCTCTTGCTTCTTTCCCAGCTCTCTATGGTCATATTTTTTGGCTTCTTCCAGCAGAGCAATGTATTCCTGAAAGAATAGTTTGAAGTGATTGTAGAATTTCATTCTCACAATATTATCAACACTCATAGGCAACATTCATTCCCACGCATTTACACCAGCAATTTTCTAAGGACCACTAAATCTCCCTATCTTGAATTTTTCTTCTTCATAAATCTCTCTAAAAGTTTAAACAAAAACTAACTATAATACAACATTAATAGAACGCACATCATATATATATAGCAAAATATAAGCGTAGACTGAAAATGAAAAAATAACCCATCATTGAAGTACCACAATCCCTCAAGAATATAAAAAATACTAAAAGCAACCACCAACACTAAGATTTAAACAAATTATTCATTAAGCTAAAGATTTTTTGAAAAAGGTGTACATTCATACAAAGAAGTTCACTTTTTTCTAGACTGAATCGATATTTAAAAGGTACCTCCTATTAGGTATATAACAAAAATCACATTCAGGCATAAACTTCAATGGTTGGCAGTCTCACTTTCACAGCAAAATTCACCAGAAAAAAACACCCATATATAAAAACACTACTTATACACGATATTCAACTTAACTTTAAAGTGAAAGCAAAAAAAGGTTACCTTTAGCCGTTTTTGGTCAGGATAAGATATCCCGTACACCCTTTGTAAACTCTCACGATCCTTGTTTCCCCTCCAGTAAGCTGCCGAAGCCTAAAATATATATATAAAGATATAAATATACAACCATACAAGCAATTCTAGATCTTAATAGTCTTAACAAACCTCACCTTCAAGCAAGCAATTGCTTTGACAAAAGCAGTATTTGGTATATGGGGTCCACGACACAAATCAACTAATGGGCCACATCTGTAAACAGTGATAGTCTTGTCTTCAGGTAAGTCACTAATAATCTCAACCTGATATTGAAAATAATTAAGAAGAAATCCAATAAGATCTTATGCAAACATCAATATATTGAAATTACAAAATATTTTTGTTAGAAACTTTCACCTTAAACTTATTATCAGAAAACATTTCAAGAGCCTGCTTTCGAGTAACTTCAATTCGCTCAAAAGGTTGCTTCTCCTGAAAAAAACACGAAAGTATATAGTCATTTATTTTTGTGATTTAGGTTGACATGAATTGTGATTTAGGTTGACATGAATAACAATAAACAGACGTCTCTCATGTAATACACTAAGATATAGATAACTTGTCAAGTTCTAAAAGAATGGGATGCAGATTACCGCAACAGCTTTCTTTGCCTCAGATACAATTTTATCAAAGTGGTCATCATTCAAGCCCAGATCACCATAGAAACCATCATAGTAGAAACCCTGTTACAACAGCAATTCCATGAGTAAGGCATATTGTTATCACATAGACAGGATCACATGTTTTTTAATACAACGACTTTAGTACAGACTTTTCAGTCCAGGCAAACCAACCAATAAATAAAGAAAACATGCTGTTTTTATTGCAAATTGCCCTAAAAGAACTCTCTTAATACAGAAAACCTTATTTCAGCATTTATCAAGCAATCAATCTTCCCTACAGATATCAATTCCTATTACTACCAATATCACGAAAAATGAAGATCCTTAAAGTGTAACAAATAACTACAGAAGACTGTGTAATAATTCACATCAATTTTATTAACAGATTTACATGAATAAATGGACAATAACTAAAAAAGATACCTCTCCTCTTGTAGTGCATGGCCCAATACACAATTTGCATCCATATGTCTGTTCTAAAGCCTGCAATGAGCTCAAAACAAAAACAAAAAAGCAATTTCACCATCTACTCCATCCCCACAACTCAATCCTCACAAATCAGATTCATTTTTTACTTCATTACCTGCCCAAGAATATGAGCACTCGAATGCCAAATGTGTCACGACCCTCATCACTGTCAAAAGTAAATATCTTAAGCTGACAGTCACCCTCCAACGGCCTTGACATATCCCACAGCACTCCATCCACCTGAGAAATCAACGCATTCGACGCTAAACTCTTCGACAACTCCTTCGCGATATCGAAAGGAGTTGTTTCCCATTTCTTACCCTCCTTCACGGTTCCATCAGGCAATGTAATCCTACAAAAAACGCAACCCCATTAACAAACATCCAATCTAGTTTGTTTTATAAACACCCACCAACTGTTCGACGAAATGCCTAGAAGAAATTAACACCCAAACAACATCAATTTCGAAACTTACTTAATGGGGTCACCAGAAACTGACTGCCGATGCGCAATCTGTTGGGCTTTGATGGATTCAAAAAGTTCGATTCGTTTGGGGATGACTGATTGAAGATATGCATCGTCTTTAACGATTGACACTGAGGACTTTGAATTGGTGTTTGCAGCTTTCCCCATGGGTTCCGGTGGAGACGGTGACGGCGGGTGGAAGCGGCGGAGGACGGCGTTAGACGTCGGAGAACGGCGGCGGAGAAGTGATAGTCGCCTGAGGGTTTCGGAACATAACATTCGTTTGTTCTTTTGATAGCGTTTTACCAAAGCGTTTTATTAGGGTCTTCTGTCGTTGCTGCGTGGGTTCCACGGCATTTTTGGACCTAACGACGTCGTTTGGCTTTCCGGCTGATTACGTTTTTATTATTTTACCTTTGTTCTTTACGACTAGAACCTGTCCATAGACTTGGGCATAAAAACCGGGTTCGAACCCGACTCGGTGGACCCGACCCTGAACCGGGTACGGGTACGACCCGGTATATGCATACCCGGGTTGGACTCGAAAAAAAACCGTAGGGTTGAAACCGGGTATGATTTTCTAGAATTTCTTAGAACCCGACCCGGACCCGACCCCGACCCGACCCGGAACCGGTTGAACCCGGGTTGTACCCGGTTTCGACCCTTTTTTTTTTTTTTTAAAAAAGTGGTCGTTTTTTAACGGCTATATAGCCGTTGGGATCGATTTGTGACCGTTTTTTTGTCACTTTTAGGCTTATAAGTTAGTATAAATAGGTGTGGGTTGATATGGTTTAGTACCCAAGTCTCAAACGCAAAAACATACGCAAAAAACGCAAAAAATACTCTCGTTTACTCTCGCTTTACACGTTCACTCTCTCGTTTTACACTTTCACTCTCTTCAATCTTGATATGGCTCACTCACAATCTTCCGTTGGTCAAGGTTCGTCCAACGCTCCAACCGTCGTTCGTGTTCTTGCACACAATCGTAACATGGATGTTTGATGCAATTGGGATATGGTTGAGTTGAGTGACGGGTCTGTAAAGGCTCGTTGCAAGTTTTGTGGAGCTTTGCTTGCTAAAGATTCTAACACGACTTTAAACAAACACATTAGTAAGAAGTTTTGTAAGTCGTTGAAAAGTAATCCGGATTCGCAACAAACACAATTGGGTGGAGACGGTGGAATCTTTAATTACGATGTTAATACGGTTCGAGATCGAATGGCGAAGTTCGTGATTCAAGAAGCTTTGCCTTTTAGTCACTTCGACAATCCTCGGTTGACCAACTTAATTCGAGAGACGCTTCAACCTCGTTACACTCACGTAAGTCGTACTACACTTAGACGTTATTGTTTAAAATTATGGAAACAAGCAAAAAATGATTTAATTGTATTATTTGAAAATTTAAATACCGGTGTAAACTTAACTAGTGACGTTTGGTCGGCTCCACACGGTTTACCCGAATCGTACCTTTGCGTCACCGCTCATTGGGTGGATCCCAATTCATGGCAATTGATGAAACGTACGATTGCATTTGATCTTTTTCCGCATCCACACACCGGAGAATTTTTGTTTTACTTTTTAGATAATGTAATAAGTACTTTTAAATTAGAAAATAATCTTTTTTCAATTGCATTTGATAACGCCTCTAACAACACAACCGCGGTTGAAAAATTAAAATTAAAATATCTTCCGATTGCAAACGGTGATTTTTTCCATACTCGTTGTGTTGCACATATTATTAATTTAGTAGTGCAAGACGGACTATCCGGGCAATATGTTAATAACTTTATTACATCTTTTCGATTTATGTTACATGACGTTTTTAAAAAAAGTAGAAGAAGATATCAAGATTATAAACAACTTTGTAAGGATACGCACTCTAGATTTTTAGGTCCTAATTGGGATGTACCTACTCGGTGGAATTCGACTTGTCACATGTTTGAATGTGCTTTAAAACAAAAGGACACTTTGAAAGCTTTTCATAATAGTCTTTCGGATAATGGTGAAGCCGACCCATTTCCGGATGCGGGTTGGGAGAATCTTCAACGTCTATCCGAGTTTCTTGAGGTTTTTAAAAACTCAACAACAAAATTATCGGGAGTTTATTATTCCACTAGTTATTCGGTGCTTCAAGAACTATATTTTATGTCTTTGAATTTTAAAAATTTTCAAAATAAAAATAATATGTTTAATCAAATGATAGAACCAATGAAAGAAAAGTTTAAAAAATATTTTAAGGACTTACCACCCGTTTTTACGTGTGCCGCTTTAAATCCGTTTCTAAATGTTGCGGGGGTTGAATGTTTGATAGATGAGATAAATGACAATTTGGATATGCATGACGAAAACCCTGATTTTTTAAACGAGGCAAAAGAAAATTTTAATCATAGTTTGAAAACAATTTATAATTTTTATTTAAATAGATATGGGTCTAACGTAAACATAACCATGCCAAGCGGATCAACCTCAAGTGCTAGTACCTCGTTTAAAGACCCTGTTTTGACTATGTTGAATGTTGTTCGGGATGTGACGGCTAAACGTCAAAGAGGTAACACCCCAACAAGTGAGCTCGGTAGATATAGTGGAACGGATTTTATTTCCACTATGACTACCGAAGATTATCGTGCATTCGATATTTTGGCTTGGTGGAAAGGAAAAGAATCTCAATTTCCGATTCTTTCTGCTATGGCCCGTGATTTACTAAGCGTCCAAGCTTCTACGGTAGCTTCGGAATCTGCTTTTTCTCTTAGTGGCAGGGTAATATCATTACGAAGAACAAGACTAACTCCGGAAGCAGTGGAGATGTGCATTTGTTTAAAGGATCACTTAGACGCAACGGATCGTATACAAGACCAAACAAGCCTCGAAGACGAGATTACACTCGAAGCTAAAGTACATGATGAAGAGGTAGAAGACGGAGTATCTTCTGGCATATCCGATGAAGAATTAGCATTTGATCAAGCATCTCGTAGTAGATAAAATTAGACGATATTGTTATTTTTAAGTTGTTTTAATATTATATGTCTTTCATGTTATTTTTAAATTTATTTGTCATTCAAATGTTTTATATAAAAAGTATTTAATATTTGTATATTATAAGTGTAACATTTTCAGCTCAAGATTTGTATATATTTATATATTAAGTTGTTTAAATTTTTGTCATTCAAGTGAACCCGATTAGGAAAAGAAAAATAAAAAAAAAAAAAGGAAAGAAAATATAAGAAAAAAAAAACATACGACCCGGTGTTCGACACACACACAAGAAAAGAAAAAAGAAAAAAAAAAAAAAAAGGCAAAAACCCGGTTGAACCCGGGTTTCATACCCGACCCGAACCCGACCCGACCCTACCCGGGTTTACCGGGTAGGGTTTGTATCTCGCTGAACCCGACCCGGGTTCGTACCCGGGTTCACCAATACCCGGGTACAAAAAACCCGGTTGGGCCCAAACCCGGTTGTGTACCCGGGCCCGGGTCCGGCCCAAACCCGTTTTGTGCAACTCTACCTGTCCATATGGACTATAGAGATTATGGTAGAAGTACGGTGGCTACCAATGTTTTTAGAATTGGATCGGACGGCGAGCCGGTTGTTTTACCGGTCGAACCGTTCGGATCGGATATAAAAAACGGATGATGTCATAATTATATATATGTATATTAGATATATGGCTTTATATATAATTCAATATAAATATTTTATATGTGTAGTTTATAGTTATATATAAAAACTAAACAATAATCTTATGTCTAACACTATTATTTAAAATTCAAATCATCCGTTAAACTCATTAAAATTCAAAAAACTAAAAATAAAAAATCCCGGTCCGACCACCGAACCAGTTCGAACCGGCCGGTTCCTTGAAAACAAAACAATTTAGGGTGGATCGGACTGGTCTGACCTTCGAATCCCGGTCCTACCGGTTTGACCGGCCGGTCCGATTCAAGTCTGAAAACACCGGTAGAAACATGGTTGGTTGGGTTTTTTTTGTGTTAAACTGCGGAAACAAGGTTGGTTGGTTGTAGGATTTTTGTGGCCAACAGTCATCTAGTCATCTGTTCATGTGAACTCTATAGTATAAAATATTTATATTAAATTACTCGGAATAAATTATATATAATAAGATTAGCTAATATAGTGTCTAGTTAAGAGAGCTTAACGGATAATTTCAAAACATTATACCTTTAAATTCAGCTTTCACCGGACCTAATATTAGCTATACGACTCAATAAGTTTGCATGCACACGCATGCTCCACATACAAGACACATGAATGCTCCCAAACGCATCTCGCACTACATTTGAGGTGTCGCCTCCTATGGGTTGCCAATCAATAGATTAGCTACTCGCTCCCTTGTATCCTATACAGATGATACACGCCATTCAACCTCGGGTTATTGGGTTTATGTGGGGATAATCTATTGTTGTGGTCAGATTTTGACTTTTTATATAATATTGAGTATTCCGGATGGTACAATAAGGTCTTTCACTTTACATGTCTTATAATCTTATATTGTATTTCTTTTCTAGTAAGGACTTTTTGTTGTCTCTTAGTAAACAATAAGGCCTTATTGTACAGGTTTGCACCTGATTACATATAAAAAAATGTAATACACTTTATTTTATGATTTAACAAAAAAATTAACTGTTTCGTAGTCACTAATGATTTGTCTTGCAGGAAAACTATATTTTCATCATTTTTTTCTAATAATAACAGATCAATTGCATGAAAATGGTAATCGCGGATGAGAGTTCGTTACAAATATATATATATATATATATATATTATATATATATATATATATATATATATATATATATATAGGGTCCGGTTTATTACAGGACTCCCTTGAAAATGAGAACTGCAAGAACTTTTTGTATCCATTGATTAGATTAATCAATGGACGAGATTAAAGAGGGTAAAAAAGTAATTAAGCAATTAAAAAATAGGTAAATTTAAATGAAAAGGGCTTAGATGTGAATTGGCAATTGGTATTTTTATGAAAACCAACCTTATTTGGAGAATCCCACGTAATCCTCCCCAAATGATAATCAAAGGGATCAATAGTAAGTTTCTCCCCTTAATCTTAAGCGAAGTTGAATAGTGCATTTTTGTTTTTCTAGGGTTTGCAAATCCCTTCAATTGATGTTTAGTAAAATTTATAATTCTGATTTTGGTTTAAAATGGTTGCTAATTAAGGTTAATAAGAGCCAAAATAGACGACTGGTTGTACTAATCATTAAGAAAATATAGTTTTGGTATGAGATGTGTTTGTATTTCATATGTCATGAACACGATATTGGAGGTTTATACCGGTTGGAATTGGGTTTTGGTTTTAAAAAGTGTTGTTATTTACGATTCTTGAGAACCTGAGTGTTCTTGTTCTGTTAGTCGGAACTTTGGACTCATTTGCTACATTTATCGTATATGAAAAAAAGAAAACATATGTTTTAATTTCAGATCTTCCGTTGGGTGGTTTTATTTTAGTAATCAAGTATGTCAATTTGTATTGGGTTGAAAACAAGATAAAATTGATGATTATAGATATCTTACATGCCGGATGAAAATGTTTGATTGTTCTTAAAAGTTTTGTTAATTGTAATTTGAAATAGGACTAGGATTAAATGTTAGTTGTAGTATTTGGAGTTGATCTGTTTTCTTCTGTGTGGAAAGCGTATGATTGAATTATATGTATTTGTCATATAAACTAGTTTAGTTGTATGGTTATATGTATCTGTAAATATGTTTTTAAAATTTAGTAAAAAAAATAATTGTATTTGTTTGGTGTTAATGAACAGGAAGTGCAAATGAACTATGGTGATTAACGTAACAGTTGTTTTATTTTAGGAGAACATTAAAAAGAAAGCTTTGAGTAATTAAAATGTCGTCAAGTAAGTTCATATGCTATTAGTAGTGTAATTAAATATTAACTTTATTTATATATAGTTTATTTACGTTTATGTGCTTTTACATATATGTAGAAAGGAGAAATGAACGTATAGCGCTTAACAAGTCTTTTAATAAATTACCAATACCCCGTCAAACCCAATCGCACTAGATGATTCTGAAGAATGTGTACAAAAAGAATCATATAAATAATTAATGTAATATGATGGTTTCAAATTTAAAGTCATGAAATGTATGGAATATTAAAAATCTAAATTTATATAATAAACTTGTACAGGTCCTAATGCTACAGGTAGTATAACTATGCCGGTAATTAATAAACTGAAAGTAAACCACAACCTGTTTGATTGGTGCTTCAAAAAAATGAAGACTTTTTTAGCAAGTTTATAATTTGGTGAAGATGAGGCGTAAATCTTCAACATGGGAATGTAGTTTTACTGTTTCATTTAAATTGTATTCATGAAATTGAGTAACCAATCAAGTTTTACTCATTAAAATTTGCAATTGGGTTTTAGGTGAAAATGTGTTGGTATTTTAGGTTCTTCAGAGCCAAAAGAATCGACTGATGTTACTTATTGATTATGAATTTTGGTTTTGGTATGAGATATGTTTGTATTTCATATGTAATTAACACATGAGAACACCATGTTATAAGTTTACAAGGTTTGGAATTGGGTCTTGGGTTTAAAAGTGTTGGTAATCGAAATTGTGTATCAATTAGGGATATTTACGTATGTGTATATGGTATGCTGAATAATTTCTAATCTTCGTCACATAAATTGTTTATCGTATTCTTGTATACAACGTATATGTAAAACTGAAATATAATGTTGAAACTCTAGTTTCTTTGTTAGATGAATTAATTTTGCAAAAGGGAGTGTGTTAATGTGTAAGGGGTTGGAAAAAAAGTGAAAATGATGATTATATGTATCTCATATGCAAGATAAATATGTTTATCGGTCCCGGACAAAGAGCCGAAGAACAGGATGAAAACAGCTCCTTAGCTTGCAAGTAAATTGTCACACCCTCAAATTCTACGTGTGGAGTTTCACCGCAAGGCGTGTGAGCAAAACCAGGATCTAAGTCATTAGTTACTTAAAACGACACTATATGAAACATTTAAAAACAACCCAAAGTTTAGAACTTTAAAACTATGTGGAAGCGTTTTGTAAATAAGCCAAACCCAAGGTAGTGAAATGTAAAATGCGCAAACACACGCCAAACCATTATCTAAAACAAAATGTATGTTAAGTCCTAAATGCAAAACAATGTTTATTCCAATCCATGCTGACCCGTGAGTGCTCCTAGATGCTGCTGCTAACCTCGACCTGAGAATAGCATACTAAAAGAGTCAACACAACGGTTGGCGAGTTCAAGAGTTTGTGTTTAACATAAGCAGTAACAGTTGTAAAAACATAAGAAGTGCATTAAAATAGATAGCTAGTCTATATTCATAAGTAATAACCATAGTGATTTCGCGATCAAAGCTGACTATGTTCGTTTGTTTGCCTCTCGTCACGACAGACCAGGTCGCGACGATGTTTGTGTATAGGACAATATCGCACCCGTTTGACCTTGAGTCGCACGGGTGGGGCTTGACCTTGAGTCGCACGGGTGGGGCTTGTCAGACCCAGTAGTACTACCCAAAATTTTCCGCTAGTTACCATTATTAATGATCCGAAAGTGTGAGGACTTTCAAGGTATATCACACTATGTTCCACTATACACAACTTAATATAATAAAGCGTTTGTAAAAGAGTATGTTATCTCCCCCAAAAAGAGAGTGTTAAAAGTGGGGCATGAACTCACCTTGTGCGCCAACAAGCAGACTAATACGAAGCTACGGTGAATGGAATGATAACCCGTCAAAGGTTACCTGGAACGCACGAGTACATAAGTATGTGTAACCAGAGAGTTTAACAACCCTAAGTGTTAAAAAAAACACGTTGACCCAAGGTTTTTGGAAAACAAAGACTCATTTGACCTAGTTGACCCGTTGGTGACATGTTAATAGAAATCTTGTTTGATCAAGTATAGCAACTCATGATTATCATACAAGTTATTCACGTATGTCACGTCATCAATCTTAGGTTCTATCAAGATCATCATACCAACATAGATTATCATACAACACATACAAATTTAAATCAACCACCATGCTCAACACAAATATAGTTACATCACAACTAACCATTGATACATTGAGTTTAATCATGCACTACATGCCATGTGAAGCTACTCACGACTTCACACCTTAAACCCTGCCAATCCTACTAAGTAGGGGCCTCAGATTCGCACGCGTGTATGACGATCATTATCACATTACACCACAAGATTCACACCAATTAACATACACAACAATGATCTATTATAATCCCAAACATGGTTCTATAGTCTCCTAACATAACCCAACATCTTACAATGTTCCATAAAACCTAAACTCTCCAAATAATCCATCAAGCATCCATACAACCCAATTAACGCATTCTAACACATTAGACATCATCAATAAGCATTATAGCATGATCCTAATATCATTAACATGTCCAAATCACAATATCCAACGATTCACATAAATAAAGTATCCTTTTCGGGAAAGTAACACCCAAAATCAATCTATCATCTAATTTATTCATAAATTCATCAACTTTATACCTAATCAAGTTCATAACAATCATCTAAACATGATAAACTTCAAAAATTCATCATAATTCACAAATCTCATACATAAAAGTTACTACTTATAGTAAGGTATGAACAACCACTCAATTCCATAAATTTCTTGCATAATCCACGTAAACTAACATCAATGCAATACAACTAACATCAAAACATCATCAAACAACATCAATTTCGACATCTATCATGTTAATTGAACCAGGGTTCATCTTAGATCAAAACAATGAAAAACTAATCAAAATGTTACCTTTAATCGCGTAATAATCAAAAATTGGACTTGCTACAATGTTGTAATGATCAAAACCAAGCAAAATCAAATGTTCTTGAAGTTAGAAGCTTGAAATCGCAAGGGATGGGGGCTTGGGAGGAGTTCGGCCGATTAGAGGGGTGTGGGAGGGGCTAGGGTTTTGATTTTGGTAATATTTAGTTTTATGGTCCCCCCCCCCCCCCCCCCCCCTCCCTCTTAATTACATCTTATAAAAAATAATATTTTTAACACTTTTAAATAGTTTTTAACTACAAAACACAAATATTACTAATCAATAATAATAATTATATTTTTCAACCAAACACAAAACACATGAATTAAATATTACACGTTGTCACGTTACAAGGTAAAATCTACAAATAATATTTAGAATTCACGAATCACATAGCCACAAATTAATAATTAAAATTATTAATTAGATTATTATCACAAAAACTAGAGCATGCCATACTTCATCTTTATCTCTAACGTATCTAATTAGATATTTAGGAATTTTTTTAATAATTCAAGCAATTATATAGTTTAAGAAAGCTAAATATCTAATTAGATCCGTTAGAGATAAAGCACAACCCAAATCGATCAGTTAGTGAGTAAATGGCTCAAAATCTCCACCTCTAAAAGTTACCTAAAATTTTAAAATTAAAGTTAAAGTCTTAAAAAGTCGAAACTGAAAATATCATGAACAAACAGAAAGTAAAAAGATAAAATATAAATACATTCATTCTAACTTATTTATGAGCATTTGATAGAGGGCAAAGAAAATTATCATTTGGGAAACCTACTACAAAAGTGCATACCTCACAAAGAACCTTGAGCATCTGATGAATGTACCAAATTTTCTCAGGGGAAAGCCTAGCAAAACGTATTACTATTTAGTATGCAAAAGATAACAATAAATATTTAGATAACTGATCAAGTACATAATGCTTTTAAATATTTACAACAAACCATGGATATAATAAAAAAAATCCTTTACTTACTTTTCCACAATGGAGCAAATTTTGGTAGTAAGATCTTCCTTGAAATCATGGTCACTTACTTCCAGATAATCAATTAACTCCTTGGTCAAAGGCTTTACATTGCTCTCGTTGACAAGAAGATACACGAGTTTAAGGGCTCTTTTACGAATTGAAGCATCTGAGTCGTGATTATTGTTCAAGAGAAGGCACTTTCTGAGATACAGATTTAATGCAAATTTTGTGCCATGACTCACACAAAAAGTACATTCTAGTAAATGCTCAATGACTTAGCTCGAATGAAATAACTTTATTATGCAGAAAACTATCACTACTGTTTGAATATACTATTATAATATTACCTTAACACATTCTAAGATTGTTGCACGATGTCTCTGCACGGCTTGACCATCTACTGATATTGCTTTCATCAGCATGTTCAACGCAACATATCTGCCATGTAAGACTCAAAAGTTTACATTATTGAACTAAAAGTCAACAGAGAAAGTTAACTTTGGGCCTTTTTATTAAGGTAGCACGAAGGCATATGTAGTTGATAAGCATTCATGCATTTAACTATTTCAAATTTTAATTATCTCCTTATAAAGGTGAATGTCTACATCATTAACGCGTTAGCTAATCATTAATGTAAATCATTTGTTATAACAAATTTTCAAATTTTGGTCTTTCAAGTTTGAAATGTTTACTTATCTACCAAAAAAGTGAACTACGTTACATGAAACGCCTTGTATAATCAAAAGGTTAGGGATGTGATAGCACTATAAGGCCTCCAAAATAAGACAACAAAAATAAAAATATAACCCATGATCCAGTTTCATCTACTATAATATTTAATGCTACGGCGTATGGAGGAATATACACTCTACCAGATATTGTTGTCACGGTTTGACAAGAACCGCCTCAATATATTGACTGCAAGAACACGCAAGCCACCACTATCTTCAATACTCATAATTGTTTCTGCACATTCATAAAGGATCACATTTCCTGCATTCTTATTTGATTCGGTTTTTGTTGCCACCTAGACAGTGAATTCAAGCAAGAGAAAGAAATATATTGAGGAAATTATAATCCAAGCAAGAGAAAAGCAAGCAACAGTCGAGCCGGACTTTCAAATAAAGGACTATAAACTACACATTAGTGAGGTGGCAATGGTAATAAGCTAAACTTTAATACGGGTCCAAACAAGACAAATTGGCCACAGTGTCTGAACGGCTTAACCATCAGCACTTTTTGGTCCATATTAAATTCATAGATGAATAATATGTTAGAGCATTCACACTAGCTTCCCCATCCCCATCCCTATATTTACACTAAAAACACTACTTTTTTACTCTCTTTCAATCAAATAATACTTTTTTATATCTTTATCATTACCTTTTCTCTCTCATCCACTCACAACCACTTTTAAAAATATTAAAAAAATTATGTGGGTTGTACCGTGTTTCCCCAAATATGAGGAATCACGGTATAATCTCCATAAATTCTCTCTCTCCTTCACTCACAACCATCCCCCATAATATAGGAGAGACACTCACATCAAAAATAGGGAACCTACTGTGAATGCTCTTAAGTAAGATTATGAAAACTATATTGTTAAAATAAGGGTAATGCTGTGGATGCCACTCAAGTCTTCACCAAGAGCACCCATATATTCAAACTACTTTATAGGCCACCCAAGTATGTATTTTGTTTTATCAATACCAACTTCAGCCACTAACATTATGGACATAAATGCACTTATGCACTTGATTTTTCCAAAATTCAACAATTTTACCCTCTAATATGTAGCGAAAAGATAACAGTTTACCAATAGCATGTAGACAATTTCTACTTAAATTTTAAGCGAGTTTTTAGCCAAAATTGTATAAAAGAAGCTAGATACATTCTTGCAGTTCCAATAGATGGGTCACCTTTGTGAAAAAAGTTAAATATTGGGGTGGCCTCCACGTGCATTTAGGGGTAAAAATAGTAATTTATTTTTTTAAGAAAGTGATTATTTAGGGGTTTAAGCATCTAAAAACAGTTGATGTGACTTTTGAACCGTTTGACATCAACCCATTTCCATTTTAGCAAAATGCTACACAAAAAATACCCACCTGACCAATGGTAGATTCAATACAACTCAAATCGACTCATTTTTAGGCAAACAGTTGAAATATGCCACCATTAAGTTATTACACATCATGACTAGTCATCATGACATCACAAAAGATGGAAGCCGACCGAAGCAAGGCATCATTGATGAAATCAGTATTTAAATGACATTATTTATTTAGCTTCATCAATAATTAATCTATTAATGGAAACAACCTCTTCCAAAAATGAATGGTAAGGATGCGTGCATTAGGCCAAAGTGGCCCGACACCCCCTCCCCCCACAGGGGACCTCACACATGCGAGAGCCCTGTGCACTTGGTTTGCCCAATAATTAATCTATTAAAAAAACTACATTGTTCAAATAATAATATATTTTTTAAAAGTGATTTAGGAGATATTATCAAAACTGTGGGGGACTTTCAGACCATTTGACCTAGTCGATCCATTTCCATTCTAGCTTATTTTGTAAATATGTGTGTGTATTTACGCATTTAACAGATTGTGTATACTAGATAAAACAATACCCAAATCAAACCATTTTAGACTAATGGGTTGAATTACCACCATAAAATTATTAAACATCATGAGGACTTGTTAAAATACGACATCAAAGATGAAACCTCACCTGAGCAAGGATATCATTCATGAGATCACTAGCATCCACATCTCCATGGCCTAAGATGCGTAAAATAAGTAGCAATCTTATTTGCAGAAAAGGGTCTGCAATTCCAGAGATGTCATATTCAGGAGCATATGAACTGTTCACTGCATCCTTCAGAACTTTCACCAACCCCTCTGCGCATTTCTACATCAAAGGAGAATTTAGAGCACTTTAAATCACATTTTTGTGTTGCAATTCATGCTCAGCTAGACAGATATGCATTATGAACCAAACTACCAAAGAAAGATACAATAGAAAGAAGGAAAATGAGTTTTTGTAAGGCTGGTTACATTAAAGTTTTTTTCCAATCATCATGATATAAAGAGAAAAATCTGATAAACAAGATTTTTTATATTAAATGTGGCTCTCAAATCTAGTTTTGGTCTTCCTAAATCTTTAGAGTATTTATATTTAGTATTATAGTAATTCTGCTTGTAAACAAACTTAGTATTAATAACACTTTTTTTGTTGGGTTTGTGGAGTCTTGATTTGGGCTCGGGTTAAAGACAACTCAGTGGCTGATTAATTAAATTAAAGACCTGGTCCGTTTTTATTTAATTTTAGCCCATTAAGGTTTTCTTAGGGATTAAGTTGTTAACCCTAATTTTCTCTATTTATATTGTATCATTGTACTTGTAATTCCTCACAAGTGAGGCAGAAAGCAATAAAAGAGTATCCTGGTTGCAGCCCGTGGACGTAGGTCACATCGACCGAACCACGTTAAATCTCGCGTGTTCATCTTTGTTATTATTTTCTCTCGCGTGTTTCTGCTTGTGTGTTTGTGCGCGGTTTGATCCTAACATTTTTTACTGAGACAACTTAGTGAAGGTGTGTATCATTCTTTTTCAGTGATTTTTTTTATCTAAGACTTCTTGGCAGTAGAACCCACTTTCTAAGCCAAAGACAATAAATATTCAGATTTCAAGTGGTTATTTATCCTAATTAACAATGTTGCATACTTAGAGAGAGAGGGGTGCCGTTTGGATCATGCGTTTGATTATCTGATTATTTAAGGGTTAAATAATTGTTTTGGACAATCTGTTTCATATCATCTACAACAAAACTAACTAGTAATTTCAAAGGTAAAATTAAATTAAGTATTCGCTCATATTTTAACCTAATTTGAGAGACATAACTACCTCCTTTCTTTCAAGAATATGTCTTTTTGGTCATTATATCTTATGAATGCCATAATTGTCAGATTATTCCAAAAACTTTAACACTTGATTATCTAATTATTACAACCTCAAGCAGCAAAACGCTATCTCCTACAGTCTGTTTTATTAAATCTAGTTATGAATACTGAATGCCATATAGTCTTTCTTAAAGCAAGCATCCAAACACCCTCCCTCTTAACAGTTTATGTATAACTGATTGATGTATTCAGATTAGTATGATGATTGTTATCTCATTTCATCCATATACTCGGGTAAGAAGATATCAAACAAACAAGGTCAACATACCTTCCTAAAATATTCAAGGGCCTCTTCACTAATCATACACAACTCTGCACAAAGCTGGATTGCAGTTAAGAGAACTCCATGATGCTTTTCTTTGAGTAAGGAAGCAACAGGGTTTAAAAAATTCTCTGCAAGATCAGGGACCTTTTTTATTATCCTTATAGAGCATAATACTGCCTGTACATTATGATAACATACTAACATAGGTAAGTAGGCCAGTTAACAGAGTCAAAACTGACATGAACAAAAAAATAGTTTAAACCAAAATGAAAAGAAATATAAGTCCACGTTCATCCACTTCGCCAACTCTGTTTCCCCAAAAAAGCAAGATTTTCCCTCCTGAGGTGTCCCAGAAAATTGTAACATTTCCTTCTTCAATAAGTTCTTAAAGCCAAATTTAATAATCCTCACTTGATATTTTGTAACTTTGATTTTGATTCACTAGGTTTTTTTGTTCTTGCTAAGAACTTCTTGATAAGATTAATTACATTTGTCTGATGATCAACATTTTAATTAAACTATGTGCCAAATGAAATGCTGAATTGCTTAGGGAAGAAACAGTATATTATATTGCCAGCTTGCTTACCCATGTGTTACACAGACAAGCTAAATAAAAGTTAATACTAATGATGAAACAACACTTGACAAATAATAAGTAATAATAACAATAAAGTAAAAAATTAAAAAAATTAGTTAAATTATAAAAAAGGGTTTAATTTGTATATATAGATTTGGATATATATATATATATATATATATATATATATGTGTGTGTGTGTGTGTGTAATTCTAATTTATATATGTAAATAAATATACGTTAGAAAATCATATAATGACCAAAAGTAATAAATGGCAAATTAGCTCACAAAGTTGAAAATAGTGTATTACATACATCTGTTTTGTGCCACTTGGGTTGTGGCCCAGTGGTAAGAGGCAAAGCCTCTTTGAAGTAAACCCAAGTTCAAACCTAGTGGGGATTAGTTCATGGCGTAGATGTGTAGTTTAGGAGTAATGTAGGTTTGTCGTTCAAAACAAAAACTTGCATGTCTTGTAATTAGTTGATTATGGAGAAGAGCAATATCAAAAATTATATTGTAAATAGTTTTTATATGTTTTGTTAATGTATTTTGTTATTAAAAAAACATACCATAAGATATCAAAAATTTTCCAATCTAAGGTTCATTTTAATGCATTTTAAGAATCTTTTTAATGATGCAATTGTACAAAATAAATACATTATACTTTGTTGTTTAAAGATAACAAAAAAGAAAAAAGAAAGAAAGCAGCGATATGTAAAATGACATGTGTACAGATTTGGATGGTTTATGAATATTTACCGTTAGTTACACAAATCTAAGGGGGTGTTAACAAAACTTGTGAGGGGACAAACTGAACAATGTAAATGAAATTGATAGAATATCACATCAACAATCAAAATTGACTAAAAATGGAACTCAGAAAAAGACCACATAGTTAAATTTAAGAACTAATGATGTCATGAATATTTTCGTTTATTGTGTAAAAGATGTAATCTGACTAAGAAAACAAGTAATAAATGAATAGATATATAGCAGTGTTATTGCAAAAAATATATTACTAAACAATTTGTTTAACATGTAATTACTTTGATAACCGCTTTCATTAACTTACTTTTTTCAGAACATTTGGATCTCGAAATTGCAGCAGTCTCTCGACTTCAGGTGCAAGATCACAGGCCATTTCAGCAGAAGATATATTGCCCAACGCACAAAGAGCAAGCCCCACAATATACTGGTTGGTATGGTTAAGATCTCTGCAAAATGAGAAAAGGGTTCCTTTTTATCACCGAAAATCCTTTTATTAATAAAGACGATTCCAAGCCTATAAGATGAGCATGTAGTTGTAAGAAGGCCCAAACATGGGGTCTGTTTGATTGGATGGAGTAGCAAACAAAGGGAATAAAATGAGCAATGTGATGGAATGAGTGATGACATATCATCATCATGCTTGGTTTACTACAACGATGAAAAGGTCATTCATATATATTGCTTGATATGCATTAAGATATAAATTATAGATTGGTAATCAAAGATAAATATTTTTTATAATGCAAATTAATTTGAAGTAAAACTTGCAAGATACTATCAAATAAGGGTTTTCTATATTGATTTATCGTACTGTAGGTAAAATGTGTATAACTTCACTTCTTGTTAAATGTATAACTTAAGTATATCAAAATTTAGTTCACAAAAATAAAAAAATTGAACAAGCTAAAAGATTTAAAAAAACCATAAATAAGATACCAATAAAAAATTTACTTTTCAGTTATTTTATTATAAAAATAACTGATAATAATAATACTATTAGGGCACCGACGTCAGTTTATAACTCTCTGGCAAGTTTTTTACAGAAATCAGCATAAACAAAACCAAATTGGCACTTGGGTTGCCTATAAAATTGTTTTAACAGGTGGCTTTAATGAAACAAAAGTAATACTTGGGAGCCCTGTGTATATATTATTCCTTTAATTAACTACCAAAAGTACAAGAAGGTTTGTGAGATGCTCAAGATTACACAGAAAAAAAAAGTCATCTTGTTACTTCATTCCATTCCAATATTATATGCTGGAACTGGAAAAAAACATAGTAAAATGGAAGGAATCCAGTTTCCTTGAGAAATGATTATTTTCATGATACATCATTCCTGCATACCAGACTCTTTAATAATATAAAAGAATTAGAAAAAGTATAGGCATACTGCTTTAAAGAATTGGTGACTAGCATCAGAACTTCTTGTCTTTCATCAAGAAGCAACATAAGTCCAAGATATCCTATTCTCTTCTCTGGAAATCCAGGAGCTGCAATTAACTTGAGGCATTCCATTTGACAGAAATGTGTGGGATACCCTAACATGTGAATAAACATGAGCTTTGCCAAATTACAGGTGTCTATAGTCATTTTCATTATCACTAACTGCTGCACGAATAGATGCACACTCTTTTCTAAAAACAGCATGTTCCTCTGCTGCAGTTTTACAAGCACGTATAGCCCGAATCATGTCCCTGCAATAAAAACCATTATCTCACAAAGTAAGCATTGTCGTGTAGATGAGAACATTACTCGCAAAATTATTGGAGGCATGTAAATTAAGTGAAGTTTCTTTATTTTGCTGAAATAAGCATGCTAAATAAAAGTTAAATCAAAACGAAAATGAACACATACAGACCATGGGAGCACAAAATGAAGGTCTTTCATGTGCAAACACATGATTGAGAAAAGAAAATGGTGATGAAACTTCAAGATCCCTTAAATGCAGTATTAGTCAAGTAACATTAGCTTAAATTATAGTGACTATAGTGTATATATTTACTCTATAGTCCCTATAATTTAAGCTAGTGTTACTTGACTAATAGATTGCAATCAGGCTCTTCTTCATATTGACATCTTTCCCTTCAGGTTGCCCCATACGATCACTATTGTATGACAAAAGCATGTAAAGAAATTTACAGCAATGGATCAAGTACGCTAAGAAAAGTTAGGGTCTTCAAAAAGAAAATCAATAAGCAAGATTTCACATACAACTATAATAGAACCATGAACAATGACATAAAAATTCCATCAGTTCCACTTCTGACAGACCTAATGACCTAAAAGTAGTTGTAAGACAATGCATGTTATGTTAATCATAAGACATGTTCTATGGCATTCAATATCACCTATAGCTTCTTTGAAACCAATCTCAAGGTATGCCATCAATCCAACAGATAACAAATAAATGAACAAAAAGACAGTCATGAATCGTAGGAACCTTTACCTACAATTGCAACCCTACTATGAATGTTACTGCCAATACTGCAACCCTACTATGATTGTACGTAGCTTACCCTGCACTATGTGCAGTAGGCTGTTTCCCACGGCTTGAACCCATAACCTCAAGATCACAAAGCAACAACCTTATCAATTGCTCCAAGGCCTGCCCTCAAAAACTACATTGAATATCTCAATAAGACTACATTGAGACATTGAATGTCTCAATGAATGTTAAAATCTCCTGATAAAGTGTCTACACTAAACTTCTTTACGAGATTAATCAACCAACAGTGTATTCCGGCCATTCATGACAATCCATCCCACAAAGAATGTGATTGAGAATTGTGCGACCGATATATTCCTTGGTGATTAGTTACCAATATCTTCCACTATAGACAGTTAATTAGGTGGTTCTACGGCATTGAATAGTATCATAATTAGTTTTAATTCTGTAATGAGTTATGAAGATGATATGATCATATGTCTGTGATTTTACTACATTGATGTTTACTAACAGCCTTCCCGTTTCAGTCACTACACCTCACACTCAACACTTTCTTCAAGTACTGGCTTCGTCATTAATCGTAATTTACAATCTTAAGCATTCTAATAGCTCATTATAGTGTCGAACACACAGTTCACACCCCTATAATATATAATCCAATCAAACCAGTAAAATGAACAATTTCACATACTCCACCAGTAAACAAACGCACGCTAGCATTAAATTGAGAACAAAATAACTCAAAATCACAGTCATCCACAATAGGTCAAAATCGATCAAACAAAATCAACTCACCTTAGACGCGTTACGGACGAAAAGGGATTCATGATTGGGTCCGTTTGGAGACCACGGGAGAGCTCGATCAGATCCAGATTAGGGCAGTATGAAGCTAACTAATTCGGGTCGTATACGGGTGACCCGCGGCTACGTGTATGGTTATATAGAAGCTGAATCAAGTCGAGATCTGCGATTAATCAACTACAATATCTAAGTATAGAAGATTATGATGATTTGATGACTAATTGATCTCGTTATGCTGATGTGATCATGAAGATGATGATATGAATGTGTCAAAATTCTGTCAATTTTGAGAGATGATGAAGAAATGGGAGTATTTGTGCGTGATTTGAAATGTTTTGATTAATTGAAGTACTCAACTGCAATTTCTAGTGAAACATTATGACAATTTCTTCGAATCAAAACTTAATCCATTCCTATTAACCCAATCATGTCTCTATTTTATATAATTTGAACACTCGATTGTTTTTTAACAGAGACGAATCATTTTACCATCAGAATAATTGTATTTTAAACAGAAATTGACTATCGTGGTTTGTTATGATCAAACTGAATCGT
Source organism: Flaveria sonorensis (assembly GCA_025506505.1). Classification (NCBI taxonomy): domain Eukaryota; kingdom Viridiplantae; phylum Streptophyta; class Magnoliopsida; order Asterales; family Asteraceae; genus Flaveria; species Flaveria sonorensis. The sequence goes on from CM046434.1 coordinate 1,434,597, forward strand.
TAACTTTTATGTTTTTTGTTTAGTTGCTTCGGTTAAGTTTTTAAAACACGAATCTCAATCAATCAGTGATTACTATAGCGTGATCCTTAAAATGATGATATTTGCCCATCTTAAATTGCTTTTGTGATTACTTTATGTACATCACTTGTCTTGAAATTTAAATATTTGTTTTATAAGAGTATTTACATCTAATCAACAACTTTAAATTACAAGATAAACATTAAAAAAAACATGTAAATTTAATCTTACATCATGTTTCTCATCCTCGTCTCGATCCCTGTGTTTTTAGAAGAAACCATAATTATGGGTCACTATTCATCTCTTATATATATTATTTTATTTTTTATGTGTGGTGGTGGCTGGAAGAAATATAAAAATAATAATAACAAATGACTAATTAAGTAACTTAATTAAAATAATAAGAGATATAGGAAACTGATGTATGAGGCTTTTAGAAATGAACAAATTTTATAAGAGAATATGATTTTTTATTAATTATACGGGATGGGTATGGTGAAGCTACTATGAATGCTCTAATGTGTTTTGTTGATAGTTAATGGATATTAACTAATTATAAAAAATAATATACCATTTATAGTTGTTGGTAATAGATATACTTATTTGCACGGGGTCAGTATGCTTTGGGCAATATAACAATTTTTTATTAATAACTTTTATAAGTTGTATGTTTGGGGTTTGTGTATTTATTGTTGTAACAAGTTTAAGCATTAACACTAACAAAACTTTAAATTTTCTGTTAAGTTTAACTAAATTAATTAAGATACCCCTTGGATGACGGCAGATTTAAAAAATAATTCACCAATTTACTCTTGTTGACTAAAGGTTGTTGACCGTTCGTTTCAAAACTTGTAAACCAATGGATTGTTTGTGTGGTCGTCTCGTAAAATAAGAAACCCTTTTGTTCCAAACGACTTCCCATTCGTAGGATGTCAAAGCGGAGAAGATCGAAAGTAGGGGTTTGATATTCTCGAGCTCTTATTTGAATTTTAACAAAGGGTGTGGTTTCTGTGGGTTACAAGTTATGATGGATGGCACTATTAAGGGCGGTGGTAGCAGGACAATCTATGGTGACAGTGGTAACGGGGATGTTATCATAGTGTTGGCTACTTGAATGATTTATGAAATGGATTGTTAATTTCAAATCTCAAACACATGGTAGTTAATGTTTTGAAAGTTGAAGGATACCGCATACATGCTAACCCTAATGATCATTGTTTTGAAAACTGGATCGGACCGACAGGGAACCGAACTCCATTCCAGTTTGGCTCAGTATTTAAACCGTTTTGACATTGAATTGGTGGCGGGGCCGGTTGAACTGGTAGGACTGGAAACTGGACGGTTGAACCAGTTTTTCATATATATTTTTTAATTTTTCAATACTTTTTACATAAATTTATTAAAATAATTATAATTTTATCCGGTCCGACCAACAGACTGGTAAGACGTCTAATTCATTGTCCGGTCCGGTTCTAAAAACACTGCCCATGATGAAACTATTATGTATTGTCTTTTCAATATGGTTGTTAGTGTGGCGTCGTCAGTGGCTTTAGGCTAGGGTGGTGGTTAGAAAACGCAAGGGTATGGAGCGAGGGTTGGTATTTTTGTTGTATAAGTTATATTCAATTAGACAAATAGTCCCATAAATGCCAAATAATACTAGCAAGTCACGTCATTAGTCCTCAAAGGTAAATGACTGGAATGTCTTTTAACTTGCCAGGAAATTTAAACTTGATATCGTTAATATGTAGTTTTTGCAAAACCGAAAACACAAACCCTAAACAAATAATCTTTCAAAGTTAATATGCAAATATGTTACTTTCCCAAACCACATGAAAGAGGTAAAAGATAAAATTCTTATCATTTAAGTTTGTGGGCATGGAGGTAACGAAATACTCACAAAACCCTTCATCGACACATGAGCAAACGAGAACTTCACACAGAGGGATGAATGCAGGATACTAAGACACAATATGAAAAAGGGTAGTGGATGGATAAAAGTCAAATGAGGACAGCAAGGCGGTCAATGGGATGACATGAGCACTGAAGGTTAAGATCATGAAGTGGTGTGATGAGTTACACTTAACAAGGGTACCAATAGACAACTTTACACCCATACATATGGCACACTTATTCGACTAGGTGCATGCCTTTATGATAATATGTACGAAACTCTATGCACCTTAGATGGAGATCACATACGCGTGACAATTACATGACAAGTTACTGATAATGGAGTACAAAAAATGGCGCTAACAGATCATTAAAACATTAAAAACAAGTTAGAACCAAACTCAAGCAAAAAATCAAGCCATATAAAGATGTAGCACAAGGCTAAAGCTATAAAAGGTATAACGCATACGAGGCAAAGGCATTGAATGTTGATGCCTATGTGATGCTCACTTCCTTATACTTTTATACTGTTATTATGAAGATTACATTTCTAGCGATAAGATCTCGTAATAGGATTTAACTTAAGGTATTAGGGCAAAGTTGTGTAACTAGCTTAATCATCCTTTTTTTTTCACTAGTTCTTATGTTATCCCTTACGTGAATTTATTTGAAAATCCAACCTTCGGTGGACCGCTCACATGCTTTTCGACTACGCTGTTCTTTAGAGGTGGTTAGAAGGGCTGGTTGGTTTGGTTGCTAGCTCGTACTAAAATTTACCTATTTTTATCGTTCATTTATTACCTTTAACATATACACCATCACACGTGTGTGTATTGTGTACACCATTTCAAACTAGCCCAGAGACAAAAGGTTCCGGGGCAGCGTCTCGTTAACATGTAAGGAACCAAGCATCGCAAACACAAGAAGTGACAACATCATCGTAGATGTAATTGCTAGCCATAATAAACATTTATAAACTTTTTAATAACAAGGTTATTACATCATATGCCTCGTAGATGTAATTGCTAGCCATAATAAACATTTATAAACTTTTTAATAACAAGGTTATTACATCATATGCCTCTCCGATCTCTCTACTTTTTAGCATTTACGTAATTCGATACCGACTACGCCTAATATACACATCTTCATTAGATTTTGGTTATATATTTAATTTAATCCCAGTTTAACCAAAAAAAACATGATTTGGTTAATGAATTGAAGGATTTGATAAGTTTTGATACCGACTATGCCTAAAATACACATCTTCATTAGATTTTGGTTATATATTTAATTTAATCCCAATTCAACAAAAAAAGCATGATTTGGTTAATGAATGGAAGGATTTGATAAGTTTTGATAGTAGTATAGTACCATAAAATCTAAATCATAATAATTTTTATAAAATAGAAGAGAAAAATACATTTTTTACTTGTAACACGAGTGGAAGGTAGAGAGACATATATGCTAGTTTAATTATATGGTCTTGTAACCATTCGATAAGCTAGTTTAATTATCATGTTTTAATAAATAACAAAACAAGTTACTAATGATAAGTTGAAGCAATTATTACTTGCTGATAATTACATTGCGGCTCCCTCATGACATCATTTTGATAACACTTTATTGTCCAAATGTGTAACTATTAGTATTGGATACTAGGTTACTACGAGAAGCACTCGTAAGGATACATAGCATGCTACCCATTTACATACAAATAAGTTGATTCTGATTATGTTTTGACTCTCGCATATCATGTGAGAAGCACGTCAACCAAACCGTTTTGACCTATTAACTATCAGACACCTTTTTTATCTTTGTCCTTTTAAGGTTACATTTTTTTCGGTCCTAAAACAGTAACCTAACCTCTTAAAAACCTTTTTTAAATGTTAGAAAGAAGGGTTGTCCTCTGCTTAAATCACTAAAAAACATGAAAACAACTTGGGAACTCATATAAAACCAAAACTTGACTACCAAGAAACATAACTAACATCAAAGTTTCACCCAGCTCACCAAATCCTAAACTGGTCTTGGGGAAAAAACTATACAAGTTTTTTTTTTTTTCCTTTTTTGCTGTACCTTAAAAAACCGCGTCAAACGTTACCTGGAACCGAGGTGGATTATTACTAGGTCTAGGATGTGAAGTATTAGCAAGCCCTGATAATAATTTAACCACCTCAGCTGTATCATCAAGGTAATATTTAGCTTTGCTGGGCTTCCTTCCAACTGTACACGCGAATACCTCTGACGTATTTGAAACTGTATTCGTGACAATACTTTCAAACATGTCTTCATCTGAACGGTCATCCCCGATGCACGTGATGAAATCCGGCGGTTCTCCTTGTTCTATCATGACTGACAGAATTTTTTCTGCTACCAAGCCTTTGCTCACACCCTGAATAAATATTTATAAATTTAGTGTTTTTAATTATCTTATGTGAAGTCTCCACTAGTTTGCATTTGGGTCGAATTGAGTTATGTTTTATCGGGTTAAATGGGTAAAAATAAAAAGTGACTTGGTGTGTTTGGGATTGCTGATCAAAAACTGCTTATCTCCTATGAAATATGCAATAGACTCGTAAGGAATTATATATCAATCTTGAAATCACGAAGTTCTCATAACATTTTTGACATACCACTTACTAAAATGAGTTCTAAGTTCTGACAAAAGGTGTTCTGGGCCCGTCAATCTGACCCGACCTGTTTTGACATGTTACCCAACCCAAACCGTTTCGACACCATTAATCATGAAAGAGGACTGGTTATACCTGAGGTTTAACTTCAACTATGTGTCGGCCCCGTTTAACCAATGCGGGCTCATTGGCAAGCACATTCTCTAAATGAACCAGTAGTTCATTAGCCTGACAAGCACCAAAGTCAGGGTCAGCATCTTGATGGTGCCACACTAGTCCACTATCTTTGATCTCAATTGATGAACCATCTGTTGCCTCTTTATAAAGTTCCATCACAGGTTTTGCAATTTCCTTCCATTCAAAGTTTGCAAGTTCCACCAAACCAGGTTGCCAGCCTGAACTTCTATTCCATCTGCAAAATTAGGAGCAAATAAGATTGTCTTTTATCTCAAATGAGTATAATCACAAAATTTAACACAAAGGGAAACATTTCAAACGTGATGAAAATCACTTAAACGTCCATTTTTAGTGAATACAATCTACTAAATCGACCCATTCAAATACCAAATTATAGATTCTTATTGTAACGAAATTGTTTTTTGCAATCACAGTTAAAGCATTAGCCATATATAAGAAAACAAACTGGAACAAGAAATGTCTGTGTCAATCCAGCCCAAACCTCTTTGACCCATTACCAACCCACCCATCTTGCTTAAAACAACCCAAAGTCAATTTTAGTGCATACAGATATAGTCATATAGATTACTATTGTAACAAAGGTGATATAATGTTATAATTTGCCCAATTCATAACAATTGAAAAGGACAAAAACGCTTTGCTGGTCAATCCATCTCGGTCCTATTCTGAGTTGTTACCCAACCCGCCAGACCCATCTAGCCACCTCTAAAGCTGGCTCAATAAAACACGAAGGTTTCATACCTTATAAAATACCCGTGTTCAGCAGCTAGGCCCAGCCTCTCACACGAGTCAAGCCACTCACTCAACGTATTTTTTCCTCTTCCACTAATAATAAACACGATGTTCTTCGGATCATCACACAAAGTATTTAAAATGTTAATAAGTTCTGGGCTAGGAGTCTTCACAATAGAAGAATGAGGTACAAGTGTCCCATCATAATCCAAAAATATAGCCCGTTTGTTTGACTGTTTATATGCAGAGACAATACAGTCAGCGGACAGTTTTCTGAAATTAGGAGATAGAGAAACAACCCGAAAACCCAATCCAAAACCAATACCCCAACAACGTTTATTATAATGATCTTTTGATGCTCTCTCTAAATCTTGCATAAAGCTACGAGCCCAATAAGCCACATCATGTGAACTTACATACCGATAGTGTTTTTCATGCCTTAACTGTTTCTCTGGTTCTTTCATAACTATAGCTGAGTTTATAGCTACAGCAACTGATTCTATATCCCACGGGTTGACCCGTATAGCCCCGCTTAAAGATGGTGAACACCCCACAAATTCGGACACAACTAACATACTTGTACGGACTGAATTTTCATCAAAATGAGGTGAGTATTGCCTGCAAACAATGTATTTATATGGTACCAGATTCATTCCATCCCTCACAGCATTGACTATGCAACAGTCAGCCATGGAATAATACGCTGACTTTTCATAACGGGCCACGGGTCGGTCGATTATTACTACGGGCTGATAATCGGCCGACCCGTAAGCCTCGTTGATTCTGTTTAGAATCAAATATGTCTCCCTTTTTGCTTCTTGAACATCTTTTCCTGCACTCCTTGCAGGATTCACAATTTGGATTAAAACCAGTTTACCGCGAAGTAAAGGGTATGATTGAAGAAGATACTCGAAAGCTAGTAGTTTAAGACTTAGGCCCTTGAAAATATCCATGTCATCAACCCCAACTATGAGTTTTTTCCCCTTGAATCTTTCAGCTATTTCTTTGACTTTTCTCTTTGTAATTGGAAGATTTAAAACGGATTCAAGTCGACCCATATGGATACCCACAGGTAGAATCTTGATATAAACAGTTCGACCCAAATAATCAAGCCCGATATGTCCTCTCTTAGATTCATAATCCAGGCCCATCATTCTACTACAACATGACAAGAAATGGCGTGCATAATCAAATGTATGAAATCCAATCAAATCACAGTTAAGCAGTCCTTTAAGAATTTCATCTCTCACAGGTAAAGTTCTGTAAATTTCTGATGAAGGAAACGGGCTGTGCAGGAAAAACCCGAGTTTGATTCGATTACAACGGTTTCTCAAGAATGTAGGCAAGATCATAAGATGATAATCATGAACCCAAATATAATCATCTTCCGGGTTAGCAACTTCCATAACTTTATCTGCAAATATTTTATTTGCAGATACATATGCCTTCCATAACCCCCTGTCAAACCTGTCAGCGTGATCAGGGGACATGGGAAGCATGTAATGAAAAAGGGGCCAAAGTTGATGTTTACAGAACCCACCATAGTATTTTTTATAAAGATCATGAGGAAGAAAAGTGGGAACACAATTGTATTCTTCTAGAAGCTTTTGAGCAACTTCTTCTTGCTCACTAGCATCTACTTCAACCTTGAGTGACCCTATGTAAACAACTTCACTGTCAGGAGCAAACCCGTCTTTTAATTGCCATAAAAGTGAATCTTCATCGAAAGTGAAGGTCAGTTTTAGAGTATCAGGATCCCGCTGAATATGTAAAGGTAACATATTTGCCACGATGATTTTTCTTTCTCGACAACCAGATGATATTTTTTCTGAATCAACAACGTTGTTGTCATCTACACCGGCTATGATTCCAGGCATGGTCAATACTCGTGGAAGACTTTTGGGAGTTTGAGGTATATCCAACAACTTATCAGGTTCTAAATCCAAAATGTTTGCATAAGATTTTGATGCCATAATCTGTAAAGTATGATTTTGGAAAATAAAGAACAGATGTACATGTGTATTGTTAAATGTTAAATAACAAGTTTGAATCTTGATGAGTACTGTGTGGGATACTGGGATTGCTTACTTAAACAGTGTACCTGCTAATCACGTTTCTTAAAAGCAAATGAGCATTTTTAAGTATATGGATGAAGAAAGTGTCTATGCTTATCTGCTTATTTTAGCGTAAAATAAGTTGTTTTATATAAAAAGTTTGAGATTAGCAATTTCAAACTGATTATTCTTGGCAGATTCAAGATTACAAGTTTACCCTTACTGTGAAATAAGTTGTTTTCAATTAGCTTGTTATCCTTAAAAAGCATAAACCAATTAAATTAGCAATCTAAAACTCCACATAATTTGATGTTGCTGTTACAAAGCACATTTCATCAATTTAATTTGCCCACATATCACTTGGTCAAATCTTTAAAGGTGAAAGGTGTTCTATTTGACACTTCAAAGTCCTATGTCACGATCTACGAGCAACTCTACATTCATTTTTCCAAAAAACAGAGGGGAACCTTCAAGGGGTAGCGCGATCCTAAGCACTTGGGTCCCTCTAAGGGATGTCTCATTCCACTAGTTTTCCGTCTCTAACCCTTGAAGGCACCTGCACGATGCAAGCTGCTATTTTTCCAATCCTGTTGGTTGGTAGGGTATTCCGGGTACCTTCCGGTAACAGGTTCAAGCACAAAAGTTTTTACGTTGTTTTAGAAAAAGTTTAAACTTAAAACAACAAATATCGACTCAAGGAAAGCATGTTTTGGTCACTTATTCGATGATTTTGTATCAATAAGCATTATTCATTTATTTGCATTACAATTTACAATGATGGTTAGCTTTTGTCCAACTATGGTACCAGACCAGTTAGTAATTACTTCTTCCTATACAGAAAAATGCAGGATTTCTAACATTATAAGATCATCTATCTTTTAGGCATAGAATACTTCAATTTAGGCAAGAAAAATAGATATACTCAATCAAGTCATCTCTAAATGCTAATGACAACTGACCTTAAGAGGCAGTTTTATATCATTCCAATTTTAGATGATAACCGTATCAGTAAAGCCTATTGCCTGTCTGTTTTCAGTTACTTTGTACTTTGAAGCCATCGTGTATTCATATGTTCTTAGATTTTTCAAACAACAAGGAAACAACAAACTCAAAATACTTGACTAATACAGTTAGTCAGTTACCATATAAAGTTAGAATAAACAACAATTGAAGAAGTTTCTATTACCATTTCATAATCGAATTGATTGAACACACCTAAATTCCTTCACTAAACCAAAATTAATTGATATTCTAGAACACGATCTTCCTATAACCTCAGAAATCCACCAATTTTACAAGCATCAATGCATTAACCATCACAGACATCAAAACTATCATCTCCGTAAGAACAATTAAGCATCAACAGAGGTTAACAACTACACACAGATCACAACAATATGAATACACAAAAGCACACATTTCACGTTGATGCTTACAGTCAATCGATACGTACAATCGTTCTTCCGACAATGAATAACTAGCACGGCGGTGAACGGTGTCGCCGGACGGCGGTTGACGGTGTATTTCCAGCGACGAACGGCGGTGTGTGTGAGAGAGAGAGTGTGAGTGTGTGTGTAATCGCGTGGGGGTTGATATTGAGAGGGGAGAGAGAGAGAGATAAAGGATAAAGTTGACATTAACTAACCATGGTTAGTGTTAAGAACTCAACCATGGTTAGTGTGGAGTTTAAGATGTTATTTTACATTGTTACCCTTTACTTTGGTAGTGTACCACGGTTATGCCATTATCCTCGAAGTGAAATATCTTCTTGTGAGTTTATCCAAATATGGATTTTTATCATTTATAAAACATGTGCTCTAAATATGCATTTAATGTGCCTTAGATTTTGTTTAAAGGTTCGTTATCTCTACCATTTGTATAATATAAAATCTATTAGTAGATTGATAATTTTTTATTTTTATAATTCATCTTAAAAAATATTTAAGTATATGATACAAGTATTTTATACAAGTGTTCGTAAATTGTTCTGATTTAATAAACTTATTCTAATTAATACATGAGTTAATGCATATGATTAAATTCATTATATTAAGTATTACTTTATTTATAATAATTTAAATTAACATTATGTTTATATTTTTACGATTTAAATTAAGTATTATATTATTAACTAAATACTATTCACAAAATATTTACATAGTTATAATAAAAATAATAATATAATCAGTATTTAATGTTGGTCGAAAAATAGACTCAGTAACACCCGCGCATCACGCGAGTCAATTCATTATACATAACATATATAAAGCAATAATGAATATCTATATTATCTATACTATTTATAAAGCATTTTAGGATGTTAAAATAATAATATTATCTTGACCTTAAGACATTTATAGGGTTAGTATGGTAATATTATGGTGGATTTTAATTTAATTTTTTAATCCATATGAATTTATTGAATTTAATAATAATAATAATAATAATAATAATAATAATAATAATAATAAGAATAATAATAATAATAATAATAATAATAATAATAATAATGATGATGATGATGATAGAATTTAAAGTAATTATAATAGTTATTTATAAAATAAAAATAATTTTAGTAATAAGTAATAATGTGTAATAATATACAAGTCATCAAATAAAAATATACGAGTTTTCAAAGTTGCTTCAATGGTCTGAATCTTATATCATATTTCTCTTATAATCATAAAAATATGATGGTTTATAAAATATAAATTTGTCGTTATGATGTGCTAAATTATATCAACGTTTTGATATATTTTTTTTCCAAAACAGAGTTATCAATATAATTTTTATCCATATCTACGGATTAAATACTAATGTACAAGTAATCGAAATCAAGTGTCATGAATTTTAACAACCCGTGGTAAACATGGGTTCACACACTAGTTATTATTTATACATTAATTAACTTGTTGATTGATCACCTTAAAAAATAATTATTATAATTTACTAGTTTTAGCTTTTTGACTATTTTGATTAAGCATTACTCATGTCCGCGAAAGCTTTGGAACATATCAGAATTTTTAGTTTTCTTTGGATCAAATATAGAGCCGAAATGAATGGGTTGAAGTGGTCCAGTTGGAGGAGTTAAAATGTGCTTAACAACTTGTAACTCTTATTTTATTTGTACTCTAGCTTCTTGTCAGCATTTTAGTTTTAATAAAGGTCTTCATCGTTGTTAAAAAAAAAAAGAATCATAATCAAAATGTAAATTACAATAGTTGAATCAATTGAGAAAACAAAGTGTCACTAAATTCATCTTTTAGATTTTTAGTTTTTGGAAATAATAAATTACAGTAAGCAAACATTTTCTTAAAAATATCACTTCTCATCTTCTAATATATAAAAATAACATACATTTTTGTATTTTGTCTGGCTCAAAATAAAGTTGAATTAATGAATAAAATATGGGTCGGATAGAATGACGATAAGGATTTTTATTTACTCAATTGATTCAGTGGCCTTGTTTAAAACAAACTAATTTTATTGCACTAAAATTGATTATACGTTTGGTTTTATCTCATAATCAACCGGTTTTATTTTATTATACTAAAATTAAAGATTTTTGTTTTTCCTTTTTCTCTTTGATAATTGTTTTAAGATAGAGCTAAATTTCTCTTTCCCAAAAAGTGTATTTTTCTTAATCAAGGTATACGTGTAATGTACAAACATGTTCTACTTTTCACCTTTTCTGAATTTCATTTCTTAAAACATATGTTCGAAAAATTCTCGTATGTGAATGGTAAAATTAAGTTAGCTATAAAAAGAAGTGGATACGTTAATTTTTTTATGAATTTTAGCGTATATGGTTAAACTGTGTATAACATAAAACTCTAAAATAAAATAAAATATACCGTAAAATGGATATATGAAATAATAGTATCAACCTTATAAAATATAAAGTATGTATGTCTTTCCTACAACCAATGTAATATAACGAGGGTTTTTGGAATCATGATTTGACTTTAATTATGAAGCAAGGTGTGCTTGATATTCATGTAGTACAAATTTGCCTTCTACTATTATCTTTCTATAATATTTTTAAATTTATTGGATAAGGTGCTCACGCCCTAATAATTAGCTAAATAATACTGTATTATATAATTAAAATGGGTTTAGGTTGATTAGCAATGAAATAATACTAATAATTTTATATATTGCCATAGACCAAACCCAATATCAATGAGATTATGCAACATCCACTAGTGATATAATATAATAATTGGGATATATTTAGTTGACAATGCACTATTAAATAATTTTCTTGATTGTATTGTTTATATACCTCTTACGTTTTATTGTTCGATGTATTTTCTTTAATGGGTCATAAAATATTTTCTTTTATGTTAACTTGAACGTATTGCGATGGGGATATACGAATAGACCTTATAGATCAATTTTTTTTTAAAAAAATTAGACGTATTCTTTAATTATGCAATAAGTAACATAAAACTTATTATTTATATTTATTTTCATTTTACACTTTTTAAACTGATAATTTTTCATATATTATCTCGATATATGAAATATAAGAGGTACTTTAACCTAGAGCTAAATAACATTACCTCGTTGGTAAATGTTTACCCGGTCGTTCCTAAATCAATCCTAGAGTGAAAACTAATTATATTTGCATTATTTTTAACTGCATGTTAGTTTTAAATTAATCATAACTGTTTTTATGTAAACTTATGATATCACGTATCAATTAGAAAAAATTAACTTTTACACGCATATGTGTTTGACTACATTTATTATTTATTTAACTATTTTAATTTGATATATTAAATTGGTTTTTCTCTAACTGAGATGCCGGACACATGAGTGTTTATAAACCCTTGAATTCAGTAAGATTGTTTACATAAAAACGAAGCAAGTTGCTTCAAACAAACTCTACCAGTTTGAGATTTATAAGACTTGGTTCGAGGTTCAATTTTAGCAGTTGTTAGCAGCTTCACCAAATGTTTGGAATATTGAACCACCCGTCTAATCTCTATCTTTAGATATATATATTTTTTTCATTTTATTCAATATGCATTTGTATATTTTATACTTAATAAAGCATACAAGTCATTTAAAGTACTTAATACGGACTAAGGATTTAAAAACAACTAAAAATTGGCTCAAAATCCCAAACCGCAAATAAGTAATCGCTAATAATGACCAGTCAATTCGTCCCCCCAGCTTAGCATATTTGATTTGTCACTTTCTATAAATGTAGTTGATATTTCGACTTATATCATTTGTCAAAACTAATCCAATTCATTCTTTATCAAGGGTGTCAATAACATTAGTTTATATTTTAAACAAGATCATTTATATTTATATATATATATATATACAAGCGTAGACTATTATTTGATGTATATTATGAAATGCTATACTTAATAATTTAAATGCAAATAAATGAAATTAATTTACTACACCAAATCTTACTTTGAAAAATTCCACGACCACTTTTCTTCTAGTTGATAGTTGAGATCTAACTATACGAGCATAAAAAATACGTAGAATACATAACCAACTTGATTAATATAACCAATGTACAAAACACCTCTTACGCTTCTCAAAAGCTGTAGTAAATTAAATAAACGATCTATCATATGATTATCATTTGAATTTGCTTACATGTTTGATCCCTCATCAAATCATCAAACTATGTACAACTTTAATGTCTAGTAGTCCTATGTGTTTGCGTATTTGGACATGTAAGTTACTAAGTTGTACGGTTATTTACTTACTCTTATTTCATTTTCTTCGTCTCTCTTATTGTCAAATCATAAAAGCTCCATTGAATTATTTTACTAAACTTTAATTATTCATAAAACATTAAAATTTCAATGATATATATATATATATATATATATATATATATATATATATATATATATATATATATATATATATATTCACTTGCTTGTAGTAGTTTAAATGAATGACTTTGTAAAAAAGTAATCAAATTTCAGGATTGTTATAATATGGTCACTCAAAATTTTTTATCCCAATTAAGTCAATCATAAATTTTTTTGTTCCAATTAGATCACTAAAGTTTCATAATTGTTCTAGTTAGGTTATTCATAAATTGCAAAATAATTTTAAAAAAAATTAAATATTAAAAAAATTAACAATATTTATAAAAAACCAAAATATTTAAAAAGTTTGTGAATTGTTTGAAAAATATGAGTGGCCTAGTGAATTGGTTTGAACAAATAAAAATACGAGTCAACTAATTGAAACACTTTTAAAATTTGCTTACTATTTTGTGAAGTGTTCTCTATTTAAAACATCTTAAATCATTAAAAGATTTCAAATCAATTAGTTATACCAAACAAACATAATTCAATTTTACTAACGATACCTCACTTTAGTTAGTTTTTAACACCTATTTTATAACATGTTGTTCATCAGTACACTAATTACAGTTATTTTGCTAACATATTTTAATATTTCATATACATAGCAAATCATAATAAATCAATTTTAACAGACTTAAAGTTTTAATATGAAAAATAAAACTAAATCAAAATGACAGCCCGGAAATAGATGGATGCTTGTTGGCTATTTATCCCATAAACCGTGTGAACACCAAACCACGAACCCATCTTCCTTGGGTGTATAATTTAATGCTCCCAATAAATAGTTTTTTTAATTAAATTTAAAGTAAATTAAATATTAGTCATAATATTAAATTATTACATGAACGACCTTAAACGTTTCAATAATTTTCCTTCTCGACCCCAACAAATAGTTGCTTAACAGTCGATACCCTTGGTGTCTACTTTATATCACCAAAAAAAAAACAAAAAAAAAAACACCTTGTATTCTTTTGGAAAGAATATATCCTTAAAAGAAAAAAGGTATCAAAATTTCACTCTATAGAATAGAATATTTATATGTTATTTATGACCTATTTAAATACCAACATTATATTCAAACAATATATATGTGTATGTGTTTCTTTTAGAATTAAATGCATTTTATATCCCTAATGTTTTATATAAATTGTCGTTTGAATCCAAAAGTTTAAATTTTGTCATTTGCATCCAAAAGTTTCATAAAAATTGTCATTTGAATCTACTTAACTACTTGTAATTAACGCCGTTAAGTTTTTCCATTAAGTTTATTAAATTATAGGTATTTTATTCAAAACAATTACAAAATAAAAAATCAGCTCTATGTGATAAGTTTTAAGCTTTCAGTCTTCTTTGGTAATCACTATTGCGATTTTAATTTATCAAAAATGATAGGTCTGCATTTCTTCCATTTCATCAAGAAAAAGACATCTCTGAACATCATATTATATTCAGTTATTGGAGTTTAATAATTTAACTTTTATTTATTGGTCAGGATTAATCCCAACTCAGAAAATATTTACAGACACTCCCAACTTTGAGCTTATTTTTCTCCAACGATCTATTACTAAGAGATCTTTGAAGAAATACAATTTATAACTTTATAAAACACATAAAACAAATATATATATAAATAAATAAACAAGTCATATAATATAAATTATTTGAATCATAACCATAAAAGACATAATATCATAAAAATATAAAAACAATTAATAATATGACAATAACTACTCATGAATAATAATCATAAAACATCAATTATCGTAACCATAATTAAGCTTTAAACTAAAGAAATCTATGTTTAATAAAAGGGGCAAAAGTAACACGATTACTAAACCAAAATACATTAACAAGACAAAACAATAAAAGACTATTATAGAGTTAAATCATAACTACAATTATCAAAAGAAACTAATCATATAAAAACTCTCACGTGAGTTGGTTCTTTATTTTGTATTTTTTGATTAAAATAACTCACATGTTGGAAACTTAACGAAAAAAGTTAACCGTGTTAGTTAGGTGTAGCCAAATGGATTCAAATAGCAATTTTAGTGAAACCTTTAGATGCAAATGATAATATTTTAAACTTTTGGATTCAAATGGTAATTTCTATGAAACCTTAGGGACGTAAAACGCATTTAACTCGTTTCTTTTATATACATAATTATATGGTATTTTTTCTAATACCTATTTTTATATTTAAATTTCAAGAGAATTACTATAACTTGTGTAATTTAATTCTATATTAGACACCTCATTATCATCCCTTTAGTTTTTAAGAGAAAACATAACACCCTCCTTAAATTTGGGATCGCCTACTCAAGAAAACATTAATTACATTTACGGTGAGTGAAAAAAAATTATATGTATGGTGAGTGAGATGTAGGAAATTTATAGAAAATATAAAACAAGATTAAAGGACATTGATTTTTAAATAGTTTACAGGCATGAGAATAAATAACTTACTGTAAATGCTTTAAATTATGTATATTTATTAGGTTTAACATAAATTATAATTATATGTTTCTTAAAGTTATATATTATAGTTGATAAATTCTATGATACATATTTAAGTACTTTGTTTTGTTTTTTTTTTCCGCAAGAGTAATCAAACCCAATGTGTAAAGTTTCGCCTCATTCAAGTTTAGCACATCTCAAGGTGGTATAAGCTTTACACGATTCAGGTTGTTTTTTCTTTCTTTACGGGTGAACATAAGCATTGTCTCCTTTATATGTAGTCTACTTCTAATATCACCACACATGCACTTTACAATAACAAACCCAAGACCTTTAGTTGAAGAATACACCACTTCAACACTAGTATGTAATGATTTACGTTCTTGATGAGCAAATATCAGACACATTATGTGCATTTTGATCTGTTTACACGTGTTTATTAAACATACAATTACAATACCATCTTTTACTTATCGATCAATGCTTCAAATATTCATCGTCAATAAGAAAACCAAATAAGATGTTGGACGGTTGGAGTGCTGACCCAAAATAAATGACTGCAAATATACTTTAAAATAATGTAACTAAAAAGGGTCCTAATATACAAACACATCATTTTATAAATCGAACCCCCCTTATATGCATCGTATGACACCATACGCGGCGTATAGGGGTCGAAGATACTGAAAATGAGAAAAATTCAAGGGGCTGTCAGAGGGCTATACGCCCCATATAGCCCTATATGACCCCTTATACGAAACATATAGTGCTATACGATGCGTATAATAAATTATAATAGCGATTATGAGGAAAAAATCAGGCGGCTGTCAAAGGAGTATAGTGCTATACGACCCACCTGTACGGCGCGTATAGATCAATACGACCCATATAGAAATTTTGGATTTTAATTTAAAATTTTAGGTGTCTAAACATCCCAACACTTGAAAAAATCACTAAATTCGTGTCGAGATAATTCTCAATATAAAGAGTTAATTACGCGAAAAGTCCCTGTGGTTAGGTTCACTTTCATTTTTGGTCACTAGGTTTGAAAAATTACAAGGGTCCAAACGTTTGAAAAAACATAACACAAATGGTCTCCGTCATGGATGGTCGTTATCTTTTTCCGTTAAATTTTCTAAAATGACCAAAATACCCTTCTTTTAAAAAATTGAATATATTTAGGCGGGACCCACCACTAGCAATTAAATTACAAATTCAAAACCCATGGCAGTCATCACCTTCCATTCACTGATCACCCACCACTACTGCCATCGTCGAACAACCGTCGATTCGCCCCCAACTGCGAGAGTTCTTCATGCTCAACTCGCCACCCATGCCTCCAGCTATAAACTCTTCTTCATCACCAACTCGCCATTATCGCTGGTTCTTCCAAGAACTCCGGGAATCTCTGACACCTAGATCGTAATCATCGATCAACCTCAAATTCACCCCGATTGCAGATCTGCAAATTAACCCCTGTTATGTAGTGTGGCATTCATGGTAGTGGAGCTGATGATAGAAGTTGAAATCGACTATGGAAGTTGAGATCGGTGGTTCAAATATGCAAATCAACGATATTGTTGGTAATATAGGGAAGACTTTGTTCCTAGTTCGTTTGTCTAGTTTCATTTGCAACAGACTTAAATAAAGAAGAAGGGGGTTGTGGTGGTTGGCGAGGGTGGGCCACCTGATGGTGGTGGCTGATCGGGAACGAAGAAGATGGGATGGTGGTGGTGGGGTGAGGTCTGAAAAGATGGATTGGGTTGGAAGAGCGTGAGGTGAGGCGATTGATGGTGGCGCGTATGGTCTGTAGTGGTGGGTATGGTGGTGGCAGATCCATGGTGGGCTGGTTGAATGTGGTGGTGGTGGTTTGGTAGAATAATAGTGGTTAGGGTTTTGAGGTTGAAAATGAAGTTATGGGTCCTATTTTTTTATAAATATTGATTTTAATAGTGAGGAGTATTTTGATCATTTTATAAGCATTTAATGGAAAAAGATAACGATCATCCATGACGGAGAGCATTTGTGTTACGTTTTGTCAAACGTTTGAACCGACCTTGTAGTTTTTAAAACTTGGGTACCGAAAGTGAAAACAGACCTAACCACAGAGACATTTTATGTAATTAACTCCAATATAAATAATAGTAAACTCACAAGGGCAATACGGGTAATTCACCGGTTAACACCACTCAAAATGCTACATCTAATGGCATGGGCGTAAATTTAATCAAATTGGAGGGTATATTTAAACTTCCAAAAGAGGATTATGAGGCAAGGTTCATACCGTTTTCCACATCCACCCACCTCATTTTGTACGGACATTAATTACTTACCAATATCCACGTGTCCCACCACTAACTGCGCCAACGTAGGCCTCACTGTAGTGGGTCCCACATCGACGAATAATATTATGACACGTCATGTGAAAGTCGTTTCAGTCAACTTTTAGGATACCTTACGTCAGATTTAATAAAAACACCAAGATTTGCCCTCCTTCTTTTGCCACATAGCCAAACACACCCTTTGACTTTAGGAAATCACATAAATGACCGAAAATTTGCCCCGCATCTTTCAAAATCTTTCGGTATACATGTGAATCTCGTGAGACATGCCTTACAATTTTTATTTATCAAATTCATAGATGCTTAGACCTCCGTTCGTTGTAAGTTCTATCAAGTTGTTAGATTTTTAATCAATTTCTTAATCTTGACCTTTGCTTCGAGAGAAACATCATAAATCTACCACAAGATCAAAAAACAACACAAAGGAAATGACGAGTCGAAGTAGTAAGTCTTATAAATTAGTATGAGCTATTAAAGTTGAAATTATCAAAAATGTGACTTTCTGTTATTCACACCATTGCTTGTGTGAACCAATTGTATAAATGACAATATAAAGATATAACATATTTATTTATTTATAATAAATATAAATTTGAGAAAGCAGCACAATCAAACTTCATGCAGACCAAAACCATGATTGGCGATCGTTTTTCACTTCAAACCTGAAATCCCTAAAACAAACTTCGAGACAGTGACACTATGATAAACGTTTAAGTATTTCTAGCAACCGCCACATATTCGAGTACAGTTTTGACAACTCTTTTGCTCTTACCTCCATTGAAAGCCACATATCAGGTGTAGACTAGATTTGCATGATTCATTGGTTGTATTAATGAGATGGTTGTGAGTTTTCTAGTAACAGATCTCATAATTATAAAAAAAATCATTGAATGCGACACTTGATGTATTTGTTTGAATGTTATTGACTTAATAGTACACCTGTTATGTTTTCCATAGTTCGAATTCACCAAGTTAACTTGTTTAGAAATTTACCCTATTTTACATACAAACCGAATACACCATAGGTGAAGTGCCCATTATACCCCGACTAAATAGAAGTGTTCACATACTTTATCCTCTCCAAATGTATTGGCCTTTGTTTGGCATACGATGTTAACTTGGGGTACAAAGTTGCAAATACTTGGAACTTTAGGGAGCAAGTAATACACTAAAGGGAAACAGTGATGTGAGTCAGTGAGTGGGGTTGTGAGGAGGTCTTCCACGTCAGTACATGACACGTGATATACATGTGACTAACAACTGGAAGTGGGCCCTTGTTAGGCGGAATATGTTATCTTATCAAACGAAAGCCAGTTGTACCCTGCGGATGTAATTTTGTGCACACCCAATATTTTTCATAACTTTATTTCATAAAGAGGTTGTTTATATTTTAAACAAATAAACATATTTAGTAAATCTCTTTTAGTAAATCAGCTTCTTAATGGAGTTGGTAAGGCGATGAAGATTTGAGTCTCGCTTCGTGAGTTTGAATCCGAGCCAACTCGGATTTTAGTCCCCGAGTGCATTACGCTAGCGGGTTTCGGCTTATGTAACGGCGCAACTATTGTCAAGTGGCAATAGGTTCCATGGTTTCCCGAGGAACGCCAAGCCCCTCCTCTGAACCCGCGGGCCGGGTTCAGACAACGTAGAGATCAGGCATAGAGGGGTGACGGGTCTCCGACTTGTTGGAGATGCGACCGCCACTCAAAAATGAAAGTCGCCGTTCAAAAAAATCTCATTTAAATAGATTGGAATATGGTTTATACTTTACTTTACGTGAAAACGGTATGAGATGAGTGAGATAAGAACAAATATTACCTATATCTTATAGAGAATGATGGATGCATTTAGAGAGTCTTTTGACATTAAAAACCCATGATGATTACGTTTACAATAAACGTTAAATTTGATATAGAATAAAATCTACACATGTCATGATAACTAGGGGCGATAATTGATTGGAAGCAGGGAGGGTTTTTGTAATCTTAACTTCATATCTGACTATAAAACTTCTCTATAATAATATCTGGTCTTGTACACACCAAGATTCATGTATGGATGACATAATAATCGACGGATATTGTATAAGTTTTTTCTAGTCTCATGTGATAAAGTTTATCAATTGGGTTGGTCTAATAAAATGACGTTAGAGTGGTGTGACTCTCATTGAGGTCAAACATCTGAGCATAATTTAAGACTAGTTGATGTAATAATCGTGGCACGGTTAGTACTAGAGTAACATTCTACATTCAAAAAAACTCAAGCAACAAATAGGTAAAAATAAAAGCTTTATAAAAAAAACAAAAGAGAGAACAACAAAAAAAGCGAAAAAAATAAAAAAAAATCAATCAAAATGAAATAAACTAAAATAATGTGAACCGGCCAGAGGCGAGGTCGTCGTATAAAAGTCACACCAGCTCAGCGAGCCAAGCTAATACGTACCATTAAGATAAAACTTTCTTTTACAGTTACCTTTTAATTGATTTAATTTTAAGTAAAATTAAAAATAAAAAAAACAAAAAAAAACAAACTATTTCTAAAATAGCATGTGTCAAACACTAAATAGATGGATTTACTATCCACGATCCATAAAAACTAACATGTATAGAAATTTCAATAGTCCTCTTTTCATGAAAAGATTATGACTTTTGTATCATCAAGTATACAAATCACCTACATAGTAAAAAAGAGGAGGGTAAAATAGTAAATTAGTAAAAAAAGAGTACGGTGGGGCCTACTTTATCTAAATAGCCTCATTTATCGATGGTAGGTTCCAGAAAGAGGGGTGGCGTGTGTGAAATGAATAGAATATGAATATGAATATGAATATGAAATATGAAATGGGTTGCGGATTGGGCTTCATCCCTATCCATTTCTCCACTTTGGGGCCCACACCACACCAACATTGCATTATCCACATGGACCACATCCACATCAAAACATTTAATTATTTAATACTATAAATGGCACCTTATAGTAATCCTTTTAATAGACTATTAACTTGATTGTTATTTCCTTTTCAATACAACCCTTTAACAAATATGTTTTCAACTAAAACCTAAGCCCACACAACGTGACGTGTTTACCGATTATGATAAGCACGTACAACGATGGCATTTACTTGGTAGAAAAATGTATGGAGTTAAGGTAACTCGGTTATGAAGATCGAAGCATAGTCAGAAAACATGTATATAATGGTGTAAATGTTCTTCGGTTGATATATGTTTCATTCTTCATGGTATAAGCACATTATCATCAATTGAAATAACATACGACATATTTTAAACGGAACTTCATTTTTAACCAATTTTATACCGGGACGCCAAGAAAAACAATTAAACACAATCACAATTTAGTTTTTTATATTTTTAATTAACGAATAAAAGTTGTCGAAGAATAATCAAAGTAGTAAAAAAAATTAGGGGTTAAAAACGTATATCACATATAGTATAACACGTCACGTTGAAATTCAAATAAAAATTTCGCTCTAATAGTTAGTTATTATTAGTGTCTTAAAATTTAAGCTAATCGATTTAACGTGTGAATCGCAAGAATCAACATTATCAGTCTAAGCGTGGCACATGTAGTTTAGCCAATGATATACGTGTCTCTACAATTATAGATGCTTAGATGCACAATTATAATAATCTCAACTGTAATCGTATCAGTGGTTCAAGCGTTAATTTTTGATATTTTTTTCCTGACCGTCATAGCCGGTTCCAAACCATTATTGTAATTAATGTAGACCCATCGTTGTAATTAAACAACTTACATGTATAATTTTAAAATAGTTTAGATACACCATTATACTTTATTATACATTATTTTCGTAAAATATGTTTTTAAATACAACAATTACGATCAAGGCTTAAAATCACTTAAAGATGCTTCTAGTGGAAAAGTACTTATTTTTATCTCTCACAACATACATATATGCATACATACACATATGACCATTATAAACTCTTTATTTCTCATTGTTTAACCATAATATTTGAAGTGGACATTGAATTGTGCCACATACACATTGTCAAAGTAAAGTGTCATTTCGTGGGATATTGTAAGTTAACATTGACACTATGAATCATAAATCTCTTAAAGTGGAAAAGATTTCATGTAAAACAAATTGGAATCAAATCAAGTACACAATGCACTATCGTTGGTTATAAAAGCACACCACATAATTTCATATTTAAAGGCGTCTGTACATCGAGCCTCTACTTTGTGTAAGATCCAGGGAGAGTCCATATTGTTTTATTGTATAACAGTTTTATCTTACATTTTATACAACAGTCTGTTTCTGACTTTTAAATCTTGATTTGATTTAGCTCTCGTTTTGCACTGGGTTCGGAGAGGGGTCAGATCACAAGACGATATGATGTACGCAACATTACCTTGCATTTTTGTGCAAAAGGTTGTTTTTCACGACTAAAACCCATGATTTCAATGTTACAAAACATCAACTTTACAATAACTTTACCAATTACTTTAAAATCAGTCTTCATATAATTCATTCAAACCTATAATTAAAATTTTTAAATAAAACTTGCAAGACCTTAAAAGATACGGTCAAAACAATGTGAATATATCAGCTAGTATTATATACAAAATGAACAAAGCTTTACAGGAGGAATAATGGAGTAGATCGAAGATCAAGTAAACATAGGTGATATTCACTAGATGATATTCGTTAAATTAATAAATAATTTTTTTAAGCCATGGAACACACAATCTACTTTACTCATAAAACCCAATGTTCTTAGAACCGGATCGAACAGTAAACCGGACGTCTTACTTGTTCACTAGTCGGACCGGATATAAGAATCGTATAAAATTATAATTACTTTATAAATATATATGTAAAAAATACTAAAAAAATAAAAAATATATATGAAAAACCGGTTTGACCGGTCCAACCCCTAGTTCATCCGGTTCGTCCCCCGGTTCAACCAGTCCGGTTCTTGAATCGACCTCTGGTCCAACCGGTTCGACCTCCAGTCCGACCGGTTCTACCGGTCCGATCATCGGTTCAATGCCAAAACGGTTTTAAGAACCTAACTGGACCGGATTGGAGTCCGGTTCCCGATCCAACCGGTCCGGTTTTCAAAACAATGATAAAACCATCAAACATGCGCTTTACAAAATTTGAACATGTAATCTTTAGTTGGTGAATACATCACTTTACCACCAAGATACAACTTAAGGAATGAGAATTGTATGAAGCTGGAATGAGAATACGTAGGATGACATATTTTGATTAAGAAATAAAACTGAAATTTGAATTAATTTACCCAAAAAAACTCTATGTAAGGTGTTTAACGTTCACTCTAAAATGTTAAAAAGCTCAACTAAAAGAACTAGAATATCAGACTTCCTCATTGTCATATCTGCCAACTCATTGTTATCGCCACGCCGCACCGGTGATGGTGATAGTGATGTCAACGATGATAAAGGCGGCTGCGACACTAGAGAGTGACAACTATAGCTGTGTACGCGACGACAAGTAGGTGGGCAGTGTCATTATGTTTTCAGAACTGGATCGGACAGTAAACGGACGCCTTACTTTTTCACTGGTCGGATCGAACCGGATATAAGAACTGTATAAAATTATAATTACTTTATAAATATATATGTAAAAAATACTAAAAAATAAAAAAATATATGAAAAATCGGTTCGACCTGTCCAACCCCCGGTTCGACCTGTCCAACCCCCGGTTCATCCGGTTCGACCCCCTGTTCAACCGGTCCGATTCCTGGTTTGACCTCTAGTCCGACCGGTCCGACCACCGGTCCAATGCCAAAACGGTTTTAAGCACCGAACTGAACATGTAATCTTTAGCTAGTGAATACATCACTTTACCACCAAGATACAACTTAACGAATGAAAATTGTATGCAATGGAGGAGGATAGTTGGGACCGGGGGGGGGGGGGCGTTGCCCCCCCTCTTTTTTTGTCGTTAATGTTAAATTTTAGTCCGTCAGTGTAAATTTTTGGCCCGGTAGCGTAAATTTTTATATAAATATCGAGTTCGCCCCCCTAAAAAATTAATTTCATCCCTGCCCCCCCTACGGAGATGTTCAAGCTCCGCCACTGATTGTATGAAGCTGGAATGAGAATATGTAGGATGACATATTCTGATTAAGAAATAAAACTAAAATTTGAATTAATTTACCCAAAAAACTCTGTGTAAGGTATTCAGCGTTCATTATAAAAATGTTAAAAAGCTCAACTAAAAGAACTAGAATATCAGACTTCCTCATTGTCGTATCTGTCAACTCATCGTTATCGCCACGCCGCACCGGTGATGGTGACAGTGATGTCAACGACGATCAGGGCGGCGGCGACACTAGAGAGTGACAACTATAGTTGTGTAAGTGACGACAAGTAGGTTGGCAGTATCATTATGTTTTGATTCATTCATTATTGCATCATTAACTTATATTTTCTTTGATAGATTCTAGCTATTTTAACATCCCAGTATTTTAAAACATTCAAATCACTTTCTATTTTTCCTAGGTAGTTAGTGACACCGTTAAATGTTTAATTTGAGTGTTCTAAGTATGATATTATGCACGTCTATCTAATTATATTTTAACCCTACTTATTTCTCAACAAATTAAAAATATGTAGGATTCTATATAAATCACAGTTATCATCATTCTTCACCCGAAAATAGTTATGTTTGTTTAAATTACCGCACAAGCGTCACTTCATTCTTTAATTTTTCTATTAAGTTACACATCACACGTGTTATATTAGTATTAAATGCTCGCTTGAAGCGATTTTATTTAGTTTATATGGTTTAGCAGGTATGCTTTGTCATGTCTATAAAGCACATGTTTCATTTAAACCGTTTTTTACGTCTCTAAGTTACACGAAAGGCCGATTTAGTCTATCTCTTCTAGAACTATTGTTATCTAATTTTGGAATATATGAAATATTATTTTCTTAAAATGTACTATTCACAAGATCTTTGAGGGCCCAATACTATAATAGATTATTATACGCTTCAGAGTTGGAATCCGACACTTTTGACAAATATTATTCTATTTTCATTCGTTTATAAAAATAATTTTAGGTAATTTAATATAATATATAGATAGCATTGAGCCTTCTTATCTCTAGAAAGATTTGGGTACATCTAGCATATCTCAATATATCTACGTGGCATGATTTTCTTTTTCATTTTCTTAATTTGTATTATTTAATAAATTAATTTATTATATATATACTAATTACCAACTTTTTTTTATGCATTATAGTTTTCACCACATGTTTTAGCGGTCGTATCCAACTTTTGTCTTATTCTTTTTAATCTTTAACTTTTTTATTTTAACATAATATTTTTACAATTTAGTCTTAATATTTTTTTTTTACTTTTAACTTTGGTCCATATACTTTTTATATTTTAAAAAATTTTCGTTTTACGTTTCGTTCTATATTTTGCGAGAGTTAACATGTCGCAGTGTGCGTGTGTAGTTCAATGTTTTACGCTTATTTTTTTTTACCGTTTAACGGTTCCGTCGCAACGCGCTGGTCCAATATCGACTTAATTATTTATTTATATGTTTTAGGTTTCGCCTAACGATTGTGTGTCATTGGTTCTACGTTTGGGTTGGTGGTCACTAATGGTGGTGCGTCTTTGGTGCTACTTAGCATAATTTTACGCCCCAGCGACAACGCAGGGGGCTTAATACTAGTTTTTACTATTTACCATTTATAAAAAAAAGCTTAGAAAGTGAACCGAACAGTCCATACCTCAATAAATGGTTAAACCAGGCAATCTTCTAACATCTGTTGTATACAATTTCACTATTTATAAAAATGGTTGTATAATTGTATAAATCAGACAACTTTCTTACACCTGTTGTCTTATTTTTATTTTAGAATGTGTAATTATACGTGTGCACATATATAGGCATATATGTAAGTTACATATTCATGAATCATTCCTTATTAATTTTTATAATATCGACGAAACACTATGCCTTTAAACCAAAAACAAAAACATGGTTTAGAATCGCTAAAGTTAGAGTGGAGCTGTCAAACTATTAATACCAGCTTGTGCTGATGCACCAATCAACTCGGTCAATCTAATTTGTTGTTTTCTGAAAATGTAATTACCGTTTCTGCCTAAAATCTCATTAAAACTGGGAAGAACTAGAACGTAAGCTATACTAGAACCATCAATAAGTATATTTTAATGCTTTTAAGTTGTTTAATCAATGAGTTGAAATACGATATCTATAGTATACAGCATGTTAGGGTGTGTGCTTCTAAGAGCATCCTGTCATCTCACTCTCCATCATTGTTTTTAAAATTTATTATTTTATATAAGTATAAAATTTTTAATCTAAATTATTGTAAAAATTTAAAGAAAGTAACAAAAATTGTATCAAAGTTTTATAAAAAGCTCATAAACATTCTTAAGATTAAAATGCTCCTCTCGTAATTGCAAGTTAAACAAACGACTTTAGGGAACCATGCTGTAACTTTAATGTCATATTGATTTACGATCACGGGAAACACGTGTCGTAAAATTTCACTTGTGTTTAAAGAAAAACAACAATAATCATCGCTTAAAAAGCAAATACTAGGTACCAACCTCTTGCCATGTGGCGATAGGTGATTGGACGATATTTTTTAAAAAAAATTCGTACATTTTGTCGTTATATTAACGGCAGGTCTCTCTTGTTAACAAAAAAAGGGCAACCCAGTTGGTTAAGACATTGAGCAAACATAGACGGACACGGGGTTAATCCCGCCTATCGTTGTTTTCCAGGATTTTTTCTTTTTTTTTTATCTTTTTCTTTTTTATTATTGTTTTTTTCTCCTTTTGCCTGCTCACACATACCCTTCGAACATAATTTTTATGATTTGTGTTGCGTGTTTTAAGATTCTAATGGTTTTCGTGTTGGATAGTTAGTGATGTCGATTTAACGAATAACAAAGACTACGAGGACTTTACGGTGTTCTGTCTGGTTCGATGCGCGGGAGAACTGATCTAGTTAGTATGAATAAAAAAAAAATATCTTTAATTGGGCCGAACAACTGGTTTCATCAAAGAAGCCCACATTACCACCCATAAGAAAAGCCCACTCTCACGGGCTAAAAGATGTATTTACGCTCATTTACTCACCAAAGATTTCATTTTCTCCCTCTTTCTGGTCGATTAGGGTTTTAGCGTTTCAAAATCGGCGTTGATTTCATTCGATCGGATCGCAAATTCTTCAAAAAACTTAACCGAGGTAATCATCATTCACCTGATCTTCTTCTTTATTGATGTTTATACATGTTGATTGAATAAATCTGAGGTTTTTTACTTGTAATTTTGTTTTTTTGCATGATTTGATGAGATGATGTTGTGTGTTTTTATGTCAGGTGAAAGACGATGTCTCGTGTGTATGTTGGGAATCTGGATCCACGAGTTTCTGAGCGAGAGCTTGAAGATGAATTTCGCGTGTATGGCGTTTTAAGGAAGTAAGTCTGATTTGATTATTCATGATCTCTCTGATGACTTGATATCGATTTTTCTTTTTTGTTTTTGTTTGTTTGATTCATTTATATTAAAAGAAAACGGAATGATCAGGCGAGGTAGATTAGATGAGAGGATTTGTACAAAGCTTGATACACCTCGTATGATCGTTCTACCATGTAAATGTTTGTCACCAGCCTTTTTAGCTTTTGATATTACGTGATATTTGTGTTTTATCTTGAAAAGTATTGATTATTATAACGTATTATGCTAAAAAGTGTACAACAGTCTGTTCTTACCGGTAGATACGATGCTTTTACATGAAGAGAAGACAGGGTGAAACTTTGTACAGTTAACCATATGGAGTTTATAAAGTATTGGTTTAATCTTGAGGTTTTCGCTGCTCACAAGTTTTTCAGTCTGCTTGTGGCTTTCAATTTCTCAGGACGATTCAGATTCTGAATTAGCTATGCATTCAGTCAATTTCTTTCAATTTAAAGACACTATACCTTAATTATAATTGAAATTAATGCAGTGTGTGGGTTGCTAGAAGACCACCTGGTTATGCATTTGTTGAGTTCGATGATCGCAGGGATGCACTAGATGCTATACGGGCATTGGATGGTATGTTCTATTTATACATACGTACTGTTACTGTTACCACGCTGGTTTATATCACTGGGTTCCTCTCTGTTTTATGTTGAGTTTTTATTGTGGTTTTACTTGTTACTGTATCGATTGCGCATCTGTGTTTTAACTATTTGCAGAAATGCAGGTTTGTTATCATCATTGTGTGGCTACTATATTATGTTTAACATTTAAGCGATCACAACTATATTTTAATGCCTTTAGGGAAAAACGGGTGGCGTGTAGAGCTCTCCCACAATTCAAAAGGAGAAGGTGGTGGCCGTGGTGGACGTGGTGGCGGTGACCGTGGTGGTCGTGGTGGCGGTGATGATCTGAAATGCTATCAGTGTGGTGAGCCTGGTCACTTTGCTCGTGAATGTCGCAATCGTGGCGGTACACGTGGGTACGGAGGTGGCCGCCGCCGTAGCCCTAGCCCTAGACGTCGAAGGAGTCCAAGTTATGGGCGTCGGTAAGACTCAATCTATTATATTGTTATGAGTTTTTTTTTGTTAAGTTTACATGCTATATTTCAGTATATTTCTTAGGCATGTCTTTGTCACACATTCTCATCTCTTGTGGTACTGTTCAGGAATTCAAGATAATAAGAAGGTTTTCTGTTAGTTTTTTTAAGTGCTTGTTGGAATCATAGCATGAATCATCATGTTGATTCAAGGGGTTTTTAAGAACCCTTCTATATTTTATGATATAGACATTTTGCTTGGTGGGTTTTAACATGCATCTTTTGCAGGAGTTACAGTCCACGCTACAGTCCTCGTGGGAGGTCGCCACCAAGGCGTAGCATATCACCTCGCAGAGGCCGCAGCTACAGCAGATCACCCCCATACCGCCGTGCCAGACGTGATTCACCATATGCTAACGGGTATGCAGTAAACATGTGTGTATATATATGTATATATATGCATGTGTGTATGTCGGTCTCTTTGTGCAAGTGTCTTTATGTATTTATCTGTATGTTTATGTTTATGTGTGTTTGCTTGTGTGGGTATATGTCTGACATGTGGTTGATCGGGGGGCTGAGTTTTTTGTGCATGCACCAGTTTGTGTCCTAAATCCTAATATCTGGCAGGGGTGCACACGTGTTATTTTCTGCATAGATCCATAACTAAACAGAAAAAAAATCCTTTTATTGTTTTTCTATAAAATCTTTTGCTTGTGTTTTTTATGGGTTTGTTTTTTTTTTTTTCAATTACAAATGGTTTGGGTTTTCTTTTGTCTATCATTTGTTTTTTTTCCAGGTTCAGTTTTCTTTGTTTTGGACCATAAATGATTCTTACATTGGACCGAAGTTAGTCTATCTAATATTGGGTTTAACTGGGTAATATTGTGATAAAAGTAAATTTAAGTAGAGGGTAATGTCTATAACAAATTTTCTAATATGCAAAACAGCATTGTTTTAGTCTATTGTAGAAGGCCGGCCCATCGTTATATTTTCCCATTAAATTGAACCCAAAACCTAAGACATTGAGTTTTGAACGCCATAAAACCAAAGCTACTCACAAGGTTTCGTTTGTTCTCACTTATTCGAATATCTAACTTATTCAAGTGTTTGTTCTCAGAGTCTAAGATGGAGAGAAGCAGGGACAGGTGGACATTGCTGAATGCTAATAGGGTAGCTCTGCGTTAATACTATTCGTTATGTGGTTTGTGAACATACTGCAGTCGGTTTTATTTGTGTTGGTACATCATAATATGACATTTTCGTGTGTTGGACCTGGCATTTGATGTGGAACCGAACTCTATGGCGTCAAAAGCAGTTGCTCTCGACTCCATTAGCAGCTAGCTGAAACCTAGAGGTCCTTTTCATACTTTATTTTGTATGCTTTTTATGGAAGTATCTTATGATGATAGTTTAGCGTATTTGGTTTCTAAACATATTTTCCCTATTTTTTTTGGTGTTATGAGGTCTGGTTATCACCTGAGAAACGGCCTTCGTCGTCTTCTACTTTCTGCACTGCACTGCTTCTTGTGGTTTTTAGTGACTACTTTGAACGGCTAATCATACTGCAATTTTGATTACAAAACTTCACATGGTTTAGCATCTCTGCACTCTACACCTGCATGTTGTTGCTTCATCTGGTCTTAGCGACTACTTTGAATGGCAATAGAAACTTCAAATTTTGGCTGCAAAACTTCCCATGGTTTAGCATCTCTGCACCTCTACACCTCTACACCTGCATGATGTTGCTCCATCTGGTTTTTAATGACTACATTTTGAACGGCCATAAGTATTTAGCGACATCACCCTCTTTATCTGCAACAGCTTCCAGTAGTTAAGACCCTACACAAGCTGAGTGCTGTGTGCACCGTAAGGGTAAAAGCTGTGACTAGACCACTCTCTGCACTACACTCGCATCTTGTGGTTTTTTAGTGACTACTTTGAACATGGCTTATCAAACTGCAAATTTTTAATGGTTTATATCTCTGCACTCTACACCTGCATGTTGTTGCTTCTTCTGGTTTTTAGCGGCTACTTAAGACGGTCATATAACTTTTTAGTGACATCTCCTGTCTGCAACGAAGCTTCTTGTTAACGTGTACCGTAAAGGTAAAGGCTTTGACTATGCCACTTGTAAAGTGAGCTGATTTGTACACGGAAAATTGTTTTGGCATGCCACAGATGATTGGGTTGATAATTTTACTCTTGATTTTTAAGCAAAGGGTAAAATGTTAACCGAAATTATTTTTTATGTATCAAACTACCAATAAATATTGTCTACAAGTAAAATAACCTCTTATTCACAAATGGAGGTGGTTACAAAGTTGCTTCTCATGCCACACTTGTCCCATCTGCTAATGAGACAAAATCGTTTGGTTTGTGAAGCAACTTTGATCACTCGTGATTGTAAGCCAAGTGAAATTTGTAGCCTGATTTGTGTGTGCAAATTGCTGATGTTTGTATGTGGGTGGTTGTGATTAGGAACAGCAAGTTTATCATCCAAAATAGACTAATCACTTAGAATGATTAAACGGATATATTTGTTGAGATGTGAAATCGTATGTATACGACCCTCGTGTATTTTGATTAATCGGATTGTTTCTTTGTGAATTCCTATATGAAGGTTTTGTAGATGTCTAGGAGTATCCCTTGATTATTTCCTCTAAGAAGAGGAATTTCTCTATTTCTATAAACTTTTTCTGGATCTCTAACAGCGTTACACTGTATGCTGTTTCTATGCTTGAGTGTACTAAATACATACTCGTAAGTATCTGTACACATGTGACACTTGATGTGCGTGCGCCATCTACAAATGATAATTTTGAAAGTATAAAACGTCGGAAGGGTTGTTGCTTTGAAACTCTACGACCAAAGCAGGTTGGGAGGTTAGAAAGGTGAAAGCCTTTCATTTGGTTTACAAACATTTTTGTAACACCCAGGGGCAGGGGGTAAATCGTAACTTGTTTTTTCACATCATATAGAATGCAATGAACATTTATATAATCTAGGATAAATTGTTACCGTCAGAATTACCATTAACTTTGCTTGGGATTAAAATAACACGCTATTACCCTAAGTAAGTCTTCAACCGGAGTCCCGAAAAAAACTTATCATTTCTGACCATTCTAACGAGGGCCATGGTTTGGTTAATGATCCGACTCCTAAAAAATATCCCCAAGGTAATGACCAAAGAATTCTACGTGTGTTAGTTGTATTTTTCATCGCGTTTAATGTTGATATTCTAAGATTTGTTTATCAAAAAGCTCATATTCACTAATATTATGATATCTTTGTATTTTCAAATGAGAAGGCCTTGAATCGTCTTCCAGTCTTTCTACAGAATCTAATTAGCCTAGGCGATGTACGAAGCAAATGATTTGTAAGTATGCTTCTTGTTCCTGTTAGATAAACCCAAAATAATTGTAAGCAAACCCAAAATAATTGTAAGCATCGTTCGTTCTAAACCTCATGCATACTTTTCAATGAAGTAATGCACAATCTGTGATTGTTGCTTAATATATTTATCAATGGTGAGTAGCATGAAAAAATTTTATTTGATGACGTTTCTTTTATTAACTAATTTCTATTAATTTGACCCACCGCATAAGGTTTTAGTTGTACACTTGGTGACACATACTTACATATACATAACCCCTATCTATATGTAACTGCTAGTCGTACACTTTTGATAATCACAGTATCTTCCTTCCAACTGTTCTATATTTTATAGAAATATAGGAGGGTCAAAAATGGTATTTCATCGAAATTAGATGAAAAAAATGTACTTGGTCACACATCAAAACCTCAAAAGTGGAATGCACGGGCTAATTGCAAATTCTTAAACTTCATACACAATTATAAAAACCTAACATGTGTTGCTATTTAATTTATAATATATAATAATAATAATACTTGAAAGGAAAATGGGTCAGAAAGATTTGGAAGTTACTCAAAGTCTCACACCATATCTTAAACTCATTTTACTCAAAGATTTAGATTATTGTTAAAACAATACTGCTTTATTAACCATGAATTAAGGCATTATTTATGTACAGTTTTTCTTTAAGAAATGAACAATAAGAGTTGTAGGCCTAAACAACCATTTCTATCCGTTAATAAATGAACAATAAGTGGTCAAATCAACCATTTCTATATTTTTGGAAAATGCTATAATGTCCTTTAATCAGTTAAGTTATCTTCATGCTCCCTCTACTTGTTATGTTTAATTAAACAATATATATTGATGAGGTGATAGAAAATATATAAGCAAGCTGCCAAATATGGTTAAGTTTTTGTCAAATTGATTACCCTAAATAAGGTGCAACAATCATAAATTATAAAGCCTAATTAAATAAAGTAATAGATAAAGAATAATAAATAACTATGAAGGAAATTAAAATAGCAATGTGCTCTTGTTCGGTAAGGGATGGAAATCTTCATTTACTCTATTTACAAGCTCAGAGTCAGCCCATTTAGAGCATTCACGTAGGTTCACATTTTGGATGTCAATGTTTAGTATATATTACGGGAATGGTTGTGAGTGGTTATAAGTAAATAAATGAGAAAATTTATGAGAAAACACGGTACAATCCCCATAAACTTTTTAATATTTTTAAAAGTGGTTGTGAGTGGATGAGAAAGAAAAAAATATTATTTAATTAAAACAAAGAGTAAAAAGTAATGTTAGTGTAAATATAAGGATGAGAATGAGAAAGTTAGGGTAAATGCTCTCACTCTATCTACAAACTCAAAGGCAGCCCATTTATAAGTAAGAGTGTGCCGTTGTCAAATTGGTTGTGAGGTCCCATCGAAACCGAATTTTTTTATCACAGAAATCTGAAAACCTATCAATTAATTTAGCACAGGCTAACAATTTTCCAACTTTTGTTAAGAATTTGACTAGAAATCAAACCCAAATGAATGTTTAACCAAATGGACTAAATAATTAGCCAAATAAAAACGCGAGTTTCTTTGTAATATATAGAAAGGGAGAAAGCTCACTATTACTCCCCAAGACCGATGTGGATGACCCATCTAAACAAAACTAGTGAGATAACACTTCTATCAATTCCATATTGGAGTTTTCAGTTAATTTCTTTGGTTCCTTTCAGTAGGCTATGGATCTACTATAAAATTTTGGGTTCTATGTTACATAATACACAACACCCTTAAAAACTGAAGTTTATAAATAGATGAACTGTCGTTTACATGGCTCTAACTAAAGTTTACTCTTTAAATCACTGTTTGCGTTTTTGTAAACTGCAGTTCACCTTTATACACGGTATATCATTCATTTGCTTTATTGGGAAAGACTGATGGTGTGCTTTGGAGCTTAATGCTATCAATTTTATAAGTCATTGTCACATTGGCAATTTAACTTTCCATTTTAGTTTGCTACTTGAGTGCTAATTAAATTTTTTATAGTTTATCCTCTTGAAATTAAACAACTTCCTCAATTGCAAGATGTTGTCTCGTAACTCTTTCAAGATAAGCATGGTGGATATGATGGAGGACTTAGGCAGAGAAGTGATTTTTCAGTTGTGCTTATTAACGGTCTGTTAGGTTCATCTCGTATACTAGATTGATGTCAAGACCATGGTCTGATACAAATAATTGATTTCCTTGTCTTGCAAAGGTAAAAGTTTATCTCTAAAACATCGCATGTCTTAAATAGTTATAGGCGCAATCAGTTTAGTTCGGTTATTCACTTATATCATTCACCAAAACCAAGCCATAATTTTCAATTAATCGTTTAGTTTAACCTAACCATTGGTCAACTTTGTTCGATTAATTCTATTATGCTTCAATTAAATCGGTTATTTCATCACCTCTATTTACAAGCCGAAACCAATTACCGATTAACCCCAATCCTAATATGCACGAATACCAATAAGTCAATAACACATATTTATTTTGTTTGGTATTTAGGTTGGTTTCCTATGTCTGAAAACCCAAGAAATCAGATCAGAATAACCCAAAAATCAATTGAACAACCTGAGTGACATCATTAGTGATCTATTACAACAAATTGATATGATATAATATCATACTATACAAAAGTAAAAATAAAGTGTTACGGAGACAATAAGTTATAGAAAATCAAATCAATTTATGAATGTAACAATGTCTAAATATCGTATTACTTACAATAAAGTATACAACAAAGCGAATCTACAACAAATATATCAAAAAGAAATACAGCTCAAAACACGACTCCTCAATAAACCAAATCAATCATATAAAAAAATCCCAATATTTTTATATTTACAACAAAGAAAACAAATAAAAACGTGTAAACCCTAGAAAAGAAATAACGTCAACCCAACGACCAACAACAACCCCTGGACCAATCCCACGATCCCACGTGGCCCCCCACTTATCTCCCTCTCCCCCAACGTCGGCCCCGTGGTCCCATTGCTATCAGGGTTTGTACCGTACAACACCTGTATCCCTTCAACGTCGTCTCTCGCGAGCTCCACCTTCCGTACGCCGGAGGATATCGTCGGAAACATGATCGCCTCCTCCACCGACGAGTGCCCTAACCTAACAGATGCCCGATCTCGTGCACCGCCACCGACTCCAGATCCATCGCCACCGGCGACCCGGCGGCGAACACGTCGTCGACGATCCACGTCTCGTCGCTGTCCAGATGCAACAGTCCGGCCGGCGGAGCAAACGCGTGAGCTAACGTCCCCAACACTCCGTCGAACTCCTCACCGTCGCCGTGGTCGCCGGCGTAGAATCCGATCTTAATGTCCGCACCGAAGTAGTCACTCACCTCCGTGAACGTCAACGGCGTCCACTCCGACCACCGCGAGAAGGCGTTAGCGAACACAAGCTTCACGTCGCCGGAGAGCTGGTTCCGCGGCTCAAACGCGTACGTTAGATCTCGCCGCCGCGGCGGCCACCGCGGAGTCCCCGGGAAAAACGAGTAGTGCGCGACGGTGCCTTGGATCACCGCCGCGGCCTTGCCGGAGTTCATCGTGCTAGATCCGTTAACGACGTCAGGTACTCCGCATCTAGGTTTTAAGATCTGGTTCACCGTCGGTTCGTCGAGCTCACCGGTGGCGTTTAGATTGAAGTTTCGTTGGTAGATCTTAACAGCGGATTCGAGTGTATCGTCGAAATCATCGGTGAAATTGCTAGTGTTGTTGTTGTTTATGTAACCGAAGTAGTGAAAGTAGTTTTTGAGTTTGGAGATACCTGTAACTTTCTGGCCGTGGCGGCAGCCGGAGAGTTTGTTGAAGATGCTCCAAGCTCCGGCGGTGGTGTTGGGCAGCAACGACGGTGGAATGGAGGAGATGTTGGGGAAGAAGTGAGGTAGAGCGGTGGTGGTGGTGGTGGAGATGACGGTGAGTGTGAAGAGGATTGTGGTGATTTGGTGGTGAATCTTCATGTTTTGAGTGTGAATTTGTGAAATGGAGATTTGAATTTATGGAGATTGATGAAGAAATTGTCAAATGAGGTTGGAGGAAGAACGAAGGGGGAAATGGTGAATGAATGAATAATGATTGGGGGAATATAAGAATATAACGGTTTGTGTGGGTTGGCTACTTGCGTTTGAATATTATTCAAGTCAAGACCCTGGGATTTTTAAGGGTGTATATACGTAAGCATGAAATATTATGGTGTGTAGTAAAAGTCGTCTTTTAAATAGTTACTTTTCGTCGTATAACAAAAGTTAAAAAGTTTTTTATTTTGTACTAGATATAGGTATATATTTAACAGTATTTTTTTGATATGTTGTAAATGTTTTGGTTCATAGCCTCATTAAAAAAGCTGTAAGATATTAATATGTGTTATTTTAATGATTATTAAAAGATTATCAAACAAAATTTAAAAAAAAAATAAAATTAAAATGTTACATGAGTTATAACTTATAAACATAAAAATTTAAGTTTTAATTAAACAATCTAATGCGTAAGCTACGTTAGCTCGATCTCTAGCCACTCATTTACATACGAGCCCACCTTAATTTTAAACTTTAAACTCTTGATTGAAAAAGCTATAAATCATCAAAATGTAATATTTTAATGATTATTTAAAATCTGTCAAACAACCCCTAAGTCTAAATTGTTATCTTATTCTATGTTTGTTGGCTTGCTCATTTATCTTCCATTAAATCTATTTACAATTTTGCATTTGTGCAAAAAATTGGTCCTTTATTAAATTTTAGAAAATAAACAATTTGAATTTATGAGATAGGATCTTGTTTGAGTTGAATTCGAACTTAACTTAAATTCAGCTTATTGAGAGTAAATAAACGAAAAAAATTACTCGCATAACTTCAAGCACATGCCAAGCTAAAGCTCTCATCACTATTTTATCGATGTTGTTAGCCTTTCTTTTTCTGTATGCATAATTGCGTATTATAATGTCTAGACAATATATTTATTTTATTTATTAGTTGGTTGATTTTCCTACAATTTATTCTAGAAACGGCATCTTAATTTATGTGTATATCTCTCGACTCTGACTTTTTCTCACCAACTATTTAATTTGTTGCAAACAAACATATGAATTTCCAAATGTACATGAATAAGTCGTTGGTATGACGAGCATCTCTAAACAAAACATGTTTTGACGTTTTTCAAGTGTCTAGTTAGGTAAACACATACGCAACAAAAAATTTTATTCTACGTATATCATATCATACCGTGTCGTACTTCAAACATCTATCTAAGCGTCTGGTCTCATGCATGCTCGTATATAGACACACACATATGTATACGAGTGTGTTTAATTAAAATTCATTGTTATATTAAGAATTAAGAGAACTTAACAATTAGAAACTTTCAATATACTTCTCTCGTTAATTGTTTTTCAATATTAAAAGAACTAAAACCGTATGACTTTGTTTCTCTCAGTCTCTCCTCTCTTTCCTCGTTTTTCACTTGTCTCTCGTTCTAAACATATATGTATCGAGTAATTTTTCAGATGACATGTACATTCATATATCATAAAATGTTAATCGATAAATAGAAAATATACACATATATATGATAAAAAGAAAAGAATAAAATATGCATATGTTTGTTTAACTTATTTATTTTTTTCACTGATAATGATTCATATTATTAATTTGATCGGTTACATTCTTAACTTTTATTACAAATGACAATCTTAGTAGCATAATTATCATAAATTTACACACCCGGTTACAATTGTTTTCTACTCAATTCCACTTTTGTGTTTTTTCATTTCATTCTAATAAATTGTGAAGAGTTTAACCATAAATAACCTTGTAATCAGCCCATCATATTAG
Source organism: Flaveria sonorensis (assembly GCA_025506505.1). NCBI lineage: Eukaryota > Viridiplantae > Streptophyta > Magnoliopsida > Asterales > Asteraceae > Flaveria > Flaveria sonorensis. Next base: position 1,472,601 of record CM046434.1, read on the forward strand.
CGTAAGATTTATCAACCAATGAAACATTATCATGTGATAATGTAATTTGCTTTCAATGCCAATAAAAAGCAACCCATGCAATGGTATTTAACGTCCAAAAAACTATCAAATAAAATGCATCTCAAGCCGAAATATCGCAAATCACCTCGTCTTGAGCCATCACATGGAAAACTATAACCAAAATCCTTTTTCTATCTGGCATTAACTTAAAAGTTGATACCTCATGCATCTAATGCATATTTTACTAAGATCAACGTAGTTGTATGTAAACCAAAAGCAATAGCATGATGAACCAAAAAGTATCAGGACTATTGTTAAGAACAGTGAATTACTATTCTCATTAACAACATGTAACCAGCCTGGCAACCATATGCTTCCACCATCATTGAATGTCAGGCCATTAATTGAAAATAAAAGTATGTCGAACCTATATAAAGTTCTACCATGAGCAGAATGTATCCAGTGATTGAGCAAATATAGGTTCGATTAAGATTTGCTTCTTTGGAACACCAACGACAAGCATGACATCATTATGAACATAAAGTTTCAAGGTATGAAAACCCAATAAGAGGCTACGAGTCTAGAGTAGCAGCGTCGTCTATTACGTTTTTCAAGCCTTTTTTCTATCATATTCTACTAGTAAAGCGTTAGTGCCGTTATAAAGTCAGGATATTCTACTATCAGTGAAACCAAAAGAAAGAAAATAAACCAGTGCCTTTTGTATGAATTGAGACTTGTAGCTTGATTCTTTACTCATTTCAAACTAGAATGAATGGCAGGCCATAACACTTCTTCCTATCTTTTTCTCAATGATGTCCAACGATCAAGACAATTTCCATGAAAGTCTTCTTAGTTATTTATATTGAATGAAATTGAGAGCAAATCACATGTGAATATTTGATGAATATGAAAATTAATAGTATGGATTATTATCGGTTAATGTTTAATAGTTTGGATTAGTAAAATCTATTTACTAAAATTAATAAATATACCATTTACATATTTTGTAACTATATTCCGTCTTAAAACAGAATATACCACACAAGACACCAAAAATGTTATAGTTAGAATTCACTTTGAACGTGTTGAATTGATATTATTAAAGATACGTATTTAAAACAAATACACTATATTATCTGTTAAAGGGTTAACGGCATCGAAATGTATTGTACTTAACATATCTTGTAGTTATGTGTAACATAAAAATATTTTTTTGATTATTAGCACACGAAAGTTTCAGAATTTTATCATGTTATGTAATGAGTGACGTAAAAAATATAACCAGTCGTTTTGAGATAGTGTACAAACTTTCTTGGCTGGATTTTCATGTCAAAAATACAAGTAAAGTATTTTAAAAAACGAAATCATATTATTTTGTTATTTAATCACTGTAGCTCCTAATTTTAAACCCTAAGTGAGACTAAGCCTCTTAAGGGAGGATATTTTGTTTAGACTTATGGTTATCATTTCAAAAAAATGTGACATCTAACTAGGATTAAAATGGACGGTTGATCGCACATAAGATGTTTCAAGATATACATTGTTTTAGTAATCCGTGTAATACACGGGTCAAATCAATTAAAAATTGAAATGAAAATATACGTTCTTTTTCGTTTTAACTAATAAAAACGAATATAGTAGATAAAAATAATAAAAATTACAATTTAAATTTGACCCGAGCCGATACAATTTATTTGACTAATTATGCGTGATGGATGGGGAGAAAAAGAAAGGGGAAACAAATATGGTATCTTTCCAAGTAAAATGAGATGTAAATAATAACATATCAAAGATACAAAAAATAATGGTAAATGTTAATATACAATTTGGAATAAAACAATTGGGCGGAAAAATTGATGGTGCTTTAGAATCTTACCACGTGTTTATACTAGTTACATTTTTATCAGAGTAGAATAATTTAAGTTGTAATTTAATAACAAACACTTGTCGAAACGTGTAAAACATATGCAAATTGACTAAATATTTATGCAATGAGAGGTCTTCTATTTGAATCGTGTCCTACACAATGACCACTTGCAATAGAAAAGATTATTGACTTGTATTTCTTTTTCTTAATACAGTTATTGTTGAATTTTTCATAGATGGACTTTACAACCTTCTAGGTTCTTGCTACACAATTCAATGATGTAACTTCTTAGGACAGATCGAAACCAGGCTTGAACATCAAACTAGAGTTGAACAAGAACCCAATTTAAGAACCGTAACTGGTTTTAACCCAGATAAAAAAACATTGAAACCGATTTGACTGTAGGCTTGAAATTGACTTGTAAGCCCTTCTGTTTAAACTGTTCAAACCGAACTGAACCAAAAAAACCAAACCAGTCTCATCAAAAACCAGTTTTGACCATCTAAAATAAAAAAGTGCTCCTCTTTGTTTTCTAATTACATTCCTTACCTATGTGTAAGACCAATTCATTCGATTAAGATTGCAACTTAACTTTTTGAGGAATGTTTCATCAATAGTCATGACTTATTTATTTTTTGTTAACCCAAACCAAACCGATTTGGAATAAAACCCGAAATATGCGCTTCTACTAGAAACATTTTTCTTTTTTACAATTTTCTGAAACTTTATACATAAACTTCTGGAAAAAAGTACACTTTTCATTGTTTAGGTGTACAGGATATCTTATATTTGATCTTGATTTTAACAAATCGAACGGGACGACAGAAGTTCCACAAGAATACGACCAGAGAGATATGTTCTTCTTCGTGCATGCAGGTCTGGTTCCTGAGAAAACAAATCTCTATTAGCGAGTTTCGCCGTACAATATATAACCCGGTACTGGCTGAAATGAATGAATTCTCATGGTTTCCGCCGGTTAATAGGGCGAGCAACGTAATGGAGTCCCCGGGGCGGACGACGTGAGTGAGAGCCCAGACCATAGAGGCTTTAGAGACTTCTCTCTCGGATTTAACGGCGACGAAAAGGTTCTCCGGGAGGCTTTCCTTTCTGCTTTATTGTGATTTACCCATCACCATCAGCGGCAAAGATTATGAAAGAGGCCAAACCAACCCAGGTACACCACAAGTAGATACGGTTGGAGTAGCAGATCCTATAGAAACAAAGAAAAAGCCCAAGACAGATCCAGACGCGTACCTAGGTGGCGCAGTACACATACAATCTTTTGAACTAGGTTGCAAATTTCATCTTTCTAATGAATGACCGCTAAGTGTTTCATTAAAATTCAGTCATTGTGCATTGCACACAAGATAATTTATCCAAACTTAATATTAAAGGGAAAAGAATACCTCTTAACTTATAAACCCCTCATTTAGTGACTAAAACCATACTGTTGTTTATAGTAATGCTAACTCATACATTTTTTTAATCACTCCTAAATATACGTCAATGTTTATCATAAGAGTAAAACTCCCAACCACATAAACCGTCGTTCATTTTCTATTAAGTTGCTTAAACTTCTATAAATAATTGTAGTAATTCACCCAACCGTCCATTTTCTATTAAGTTTCTTAAACTTCTATTGTAGTAATTATGATTACAAGAACTAACGTAACCAAATAATAGTAGTAAATTGATTGAAATTACCACCGTCAAAAAGCATCATTAAAACAAGAAAACGAGGAACATATAAAGAAACATATACACACAATAAGACATCACTGAAAAAAGAAATCCAGAAACAAAGAAAGAAGCATATACACACAGTAAGACGATAACCATTCAACAGTTTTCGACAGTTACAATTAGAAGCTACTGCTTACGCGTGTAGACATAGGTCAAGAAACCACACAATACAAAGTCTTAAGCGTATTTAATATACACAACTTGACATTTAAGAACTTTAGCAATGCATAGGCCTCTCATAAGTTGGAGGGAGAGAAGGGCAGTTTTCATTCATGTTGGAATACGGCTCTAACGTGTTGTATAGAGGTAGCTCCATACGATATTTACCAAGAATTTGGCAAAATGGAAGCTTATCGTCACCATTGTTGCACCAATTCGGAAGTCGAGTTCGGTTGTTTTCAAAGATTTTGAGCATATAAGCGTCACGAATCTGTAAAACAACAATGGAATGGTGTCACAAGGCTAAGTCTCCTGCATACTTGGCGATTTCATATATACCCTATTAAAAGTTCAAACTTTCATATGCATGCCATTCAAATTTCATAATATCTTATCTAACTGTTTCATGATAAAATAAAAAAATAGTTGTTACAATTTAGAGAATATTGTGTGTTGAGATGATTCACAAGCATAAAATTGTTTTCCTGCTTGTATTATTCAGTTAAACATGATATATATTTACTGTAATAATGATATTTTAGCTATATGACGGGATAATATAAAATTATGAAATTTGGATACTCTACAACACATGAAAGGATATCATTTGAAATTAAATTAATGTATTTATGAATTAATGCATCCATAAGTTATTGGTTTTGGAGATCAGAAAAACTCATTTTAGATTCCAAATTTTAAGCAAAATCCAACTTCTCAAGCATTCTTAATAAAACTAATAGCGCCAATGAATACGTCAACTAGAAAAACACAGTAACTAACAAGCAGATTCATATCAGAGGTGGCAAGATGAGAAAGTCGAGTGGGTTGGGTAACAGATCAAAATAAGTTGAAAAGAGTCAGTTTTTATTACCAGTCAAAAGGTCTTTCTTTTTGTCTGTTTTTTATTATAAAAATGAAATTATTTAATGTGTCAAAGATGACCATAAAACAGTATTATTATAAAAAAATCTGATTCTTCGAATAAGAAGACTTTATGCGATTATAAACTCCTATGACTCTGTCTCTTTTAGCTTTTTTTATCAATTCACTTATTTCACGTGTTTGACCCATTTGAGATGTAAAAATAAAAAAACAAAATCGACTCATATTTGTAAATAAATGAGTTGAAATTGCCACCTCTAATTTATAAGAATATGATTTTTGAAAATAACGATATTGCCCTCAAAAGTATTTGAGTTAGGGAGTATAAAATAGAGATTCTTACAGTGAACTCGGTTACTTGAATAGAATCTGCAACAGTGCCGAAAATTCCAGCAGCTTTATACATTTGAAGAATAAAGGCAACACAAGTTGTAGATTTGCCATCACTATACACCCATTCATCTTTTTCAGGGATTGTGAGCAATTCATCAAAAGATATACCTCGTTTTTCCGTCTCCTCTAAGATCCCATACAAATCCAACCCCTGAAAATAGAGGCGGTAAGATACTATAATGGACAGGTAAGACGGTTGGTGACAAGTAAAAACAGGTTTGGGTAAGGTCTTTTTTAAGTATGGGTTGGTTGACTGCGAACACCTCTTCGTTTCATTTTTAAGAATTTTAATAAATATTTATTGATCCAAATCATTTAACAAAAATAAACAACCTGCCTGTTCCCATTTTAGCTAAAAAAATTGTTTTCATCTATTTGACCATGAGATTAAACTCCAGCATTTTAAGTAAATGAGTTAAAATTGTCACCTCAAAGTATTACAATCTTGAAAATTATTACAGGCGCAGTGTATGAACTTTAAGAACGAAAATTTTACCTCTGTCCCAAGACGCATATTTAGGGCTTCATTCCACATATTGGCAGCATATGCTGGCTGCATTCTAGTCCACATAGACATGACAGAAATCACCTGCAATGCATTTTATACTTTAACGAAAATTACCGCAGATGTTTATTATGTATGATATAGCATTTTTTTTCACTGATAAAAAGGTACAAACTTCCAGAATGTTCTTATTTAAGGTTGGGACTTGGGAGCTTCAAATGTTTGGGCTTTTTTGCATAAACTATCAACATACCTTTTCATTTGTCCTGTTTTAGTCAGTGTACAACCATACACATAAGACTCATAAAAGAGTTTTAAGTATCGTTTGGGTCAATTTGTGATCGATGAAAATACACTATACAGAAATCTTAACATTTTTACACATAACTGGAACAATTTATACAAAAGATATCATTTTGGACAGCAGTTTAATTGTATAAAAATTTTCCAAACACGACATGAAGTCATCTTTTAATACAGGACGTACAAAAAGGTATGTTGATATTATTAATGCAAAATGAAAACTCCTAAAATCTTTTTCAATTTGAGTAACCAAATTCCAAGTTTTCCTACTTTGGGTAGGCGGGTCTTGCCGGTGCTTTTCACATCAGCATCCAAACATTTACTTAAAAGTGTCAAGTTTACCAGTCATCTCACCTATAGATAATTCTTTTACCGTTTGTACCTTTTCATGAGTGAGAATATTACTCATAAAGTATATTCAAAGAAGGTTGGTTACTTATTATTAAATAGAATACACATACAAGCTCGAGCGCAGTGAGTATACATACCAAGTGAGCATCAATAGGTGGCGGATAATTGTCGCCAATAGTGTCAATCCAACTAAAAATCATATTATGATAACCATAAGGCTTTCCCGACATGCTTAAAGCATATTCCCATGCTGCAGTGTTATTCCACTTTGCACGTATTTCAGGATGTAGAGGTAACAATGCTATTTGTGGGTTAGAATCATCTTTAAGTGCCAAATCCCACCATTCATCCCATGGAATTACCACAATAATTTCTTCACCCAGTAATAAGAACATAACTAAACATGTAAATTTAATGCTCCGGAAGAAGTTAAACGTTGCATACTCTCCCTACCTCATGAAATTTGGTTTAATTTCTAAAAAAGAGAATAGTTAGATCACCAACTTGCTAAGAGTAGCCATTTCAATCCAGTTACTTCGGAAAAATATATTATAATGCATAAAATTACCATGTCATGACAATATTGAGCCTAATTACAGAAACAGACAACCAACTTAAGTGTGTTTCTCTTCTATGACATTACAAATGGAAAAAAATAACCCAACTACTATGTTTGTATGAATTCCAATACATCATTACCTTTTCATTCTCGTGTCCTGATTCACCAACCCAAAGATTCCCAAATTCATCCTTCAAACAAACAGCTGTATGACCTGCAAATGCCCCTGTGACCCACTTCTCCAATGTTTCAAAACCACCCCACCGCCCACGGATCTTTGAAACCGCTAAGAAATCACCAGAATGAACATCATTTGGATCGATAGTTGCACGCCATGGCTTAGGTCGTGTCTCAAAAGTAGCACCCATGTGATTCTTTAAAAAAGCAAGGTTCGCATTTTGACCATACTTTGTGTTGGAAAATAGAGGTAAAACATCAACCAAAGATAGCAATGTTCCTAGCATTCCAGACGGCATTAGAAATACAGAGACACCATGTTGTTTTACCTGGGTATCAACAATGTAAGATGGTCAAAAGGTTGAATCAAACACATCAACTTTACAAAATATAGAGATGGCAAAATGAATGGTTGGCAGGTTGGGTAATGGATCATAACAGGTAGATTGTTAATATCGGTCACCGAAATATTTATTCCTTTATATGATATATTTTTTTGAAGGGTGTAAGTCCAAAGTGTGGTTTTAAAGCATTAAACCTCCTAAATCATATTTGACATGCTAGAAACTTGATAGATATATCGGGGAAAGTTGGTTGGTTAACTCATCAGTCATCATAAACCATTTTATTATATAATACGCGTGTAAAATATGATTAGAAAAACATGAGTATTGAATAAAATGGTTTAGCAAGCTTTATGGATTAGAATTACACTTTGGGCAGACTTCAACCCATTTGATAATGTTTTCAAGCTCATGTTTTCACCAGTCAGACCCAATAGTGATAAAACATAATGCAAATCGACCCATTTACTTATAAATGGGTCCAAAATTGCCATCATTTACTGAAGATACAAAAAAATTTATGTGGGCATAGTATACATATTCCAACTCTGCAGGTTCCTCCCATGATTCAAACGGCAAAGTATGTTCACGTGATATGAAGTAGTAATCCCATGTGATCCTGTAGGGAGTAGCAAAAACATATAGATCCATACATGTATAACTGTGGGCTTCAGCAGTCTGTATAACAAAAAAGAACAGGATCAGAATCAACACAATAAGAACTCGTATTCGACTTAAATATCAGGTAATCTACAACAATTTCCATCCACTTCCAAATTCCAATTTTTCCAACTAAAACACGCGTTCGAGATTGGATGTCCATGAACTTCGTCAAAACTTAAACAAGAGCTTGTAGCAAACTTTTGGTGCCTTCCAAACTATATATGCCATCAATGAACTTATCGAAGAAGATAATCAATGATTTGCATGTTTTGTTTTTTGCTATTCTTAAAGTTAATTAAAACTAGTTTGTTTCTTTAATTCCATGTTTACATCATCTCCTAATCATAGATGCAACCCAATTATCTTAGGAAACAAATCATTCTAATTTCTAACACAAGCGAAACCTATTAAACTCATAACACCTAAAATAGGATTACAAACAAGCTATTCAATGTTGCAATTAAGCCCTACTCTAGTTAACAAGATGACCAGAACTTACATAAACACAGAAAAACATCACAAGATTAAAAGAAAACAAACTGATTTTCCGTTGGTTAATCAAACAAATGTACAAAACTATCAATCCAAACCTTGAAATAGATGATACCACCTCCCAAACCACGATCATCCCCTTGAGTAAACTCCATACGAGCTTCATTCCCACGGAAACAAGCCCCTTTCCACTCAATCGATCCATTATTCGGCGAAATCGTTCCAACAAACGACGGCAACAAATCCACCGCCTTACCGAAATTATTCATCACAGGCCATGAGATTTGACGCGGTAGAACAGGTAATACATCGTCAACTCTAAAAGCCAACTTGAACGAAAACCCTAATTCTGTTGCAGAACCTAAACCTAATACAAGAACACACAATACTCTCCATAACCGCATCGTTGATTGCATCGATAGTAGATGATGAAGTTGTGGATTTGAGGAATTTGTTGAATCGATTAAGTGTTTTGTTGGTGATTTTGATTCATTGAACTGTTTGGGAGTGATTTGGGTGATATTTTTTGGGGTTGATGTTGTTCGGTGAAGTCAATGTTTGTAAAGCGTTGGAGGTATCGAATTGGGGTTTTTTGGATTTATTTTATATTTGTTTTGAACAAATACTTAAATATTCTAGTAGTTTTTAGATTTCATCTAGGTATGAATGATAACTTGAAGCATCAAGTATTAATAAAAAAATTGCATGTTTGATTGATTAAAGTAATTGAATAAATCATTACATGGTTGATTATATTTTTTTAAATTTATTCTATTTTTTTTTTTTTTTTTCATTTCAATTCTTCTTCTATCATTACTCACCAACACCACTTACCCACCCACCCACCCACCATAACAACCACCACCGGGCACTAATATCGATCATCACAAGCTACCAAGATCTATCGTCACCGGCCACCACCACTAGGCACAACCACCACCACCACCACCAGCCACCGTCGCCGCCGCCAACCACCGGCCACCACCACCAACACCGCCGTCACCAACCATCGCCGCCGCCATCCGCCGGCCACCACCACCACCGGAACCACCACCGGCCGCCACCACCACCAGCCATCACCACCATAACCACTTTTACATTTCATTTTTTCGTTTTTTCCTACCTAACAAAAACACAAAGTAATGATTCATTATATTCCTAAAGGTTAACCAAACAGGACAATAAAATGTAATGATTCATTTCATTCTCTCACTAATTCCATTCACTCATTCATTACATTTATTCGTTCATTACATTACCTTATACCAAACAAACCCTAAAGTTTTTTATGAGTAACGGTCTAGTTCTTACAATAAATATTGTCGGTTCTAGTCTTAGTGAAAACAAATTTAAAAAAAAAGTTGTTGGAAAAATCTAAATTCCTTTATAAGGAAAATTGAAATTAAAATATCTTTGGTAGACATCTTTGGATTTGTGTTTTCTTGAAATTGAATCAAACTTTTATAGAACACGAATGAAGGATCGATTAAGACGTCTCATATAGTTGATTAAGTGATTCATGAAAATTGTAAAATAAAATATCTATAATATCATCTTGCATGAATTCTCTTTTAAGTCCTAGTCTTCTTCCTTCATGCAGCAACTTTTTCACCGTCGAATACTCGAATTCAACACACCGAGTTTTTTTTATGTTCGTTCGTTATATCTTGCATGCATTCTCTTTTCAATTCCAATGCTCCAAACTTTTTGAAGGGAAGCACCATGCCAAAATATTCTTATGAAACTATAGATCTAGAGGAGGCAAAAATGGTAAAGAAGAAAAACAACATTAATGCATACATGCTTATACATTAAAATTTATCTGAGATATGTTTCAAATATTGTCTATAGAAGATCATTGCTTCTCAAATATCCATGTGGTTTTAAACAAAGGAAAAAACGAACCAAGTAGAAGCATAGCGTTCAATGCACGGTCCAAATTGTGATTCACAAAAGACTTAGAGAATTTGAATACCAGTATCACTATTAATCAATTGTAGGATCGACCACGCACAACACAAATTAAAACTATAGTTACAACAATACACGAATCAATGGCTCGACTATAGGAATGATTGCGCTAAGCAAATTTCAGAACAAGTGTTGAACAACTGAAAAAAAAATAGTTGAGCTAAAACATTACTTTTACATCACATATTTAATTTGTATAAAAGAAAGCCTAGGTTCAAAACCCCTCGAATGAATTTTTCTAAGAAAACATTTTTCAAAGTCAAAACATACACAAAAAGAACACGAAATTTGGACGTTTTACCGAAGTTAAAACCTAGACAAAAGGAATAGTTTGATCCAATAAGCCCAAGGGAAAATATATTGGAAACAAATAAGGCCTTTTTTCAATTGTATGTAAAGAAGCCTTGCATAGTTGCATACTTGCATGCAGTCATCTCTTTAACCTAGTCATAAGTACTTTTTCAAATAAATTATAATAAAAATTCAACCGTTTTATGATTCATAAAAAGTTATGAGTTTTAGTTTATAACGGGAGAAATATGATTTGGTCCCATGTTCAAACTTAACTTAGGAGGGTTTTTTGAGTTTCATCTTGATGATGTTTCAAGATGAGTCAAACCTGGAGCGTCAAAATTAGTATAAACGGTTAAAGTTTTGTCTTAGGAAGGCTCATTCGGATATTAAGGCTACTTCAAACGATGTTCAAAGAAAATAATAATAATAATAATAATAATAATAGTTGCAAGACCAAGCATGATCACTGCAAGTTTAGATCATAATAATAATAATAATAATAATAATAATAATAATAATAATAATAATAACAGTTATACATGTCTCCTACTTTTGAAGAACATACAGCACTAAACCTATTTTTGAGTGGTTATTTCATTACACTTTCTTATCTCGGCCCCAAGTTTAGATCATAAAAAGAGGCTGTTGGGCAATATTGTAAACATTCTTTATTATTGTAGTGAGGTCCTTGAAAAGTGGTGTCATTCGATGACCCTTATTGGACATAAGATTTATAGACCAAAGATCTCTACTGTTTCGAAGACAATCACTTTAGTGGATATATAGTTATATACTCTCTACTGAAACCAAGAAGCTGACATAAGATGAATTTATTAACATTTACTCTATCCTTTATATATCTTTCTTTGTTCAAGTGACTCTCTCTCTTTACTCTCAATTTATTACATACTGTTTAAAAAGAAAATTTTGGTAACAAGAATTATTTTCAACAGTGTACTTCAAAGTGGTAAATGAATGAAAAATGTATTCATAAGTTCTACAAAAATACAAAAAATAGCATATTCACCCCGTTTAAGTTCTCACCAACTAAGAATAACGGACGATTTAGGCAGTTGCCTTGATTTAAAACTTCTAAATGGAGGAAGAACGAAGAGATGGATGGACGCCTTTCCATTTGTTTGGCCACATCTGGTTATCTCCGGACACAAAACCACCAAAAACATTTGCCAGTGTTGCCAACGACAGAGAAACTCTATCTTCTTGTTGCGGTTTCAGGTTATTATGGCAAAATATAGCATAGGGTGGTGAGGACAATAGAGGACGCACAACAATAGTGAAACTACTATTTGGAAGATTTTTATAAATACTCTGAAAGCTTAAGCATAAGATATATGTAATAGTAATAAATAAATTAAAACCTTATAACAGTTTTTAACTATTTGGAATTAACTTTGACACAAAGGTGTGTATCATATCCTCCTATAGACAATGATGATAACAACCTATAACTATAAACCTAGATATCCTATCATGAACTGGTGGCAAAACCTTTATCCCATCAACCTAGACCCGTCAAGGTTTTTAACCAGATATTTAGTACCGTTAGAAAAAAAGAATGTGAGTTTTGGCGTATGCATGACTGCACGTCCATATACCAAGCCCCTTCCATTTCCACCCATGTATGTCAATGGTCTAACGAGTCAACACGTAATTTAGCACCAAGGTCAGGGTTGAATTTGGCATTTGATGTGAAAATTTCAACCAAAGATGAAAAAACTATTAGAAGTTAATCCTAATTGTGGTCATATGTAAAAGTTTAGGGGAAAAATCGTCAAGAGTCTAAAGATAGGTTTGTTTTAGTTTTAATTAGCTTTATTAAGGTATTTAGTGTTTATGTTTTGGCTGTGAATGAGCTATCATTCCAGCTGTGTTTGAGTGGAGTTTTCATTAGTAATTAAGGTTAGGATTGGTATAAAAGAGTGTCATTGTCTAAGAGTTTTTGGTGTGGTTTTTATTCAATAAAAGAAAAGAGTCGTGGGTGTGTTTTCCCACAAAAATCACAAATCACTGCTATCTTTGTGTTTCTGTGACCAATTGGCTAACAATTGGTATCAAAGCAATAAAGATCAAGGGCTATTGAAGACAAAAACCGACCACCATATAACCAAGAATGAACCTGTGATTGGTTCAAATATTGGTGAAGAGTTGTTGATCGATTGTGAAGGCTGTGAGGGTCTGAACGAAGGGTTGTGAAGGCTGCTATGACCTAATCAAGAACTGTGAAGGCGCTGTTAGGACAACCTGTGCGTCTCGGGTGGCGTGGTGCAATACCGTGTTGAAGAAGTCTATCAATCCGTGAAGGCTTGATCAAAATCTGGGCTCATCTATTCACTGGTTGGGGAGAAGAAGTGACTTAAAACATATTGTTTTCTGTTTTTGCTACTGGAGTTTTGGGAGAAGCAAATTAAAGACTGATCTGTGACAGATCGATTGAAGACAAGTTATGTGACGCAACCGCAATAGAAGAAGACTTGTGCGATTCAAGTTTGTATTTGTGTGAGACGGTTTTGTAGAGGAAATTGTGTGAAGCAACCAAGTTTGCTGTGAAAACAGGTTTGAGAAGAACTCACTTGTGATTGATCAAAGAAGAAGAAAAAGAGGTGAACCTAAGTTATAGTAGAACGATAGCTGTGTGAGGCAGTTTTGAAGATCAGTGATTGATCAAACGGGGAAGAAACACGATTCCAACAACTAAAATAGGTCAACTTAAGACAAGTCGACTTGCGGTGCATGTAATCAACAAGTAGGGGCTGATCTAGGTTGAGAAAAGTTGGGTGTTTAGGTAGTACAGAAAGAAGATGACAGAAGGTGCAGGAGCAATTGTTGTATCCCACCGAGAACCAAGCAATGTGACTTTGTAATGTCCAAAACTGACCACAACAAACTACACTGCATGGTCAATTATGATGGAGACCATCTTAGGTGCACATGGTCTGTGAGAGGCCATGGAACCTGTGACAGAAAGTGAAATTGATGATAGAAGAAAGTACATGGCGAAGGCGTTGATATTTCAGTCACTACCGGAGGATGTGTTGCTTCAAGCGTCAAAGCATAAAGATCCGAAGAATGTTGCCGAGAGGGTTCAAAAGGCTCGTTTGCAGAAGCTTAGAAGTGAGTTCGAAGCGATGAAGATGACCGAGGTAGAGACTATTGATGAATTTGCAGGTAAGATAAGTGGGATACAATCGAAGTATAAAAGTCTTGGGTCTTCACTTGATGATGAGATAGTGGTGAGAAAGTTCCTGGATTCCATGCCAAAGAAATATTTGCCAATCGTTGCTTCGATTGAGCAATACTCAGAGATTGAGAAAATAGCATTTGAAGAAGTGATGGGTCGACTTAAAGCTTACGAGGAGAGGGTAAAATCCCAAGATGAAATTAAAGATAAGCAAAGTAAATTGATGCTCACTTGTAATAATGAACATCCTAAACCAAGAAACGATAATGATTATCAACAAGATTGCAGATGGGTTAACCGAGATGGAAGAGATCGTGGTAGAGGCCGAAGTTTGGGAAAGGGGTCGTGAGAATCGACCTGGTTCAAGAAATGATCAACGGGGGACAATAGGAAAACGAGACAAGTCATGGGTTCAATGCTACAGATGTGAAGAGTTTGGACACTTTGCATATGAATGTCCAAAGTCAAAACCGAAGCATGAGGAGGCCAACTTGGTTTGTGAAGATGATGAGCCGACTCTACTTTAGAGAAGGAAGACCACATTAGGATTAAGGGGGTGATTGTTAGAAGGGAAAGAATCGTCAAGAGTCTAAAGATAGGTTTGTTTTATTTAGTAAGTTTTAATTAGCTTTATTTAAGGTATTTAGTGTTTATGTTTTGGTGTTTTATTTAAGGTATTCAGTGTTTTATTTAGTAAGTTTTAATTAGCTTTATTTAAGGTATTTAGTGTTTAGTAAGTTTTAATTAGCTTTATTTAAGGTATTTAGTGTTTATGTTTTGGCTGTGAATGGGCTGTCATTCCAGCTGTGTTTGAGTGGAGTTTTCATTAGTAATTAAAGTTAGGAATAGTATAAAAGAGGGTCTTCAATAAAAGAAAAGAGTCGTGGGTGTGTTTTCCCACAAAAATCACTGTTGTCTTTGTGTTTCTGTGACCAATTGGCTAACATAAACTTTCTTTCTTTCTTGAGATAAGATCATGCTTCATATTCCAAATAGAAAACAATTTGAGTAGCAAGGAAGTAGTAGAGCACTGTCTTCAACAGCCAGAGGCTGCCTAAATGGGTTCAGCTGAACCTGTGGCAAAATCCAACCATATCATAGTACAAACTTGGTTAAAAGTCCAACTATTTATATTCCTTATGCATAAGATGATAATGAGTTAAAAGCCACATTTAATCTGTAATATCAGATATTCAGATGCAACAACTAATATACCAATATTTTTAATGGTCTTCATATATAATTATGTCAAGGAAACATTTGTGCCCACCTCACCCTCCCTAGACCCTACCAATCGTTTGGCTAAGAGTACGATTTACTGGGTACGTTTGTTTGTTTGTTTGTTATATTAATGTCAAGGAATATATGTGTATCTATGATGAACCATATCTATTGAATACATCATGGCATGTTGGTTTATATTATTAACAACAATCATCGTCATCACAATGACTAAGATAAGTTTGAAAAGTGATTTAATAACTACAATATGTTCTACTTCAGATATAAAATTTAAGATTATTGAAACAAATGTATCATATTTTTTTAAAAGCACTAACTTCAATTAACCCTTTTGACACGAAAACATAAATACTGAATCTAAAATCTATACAGAATGTCAATAAACCCTCTACTGATGCTTGTATTAGAGCATATTTGCCTCAATATGTTTCCAAATTGGCACAAATTTGAACATAAAAATCTATACAATTAACTCTGTTTTGTTTATTTTTTTAAAAACTGTGCCATAGTTTATAAAGAACATATATTAAAAAAAATATTTTTTTAAAATTTTAATAAAATAATACCAAATTAAGGCTTGAAAAATAGAACATTTGACCTGAAAATCAAATGGTTAGCTTATGTTATATCCATAGGTTTATCTTGACAGGGGTATTTCATAACGGATAAATTTGGCATAAGTATTTCATATTATGTCTATATGGTGATTATATAAATATTAAAAATAAATATATGAAACAAATTTTATAAAACATGAATATAATGATAATTAAAAAATATTGTGAACTTACAGGAATTGTGGGTGGGGTACCAGTCACAGAGCTTATACAGCGAGCTGCTAGATGACAAGCTTCTTCACAATAATCAGAGAAAATCGCTGGGATTTCTATTTCTTTTATCAGCTCCTGAAATTACAATCCAACTGTCAGCTTTAATGTTGGCAGATTCACAACATTGAGATGGTGATTTCGACCCAATCACTTATGAATATGTCAATTTAGGTTGGGTTTTATCCCAAACCCATCAAATAAAACACTGAAAGGGGAACCAGTCTAACGGGCCAAACGGTTGAACGTCACCCAAAATTTAGTTTTAACATGTCCACCTTCCTAAATCATTTTATTCAAACAATGAAGTTAATAATGAAGTGATATTGTTTTCACAATCATACTTTAACGCATTCAGAAATCAAATAGGGACAAAAACTGCTAGCGGGTCAATGAACTGGACCCAGCCTGTTTTGACCTGTAATAAAACGACCCATGTCAACCAAACCTGTTTTGACCCATCATCTAACCAGCTGACCAGCCCATCTTACCATCTCAATACAAATATATATCTCACATAGAAAAAAGACATACAATAGTTCGTAACCAGCTTTTGTAAGCAGCAACACCAGCATTCGGAGCAATGATCAACTCAGGAAGAAATTCCTGTTCACAAAGAGACAGATCACTTATGAAGATTGCAATTTAAAATGAATTAAGTAAAAACCAAGTGAACTATGAAAAATAATAACATATACCTTGGTGAGATCTTTATAACGGTCATGATAATAACCTGAATGAAACCTTAATGTAATCTTTGACGATTTATCAGTATTTGTGTGTGAGTTAAATTCACTTCTAGGAGTTTTACAACTGCAGTTTGCCTCCATGCAATGTGCATAGCTACAAAGAGTGATTGTCTTGCCATCCCTATTTACCAGCTGTCATGTCAGATGTCACGTGCAAAATTTGGTTATGCGGAAAAGCATGTACATTTTTTAGTTTAAAAAACGATATTTTTAAACAACATTATATTTGAAACTAACTATTCAAAGCCACATCAGATGTCATGTGGTATCGTGGCATATAAGATACCATGTCAATGACTATGAAAGAACAGTAAAAGTATGATCTGCTACTGTTTGTACAAGTCATTGGTTGATACAGATCGGAAATAAATGTAACTAGGTGGCTCAAATCGATAAATAGAATGTAAAAGTTTCAAAAATCAGGAAAAAACTGTGAAGTTTGTTTCTATTCCATCCGGTCCGCAAATTTATAATAAAAGAAGAAAACTGGCAAATGTGTGTGTGTGTGTGTGTGTGAGAGAGAGAGAGAGAGAGAGAGAGAGTTCTTCTTAGATATTGTGATATTGCTATGGACCAACAAAAATTCAATCGTAGAATCTTACAGAAGAACACATGTAACAGGAACATAATCATATTTATGGTGCCTAATTGTGTATTGAATGACATAAACTTAATAACAAATCATACCAATTTAGAAGTAAAAAATTGTCACTTGTGAGCACATAAAATATCAAAGCACAATCTATTCTATGAATCAGCTGGTTCTCATAATAATTATATGCTGTCTTGTATTTGCAAGCCAACCCACCCCAGTTATATAAACTATTTACCTTTTTCTTATTACCAAATTAACTTTCTTAGCAACAAGTAATGCTTACCTGTCACATGGAACAGCGGGACCCACAAAATCTATCTGCACTTGGACTCCAGGAAGAAGAGCGCGCAGCTCGCCAAATACAGCAGTTTGATAAAGTTCACTCTCTGGCCCTTCAGAAAGGAAATTCATTAAGTGAAATGAAGAATCTATAGCAAAGGGGATGTTTGGATGTGAGTTTTAGAAGTGATTTGGGATTCAGGAAATCAACTGTAATTAAACTAACTGTGGAAGATGGTGTTTGGGTGTGTTCTGCTGTTTGGAGTTGCAACTAATCAAATAATCAGATACTTGAATGTTTGAGAAATTATGATTTAAGGAATTAATAGATAAAGAGATCAAAAATAAATTATGCATGAATAAGGAGATACTTTTGTGAAATGGGAGTGAAGGTCTCTCAAATTAGGTAGAAGAAGGGGTAAATATGTGATTATATTTTACCCAAGGTTTAAAAGTACGGAATCGAGCCTCGAGGCGTTTTCCCTTCGCCTCATGAGGCGTAAGCCTCGAGGCGAACCGGGGCGTAAGCCCGAGGCGGAATTAAAAAATAAATATAAAAATTATATATCTTATAAAAAATAAAATACAGTCTAATTTCATCATCGGATTTATCAAAAACATCAAAAACACACATTAAAAAGACATGGAATGTTTGAAACTGACACAAAAAGTCTAAAACATCGAAAAAAAACAGTAAAACCCCCTGAGGCGCAGCCTTTCTCACCGCCTCAGCCATATGAGGCGCACATACAAGATAACCCCCTGAGGCGCCGCCTCAGACTCGTTTTCTGGGCGCCTCGCCTCGAGGCGCACTCCTCAACCGTTTTTTAAAACCATGATTTTACCTTACACAATTCAGTTTCTTTGCAGCTTGTGTTAAACTGATTAGTAGTCAGCTTGTGTTAAACTGATTATTAGTCACAATAATCAAATAAAACGCAAATCCAAACACCCCAAAAAAACAACATGTCAACAACTTGACAGCTAGGAGCCATAGTTATTAAACATGGAGACTAAAATACACCAATTCATCATTTTGAAAGATGTGAAACGCAATCAGTTAAACCAGGTTTTAAAAGGTTCACAAAACTTAATGAATATACCTAGGTAGTGTATGCAAAGTTCATCTGTAGTTTCAGGAATCAACTGTTTAGCAAGAGCAAGGTGAATGGCTTGGTATATGGTCAATGGCTGGAATAAAATCAAATTATTAGTAGTAGTTATCACCTAAGAGAACTAAATACGTAAATATAACCATATACATCTAGTACACACATCCATAAATTCTATAAAAACTATACTTTCATTATTCATGACAAGTAATACCCAGTGAAGAAGAAGAGCAACTGGAGAATCTAATGGTATGCTTCTCCATTCATAATATTCACTCCAACTACGCAATTGCTTTTTTAATATAGAAAAATGCCCTGCATATTGAGTTTGTGTATTGCAGCTTTAAGAAGCAATTGTGACTGATTTAAAACTACATTAACTAAGAAATTACGATAATACCTCTACAAGGGCACAATCTACTTGGGAGACTCCAATTCTTATCAGACCTTCCAATTAAAAAAATGAAATGGTGAGATGTCATCTGTATTTTATCCACATTTGTAACTTCATAAATTAATTTATATGGTTCCCTTTGTCCTACAATAAATATAATGGTTTCCTTTAGAAGTTAAGTAGCTGGTACGCCCATCTTTTTTGACGTTATGAAGTATAATTTCAACTTTGAATGATAATAATAATCACAATCAATTAAATGATGTACCAAGCTAAAGATTGTATTTATATTATTGACAAATCAGGCATAAAAAAGTGTACAAGAGAAACCTCAAATGATCCAATGAGAAACTTGAAGACCCACAACTACATTCACAGATCCAGAATCCTGCACGATGGATTCCAAGTTTATCCAATAATGAACACCTGGTCTCCACCTTTTCACACACCTGCACAAAGTCAATTTAAAACCAATCAAAAGTCAAAACCACCCAATACCTTAAATCTCCTATGATCAAGATAACACTCTCACTTTTAATATCGAATCTTTCACTTTTACAAACTACAATTGATTCACGTTGTTTACCAATTTTACCACATTATAATTCTAACCATGGTACATTTTACTAATTGTGACTAGCAATCAAGTAAATATGTGGTTCATGTCAATTTTGGAGTCAAACTTTGGCCCGACTGTCCTCATAATCCAACTATACAACGCGATTACCTGATAAGTAGCTTCCCGGGAAAAAGTAAAGGGGAAGTCATTTAGCAGTTCCACACAACTCATCTGCTGCTTTAGCCTTCCACATTCTTCTTTATGAACATCCCAATGAGATATCTTAAACAAATAATTACAAACAAAATTAGTCATGAACATCAAATTAAGGTACTCACATATCACAACTGATCACACAACAAACACACATGTCGGTAGAAACAAGCATAACTAGATACTCAATTACTCATAAGCATCAAACGAACGTTATCGGCGGAGTCGAATTGAAGATATGGTGCAAATACGATCACATACTTAGACAAAAGTTACTCAAAACACTAGTAATAGAAGCAACATATTAAGTAATACATCAATTACTTCAGTATTTGGAGATCGTACGAACCTAGGGTTCTTACTGGAGGTTTAATTAATCACATGAGGAGATAATGAAATTGTGTGTGTCTATGTGTGTGTGTTTGAGGATGAATATGAGAACCTGATGAGAGGCCGAGCAATAGAAAACTGCACCACAACCGTCGCACCGGCGATTAGCTGGGCCGGAGCACCGCCGGCGACTTCCCTTCGCGGCACACTCCATATTTTTATGAAATATTATATTGCGTGATGTTGCACCTTAGCATGAAGTATAATATAGTTATAACTAAAAATACAAATATTTTATTAAATTCTTTTTTATAAAGTATTATTTTTAAAGTTGTTTAATGTAAAGGTTTTGTAGTTAGTTGAGTAGTCTGGAGATAAACATACATAAAAATTGAGTGATATATTATATTTTTTATTTTTATTATAATACGTATGTCACGAACAACGTCACGTGTCATGTCATAAAAAACTAAATGAGTTAACGAATAGTTAAATTGAGACTGTTACTATTAACAAAATAGAATGTTAGGATTTATGTTGGTCAAATTGATAGACTGGATTAATACCGACCAATGGTTAATAGTTTGAATTATTATAATTCAATTTTCCTAAACTGGAATGTTAAAACATAAAACCCATCGTCTTCATAATCGATTTTGTTTCTGCCATCTTCACGTCGAAGTTTTTTGGCACCCAAATTGGAATCTTGAACTCTTGGTTTGCCCACCTCTTTAACCTATTTCTTTTGCAGGTCTTCAGTCGACTTCAGGAACTCGTTTTGAGTGTTGTTCAGCTTCAAGAACTCGGTTTAAGTTTCATATTATATTTGTTAACGGATTTTAAGTTTGATTTGTGATTTTGATTTTGGATTGTGAAGAAGAAACAAGATAAATTTTAGATTGGAACCGTGGACATTTAAGTCAAATGTTACCAAGGAATGAATTCATATTAATTACATCCTTTGTGTGAATCAAACATGAATTTAGACGAAATGTTTTTTCAATTCCATCAAATTCGGGGAATCAGATAGGATCTTATAAAATTTTGAGACCGACTCTCAAAATATTTTAAGAACGACTTCAAAAATAATTTCAGACTAACCCTCAAGAAATTTTAAGATGGACTTGAAGAAAATTTTGAGACCTGCCACATGAAATAATTAACAAATACAAGCCAATAAATTTGAATAATTAAGCCCATTAAAAAAACTATTTTGGATGATTCAAGTCCAAATAAAATAGTTAACTGTTAATTTAGTCTATAACTCATTTAATCATTAACTTATTAAACTCGTTTATCTTAACCTAATTTACCAACTAACCGTTTATTTTTTAACGGCAAATGTGCAACTCTGCTTCGGATGATATGTGTTATTTTAATCGGGTCCACCTAGTCGTGTCCCAGTCGGGACCGCACCCCAACCCCCTCAAAAGAAAACTCATTGCTGGAAAAACCCACTGATTCAACTCTGAACATATTACTTAAAGTGAGACTTGAAACCATGATCTCCCCCATATTTACATGACATGGGTACTAATCATTTATTTAAAAGTGTAAACCTAATAAAACACTAAAAACATTTTTCTTAACTTTTGACATACACTTATCATGTATTTAAGTCAATTTAATTTTTTTTTTGTGTAACCCGAATCGAATTGAACCGGATACAAAACTTTAATATTTTATATACATCGTCGACCTCAAAATTTCCAAACTCATAAAAAAAATCCATTGGTCCGCCACTGACAATGGTCAATGGTGTGTGAACCTTAAAAATGAAACACATACACTCTAGTTTTCTCGGGAGTCATACTATTCAGATCATGCAGAGTATGTGTTGATGATTTTAAAAGTAGCATATGTATAAAATAAAAAGTGTGTATGTTTAGCAGTAAAAAACACTATAATTTTCCCCCTATTTTAACTTTGTGATTTATAAAATCATTTATATATGTTTTTGAAAATATTGTTTTTTGTTTTCTAGCTTGATTCACTTTTTTTTTCTTTCTTCTTTTGTTTCTGACTATGGACGGTGGAGACCATCGCAGTGTTTGTGGTACGCAGTTTAGTCCATTTTTGTTTTTGGACCGTGGCAATGTACATATAAAAAAACAAAATATAATATGTTGATATAGAAACATATATCACCAAACATCAAAGTGTTTTTTTTATATTACATTGTTCATCATATTAAGCTTTTATTTTACATGTTTCATTTTATACCTAAATTTTCCTATAGAGCAATGGTTTTTCCAAGGCTGTAAAATACCCTGCAGAAGTCATTAAAAATACAAGCACTCAAATTGGCTCTTGTTACACGAACAAAATAGAAAATTGTAACACTAATAGACTATGAGGTTGTCCACGTAAAACACCAAATATCCAAATTGTATCATCTGAAATTACTCTCTACTTATAGGTATTATTCATTTACTACACGTTCAATACTATACATACCATAGCTCTATAGAACGTTCGGCTGATACACATTCTTAGACTAAAGCTCGATGATGAAAAGGTTTACAACATAACTAGCGTTTCTAATTTTTTTTACGAACTTATAGTGTCGAACCAACCAAAACACCTACATGTGTTTCAAACACAAGTATACCTTTGTTAGAGATTGAGACAGGAATATATGCTAATTCCTTTATTTGTTCATTGCTAACATTCCTCTATGCTTCCAATAAAATACCATCATTGGATTCCATATTCCATACTTTAAATGTTGGAATTGGAGGTATCCCCTCATGCTTATCTAACAATGAAAGCAATGTTTATGATCACAACTCCATTGGAATATGATTCCCTTCAATCAGAAAATGCCATTGCTCCACATGATAGGAACTTATATAAAAATCCAAAAAAATTTATTTATATTTACAAAATGTTTTGAATAAAACTAGAGTAATAGTAAGAATTTTAAAATATGTCAAATAAAACTACCTAATAACAAGAATTTTAAAGACACTAAACTATTATAAAAAAACCGGTACACCTCAAGTTTGGTATAGCATCTTCATACTTTGAAACCACAAAGACTTTGCTTCATCTCCCTTATAATTGAAGTAACACATGCTTGTATTTATGTAACACGAGCAATTCAAGGAGAAAATGGTTACCTCCAATTAAGTATTGACTGATTTTATGATTTTCCCTGCTCAATCGATTTCGTTTTTGGTCCTTCCAACTCAAGTTGATAATCCAGTTCTTTTCACAATCATGACTGAAAAAACCGCTCATGATATCCTGTAACGCCCGCCTCCCAGGGCACACTCTAGGGAGCGTTACGCATCGGATATACAGAACACATAGTAATCAGAGAATACATAGCGGAAGTCAAACAATAATTATAAATTATAACGTATTATACATCTGTTTTCTAATACAATACTAATATTACATCAGTTTAACTATAGCAGGGATTCAAAATCTTCGGCAACACTTTAGTCTTTTATCTCCTCTTAAGCTTAGCCCATAATCTCTTATTCCTGTAATCACCTGGCACCTAGGATGTGTGTTCATAAAATAAAAACATTTGGGACTCAGCATAAAGCTTGTGAGTTCATGAACATAGTATTCTTCAAAATTCAAAACATATTAATATTGACTAATGCATCAAGCAGATACAACCATGACAAACAGATAGGAACAAAGTAAGCACAGTATAAATTCATATAACCAGGCTATGTATACAAACTCCACTGGCTAAAGCGAAATCATACAAGCAGCCCTCAAGCATCCTATCAAGCATTGCCACATATCACAGATGCTATTGATAGTCAATTCTTCAATTATTACCAGTTATCAGAACATCACATCCCGTTTTATAAAACAGTTCAGAGGGACTCACCTGTTTAGAAGTTGCTCAACAGTTGATAACCTTTCCTAATATAATCTGATAATATCTCTAAGTCTTGATACAGTTCAAGTAATCCTAGGTTAGGTAATGATACAACTAACTAGTTATTGTAATGATTGGATATTGGTTTATGCTACCTTGTTTAAGCATGAGTGATCAGTCCATGCCTAACTAAGGTTAGGCTACCCAATAGTCACTCCTAACAATAACCCTAACACCTAAAAATAATAATACTAATAATACTAAAACCACTTCTAATACTAATAATAATCTAAAATAAATAATAATTAACTTGACATAAACTTAAATGAGAACATACCTTAAAACTATCTACGGCAATCTGATGTAGAGTCTCCCTACTCGCGCTCCTACCCGAGCTCCAAAAATGACTAATAACAATACCCAATGGGGTATCGATTACCTGGAATTCTCTTTATAAGAGAGCGTTTCCAAGAAACTTATAATCTAAACTAAACCTTAAGGTTTCTATTTATAATGGCTTCTGAATGCTCTTTTTTGTTCTTCTGGTCGACGTGGGATGGAGGTTGAGGCGTCTGCTTGCTTCAATTCTTTCGATTTGACATCTAAAGTGTGATATTATATTATTATAGTATTATATTATTATAATTAATTTAGTTGCTTAACTTGTTTTTCTCTTATAACTTTTAAAATATAAGGATCTATAAAATTTTGAATATGCCGTTGAGACGAGCTTATTTTTCTCTACGAGTCCACCTAAGTTTCGTTAAAAACGGAGCACGTTTAAATATAATATATTATTATATTTATATATATTTAAACGGTCTCTTACGACACTAAAACTCGTCTAAAACTTTAAATTTAGAATAGTCATTTCACTCATTAGTTACTCGTTTAACAATATACAAAATGTAAAGTTCATATTTCTTTTATTTTAATTATTACATATGACCCAAACGCTCGGAATGTTACATATCCATCTAGCTCAAGTCAATACATTTTGATGCCTAACCCGACATTTGATGTATGTTTGTCTCTAGTAACAAATGCTACTGTAAAGGTGATTATCAAAACCTTTAGAATGCTACTTTTTAAGTTTCTCGTTAGGTATAAGACAAAATTTCCTAATCGACATAATCTTATTTCTATATTAAATTATAGAAATGAAATAATGATACCAAAACAGATGAACCTTTATTAAATTGTTATCAATCACCAAACTTTTATTCTCATAAATATATTAGATTTTCTTGTATTTTTTGTCATTTGACATTTAATTCCGAATTATTGTTCATAAATATTTATATGCAAAAAAATGCCTATAAATATTCATAAGCACACCTCCAAACAATCCTCATAAAGTATTATTTAATCGATTCTAAAAAAATATATAATATACATTTTCAATAATATATTAATTTAGATATTACAATTTCTTTTATTTTTTAGTCATTTATTTTAAGTTAAATAAAAAGATCGGTAGGGTTCCAACAATGCTGACATGTGGCATGCTGTGTTGATGCAAACATATATTTTTTTTATACTCTAACTAGGTTAGTCCCGTGTATTACACGGATTGAATAAATAAAATATTAAAAAACACTAAAAAATTATGCATTATAAGATCATGATTGAAGATAAAATATGTTTTAAAATTCACCTGTTTATAACTTTTTTTAAAAACAAAATGATTTAAAATATTTTGTTTAAAAAAGGTTTAGTGTGTTAGAAAATTTCATATTATATAAAATTTTAGTTTTTATTATTTAGATTTTAATTAAAAGATGTGATTTCCAATTTTCTTAATAAAATCTATTTTTATAAAAGATAGTTTGATTTTAATAAGAGAAAGAAATATAGCAATCAATATAATCCATTTTTAATAAGAGAGAGAAATTTATTTGATATTTAAATTACTATAATACTCCTTTGGAGTGAAAATTGATATATGCATGTCTAGAAGAATGACAAGTGGCAAAAAAAATGAGATAAGAGAATGACAAGTGGCAAAAAAAATCTTGCTTTATTAGAGTTTATAGATATAAAAGTAACTTGAGATGACACGTGGCAGCATCACAATCATCCTTGCCAAAATTTTATCGCCTCTCTCTTATATTAAATAATTACCTTAATTATTAATAATATTATTTAATACTTTTTTAGATTTAATAAATTAAGAAAGAAATCTATTCATTAATGTTATTTCTAAATAAATAAATTTTTTATAAAATAATAATTTTTTCTAAAGCATAAAACTTTTTTAAAAATACAAAATATTTTAAAATTGGTATTTTTAAAAAATCAATTTTTTAAAATCCAAAAATAATCAAATTTAAGAGTTATAATAAGATATTTTTAAAAATGACATTTTTATATGGTTTGTTTTAGAACAAAATGTTTATTTTTTAAAAAAAATTAAAAAAAAAAATTTTAAAATTAATATCACTGTTTTATTATTTATAGCTATTTCTCATATGTAATTTCAGTCATATCATATATTTGAATATCATTTTATAATTATTAATTTTTATTATATTAATATTTTATTTATTCAAGACGTGTAATACACGGGTTTACTAAATCTAGTATATATATATTTTTGCCATTCCTAAAATCTAGGTATTGTTAAATATTTTTTTTGTGAAGTTACTAAAAACTTTAGCTAGAGGAGGTTGTTAGAGCTTTGAGTTTGTGCGAATGGGGATGCAAAGTTATAAATCCTACAACCATCAATTTTTTATTTTTTGTTTTTTTTTTTCCTTTTTTGTTTTATGTTTTCTCATATATTTTTAGTTAAAGTTGTTTTTTAATTATTTGGACACAAGTTCTAGTTATGTTTCAATACAAAAATCGATCCGCTACAACTTCATGTTTTCTCTTATATTAAACCACATTCGTGTCATCATCACAACGCAAGAAATGAAATTCGCAAATGTGCGGTTGACCAATTAATGTAATAGTACGGGCCTCATCATAACGAGCAGGTTTTAATTTCTCACTACATCATATATCACTTCATTACGAGAAGAATAATTGATATAGAATAAATATAAGCAGATACCCACTAAAAGAGAAATAAATAGTCAAGAGTAATACGAAAAAACATAGACTTACTTAGGGTTGCATTTACAACACGACATTAACATTACACGTAAAAGAACATTTTTTGAATTGATATGTTTAATTCGTCATGAAAAAGTCATCTTTGGATTAATACGTTTAAAATAAATATGAGTCGTGATTGGGTCAAACAATTTGACAATAACCCAACATGATTGACACCTTTAGTTTTACTTAATATGTATTTTATTTGACAATTATGAATTAATGAAGAAAAAAATTTCCCGACACTAAATAAAAGTTCGAACTAGTTTTATGAAGCATACTCTAATTATCTGTTTGTTATTAGTTAATAAAATAAATAAAAAAATGTAATGGATGATAGAATGAAATGGATGAATTAATTAAATAAATCATTAATTGAATATCATGTTATAGTGGAGTTCTTTTAATACGAAGTTATTTAACGATAATCAAGTTCAACAAGGAGAGTATAAGAAATGTATACACATAGGTACAAAGTGCTATGTAGACAATCACATCTTTTTCACTCTTCCATTTATAATATCTAACTTAAACAATATTTTTATTAATCTAAACTATTAAATCAATAATAAATTATATTCGCAATCTTCTAGCATCTATACTGACTTTCTTTCGATTTTACTTATAAATGAGATGACGCTTATTCATTATAAATAGAAGCAAGTTAGAAAGTATGAATCGAATGTAAAACTATTATGCTTATGCAAATAATATTACCATTAACATTAGTAACAGTCAAAAGTGTTGGAAGTTAAATTCCAAACAATCACTACTAACAGGCTTGTTAATATTTTCTAAACAACAATTACTAGATTTTCTTAAGATAGATATGCCTCGTCTACATCATGTAAAATTTAAACTTATAATTTTTTCATTATAACACACTATCTAACCAATAAACTCTTTTAGTGATTATGCTCAAAAGAACATTGTTATAGTAACATGCATCACATCTATTAAAATCGATAGCTCAAAACTTCAAATCCATAGAATAGAAGTTATATGATTACTAGAACTAAACGAGCTCTATAAGAAAAACTATTCCAGTAAACCTCTTGGTTCTTCTAAGAATCACAACAAGTCAACAACCAATCAAATTAAACCATTAAATCCTCTGTTATATTTATACACACAGCAATCAGAACAATAATCCCCGAATCACCATGTTCTCCAAAAATAACACTCCCCAAAACTTTCAAAATTTTTTTTTCTTAAAAGATAATATCAATCCTCCCTTAAAAAGTAAAAATAAAATCAAAACAAATAATCCAAACCCCCCCCCCCCCCCCCCCCCTACAAAGCTACAACCCCACCCCCAACCGGACGAAATCCAACGGCTGATATCCCCCTACACCCCCACCCCCATACAAATCATACACCTTCCACACATGATCCAACGGACAGGCTCGCCCCTCATCATACCGCACCCACGGCTTCCCCTTTCCACTCCAATGCAACAAGCTGACCGGACCCGGGTGCAGCCTCCGACAACTCCCCTTCACATTATCCCCACCGAGCCCATGCTGGTTCCACCGGTGGTCAATTGGCTCAACATCTCCAGCGAACACCAACAAAAACGGTGGCAATGACCCCAGTTCGTATATCCTCTTCTTCCTCTGTATCTCCATCCAGTTCTCAATCCTCCGGCGGTAGTCTCCGATCCGCCACCGCCGGAGGTCCATCACCATCACGCCGGTGTTGAAGTAGCATGGGGTTGTTGGTCTTGACCCGAATACCCGGGGGAGATCCGGGTCGGACCAGAATGTGGGTGTGAAGTAGTGGGTGAAGTTCGCGTGGCAGTATTCCGGGGCTCCGATGACTTTTTTGTGGTGGAGTGTTGTGTTCCAGAGGTGGTGGATGTCGTCGACCAAAACGACGTCGGAGTCGAGGTAGATGACCCGGGTTACAGTCGGGTCGAGGATGTCGCCTAAGTAGTTTCGGGCGTAGTTTAACGGGTTTTCTAAGGCGACCCGAATTGATGAGGAGATGAGGTTGATGACGGAGTCTTCACGGAAGATGTAGACCTTGAAGTTGAGTGATGGGAATGTGGTTCTGACGAGTCGCGTGAGGACACGTGGACTGGCGGGGTCGAACTCGGCGGCGATGAGGTGGAAGAAGGTGTTTTCCGGGCAGGAGGTGTGGCGGAGGACGGAGTGCAAGGCGGCGATGGAGCCGCGGATGTACTCGGAGTCGAGGGTCATTGCCACGTGGACGGTGGCGGAGCGGCGGCAGTGGTCGCCGTTGCGATATTCAGGGGCCTCTTTGAATCGGTGGAGTTCGCCGGAGATGGTGACGTCAGTCGCCGGAAATGATCGGATTCCGTTGCAGATTGATGGGAAATATATGAACAGAAGGATGATGTTGAAGAATTGAATGATGACCATCGTCTCCGGTAATGGGGTTAGGGTTTGGTTCTTGAATGGTTAGTGGATCAATTGGGGATCCATTGATGAAGAAGACGATGACGAAGATGAAGATGATGAAGAAGATGATGATGATTAGTCAAAGAGGTGGTGTGTGTGTGTGTGTGATGAGGTGTATATATAGATACAGGGTTGGATGTATGTATATGTGATGGTTTGCTGGCAAGAAAAGACGATACGGTGGGAGGTGATGATGATCACGCGAGTCGGTGGCGCGTGGGAGTTTGGTGGGGGTGAAGCGCTCGTAAGTAAAAAGTTTAGTGGATTTGCTAAATATGATTTGCAAAATATATAAAAGATCATTGTATGAAATCAACCCCACCTTACTTTCATTAATCACGATTAATCATAAATAACCAACAACCACTTGTAAATGCAAACCAAAAAGTGACAATCAGACATTGATTACAAGCATTTACTCTCCAGATCTGATGTACCCATTTGTCATCGAACAATTATTTATTTACACGCCTGAGCTTGGGTACATGAAACACCCCTTTCTTGTCACGAGGTTAACTGTTGCTATTTGTGCAGAGGCATTGGCTTGATACATTAATAGGGTACACAATGAGTCAATTCATCTTGAGTAATGTGATCGTTTATGTTATTTGTCATGTTAGCCATTATGCATAATTACATATCATACGTAACATTGAACTAGTGAATGTATGATTTCTTAGTATCATATTTGACAACACCAATTCAAAACGTAATCCGTTCAATCTCTAACCACGTCACAACGCCTTTGTAATATCTTGTTCATTCCTTTTTCAAAATTTACTCCACCTGCTTTTTAATTTAAACATTTCAACCTTTCAAGAATTGTTGTTGTGACCTTTGAACCTTTATAGTTATCAACATTCAAGACTTTTAACCTACATATCATCTACTACATTCTTTGTTGAAAACTGAAACAAAACCATTGTTTATAGATTCAAAATCATAACCTTTGAATCTTTACAACGATTATTTCTGAGGATGTTAGCGAAGAGGAAGCCGATCAACTTCAATGAAGGTTAGGGAAGCTGCGCGCTTTGGATGGGTTATGGCGAGACGACTTCGTCCACCCTTATAGAAACCAAATAAAACAAAAGGATATATTTATCGTATGTTCAGTTAGTACAGACCAACTTTCTAAACTATAAATTAAAAAGTATATTACACTTTAGTGGAGGGTAAATAACCGAATTAATCGAATAGTGACCACTTCAACCGAACCATTAACCAATGGTAACCAAATAAAACTGGTTATCGCTTAACTGATTAACCGAAAATTATAGTTTGGGTTAGGTTTTGATGTGTGCCATAACCAAATTATCGAAACCGAATCAACCAAAACCGGTCAGTTTTAAAAATCACATAACTTAAATTTTAGATTTTGATATCAAAACCGAACAGACCACACCGCACCGTATACACCCATTACACTTTTATACCATATGTGTTAATTAATTAAAAAGAATGCCTACTTTATTAATAAAAGGACAAAAACAAAATCCAGCTGTGGAACACAAATGGAGGCAGATGTGTACAAAAGTAAAATTAAAGTTTAATTAATTAATTGTTTATTTAAAAGGGAAAAACATGCTTAAATTTGCTATTGTCTGCGGGCTGGCGCACCACAGTCGGATGGGCTTCCCCTACCACGTGCCACGTGGCCCCACCACCTCCTCTGTTTTCCGACATTGCCACTGCGTTCTCTATCAAATTTTGTGTCCCTTCTCCTTGTGGTATATATATTTTTAGAAAACTAAAAAAATAACTACTTTTATAAGTTGTATATCGTATGTATGTATTTTATGATTGTGCGTTATACTCATTCTATTGATACCGATTTATAGCTACACGGTCCTAAGAGCATTCACAACCCGTTCTCTGAATTTATGTGAGTGTATTCGTTATATTATATGATATGTTATGATTATAAGTGGTTGTGAGTGAAAAATATGAGAATTTTACTGTTTGATATGTATTTTTGAGAAATACTGTTCAAAACCTTATAATATTTTTTATATATTTTAAGTGGTTGTGAGTGGAGTAGA
This sequence comes from Flaveria sonorensis, assembly GCA_025506505.1. NCBI lineage: Eukaryota > Viridiplantae > Streptophyta > Magnoliopsida > Asterales > Asteraceae > Flaveria > Flaveria sonorensis. The sequence goes on from CM046434.1 coordinate 1,504,214, forward strand.
GAGAGAAAAAGTAATGATAAAAATATAAAAAACATTATTTAATTGAAAATGAGAGAGAAAAATTAATATTTTTTAATATAATTATATGGATAAAAATAAGAAATGAGTTGTGAATGCTCTAACGGATACTTTATAAGAATGGGTATACCACAAAGTATTAAGGCACAACTTTTTAGTCAGATGTAAGTTTTAAACTGATAAAACATGTCTCACATTAACCCTCTTTAAATGACGTTTTGTTATAATACACGGTATTGGAATTGACATGTAAAATAAGATCACGTATTGCATTATTTTAAGTATACAGATGATAAAATAATCTAAATCCGATACGAAAATCTGAAATGTTTGGGATAGGTAATGAGATGGGTATACAAACATGCCACATTTGACTGGTTATAAAAAAGAATTATGCATTCTAGGCATGTTTGGTATTAGTTGATCTTTGTTCCGTATTCATAAACGGATACATAAATATATTTATAATCTTGAAGGGTGAAATAAATGTTTGTTAAAGTTGTCAGAAATCTAAAATTATTAACAACATGTAATGTTATAAGTATAATTGAATATTTTATATTTATTATTATTATTATTTTGTTAGTTTTAGGAGGGGATTTGAACTAATTGGAATCTCAATGAATAGTTTTGAACTATATAAAAAATAACAAATGAGTATTCCCGAAACTCATATGTATACTTAATGGATATATATCTCGTTAATATGAGTTTCTTAATCACATAGAAATAAAATTTGTTTAACTAAAATAAAATTAGAAAAACAACAATGGTATGCTTGTTCTACATCTATTAATTAGTTTAGTAAAATATCAGAAGTTTTAACCAACTACCTTTTAGTAGTTTCATCGTATTAAATGTAAAAAATATAAAATCTTGCTTGTTCTAACCTAATTTTAACATCAATAATCTTTTGAGTAGGGTTATATTAAAAATATTATTTAATCTAAAAAGCCTAAAAATGATTGTAGGCTTGACACGTGTCCTTCTATTATTTTAAAGTGGATGACATTTGAGTCACTTGTCAAATACGTAAGCTCATTGTGTCTTATACGTTCATTGTGTCAAATATCAGTTTATCGTGTCATATATTTTATATCATTTGTTATATGTATTTATCATTATGGTTTTACTTTTTGGATCATTTTGTGTTATTTTTATTATTGTTTTTGTAGATTATATAAACTTATTATATATCACTGTGTTTCACAATTAGAAGTACATATTGATATACTATCATCAATGTATTTTTTAAAGCTCGTAGTGTTAAAGATAATACAATGTGTTATTTCAATTAAAAGTATACAATGATATTATTTTATAAATGTATTTTTCAAAACTAATAATGTTCAAGATAACACAATAACGATATAGAAAACACAATGAAACATTGTGTTTATTTATCATTTGTTTTTAATGTGTTATATTAATTAGTTGTTAAATTATTTGTGTTTTACATATTAGAGATACACAATAATGTTTTCACCATTATCTTTTATTATAATTCATCATTTTAAAAAACCACGATAGTATGCAAAAAACACAATAACTAACAAAAAGATAAAATGAATTGCATAAAAGTCATAATAATGAGATATAAGCTTAAAACAATAAAAAAAATCATTATATTTTTTTATAACAATATTGTATTCGTTTTAAAAATAAAAAATGCTCGTATTCAAGGTGTAATTTTCATAAAAATTAATGTTGTACATAAAAGTTATGAATGTTTAAAAAATAAAAAAATTTACAAAAAGTCATAAAATGTAGCTTAGGGTCTTTTTATTCTGATCATTTGCCATCAAAATAATATTATTACCAAAAAACTATGGGCTAGAAATATATGTCCTTTAACCTTACCAAAAAAATATTATTATGCATGTTACCATCCAACTTCTAACGTGTATCTTACTATAAACAGCTAAACAAAATGTGATCGGATGCTATACTAGTAGAAAGTGATGTCAGTGTCAGACTAATATATCATGTATTCATTTTATATTTGTGTATGATTAGAGACATACAAACATGACACACCTAAAAATACATAAAAACAAATGGAAGTAAACTAAACTTGTGAAATTAAGCATATGACAATAGATATATGAAAAATAAAATACATGAAAACTAGATACTTGAAAAACATACACGCTAAAAGAGTTAAGCACTCGATAAATACTATCCATATAAATAAAATGGTAAAAAGGTGGATCAAACTTGTACCATCAATGACATATATAACAGACGTAAATGTAAAGATGATACATTAAAAAAGAATTTCTAATAGTAACACTATCCTATATGTAAGAAAACTTATTAATTTCGTGATTTTGTATATTTTATTTTTTCTTGTATGAAAACCATAGATGCTATATTTGGTAACTTACCATGCTAAATAAAGTCGTACAACTACTTTTATATAAATTTCATTTAAGTTCTAGTTACATTTTTGGCACTTGTCGTGTTCATGGAAAAATAATATTAAGCCATTCTCAATTGGCATATAGAGTTGGCATAGCATGGCGACGACTTTTGCTAATAATCCGTATAAGTATTTCCTTAGAATAAAAAATCATATAAACTTTTAGGTATATTTATAAGCAAGTGTTTATGCTATACAGAGTTTTGCTTTTATGGTAATTAAATACGGAGAAAATTACATAATAGAAAGTTGCAGGTTTTTTTATCATATTACGAGTTTGGTCTTTAGATTTTGAAAATTACAAATTTAATCTAAAATTTTGTGAGATAGTTCCAAAGTTAGTCCAGGCAACATGCCCGTTAATTTTTAACATTGTGCTAATTAAACTTGAAATATGATTAAACCATATGATACAATTGAGTTCTCTTAACAAAAAAACACATACTTGAATCAAATTTCTACTAGTTTTTTCACATTTATCATTTTGAACTACCATTTTCTCTCATAGGGTGTCTTTAATAGATCTAATTACTTAGTAAAAACACGATCTTGTAGATTTATCTCCTTTATAAAAGTTTGTCTTTGTAGAAAAACAAACGAGCATTACCGGGCCTGCTAAGTGTTCTGTGACACCCTTTTCAAAGAACGTTGTAGGAGGCAATCGACTCTCGGTTCCAAGCCAAGCCAAGCCTAGCCAAACCAAAAGACGGGTTCAAACTATTATTTATGCCCCACAATCGCATTATGCTCATACTCTAACTTGACATTCCCCGATCATCACCTTGTAACAGTTACCTGAAGTATTAACCCGAGAAGAATGAAACCCATGTTTCATGTGAAAGACTTAAACTTCTTACCATCAAACCAACTTCTTACAATTTAAAAAAAAATTTGTCTTTCTAAATGTAGTAATATGATGATTCGTTTAGTGGTGCATACATGAAGACATAGGGGTGCGTGTGCATAGGGTTCTCTTTGAATGAAAGCGGGAAAAGGTACTGAAAGAGACAGTTGTACGTTTGTTCTGCAGAAAGTACAACACCTAATGCATATTTTATATTATTTACAAAAATGCCCATAGATTTTATTCAAATGGTCAATTAATAAAAGCATTTATTTTGTCAGAGCCTGCCCTATTTTGTCATTTACTTCTTCTCGTCTGACGCTAGTGTTGGATCATTTACCCCCCTCTAATTTTGCGAATCTATTAGTAAAATGATAACCGAAATAAGTTTTTCTTTTTTTAATGAAAAATCTAGTTTATTTCTATCTTTAAAATACTCTAAATGATTCTAGATTTTTATTTTATGTCTTGGTTTGAATCTGGAAACTTCTATCTAAAAAACTAGAGATTTTATCAAATGTGTTAGTATGAGGTTAACTAAATTGCATCCGATTAACCATATTTATCCTGTTGTTAATAAAAAAAAACTACATTATTTTCTTCATTTTATTTCTAGAAAATTATATTTTCTAAATTTTAAAATACATTGAAAACGAGCAGATCTACACATAAGTTGTTCACGATCATCTTACTAAAGGCTAAATAGAGACGAGCTTCAGCACGAACTCAAGCCTATACTATGATCAAAATCGTATGATATAATAAATATATATATATATTACTAACTCTATGTGCATAAAAACAATAATTAAACAACTAACAAATATTAAAGGAACCGAGACCAAGCAATTATTCACAAGCCGAGCTTGATTTTTCACATAAATTTCGAAACAAGTTAAGTTCAAACTCAGTTTATTTAGCTCAAACTCTTTTAAATTAAACAAGTTAAGCTCAAACTTAGATCAGCTCGGACATGACTACACACCTACTGTTATCTAATGTTGCATATTATTTTGTTGGTGTTTTCTATTAGAGTTTCTTAAAGCTAATACTAAATGAAACAATGAGGTAACGTTATAGTATAATCCAAAGTATCACTCCACTTACCACCAAAGTTTTATGAAAACTTAATTAGAGCAGGTGTTATGAGTAATGACGGGATCTATATGAAGGCCACGGCCCACAAGCAGCCCATGAAAGAGTGTTAATGGGCTAGTTGCGAGATCTGGCTTAAATTTCACATACCTAAAAGGCCCAAAGTTAAGGTTTTAGCCCACTAAGCAACTAACTTGTCACTCGTGACTCGTAGTTAGCCCGGTTTAACTCGTTTATAGTTCAATCTCAGCCGATAGTATTTTCTTGCCAAGCTCGAGCTATAGGTACTTCGTTCGAATAAATTTCCATCTTTGTTTTTGTTGTATACTGGTAGTTTGTCATATTTTATTTGAGTATTGTAATATGATATAGTAGTTAACTTGTTAAGTCAACTTTGTATACACACATACTAAACTACTAAATTAAAAAATCTGCCAATTGAATAAGAGCTCAACATTGACTTGTAGAAACTTTGATTCTTTCATTAAAATTTGTTTATGGTGTAATGATTTTGACAATTTGTCATATTATGTGTAATTATATGTATGAAATATATAATGTTCAATGTGCAAGACGATAAAACTAATAATAATCATACATTATAAAAAATTAGGACATTATTAATTTAAGGTAAATTATTTTTAAAACTTACTGTAAACCTAATAAATTCTAAATTAAAAACTATCAAATAAGAACTAAATTTATAATTATAATCTCGGGCTTTAATGTTCCCTGTTTGCTGAGTGAATTTTATAATATTTTATAAGTTGATAGGTTATTAAAAAGGGAAAATGTCATCAAATATTAACCATATTTTTATAACTCTTTGATGTGGTTATTCTCTATATTTTTTATGGTCAACTTTTATATTTTTTTTTCTAGCTGACGGCACCTAACACATACTCTAAACCAGCCGAAAGTTATTGAATAGACCATTTCTTCATCCATGTTAAATAAAGTAGTTTGTTACCTAACTTTAAGATTTATATCGACCTTAAGTCAAGCAAAATAAAACTATATACACATTTAATGAAAAGTTTCTTACATTTTTGTGCATTTTACTAGAGAATAAACAGGGTTAAAATGATAATTATAGGTTTGAAAGTACTACGTGAGAAGACATAAACTTATTATCTGAAATACTTCATACACTTCATTCATGTTTTTCATGTAAGTGTGTTTATATAAGAGTATGCCAATTGTCATATATCAATTATATGTGAAACGCACATCCATAAGCATTTAATATTCATGGAGCAGTTTCATTAATGTTTTCAGTAAAAATGGTTATTAAATGCCTTATAAATATATTAGGTTTCTACTTGTAAGTTCTATAAGTTGTCTAACTATCAAGCAAATTTTCATGTATTTACATCATCAATTTGGTGTTGGTTTTTCTTCGTACGATGAAATTGCGTAGCATTCTAGTGATGACCATGATGGTGGTGGTTGTTACAGGCGACATGAGAGAACCGAAATTACGAGATTGCAATGTTGAAGATATACATAATTGTATACCGGCAATCGCATACTACATACCCCCAACCCCGGAATGTTGTGCTGAGTTAAAACAAAACATAGATTGTTTTCGTGATTACCGTCAGTTTTATCCTTACTTAGGTTATGTTTATGCAGCTTGTTATATCAACTTCAATGAACTTTTTTCATATGACATGTAAACTAAACATTTCACTTATCGGATATAATTATGTATATGTATGCTATCTAACTAATATATGTGTGGGTTACGACCTTAAGCTATAATTTGTCAAAAATATGAAATCAAATATAAACTCGAAGTCATAGATCAAATACAAACTCTCAGAAACAACTAGAAACCACAATCTCAAGAACACAACCTCTGAATAATCAATGTGATGACCAGATAACAGAAATAGAAAACAAGTGCTCTACAAGAGACACACAGTTTTCATTAAAACAATAAAAAACCAAAGAGAACTTGAGAGAGAGAGTGATGAACAATGAAAGTAGTTTTTTTAAAGAGAGAGATGTGTGTGGAACATAATCAGCAAGCCCTAAACATCAGATATAAAGACCAACAATACATGCATCACTCACAGGCCCTTCCAGCATAAGCAGCCCAATCACATCAGCAGCCCATCAAATAAGCAGTCCATTAGCAGCGCAAATAACATAAAAATAACAAAAAACAATAAGAAAATATTAGATAAAACAATGTCAATTTACAAATTGACTCGAGTTACACATATTTTTACATCCCCCTTAATTCAAACTGCAAATTCATCAGAAAGATTTAATCTTGAACACATTTGCTCATGTTGGCCTACCAATAAACCTTTTGTAAACACATCAGCCAACTGACTTTTAGATCCAACAGACACAGCTTTAAAAAAACCCAGAAGAGATTTTTTCCCTTAAGAAAAACAGATCCAACTCAAAATGCTTAGTACGATCATGAAAAACTGGATTTTCAGAAATTGAAATAGCAGCAGAACTATCACAAAATAACTCAATCGGAAGTTTGACAGAAACACCTAATTCACTTAACAAATTAGACAACCAAATTAATTCACACGCAGCACTACACATAGCTCTGTACTCAGCCTCTGCGGTGGACCTTGACACAACCCGCTACTTCTTACTTTTCCAAGAAACTAATGAACTTTCTAGAAACACACAATAACCAGTAACCGACTTACGTGATTCCAAGCACTTTCCCCAATCAGAGTCAGTAAATGCAGTCAGGTTAAGATTATCACATTTAGATAACATAATTCCTTTACCAGGATTTTTTTTCAAATATCGTAAAAGTCTAAGAGCAATCTGAACATGAGCTTCACACGGACTATGCATAAACTGACTTAGAAATTGTACAGCATAACAAATATCGGGACGAGTATGAGACAAATATATAAGTTTGCCTATTAATCTTTGATAACCTGTAACATTAGATAATTTATCACTATTATTATTACACAAGTTCATAACAGCATAATTTTGTTCTATAGGCATACTAACAGGCTTGCATGCAGTATAACCAAACTCAGATAACAACTCAATGCAATACTTTCTTTGTGATAAACACACACCTCGTTCAGACCTAATAACTTCTATACCTAGAAAATATTTCAACAAACCCAAATCTTTAATCAAAAAATTATACTGTAACAGCTGTTTCACTTTGTGATTTCATCTAAATTATTTCCAGTCAACACTATATCATCTACATAAACAAGCAGCACAAGAAACACAGAATTGGTTGACAATATGAACAAAGAATGATCACATTTACTCTGTTGAAATTCAATATCTTTTAACACACTAACCAATTTTTCATTTCACACTCGTGGAGCTTGTTTCAAACCATATAAAGACTTTATCAGTTCGCAAACTTTAGTCTCATTTTTTAAATAATATCCCTCGGGAAGTGACATATAGACATCTTCTTCTAACTCACCATAGAGAAATGCATTATTTACATCCAATTGGTACAAAGGCCAATCATTATTGACAACAAGACTTATGACACACCTTACAGTAACCATTTTCACAATCGGAGAAAATGTTTCCTCAAAATCTAGACCCTCTCTTTGACTAAATCCTTTTGCAACTAAATGCGCCTTGTATCTCTCTATCTCTCCTGTAGACTTGTACTTAATTTTATACACCCATTTACAACCTATAGTTTTTCTTCCTTGAGGCAATTCTACTAACTCCCAGTATTATTTCTGTGTAAGGCATGTATTTCTTCATTCATTGCTCTAACCCAATTAGGATCTAGAACAACCTATCTAAAAGTCTTAGGCTCACTAATTTTATTTAAACTTGTCACAAAACACAAGTTTTCATCGAAAAAGTTAGAGTAGTTAACTACTTTTTCGAGACCATACCAAACTTTACTCTCAATCACATAATCTTGAAACTTATTTGGAATAGAGGAACTCCTAGTAGACCTTAATTGAGCTGAAATATTTGAACCCTCAGGATAGTTACTCTCATCATATTGTCCACCAAAATCATCTGCCTCGCCAGTGTAACCTTGTTCACATGGTTGCTGATTATTAGCCGAGCCAACTGCTTCATTAGAAGTAGTTGGCTGCTGATTATTAGCCATGCCATTTGTTTCAACAGTACAAGCTGGCTGCTGATTACTTTTAGTGGAACTATCTTGAACCCTCTCCTCATCATCGGGTATTTTTCCATTTTCATGTGTTTGGATTAAAACATTATCAAAAAAATTAAGCGAATTAATAGAATTATCTATTTTATCATTTCGTTCAAAGGTTTTAAAAGGGAAAACATTTTCATAAAACCTCACATCTCTAGAAAAAGTAATTGTTTTTTATCAAAATTCCATAGTTTATAACCCTTTTTTTTATTAGAGTAACTGAGAAAAGCACATTTTTCAGCATGACTGGAAAACTTATTTGAATTGTTCAAAACAGTACTAAAACACAAGCATCCAAACACACGTAAATGGTTAAGAGAGGGTTTAAACCCAAAAACCAGCTCATAAGGAGTTCTACCATCTAACACAAATGAGGGAGTCCTGTTTATAAGATAAGCAGCAGTCAGAACACAATCAGACCAAAACCTAAGAGGGACACATCCTTGAAACATCAAGGATCTGGCTACATTCAACAGATGTTTATGTTTTCTCTCAAAAATGCCATTTTGTTATGGCGTATAGGGACAGGTAGTTTGATGATTTATACCATTTTTATTTAGAAAACCATCCATTCTGTAATTAACAAACTCTGAGCCATTATCACTTCTAATATTTTTTACATTTTTCTTAAACTAATTTTTAATCATTTGAATAGAAGTTTCAAAACAGTCAGACACTTCATCTTTATGTTTTAACAAATATATCCACACGTCCCGAGAGAAATCATCAACCACGATAAGAAAATACCTAAAACCTTCCCTGCTAGACACCCTATAAGGACCCCACACATCAAGATGAATTAGTTCACCCATACTAGTTGATTTATGATCACTTAAGGGAAAAGGAATTCTATGTTGTTTTGCCCTATGACACACTTCACAAGGTTGATCAATACTATCATGATTTAACTTTAAAGTTCCTTTTAATTCAGTTAACACTTGATTAGCGGGGTGTCCTAATCTAGCATGCCATAGGTTAACCAACAAATTACTACTAGAGCACACCTTTACAGATTTTGAAGTCACCATAAAAATAAAGACCATCAATTTGATTACCAATCACCAGGTTGTTCTTTGTGAGTGAATCCTGAATGTAACAATTATTTTCATCAAAAGACACACTAACTTTGTTATCCTTTGTACGCTTATGTATCGAAATCAAATTAACACAATATTCAGAAACAACAAACACATCAGACAAATGCACACCTTTAGCAAGATTCAGATTTCCAGTTTTAGTTACAACAACACTAGTGCCATTAGGATGTTTAACTTTAATGTTATACTCAAAAACATCAATTTCATTTAGTAGTGCTTTATCAGACATAACCATGTGTTGGTTGGCCCCTGAATCTCTCACCAATCCTAACCCAGATTCACCCATAAAACCACATGTAAAATTAAAGATAGGAGAACAAGTCACACTAGATGAGTACATAAACTCGGGCATACCTCCTACATTAGAAGATTAAGATGTATCACCAGACTTATCAATCAATGCTAACAGTTTAGATATTTGTTCAGGTGTAAGAGAGGAAACATATGAGGTAGACGGAACATCAGTCTTATTAGACATTGAGTTATTTGACAACCTGGACTTAAAACTAGAATTTCCTCTCCTAGGACCTGAAGGATACCCAATCAGCTCATAACATCTTTAAGAGAGGGTTTAAACCCAAAAACCAGCTCATAAGGAGTTCTACCATCTAACACAAACGAGGGAGTCCTGTTTATAAGATAAGCAGCAATCAAAACACAATCAGACCAAAACCTAAGAGGGACACATCCAATCAGCTCATAACATCTTTAAACAGTGTGTCCCAACTTGTTACAATAAGTACATTTTAAATTTTGATTTGGTCCTCTATTGTTTTTTCTTTTATTATCAAAAACCTGATTAGTTTTGGACACAAAACTCACCTGTTGAGACTGAGTTTTAGAACCAGAAGAGGAGTTTCTATGAGGCTCTTCTCTAGAAATGATTGAGAATGCATCTTTTATAGTAGGCAACGGGTCCCTGATTAGTAAATTTGTGCGAACAGGTTGGTAAACACTGTCAAGACCCATAAGAAATTGCATCAATTTAATAAGATGATTAAAGTCATTATATTTATTAGAAGCCTGACATGAACATGAAGGAATTTGAAGCATTTGATCAAATTGTTTCCACATAACATTAAACTTATGATAGTATTCAGAAACAGATGTCCCATTTTGAGTTATTGAGTTAATTTTTTGATAAAGAACAAAAATAATAGAACCATCTATTTTGTCATAAGTTTCCTTCAGATCAGACCAGACTTCTGAGGCTGACCTAGAATACACTTGACCCATATACAGTTCCTCAGACAAAGAATTCAAGATCCAGGTAATAATGACTGAGTTACATCTATCCCACTGTCTAGCAAGCACCTCATTATCCTTAGATTTAACACATTTTCCATCAATAAAACCAACTTTATTTTTAACTTCTAAAGCAAGTCTCGTGGCATTTGCCCATAGAGTATAGTTTTCAGTTCCTTTTAATTTTATGCTTACTATGGTTAACATGCTTGAGTCACTGGGATGAAGATACAAAGGGTTACTAGTATCGAGTTTACTAACTAGAGTCTCAGAAGTAGAAGTAACAATATCAGCCATACTTAAACCATACACAAAATGCAGTCAATCAAACACACGCATAAAATCGATCAAGACCGTCACCAGGTTTTCACACCACTTTAGTGGTAGATCAAGAATTAGTCAAGATCGATGATGCAATATCACACACAGAACAAAATCACACAATTGATGCACAAGGATCAGAACAGCGACAATAATACACAGATTAGCAGAGAAACTGAACAAAAGAGAAACTGAACAAAGAACAGGGGATGGCTCTCCCTGTAAATCAACAGCGCTGGTATCCCTAATCCCTAACCCAACCTAACAACCTACTAAAGAAATAATAGAATAAACAAATTAAACAAAGTAAGATGGAAAGATCTCACCCAGGGGTGCCCAAGTTAGGGTATTCCAAACACTTCAGCACAACCTTCAAACAAAGAGACCAACACAGAACCACCAAGAATGAAGCGTCCTGTAGGGTTTCGAGTACTAGAAACCCTAATCCTTCAGAGAAACTTGATGATAAACGTCAGATGAAAGCAACGACAAGGAACACCAAATCTAGGGTTTTATGAAGAAAGAAACCCAAGATCTGAGTCGAATTAGAGCAAACTTAACCACCAGCGGAAGAACCAGAATCGATCAGATTATGAATACCAGAGCCTTAAGCTCTAATACCATGTCAACAATATGAAATCAAATATAAAATCAAAGTCATAGATCAAATACAAACTCTCATAAACAACTAGAAACCACAATCTCAAGAACACAATCTCTGAATCATCAATGTGATGACCAGATAACAGAAACAGAAAACAAGTGCTCTATAAAAGACATATAGTTTTCATTAAAACAATGAAAAACCAAAGAGTGATGAAAAATGAAGTAGTTTTTTTAGAGAGAGAGATGTGTGTGGAACATAATCAGCAAGCCCTAAACATCAGATATAAAGAGCAATGATACATGCATCACTCACAGCCCCTTCCAGCATAAGCAACCCAATCACATCAGCAACCCATCAAATAAGCAGCCCATTAGCAACCCAAATAACATAAAAATAACAAAAAACAGTAAGAAAATATTAGATAAAACAATGTCAATTTACAGATTGAATTACAAATTGAATTGAGTTACACATATTTTTACATAATTATCATTCACTTTAATGTAGTAACATGTGATTGTTTTAGATATAACATTTAACGTTTAGCCAAGTTCATCATAGGGACGATTTAAGAAGTGACAGGAGTTTAATCCCTCCAAGTGGTAACGAGGAACTCGATTTTTTATAAAGTTTATGTTTGCGATATCAAATAAGTTTGGTTGAATCAGTATTAGAGCGTGGAAGGAAAGGAAGGAGGAAAGGGCTTATATACCCATCACGTGACGAGCTTGAGGTGGTTATTTATAAATTGATAATATATTTATACATGATTTTCATACCAACGGCTTATATACTAATTGACCAAAAGCCCTAATAAAAGTAATTATAATCACACAAGAATATTCGAACGTTAGAAACAAAATGTTCATGTGTTTACCCAACATGAACTACTATTACAAAAGGACTTTCACATTATATGTTAAATATATCATACTATTCTAACAACTATCGATCTTTTCTCCTACATTTTACTCACAGTCTCTCCATCATCATTATCTTTTTATATGACAACGAAATATTGATCATAAGCTTGATCCATGATGTCATATCCCACACATCAAGCTCATGACCCCCTAGTCGTTTCCTTGACTTTAAATTAGAGATTTAAGTTTAAAAAACAAGATTCCCACATTTACTTGTAATCCATAGAGAAAATAACTTACGACAACCTCTTATGACCTTTTGTTTTTAAACTACACATACATTTATCTAATTCTACGTTAATATTCGCGATTAGACTCGAACCTCCAACCTTATAAACACACCATTTAATCGGAGACTAACACTTTTCTATGTTTTCTTTATTCTTTTGTAAAAAACTTTAAAATCTATCTATACTAATAAAGAAAGATTTTTGGAAGCCCAATGATATAATTCTAGGTCACTTAAATTTTATTTTTTTGTTTCTCTCTCCTAATAAATATATTATATTAACTACTAATAATAGTATTTAATTCTTTTTCATATCAATTTTTTATTGAATTAAAAAAAAAGATCTTTGTACAAATGTAATTTCTAAATAAATAACTTTTTATAAAATAAGATTTTTTTTTAAAATATCAAACATTAAAAAAAACACAATATATTTTAAAACCTGTGTTTTCTAAAAAATAAAATTCTTATGAAACAAAGATAATTAAAATTCAAAGTTTAAAGGAATTATTAGAAATGACACTTTTCTAAAAACGGTTTGTTTTGAAACAGTTTATTTAAAAACCAACTTTTTGAGAAAAACAACAAAAGTTTAAAAAATGACATTGTCATTTTATCACTTGTACGTAATGTAAATCATATCTTATATCAAAAGATCATTTTATAATGAGAGAATTATAAATTTTGTCCTTTAAGTATACTTAAAATTATGGATCTTATCTTTAAACTTTGATAAGTATACTGAGCGTCCTTTATTTGAAAACTTATCACAATTTCTATCCTTTCTAGTAACAAAAGTTAAATTTTTCAGTTAGTTTTGTGTAAAATATCATTTTGTTCTTACTTCTAAAAGGATGAAATCTGTAATTTTTACTAATCTTTTATTTTTTTCCTTTTTGTTTTTATTTTATTTAATTTACTTTTTTTATTTTTTTTTCTCTTTTATAATCACTTTTATTTTTATGAAGTTATTTTTTTAAATGATCACCTTTCCTTAAACCCTTAAAATGACAAAATATATTATTATTAATCTTTTATTTTCTTTCTATATGTTTTTTATTTTATTTTCTTTACTCTTATTTATTTCTAGCCACTTTTGTTTAAAAAAATCATCATAGATATTAGTAATAATTTAGTTTTAATTTTTTTTATAAAATGTAATTTTATTTATAGATTTCTATTTTTTTTACAAATTTATGTTCTTATTCACTTTGTTCATTACCTTTCTAATAAAACCAATAGAAATTAGAGAACTCGGTTTTTAACTTTTTTAGTACAACATTTTTTAGTCGGTTCAAATTATATGGTTTAGGGTTTATATTCGAAATTGGTTGGAGAAAGTAAGATTTTGGTTTATGATATGAATTTTTAATTTTTTCATATTCAATCAAATGGTTTGTTTTTAAATATAAATATAGTGTGATAGCTTGTAACTTGAATTTAAAATAAAATATACTAAAAGTTTCTAAACAACTACTTGGAAGTTTTTAAATAAACAAAGCATTTGTATTTTTATTCAGGGGCTTTATTTAAACTGGTAATAATGAGTTTTTATCAATGTAAATTAAAACCAAACCACTTAAAATTAAAACGAAAACAACCAAACAATTACTAAGGGTTTTGCTTTGGCTTGGTTTTACGATTAAGATTATTGAATATTTTATAGTAAAAACACTTAAATACTCCATGTATTAATCTAAGAATAATTATATGTATAGCCCAACTTAAAATAATTATAACCAAGTAAAATATAAAAAGTCACATCTTAAAATCATACTGTTTCTAATAGGTTTCTAATATAAACCATAAGCTAAACTGTTTAACATAGTTGAATATTCTTATACCAAAATGTTAATAAAAAAAGCGACGGTGAAACAAAACCGAGTACTAGTTTAAATTTTATAACATAAAAAATATATTTTGAACTCTCTAATTAGTTCTTGTACGATTAGAAAGGTGGATAATTGATTTTTAAAAACAAAAAAATATAATAAATTAAAAACCTATAAACAAAAGTATATTTTATAAATAAAAACAATTAAGTAATAATATTTTAGATAAGTTTATAAAAAAAGTGATTATAAAAGATAAAGTGAATGAAATAAAAACAAAATGGGAAAAAAATAAAAGATTAGTGAACATTACAGATTTCGTCCTTTAAAGGGTAAGGGCAAAATTTTCCATTCACACAAAACTAACAGAAAAAGTTAACTTTTGTTAGTAGAAAAGACATAAAACGTAATAAGTTTTAAAACAAAAAGACGCTTAGTGTAGTTATCAAAGTTTAAGGATAATATTCATAATTTTAAACATACTTAAATGACAAAATTTATAATTTACTCTTTTATAATTCATTAATTTTTGTTAATAACTATTTAATATTTTATTTATTCAACTCGTATAATATACAGAATACTAATCTAGTACAATATATATTCAACAAATGGTTCACTTCCCAAGAATATATAATTATTATAAGAGTAACTTACTATTTTCATCCCCGACCTTTCTCAAAACTAACTAGTTGCATCCTTAAAGTTTAAAAACATATAATGTCCCCTGACTTTTCGTTTTTTCATCCATTTGAATCCTATATGCTAACGCCGTTAGATTTTCTGTTAAATATTTTATAAAAAGACAAAACTACCCCTAAATAAAAAAAAACTTATCCACCCACCTCTACAAAGACTCTCTCTATCATCTTACACACACACACACACACTTTTTTTCTTTCTTTCTTCCCCCCATGATCTCCATCACCACCACCACTATCACAACAAGATCCGGTCACCACCACCATAAAGCTCCGGTCACTACCACCACAACCTCCCGTCACTGCCACCGTAACCTTCCCTATCACTACCAGCGCAGCCCGCCGACGCCACCACATCAGTCCCCATCGCAACCACCACCACTTTTTTTCTTTTTCTCTTATCCCTAATCTCCATCATCATCACCATCACCACCACCACCACAAGCGCCCGTCACCGCGACAACATCCTGTCACCGCCACAGCCTTAGCACCACCACAACCTTAGCACCACCCTAGCCCTATAGTCGCTCGTCAACCCACCATCAATACCACCATCTCTTCCCCAATTCCCCCACCCTTCATCCCCCACCTTTGCCACCGTTTTCCCCCTCTAACACCACATAACCCCCACCACCCGCGGACCCACCTCCATCAAATTGAGCATGGACGCCGGGAGTGGGCCTGATGTGCAAAAAATCAACATGATGATCTACTTTGAACCTACTCGCAAGATAGTTCCTGTCATGTCATAGGAGAAATCGGGGGTGATTTTAGGCAAGGAGCAGCGGAGGTGTGGCAGTGGTGATGACCGGTTGCAGAGGAGGAGAGGAGGTACGGTAGGTAGGGGAACATCGGTGGTGATGGTGGTGGTGATTGATGAGTGAGTGTGAATAAAAATAAAGATTTAGGGTTATTTGAAAAAGAAGAGGTGGGTGGGTGGATGTATAAATTTTATTATTTTTTAATTGACTGGGTATTTTAGTTTTTTTAATAAAGGTTTTAACAGAAACATTAACGGTGTTAGTCATATGTACTCAAATGAAGACAAAAATAAAACGTTAAAAGGAAAAAAGATGAATATAAACATCGAGTATTCAGGTAGTTAAAATCGACAATCGAGAAACGTCTGGGATAAAAAAGTAATTTACGTTTATTGTAATATGAAAACACTAAATTTGATAATAGACTTTTATACCCACTCATTGGACCCACTCATCCCCATTAAGCCTTATCCGAACCCCTTGATAGAGAATCATCAAACTCCAAACCTCCACGTTTCCACCATCCGTCGGTTCGATCATCGCCTCGTTCTCTCTCACTCATACTCCTACACACTCACACGCTTTACCTTCATCATCCTTCTTCTTCTTCATCACACACCCAATTCAATCGTCACCATGATCGCGATTGCTTTTGATCATCTCACTTGAAGATTGAAATTTGATGATCAATCTTTGATGTTTCTTCGTCTTTAGGTTCGATCATCGGTTACCCTTTTGTTTTTTGTTTTATTTTGATCGTCTTTTTCTTGATTCTTTGCTTTATGGGTGTTTTTGGTGGTTATTGAAGGAGTAAATCGGTTGATTTGGGGAAAAGTTGCGTCTTTTTCATCTGGGGTTGGTGATAATTGTTTGGTGATGGTGATTAACTGATTTTGTATCCGGGTTAGGGTTCTTGATTTTAGTATGATCATCGAATCATGGGTGTTTTGTGTTTCCTGTTCGTAATCTTTGATACATATTTGTTTTTTCTTAATAATTGTTTTAAAAGGGGGTTTCTTTATTTTATGTGTGTATCGTTTGATGATATTAAATTGTGAGTGGTAAACTGGAGAATATTGTGTTAATTCTACAGCACAATTGGTTCTTATTTTGACATTAAAATGTTTGAATTATTTAGACAATAAGTTGTAATTTTGACTGTTGCTTGAACTCAAGATCATGTATAGATGAGTTTATATACAGAGGTTTCAAGAAAAGTGGAAAATTTCTTAATATAAAACATTTTGTTCACTTAATTTGTTGTGATTGATCGAAAACTCATCAAACATTCTTTAATTTAAGCACCTGATTTATCAATGATCCTGTTTGGTAATATATAAGTGTTAATAATCACTCTGTTTTGCAGTTTTGAACACTTTCATTGTCTAACTTTTTCTTACGTATATACTTAATTAATTGTTCAAATTCATTTAAACTCACAGGTTAACCTTAAATGCTGAATAACCCACATCAGTTTTAGTAGATTAAAATAGATTCCCATGGGAGGAGCTTGTTCTAGGAAACGGGACCCACAATCTGACGAAGACAATGCCCAGAGAGTAGTTTCTAGAAGGTATTCGAAAAGTGGGAGCTCGAAATGGCTGGGAACATCATTTTCTCGAACATGTGTAGATAATAAAGAAGGGAACACGATATGCCCGTCTCTCATGGAGCTATGTATTTATAAAATTTCTGAAGTATGCTATTTTTTTTGTAAAAAATTCCATGATTGATTAGAATTTAATAAACAGTTGTTATAAAGACTGTATTTTTATGCTCTCAAACAGGAAATTGATCAGTATGGAACCTTTTCAATGCTTCCAAGAGATATTAGCCAGCAAATTTTTAACGAATTGGTTTATTCTCAACGCCTTACTGAAGCTTATCTTGAAGCTTTTCAAGATTGTGATCTGCAGGTATCTTTCTAATAAGGAAACAAATAGCTGATTTGGCCTTAAAATGATAAAAATGATGATGTGATGTAGATGCCCGCATCATCAGTTTTACACGCGTGATGCCACGTCATCTATTATATAATACAATTGACAAAATCAGTCATTGGCCAGTTTTTTAACCAACAAGTGATATTTGTAGTTTTTGTTTTTTTTTTTGTTAAAGTTTATTCCTTGTGTTTTTTGCAGGATATAAATTTAGGGGAATATCCAGGTGTTAATGATGCATGGATGAATGTTATTTGTTCTCAGGGATCATCTTTACTCTCTGCAGATATTTCTGGTTCAGATGTTACAGATTCTGGTTTGTTTAAGATTAAAGACTGCAAGAACATTGAGGCCTTAAATTTAAATTTCTGTGAAAAGATTTCAGATGTCGGGCTTTGCTGCATTAGTGGTATTTTTCTGCTCCAATATTTTAAAGTTCAAACCTTTGAAAGTATATTCTATTAAGTTTGACTGGATTTGAAGGATGCTTGTGTTTGGATGTGTGGTTCGAAAGTGATCGTGGTTTGGGATCATCAGAATAGTATAATTAGCTTTTATAAAATGGGACGTAGGAGATACTGTTTGGATGTGCTTCTGCTATTTGAAAAAGAGAATCCCTTTGTTAAACCAATTCAAATCAATTTTAAACGCAAAATTATCTCTTTGTCTACTCTCTACCTTATATTTGCAAACAATAAAAAGAACTTCTAATAATGCTTAAAATTTTTAGGTTTTTCAAACTTGACGAATTTGAGTTTCAAGAGGAACAACAATATTACCGCTAGAGGAATGAGTTTGCTTTCGGGTTTGGTTAATTTGTCGAAGTTGGACTTGGAAAGATGTACGGGGATACATGGTGGTCTTGTTCATTTAAGAGGTATTTTTCGTGTCAGCTCATAATTTTTTATACATCACACATTTTTGGTTGTTGTTGGTGTGTGTTCTGAAAGTGAGTGTGTGATCTTGAATAACTAAATCAGATGAACTATGATAATAATATAGTGCAGGAGATGTTTAAAGTTCCAATATCAGTTATAATGGTCAGTGTTTTGCAAATATTGATTGGCTAAAGAAATAGATTAATAAAGGCATATGTGTAAATTTAATCTTACATTTGTTGATCATATTTTTATCTAGAAAATGCGTACATGTTTTTCTGAATTTGGCTGATGTATAATGTAACAACAGGGTCATTTTAGATATTTTAATATTTGGCTGACGTATAGTGTAACAAGGGTATTTTTGGTATTTTAACATTTCACAGGTCTAAAAAAACTAGAATCACTTAATCTCAACTGCTGCAATTGCATCACTGATGCGGATATGAAGCCTCTCTCAGGTAATTGTTCTTATAATGTGAATAAATGCATACGTTTATTTATGTTATTACTATTTTCCTTTCTAGTTCTAATCGGCATTCTAGACTTTATTTAATGCTGTAACATATAGGATCAAGAAAAAGAACTTTTGTTTAATAGTTTAAAACTTTACTACACATTGCAATGAACTTGGAAGAAATTTCAATAATTTAAAACTTTACTACACATTGCAATGAACATAGAAGAATTTAGATATCATGTATTATACTAATAATTATTCTGTTTACTTTTCAGACCTAACAAACTTGAAAGAACTACAAATTTCATGCAGCAAGGTCACAGATCATGGTGTCACATTCTTGAAAGGTCACTCAAGTTTTGAAATTTTAAACTACACATATTTTCTTTTTTATTAATTATTTATGAATTTAAACATACGTTAAACTATTATGCGTTCTTTTTGTTTTTCAGGCTTACACAAGCTTGCATTGCTGAATATGGAACGCTGCCCTATAACTGCAGCATGCTTGGATTCACTTTCAGGTTAAGTATATAAAGTTCTTTTAGTTATTAATTATACCACTTGAGTTTCTAATTTAACTATTTTCTTGTAAATAATAATTCAGATCTTGCTGCTTTACTTTATCTGAATGTAAGCAGAACTAATCTGACTGATGATGGGTGTCAAAAATTTTCAAGTAAGCCTTTTTTATTGCTGTGTTGTGTTTTTTAGAATAAAAATAGAAGTTAAAAAACAACTATTATGCAGAACTCAAGGCTTTGAAAGTGCTTAATTTGGCATTCAACGACATATCAGACGCCGTTTTATCACACCTTAAAGGTGAAATTATAAACTTTGATTTATATATAGAAGTTGGAAGCTATTAGCATTTGGGATCATTTTCAATCATTTTTATGGCATGCAGTTCTGAAAAGTTTGGAGAGCTTGAATCTTGATTCATGTAGAGTTGGTGATGACGGATTGGTCCATTTAGCAGGTTATTCATTTGTTAAGTTCTTCTATTATATTGAATAAGATAATAAATTATTAATTTTCTAATATTCATTTGTGGTTTTTAGGTCTTAATCGTTTAAAATGTCTGGAGTTATCTGATACAGAAGTTGGAAACAGCGGGCTTCGTCATCTTTCTGGTTAACACATATTCTTGTAGTGAATTGTTTATATCTCATCTTATTTGACTGGTCGAACTTGGATTAAATTTTTTTTATTAACCTGCAGGGTTAGTGAATCTTGAAAGTTTGAATCTTTCATTCACTGTAATTACTGACGGCGGTTTAAGAAACTTGGCTAAATTATCATGTCTTAAATCACTTAATTTGGATGTTCGTCAAATCACGGATGCTGGTCTTGCAGCTCTTACAAGTATGCATACGTTGACCCGTTTCAAGATTTTATAATTAGTAAAACGAGCTGGTCAAATGGGTTGGGTTTGGTTTTGCTCAAAATTATTGAATTTTTGATATGTAGTTGGTGTCAAATATGATTGGAAAATTGTAACATTTCAAAATTCTAGTAACCATATATAGTTTTTGTGCAAAAATGATTTAAATTGGCTTTATCATTATATGTGTTAAGAATACACATTGTTGACTTTTGACCCGTTCAGTGATCCATTTGACCTGTATTATTTAAACTAATCTTTATAATGTTACCTGTTTAACATGAACCGACTCAACTAGAACAGTGGCGTTTTTTAATTCTAATTCGTGTTTGCATGCAGGTTTGACTGCGTTGACTCATTTGGATCTGTTCTGTGCAAAAATAACAGATGCTGGAACGAAGTATCTGCGCAGTATGCTACGCTTATCTCTAGTAATTTATATCTTACAGAAATTTAAGTAATTTATATTGATTTCTGACTTTTGTTTTCATAGGTTTTAAGAACTTACGATCCCTAGAAATATGCGGTGGGGGATTAACTGATGCTGGTGTGAAGAACATTAAAGATCTTCAATCTTTGATGCTTTTGAATCTTTCGCAAAACCACCACCTCACAGATAAATCTCTGGAATTCATCTCAGGTAATTTTTTTCAAATTTACAATATACGGGTGAATACACAAAATAAAAACGAACATTACATTATCACACTGTTTGAGCAACCTCATCTATTTTAACTGATTTTACGTTTGTAAACTGCTGACGTGGCACTGGTTGATGCCATACCAGCAACCACATCGGATGGCACATATGCAAAAAATGCTAACATTTTATATTGAAGAACAATTGATTGTCAGATCAGATGCCACGTCGCGTATGGATATGCACTAGAATGAAACATATGATCCCTTGTCATGTATGCGTATGCACTAGAATGACGAATAAGAAGCCCACATTAGCAGTTTTATGAAGAATCTGTTAAAAAAGATGACTTGGGTGGCAGTTGAACGGGCCATCGTTGCTACATTCAGTTACAAATATAACTTGTTTGCTAAAATCCTTAATAAGATATAACCTGTTTTGTCATGCAATTCGCTCTTACTGTTTGGTTAAATGAAAAACACACATTTCAAACTCTCGGATCGATTTGGAACTGCAGAACTGTCACAATTGGTGTCTTTGAATGTCTCGGGTTCGCGGGTAACAAGTGCAGGATTGCAGCATTTAACAACTCTCAAGAACCTGAAGTCACTCACTCTGGAATCAACTAAAGTGACTGCAAATGATATCAAGAAGCTTCATGAATCTTATCTCCCAGATCTGGTTGCATTTCGACCCGAGTAAAAGGGTTTCCGTAAATGATGATTTGTTCTTGGAACTGTAAATAGTGGGCTTGATGTTATGGGATTATGCATGATGAGATGTTTGGTGAATGTGAAGCTTCTTCTTGCCATGAAAATGGTGGAAGTTGTAGTGTAAATAAATGGCATCCTAAGCTGCATCTCTTTAGTGTTTCAAGATTCTTGTAAATATTCTGGGATGATATGTTTATAAAACCTTATTATGTTTGTAGTATGTGGTGGTTGCTCTTATTTTTCTAAATATGTTCCTACCCCTAAACTTCTAGGACTCAACTTATTATAAACTGGATCGTTTCAAAGTATCCGCAAACATGAAAATTGAACAAAGATAAACATGAATTCATTACTCGAGAACATGAATTTGAACTTTGGAACTTTAAAGACATGTTATATGCTCCATACTAGTATGGGACCAATAATGTACAAATGATGGGGCGATGGGCCTAGCTGCCTAGGCCCAACCCAAGTCTGGTTTCTGGGCCAGCCAAACTTATGTCATAAAAAGCCCAAATTTCTTAATACACTGGATTTACATTTTGTGAATTGATGTAATCTTTATCATACGGTGGATCATTGTTCAAGATAGGTTCTTTTTGTCCAAATTGGTTGGGTTTCCAACCGATTTGTATAGGTATCGGTTGCAAGTCAAACCTGTTTGAGTTAAAATTGGTATCGGTTTCAACCATGTAACTACTGAGGAATATAGACGGGTTATGAACCTACACTATATATCAGTTTCAAACCAGTTCGTATGGGTACCAGTTCCACAACGGTTCGGTTCTGGTTAAGTAGGAGGTTCTGGTTCCACAACCGGTTTTTTTTAATCCACCTCTAATCCAGGAACAATAATGAGTTAGACTTTAAATCAATCAAATAGATGCTAAAAGCAAAACATAAGATCTAATTTACTACGATGAATTGCCGAATTCACCCTTCGGGATCTTGATCCTTAGATTGGTCTCTTTATGATAAAAGACATGACAAACATTGTATCTAGTTCAAAATTGCCATAGTTGGATACTCTGAATTTATGAAATTGATGAAATGAATGTTAAAACCGTAAGGCGTCGCTAAGACACTATTGAGCGTATCCTCATGTGAAAAAGTAATTACATTTTAATCAGAAGGGACCTAAGTCTGTGAGGAGAATATAGACATTCACAATACACAACCAACTAGATGGTTTTGTAAATCCTATGAACTTTAAGTTCACAACATAAATTTATTAAAAAGTTTTGAAAATAACAATTTTAACGAACTATATATAAAAACTAATTACTAAATCTCATACCAGATATTATGTTGATTATACATATACACTCAAATGACAAAAAAGAGATGCATCATAAATCAAAAGGTAAAAAGTCATTCGTTAAATAGGCAATGCAAGTAAAAAAAATGTAATCTATTTGTTGTAATTTTAAAAATAGATACGAAAACTAGTGTAACTAACCAAATAAAGAAGGCATCCAAGCTTTAGAAATCTATTTGCAGATAAAAAGCACGTGTGTAGAAGCTAGAATTTACATTTTAATAATAAAATAAAAAGAGAGCGACATATCATGAACGAATTCAAGTCTTCTTGATCTCATATGTGAACGCGATACTACTCGAAACATCCAGATGTTCAATGGTGTCAAGTCATGACTAGAAAATCTACGGGCACTAATCTAAATGTCGAAAATCACTAGAGACAGGGAAACGACAAGACGTTATATGAAACATGTTACAGAAGTCTCTCATCAAGTCTTTATGGTAAGCGTCACACCACCAAGTTATTCATCAAATTTTGCAAAATACCTACATAGAATACGAAATGTTAAGAATACTACCAAAACAAAGTCAGGTTTTGAAAATCTAGTTTTTCAACTTCGAATTCATGAATTTTGATTCTTATACTACCAAATAAGAGTTAATATATGATTTTGAATACCAAATAAGACGTTTTCCTACTTCAAATTTGTGAATTTTGATTCTAACGATAAAGAATTCTTACCAAATTTGAAATATTAAAGTGGGTTGTTATGTTGGCATGCTTAGAATCCTAGATTGTAGCAGCTTATGGAACTTTTGTACTTTGTGTGAATAACCATTTGAATGGTTGGCAAATTCATTTGATCGCGTCCTTTGACTGTTGACCTTTTTTCGGTCCTTACGCACCATAGAGTCTTCTGTATCTAAAACATAGGATATCTGCCACAAACAACACACAAGTAGAATTTAAATATTTTCAGAGGTAAGAGCGTTAAAGTAGCATTATTTTAATGAGGACACGCTAGTCGTTTAATTTTATTGGGAAAAAAACACGAAATTATAACAAGCTTTTACATTCTTTTCATGATTTTAGCAGCCAACTTTAGATTAGGTGTGATATGGTAATCAACTTTAAATTTGTTATCAATTTTAGCAATAAGAAAAAAAATCTACAAAACGTATCTACAAGTTAAAAAGTTGATCTTTCATTAAAGTACATGTTTAAAAAAAATAATTATTAAACGTCAGATTCTAAGTGGCATATACATATACACTAAAATCACAAATAAGAAGCCATATCATAAATCAGAAGAAAAAGTTCATTTTGCACAAATTACCCTTTGCTACAACCGGTAATAAAATGTAACTTGGTTGTTAAAATACGAAACAAAATGTAAGCCGGTTTCTATTTTCCGCCTGATTTAAATTACACGAAAAACAGGGTAGATTAACCAAATAAATAGGTTTCATAGCAGTGTCTAAGTTAATAAGCATGTTTATTTTCATTATAGTAGAGCTAACATATGATCGGTAAGATTTATATACCTTGTATGTTATGCAATTTATCTTGCATTCCATCCTATTTAAAATTTGAAGTCCCTCCATGGCTCGCATCATTGCTAAATCTTCATCTTCACAAGCATATTTTCTTTGATTTCTGCATAGAAAACAAGTTAAAGAAGGTTAGTAATAAGTTCTCATCTTCATAGTAAGAAATGAAATCACACACTACAACAAATATATGATTTACACTCGCTTTTTTTCTACAAACCTTAAGAGAATGTATGATGGCTTGTCATATTTTTTAAACTTATAAACACGTAAAATGAAATGGTTATGAAACTTGGTTACAGATTAGTGACTTATTTTAATAGTTTTACCTAAAGTAACTACTTTCTGGCGGCCATTTTGAAGAAAAGAGACACTAAACAGCAACCAAATTTTATAATTGTCCCTCTAGCAAAGGTCTCAGGTTCGAATGCAGCTTCCATTGTTTCTACCTTCAAAGGCCACTTGCCTAACGCAAACTGAATTTTAACCGCTCCCATTGGTTAGTAGGGTAATGACGGGTCCGTTGAGTTTCCGGTGGCAGGTTCTCACAGTTATACAGTTTTAAAAAGGTTTCATTTAGGTCACTCTATTATAACAGTCTACGGAATTTTCAAAACAATGGATCAATATGAAACTAGAGTGACCTAAATGTAAACACATTTACACTTTTGCAAGTGTGAATATCAAGACAAAAAATTACACATCTTTCTAAACCAAATAAAGTGTATGAAGATTAAACATATCAGAGTTTCTTCTGAGAGCTAAATACCTTTTCAAGAAGATACCAGCCTTCTTTTTCCCAGGAACAGCTGGAACTAATTGACTGGTTGGATAGACTTCAAAACTTGGGTCTATTGAAAAGGAGGGTGCTTCTGACGTGTCACATCCAGGGTCCATTAGTCGAATAGTCAACTGGGTTTGACCATCAGTTTTTGATATACATGACTATAATGACACAAAGAACTAGTTAACCATTGTTTTATGCACTACAATCAGAAAAAATTAAGGGCATGGAAATACTTACACTTTCGAATCTATAAATGTTATCCTCGTTAACAATCACTCTTGCATTAGCATAATAGAGTTCATCTACAAATCTCCCAGGTTTTCTCATGCGTTCATATGTATAGAGATGAAGAAGCTTGTTATCTACCTCATCCATAGCAATTGCTAGCAGCTGTGGAAGGGTAGTATGCGCACATAATTAGTTATTGGAGAATCTGATAGTCTTTTGCTGCAAAAAGTAGAGGTGGCAAAACAATTGGGTTGGGAGGTTGGAATACGTATCAAAACGAGTCAGGTCAAGTAGAACCTGGACAATATTTGTCTATAATTAGACATTTTTTTTGTAAACAAAGAGTGTCATAGATGATTTAGGAGGTTTTAGGTTAAAATACAATTCAGGTTAGTTTCGACCATTTGACCTGTTTCGTTTTAATCTTCTTTTCTTTATATTACTCTTTTGTCCTGTTAGAGATGAAAAATAACCCAATTCAAACCATTTATAAGTGAACGGGTCCAGAATTGCCACTTCTGCAAAAAAAAAAAAAAAAAAAAAAAAAAAAAAAAAAAAACTACTCATGTAGAACACAAAAAAGGTAACTCCTGCTTCTCAGCATGAGTAAATTGGAAATTTGTGGATCAATAAATGCAACAGTCAATCATATTTTACACTTGTCCAAATTTACAAATTCTTACAATTTATGGTTCTTTTTTTTCTTTTCTTATTCCACAAGAATACTGGTTTATTTGTTACAAATAAATGATAGAAAATGAGCATGTAACCTGCTTAGAAAGCTTATAAATCAGCTTATCTAATGTGAAGAGAGGGAATGACCAAGTTCCGAGAACAGTTCGACATTCATCTTCATATTTTGCACTATCAACTTCACCACCAAGAAAAGTGTAGAGTAAATCCAAGAATCTAAACCAACAAAAAACAAAAATCAGAATACCTAACAAAACAACAATCCATTAATCAATTTAAATGATAATCGAACCTAGCATATGAATCATTAGGTGTCATGTCATTTGAACCCCTCCATTTATCATTAGCAGATTTTTCCTTTGCCTCCTTCAATCTTGAATGTAGCGTCTATTAATTAAAAATAAAAATAAATAAATATCAATAAAACTGGGGCTAATTGCATAGAATACTAAAAACTTTAGTCAGATTTCTGTTTTGGGTAACCAACTTATTTCAACAAGAAAATCGATTTTTTAAAGTACTACACTTAACGCTGTATCAGGACAAAAGTCAACATGGACACAAATTACCAACACGTTGCCATGTCATCATTTGGGTCAATAGATCAAAATTTGTAACAGTTTGTAACATACTGAGCCTTACTTGATGGAGTCTGAAGAAAACATAGAAGGCATCATTTCCATAGAAAACCCGAGGGTCATTTTTGTAATTACGTGATATTGCAGGCGTGTATTTTGTAAGTGGCTTCACTGTTTCTAATAATCGTTCTTCTGCTTCACCTTCACTCACAGCCTTGTTATCATGGACCCCATCATGTTCTGCAAGGGAGCGGTCCTCTACATCAGCAGTTTCACTACCCGAACTATCACAAGATGACCTGTGTGCACTTTCTTCATCTTCCTCATCCGCTTCATTTTCTAAACCATTTTCATGATGCCCATTTTGGTAATTTCCTTTGGTAACATTTTTTTTAAATGATGCAAAACTCTCTTTTTCAAAATCCCCATTTGGAGACAATTCACCCTCCTCTCTTTCTTTAACATTACTATTATTTTTATCTCTTGAAGCACCAGAGTGTTGAGCCAGAGCTCTATGGACATTAAAAATTGGTTCCACAAAATTAGTCCAGATTTTCTTGACTTTTTCGAATTGTTCAGAGGTGCAATTTTGTGGAATATAATATTTCATGAGTTGATATATGTCATCATGAACATCCAAATCATGATAGTTAAATTCCTGATGTGGTGTACTGTTTTGTCTTTCCACAGAAGCAAAATGTTGATAAATGTTTTCCTCTTTAGATGTTTCTTCACTGATTTCCTTAATTTCCACTAATAATGCTGCATTTTGAAAGAACATGCATTAAGGTTTATTAACTTACATTCTAGTTAGTGGAAACAATTTTTTTTTAATGAACTTACATTTTTAATTACCTTTAGCACTCAAGCTCTTTGAGTCCTGCTGTTTGAAATAGAAGCTGCGATGATCAAGAGATTTGTGATAATTTTTTGCATAAATTTCTGCCCAAATTTTATTAAAATCAAAACGGCATCTTGCCCATTCCTCTTGTTTTTGCTTCAAACGAGTTAATATTACCGGTAGAGCAAGAGATGCATTCTTTTTCAATACATCCATCACATCAAGGCGATTATCTCCATATAAACGTTCAATGCACCTCAAATTCAAAGCTGAATACAAACGGAAAAAAATGGTGAAAACTCTGCAGAAATATATAACATGATTTATAAGTTTATCATCACTTTCTTACGTGTAAAATGATCTTCAACTCGGACCACACAGTCTGTCTTGATTGAATTTTTATTTATCTCATCTAAAAGCTCTTCCACACGTCTGGTTGTCACATTCACAGATTCTAATAACATGTCTAGTTCAAACCTACATAAAAGTCAACATGGTCAAAGTTACCACCACGGAACTGCCACATTATGGCAAGGTAACCAGGTCGAATACCCAAAATCAAAACTTTTTACGTTGATAACTTGGATTTTAAACTTTTTTGAAGCATGCCATCTTTATGGGTAGAAACAAAGTTAAATACCCAATATAGAAATCAAAATAAAAGACTAATAATTTATGCAATTTGCAGACAAGTAAATATTGAATTTAATATTAGACAATATTATTAGGGTTATTAGTATGAGCCCACGGGCCCAGTTAGGTTTCTAAAGTTAAGTTTAGAAACCTAACTGGGCCCGTGGGCTCATACTAATAACCCTAATAATATTGTCTAATATTTAATAGATGTAACATACCTGTCATCTTCACATCTAAATAAGCTCTCTTCGTACTGGTTTTTACGCATGTGTTTGAAAGAGTAATCCTCACTACCAGAAGTAACAGACACCCAATGATCATTCAACACCTCAGCACCAATTATTGTTCTTTGGCTTACTGAAGGAATTGGATACTGTATTAAGAAACAGAACCAAGTAATAAGTGAATAAGGTAAGAGATGATTAATTATATGTACATAAATGTATGAATTAATTACATTCTTTGGTAAGAGCCGATAACTTGGAGTGCATTGTTCACAGTCAGAGAGGTCAAGTTCATGAATTGGTTTTGCTTGATACTCATTATTGCTTGGAAGTAAAAATGACTTAAATCCTGATACATTTTTACTGTCATTGATCTCATAACACCTGCTTGTTTCATCTCTGTCATGATTTTTATCTTGGTCTTGATCCTCTGACTTCAAAGATCCAGGTAAATGTCCACTCCACAAAGAACCTAGCAAAACATCCAGTTATAGATATTTTGAATTTTACAATGGACAAACATCCTGACAGATATGTCTTTCACCTCAGTTAGATAGTTTGACTTTTACCAAGTGAAAGGATAATTAGATTCTCCTTTGGCAAATCAAATTACAGTTTTATTGATGCAGTGATCCTTACCATTCCTCTCACCACGATCGATGAATCCATTGACTTCTTCCATAAGATCAGGATAAGCACCAAGTAAATCATTCACCTAATGAAAATAAAGGTTTTTATGTTACGATTACAGAACCCATTACAAAAACTGTTTAAATTGATCTGGCAAAAAAGTTACAAGTTTTAACGAAAACGGATTGTGCAAGTGCTTCTTATAACTGATAATCTAACAGTGATGAAGATGCCGGTCCATATACAAGTTGTATAATTGAACATTGGAAATTAATTAGTAAATGTTAATGATGATAAAGTGTACTAAGTTTACCAATGATTGCAGTTGTGGTCGAGTAATATTCTCTGTGCGGTAATGCATAATGCACTTTAAAAATGCCAGATAATCATCAGGGTTTTGTAATCTGTCTTTCACCTTCTCACGGAGACTAACCACTTGTCCGCGCATATCTGCCCAACAGCAAGTTAAATAAAAGATTTTACCCAATATAATAATTACTATTATGAATTAGGAGATACCTTCATGAAAGTGTTTTGTGACAGTGTCCTCAAGTGTATAAACAGATTTATGTTTGCAGGTAACATTATTCATCCCATGGTTATCAAAATCTTTATCTTGTGAATGTTTTTGTTCTCTGTCTTCCTTTCTCACCTTATCTTTCTCACCATGAATCTTATGGTCATTGTCTTGATAAGATTCCGTCGTGTCAGCACTGGCATCTCGATCCGCACTGGCATCTCGGCCCGCACGACAAGCAGTATCTTTCTGCCATTATTTAGAAATTGGTTCACAAAAATAAGAGTAAAAATTTAGCGAGTAAAAATTTAGCAAGTAAAAATGATTAATTGAAAATTACATTTCCGGAATGCAGAGGTTTTATTGTGCCAATGGGTGAGCTCCTGTCTCCAAGGCACGGTTTGTGGGTCCTATTGGAATGAACATAATGACTGGACGCTACTGCTGAAAAATCAGGTAAAAAACTGGTGAATTCATTGAGCAGGTCTGGATGGTTATGAAGAAGAACAGCAACCTGAAAATTAGTAAATTATTTAACAAACTAAGAACCGCCACCTTGAATTTGCAGACATGAATATACAATAGTTTCATAAAAAACAAACCTCCTGGTGGACCTCAGTAACGGATTTGGTTTCCTTTCTGTACATATTCAAGATGTCAAGAAAAGATTTGTACACATGAGCGTCACCTTGAAATCTCATCTGCAAGCATAAAGTGTAGAAGTCAGTAATCATTACACTGTATACAGTATTGATCATGTGATGTTATTAGTTATTACCCTAATTTTGTGTACATATTGCATGGCTTCTTCAAACTCCACAGCTTTCTTAGTTTCTGATTCATCCTCATGTGCGAGAACGATTGCATGTCCCTTTGGTAAAAAGGCATTGAAACCCAATATTAGTTCTCGGTGCCCTTCGAATAGTTCTTTAACCCTTGCTATGACACCTGTGGTATCAACCCTATAACAAAAAACAACTGATCATTACAAGTGTTAGCATAACTACAGCTGGAAAGTTGAACAAAGCAACAGTTTAGCCAAACCTTTGAGCTTTAAAGTCTTTCATAATATCAAGAAACTCTGCATATTTCTCCTTGCGGTCACTAAACATATCTTTGACATCCTTAAGATACTTAAGCGCGTCATTACTTGTCAACTTATGTGCCCTTCCACCTACAAATTGGGGTCTCCTGGAGCTTCATTCAAGAAGATGAGATGAATAAATTATACAATTAATTCAACATTCAAATATACCTCTCACATTTAACCCTAACTTTAGATAATTAGATGCCATTAACACAAATCTTACCCTTTTTAGCCCTAAGTAATTTAATTCACTTGTGCATCAAAATTAGAATATAATCACAAACAAATCACATAGCAAAACTTCAAAAACTAAGAATTAGATTCCAAAGCAAACCATAGATCACAATTTTACTCTTCAAAGTTGCAGCAAAAACCACACAATGTGTCTCTGAACTCTTTGAAGACGAAAGATGTCAAGAATATCAAATTTGGGACTTACGATTCAGAGTTGATCGGTGGCATAAGTTGAAAACAACCACCGCCACCGGAAGCATCGTCGTCTCTAGACCTCTTCATCCCTGTAAAAAAAAACTCATAATCCGCAAATTAACAACCAAAAACACCTAAACAACCCAAATTACCGATCTAAAACAACGCATACGAACAACTATTTACCCCTCTCTACAGATCACCGTCAACAATTCCTCAAACAAAATTCAACATTAAACCTTGAATTCGAAGAAAAGTATCTAACAATGCAAACGATAAAAATCAACAGAAGATAAATAACATAAACAATCTTACTCTCTAGCAGCAAACGATCGTCGAATTCTTCAACTCCACCGCAAATTCACCTCAAACTTTCAAAACTACACATACAAATGTGTGTATCTACAGTTCTACACTCTCTGTATGTAATTGAATGCAGAGGATGATGAATCTATCAACCTGTATATGGAGTTTAGAGAGAGAGAGAGAGTTGTGTTTACGTATGTATTTGTATGCATAGGCTATACGTATAGAGATTGTATGTATATATGAGCACACAGTTGAATGTGTGTTGTGTGTGTACCGGAGTAGGAAAAGGGTGAAGAGATGGTCTTGTTGACGTCTTTTGTTACTGTAAAACGGGTGACCGGTGATTGCCGGTGACTCAATTCTGATTTTAAGTAAAGATATTAAACGACGACTAGGATAATAATAAATAATAATTGTGTTTTTGAAATATGTTTAAAGATGATTTTCTGGTTTACGTGTACTTCTATCATGACATATTTGACATTCATGAAAGTACTTTTGAGTTTTGAAGAGTCACAAGAATAACTTTTTTTTTTTTCTAACTATAAATGCGTTACCTTTTTTTAGAGAATAAGTTTTATTTTAATCAGTTCTGTTTATTCATTGTTAAAAAAATTATTGGCTCAACTCTAAGTATTTTATTTATAATAAGACTTGAACTTATAAGCTCTTAATATTTACATATTATAAGTATCTTATCCTAACTAGTTATACTAAAAATCATTAGTTTACAAAATAACTTGTGTTTATTATCATTAAAATTAAAATCTTTTAATAAAAGAAACTTCAGATGAAACAAACACATGAAATATTTATGCATATCAGTACTACTACTTTTATGCTACTACTACTCATTAGCGAAGCTTCTTAGGGGCCAGGGGGCCCCGTCCCCCCTCTTTTTTCCGCTAGTAGTATTAATTTTCGGTTCGGCAGTGTAAGTTTCCGGTCCGGTAGCGGAAATTTTTTAATAAATACAGAGTTCGACCTTTAAAATAATTTACTTTCACCTCCGCCCCCCTTAAGGTGTGCTTTAAGCTCCACCACTGCTACTACTTTTTACTATATGCACAAAATTACTATCACTTTTGAGTCGCTTAGCGTAAAACCAGTGTTTGACACCTCACTTGAATGTTGAGGCACATGTCTTGTGATTAGCTTTCCTTGTTATCAATATATGTATAACTAGCTTTAGTAAACCCGTGTATTACACAGGTTTAATAAATAAATATTAATATAATAAAAATTAATAATTTGAAATAATATTTTAAGATATGATATGATTAAAATTACATATGCGAAATGACTAAAAATAATAAAACAATCATATTAATTTTTTAATATCTTATTTTTAAATTTTTTTCCAAAAAAAAATATTTTGTTCTAAAACAACCGTATAAAAATGTCAAAAAATTTTCTTATTATAAAACTCCCAAATTTTATTATTTTTGGTTTATTAAAAAATTGAAATTTTTAAAAATACCAATTTTAAAGTATTCCGTATTTTTAAAAAAGTTTTATGCTTTAGGAAAAATTATTATTTTATAAAAAAATTTATTGAAATAACATTAATGAATAGATTTTTTTTTAATTTATTAAATCTAAAAAATTATTAAATAATATTATTAATAATTAACGTAATTATTTAATATGAGAGTATGAAGATTGTGGTGCTGTCACGTGTCATCTTAAGTTACTTTTATATTAGAGTATGAAGATAAAGATGAAGATAGTCAAATTTATAATTTATTGAAAAAATCGATGAATGATTTGATAAAAACACTCATAAAATGTTTATTCGTGTGAATTTCATATATTGACATATCACTAGAAATGACTTAATATACGACATTTAAAAAAATTACTTTTACTTATCTTTTTATTTTCTTAAAATAAAATAAAAACAAGTTAGATTTGTAGTTTTATAAAATTATATATTATTATGATACATAAAATGGTATATTAGATTTATACGTAGATTTTGTTGTGTAGATAAAATCTTACTCATATTTCTTAAAGTAATATTAAAAGTAGAGATTTTCTTATAAAGAATCGTGATTTTCTTGCACTAAAAAATAATAATTTTATTTGCTTCTTATATTACGTTAGTTAAAACAATCATTACGTCGGATATTGTGATATGATGAAATATAGATGGAAATATCATCTATTAAAGTGCCAATGCAACAAATCTTGAATTATTATTCTTCATTTATTTAAACTTTGAATTTCTATTATAAATAAAACTATGTGGTTTTTAAGAAGAAATGATATTATAATATATATTATTCTTTTTGGTTGGTTGCTAGTTTGCTAAGTAGTTATATTATTAAATATTGCGATTTTTAACTTAAATAAATTATTAGACATACGTAAAGTAATTTATACATTCGGCCTTCTTACCCGCTTGGCGCAGGTTCATATCCCTCGCCTGTTATATATATTTTGAGCTTTAGGCTTCAAGTTAGAACATTCACAAAAGAGTCTTCTGTCTCCATCTTATCTTCATTATTTAAAGAATTGTTGTATTTTACATCTTCATCCTGATCTTCATCTCAATTTTCATCTTTATACTTTAGAGTTTTTTGAAGAGTAAATCTCTAAACTTTAAGATTTATTATTCATCAATTTTTATATTTTTTTGTGAGTGATTAAAAAAATAGAAACAATAATAAATAAATGTCTGTGGCTGAGATATAAATAGAGATAGAGAATGAGACGTGAATGTTAAACAAACTTTATATATAAATTTAGAAAAATATGATATTTAGTTAAATTATAGAGACAAAAAAGAGATGCCAATGTGAATGCTCTTAGATCATCTAGCATTTTCATAGCCCATACAAATTTGACGATGCTTAATAAAAAACTAATATTGGACAGAATAAAATTTATTTTACTGAATGAATCATTTTTTTTAAAATAAAGCCCTGGTTATAATTTGAATTATATTATATATATGTTAATTTAGAAACTAAATGAATAGTTATTTATGTCCTTTATTGTATTTGTTTAATGTTTCGAAAAACATGTCGGATCAAATATAATACGTTCTGTTTGACGGTATAAATACGTTTCGACGTAAATTTGGTTCAAAAACAAGTCGGTCATGATTGTAATATATACTTTATTACATCACATATGGCACCGCTACACGTACTTTTTATGTATGTTTTGTGTTGTCTATGTTTCAACGTAATTTTGTTTGGAAAAAAAAGTCAAGTCAAATTTAATACGTTTTTATTAAATGCTATAAATTCGAGTCATTCTATGTTTCGGCGTAAGGTTAGTCCGGAAACAAGTTTGGTTGATTGTATTCTATACTTTATTACGTCACATACGATGCCACTGCAATGCGCAGCGGGTTAAAAACTTGTTATACGTAACAACTTTCTTTTCATTAGCGGGGTTTACCATCTTATATATGAACAAGAATAACATTAACCAAATGACGCCTTTAATACATAATTAATTGAATATTTATAAATGTGAAAACGACATAAACATTTGCAACTAATTCATAGAAGTTATTATCGTAAGGGGAGAAAATACTAGTTAAACCAAATGTAACAAGGCATTATAGCAGTTTAACACGCTCTTACACCATCCTCGCGGACATTATAGGAAGTGACTGAACCAAGATTTTGTTTTATATGGGGTCATTATTTTTGATACCCCGATTTCTTACAAACCGACATCAGAATTTCCAGGTTGGATTGTATCAGTTCTTCTCTTAACAGAGTTGTAACAATCTTGTTTGTAATGAATATATGCTTTTCAGTTTGATATATTCTTTATCATTTCGAAAAAAAGCGATGTCAAGCATTAGGTAAAGATCACAACAAAGGAGCTACGTATAAAATAAACAAATTAAGAAAACATTCCACAGTGTTTAGTAGATGGAAAGCATCCTTATCCTCTTAAAAATTATCTAAATTAAAAAATATAAAATAATTTTAAAAAATATTTAAATTCGGAGTTATAATAAAAAAAATTCAAAAATAACATTTTTAATGCGGTTTGTTTTGAAAAGAATGTTTAATTTTTTTAGAAAGAAAGTTTAAAACAAAAGTTTAAAAATTGATATCGTTATTTTATTACTTACAGTTACTACTCATATGTAATTTTAGTCATATCTTATTTTAGATTATCATTTATACTTCATAAAAATTTTATATATTTAATATTTTATTTTTTCAACCCATGTAATATACGGGTTTACTAAGTTAGTATTAAATAAATAATAATCAACAACTAATAAAAGATATTATGAACATTTATAGCCCAATTTAACCCGATTCAATATTATATCTCTATATTTGATTACACGATCAAAATAATTCAAAATTGATCTAATTATTGCACATAACTTTTCGGTGTATATTATTTAAATTTTAATTTCTTCATACTAATATCCTAACACCCACTCAGTATCTAGCTTACGAGTTGACCAGTCAAAAGTATTTCGTTTAAGCTTAAAAGAAAACAGTTTTCTTTGACTGTAAATTTCGCTATTACAATAAACAAAAGTTAAGGTCAATCTCTGTCAAGTGTTGGTTTATACTTGAAAGAGACTATTTTTAGGCATGATCAGCTTTATACCATCTTATCATAAGTTAAGAGTAAAAATGGATTGAAACTTTTAGCTTTAGATAACAAGTATAAACCTACTAATGTTACTACAAATGTTGTTTACAATAATTTTGTTGCTCATTTGTGATGTTATAATCAAAGGTTGTTATGTCTTATTTAATATAAGACACTTAATTTTATTTTTATCTTTATGTTATTTAATAATTAACTATTCACATTTCCGTGTAATACATAGGTAACTAAAACTAGTAACTAAATATACTTGCATTTAGTCTAATTTTCCAAGCCAAGCCAAGTGATTTTTGTCATTGTTCAATTTTCTTTTATTAGTGTTGTTAAAACTTAAAAACAAAACCCACCCAAAATAAGCTCAAAAATACAAAAATTACATATTTCCCCCTACAAACTTCATCAATTACATATATACCCAACTTAAAATTTTAATTACATATATACCCAAATTAAAAGTTTAATTACATATATCCCCTTCTAAAACTTAGTTAATTACATATATGCCTAAACTAAAAATTTAATTACGTATATCCGCTTTATTAAACATAAATATTACTATTTATCCGTTTGATTATTTTTATTAAAAATAACTTATATAATTAGTATTTAGTCTTATTTTTATTAAACTATAAGATTATGTTTTTCCTTTTTACTAGTTTTTTGAGTTTTGATTATTTTACTAATATTTCTATACTAAGGTTTTTTATGTTCCTTTTGTTTTTTTACCTTTTGATGCTAATTTTTCCTGATTCCTGTACCAGACACTTCCAGACATGTTATGCAACATGATCCAAACACATAATTTTATGTTGCATAACGAGACTGGAAGTGTGTTGTATATGTACCAGAAAAAATTACTATAAAAAGGTAAATAATAAAAAAAAACATAAAAAACGTTAGTATAGAAATATTAATAAATAATTAAAACGCGAAAGCAAGTAAAGAAGGAAAAACATAATTTTATAGTTTAATAAAATAAAAGTAAAGTACTAATTATATAAGTTATTTTTAATAAAAGTAATAAAATGGGTAAATATGTAATATTTATGTTTAATAAATCATATATATGTAATTAACTAAGTTTTAGAAGGGGATATATAATTAAACTTTTAATTTGGGTATATATATAATTAACTAAGTTTTATAAGAGAATATATGTAATTAAAAATTTAAATTGGGTATATATGTAATTAATAAAATTTATACAGTGATATATGCAATTCTCCCCAAAAAGAAACTAATAAGCTCAAGAATGTACCAGAGGAAGAAAAATAAATAACCAGAGAATCAATCTTGAGTCTTTTTTTTTTTTTTTTTTTTGAAACAATGAAATAGCTGACAATCGAACCTAACAATATTCTTCTCTAGCTTTATTATTAAAATCTTTTATAGGTCATAGAACTTTAGAGGTAACTTCATTTCCAATTACATGAACTACATATAAAAGGTGAAATGTGAAGGGTCAACCACCCCTGATTATAAGGGTGTTATAGGTTGGGTTGGGACGTTTCCAACATATCGTCTAAATATCTCAAAAATTCTTATAAATCCAATAATTGGGTAATGAATGAAGAAAACATTAACCATTTGCTTTTGTTGTTTCTGATTCATCATCATCTGAGAGAACGATTTCATACCCCTCTGGTAAAAAAACATTGAAACCAGATATTAGTTCTTGGTGCCTTCCAAATAGTTCTTTAATTCTTCTTATGACACCTATGGTATTAACCCTATAACAAACAAAGTCATTACAACTGATCATTACAATAAGTGTTAACAAACTTAAAGCATGAAAGTTGAACAAAGCAATAGTATAGCCAAACCTTTGAGCTTTGAAGTCGTTCATAACCTGAAGAAACTCTTCATATTTCTCCTTGCGGTCGCTAAACATATCTTTGACATACATAAGATACGTGCGCGCGTCAATGCTTGTCAACCTACGTGCCCTTCTACCCACATTTTGAGGTCTCCTGCAGCTTTATTCAATAAGATGAGATGCATAAATTGAACAATCAATACAACATTGAAATATACATCTTCTATTTAACCCTAACTTTAGATAATTAGGGTTTTTTTAAACGACAAATGTATATCCCTGCTTTGAAGGATGTGTGTTATTTTAATTGGACCCACCTATACGTTTTCTAGTCGGAGCCGCGCCTCCAACCCCTCAGAAGGAAACTAATAACTAGAAAACCATCTGATTCAACCCATAACTTAGATGCCGTTAACATAAATCTTACTGTTTCGTTTAGCCCTAAGTGATTAGTTCACTTATGCATCAAGATTAGAACTTAAGTACACTCACAAATCGCAATTCACATACCATAAACTTCAAAATTAAGAAATTAGATTTCAAAAACAAACCATTGATCACAATAATAATAATCAAGATTTCATCCACACAATGCATCTATGAAGACGAAAGATGTAAAGTATGTCGAATTTGAGACTTACGATTCAGAGTTGATCGGCGGCGTAAGTTGAAAACCACCGCCACCGCCACCGCCACCACCACCACCGCTACCTGAAACGTCGTCGTCTCTAGACCTTTGCATTTCTGTAAAAACAAAAAAAGACTCATAATCCTCAAATTAACAGTCAAGAACACCTAAAAACCCAAATTATTCGATCTAAAACAACGCATGAGAACAACTGTTTACCCCTCTCTCAGATCACCGTCAACAATTCCTCAAACAAAATTCAACATTACAACTTCAATTCGAAGAAAAGTATCTAACAATGCAAACGATAAAAATCAACGGAAGATCAATAACATAAACAATCTTACTCGCTAACAGCAAACGATCGTCGAATTCTTTAATTCCACTGCAAATTCACCTCAAACCTTCGAACTACACATACAAATGCGTGTATCTTCAACACTCTGGTATGTATGATTGAATGCAGAGGCTATACGTATAGAGATTGTATGTATATATATGAGCACACAGTTGAATGTGTGTTGTGTGTGTATCGGAGAAGGAAAAGGGTGAAGAGATGGTCGTATTTATAGAGTGAAATGTTAAAAGAAGAAAACGTACTATTTACCACTGTAAGAGCAAAACAATCATGTATAAATCATCATTTTCAATAAATAATTTTAGATTTAACTTCTTTTATTTAGCATACAAAATATGATATAACATGGCAAGAAGGTTATTTGAAGAGGTGCACAAATCGTTTTTTTAAACCAAGTCGGTTCGGTTTAATTATTTGTTTGGTTAAGAAGAAGTGATGAAGTAGGGGTGTTTGGTTAGTTAAATGTAAATATAAACAAGTAGAGTTGTTCGCGAGCTGCATTATTCTAAATATATTTTTTACTGGGTCGTTTTATCATGATGGTATTAGTGATTGTGGTGTCGGTTAGATCTAGCTAGAATATGATTCAATTTGACGGTTGTTTGCAGGTACTCTGTGATAGTTTATGCTTTTATGGTACTTAGAAGGGTGGTGTGTCGATTCGGTAGTTCTTTGTCGTGATGATGGTATTAAGAATGTAGGTGTATTTCGTATGCATTAAGATCTTTTAAATTCAGATATTGCATTTATAATCTAGTTTAGCTTATATTTATGAATGAATAAACCATATATAATTTTATTTGTGTTTATGTTAACAAACAATATACAATAGCTCTATGAACTTCGTAAACACAGATTCACCTCTTGTCACTCATCACTCATGTATACACACCTTAATCACAGAGTCGAATTTAGAAAATCTAACTATATCCCCATGAAAATATATACTTTATTAATTTCAAATCTCAGTGAAAAAGAACAAAAGAGTTGTTAATTTCATAATTCAGGTTTCACTTTTCTTGTAATGAGTTTTTGGTATTTGTCTATTAATAGTTATTAGTACATACCAATAGAAGTGCACAAAACCGGATTTTTTTTCCAAACTGGTTTGAAACCTGCTTAGTTTGGGTTGTTGATCAAATTTTTTGATGGTTTGACTGATTTTTACCCGTTTCAGTTGTAGATTTGAACTGATGTCACTATTGAGGAATATAAGCTGATTTCGAACCTACGGTCTATATCAGTTACAAACCGGTTCGGGTTAGTGGTTCTGGTTTTTAAACTGTATGCGATAAGTCGACCAATGATTAATGGGCTTCAAAGGCCAGCAACTTAAGGGTTGGGCTTCCTACCATTACCGATCACTTAGACCAGTAAGTCAAATGTCAAGCACAGACCAATGGGCTTTAAAGGCCCTTGATTAAAGGGCTGGGCTACAGTAATTATTTACGATTTTTTCTTTTCAAATCTGCCTTATTCAATATTTCAAATTACCTTTTAAGATGGGCCCATTTGTATAATATTAGTTTCTGAAAATAAATATTGTATTTACTTTGCATTTATATAGACGTGAAATGGTCATTAATTATTTGTAATTTTTTTATCATACTTTCAATTATGTCCACTTATCATTGAAAATTGAGAAAACTAATAATTTCTTTTAAATGTGAAAAAAATAAATAATAATAAATACCAGGTTAGATGCATTTTGATTACATAAAATTTGCATTTCTATCCGTTTTATCAACAAGTAATTATCCAAATGAATCCATTGTTAAACCTGACAAAATGTGGGCACAAAAAGATGACATTTAGAAATTAATATACAAATAAACTTATCTTAATCGTTTTTAATATTTTTTATTTATAAAATCCTCGTAAAAACTAATTTTGTCATACTTTTACTATTATACGTGATGTACCTTCTGTTAAACAAAGCCGAGCATGTTGGTAAAGACCATTTTGCATGTGGGGGTGGTGACGTCTTTACAATTCGATCATGTTCGTTGTATCCTATACGCCAAAATCTTATTTAATAATTTAATATACTACTTCATGCTCTATAGTTGTTTATTTCAAAACTTTGTACTTCGTTAACAATACAAATCCATACAAAAAACATGTAGTAGTTTTGCATTTTGTTTTAAATAACTTATATATATTCTTTTCAAAGATTTAAACTATCTAGAATGTTATTCGGTTCTTGAAATCGAGTCTACCGGATAGACCTGGTAAACGGTAAGACAGTTGGTTTAACGATCGGTTAATAGTAAACACTGCGATGATTATTGCACATAACAAAATGGACCTTATGGCATCATGTATGCAAGATGTACCATAATACCAAAACAATCAAACCTGCCCACTTATTGTCGGGACTTCAACATGGCCAATATTTAGAAGGATAATTTTTATTTTTAAGTATAATTGGCATTTAGGTTATTACAATTCTTGACATCAACTTAAATTTTATATGATGTAATGGTTACTGCACTTTATATTTTTTTAAATATCAAATAAATTTGAATTGTATTCGCTATATATGATTATAAAAAGCCTAACTATTCTAGGTTAATATACAACATTTTAAATCATATAACATGGTATATATATTTTCTATTTTGCTATACCGCAATCGAAGCAGGAGGAGAATGAATACCAAGGCTGGAACAAAATATTCAAATAATAACCATGGTAACCCTTTGGTGAAGATGTCGGCTATTTGGTTTTATCTTTGTCATTATCGGTGGATTTAAAAGAAGAGGAAGAGGAAGAATCCGTGGGAGGGATGATATTGTCGAGTACCTGAAAGACTTGACAGTGCAATTGAACAATTAGGTTTACAATCCGTGCAATTTTCTTCTCTTTTTTTAAAACTAATTTACAATACAGCTCATTAACTCTAATAAAGGTACCATCTACGCACTCGCTAATATTCTCATTTGCTTCGAGTATTCATTTTTTACAATATTTTTTCATATTACACTATTTATAAGCTTTTCCCATGTGAAATTTTTTAGGTGGTTAATACTAACGTATAAGACGTCAGAAGTATAATTTTGCTCGTTGTAAATCACTTATAGGGATACGCACAAATTTATAATCTTTATCTAATTCTTTGACCAGTCAATTTTTTATTAATACTTATAATGTTGTCGTTTTCTTATAGTTTTACCTTCTGAACGAAGTAAGTTTTTCCATTATCACTGGGAACTAAAATTCGCAATCAAATCTGGACACTCTCAAATGGCTAATCATAGTGAGAATGTAGCAAGATTGTCTGAACTCATGATTTGCAATTTTGCATGCAGACGTGATTTGCATACACTCATGTGATAAATTCGGGTTACTCTTAATTAGTTAATTGATTGATTTCTTTAATTCAACCATATTCTCTTTTGTGGTTTTAAAATGTGATAATAAATAAGAAAGAGGTTAAAATACAAAGTGTATTTTTGCTACAAAGTGTGAGAATACACAATGAGTCAAAAAAAGTCATAAAAAATTATATCTCACAATCTAAATCGAATTTCAAAAAAATAATTCCGAGCTTTTATTCCCCTAGCCGTCCTCACTAAACAAAAATATAAATGAAAAATAAAAAAAGATAAAAAAAATTAACGTTTTTTTATTGTGTCATTTATGAAAGATACAATGACGTTATTGTGTCATAAAAGACACA
This sequence comes from Flaveria sonorensis, assembly GCA_025506505.1. Classification (NCBI taxonomy): domain Eukaryota; kingdom Viridiplantae; phylum Streptophyta; class Magnoliopsida; order Asterales; family Asteraceae; genus Flaveria; species Flaveria sonorensis. Next base: position 1,547,330 of record CM046434.1, read on the forward strand.
ATGAAATTTTTTTATTTATTTTTATTTTTTTCTGAAAGAGAACGACGAGAGGAACAGAGACTCCGAAGTACTTTTTTGAAATTCGATTTAGATTGTGAGATATAATTTTTTTTGTGATTTTTTTAGGCTCATTGTGTTTTCTCACACTTTATAGCAAAAATACACTTTGTAAAACAACCTCACCCAATAAATAAAAAGTTTATAAGAAACATGAATCTTGGGACCTTATCAAATGGAAAACAACATCACCACCTTCAATTGGCAAAAGATTGCCTAATAATCCAAGAAATGTCACATGGATTTTAACCCTTTTACTCATCTCTCACCTTCAACCTCATGATACATCAATTTATTCATTCCCTCTTTGTTTCTTTATTGGATATGACTATAACCTAAACATACGGGTAGATTCAAAACTTTTTGACTAGGGTCACAATGGATTTTTGTACGCTAACTATAATTTAAAAGTTCACACTACTGTGATTCATAAAATAGTTATGTAAACAATGCCTTTATTTTTCTCTCTAATTTCACTATATTGATCAACCACTAGGTACAAATGTACAATTGTACAAATGCAATATTCAGGGAACAATTGTACAAATGCAATATTCTACTGTCATAGTTCTATATATAAGTTTGGTTTATATCAAATGCAACCATGCATGGATAATGTAGTAAATAGAATTAATTTAGTACATGAAACTATAATAAAATTAATGATAATAATAATATCCCATTGTAATTTGGTTATATCATTAAAACCAAAAAGTAAATATTTTTAAATAATAGGAAAATAATAATAATTGTGGTTGTATGTGAAGTTAGACTACAATGAACGCTAATACGCTATTGATGTTGATTTTCCTACTTGTTTACCCAAATCATATATTTATTATCATGTTAGACGAACGCTCATGAAATATTTAAAAACTTTAGCCAACATATTTTTGTGATCACATATAAATATAGAGCGAGAGCTTAAAAGAGTGAAATATTTTATATTTTTATTCTATTAGTTACATTTTGGAATTATTATTATTTTTGTTATATTCATAGTTTGATAACAAAGAGGGATACAAAGACACAATAATGCTCAAAAAGCACATTATGATGAGTAATTATGAGCAATAAGACGCAATGATAAACAATAAAAATATAATAACGAGCATGAAAGATACAATAACAAGTAAAAAAACACAATGAGTTGGAAACATAAAAATTGTAAAACCTACAAGCTAAAAGCTCAAAGCTAAGCCTTAAGGGACAAGATCGTAGAGTTTGACGATCTGGTTCTAATATAGCTAGGACGAGTTCAATCAGAATTCGTTTAACATGTTTATAAGTTGCTAAAATTTTATTTTAGACTTTTTAAAATAAGAAACCTTTTTAATTTTACCATGTACCAATAATAGAACATGCTAAGAGCTCATAAACTTATTAAATTAATTGTAAACATTAAATTCCACTGGTAGAAAACCCGCGCGATGCGGCATGAATACAATTTTGATCGGTATCGGTTCGGTTCGTTACGACGTAGATTTAAAAAACAAAATAAAACTATTGTAAAAACTGAATTAAAGAAAACAATTATGTATATTTCAAAAGTCTTTTACCGCGTAATAAAAACTATATTATTCCCAACACAATAAATTGACCCCTACCACATATACCATAGTATTTTCACTATGAAAAATCAACATGGTTATATATCATGACTATAATTGAGATTTATAGATTTTAGACTATAAATAATGAAGGAGTCCGTGCCATGAAATTCATCCACATTAAACTCTTTGCCAGGCTCAAAAACTATATTTACCTCCATACCCTCTCCGCTATTTCTAGTTGGAGGCATTGATTAAATGAAAAGTTTCCTACAAAAGATTATAGCCAATAAGCATATATTTGTATTCAATAGAAGTGACATGTCAAACATTTTTAGTCACAACGGGTTATTAGTGTTGACCCCATAACCCTTTCTATCTTTATAAAAGTTATAAGATGCATTAAATACTACCAATAAAAATAATCATTAATATGTTCGCTAAATCAATTTAGGAAAATGAATACATTTGCCTCACTTTGGGAAAAGAAAAAGAAACTTAAGATCTCAAATCTAAAACAACAATTTATTTTGTGATGTTAATGTGCATATAAACATATTAAGCACTTCAAAACTTGAAAGCTTCTTAAAAAGAAAAACAGGTGCATCCTATGTTTAGATAACCCTAAAATAAATTAAACTCATGTACATTAATGGAATTAAACATGTGTCCACAATGTTTAAATCACAACCCTGAAGCAATGTTTGTAGCCCCACGTTCAGTCTTTCTACGAAACTACAATATAATGCAATGAAGGACGACATGTAAATCTACATGTTAAATAGTGAAGTGGCTTGTAGTTTATAGTTAGAAACTATAGTGACATCTAATTTTAACGTTTCAAATTATAGAGCTCTACTTGTTCATAATCCTAAATATTTGCACAACCATCTTCCGTTGAACTTTCAAAGACGGAAGGCTTGTCTAGACACCACTGTAAGATATATATAGTTTCAAGATAAAACATGAAGGTTTACAAATAAAAAATAAATAAAATAGTAGACAAAATTAAATCAGGAGTAATACTTGTACGCAAAGAACAAGAGATTTGTGTTCTTCAAATTTATGAACATGTAAACTGTTTCTGTCATAAGCTAGGTTTCGACGATCAAACATGCAAATGGACCTGAAAATCACATCATAGAAAACAATATTCTATTATTAAAAAATTAAAAGTTTATTAAACTATTTTTTATAGAACAGATAAAACAAAACAGTTTCATATGTAAATAATTATAAAAACATTTTATAAACCTATGAACACATAGTTCAAGCTATTAAGCATATATAACTCATACCAACATGTTCAGTTTTCACCTTTAACTTTATTATCTAATCTAAAACCAATTTAGGACACCAAACCCTATTGTTCAATGATAGTATGCCAACCCCCAAACCGTGCTGTTCAAATTGCCTACAAAGACTAACCTTCACCAACATCTTTCGTATGAGAAGCCCATTGTGTATCAACATTATTTGGAATCCCTAACCCTTGATTCATGAATCCTACAGCTGCAATAACCTGTAACTTCCATTACAGTCATATACAAACCTTAAAAAATCTTAAATGCTTGCATTTCTGCTTGATTGACTTTTGATGTCAAACAAACAAGATTCCAGCTTTTATAAAAAAAGCTGCATAAATATACATTTTAATGTCAAAACTATCATGTATGCGCGTCAAAATTTCTTTTTAAGGGAGCTATGTTTGATTATTGAAGTCAAAGTTTAACAAGAAGAGTTTAACTTATAAATCCTGACTCGTGTTATCTATTATCTTACATGAGTTTCAGTTGACTTGGTTGTCCAAATATTAACTCTTCTTGTAGCGTGATGCGCGGGTTCAAAATCCATGTTCTATTAATGTAAAACAAAAAAGATACAACTTTAATTTTCATCCACTTGTTTATTACCATGAAATTTTGTGCCATTCGATGAGGCTAACACAACATATGAATTAATAAACTAAAACATGTTTTAATGATGATCATTTAAATAAATTTATCTAGAAAATAGTTTCCAATTGCGATCAAATAGTCAATACAGCCATTTTTACAATCGACTGTAAAGAAAATAACAAAAAAAAGTAAATATTAGCGACACCATTAATCACTAAACTGCAGCAAATTACTTATGTCATCAACTATTATGGCAACAAATCATACACAAATGCTTTCAAATGTAAGGAAACTTCAATAGATGTCATTTGGCAATAACAGCGCACAGACAAACAAAAAAAATGCATACTAACACATATTACTTTCTATCACCTCTCTCTGCAATAACAACATAAATAGCTCCAATTAATGCTATACAAAAACTTTTTTGATGAGTATCAACATGTTTGGCTATTCCACACTTCCACATAACTGAAAGCATTTAAACATATGTATGAAATCAACACAACACTCTTGCAAGGATGGGTTAATATGGATTATGGAATATGAAGAGTTGAGCAAAATTAAGACGTAGATACAAAGATAAGTAGATCAAGAAAACCCAATTCAACCCATTTGACCATATAAAAAAGTTATTAGTTTTGACATGTAATCCAATTTGACCCATTTTGACCTGTGCAAAAATCAGTTGTTTTGCCATGTAAAACAGCCCGACTTATTTTGATTCGTACAAGAATTTATTTGTTTTGACATGTAACCCCACCTGATCCACTTTGACTTGTACAACGGGTTATTAGAGTCGACCCTAAACCCCTTTCTTTCTATCTTTATAAAAGTTAATAGACGCATTAAACACTACCAATAAAAGTAATCGCCTAATTGTAGTAGTTGCATATTGTGTTGGTCTTTGAACAAAAATTAGTCTAAACATAACTAATTTGTTTCTATCCAAACATCTATAGTTGTTTAGCTGTTAAATTAAAACTCAATTTCCAAATTTGTAGTTTTAACAAGCAATACCAAAAACCCTGAGGAAGAACTCTACTTGTATGTATTCATCATTCTCCATCATGGTACTTAGTAGTTTCATTTTTCAACAATCAACTCAAAAGTTCAAAGGGTTCTACCTACAGTGAAGCACAAATGATATCCTAACTCAATCTACACAACCACATTTCAGTTAATCATATGTCAAAGAAACATGCCACCAGAATCAACGATAGATTCCCTAATTCGACCAACAAAACCATAAACTAAACATCATCAACAGAAGACCCATAAAAGTAACCATACCTGATAGCAATGGATTTGAGTTCATCATAGGCTACACGGGACATGGGAGTGAAACCAAATGCAATCAAAGAGAGCAAATCAACCAAACGTGTGTGCCCCTGTTTGACGATCCCAAACCACAACTACAATCAGAAAACATGACAAGAGAAGAGGAAGAAGTTCATACCTGATCAAGGCGACATGCAATGGGATGTGACATCGGCTGTAGATATATGTGTGGGATTGAAAACGGGTAGGGTGATTGAATCGGGAGTAATTGATGTCATTGAAAGCCAACAATTAAATGGAGGCTGAGGGGAACGTTCGTGCAACCTAGCAATTGAATGGAGAAGAAGAGGAACGCCAAGGGGGGGTTTAATGGCATCAATTACTCCCATATTCACGCCAGTGCGTTGTACGGCCGCCGACTACAATGGTGCTGCCTTGGTGACTGTAACGCAGCCGAAGGAGGGTGAGGGAGGGATGTCAAAGGGCGCGTCTTACATTTTGGGCTAAATTGATGCTTTTACCCTATTATAAGGCAGTAGAGATATATCTACATAACTATATATAATTTAAATAGTCCATGTAAATAAGTAGACACCTAGATAATTTGGAGATAAAATGGACCAACTATTTTAGACCTAGGGCATACTCATGATCACATGCATCACAATTTGTATGCTAATAGTGATAGGTGTGACCTTCCATGTTTGGTACATGTGTTTCTTTTGCTACTTTCAAATAATATTGTACCATTTTCATTAATTTTAATAATAGAAGAAAAACTTTTTCGGTTTCATACTATAAGAATAACATTTGTTATACCAAAATTTCTCTTGAATCTTGAGGATGAATCTTTAGACCAATAAGCTACTGAAACAAGAGAATTTTTATTTATCACCATTTGATGGAATTTGTTTCATAGTTAAGTAAGAAATAACTTCGTCATCGAAGTGAGATGGTTGGATATGACCTATATTGTGAAAATTATGGTGTGTGCACGCATTCGAAGATTTTATAACTCATATTTACTACGTTAAGCGGTTTTTTATAGAATTTTTTTTTCTGGTTATACATCCTATCATGTCACATTTAGTTAGACTATGATTAGATAAATCATGAGTTTATTGTTTGGCGCTTTCACTTTGCTTTTGTTGTTCCATCATCTCATTTACATATCAAAGAACCACAGGGAAAACAAAATGCATACTCTATATACACCACAGAGAAAATGTTCATAGCCAAATTAGGCTCAAACAGTTGTACCAAATTACCGATATTCAATGCACATTGGAACTAAGTGTAGATCTCAAACTTTTGCAACAACATGTTCGTTACTCCTTACGATTGAAATACTATATATTTTTATTTAATTACTGTGATAAACTTTTTATAGAAAAAGAAGTATGTTTTATCATTTAAAGAAAAAGAGAAAACGACATATTATTGACATTGAATTCTTATCCCATTGGACAATAACATGCTTCCAACTTTTGTATCTAACCACTCAACATCTTATTTCATGACCCCAATTAAAAATATAAACTATTATACGTATCTACACGCTTATTCTGTTTATAACTAATATTAAGTGTTAAAATGAAACTTTTTCTCCTAAAAGACTTTTAGTCTAACATAATGTGCGTTTAAAAGACATGACCTCAAGTGGTTTAAGATTTGAGGACATGCTAATGGTAAAACAACATACTCATCAATAAAATGTTTTGATTCTAAATCCTATATTTCATTGACAAGGAAATCCAATTAGAGTAAGACACATGTAAACATTTGAGCTAGAAGGCGTAGAATTGGCAATATTTACACCTTGGCGCAAAGATGGTTAAGTTTTGTGCCAACATGACATGTGTCATGTGTTATTGGTTGTCGACTATCACTTTTGCGCTAATGTCTAATGGCACAAAACTAATTTTGCACAAAAATGGTACACGTGTCTAATATTGATTGGGTTTTCTTTTATTAAAATTTTGCGACACTCAAATTAAAAATTTTCAAAACAAGTTGTATCAATAACCATTCTGGTACGATATCTATTCAACATGGCTATTCCGGTGATTTTCCTTTTATAATTATTACTCAGTGCCACATGTTTTAATATTTGGCCCGTTTTCTAGAAAAAACATAATCAAAACCTAAATTATTTCTATTTATAGTACCTGTTACTGGTTTAGAAACTTCACCAAAGGAACCAATTCCCAGTAGCAAGCATTCTCCAATTCAACACAAAGTAGAAGCCCCCCAAAGAGTAATTACAGGAAACATAGTGCTTCAATCGCTAGAAAGATGGATTTTGATCAAGAAACCGATTCAAAGTTCATTGTTTCTGTTCCAGTATCTGCATCTGATACGGTGCATATGCACCGATAAAAGCATCAACTTAGAAACGGAAAAAATAGTACTTCCTAGTAAAACAAGATTTGGGTCTCGTGTTGTTCCATTTGTCGATGACTGTGAATTCGACATAGACAAAAAAGGGAATCCAAATGAATATGTTTATGCTAATCAGAGAGAGGTTGAGGATTTATCTAGTATCCAAAAGCAGCTTGATCAGATCGAAAACCAGCAGTCAAATCTCTTGAATCTTTTGCAGGTATTTTGTAATTTGATTTATCTTTGACTGTGAGTAAAATGTTTTTAATGGTTCTCACATATCTTATATTTAGTTGTTTTCATTTGAATCACCCCTACACTCACAAATGTCTACTTAAAGTTGGTTATGTATAAAACGTTTCTCTATTTATATATACAGGAATCTATTGGAAGTTCACGTAGCGGAATGAATTCTTTGGAGACACGAGTATATGGTTTAGAGAAGGCATTGGATGACATGTCATATGATTTGGCTTTATCAACTGGGAGGGTCTCAAGCACTGATTCTTGCTGTATGGGTATTGTATATTTGAGTCCTAAATATTGGTGGAGGGCAGAAGGGTCATTTCCTTATCCAATGTCGCCTTTTCGCAGAAGTCCCCAATCACTGTCCGACAGATGTTTAGGGGGGATCGCTCCAAGCACACCGGGAAGCCAATTTAGGAATCCAGGACGAAGTATCGAGACATCATTGAGCACTCGAAAGAAGAACGCTGCACAAGGGTAATACCATGATTTTGAGAGATTTGATGGGGTCTCTATAGCCAATTACATACATCAGCACATCTAATACCAGGTAGCTGAATATTCATAACATATGTTGCAGTTTCGACCCATTTACTTGTAAACAGGGCGGGCCAGGTTATGATTTATCACTTATAACATATGTTGCAGTTTCGACCTATTTACTTGTAAACAGGGCAGGCCATATTATGATTTATCACTTATAACATATGTTGCAGTTTCGACCCATTTACTTGTAAACAGGGCGGGCCAGGTTATGATTTATCACTTATGTATGATGGGTTAATTAAGCAACTTAAGCCAGCAAAAACAAATAAACCAGTAAAAACAAATAAATTTATTGGAAATGGTCAAAACTCAGAATTTGCATAAAAATGTTCTAACAATCATATTATTCAAAACATTAGATTATTATATTTTGAACTTGTTCCCTATTTTCGTATCAGATCAATCTGAAAGCTGGTAGAAGGTAATATCTGTTTACAATGGATATCAGCATTTGACGGGATGAGGTACGAATGTGGTAATATTATAACATGTGTTGTCATCGTGTTATATTATAACACGCAACGCCTTCGAGATAGATTATGTATAGAGAACCCGCCTTTTCCCACACACATAGCTTCTTATGTTCATGATCTAAAAGATAAATGTTCACAAAGTTAAAGGTTATACTGTTTCTGTTGTTTTGCTTCCCTTGCTATTTAATTAAAGATCTAATGGTATGCTGGTAAAGAAAAGGTCCAAGCAGCTAGTTTCTTCTTGTTAGTTACAGATGAACAGAAATCATGTATTAAAGCCAAAGGTGTTGGGAGTTCAATGGCCAAACTTGCTTGATTTTGAGTGTGTAAGATTTCACACACAATATACATTCATACATCCGCTCACAAATGACAACATACAAGGGGTATTTATACCCTTTGTTTTGACGGTTATTTAACGAACTAATAATAGTGATTTCACGATAACTAACTAAACCAACCTAATTGCTGATGTGTTAGGCAGTGGATGCCGTTGCAATGCTGGTGAACGTGGTGGTAGTGTGGGCTGATGAAGGGTGATGGTTTTGGCGTTTATATTTAACCCAATAGAAGAGCTTTTGATCTAGAGTTATCTTGAGGTTTAAAATAATGTCTATTCTCTTGAGGTCGAGGGTTCAAGTTTTGTAGTGGACAATATTACAATGATATAGTATTAGAAATAGATTAGATTGCTTTTATAAACATAAAAAGAAATCTTGTATTAATGGGCATGCGTTTCTCTTGTTCAAAGGATTTTGTTTGAGATAGCTAATAGTGTGTTTAAAAACTATTTAGTTTCACTCCGTGTGATATTCGTGAAATCATTTTTGGATGACACTGCAACTATAATAACAAAAAATTGATATGATTTAAACTTGTAGAATATAATTGGTGATAAAAAAAAGACATTTACATATTTCCCCTTTTTAAAATCATTAATTAGATATTTACCCAAATCAAAAAATTAATTACATATTTTCTGTTTTTAAAACATATATATTACATATTACCCACTTTAGTGAAATTATTTATTGAATGATTATTTTACTCGTGTTTTTATTAAAGTATTTTTAGACATTTCACTTTCTAAAACTATTAATTACATAGTTTCTCAAGTTCGAGTTTTCTATATAAATAGAAACAACAAAATTACATCTCGTTTAAAATTTTATCTCAAAAAAACAATAACCGATAATCAAAGTTATATCTTAAAATACAAAACACAATTGACAAAAGTTTTAAACAATTATAATCATAAAACATCAATATGTAAAAATTTCTTAGTAAAAACAAGGTAAAATAGTTATTTAATAGTTTAAGTTGAATGAAATGAATATATATGTAATATATATGTTTTAGGAAGGCGAAATATGTAATTGATTTTTTTAACTAAGGGAAATATGTAATTTATGTTTTTAGAAAGAGGAAATATGTAAAAATCACATAAAATGTGCATGTATTACATTCAACACACACTAAGCAATGATATGATCACAGCTTTTCCCATATTTACCATTAGTGTTGTAGCTTTTGCATTTGTTTTATTTATTCTATCAGTGATAATGCAAAATGAATGTTTTATGGGTACATCCGTTTGGTTATTAGGACGCTTTTCTTTTTTCTCTTACTTTCTATATATACGAAGAAATAGAATTAAAAAAGATGTTTTAATAACCCAAATAAGTGTACCACTAACCAAAATCATTCAAAATCAGACTATAAAAAACGATAGGCGGTAAGATTTAACGGACAATATGTTTATAGTCAAGTGAAAGAATGTAAAATATATATGATTTGCTCTTTTAGTAAGACGTGAGAATCTATATACGATGCACTTGGTCCATTCACGTCCCACACATCAATTTATGAGTGTCTCTTACGATTCTTGTACATGATGCAATGTAAGTTGTACTATAAAGGTTTTCAATAGATGCATTTGCCGCCATGTTTCTTTCACTCTAAAAGCATATTTTTTAATTAATTTTTGTTATGACGTGAGGTAGGCCACCACACTAATGGGAAATTTGAACACATTATGATCACACATGAATTTGATAATGGTTTATAAATTGTCTCCATCACAACAATAACATACATTTAATAGTGAGGGGAGAACAAGTAGTCAAGGAGAATGTGAAAAAGACGGTCTAATACGCTAAGCATTTTAAATGGACGCTTGTGGAACGCTACACGGAGCCAAGGGAGAGTCAAAAGGGTTCGTAGGCTTTTTGACCACTGGAATTAATTTGTGTATTTTTTAGGGCTGCAAACGGACACGAACAAAGCCTTGTTCGTGTTCGTTCGTTAAGAAATATATTTGTTCATGAACATTTACCGAACGAGATTTTTTGTTCGTGTTCGTTCATTAAGAAAATGAACATGTTTATGAACTGTTCACGAACACTTACCGAACACAAATTAACACAATCAAAAGCAAACAAACACAAATAACATTTCATGAACATGACGAACACCAAGAAACTCATGAACACAAACGAATACAAATGATTATAGATTTATTTTAGAATAAAATTTATATTTTTATTACAATCATTACACAAAATCAATCAAAAATAAATAAATACTTAACATAAATATCAAAAAATACTTGATATGATAGTCATAAAAATAACTGACACAAAAATAAGAATATAAACGAACACATTATCGAACGTTCACGAACGGACATTAATGAACATAAACGAACACATTATCGAACGTTCACGAGCATAAATGAACGAACGCGGCTTGTGTTCATGTTCGTTCGTTTAATTAAACGAACAGAATTTTCGAACATAAGTGAACTTTCCGTCGAACGGTTCACGAACTGTTCGCTGAACGTTCTGTTCGATGTACAAACTTTTAAGGAGTTTATTATTATTATTATTATTATTATTTATTTTTAAAAGAAAAACTTTAGTCATGGAGTCAAGAACCTTATGATGATCATGCAATTAAACTTCTGATTTTGGCATTGGAGGAGCGTCTGTTGTTGACGTGACAATTAAGTTGGCAGAGAAAGATTACAGATGAGAGGAGAGAGAATTCATATAGTAGCCGTAGGATGTGAATAACATGAGAGGCCGGGACGATGTGTTCTCATGTAATCATGTTTATAAAAAATGTATCATGTAATTAATTAAATATTTTATAGGGTGAAGAAGTCTATTTAGATGTCATGATAGTTTCACTTTAACGAGGAGCCATTGAAATTTCATTACGTCATCGAGGAACCATTGAAATTCCGTCACGTCAGCGAGGGATTATGTAAATCCCTCGCTCAATCACCTTTTTAGCTAGAGATTATGGATTTTTCTTGCCCACGTGACGAGTAATGGACATGTGACTCGTTTTTATTGGTTTTTTTTATAAATTTATTTTTTAATGGTTATATTAGTAATTTAATTTGATTAAATATTTATTTTTGTAATTTTCACGTATCTAATATTCAATAGAGTGACATCAAGTCTTTAAATATCATTTTTAAGGAGTAACATCTATGGATGAATTGATGTGACGTCAGCAATAATATGTATAAAAAGAGAGACAATAGATTAACCTGGTTAAACATTAAGACCAACTTATTTTAATCATGTAAAAAAATATGAAATTATACATACATCATGCGGCACAAAATATAAATATAGTGTATATAATTACAAACAAGACTGAGCTCACATACACGACATCAAAGTCAAGTGATACTAGTAAATTTTTTAATGGGTTATAGGGTTTATGCTTTTTTTTTCTTCTTGTGTAATTATTTACATATCTGATATTCAAATCACACAATATCATTAAATATTTTTGAGGGACTCTGATAAAAAAAATATATTTTGTTATACACTCATTTTAATAATCGTAAAACCAATAGGTATAAAACATAAAATACAATATACTTCATATCTAAACATATATGGCTGAAAACTAACAAAGTAACAGTGTAATAAGGTTCTAAAGATATATAATGATTTTAGTGGCACAAGGTTAATTACGACCATTCATTAAACAATCAACAAAAAATCAAATCATTGACTAGTTAAAATATAAAATTAGAATTGACATGATAAAAAATAGCGAATTGTACAAGAATGGGTTTGTATGGTGAGGGTTAACGTGCCCTTATCACCCAAATTACACCCACCCAAAAAAAACCACTAATATTAAAAAATAATTTAGTATAAAAGTTGAGTATATTTAAATACAATTTGTTAGTTAAATCGTTATTTTTAGATGTATTTTTTATTTATTAAAAGAAAAAGAAAATTTGGGCATGAAAGATAAAAGAACATAATTTTTGAAAAAAGTGAGAAAATAAAAATATATTTAACCTTCATCCGAGCTACAAGGGTATTCTGAATTTGTACGAGTAGTGCAGTTAGGGGCTGTTTACCAATGATTCTTAGTCCAACTGGTTAAGGCGAGATACTCATGATATGTAAATATTGGAAGATTATATGTTCAAGTCTCACTCTAAGCAAAATGCTCAAAGTTGGGTCAGAGGGTTTTCTCAGCAATGGGTTTCCTCTTGAGTGGTTGGGGTGTGGTCCCGATTGCCGTCAAAAGTTATGAACCATTAAAAGATAGTCTATTCTCCGAAGTAGAGTCGCACATTTGCCGTTCAAAAAAAAGTTAAGGGCTGTTTGGTAGCCTATTAATGGTCATTAAGAGGCTATCTCTTAATGCTTTGTAACCTTCGAATTGTTAAAAGGTAACCCTAATGTTAAATGGTTAAGAGGTCAAGTCTTAATGGTATCTCTTAACTATTTATCATCAGGGTTACCTATTAACCATTCAAAAGTTATGAACCATTAAAAAATAACCTATTAATGACCAAATAGCCGTTTAATCTGCCAAACAGACCCTTAGTCTAACAATCAAAAAGTTACTTGAGATTAACTAATTAAAAACAAAAATATGGGTCGCTTAAAAGACTTCATCCTAGATTAGAGTTTTTTTTAATTTACGAATTTGAACCGAACTTCACATGCTAGACTTTACTTAGCACGAGCCTAAAGAAGCTCATTACTTCTTGTAAATATATATTATATCTTTATGTAATATAAACATGTAATATATATTATGTAATGCATTTTATTATGTTTAAATATTGTCAAATGTAACTAAACAATATATTTCCTTGCAAATAAAATTTCAAGTTAATGCATAATATATATATATATATATATATATATATATATATATATATATATATATATATATATATATATATATGTGTGTGTGTGTGTGTGTGTGTGTGTGTGTGTGTGAATAGTTTGATATTTTTTATATAAAATATATAATTAGGTAATAAATATTATTATGTATAGAATTATAAATATGTATTATAATTCTTTATGTAATACTAGTAATGTGCCCGCGCGATGCGGCGCGTGTAACATTTTTCATTATGGTACTCGTCTAGGTTAGTTTTATATTTAAAAATCTGAATTCTTTTTTTTAAGCATATTGTAACAAACATGGTAAAAATTGTATATAATTAAAGATACAAGGGTCTAAGTGTAAATAAGTTTAAAGTTCCACTTTTTAGTAGCGCTAGAAAAACATAATTACCCTTATTAAATTGATTTTTTGGGTTGTACATTGTGCTTAAAATTTACAAATCTCTTAACTTTGGTTGGAATCCTTCATTCGTGCATTATAATATAGTATAGATAAACATATATAATATATAAGAGTAAATTACTATTTGCATCCCTGACCTTTTTCAAAAATAACTAGTTGCATCCCTAAAGTTTAAAAACGTCATTATGCTCCTTGACTTTTTATTTTTTTATCCATTTGAATCCTGAATGCTAACACCGTTATATTTTCTGTTACATATTTTATGTAAAGACAAAACTACCCCTAAATATTAAAAGAATAAAAAAAAGTTATCCACCCACCTCTACAAAGACTCTCTCTCATCTCAGACACCCACTTTTTCCCTCTCTCTCTCTCCCTCCATAATCTCCATCACCACCACTACAACCACCACCACCACAACCACCCACCACTACCATCACCATAAGCTCCTCATTATTGCCACCACAAGCTCCCCGTCACCGCTACCACAAGCTCCCTGTCACCGCTACCACAACCTCCCCTATCACCACAGCTCCCTATCGCAACCACCACCAGCTCCCATCTCCGCCACCACCACAGCCCCTTATCACCGCCACTACCACAGCCCCATCGCCCACCACCACAGCCCCTATCACCACCACCACAGCCCCCATTGCTGCCACCACAGCCCCCACAACCGCCCACACAGCCCCCATCACCACCACATAGCCCCTATCGCCGCCACCACAGCCCCCATCACCGCCACCACAAACCCTATCACCACCACCACAACCCCCCCATCACCACCACCAGATCCCCCATCACCACCACCACAGTCCCCCATCATCACCGCCAACACAAACATGTGTGTATATGAGAAAGAGCGAGCGAGAGAGAGAGAGAAAGAAAGAGAAAGCGTGTGTGTGTGACAATGAGAGAGTGTGTGTATGTGTGTGTGTGTTTTTGGTGGTGGGTGTTGTGGAGATGACGGTACCTGTGGTGGTGATGGCGGTTCCGGTGGTGGTGATGGTTGGGTGTGGTAGTGATGGTGATAGAGAGATGAGAGAGATAGTAGCCGTGTGTGTGTTTGGTGAGATGTGTTTGGTGAAGATGAAGATGAAGAATGTGTTTATGGTCAAGTTGGGTGGGTCTCATAATTTTTTTTATTTTTTAAATTTTGAAGAATAGTTTTGTCTTTTGACAAAATATTTAATAGAAAATATAACGACGTTAGTATTCAGGATTCAAATGAATGGAAAAATGAAAAGTTAGGAGACATAATGATGTTTTTAAACGTTAGGGATACAACTAGTTATTTTTGAAAAAAGATCAGGGATGCAAATAGTAATTTACTCTCTGTATAAGTATGTAGTGAATTTTATTCTATTTAAGTTTTGTCAAAAATTAACTAAACAATATATTTCCTTGAAAATAAAATTTCAAGTTTTTGTATAAATATATTATTATATATGTGAATAATTAGATATTTTTATATAATAAATATATGATTAGGTAATAAATATTATTATGTATAGAATTATAACAATATATATAATAAGATATTTAACAAATTTTTTTTTTTCGAACTCAAGCTTGAAATTATTACATACCATGTTCGACCATTGAACATTATTAAAAAGCCAATTTCGTGTTTTTGAAATTGAGCTCAAAATGAACCAAACTCGGGGTTCAGATACAAAAGCCACACCTTTAGTTTAGTTGAGATCAAACTCTACTGGATTTGTTTCATGTTGAACTCAATCACCCTACCTATTAACCAGAATAAAAGTGAAAACATGAGACGATAAGTTTATTTTATTTAAATAAACTTAAAAGGAAAACAGATCCAATTTTGAAAGAATTTCCTCTTTATCGATTTTAAACCCGGCCGCGACACGTTATTAGGTATAACAAGCTTTTCTAATGTATTTTCAATTACGTGATTACTTTAAACGTTATTTAAATGACTTTTGCTATATCATATTAAAATGGTAATGTTCATCTAAATAAAGTAGAAAATATATAATAAAATTGGAGAGAACTTAGCAATAAAGAATCCGCATTTTCTCCAAATGGAACAAGATATAGGAATATTCCGAGTTGACGGTGTAGAGTTGCTCATACCTTTTTGTTATGCACTTTCTTTATGCCGTGATTTTATTTAAAAAATAGAATTATAAAATCATTGACTTTATATTTGCAATTTTTGGAAAAAGAATGTTTAAGAATAACAAAAAAAGAAAACAAATGATATAAAAATGTGGTGTGGTTTATACGTGGGCAGAATTATAGTAAAATGATATTTAATATAAAAAATCTTAATTTATTTATTGAGTTTAACTGACATGTGACATTTTATTGTTTTGAAACGAAGAGAATTTTGGTCATTATTTATACTAATAAATCAAAATAATTTTTGTCGCATGTCATATTTTCACAATTATTTTACCACATGTCATATTCTTATAATCATTTTGACGCATGTCATTATCATAAAAAGTAAACTATTTAATGATGATATTAAAATGCTAATTATGTTGTATATCTTTTCCAAATTATTAAACAAAATTTTAATAAAATAAAAAACATGTTTTTTACTTGAAATATATGTCATTTATGTTTATTTAAAATAATAACGATTGAACACAAACAAAAATAAATGAATACAAGTAAGCGTTTTTTAAATAAATAACATAAATACATGAATCCTTTTGTTTTCTTATGTCTACTCGACTAAAGTTAAAGGAAACAAGCACAAACAAACTTTATTCATGGTTTTTTATTTATTTACATGCCTATACAAAAATATAAGTATAAATGTTATGTATATATATATTTACAAACTTTTATTAGTATTTTGAACCAACAAATTTTTATATACTATAATTTGGTCAGAAAAGTTGTTTTTTTAAACCTTATTCTTTGAAAGTTTATGTTTACCCGCTATTTAATTTATTTATTCCTTTTTCTAGAAACTAATTTACTATATAATTCCTAAACTTTACTTAATTTTACCATATAACCAGTGATCTTTAATACATATATCTTTTAACTTTTCAGACCCACCCTAAGCCTTATGTTTTTTAAACTTCAAAAACAAAATATAAATTTTTATCACTTAACAAATTCTTGTTTGTTACTTGTTTTTATCTACGTTTTCAACCTAACGTAGAGTGTAAGTGTAATTACCTACTACTAGTTTACGTACCTATCTATAAACTTTAAGGAAGATACATACAATATATGAACCTTAGTAAAGTTAAGTTTTTTTTTCCTTTTACACTGCAATATATTTCTAACCTTTACGTCTTGCTTAATTTTATTCATGATTTTTACCCGTCACAAAACACGGTTAAAACCCACTCGTTTAGATTGTTGTTAAAAGTAAGTTATGTGACATGCAGTCAAAGAAATTAAAAGTATGCTTAATTTTGACAGATTATTTATATTATATTCTTTATACCCAACATTTCACTTTGCATAAACATTTAATAAAATAAGAATATATTTTCTTCTACTTTCTTTTGTAGTTTTGTGGATGTTATTGTAAGTTAGGTATTATTTTATTTGTCATTTTCATATCACTATCTGTACGTATAGATTTAACACTATAGTAATATAAAAACGTATTATTCATTTTAAAGTCCTATTTGACTTGTTTTTGGTTTTGAACATCTTTCCCAAAACTCTAGAATATATCATCCGTCTTGTTGCTAAATATTGAAAAGTTTCTTACATAAATTACTTCCCAAGAATGTAAAGTTTGTGCGAGATTGACAAATTACTTTCCGCACAGTGTAAATAGATATTGACTATTAGATTAACCACAACTAGCTAGCTACTAGAAAAAATAATCAAATGGGAACGTATACCATCAGTAATCCAATTAGCCGCTAAAAGAAAACTGCTAACGAATGAGCACCGTGATACCAAGTTAACCGTATGTCTTATGTTGTTTCCATCTTACAATATCAGAAAACTCAAATGAATTTATATACTAAATAAATTTTATATATAATATTAAGTTATATTTCAAGTTGAACTTTATTATAAAAAAATACACATTTTTTAATTTATATATTATTCAATACAATATGTAACTATTATCTTATCTATATAGATGGTTACTTCTTCATGTGGATCTAAAGTTGATTGGATATCAAACGAGAATATTACTTGTAATATCCGACTCAATATTGTAATGATTTTCACTAGCTTTCTGCTTGTGACTCTTCAAAATGTCCTCTAATTAAAATAAAACATACTTCATCATATATAATGAACATTTCATCCGATATAGTGACCAACTTTCGTTACTATTTCACCAATACTACTTTTTTTAACAACAAAAGTTATTTAAGTTTCAATATCATTTTGATCTTTTTAATTTCTTTTCTAAATATTAAAAATTCTCTTGAAACTAAATGATCTAATTAAAACATATTTGAAACTTCGTTGCAATTTAGTGAATATATATATTTTCTTAAATTTAATATAGTATAAGGTACTTGTGAAAAAAAATTCAACAAATAATAACCAAACTTTACAAATATTTTTATTTAAGTCCAAATTGGAAAAAGAAAAGCAATCATCACATAGTAACTAGGTTACTATATCTTCCAGTTAACTCACTTTTATTTTAGATTCTTTTTCAATTCATAAAAATATAATAATATTATATAAAAAATAAATAACTTGAGTTGTTACATGTCTACTTGTGATGAAACCTAGATTTTTATTTTTATTTCTCTCTCTTATATTAAATAAAAATGATTACAAATAAATAAATTTAAATTATTAATATCTAATATAAATTTCTTATTCTAAAGTTTTTTTATGAAATACTAAAACATAAGAAGATTTTTGATTATATGTTATCTATAACATAATTATAATTATTAAATATTTATATTTATAAATTATAAATTATAAATATTTATTATTTCTTATTTAATAAATGACTAATAATATCTAATACATAAATTTTCACATAAACTGCTGGTTTACAACAAATTAATTTAATTAACTTGTGTGATACATAACCTTATAGAGTAATTACATATGTAACTAATGTAAGATAATTAAAACTGATTAAACTTTATACCAGTTGCATTGTGCTGACTAGACTAGCATAAGGATGCATGTGATCACTGGTGTGCTGCGTAACATGTAAGCACAACTCTAGCAAGTCATGCTTATTAGAGTACAATTTAACTTTTTATTATAAACCAAAAAACCTAGAAACACCCATATTTAACAACAACTCACCTATCAAATCCACATTTCCCCCACAAATCAATTCATACACACATTCATTCTCTCTCTCACACACAACGGAGACACAATGGCGATTGTCACCGGAAATTGCTCGGAAACTGCCTCCGGCGGAGGAGTTAGCGGTGGCGCCACCTTCTCCGCCGTCGCAAACGGCGGAGGAAACACCGGTAAAGGTATTATGCTGTTTGGAGTTAGATTGATGGAAGGCGGAGGATCTTCGTTCAGAAAGAGTGCTAGTATGAATAATCTAGCGCAGTTTGATGAACAGCCTCAGGATTCGAATGTTGATGCTGCTGGATATGCTTCCGATGACGTTGTCCATCCTTCGGCTCGTAGTCGAGAGCGGAAGAGAGGTACTTATTCACCGATGGATCGAATCGATCGATCGATCGATCGATCGGTTTGCTTGTTGAATCTGCAATCGATGAGATCGATTTTGTTATATGCTTTCGATTTGCTTTGTGATTGGTTAATTTAGTCGATCCTGCTGTCACTGAGATCTATTTCACTGTATGCTTTCGATTTGCTTTGTGATTGATTGATTTAGTGTGCAATCACTTAGATCGATGTCGTTCTATGCTTTCAATTTGCTTTGTGATTGCTTAATTTAGTCGATCCTAGTTGATCCTGCAATCGCTTAGATCGATGTTGTTATACGCTTTTGATTTGCCTTTGTGATCCAGTGGTTCAGTGATTTAGTAATACGTTATCGGTTCATTTTTTTTTCCTTTTGATTCGATTTCATTATATGTTTTCGATTTGCTTTTGTGATTCAGTGATTTGATTTTGATTTTTGTGCTGAACAGGTGTACCGTGGACGGAGGAGGAGCACCGGCTGTTTTTAGTGGGACTACAGAAGGTCGGAAAAGGAGATTGGAGAGGAATTTCTAGAAACTTCGTGAAAACACGAACGCCAACTCAGGTCGCTAGCCATGCTCAGAAGTACTTTCTCCGGCGAACAAACCACAACAGGCGACGCCGGAGATCCAGCCTTTTCGACATTACCACTGAAACGGTACCGTTTTGCCTTTTACTTTTGTTCGTTATCAGTTGAGTTTTTTAGTTTCAGTTTCATTGCATATAGGCATATAGCCATGTTATAATATAATCTAATCTACCGAATGCTAGAATGATTATTTAGTTTATGTTTTAAGCAACTGCTTTAGAGTTAAGCTATTAACCATAATTACAGATTATATAAAACAACATTACACATGAAGACATAACATTTAACTCAAAAACAATAATATGTTAAGAATTACGAGACGGTATAACACACTTGTATTTATTTGCTTTGAACATGATACATAATGCTGTTATGTAATCTTCTTAGGTTTTAATTTTTCTCTCCTGTTACTTTGATTAATTTCAATACACTACATACAAACGTAATATACGGTTTAATGAAAGTTTCCTTATTATAATATATATTATATTTTATTAGCTTAAAGATGCGATAGGTTGCGGTGAAACACAATATAATTTAATAATGTTTTAAAATCACATCGTTCTCGATTTACTTATTACTATGACTTTTCGTACCAAAAATAAGTTATCTCGTAGTATAGTGGAATCATTTATTCTTTTCAAATTCATTTAGCACATGGAGTCAACTATTGATTATGAATACCATAATTGCTAAATTTTGATGATTACAATCTTTTGGCGCACTAATAAATAAAAAGCAAATTGACCTTCAAACCGTTAAATATTTTCTTTACTTTGCTTTGAAGCTCTTGTTTTAATACCTAATTATTTTAGATATATTTATACAATTTTTATTGTACGAAGCAAGTGTTTTCTATCTATATCGCTATAAAATAAGCAAATATTTTGAATGTAGATAGTTACCGCTAAATTAAAGTAGACATAGATATTTGACAAGTTTTTCTTTTACAATGAAATGGGTCAGATTCAGGAAAAAAACCTTTTGCATCATTGAGGCCTTAACGTGAATATTAATTATATAAAGTGGACACGTGAAATGATTTCAAGTATTTTGCATCTATAATGGTAGACTTCAGTTATTATTATGATTAGAAATATAGCTATTCTCATGTTTTTATATAGAAAATAAGGTAACCAATAATTAAGTCGTCAAACAAGGCATTTACATTGTGATTTGTTGGGCCAACGCTAATATTTGTTCTATTCTTTTTATGTTTTTATCTAGAAAATAAGGTAACCAATATAGCGATTCTCTGCGATCATATCTTTTTTAAATATGAAACGATTGGTTATTATTATATTATATAAAAGTTAACAGGGATGGATGGTTTCTTCCAGACCACCAAGATACAATCCCCACCTACTCGAGTCTTGTCAATGAAGTTGCTCCACATAAATCTCGAGTCTTGTCTTTTTTGGAAAAAACACAAAGATTTATTCATCGTGACAATAAATTGGACATGAATATAAAAGGAAGTTCGTGAGTTAGATTGTAGTCCAAACAGGTCCGGGCAATTATATATAAACATATTTAGCTAAACTAGTGATTTTAGGTGAACCTGATGGGTTTGGGTAACCTTTTTTCTTTGTATGGAAGTAACATTTTACAAAGGGATGTGAGATTATTTTATATAAAAACTTAGAATCTAAAACAGAAATGGATGTTAGATCTTATAATTAAAAGTATTTGTTTTATATATTTTGTAATTTTTAAAAATTTGTAAATTGTAATTTATGTGCTTTTCTAACGGAGAGTCCCCTTGTCAAACTAGAGATGGGCAAAAAACTCAATTGGATTCTGAAAGAGGTTTCAAACCCAACTTTATCAGTAGCACAAACTGGCTTCTATCCAACCCGACTCGATCCGCACCTTAAAATCGGTTTTGAGCAACTTTAACCAAACCCAAATTGGATCCTAACCCAAAGTGGTATACAAAAAAAAAAAAAAAAAGAAAACCATTTGTACACCTATATTACAGTCAAAGTATCAAACACCCATTTTGAATTTTCTAACCTGCGGTCCATTTGTTAGAACCAATATTATGGCCCAAGAAAGACAATTCTCAGTCCATATTGTCATCGCCAAGATCCAAAACCCATCTACAGTATTAAATCTTAAAAAAAGATTTTCAATTGAAACTTTCAAATGCCGAAATATAAACTTTTTAAGCATAAAAAAATCACATTTGATCCTTGCCCAACCCAAAAAGACCGAGATTAACCCACCATGTATCACACCCTACATTATGAATAAATAATACATAAAATTTAAGAATCAAACACTATATAAGATAAACAACTGAACTCTGTATAACAAATTATTGTTATGTTGTAATTTATTACAAGGTATGTTATTGATACACCTAATTTATTTTCATTCTCTCTCTCTCTCTCTCTCTCTCTCTCTCTATACATACATATAGATACATAGAGAGATAGAGACAAGAGGGTGTCTCAATAACAAAAATGGATGTTTGTATAACACAACCCTTTATCCAAACTACCTTTGAGAAATTACAACGTAAATGAAAATGAGTTAGACAGGTAAATGATAATGAGTTAAGAGTTCTGATGATTACCTTACGTAGTTAGAATACACCAAAAATTCAAATTACATGATCTCATAAGTTCCTTTTGGTATACACACATGAACCATAGCCGAAGAACAAAATTTGGTTTATGATTTTTCAATCGATTTGTTTATTATGATACATTTTTTAGTATTTTCGCTTATGGTTCATTTATTATTCACACTTGCAGCACATGAATTTATCAATGGATGATGACCAAAAACCATCAACAATTCTGAAACATGAGCCCGGAAAGTATCCCACGCCATCTTTATCAACCAGGCCACAGTTCACCGGATGTCATAACTCATTAGAGAGCCTCACACTCGGATTTGCACCTCCAAAAAAGCCAACTAAAACCTCAGGAAATCTCATGCCTCCAATTCCCATACCACCATCCACCAAAATGGCCAAACTCAATTTAACCACCACAGAGGACCACCAGGAGCCCCCACTACCCATAACACTAAACCTCTCAACCGCTTCACCATCTACATCCTCTGACCAACAATCATCAACCACAAGACACGCGGTGGCCACATTTCAAGAAATGTCGGGTAGCTTTAGTAGTAGCAATGGGGATAGCATCATTAGTGTTGCATGATAATATTATTTGGAATGTTGACAAATAACTTGCTAAGTGTTTGTATATGTAAATTAGTTGTGGAGAGAGGGCGACAGAGAGGAAGGGAGATATGTTTTTATAAATTAAGTTTGGATTAGTAATTAGGTATGAGATGATAATGGTTTATGAGATTAAAGTAGGGGTAAATTAGCTGTGAAGATATGTAAGGTTTGATTATATCTTGTTTCTCACAAGGTTGAATACATAATTATATGAATGTGTAGGGATTTGTAATGTTTTTCAAGAGTTGTGATGAACGAGCTCACAATTTGTATCCCATTTTCCTTGTCACATTTCTGTGTTAAACTCTATTAAAGATACAATATAATGGAACATCATATCGGCTCGTTGTTGTAAATGTAGTAAAGGATAAAGAAAAAGAACTATAAAAGTGTTTTTGTTGATTTTTTAATTAATTAGAACTTAACCCTTTCCTCTCAATATGCAGAGATGATACGTTTATAAAACTCCATACAAACTACCTATTAATAAAAATACAAAACCCATACTAACTGATTGATTACAAAATACCAACAACAAAATAACTGCACAGTAAACTGTTTTAATATGTCACCTCATGTGCAACAACATGAAGTTGGACTCAAGAGTGTCAATATGAGTGAAAGTCGACACTACCATCATAAGTTCGGCAAGCCAAATGACAGTAGGGAGATACTGAACTTTGGCTCTGTGCTACACCATATCACAAATAAAATATAAGTAAATCTTAAGACGTATTGTAGGCTGGTGAAATATGGACTAATTGCTAGATATGTGGCGCTAAATTGTCACGCTATAAGTATGGAGATTAAAAGAAGATAATCATAACTCACACACAACACAAACCGAACAATCTCACCAATAGTATGAGCAAGATACTACACCTTTATATTACATCTCACGAACAAGAGTCCCTGCTCTATGGCTCTCCCCATTTGGTTGCACGCTGCACCGCCCTTTAAGACAACATTCCACATTAATCACATCACATAAGTTTAAACCATTAACTTTGTTTCTTGATTTGTTTACACAATATACACACTTATGGGCTTCGTTAAATTCATGAATTAAGTTTGTTCGTCACACAATATACCCATTCAACCGGATTCATTTTATGACAATAAAGATAATGGATGCTTGAGATAGAGGTGTCAAAACCGAGTTTTTATTAAAAACTTGTTCGGGTTTGGTCAACGTTGGTCAAAACCGGTTTGGGGCCAAATTGGTTAGGGTACCAAACCGGTTTCAGAGAGGAAAATCCGAACCCTATACTGACCGGTTTGAGTCGGTTCCCAACCGGTTTAGGAAATTAGTGAAAAAACCGGTTTTGTTTTTTGTTTATTTATTTTGCTTGTATAAAAGGTTCAAAGTTAATCAAAACTAGAGAAACAACTAGAGTTTAGGAAATGTACAAAGAATAGCCTATATGTAGAGCATTATATGTTCTAGAATAATCTATAAACCCTATTAATATGAATGAACAAGATTACTCCTATGCACATGTATATACTATTGAAGAATGTAAAATATGTCAATACGCCACCTCAAACGAAATGGAAGCAACAATGTGAAGCTTGGACCTGAGTGTCAAATCGAGTGATTGATAACCCTTTAGTGAGTAAATCAACCAACTGAGATGTAGTGAGAACATATCTGACAAAGAGAGTCCAAGCTAAAACAATATCTCGAATAAAGCGCATATTAATCTTCAGATGTTTCTTGCGCTGATGGAACACAAGATTGGCGGCTAAGTATGTGGCATAAAGGTTGTCACACCAGATAGTAGGTAGATAAGAGACAGGGATACGAAGCTCATGCATGGCAAATAAAATCAAATAAATCTATGTTGTAGTGTGAGTCAAAGCTCTATACTTAGTCTCTGTCTAGAACGAGCAACGATGTGTTGTTTCAACTGATAAGATTGGGTCCAAGAAAAATACAATAACATGTAGTAGAACGACGATCATTAGATAGTAGGTGGATAAGAGACAGGGATACGAAGCTCATGCATGACTAATAAAATCTAACGAATCTCTATTGTAGTGTGAGCCAAAGCTCTATACTCGGCCTCTGTACTAGAATGAGCAAAGATGTGTTGTTTCTTGAAACTCCAACTGATCAGATTGGGTCCAAGAAAAACACAATAACCAGTAGTAGAACAACGATCATTCGGGCATCCAGCCTAGTTTGCGTTGGAGTAAGCATGTAACTCGAGACTGATGGATCATTTGATAGTTAATCCATGAGGGATGATACTCTTAAGATATTTCAAAATACACTTGATTGCTCCCTGGTGTCGATTGGTAGGTGTATGTAAATTTAACAAACCTTGCTGACCGCATAACCAATCTCAGGACGAGTCAATACACGATACTGTTATGCCCCTTCAGTTCTCCGATATAATATGGGATCATCTAGAAGAGTGCCAGAGTACCGTGAAAGATTTTGACCAGTTGATACTGGTGTAGATAAGGGTCGACAGTCAGTGAGATCAGTCTAATACAATAACTCATGTAGATACCGTTCCTGAGATAAATGAAGTGTGTTAGTGAAGAATATAACCTATATACCCAAGAAGTAAGATAGAGAGACCAAATTTTTTAGTGCAAACTATGAATGTAAGCTCTCAATCAAATCCATAACAAAACTTTAAAAACTTCTGGTAATAATAATGTTATCTACATAAACCAGAATATAACACACTACTGTAGACAAAAAGAGACGTGCCTGATACATGCTAAGAAAAACCTAATGAAGTAAGACCAGAGGATAACTTGGATAACCAAGCTCAAGGCGCTTGCTTCATGCCATATATAGTCTTCTTTAGCAAGCATACTTAATGTGGTCGAGTGGAGTCAACAAAGGCTGGAGGTTAAGACATACATAGTCTCCGATAGATCCCCATGGAGAAAGGCATTATTGACACCCACTTGATGAATATCCCAGTAGCAAGGGAAAGCAATCAACAGTACAAGTTAAAAAGTTATAGGTTTAACAATAGGGTTAAAGGTCTCGGTGTAATCAGTCCCCTCTGTCTGATAAAAGCCTTTAGCAACGAGACGGGCTTTGTATCGACTAATAGTACCATTAGGATTATGCTTAATCCTATAAAAACACTTGCAACCAACAACGTTAGCATTAGCAGGCGATGAAACTAAATCCCAAGTTCAATTAGAATGCAATGTAGTAACCTCAGTATGCATCGCATCCCACCATACTTGTCATTTCCGAGCCTGAGTAAAGGTGATAGGCTTGGTGGTATGATAAATAGAAGTATGAAGAAGAATATAATCAGGAAACTATCATGGCTTGTGCATATGATCATGCTAGCGAGTAATAATAGGATGAGAAGGAAGAGGGATGGGAAGAGGAGATGGTGGTGGTGTAAATGGGGAAGGTGGTGGTGTATGAGGCGATAAAGATGGCAACGAAGGAGGTTGTGAAGATGGTGATGATAATGGAGGAGATACAGATGATAATGTGGATGGGGAGGGTGATGATAGAGGAAGTGAATGTAGATGTGGTAAGCGGTATAGTAGAAGTGGTAGTATATGAAGGTATATCAAAGATAGTCTCATGAAAAGTGACATGACGAGAGGTAAATGTACGACAAATATGAGGATCATAACCAGTGTATGCTGAGTATATATATTTTAATAAAGATTTTTCACACAGATTTAGTTTTAATTGGTTTTGCTAATACTAAACTACTCACACAAAATGCAAGGTACCCGTGGTGTGATAAGTGATAGTGAATCAATCAGTGGACACACTTAGCCTACTCAACAACCTTAATAATTGACTATCAAATTGGGTTTTGATAAAATGATTAGTTGCTTTGAGGTAATCAAATTTTTAATTTTTCAAAACAATAATTTAAATAATAATAGTAAATAAAGTTTGAGACTTTTGGGGATAATTCAAGAATTTCAAGCTATCATCCTAATTTAGATTATGTTTATGTAACTACGATTGCAGGACCGTTAAAGGGTACTTAAGATTGCACTTAGTTAACACACTTAGGAGGATCTTAAGATCACTTAACAATTCAAATAGGAAACTGTGAACCTTTACTAAAGATGCAATACAAACACAAGTAAAACAAGAACAAGAACACAAGATAAAGTTTTCAAGAAAGTTGTATATTGCTTCTCTAGTTCTATTACAAGTGTTGTGCAAGTATATATTGAATACAAGAACCGGAGACTACTTATACTACATCCTACAACCGTTAATATGCAAAAAGACAGTTGGAAGTGACTAATCTAGACAACAAGATTAGCCTAAAGTCAAAAGACAGATTGCCTTTTGACTAGTGACTATGACAAGCCATAGCTCACTGACTTTCCTATTACAAAAGGCAAGGGAAGGAGTGCAGGTGCATGATAGAGACCTGTGGCACTTAGGTAGTTGATCATTTTTAATCTTTCTTCTTCATCAACTACCTGAGGTTGTTCAGCAGCCACAGTCTCTGACTCAGGACTTTCTTGAACTGGGGAGAGGATAGGAATGTTCTTGTAAAGCCTTTTTCTCCTCATTTCTTCCTTATATTTGAGGGTCAAGGCTGCATCCTCTGCTTCCTTCCTCTCCTTTGACAATTCAATGTCATTGTTCATTTAACTCCTCTAAGGGGAGAGAGAGAGTTCATCTATGTTGAGGTTCCTGGTCCCCAGATAGTTGAGCTTGGCTGCCCTTAATTCATCTTCTTGAGTGTTTGGTACAAGGGCAGCTAGAATTACAGCTTGCATGAATCCTAGGGAACTACTTGAACTCTCTCCCCTCAGCTTCCTCTTCCTCTCTCTCTTTTCTTCTTTAATCTCTTCAGGAGTCATCTTCCTTTTGCCTTTGTCAATTGCAGATTTGATGACTCAGCCTGAGGAGAGTTTTGGCCTTCATTGCTTGATTCAGCAGTCAAGCTCTGGCCAGAGAGAGGTTGTGAAGCACCATCACCAGCTGGTGCCTCACTGAGGGTATGGGGTGCTGGAGGAGATCTTGTCTCAAGGTTCACAGTCTCAGCCTCTGGGCCTTCAGTCAAGGCTTTCCTTTCGAAGCTAATCTTGGGGTCTACCTAAACATCCAGTTGACCAAAGGCTTTAACTGCTAGTCTCTGTCTGTATGATGATGTTCTCCTTTTGAATTCTGTCAGCACCCATTCTTGAATTTGATTGGCTAGTCTGACAGCTTGTCTGTTATTGCTTGGGTTGACAAGTGCCAGATCTACCAGATTTATACCCTTATAGAAACTCAGGTTTGAAATGTTTAAGATTTCTAGTTGACCCTGAGCTCTAGAGAGTACAAAAGCTTTCCTGTCACTGTCATACCCCCAACCCCTGATTGGGTTCTCAGATGGGTCAGACATTGCTCTTGGTACTCCCTCCTCAAACAGTTGTTGAATGAGCAGTTCCAGATCACTGTCTAGAAGAGGTTGCTGAGCATGGACAACTGCAAGATAGGATGGTGAGTCCTGTATGTCCATACTTTAGGAAGAACTTCCAGGTTCTGTGGCTGTCAGAACTTCCTTCCCCTTTTTGGTAGCATCACCCTCATGCATAGGTGAGCTGGGAAAGTGATCCATAACATTCACAGGTTCTTGTGGACCTGGATGAGTTTGTCCTATGGGTCTCTCAGCTAACTGGCCCTTGAGATCGGTGATCTCAAGTTGCTGGTCATGGACCCTCCTTTGCAAGATAGTCACGTGTGATTCAAGGTGAGCTATCTGTGAAACCAGTTGGGTGCAGATGTCTTCGAGTTGATGCATCCTGAGTTTCAGACTCCCCTCATCTTCAGTGGAAGAATCATTGGGGGATGAAGGAGGTGAACCAAGGTCTGCTCCTTCACCACCAGCATGGGGTTCTTGGCTGCTGGATTTCTTTTGCCCCATGACAAAGTCAAGCTGCTAGGTTGCCGTGGTTGAGGTCTTAAAGATGTAATCACTGGCAACAATGAGAGCCTCTTCCACATGGGTCTGCTGGACAATCAAAGGAAGATCACCTCAGTTTGGGGTGTCTGATGTGAGCTAGAAATGGGTGAAACATAAGCAATCATCTCTCTTTGAGTGTGGGTAGAGAGGAGAGATTCATGGTACTCACTGAATCCCAAATCTTCATCAGAGTAGAAGTCAAGGCTGGGTATGGGGCGGTTGAGATCAAGAGGTTGGGGATGGTAGCTTTCCCCTGAAGGTTGATCACTAGAGTGTTGAGACTCAGAGTGATGGATTAAGGTTGTTTGTGGAGTTATGAGCTCATCAGGCTGAGCATGAGGAACCTCAGCACTGATTGTTTGAAAGATGGGAGTGGTCTGCTCCACAGGGGAAATGGGAGCTCGATATTCCACTTCCTCCTATATGGGTTGTGATATGGGGGCCTGCACATGCTCAGTAGCAAGTGCAGGGGTTCGCTTGGATTTTCTTTGGTAGGTGATTTTGATAGTAGGTTGTATTTGAGGGGGGTGAGAAGTAGAGGGTGTTGGTTCATCACTAGCTGGGGCTGCTAGGATGTCACCCTGAGCAATGAGCTCAAACATTTTCGGGACAAGGGCTGTTTCTACCCCTGAGAACCCAACAGTTGGCTTTTTCAATATCTTGAAAATGCCAAGCCTTATGTGTGCAAGTTTAAGAACATTACCTGTTCCCCTCAACTGTGGTCCCAATTCACAGTTGAGAATGTGTTGAACATACCGGGGGAACATGTAATATTCTAAGGAATCCAAATTCGCTAGTAAATTTGTAAATACAAACTGAGAGTACCTGAATTTGACCCCTTGAACCATCCCATGGATAATGAAGGAGAGGTCTTCTGGAATCTGGTCTCCCATCCTCCATGTTTGTTGGATAAGCTGTGGATGACGACATGGAGGAGGTATTTCCCATTGGAATGAGACCTTCCCCTTCCTGAAGGTCTTGACCGAAAAGTCACCTTCGTAGCCCATCTGCACAAAGAATTGGTTGACAGCAGATTTTGGAAAGGATAGCTCACCTGCTTCATCATCCAGCTGCAAATGGGTGTTTATAATAGCTGGAGTGATGAAAACCGTCCTCCCCTGCACTGTGGCAGACAGTGCCTTCTCCCCGTCCATGGTGACCTCTTGACAGGTCCGCCAGAACTCAAGCAACTGATCCTCATAGAGAGGAGGATCGATTGTAAGGGAGGTGAAGTAATGAGACAAAGAAAGATACCTACACACGTCTGAGAAGCTTGGATCCTTCTCAAGTTTAACAGGAACTTGATTGTGTTGCCTGTGTAGGTGCATGGTGAAATCAGGGTCGTTACGACGATCAAGATTGGCCATTTGAGGAAGCTTTGTAGTGAAGAAAGGAAGAAAAGATGAAATTGGGGGTAATTTTAGGTTAAGGAACAATGAGAGAAGTGAGATGAAATAGAACCATTTGGAAAGATATACTCTGGATTTGAGACAAAGTTAATGCAAAAGATAAACTTTGAAATCCGCAAGTGGGTCCTACTTCGAAAAAGGCGCCCAAAAAGTTAGTTTTCTTGGAAGTAGTAAAAGCTTCCGAAGGCAATTTTGGTTTCAAAAGCTTTGCAATCAAAGCTTCCGAAGGCAATTTTGCTTCGGAAGGTATTTCAAAGAGTTTTGAAAATTTTGGCTTCGGAAGAAATTTGTTCCTAAAATGCATTTAAGTACTTATACCAAAATTTAAGCTTCGGAAGATACTTCAAGAATTTCTTCCGAAGGCAAATTTTGCTTCTTCTGAAGGTAAATTTTCATCATTCTAAGAGATATTATTTTAAAAGTTTGTTTTCTTCCAAAGAAAACTGGGCTTATGAAGTGATCTATTAGACAACCTAGGACACACAGTTTTAAGAAATAACGTTGATTAAGTTATTAAGAAAAAATCTATTCAAAGTTAATCATCCCAATAGCTGATACAAGATATTTAAATCTCTGTTCATCATAAGCTTTTGTGAACAGATCAGCATATTGTTCATTTGTGTTAACTTTGATTAGTTTTATCAATCCATTTTCAAAATTATCTCTAATCAGATGATACCTGATATTGATGTGTTTGGTCCTTGAGTGCTGCACAGGATTCTCTGTAATAGAGATGGCACTGTTGTTGTCTATATGGATGGAAGTCTCTTTGAAATTGAACCCATAGTCTAGCATCTAATTCTGAATCCAAAGCACTTGAGCACAGCAGCTGGCAGCAGCAATGTATTCAGCTTCAGCAGTTGATGCTGACACATAGGATTGCTTCATGCATTGCCAAGAGACTATCCTTCCACCCAAGAACTGACACCCTCCAGATGTGGACTTTGCAGTCATGTTGCAGCCACCATAATCACTATCTGTATAAGCATACAGATTAAAGTCTGAATTCTTTGGATACCAAAGGCTTAGATTTGGAGCACCTTTGAGATATCTAAGAATCCTTTTGACAGTGATTAGGTGTGACATCTTGGGGTTGGCTTGATATCTTGCACATATGCATGTGGCAAACATGATATCAGGCCTGCTAGCAGTAAGATACATAAGTGACCCAATCATAGCCCTGTAGAGATGTTCATCAACACACTCCCCCTCAAGATCAGGACCAAGGAAGTGGTTTCTGGCTATGGGTGTCTTTGCAACCTTACAGTCAGTCATCTTGAATCTTGTAAGTATGTTCTGTACATACTTTGACTAACTGATGAAGATGCCATCTTCAACCTGCTTCACTTGAATTCCTAGAAAGAAATTGAGTTCCCCCATGACACTCATTTCAAATCTATTCTTTATCAACATCTCAAAGTCCTTGTAGAGCTTTGGATTAGTTGAACTGAAGATGATGTCATCTACATATATCTGAACTAGAAATGTGTCATTTCCTGTTTCTTTGATGAAGAGAGTCCCATCAATAGTACCTCTTTGTATCCATGTTGACAGAGATATGTTGATAGTGTCTCATACCACTTTCTTGGAGCTTGATGCAGTCCATAAAGGGCTTTATCAAGCTTGCAGACATAATCAGGATGATCTGGGTCTGCAAAGCCAGGT
The DNA here is from genome assembly GCA_025506505.1 of Flaveria sonorensis. Classification (NCBI taxonomy): domain Eukaryota; kingdom Viridiplantae; phylum Streptophyta; class Magnoliopsida; order Asterales; family Asteraceae; genus Flaveria; species Flaveria sonorensis. Next base: position 1,579,742 of record CM046434.1, read on the forward strand.
GGTTGTTTAATATAAACTTCTTCATCAATCACCCATAGAGAAAGGCACACTTCACATCAAGCTGGTAGACCTTGAAATCCTTGGATGCAGCATAAGCCAGAAATATTCTTACAGCTTTAAGTCTTGCAACTGGAGCAAAGACATCAGTGTAATCAATCCCTTCTTCTTGAGTGTATCCTTGGACAACCAGTCTAGCCTTGTTCTTGATGATGATCCCTCTATCATCTTTCTTGTTCATGAATACCCATTTGGTACCTATGATAGACTTCCCTTGAGGAAGAGAGCATAAGTTCCACACCTTCTATCTTCTGATTTGAAGTAGCTCATCTTGCATAGCTTCAATCCAGCTTCCATCCTTCAAAGCCTCATCAACCTTCTTCGGCTCTATCTGGGATAAGAAACAAGAATGTAGACAAACATGGCTGTCATGAGCTTGTCCTCTTGTTCTTACCCCTGAGTCAACATTTCCAATGATGTTTGTGGTGGGATGTGACTTGTGGATCCGAAGTTGAGGGATCACAGCAAGTTGGTTAGACAGATCTAAATTTGAGAAATTCTGATCTGGCAATGAGGTGTCTCCACCACCATCAGCACACTTATCAAGAGAGACTTGATCCAATGAGTGTGTGACATCATTCATGTTGTCTTCAATGGAGTGGTTATCAGCATCAAGAAATTCTTGATCACTGTCACCACCTCCAGTTCCTCCTCCTGCATTTGAAGTTCCTTCTCCTGAATTCTGAGCCTCTGAGCTGGAATTTGAAGGCAATTCATTTGAATCAGCAGTATTTGTCATGCTAGTGCTGATGGGAGCTTCAATTGCAGGGTTAGTCACCACTGGAGCTGAAGTAGTCTTCTTGTTTGGTCTTCTCAGCTCAAATCTTGGATCAGGATCTTCTGTTGACCTGTTATCTGTAGATCCTGAAACATTCTCACAAGATTTGTTAAAACAGTTGGTAACTAAGTCAAGATAAAAAGCCAATCCGGACCAGAACCTTTTACACGGGTGTGTGTTCATTGAAAGTCACATTGGCTGACTCCTCAATGATTCTAGTTCTGAGATTGTATACTCTATAAGCCTTAGCTTGAGAAGAGTACCCAACAAAGTGTCCATCATCTGATTTCTCAGCAAACTTGGCTATTTGATCTTTGGTATTCAAGATGGTGCAAGGACATCCAAATGTTCTGAGAAAACCAATGAATGGTCTCCTTTTGTGCCACAGTTCATAAGGAGTCTTACCATGTGTCTTAACTACCAAAACTCTGTTTGCACATAGCAGGCTGTGTTGACAGCCTCTGCCCAGAAGGTGATGGGCAGTTTAGAGTCAGACAACATGGTTCTTGCAGCTTCAATAAGTGTCTGTTTCTCCTCTCAGCAACACCATTTTGCTGAGGAGTCCTGGGAGCACTGTATTGTCTTGAAATACCCTTTTCATCACAAAATGTATCAACGATTTGGTTTTTGAATTCTGTTCCTTGATCACATCTTATGATTTTGACCTTGTGATTAGATTGATTCTCAATTTTCAGAATGAAGTTCTTTAAGATTTCAGGAGTTTCATCCTTAGTTCTAAGGAAAAACACCCAAGTGAATCTTGTGAAATCATCTGTGATCACCAAACAGTATGAGGTCCTTCCTAAACTCATTACACTGGTAGGGCCAAACAGATCCATATGTAACAAGTGTAGGGGAGTAGTGATAGAGTTCATTTCCTTTGGCTTGTGAGACACTTTGTGTTGCTTCCCCTTCAGGCATGCAACACAATGGTCATCACTTGTAAACTCTTTCTTTGGCATTCCAGTTACCAAATCATTCTTAATCAGTTTATTCATGTTCTTAAAGTTTACATGGCATATTCTTTTATGCCAAAGGAAAGACTCATCACTATTTGCTTTAGACAGAAAGCAAGAAATCTCTCCAGAGGAAGATGTTTCTTGCAAGTCCATCTTGTACATGTTCCCTTTCCTGGGGGCTCTGAGTAGAATATGCTCTTGAGGAATGTCAACCCCAGGCTTAAGAACAATGCACTCATGCTCAGTAAAGAGCATATGATGTTTTTGGTCACAAAATTAGGACACACTCAAAAGATTGTATCCAAGCTCCTTGACAAAATTTACCTTCTCAATGCTGAGCTTATCATTTGAGACCATGCCCCTACCAGTGATGTAACCTCCTGCATCTCCTCCAAAATCAACTGGTCCTCTATCAATTCTTTCAAAGTTTTGAAGTAGGGACTCATTGCCTGTCATCTGCCTGGAGCAGCCACTGTCAATGTTCCACACATTTCTGTTTGCCTTTGGCTGTCCCTACACAAAAGAGATGATTTAGTTACATTTGAAAACCTAAGCCTCATTGGTCTTGGGCTTATAAAATTCAGATGAAGGCAATGAAACAGTAAGTGATCCTATGTTCAGGCTTTGAGGATCATTTGCAGTTGCTGAAGAGGAGCTTTCAGTCTCAAGGTCTTCCTTCATCTTCTACACCACCTTTGAAAGATTGGGCTTGACCTTCAATACTTAGGAAGCTTTTGTAGCTTCGGAAGCTTTGGAGACGGATCCTTCAGAAGATCTTGCTTTCACTGCAACAAGCTTTAGTACTTCGGAAGCATTCCTTTCTTTCGAGACCAACTTTTCTTCCGAAGGCAATTTCCTTCTTGCCTTCTTCTTCATTTTGGAGCTTCCGAAGGAAATAGATTTTCCTTCTGAAGTTGTTTGTTTCTTCTTCTTCTCAGAAGTTTTCTTTTTAATCATGTGGATAGTACTCTTGGGATTGTATTAACAATCTTTAGCCATATGTGAAGTACTACCACATATAACACAATCCAAATCTTTCCTTCTGAGAGTCTTCTTTCCCAAAGAAGACTGAGCTTGAACACTTTCCTTTTCTTTCTCCACCTTTTCAGATGATGCAACAGGCTTCTTAGGGTGAAGCTTCTCTTTGAAATGATGGTTCAGGCTGTGCAGCAGTGACACACAGCTGATCAGTCTTCTTTGTTGCTGGAGTGAGTTGAAGCTGAAGTAGAATTCTTGGTACTAGAATTCTTGACAGGTTCTTCAGCTTTCATCACCTTGAACCCTGCAGAGATAAATACTTGTTTCTGTTTGGATCAAAGGTGGTCTTGATCTCTTGAGCTTTCTGGATCTTCTATTTGCTCTTCTGATCAAGTTCTTTCTCTTGGTTTTGCTCAAACCAGCTTCTTTTTCCTCCTTAGGAGCATGGTGACCCTTTTTGGATTGACTCTCTTCACTCACCTCAGAGTCATCCCTCACTTCTCCTCTTCATCCTCTTCATCACTGGGGTCTATGGATGGCAGGTCATATTGACCAGTTCCACACCTAGGAGATCTGACTGATAGTAGAGTGTGTGGAGGAGCTATCTCACTAGATCCTGATCCCTGCTTATTCTGATAACACACTTTTGCATGCAGAGATGAGGATATCATGTTCTTGAAGGTTTCTTCTTCAAAAACACATTTTTCTGCCCTGGCTTTGATGATCACAAGCTCAGCCTGGCATTCAGTCAACTTGGTAATGAGATCCTTAATTTGAGTCCTGTAGTTTGTTTGCTCATGTTTAAGAGTTGAAACAGTTTTCTCTAGATCTTCTATCTTAAGTTTATAGTCATTTTCAGCTCTTTTAAAACCAGCTTTTAAAATATTTAAAGACTCAATGTCAGATCTCATTTCCAAGTTGTAGGACCTGTATCTATTTACTTTAGTAATACATTCAGGAGAGCAAAGATGTTCAAATACCTTGGCTTCATCATGATCAGCCATGAGTGCTTGGTTTGGAGATACATCTTCAGCTTGAAAGCTCCAGTCAAAGCCTTCTTCTTCAACAGCAACTGCAGCTTGCTGTCTTGGCTTCTCATTCTGGTACCCTCCTTCAGTGTAGTTCGGCCTGGATGAAGCTTGGCCACCATTTGACTTAGGTGCCTTGCATTCTCTAGCAAAATGTCCCATCTGGTTACAGTTGTAACACTTGACTTTGCTCTTATCCAGCCTAAACTTGCCACTGGCAGCATTGCTAGGAAACCTTCTCCCAGTCTTCTTGTAGAACTTCTGGGCTCTGTGAGTGAGAAGAGCCATTTGCTGGACTATCTCCATGTACTCCAAATCATCTGGATGGATACAGTCCAGGTCTTCAAGAGTGAAAAGAAAGTTTCATGAACTTTCATCAGTAGAGACAAAAAGCTTGAGAAGAACTTGTCTCTTGGAAGGGACTTCCTTAGATGTAGCTCTCTCTGGGTGTATCTAGGAAGTGATGAAAGGACCCTTTTGTGAGGTTTCAGGGTAGCAGATGAGATGATGTTGTGGTTCTCTGCTATCCCTTTCAACCACATGAAGGGCTGAACTCTGGTGAGTGTTGGAGTTACCAGATGAATTTTGCATGTTCATCTCCATCTGGTATCCACTGAGTATCCCATACAACTCAGTGAGAGTAAGGTTCTTGAGGTTTTCAGTCCTCTTAATGACCATACAATAGTGTGTCCATTATCTGGGAAGAGAGGAATTGAACTTCCTAACAATATCCCTGTTCTCAATAGTTACCCCAACATCAGCTAGAGTATCCACAATCTCAACATACCTGAAGTATTGTTGAGTCATGGTTTCACTTGTCTTGAAGGTGAAATTTTCAAACTGCTGCTTCAGAAGATCCTTCTTGTTCTCCTTGGCTTCATTTGAACTCTCATACATCAGTTTCAGTGCATCCCATAGCTGTTTAGCGGTCTTGCACTTCTTGAAACCTCTGTAGATGGAGTTTGGAAGAGCAGTTTGGAGGGCTGTCATGGCTTTCTGATCAATGTCAATTCTTTTCCAGTCTTCATCAGAAAAGTCAGCCCTCTCCTTTGGTATCATGCCACTACTAGCAGCAGCTGAAGAGGTGCATGGTACATGAGGTCCATTGACAACAGACTCCCACATCCTGGAATCTTGAGACTTGATAAAGCCTTCCATTCTTTGACACCAAGTGTCAAAATCCTCAGGAGTGATCAGTGGGGACTTTGTCATAGTTCCAGTTTCCATATCAGCTTTGGAGATAGCTGCCATTTGAAGAGTTAAGTGATGTGTGTAACTAAGAGGATTTGAAGATGGTAAGATCTTACAATCAAGAGCCTGGAATGCTCTGATACCAAATACAGGACCGTTAAAGGGTACTTAAGCTTGCACTTAGTTAACACACTTAGGAGGATCTTAAGATCACTTAACAATTCAAATAGGGAACTATGAACCTTTACTGAAGATACAAGACAAACACAAGTAAAACAAGAACAAGAACACAAAATAAAGTTTTCAAGGAAGTTGTATATTGCTTCTCTAGTTATATTACAAGTGTTGTACAAGTATATATTGAATACAAGAACCGGAGACTACTTATACTACATCCTACAACCGTCAATATGCAAAAAGACAGTTGGAAGTGACTAATCTTGACAACAAGGTCAGCCTAAAGTCAAAAGACAGATTGCCTTTTGACTAGTGACTATGACAAGCCATAGCTCACTGACTTTCCTATTACAAAAGCCAAGAAGGAACAAAAACAGAAACTTGCAGGCGAAGACCTTATCTACTTTATCATAAAGTATGGAAGCTTCACCAACTAGTGATAGCAGGTGAACTACCAGAGCATGCAGCGGAAAGTATGTTGCTTTATGATAAAGTTGATGGAAAAGGTATATTTTCTCTCTCTTCAGAAGAAAATCAGTCTTGTCTTTAAATAGTTTCGGAAGACTTTGTCTTGAGAGCTTTGGAAGACTTCATCTTTTACCTTCGGAAGAGTTGAGTCTTTGGCTTCGGAAGACTTTACACTTAGAGTATTTTTCTAAGTTAAGTGTAAAGCTTCTGCAGCAGTTTCTTCTGAACTTTGGCTTCGGAAGATTTTACACTTAGCATTTTTTTAAGTGTGTAAAACTTCCGAAGCTAGTTCACCTTTGTTCCGAAGTGCATGTTGGAAGACTTGGTTGTTTTGGTATCCTTTGGTTGCATCAGCCTCTTAACTTCAGAGGTTCCTACAACGTTAAATTGCGTGCTTTGGTTAAAGATATGGATTAAAGTAGTTATGTCAATGTTTATAAACACGAGTCAGCACAGAGTTATTGTAAACGAGCTTCGTAGTAAGAAGGAATGTTGCATCTAGTCACTTACAACACAACCACCGAGCCCCTACTGATGTAGGTAATGTTTATGCATCCTTTTAACATATATTTTTGAAAACATAACTTAATGTTAGAAGTAGAGTTGATCAATTTTCTTTTGAACATAACACTAATTTTAAAACCAAATAACTATAATATATTTTCTCAGATTAATAAAAAGAATCTTGAAAACATATCTAGTTTATTAGCCATAAGTTTATTATGATGACTGGCTTCATATATAAAAGCTAGTTCATACGTTTTTCAATATTATATGACATTCACAATTATAAGTCATAAGTTTACAACTCCTTGTTTAAATGTAGATGCTACCTATTAGAAATTTGCCCAAAATTATCATTATATTAACATAACATAAACCACATCATTAGTTAAAAAAAATACATAAATTTCACCCAATTAGGATGATAATAAGTATGAAATCATCAGTATAATGGAACAATCAAACTGATGATCCACAATGGATGATATTTAGACAATTCCGAGCTTTTTCTAAGTGTTAAGTGCACCTCTCGAGCCTCCCAAGGACCTTCAAGACTGGATTCCCGAGAGAAAACAACAAAATTTCACCCTCCATAGGCTCTCTTCAAAGTTGCAAATGAGCTGCTATTTAGAGGCTTTCTTGAGTGTCGAGAATGACCCTACACTTCAAAAGGTACGGCCCCATGCTAGTATGATGTACGTGAAATTTGGTCGGCTCGTACGTTTATAGTTGGTTGGGCATGGCCTCGTGCTTGATAGGGCACGAGCCCGTGTTGTGGGTGGGGTACGCCCCCATGCTTCTTGTCAGGGGACAATACTTTTGTCCTTTCAGACTGATGAACACGTGGGTGCGCTAATTTGAGCACGATGGTGTGTTTCAGGCTAGACAAGGGAGCATGCATCATTAGGCACGACCCCATGCTTGAACTCCGAAGCTTGGTTTTCTTTAAATTTTTTTTTATGCTTCTTTTGTCCATCTTAGTCTTTTTTAAGCCCAAAGACACAATTTAACAATTTTTAAAGTATATGTATAGTTTAGAGCTCATCAGTTTCGCAAATAGATGTTGGTAGCATTCAAACAAGCGGTGACATAGCCATTTGCTTTCTCTCAAGCTGCTCTATCCGATATGTTAAAGCTGGTGGTGAAAGATCTTTGTTTAAGAAAGGTAATAAATCCATTGTCTTCAAAACAGTAATGGTGTGGTATTTCCAAGCTAGATAGTTGTCAGTATTCAGCTTAATAGAAATCAAATTAGCTAGATGAGTTAGATTTGAAATCTGAGAACGTTGATTTTAAAATTTTAAATCTGAGAATGTTGACATGTTTTAGATTTGGAGATAGTGACCCAAAGCAGATTGAAAAGGATGATCATAGAATAAGTTGGGTAAAGATGAAGAAAAAAAATTAAAGAGGATAATGAAATACAAGAAGATTGATATTGGAATTATTATTATTATAATAATAATACTAATGATAATAATTATTATAAGATTAATAATAACAACAATATTTTGTTATTTTAGTTGAATTTTAATAGCCTGTTTTTATTATATTATTGTATGTGTTACTATTTTATAGTAAAGTACCGTTAATTATAAAAAGTATAAGAAGTAATTTTAATCTTTAATATTTTAATCAATTGTGAGATTAAATTGTGGGAAATGTATTTTATTGGAGATCATATTTTGGGTATAGCTGTTTTTGTTGACTTTTTTAAATTCCTTTATTTTTTAAATATTCGTAGCTTTTATATACGATATTACTTTTTATAAAAATTACACCATAAATTTGAACGTGTTTTACTTTTAAAATGAGTGTAGCATCATCATACAAAAGGATAATAACCTTTTTTTTCACATTTTTAAGCTCATTTAATTTATGTTCATCAGTATGTTTGTAGTACAATTCATTATGTTTTTTTTATAGTTATTCTTTTAAAGTAATACATTCTAAAAATATAATGGTAAAATAACACCATTGTGTATTTCTAGTATGTAAAACATAATGATAAATTAATAACTAATTAATCAAATATATTAAAGTTAATGACAAATTAAGACATAATGATATAAAACATATAATGACAAAATATTTTATTGTGTTTTTTTATTATCATTGTTTTATCTTAACACTATGAGTCTTGCAAAGTACATTGGTAATATAATATTATTTTGTACTGTTGATTGTAAAATACAATGATAGATAACAACAAATTTATATAATTTACAAAAATAATAACAACATACATTGTGTTATCTTAAACATTATGAGTTTTAAAAAATACAATAGTGAAATAAGATCATTGTGTACTTCTAATTGTGAATCACAATAACAGATGACAAGTTTATATAACCTATAAAAACAATAATAAAAATAATATAAAATGATCTAACACGTAGAACACATTGATTAATACATATAACAAATGATAAAAACTTATATGACAATATATGTATTAGACAAAATGAGATGACGTATTTATTATAATGACCAAAATGTCATCCCCTTTAAAACAATAGAATGACACGTGTCAAAAATACAATCATTTTTAGATTAAATATCATTTTTCCTATAACATTACCCTAGTCATAATACAATGTTCTATATTTGATAAGCGTTTTTATTCAAACTCTTTTAGAGTATTTGTTTTAATTAATATTTACAACTTATCAAATATCATATATTCGATAATGTATCATGACAGTATAATACAAAACGAATTGCTAAAACATATGTGGGTATTCATGAAAATCCGAGTGACTATATCATTAAACCAATTAAAACCAAGATAACCCTACAACTTTGCGACATTCTCGTATATACTTAAAATCAAACCGCGGTGAAGCGTGAGTATAAACCGCTAGTATAATATGATATAAATATATAATATAATATAACATATATGTGGTCTCCCTTGTAAAGTACTATTTAATGTATATAGTTTTAGAACTTACTACGAAAAGTAGTTATCATTTCAAGGTTGTTTCCTCTTGGCAATTTAGTTAAAATAGGATTATCGAAATCTTTAAAGTTGGCGTGAGTACGAAGATACATTATTTAGTGCCTGATCTCACTACCTAATATATGCAACTATGCAAATATTATTTTTAAAAAATATCAAGTTGGAACAAAAAAAAAAAAAAAAAAAAAAACAAACAAACGGCTAATTCAAAATGATATAAAAATAAAAAGTCATATCCAGTGGCGGCACCTTCGGTTTTAACCTTTAATTTTTTAGAAGATGATACATCTAGAGTTTGTTTGCTAGAAACAAGAAAAATAGTCGCTCCACTCCTTCACAATCACATCACATAAGTTTGTTGGTTTCGAGTTATTAGAATGCAATCAATAAGATGATTCGTGTGTTGGGTAATTCGAGTTTGTTCGCGGGTCAAACGGGTCGGAAAATGGGTCATCTAAGTTTGATTCCAAACGTGGGTTTAGTTAACTTGGTTTGACCGGTGAATGTGAAGTCAAAGTGTTGAAAGTGATCACCGACCCACTAGGAGATCATGGAGGAAATTGTGAAGTTAGTTAGTTATTATTTATGTTATTTAATATCTCTTAGTTTACGTATTTTATTTAAGCCAATTGCAATTCTTCTGAAGTTCAATACACAGAAAACGTTCCAAAGTGTGTGTTTTTGTGTGTGTTTAAAAGGGACCTGAACCAACATCGTGTGCGGGAGGTAGAACCGATATAACAGAGATATGATCAAATATACTTTATATACAAAACCATTAAAATGCATTCAATGTAGTTAGATGCTATTTTACAAATATGAGAATGTGGTAGTACGTATAGGTGATGAAGGGATATGATCAAGAGACACGAACCGATTGGTTATACACACACATAACTAATTTTTAACAGTAATTATATCTTGATAGATCTGACCGGTGAAATCCTGATAGATTTACGAAAACTGAAAATTACGACCCATGAAAAAAACTTTCTCAAGTCCAACACCAGATAAACTAGAATTTAAGATCTAGCTTTTGGTTTTGTGAAAGAGAAAGATGTGACTAATATGCAAAATAATTGAATGCCTTTTTGAAAAATACTAATTCAAAGTGTATATATGTTTGGGCTTATTATGAAACATATTTATCATTTCAAGGTTGCTTCCTCTCATCATATTCAATTAAAAAATTAATTATTGAAATATTCAAAGTTGGCGTGAGTACAACATATGTTATTAGTTCTTGTTGTTATTAGCATCCCGTCATCCTCTACAAAATTAATTATTGAATACACATCCAACTAGGCAAATAATTGTTTTAAAAAAAATCAAGTTGGAATAAAAAACTAACGGATTTCGTGATTCAAAATGATATAAAAATGGACAAGTGATGTCAAGATTGAATATCTGTATTTTATTATATACAAAAATATAAGACTTTTAACGCCAATGACATTTAAAGTTCTTAGTTTTGCTTTCAAACCATCAAAATAATGGCGAACCTAAAGGAGTTTGAGCACCTGAAAATACATTTAGAAGCTATAAAATCAGCAACCAACAACTTCGCTGACGAAAGTTTCATCGGTAGAGTGTACAAGGGAGAAATCGGCAAGCACAAGATGGTTGCCTTTAAGCGTTTAAATCGTGCACATGGACAAGGAGATCTCGAGTTCTGGAAGGAGGTCATGATGCTTTCTGTTTACAAACATAAGAATATTGTTTCTCTCTTAGGGTATTGTAACGATAATGGTGAAAGGATCCTCGCGTATGAATATGCCCCTAAGGGAAGTCTTGACATGTATCTCAATAGCAGTGAGCTAACATGGGTTGGACGCCTAAAGATATGCATTGGGGCGGCTCAAGGACTGGCGTACCTTCATAGTGCGATTGGGACCCAACAAAGGGTATTGCATCGCGATATCAAAAGCTCCAACATACTACTTGACGATGATTGGAACGCTAAGCTTTCAGATTTTGGTCTCTCCAAACTTGGTCCTGCCAATCAGAAGAATACTTTTCTTTTCTCCCAAGCCGTAGGCACAATTGGGTACTGTGATCCGCTTTACGCAAAGACTGGATTGCTAACAAAAGAGTCAGACGTTTACTCTTTTGGTGTTGTGTTGTTTGAAGTATTGTGTGGGAGGTTGTGCATAGACAACAACCATAAGCCTTGGTTTTTAATGGAATTGGTACAAGAGTCCTATGAACAAAATAGGATACATGACATTATCCATAGTAATATAAAAGATGAAATAAAACATGATTCATTATGGGTTTTTACAAAAATTGCTCATCAATGTTTAAAGACAAATCGTGAAGAACGTCCATCAACGAGCGACATTGTGAGAGCACTGGAAATTGCACTTCGACTTCAAGTAAGTGTTTTTTTTTTTTTTTTTTTTTTTTGGCGAAACTAGCCTTTTTTTATTGAATTCTTGACCATAATTGGAAGTTAGGTATCAAACCTATGAGATTGATAACAATTTAAATTAAAAACATACCCACATATACGTACGTCCGTACATACATACATGTATACCTACATACACACATAAAGGAGAGATCTAGGCAAAGCATTAAATATTACGAGGACACAGTACAACAAAATAAATTAATCATATACGATTTTTATTAGTATTTGAAGAAAGTTAAAAAAAACATATGTGGGCAAATTTAATTTATGTAGATAGTCTACGCATTTTTAGATTAATTATATATTACCTACACATGCGTAGTTAAATGGTAAAAATAAATAAACTATTATTTTTATTTATATAAACGCATGCATTATATGTGAAAGGTGTTAAATTTAAAATATGTAAACAACCATGGACCTAAAAGCTAAACGATTTAGTGTTTTTCTTTTTGTTCTTTGTAACAATTTGATATTATGTAATCAACCTCATCCCACATAGAGTGCATGCATACATACATACTTAGAGACACACAATTCTTTCTCTTTATTTTAAAACCTGAAAATGCAGACCGTGTTACCTAACTAAAAAATTGTCTTTTGTTCAACCGTGATGTCTTTTTGTTACAGTATCTTTCTCTTTATCTCTTTTTATACGTATATATGGACATAGAAAGAGATAAAGAAATGTAGGGTGTTTTAATAATAAAATTTGATATCCATATAACTCAAACCTTATTATTATAATTATGTTTACTGTTTTCATGTCATATTATATCACAATCTAATTACTATAGCACCATATCCCATACATCAAAATTCTTCTCTTCATCTGTTTTAGTGTTTTCGTTACGTCACACCACACCAACTAATTTATGTTTACCACAAATAAAAACATGAAATAATAATAATATTAATAAATAAAAACATTATTAGTAAATAAATACAAATATCTAAACCATTAATGCTAAATGAAAATAATTTATATATATACAAATTGCTAGTGGATCTACAGGAACATACAACATTTAATGGTTGTTGTACAAGCTCTAATGCATATTCAATAAGATTAATATTATTTTCTCTACATATAAATAACAAAACAATAATTAAATAAAGTTGACGCTTTGGTTCAGTGATTGACAATCATGCCCATTAAAGTACGCGCAGGAGTTCGAGTCCAAATTGGCTCTGTTTTGGTTATTTGGATTTCTTTTTTGTTTTTTAGTTATTTAAATTTTTTATATTTTTTAACAGCTTAAAAGAATTAGGAGAGATGGTTTTACCTTTTGCATCATGTTCATCTTTTCCCTTTTTAAATAAGAAAAAAATAACTATGATTTAAACAAACATAACTTTATTTTTAAAATCATGTTTTATAGATTGCAATCATGTTATTTATTCATATAATTTTTAATGTTGTAACATGATGTCTTCTAAACTATGAATATATCAATCTGACGCACTTAATTTTATCCACGTTCTCAAGACGTCCTTTTGTTGCACGAAGGCATATATATGCATATGTTTATAGCATTTTGTATGTTTTCGTTGAATGCACAAATAACTTCATTCGTTAATGTTAGTTAACATAAAACTACATTCGATTCCACTAAATAACACGTTATCCCGCCACGTGATATTTGTTGACAAGATCGTTCGTATTCTTCTTTCTTTCTTTCTCTCTTTTTCTTTGCCATGTATAAGATGTATGTTTTCCTCACTTAGTAACCCAACTTTGATCCCTAACAACACCCTTACCTTGGTTTTATTCTTTTTTTAATTTCTTTTTCTTATTTTTTTTCTTTCACACATTTTTAAATTTTATTGTCGGTTATTTTATTTGGTAAATGTTTTGTTGACCTTTTTCTAATTTGTTTTTTTTTTTAATTTTTCCCAAAATTTTTAGATTTCTTTTTTTATATATTTTTATATCGTCTAGCATTTTGTTTTAGTATCAATAACATTTTTTTTATTTTCACAATACAAATTTTAACACTCTTATTATATCAACATTCAAGAATATACAATCGCGGATCATGACACCGCCACAAAGCGGGAAGTAATGCAAGTTTAATAAAAAAGCATTCCAACAACCATATATATTTTTCTAACAGTTATATTTTAAATTCTATAGATACCACAAAAAGGAAAACATGTACCGTGGGATCCATGAATAGTTGATTTTGAACGATATTAATACTCTTTTAGGGAATATATCAATCATAAAATTCGTGTAACATAGACGCGCGTATTATAAGTATCGATTCATTCAGGTTATATATGTTCTAAAACTTTACAGAATGACGACTTAAGAAAAGAAGTTGAAGAAAAGAACGTTGATGCTAATGACACAAATAAAGTTGATAAAGCGTCAATCATCGTTGTTCTAAAGCTTAACTTGCATTGTGAAGAATGTGCCGAAAAGATCACAAGAAGCATACAAAAATACGAAGGTACAATAGTTGTACACATGATTTGGCTGTTGATTACGGTGCAACTAACCACAATCCCTCTTAATTTATGTAGGTGTGGAAACAGTAACAGCCAATCTCAACAGCAACGAGCTGACAATAGTTGGAAAAGTCGATCCTGTTCGTATTAAGAAGCGAGTTGTGTACAAGACCAAGAGAGAGGTGGAACTTCTCTCTCCCAAACCTAAAAATGACGATGGAGCTGTGAACAAAGATGACGATAAACCACGAGTGGAAAATCCGAACAACCAAAAACCTAAAGAGGTATCATCACTTTAGTGAATTTTACTTCATTATTTCTACACTTAATTTTGATAGGAGACAGACCCCTTCGATTAGAAAAGATGTGCAAGGTGCAAAATATATATTTTAAGGCACATGTTTTAAACACAATACCCAACCACTAGCTTCTTCTTAATTTTTTTCTAACTTGTTCAATTGTAACGTGCACTGTATTATTATTTCCTTTCATGATGTTATTTTACAAAGTGTATTTTTACTACAAATTGTGAAAAGACACAATGAGGCTAAAAAAGTCAAAAAAAATTATATCTCACAATTTAATTCGAATTTCAAAAAAGTACTTCGGAGTCTCTGTTTCTCTCGTCGTCCTCTTTCAGAAAAAAATAAAAAAAAATTCATTATGTCTTTTATGACACAATGACGTCATTGTGTCTTTCACAATGACACAATGACGTCATTGTGTCTTTCAAAATGACACAGTGACGTCATTATCTCTTTCATAAATGACAAAATGAAAAAACGTTAATATATATTTTTTTTTTTCGTTTATTTTTTTTCTTAGTGAGGACGACTAGGGGAACAAAAGCTCGAAATTACTTTTTTGAAATTCAATTTAGATTGTGAGATATAATTTATTTGTGATTTTTTTTTACTCATTGTGTCTTCTCACACTTTGTAGCAAAAATACATTTTTTATTTAAACATCTTTCTTTTTTCTAATGTTCTATATTATTATGAACATTAGTTTTACGTATACCTAAGCATGCAAACTATCTATCAATATACAAAATTAACTGCAATTCCCATTGTTTTTTATTTTTTTTTACTTACTTGAATTTTTATTACAGAAAGACAACGTGGTAAAGAAGTCCATGAAAATAAGATTTTTACTGCTGATGACACAAAGAAAATTTACGAAGGCTGATCACTATTGTTCTAGAGATTAACTTGCATTGTGAAGAGTGTGCCAAAAAGATCATAAAAACCATACAACGTATCAAAGGTACACAAAGTGATCAAACTCAGTGGTTGTGCACTTGGCTTGTGGCTGTTAATCATTATGATGCAGCTAACCGTGATCTCTCTTGATCTATGTAGGTGTGAAAACAGTAAAAGCCGAAGTGGTTAGCAACAAGGTCACGATCATTGGGGAAGTCGACCCTATTCATGTTAAGGAACAACTCGAGAACAAGACCAAGACAAAGGTGAGAGTTCTCTCTAGCTTGCGAATGTGAAATTGAAGAATGATGTGAGTTGTGAACAAAGACGACGATGAGCCGCTAGAGGAGTGTTATAACAACCAAAAACCTATAGAGGTATCATCAGTTGAGCAAAATGTATAGATTTTTTTTTATATAATTAGATTGATACATCATGATCATATATGCGAGGCCAGTTCCTGTAAGAAGTCTTACAAAGGGTACAAAATGGTGATAAATTAACTACACGCTTATAAAAACACGAATTTATATATGTATATAACTAGATTTAGTAAACACGTATATTACACGTGTTGAATAAATAAAATATTAATATATAAAAATTAATAATTATAAAATGATATTCAAATATATGATATGACTGAAATTACATATGAGAAATGACTATAAATAATAAAACAGTGATATCAACTTTTTAAAATTTTGTTTTTAAATTTTTTTTCAAAAAAATAAATATTTTGTTCTAAAACAAACCGTATAAAAATGTCATTTTAAAAAATTTTCTTATTATATCTCCTAAATTTGATTATTTTTTGTTTTTAAAAAATTCACTTTTTAAAATTACCAATTTTAAAAAATTACGTGTTTTTAAAAAAGTTTTCTGCTTTAGAAAAAATTATTATTTTATAAAAAAATAATTTATTTAGAAATAACATTAATGAATAGATTTCTTTCTTAATTTATTAAATCTAAAAAGTATTAAATAATATTATTAATAATTAAAGTAATTATTTAATATGAGAGAGAGGCGGGAAAATTTTGGTGAGGATGATTGTGATGATGCCACGTGTCATCTCAAGTTACTCTTATATTAGAGTATAAAGATAATGCACGGTTATGCGTAAAATTACACAATTTAACATTATACACATTACACAAACATATAATCACATATGGCTATATATACATGGCGACAGCAATTTTAATAAAGTCATTGTACATATATATACACACACTAGCGGATTAGACCTGCATTTCGTCACGGATCGATTTTGAATGTATACGAGAACGTCGCAATGATAGTTTTAGGGTTATCCTGACTTTGGTGAATTCAATGATATAAACACTCGGATTTTCACGGATGTCTATATGCTTTAGCAATTCGTTATTATACCGCCCATCATTATACCATTGTTGAACATATAGCATTCGATACGTCGTGCATGTCAATTAAAACGAATACTTTAAAAACGTTCAAATAAAAACTCTTATTAAATATGAAACATTGTATTATGATTAACGATACATTGCTAATAAATTGCTAATAAATTGCTGCAGATACAATAACATGATAAAAACACGCTATTAAATTCTAAATAATATATAGAATAACAAAATGTTGTTATTATTAATAAGAACCTTATAATAATAATAGTTATTATTATTAGCATTATATATAACCCATTTGTAAGTTTCGGTGACTTTCACCGGCACGCCACATGTCATACTTTGATTAGTCGGTACATTTCTTTTTTCTTGTGTTTTTTTTGCTTTTTACGAGGATTTTTAGTGTTAAGTTTCTCTCACTAATAGACAACAAACGTCTACCAATTCAGTTGGTTTAAGGCCACCTCTTTGGTCTTCATGCGCGTTGCAGGTCGCAGGTTCGATCCATGCTTTCAAAAAAAATCTGATTTTTTAAAATACTTTTCTTATGTATATTTTTTGTTTAAATTACTTTTTTAATACTTCTCTTATATATATTTTTCTCTACAAAACTTTTGTCATACTTTCGATCTGTTTTTGTTACTATTTTCTATGTATGTTTCAATCCTCAAACCGATCCGCAAGAACTTTATATGTTTTCTTTTACGTATTTACACATATATACCACCACAACGCACGTAACGAAGTTTGGGAAGGTGCCCTTAATCACGTAAATAACATCGTACGACCCTGCCACAACGTGCGGGTAAAAAACCTCGTGATTATTATTTTTGGTATGATTACAATTATTATTGGGGTGGGGTTAGGGCTGCAAACGAACCGAACGAACACGAACAAGGCATTGTTTGTGTTCGTTTGTTAAGAAATAAACTTGTTCATGAACTGTTCACGAACACTCACCGAACGAGATTTTTTGTTCGTGTTCATTCATTAAGAAAATGATATATTCATGAACTATTCACGAACACTTATCGAACGCAAATGAACACAAACAAAAGTAAACGAACACAAACAACTGTTCATGAGCATGACGAACACAAAGAAAGCCATAGACAAAAACGAATAAAAATGATTATAGATTTATTTTAGAATAAAATTTACATTTTCATTACCAATATTACACAAAATCCATCAAAAATAAATAAGTACTTTAACATAAATATCAAAAAATACTTGATATAACTGTAATAAAAATAACTAACACAAAAATTAAGAATATAAACGAATACATTAACGAACATAATCGAACACATTATCGAACGTTCATGAACATAGATGAACGAACGGCTTGTGTTCATGTTCGTTCGTTTAACTAAACGAATGAAATTTTCTTGTTCGTGTTCGTTCCTTTAGTAAACAAACGAACGTAAACGAACTTCCTGCCGAACGGTTCATTAACTGTTCGCTGAACGTTCAGTTAGTTTACAGCCCTAGGTGGTGTTATTGTAAAAATTAAGAAAAAACTAAAAATGGTGAGAATGATTATTATCCATTAGATATTAGATCCAAAGGCTAATAAAATTCGATAGTATAATGGTCAATAATTAAAACTTTAAATGATAGACCAATGGTATTTTGGTTTTAACCACATTTTCAAGTTTCACCTTTTTTTAAATGTTCGTAACTTTTATGTACAATATTTGTTTTTTAAAAATATTACACCATAAAATCAAGCGTTTTTTATCTTTGAAAAGCTTATAATTTTGATACATAAAAACCGAAGTTTTTTAAACGCTCATTGTGTCTATTGCTAATTGTCGAGTCTAGTGGTGATCATTGTGTTACAAATTGTGTCTAGTGTTTAAATAACACAATGCTAAAAATGTAAATTTTTTTACATGTTTTATAGTTTATTGTGTAATCCTTATTAAGCAGCTCATTGTGTCTATTGCTAATCGTCGAGTTTAGTGTCTGTCATTATGTTTGATGTTGACTAATGTGTTTTTTGAATGGTGATTTCAAATAAGATAATGCTAAAAATGTGAGTTTTTTATGTTTTTTCAGTTAATTGTGTAATACTGATCAGGTCAATTTGTAATCATCATCAAGCAATTTATTGTATCTAGTGCTATTGTCAAGTCTAGTGTTGATCATTGTGTTACTTATTATGTCTAATGTTGACTAGAGTGTTATGTATTGTGTTTTTAAAAATAATGATTTTCAAACAACACAATGCTAAAAATGTAATTTTTTTATGTTTTTTTTCAGTTAATTGTGTAATACTGATAAGGTTATTTTGTAATTATAATCAAGCAGCTTATTGTATTTATTGCTAATTATCGAGTCTAATGCTAGTCATTGTGTTACATATGGTTTCTAATGTTGATCATTGTGTTATGCCTTGTGTTTTTTAAAATGATAATTTTCAAATAACATAACAATAAGAAATGTAAACTTTTTATGTTTCAAGTTTATTATGTATTCCTTATCAGATAATTGTGTAAACCTCATTAATTCAGATGATCACACAATGACCTACTTACACAATGAGTTAAAAAACATGAAAAAAAAAACTTAATTTTTTTATATCAATACTACACGTGTTTTAAATATTAAAAAATATTTGTTTTTATGGTGTAATCTTTTAAAAAATAATATCGTATGTAGAAGTTATGAATGTTTAAAAAAAAGATGAAACTTGAGAATGTGAAACATTACCAATTTTGCTCCAAACCTAATTATGATCAAAAGGATACGTGTCAACATCTTAATTATTTTTACATTTTTTAGTTTTATAAGACTTTGTATTTGAAACCCTTCACTTATTATTATTGTAATTATTTTTGAAACATATAAACAATATGTCAATAACTAACAAATTTAGACATAAATACTAAAGTTATTAACTACCCAAAATGTCACTAAAATTTTTTACTAATAATAATAATAGTAAATATTATAATTATAACAATAATAATAATAATATAATAATAATAATAATAATAATAATTAATATTAATAATAATAATAATAATAATAATAATAATTATCATTATTATTATTATTATTATTATTATTATTATATTATTATTATTATTATTATTATTATTATTATTATTATTATTATTATTATTATTATTATTATTATTATTATTATTATTATTACTACTACTACTACTACTATTATGATTGTATTTATTATTGTTGTAATTATTTTTTGAAGTATTTTAAATAATATGTTTTTAACTAACAAATTTAGTTATAAGTAATAATATTATGAAATACCCCAAGTATGTTATTAACTAACAAATTTAGTCATAAATACTAATATTAATAATAACAATATTACTGTTACTATAATAATAATAATAATAATAATAATAATAATAATAATAATAATAATAATTATTATTATTATTATTATTATTATTATTATTATTACTATTATTATTATTATTATTATAAATTTGAAAATACTTAATAGTTATATACTTAAGTATTTAAAACTAGGGTTGTTTCACTGCTCGAGTTGTGCGCGTTAGGGATGAGCTCAGTATCGCTATCGAACTGAAAGTATCGACCCAAAAAATGGCCAAAGTTTGGTATCGGTACTGAAAATGCTCGGTACGGTACGGTATTTGAAGGTAAATATCGGTAAAATACCGGTACCGTAAGTAACGATGCCGAAAACACCAAAAAATAGGTACCGAATTGATACTAAAAATGATTCGATACGGGAAATTCGATACAGGTACCGGTTCGGTTTCGGTATTTTGTACCATTTGCTTATCCTTAGTGCGCGTGGCAAACGAGTTAAACCAAAGCTCAGATAAGCGTACGTAAGCCAAAGATTATAACATCTAACAATATTTTAACACGTTATCATCATAACTTCCAACTTATAAATTATACTGTATGTTAAAAAAAAAACAAACGTAAAAGACTTATATCATATATTGTTAGGGTCAGAAGTATAAAATGAATGAAGACTCGTGTCAAATACTTAATTATGTTAGAGTCTTGCATAAGTATGTATTATTATGTAATCAAATGTTGTGATACTTCTTATTATAGAAGATATGTTCAGTCGTATTTTTTCTGTACCTTTATTTTTTATAAATAATCACATTCTATAAATTTTATCAGTTTTGTAAGAAAGACTCAATATATTAGATTTGTATTATAGGATTTTCATTTTACCATAAATCTATTGATTGTATAGAACTTGTTTTAGAGGCCTTTAATTGTACTTTAAATTTTTAATTTTAATCATTAACTCAATCTTACATAAACCCTAAATAATTTCTAAAACATTGTATCAGTTTATAAAAGGTGTAAAGATGTGTGCATAAACCTTATAAGAGCTGAGTTATTATATGTGATCTTAAAGCTCAAATGAAATACACATGACTTATCTTCAAATTGACATACATTTATACGGTTATAGCAAATGATGTATAGACTCGATGTTAATTTAAGAATACAAAATTTGTCTTAATTAATATGCACATACGTGTTACGATCGATACACAGTTGAACCGTCCCATAGACATTGTTCTCTAATTGCATGGTTCTTCAAGGTTGCTCAACACTTGACACCGTTTATGGTGCACTTCGAATGATCGATATTCGATACTAACATCTACATCAGTTGCTTACGTGACGGTATTAGTAGCATGCCATGTAATTGCAATTGCCTACATGACGATAACAATTACACGTGGTTTGGCAAGAAATCTTTGTTGACTACGTGATGATGTATATTGCTGTAATATCACCTCATATGCCTATATGTTGTTACATGTGACATGCAATTAGTTTTTGCGACTTCAAAAATTGCCAACAAAATTGGATACATTCAATGAACAAAGTAAATGATGCTAACAAATTTAGTAAACATAAAATGCTAACAAATTGTTGTTACATGGTATAAAGAGGGCTACATCCAGAGAAACCACAACTTATTAATTTAAACTTCTCTTTGTTCTTGTATAAAATAAAATTTATGAAACTCATTATTTTTAATTAAAAATTGCCTTCTTTTTATATTTGCATTCTCTAGCTTTAATTTATTTAAAGTATATATAATTACTAAAGAATGATTTAGGAATATAAGTTTAAACTGAAGTTTATGATATAAATGCCACTACACTCAGTAAATATATATTTGTAAAACCTAAGTAAATATATATTTTCACAAGGTTATGGCATAAATGGTTCTATGGTGTAGTGGTTAGCACTCTGGACTTTGAATCCAGCGACCTGGGTTCGACTCCCGGTAGGACCTTTTTTTGTTTACCAATTTTCTTACTTCTGTAAATCTCCATTTTGCCATTCTGTAAAGATTACAAGTTAAATGAGATTTAGAGATAAAAAGGTTTGTAAAGATAAGTTAAGAACGTCTCATATCTTGTAACCAATTTGATTTTTAGTGATACGTCGGTATGAAGTAAAAGCAACATTAGTGAACATGAATCGAAGGAGACAATTCGGTGTCCCTTCTAATGTACTGTCAACATGGGCAAATGGCGTAATTGTCGACAACGATGGACCCATGCTTTTTTTTTAACGATTTATGCTTTATCGATACTCAAATTTTCAGTTGTAGTCAGATCGATTTAAAAAAAAAGAAAGACTATCTTTCAATAAAAGTTATGATATTTTTGAGATAATCATAATCGAGAAAAAGAAATACTATCGTTCAATAACATCTAGAAATAAAATTGAAGTACTTAGCAAATTACCAAGAGCTAATTATCCCACTTGTAAAGTTACAAGGATAATTACATTCAATACGATATTAAAGGATAATTATACATAAAAGATAAAAAAAAAAACTATTTATAAGTCTTTATAACATTCTTTTTTTTGTTGCGAATGGCAAAATTAAAAGTTAAGATATTTTTTAGATAATCATGACCACAAAAAAGAAATACTATCTTTCAATAACGTCTAGAAATAAAAATTGAATTACTTAGCAAATTACCAAGAGCTAATTATCCCAATTGTTAGGATAATTACATTCAATACTATATTAAAGGATAAGTACATATAAAAGATAAAAACTAATTATAAGTCTATAAAATTCTTATTTTAACTTCTTCAGTCCGATTCTTACGGACGTGTGCGGTAGCAATGCATTCATATCTGATCGATAACGGTCTTCATCATCTATAGCAAGTTTCTCGTCATCAGTAACAACGTTTGTCACAATCGTTAAAAGGAGTCTTAAGTAGCAAATTTGGTAGATCACTATTTGGTGATAAATGTTCTTCGCTATTGATACCTTGTGTATAATCAGTTCATGTTTATTAGAACAATAACGTATATGAGTCCATTTGATATTCAGTGGACCGTCCCTAAGAAATCACCTTTAGATGAGTTGTGTAAAAACCACTTGGTTACTTCTTGACAATGTTTTTGTAATCAAATTGACAATAAAACCGCTCCCGATTAAGTGTATTTGAACCGTCCTCAATTGAATTGGATGACGGGTAAAGAGGACCGAGTGCTCAGACCATACTTAAACACTTTTCTTTACCTTTAAAATCTCGTTTAGTATTTACTTATTCATTACTACTTTGGCCATTATATTGTATTTTTAAAGATTCATATTACCACTCTATTAAACCATGTAGTAATGTAAAGTTATTTTAGGTTTACTGCTCTTGATGTTTATGTTACAAATGCCTCTTGCACTGTTTAGGTTTATTTGTAATTTTAGGTGAGGTGGGTAAACGGTTAAAAACTTGATTTATTAAAAGAATTAAAATCAATAAATAACAGTTTTAATTTTTAAATTATTTATAACATTACTTTTAAAACCAGTGAACTCCTGTGTGTGACTTGAAACAAGCTAGAAAGAAAAAAGCAAATTCCACACGACTATATAACTTCCATACACACGTGTGTAACTGTGTATCACAACTTATACATCATGCTCCAAATTTGTACTATAATATTCTCATTACTATTACTATTAGGCTATGTGTTGCCGGAGATCCTCGATCCTGGGCGCCAGCCACATGGCCGGTTATCCTAGTCGCGCGCACCGCAACCAACGTGAGAGATCGTGAGGGCGTAAGGGAGGTCACGAGGCGTGAGTGAAAGCCCCTAATCACCTGCTTCACAATAGGGTCAGCTACTGGATCAAAGGCTCCATTAAACGCCCAGTCACCATCCAATCAGCATCATATGTCGTAATATTACATGAGATTTTACAAAACACATACCCTTGTATGAAAACTAAGTAAAATAAAACAGTAAATGTAACAAAAAGAAATTACAATATTACATACATCGAGTCGAACTCGTTTTCTGGTAAACTCAGTCAAGTGAGTCACCGGAACTCAGTCCACCATCACCGGACCACCATCCGGAACCACCACATTACTCGAATTCGCCGCCCTGATCACCGCCGCACCGCCGCCGCGGCTCCGCCCCTTAATCCTCCGCAGCTCCGCCACCACCTCTTTCGCATCCGGCCGATCATCCCTATCCGCCGCCACACACCGGAACGACAGCTCCGCCACCGCCGCCACAGCGCCACCGTCCACCGTCGCTAACCGCGGGTCAATCACCTCCGACAACAACCCCATCTGTATCTTCCCGACCGCCATCTCCGCCAGCGTCATCTCCCTCTTATCCCTCTTCACATCCACCGCCCTCATTCCGGTGATCAACTCCAGCAAAACGACGCCGTAGCTGTAGATATCACTCTTCTCCGTCAGCCGGAACGACCGATAGTAATCCGGATCCAAATACCCGGGTGTGCCCTGAGGACCCGTCCACACACAACCCGGATCCAACAGCCGAGATAACCCGAAATCCCCGACCCGAACCCGCATATCTTTGTCCACAAATATGTTGTTCGACGTAATGTCTCTGTGAACAATTGGGGGAACTACTGTAAAATGAAGGTATTCAATTGCTGTTGCTATCTGTATAGCGATTTCAAGCCTTAATTGCCATGATAAACACTGTTTTCTGTACACATGTAGATGATCTGCAAGTGTTCCATTGGGTATATATCGTAAACCAATAATAACCCTCTGGGATCGCTGCAATACCCATGAAGTTTCACCAGATTTGGGTGATTTAGAGACGATAATATCAAGATCTCGTTGCAAAATGATTTCGTTGAGAATGAATTTGATGTGGGATTTTGCTTGTGAAGGTATTTGATGGCGTACACTTTGTTTTCTTGAAGATGACCGATGTAAACCGACCCGAATCCACCGTCGCCGATCTTTCTATTCGGGTCGAAGTTGTTGGTTGACGATTGGAGTTCGTCGAAGGTGAACACCGGCGGGAGGAGGGCGGCGGAGCGGTGGCGGTGGAGGTACACCACCGCCGGATCTTCCAACGGTGAGTTCTTTCGTCTTCTTGAAATGTATGTACTCAAGAGGATCAACAGTAGAAAGCAAAGGAGCATTGCAGCAATCGACATCATCGCCACACGTAAATTAGGTCTTTTGGTTACAGATTTGTGGGAATTTGAAGCTTCAAAGCATAAAAATGGTTTCTTTGGGTCAGATGAATTGAACCCACAAACACCATTGTTGGATTTGCAAGCTTTACAGCTTGTAAAGTAGGAATCTTGTTCTTCCCATTGGACTTCAATCCCAAATTTCAAGAAACTCTCAAGAAACCCTAGAACATCATCTTCACACCGATCTGTATTGAGGTCTGAAGGATGAATAGAGCCACAAGAATGTATGATCTGAAGTGGGTTGTGTGTGATTTCACACTCCGACGGACAACGGTGGCAGCTGCGGTGGTTTGGTGGGTGGCATGGGCGGATGTAAGAGAGACGAGAGCAGAAAGAATCAGTGGGTTTGAACGGTGAGTTTGAGAAGTTTAAAGGTCGTGTTGGGAGGCTGGTGGTGCAATTGGTGGTGGTGGTGGTGATGGTGGTGAGTGTGAGGGAGGTGGTGGTGGGCTCGTAGCGGAGGAGGGAAAAGTGGTGGTGGTTGATGGTGATGGTGGCGGAGAGCGGTGGTTGTTGTGGTGGTGAGCATTTGATTTGGAAGGATGGGTGGCCGGAGCCGGGGGTGGTGGAGAAGGGGTACGGTGGCGTTGCGGTGGTGAATGGTGGACATGGGTGAGGTGCTACGGTGGTTGAGAGGAGGAGTAGTGGTGTGATGAGGCGGAGGAGCGGCGGTGGGCGGTGGTGGTGCGGTGGTGGTTGGTGGTGGCATGGTTTTTGTGTGTTAGAGTGAAGAGATCTGAAAAAGCTTCGAACTTTGAGTCTTGATTATGTTGAGAGGGGGGGGGGGGGGGTAGGGTGGGTGGGGTGGGGGTTGGGTGGGTTCACGTGAAGACGACGAAGGGGATGAAGACAAGACCCACAAAAAGTGGACAATGAGGACTGTGAAGAACTGGAAAAAAGAAAAAGAGAGTGAGGGAATTCATGAAGTCTTGTATTTTTTTATTTTATGAAGTAAGAGTATAAGACTAAGTCTATGAGAGAGATCCAAAATATCAACAAATCTTTTTGATTTGAACATAATCTTACAAAATCATGAGGTGAAATAGTTTTTAAACATATTGTTATAGATATATGCAGATGTAAAAACTACTTATGGAGCGAACGAGTAACAAAGAACTTGTTCTGGTTGGCCGGGTTGGTTGGAACATATAGTTATTTTAAACAAATTATTTATTGTCTCTTTAAAAGGTAGCTTTGTGTCAACCTTCTTTCGATTATTGAGTATAATAAGAGTTCCTTGTGAATACAATACATAAATATAAATAATATTTCAAATTTAGAATAATAATAAATGTTAAAAAGTTTGTTCGATGCATACGTCCTGATGGTCATTGTACTATCAAAACTGAACCATATACACTTTATGCAGTTCATGTTGTAAAGTTTTTTAGATAAACATGCCTAATTCATGTATATCAGTGATAGCTTTTGTCTATTTTATCTACGTTTCAAACATCATTAATTTGCCTAAAATTATTTGGCGTAGCTATTTTATATTCACGTGTGTTATTAGGAATTTATTATGGCATACAAACTTGACTCAAGTTTTATTTTTCTTTTTTATATGCAAGCTTTGATTGAATATTTTCTCTTCCATTTATCGGTTGTTCAAAGAAATGCTTTTTACAATGTTGCTTTATTTTTATTTATCTCTTTTATTTTTATAAATGTGAGTTACTTTAATATTTTTAAATATATTTATGATGATGTTTATATATATAAAAAATATAGCAATATAATCACAACACATTACCCATCCTTATCCATATTAAAAATCATTATTTTTTCTTTTTACTTTTCAATTACATAATACTTTGTATATTTTTATCATTACTTTTTCTCTCTCATCCACTCACAACTACTTAAAATATATTAAAAACATTATAGGGGTTTGAACAGTTTTTCCTAAATATACAGATTGAACAGTAAATTTCTTATATCTTTCACTCATAACCATTTATAATCATACCATATAATATAAGAAATACATTCACATAAATTTAATAATAGTCTGGGAATGCTCTAACAATATAATCCTTATTATTTGAAACCATTAACCCTTTAAAAAACTATTATCTTTTGATTTTCATGTATTTAATTTAAAGTGTATTACTTATTTCAAAAGAATACGACGTAAAAAGAAGTCGTGCGACAGTCAACTCAACTATACTTGCCCCAATTGCGAAAAGGTACCAATTTTTTAATATATTATCCTAACTTTAAAAAAATCATAAAATATTATCTTTTTCTAATAATAAAATACGATATTGAAGCATAGTAAGTTCGTTGTAATGAGAAAATAAGGGGTCCAATTCACATCGATAATTAATTATTTTGTTTGTTTATGGTATAGATTGATGCATTATTGCTTGAAATGAGCGATCCATTCACATTGATTATTGAATTATACAATAAACAAAAATCGCAATGATTCTTAAAAACTTTAACTAAATCTTTAAGCCTGTAAAATAGTGTCTTTTCTATTTTATTATAAATGTTTTCATTATAAATATGTTCTGGAATCTCAGTTAGTACAACTTAAACATGATATTTAATAACAAAATCATGACAATTAGTGATTCACTCATGTGTGTGTTTGAGCTAAACTCGAACTAGAAAGTGTCTTATTAAGGAATTAACATACTATAAAGATCATCTTAGGGAATAATGTATTGTCGTTGCCGGCTCAATGTTTTATGTTTTTTGGGCCTCGATCATACTAAAAGAAAGGGATCGTTTACAAAAACATAATCTAAGCAAAAACAACATAATCAAAAAACACCATAATCAAATATCTTTGAATAAAATCAGTAAATCAAATAAAATTTGGAATATTAACCTTGAGTACTTGATAGTTTATTTCTTTCAACAAGAAATAAGCTAAAAAGAGCTAATCGTTGTCAATTAGATCAACCAAAAAGGTAGGAATGCAGGAAGCTTCTTATAAGGATCTTCTGCTCTGTTTGTGTGGTTGTCACTTCAATAACTGGTCAAATCATTAAAATTTTAATCGAAACTCAACTATAAAATGTTATTATCATTTTAAGATTTCATTGGTTTGTATAATATCAAAGCCTACTATAATATTCTTTTTTAAAACGGGGCCCTTGTTTTTTGGGTGGCCCAAGCCCAATACATCATAAATAATACTATAGGGTCGGCCCTATCTATTGTTACCGCTTATTTTACTTTTATCATTAAATTTTTTCTTTTTTATAATAACTTTTGTTAATTTACCTTTAAAAAAAAGAATGTACGGTTGTCTTTATTTTTTATTTACGTTATAATCAATTTTTCTAAAAACTTATTTGATCTAAGATTTCGTAGGTTATAGCCAGTGTACTTACCATTACGGTACCGTGACCAAACTGAACTGATTACAAGCAAAAAACATTGTTGTCGGTATTGACATAACCAAAAACAGTTTTGGTACTCACTTTTATGGTATTGACGAGTTGACAATAACAACAAAACTCGTGCCTCTTAGCGCAGGTGAAAACGACAACTTCTATCGTGTAGCTTGGGGGAAAAACTAGTTTACTCAATAGTATGGAGTCCACAACCTCCAGTCTGTTCTTATTTTTAAAAGAGATTATTAGCTTAATAAACTATAATACTCCCGCCATCCTAGTCTGGAAATGGCATTAATAAACTATAGGTCATAAGTACAACCACATATTAAGAACAATATAGAGGCAATTCAATTGTCCAACTACCAATAGTAGACGGTATACTAATTAAGACTCTTTTTTTCTACGAAATCTTGTCTTCTTAGGATCTTTAACATCTAGTTATTATGTATCATTGCAAGGCAACTTATTATCGTGGCCTTAGAATTGCTTAGCTAAAATATCTAAAAGGAGTAAAGAAGTTTAATATCATAGGTATGACACCTTAAGCAAATTTAACATTATCTTATTCTGTCTATAGAAACCTAACCCCTCAAATATCACCGAAGCATTTTAGGTATATTTGTTGTGTATAACATCCTGATTTTCTGCTTTAGTTGTAAAGCATGAAAAACTATAGAAAAGAACAATTTTGAGATTCCTAGTTTGGAATTGAAATATAGTTAGTTACTAACTAGTTTTGAGGTTCAATAAGACATTTTCGAAAGACATAAATTTAAAAAGAAGTCGATGTATGTGTATGTTTGAGAAGAAAATCGATGAGATGGGATGGTCTAAGTGATCAGGGACTCAAATATCTACCACATGGGGACAAAATTTAACTTTAGAACGTCATATAACCCACACAAACAACAAAAATGGCAACAACTTACACAACAAAATCACACTTATGTATTAGGGTGTTGAGAGGGTGGAATGGGGTACGCTTTACTTTCATCCAGAAGAAAAAGAAGCTGCTCTTGAAGAAACTTTCGGCTCAGCAAAAACTCACCACACAAATGATAGAGAACAAATTTAAATAACTCTTTCAACTTGAAACTTCAAGATACTGGGTTAGTTATAAAGTCATGGTGTATTAAGTTTTAATTCCATGAGTAAGTAACTACAAAACTATAAAACTTCATATTGAATGTATGAACCATGTTTAAACTTGAGGGTTTTTACGTAATATAGTAAAAACTATGCTACATGTTGGACATAATAGGAGAAACAACGTTTGTTGGGTTTGAAACATCACTTAAGATGTATTGTGGTTGTTAAGTATCTTTGATCTAAATTGAGGTAATTTGAGGTATTTAGGTAAATTTGTTCCCCAATCTTTTTGTTACGCTCAACAAATTATCATATGCTTAAATCTTTGTGTGTGTGTCTTGTTTAAAGACTTAGGCCATTAGGGAGTGGTTGGTTTGACAAAAGACTAATGTATTCCTTTGATTTTCTTTTTGACTTGCATAAACTAGATCTAGCACCATCTAAAACAAAGACAAATGGTTATCATTATTCTTTATTTAAAATTAGTTTTTACCTTCAACGATGATATTCACTTTTACCCTTTTAACCATACACAAACCGGATAAACCTTTTGGTAATAATTTTGCGCATACACAAATTGGTTAAACTTTTTGGTAATAATTTTGTGAATCAATATTGACTTGAGCGTCGGAGATAAGTTATATCCTGATTTGCTTCTTCAAACTAATTCGTTTTCTGTTAATATTTCAACGTTGAGATAACGGACAAATGACATAACAAGTACTATGCTTAATTGCTTACGACTTAAATGTCTAGTTTTTATTATAGGATGTTGACACTGATTTATCTTTTATATATCTTTTTTATATGAATACGAAATGTCAAGTCTGTATGTAATCGATATTTGTGCATTGGGCCCACAAAGAGAGGCCCGCCAAATTTAATTGAACAATGTGGGCCCAAATACGAACTGAAATTCAAAACCTACAAAATGATGAAAGATGAAGCATGTGGTAAAAGTAAAAGCCCTTTGTGTGTTTCTGATTGTTTGATGATAGATGATTAAGAACATTATTAAACAACCATTAAAGTTAATATTAATCTCATAATCATATTATCTTTATTAAAAATACATGCGTATGACGATAAATACATGAACGAACATTCTATGTATTAAAGGCATGTTGAGTTTGATTATTCAGATAATTGTTTTATTTCTAAATTTTAAAATAATCAAAGGTAATAATTTAATATCGAACCATAAACTATGATTTTGGAAACTATAAATCCAGCCAAACCATCCGAGTTGGGTGGATCATCCTGGTCGGCCGGTTTTATTAGTTTAACAAATTTTAAAAAAAATAGAGATGACTCCTAATCATAATACATATAGTTAAATAAAAAAATATAAGAAGTGATAGCTGTTAAACGAACGATATTATTTACACAACTCGTCTAGTAGTTCCAAGTTCAAGCCGGATCAAACTGTTAAGCTGATAAGACATTACAAACCAACCAACTTGTTTCGAAAATTCATAACCATCACTATCAAATCACTTGTATAATCGATTAATCTCTCTCATATAATAGAAGAAAAAATCTCTCTCATATAATAGAAGAAAATGAAGATGGAAAGTTGGGAGTAGGGCTGCAAACGAACCGAACGAACCGAACGAACACGAAGAAGGTCTTGCTCGTGTTTGTTCATTAAGAAAATAAACTTGTTCATGAACTGTTCACGAACACTTACCGAACGAGTTTTCTTGTTCGTGTTGTTCATTAAGAAAAATAAACATGTTCCTGAACTGTTCACGAACACTTACCAAACGCAAACGAACACAAACAAATCAAACGAAAACAAACAAATGTTCATGAACATGACGAACACAAAGAAGTCCATGAACACAAACGAATACAAATGATCACATATTTATTTAGAATAAAATCAGCATTTTCATCATAAAATTTACCAAAAATAAATAAACAAGTAACATAAATATCCAAAAACACTTGACATAGTTGTCATAAAAATAACTAAGACAAAATTAAGAACATAATCGAACACATTAACGAACATAAACGAACACATTATCGAACTTTCATGAACGAACATTAACGAAAACATTATTGAACGTTCACGAACATAAATGAACGAACACGGCATGTGTTCGTGTTTGTTCGTTTAACTAAACGAACAAAGTTTCCTTGTTCGTGTTCGTTCATTTACTAAACGACGAACAAAAACAAACTTTCCGCCGAACAGTTCGCGAACTGTTCGCTGAACGTTGAGTTCGTTTGCGTCCTAGTTGGTAGTTATATTGGGCCAGTAAAGTGGGCCATTTTCATTATGGCCCAAAAATTAGCATCTAGCACATGGATGGGTTGAAACGACGTCGTATAACTGTTAGCCGACCAGTCGCCAGCGACGCCAAAATCAGATTCTGTATCGGGTAATAAAGGTCCACTGATTACTCCCCTGCACGTTCTCTTCACCCACCAAGTGCTAACCTAACACTACTGTCACCTTATCTCTCCAAATTATTGCCTCACCCGCACCTATCATAAGCATCACTTTTCTTTTTCTAGATAAGTAGTATCTTCTTTAATTGTATCGTCCATGCTGATGTACGAGGTTTTTTTTTGTACGTGCAAGCGTAGGGCCTTGAGGTTTGAGTGAGTCGATGATCCGTTAATGATCTAGGTAGGTGGATATACCGCATGATCTAGGTAGCTGGATATACGCGACATGACTTTATGTTTGGAGACCATTGAAATAGATACGTCATTGTGAAAATAAAAATTAAGAGATACGAAAGCATATTTTAAAAACCGTTTAACTAAAAGATAAAATCATATAAAATGTTGCGTACTTAAAAAAGGATTTAAAAATTCAGTCTGTTAAATATTACAATTAACTAAAATATTAAGAGTAAAATTGAAAGAAAGAAAAACGAATAAAGAGGAAAGCTAAAACTAAAATATACAATTTCAAGAATAATCTACTTAGTTAAAACAATATAAATTGAAATTAATAAAATGACTCAAACTATAATATCCTTTGTGAAACTGGTAAGATTCAGTTTTAAAACAACCATACTTGAACAAGGCTCAAAAATTCTAATTAGAATAATATTGTGGCCAAAGTTGAAAGATAAAGAATGAAATATTATGGCTCAAATTAAAAAGACAAAAAGATCATAGCTAAAATCACGAACAAAAAAAAATCACTGTAGCATCAAGGTTGGTATTTAACATTAGTAATAATAATAATACCTTTTGCTAAAGAATAACATACGTTTTAGACCGATAGGAATGAACATTAATTCAGTGCTGACCACATGTCATCTACTTATCTCGATATGATTTTTCATATCGAGTTAGTGTTATCTTTCAGGTCATGTCAGAAACTACCATCGTAGTTGAGCTTCATTTAGCTTATCATATATTGAGAAACTAGGTTACAATTTCGTGTAATACACGTGTTGAATAAATTTATTGTTACATAGTTAATAATATAAAAAGTTATGTCTTAAATATTTTGTATTATACAGATTGAATAAACCCGTATATTACACATATTTGAAATTTTATATCGATGGTTATTAATTAATGAGTAGTTATTATTATATACATAAAAATATTTATTTCTAATGTTTTTATTATTAAAATGAGAGAAAGATATAAGAAAATCAATTATTAAATGGTGGTTTAAATAATAAATGTCTGATTATGTTTATTTATTAACTAAAGAGATATTAAAAATCAACGATGAAAACAAAAACGAATTTATTACAATAATAAATAAATATCGTAAATGTTGGGGCCGGACAGTGCTCGTAACACTAACATTCCTCCCTCACCACATAAAAAAACCGTTAAATATTTAACGACCGGCCGACACGCCGTGAAATTACCGTCAAATCGTTGCCCCCTATACATGTGATCCACACATACATACCATCGTATACATACACATCACCCTTCATCCACACACACACACACACACACACACATTCTTCATCATCAATCAAACAACAAGCTTTTGGGGCAATTCAACGATCAAAATCGAAACAATCAAT
This sequence comes from Flaveria sonorensis, assembly GCA_025506505.1. Taxonomy (NCBI): domain Eukaryota; kingdom Viridiplantae; phylum Streptophyta; class Magnoliopsida; order Asterales; family Asteraceae; genus Flaveria; species Flaveria sonorensis. The sequence goes on from CM046434.1 coordinate 1,613,253, forward strand.
GGGCGTCGATTACTACAACATCCTCAAAGTCAATCGCGCAGTCAGCGATGAAGATTTGAAGAAAGCCTACAAGAAACTGGCGATGAAATGGCATCCTGACAAGAACATCGCATCAACCGACGATAAACTCGCTGAATCGAAGTTTAAACAGATATCGGAGGGTATTATGTTCTTAGTGATCCGAAAAAGCGTCAGATCTATGATTTGTACGGTGAAGAAGGTCTGAAATCGGGGTGTATGATGAATCGTCGCCTACGTTATGGTGTGACGAAATCGAGCTCGAGGTTTAGGTTTGATCCGCGTGATGATGATGAGATATTTGCGGAGTTCTTTATGGATCTGACGGTGGCGTTGGTGGTGGCGTTGGTGGTGTGGTGGTCGGAGGAAGGGGAATTCCGATGGAGTGTTGAGGAATTCTAACCAGAAGAGTATCAGGAAAGCGGAGACGGTGGAGAATAAAATGAGTTGTAGTTTGGAAGAGCTTTACAAAGGTTCCAAGCGTAAAATGCAGATTTCGAGGATTGTTCTTGATGATTCCGGGTATGTTTGTTTGATCTGTTGTTTTTATTCTATCAATTTTGTGTTTAGGGTTTCATCGATGAACAATTGAAATCAATTAGGGTTTCGTAGTTTCGTGATGAACAGTGCATCTAATTCGTTGTATTGTTTATTTAGAAACTGAATTGAAGCTCTATAAATCGAAAGCAATTTTGTTAATTGCAGATTTGCAGTTTCTGACTCGTGAATTATGTATCAGTTTCTAAATGTTGATTCAACGAATTAGATGTTACTGTTCATCAATGAAGAATTGAGGTTCTATAATTGAAAACAAATCTGTTAATTGCAGATTTACAGTTTCTGTATCATTGAATTGTGTATCAATTTGGTAATTTAGGGTTTCATTGATGAACAGTTACATCCTAATCTTAGAATTACACATTTAGAAACTGAATTAAAGCTCTACAATCAATAACAAATCTGTTACATACGAAACATGAAAACTCATATCAAAAGACCAGATTGTTAGGTGAGAGAGCCTATTTGGTTATAAAAGCCCTCATATGTCAATCTATTGTCTATACAACAGTTGTGTTACAAGTTTTATACCTGCCAATGGTTTCGTTCCATAACATACAGTCAAATCATAATCATGTTCATACTTCTGCATTTGCAGAAAACCAGGAACTCTTGAAGAAATTTTAACAATTCACATCAAACCCGGGTGGAAAAAAGGAACAAAAATCACCTTCCCAGAGAAAGGAAACCAAGAACCAGGAGCCGCCCCAGGCGACCTAATCTTCGTGGTCGATGAGAAGCCACACGACACCTTCAAACGTGATGGAAACGATTTGGTATTCACCAAAAGGATCACCCTTTTGGAAGCTCTCACCGGTAAAACTATCAAAGTGACAACATTAGACGGTAGAAATCTTGTGGTTCCAATCACTGACATCATCAAACCGGGGCACGAGGAGGTTGTTCAGAACGAAGGAATGCCGATCTCTAAAGAACCGGGGAAGAAAGGTAACCTGAGGATTAAGATCGATATTAAGTTTCCGTCGAGATTAACTGGTGAACAGAAGTCGGATCTTAACGGGTCCTGGGTGGTGGTCGGGGTGATGAGTAGCTTAGTAGTATGGTGTTTTCTAATGGGTGACGATGGGTGTGTGTACTACATGGGTAACTTTGTTGGTGGTGTTATTAATTATGAGAAATCGAATTGTGGATAGTTGAAAATACTTTTGAAATAAGAATATAACTGTTTAATAAAATATTAAACAATAAAGCTGAGACAAATGTAAGATGACGTTTCTATATGTTGTTCTGTGATATATATATATAATGTGGTTATGTAATTGTATAATCTACTCTCTTCTTTCTTTCTTATTTAGTATTATGTACGAGTGTTTATGTTGTCATCACGGTTCTCTGGTCAGGATGAGGCGTCAAATTGCTATCCAGAACACTCATTTGTATATATCAAAACCTTCTGATTTTATTAACTCTACTTGTTCATATCATGTTTGGTTGTTTCATAACACCTTTTATGGCTTTAACCAAAGCCTTGTTTTGTTTTGTTTTTCAAGTCATCACTAACACTAGATACATTTGGATTCTCATAGTGTAGCTTTGTTGCCATTAATAATCTCTAAATCAAAATATTCTTACCTAAAATAATCTAATATACGTTTCAGGGGTGAAAGTATGTAATTGAGTTTTTTTTTTCCTTTTTGTCATATCTTTGCTTATCTCAGTTTTATATAGAACATGACAAGAAAACCAAATGCACATCAAAGTAATTTCTATACCTAGAACTGCACCACTAAAATAACAACTCCTAAATACTGAATGTAGCAGACACTGCTCTATATTCAAGCTCATCTACTTCTAACACTTGGGGCATTACCAAAATACCAGGGGCGAATGCGCCATCACACATCAGAGCATCACCATCACACCCCACCTTCACGCCTCTCTAGTCTTCATCAGAGCATCACCATCACACCCCACTTCACGCCTCTAGTCGTTGTTGCCCTACACCACCGCCCTTCACCACGCCCTCACGTCGCAACAAAAGCCATGTCTGAGCACATGCCTTCTCTCAGATGGTGTTACAGTTGCTCTTATGTAAGAATACTCGATAGTAGGTATTGAATAATGATACAACTCATTTATGATTTTGTTTAATCGATTACAACTTGATACCAACTCGTTACAACCCATTGTCCCATTAACACATTTTGGTTTTCCAACCCTTTTGTCCGGTTTAAATAAACAAGTTACACAAGTAATTTATAGGTCAAATGATTTTTAAGTGTAATCGGGGCCAACTTGACATGATCTTCAATGCTACACTTTTCCCCACAAGTCCAGCACCCGATCCTCCCATTGCTGTTTAGATAAAAACCAACCCTCCCATGTTGGTTACCTCTAGGTAAGCCGGAGAAGAGCTTACGTGTGACACGTATGAAAACTCAAAATCTAAATCATGGCCTAGCGATATGATGTATTTACATGGTTCACTCAATATGAAGAAATTTACCACCATTTAGACATTCAGAAGTACCAAATACGAACTAATAATACAACCATAAGGATATTATTAGAGCACTAGTTTCTTGTTTGTTCGAAGTATTTATACAATTGTTCTGGACTTTGAATTATATTTTGCGTAAAAAAATAAACTAGAAACAAGTCGGAGTATGAGTTTTTTTTTTTCATCAGGAACAGACTGTCTTCCGGTTCTGTGTCGGCTCATCATCTAGGAACATTTTTTTTTTCACCTCAGTGTACACAGAGAAACTGCTTCTAAAAAACTTCAAAGTCGAGTTCCATTTTCATCATCATATAAGTTCAAAACTAATTATACTCAAAAGATGAAAACGAGTCCATTCATTCCATGTTTTCATAAAATTTTTCACCGATTACCAACAAGATATAGAAACCAAAAACATATAAGCATACCTAACAACACAGGTCAAGACTCTGCAACTTCGACTCCAGAAGCATGATGTTGTAGCATTCCCACCGCCGCCACCACCTCTAGCCGCCTCTTCCCCTTCCACCATACTAGTTCCTCTGGTTACTTGGGTAGTAATTTCTGACTGCTCATGTATTGGTTACGTCCATTCTGGTAAGGTCCACCTATGCCACACTTCGACCACCACGACCACTTCCAAAACCTCTGCCGCCACTTCGACCACCGTTTCCACTGCTGCGGCCACCACCTCTTTGGTTGTGATAAGATCTCCGAGGTACGTACTGTTCTTTGTACTCTGCACCAACTGCATTTGATTCACCCTGTTCCACCAGAACTTGAGTTTCTATGGAGTTTTCAGCTTCTGGTTCATGCTGCTAAAAACATTACACAAACATCATTTAAAAAATATGACCATAAGACATTTAAGAAAATAATTATGCAAAAATCACAACCGTTTCACATTACTTACAAAAGAGTTTCACACATATTCTTGGTTAACAACCAACTTTAATTAGGCATAAAATTGAAACCAGTTTAAAAACTTCTTACAAATTGCAAGGCCGACACCTTTAAGTATTATGCGCGCAAATGCTGATGTAGCACTGACTGATGACATGTCAGCAGCCACGTCGAATAAATGTATGCAAAATGTTTAGTTTTGAAATAATTTAAAAATAATTATACGTCACATCAGATGTCACACACTAACACCACATATGCATATACACTAAATAAGATGTCATGACAACAATTTATTGCTACAGTTAGTAATATGGTGTAAATTGGTTGATAAAATTTTGTTACAAAAACGCTTTTTTTGGTTTTTGAGTTGGGATTGATTTAAAACTGGTTGCTAAAACTGGAAAAAAAAAAAAGAACAACGTTGATTCTGTATCATACTATCATGCATACTTAAAGAAAACATAAGCATGCTGCTATGATCAGAAAATACATTGCTATGACTGGTAAAAGTGTTAAAGTACATTGTTATTTGTTCAATTATCCCTGTAGAAACAGAAATACGAAGCAAGTAGCACCTTGGAAGAATCTTCAACTGGAAAAGATTGGTCTTCGTGAGTTTCGTTTCTTTGAAAATCAGTAGCATGATCTTCCTGCAGAACAATCAGGGATTAGAATTTTATAATTAAGAATATAAGATGCAAATTTGGTTTCTAAAGGCAAAACCAACATAACCTTTAGATCCTAACTGTTTCCAACATTCAGCGTGTTTCCATTTTTAGAATTAATGTTAAAAACATGTCCTCTATAATCAAGCATATTGCTTTGTTACAATAAAATTAAAAAGAGCTTTTAATCTTTATATATTTTACAAAAAAGGCATCCAGTATCATAAGATCCTATCTTTACCTACTGTCTAAATTTCTTTCATAGCTCTACAACTTATTTATGAGTTGATTATAACCTACTATCAGTACATGACTGTCCGTACATGTATAACCAGGTCCTAAACATCCAACATGGATACAAATGGCATTACTGTTTATTTTTCACGTACAATGAAGCCTGAAGCCTCTATCTATATGTGTGTGTGTCATAGAAGAAAAACAAAGAGAATATTATAATCCAAACTTTAACTCATCGCCAACAATAATCCATATAAAAGATTTAAATAATAAAACACAAACTTTCACTTTTGTTGCTCAAGACAATCCCTGCTTGCACAATCATCATAAGTTAAGTTTATACTTGATTATGCTCATAATGATAAAGATGATTATGACCGAAATGGAAGCAAACCTTCCTTGTAAGTGAAATCAATAGAAAATGAAGTGTAATTTGAGTAAACCTATGATAAATATGCAAGTGGGAATTGCAGTTGACAACAAAAGTGAAAGTTAAGAATGTCAAGTCAACGGATTGCAATTTGTCAAATCGTCAAATGGATTTAAATCAGCCAAAGGGTCATAGTTTATACTTATACAATGGATTATTCAAATCCATTTTGCCTAAAAATACAAGCTAAAAGTGCATTTCCTGATGTCCTTTTGCTCAATACATCATGGAAAAAGAAGTACTAGATATAGCGTTAGCCGACATAAAGTACCAAGTCACCGTAGACTGAAGTAATCTAGAATTACTGTGAAGCCAATTAATATAGTGCATAATTGTGTGTCAACAAATTAAGCCTCTTAGAAGCAATTAAACAACATAATGTATCTAGAAATCACTACAACATTAGTGCACCACAAAAGACAGCAACTTCTTGTGAAGTAACAACTTCCAAATGTTTTTTCAATAAAATAAAAAAACCATATCGGTAATTATAAATCAGCAAAACTTGCAGATGCATAAAAGTTCATCAACATGGCATTGAATTTTGGGTAAACAACATTATACATGAAAAACTAAAAAGATGCTTAGAAATCAGGCTTGCTTGTTTATCAGCCTATACTTGTGTTTAAGCCGTTTAAAATAAGCACCTTCAACTTTGCTGATGGAAAGGTGCTAATATCATCCCGAAATAAGCAAACAAGCACAAGCTGTTTTCCTTATTCAAATACTCAGATATTGGGTTTCTTAAATAAGCCAATTATCTGGAGAAAAAAGCAACCCCAACACCACTTACAAAAATGAAACTCAAGCATATTTGCAACATTAAGAAAAAAGCTAAACAAATCTGAACCTTATGGCAACAATGCTAATAGACCAAACTACAAGATAACTGTGTTTATGAGTTATATCCTCTATTGTCAAAAACCCACAAAACACACCCCTTGGCCTCAGGCTCAGCACAACACAGCCTTGTTGTCTAGCTTCAAAAACCCCCATCTTTCAGATGCTTGGACACATTTCAAGGCCACAAATTGAAACAGGTCTAAAAATTACACTAGCCGTAAACAAGCCTGAATCAACCTAACACAACCTAAACTACAAAAGCAAACCTAAAACATGTCTAAACTCCTAAGAATGTAATTATATACTATGTATCAACACTCTTTTTCCACGTTAAGTGTTCCTCGTGCTTTTCTCAACTAAGTTTATATAAAATTGATGTTGTTGAATGTGTATGTCACCAAATATTGAATTGAAGTAATACAGATACGTAGCTTACAAAATCAAACATACATCATCACATAAGCAAAACACATAATAGATCTGAAAATCCTTCACATAGACAAGCAAAAAACTAAAGATTTTACCGTTTCTTCGTGTGGGAAAACTGTGTTTTCCACCTGTACAGGGACCTGGAAAGCATAATTTCCAGCAGCTTCAGCAGCAACATCAGCAGTTGCTTTAAACTCTGGAGTTATTTTAAAGAAATCTGATCCAATAATCTTTGTTAACTTCTCTCTCAGTGCAGCATCTGTAAAGATCAACAGCCAGTAAGTATGGAAATCATTTACAAAACCAGAACAATCGATTAATCAGTTAACTTATATTACAACATACAGGTAACCGTGGAATTCAAATCAATAGGCTGTTCCGACTTCGCTAACCAAAGCTTCGCGTGTTCAATGCATCTCTGCAACGCATTCTGATGCGAAAAACTCGAATCCACAGGTCTCGAAATCAACAACGAACTCATCTTCGAAATCAAGTCCAAATCGCTCTCTCCCAACATAACAGCAGCATCATCATCCGTGACATAGTCATACGTCAAGCAACAGTTCCTTTCATGAGTCCTCGTCAACATAATCGAATTGAAATCACTCTGCGACTTCACATCAAACATATTCCCGAAGTAAATCAGCTTCAACAGATCCTCCACAAACTCAACCGGCAACACCGCTTCGTTTCCGTCGTCACCTAGGGTTTCCGTGACGTTCTCGCTATCAACCTTTTCGTCGTTATTCTCCGACGATCGAACTTGCCGGTGTTTAACAGCGAGACTGATCTCCTCATCAACAGCAGCCATCAACGGCTGACGAAACTTCTCGAGTTCATCCACCGCCGCAACGATCGAAGGCTTCGATTTAAGAAGCTCTTCTTGTTCTTGTTTTTGATAGCGGATTTTCCTTGAGCGATGGATTCTTCGAGCTGAGCGATGCGGTTGAGTTTCTTCTTCAGGTTGCGGATGCGTTTGTTGATGAGAGTGAGTACGGGTCCGTCGGTGACATCGGAGGCGGCGGCGGTGGCTGACGCCGAAAGTATGCTCCGCCGGCGGCGGCGTGAGAGTGTGTTGAGGGTTTTGATTAGGGTTTGTGAGAAGAAGATAAAAGGGGGGAAATGAGATAGGTGGGTGGGGCTTTAAACTGGTTTACCGAAAATAAAAGATTTGAATTTTAATGATTTTTTAACATGTTAAGATATTATGTTTTTAAATTAGCAACAAAAACAAGTATTAAGACTAACTAATGTTAATTTTTTTGTTAAATTCAAATAAAATGACTAAAATATCCTTTGAAAATCTACTTTTGTAATTTAATAACTTCTTTTATCCGGAGACCATTTTTGTAATTACCTATAACTTAAAGAAAACCGACCCCACCCATATTTCTTCAAAAATATCACACCACCACCACAACTGATTCACCATTACCACCCACCGTGCATCTCTGCCACCGACCACCACCATGCATCTCTTTCAAAATCTAGACTATTTAACCCACCATCGCCACCCACCACCTGATCCTATCGTCGGAGACAATGTATGGATGGGATTTCAAGATTAAAATTAGGGTTCTTGGTGTTTGTTTTTGTAAGTTACAGAAGCAGATCAGAGAATGGGTTGTTTCAGGCAACGATGGTTGGTTGTTTCCAGTTGTGATGGCTCGGTTGACAAATCCTGGGGGTGGTGGTTGGCGGTGGGGGTTTGGGGGGGGGGGTGGTTATGGTGAAATTGATGTGAAATATAAGAGGTATGTGTGTGGGTGTTTTGTGCATTTATATATATACATACATACATATATATATATATATATATATATTATATACATATATATATATATATAAAGCATTTAGGAGGGGTACTTTAAGATACCCTAAAATTAATAACACATACTTTTCTCAATGCATAAGATATAACCATTTTTAAGGTTAAAATAGTAATTATATCATTATGTACGGATTATCCCCTTACAATTATTTACATAATAACCCTACACTTACTAACACTTACATAAAAGTTTAACAAATTTGAACTATTTGATATTTTAAATTTGCATTATTTTAAGAATTTAAGAACCAATAATTTAACCCTATCCATCATTTTAGGCATTTAGTAACCAATTATTAGATGGAACATATAAACATTTTGATTACTAATAAGTAAAGTTATTTTCTTTTTATTAAATGAAGTTTAAATTATGAGGTAATAGTGAATAAAAAACCAACTTTAAACCTTTATATTAACACTTACGTAAAATTTTAACAAATTTGAATTACTAATAAGTGAAGTTATTTTCTTTCTATTAAATGAAGTTTAAATTATGAGGTAATAGTGAATGAAAAAACATCTTTAAACCTTTATACTAACCGCTCCCGTAAAAATTTAACAAATTTGAATTACTAAAGTGAATTTATTTTCTTTCTATTAAATGAAGTTAAAATTTGGAGGTAATATTGAATAAAAAAACAAATTTAAATATTTATACTAACACTTACGTAAATATGTAACAAATTTGAATTACTAATAAGTGAAGTTATTTTCTTTCTATTAAATGAAGTTTATATTATGAGGTAATAGTGAATAAAAAACATCTTTAAACCTTTATACTAACCGATGCCGTAAAAATCTATATTATATATAAAGCATATGAGAGGGGTATTTTAAGATACCATAAAATTAAGAACAATTATTTTACTCAATGCATAAGATACAACAACTTTTGAGGGTAAAATAGTATTTTTAACATTATTTACAGATTACCCCTTACAGTTAGTTACATAATAACCTTACACTTACTATAACTTACATAAAATTTTACATTATCAACCCATAAACCAAAAAATCTTAATTTGTTTTATGATTTCAGTTATATATTTTAATCTATCATGTTTAAAAACTTTTTGAGACTACAATTGCAACCGGTGTATTTTTTAAACATTTTGATGTAAATTTTTTGCCGAACAGATCTATATTTTATGAGGTACAATAAGTTAATGCGTAAATATAGAAGTCGTCATTCAAAACTCATTTATTTGGTTTTTTAAATTTTAGCTTAGAAAAATATAATAGACTTTTGTAAAATTACTGCAAGAATAACAAAAATTAAAAACACGTGTCGGATGTAATATATCGTCCCGCCGCATTGCGCGGGCACTCTTCTAGTGTATATGTATATATATATATATATATATATATATATATATATATATAATTACACAAACAATCATTTTATGTATTAAATGACATAAACAGTCCCTGTAAGGTAAAAAGATGAAAACACCCTTAGATTTAACTGAAAAGTTAACGTCTGTTAGTGTTAATACCTTAACTTGTTACAAATTGAAAACAAATACCCCTACATGTTACAAAAAAACCTTAGTACCCAAACCTGTTATTTATAATAAACCACAGGGACCATTTGCGTAATTAATTCTTTTTATAATTAAATTGCGACACGACGGAGTACTTTTTTATCAAGAACCCAGAGACCGTCCTATTTTATCTATTTTTTCTTGTGTGACGTTGAATATATCACGTTAGCTTTTTTAGTTTCTTTGGGTTTTTTAAGTTTTTTCTCGTTTTCTCATTTTCTTATTCTTTTAGAAAAGGATTTAAAAGTGGATGGTGGTACCACCGGTGAAAATTCACCGGATTGTGATACCTCGGAACTGGGGGAGCGATATTCCCCACTAGCCTTGGTTTTACCCAGGATTTCTCCAGCTTCTTCTCATCTTCACTTCGTGCCCCCTAGTAATTCTAATTTTAAATTATTTGTTGTAAACGTCTACTTTAATAAAATAAAATAAGCTTTTGTTACATTGTCTTCTCAGATTCATTTTATCATATGTTACTATCTAAACAAGTCAATTATTTAATAATAGCATTAAATACTAATGATATTATTTATATTTTTTTAAACTATAGATGTGTTTGTCTTTTTCGAAGTTCTTGATTGAAATTTGGTTTCTTTGTATGTCATTTTATATAACTAGAATTTCTACTCGCCACGCGTTGCGCGGCAATGTATGTGACGTGATAAATTACATGCTACAATCAACACAACTTGTTTCTGAAACCGTCGAATAAAAACTGAATATATATGACAGGGCTTCAAACAAAATATATGTTGAATGTAAACAAACTCAAAACATACATAAAAATAAACATATGGTTGCTCGTATTTGTCGTGATAAAGTATAAACTGCAATTATCCCAACTCATTTGCAAATTACGTGTATGTCAAAACATAAAGTAACTTAATTTATACATTCGAATGAAATGTATTATATTTGGCACGAATTGTTCCAAACAAAAGTTAGGTTGCAACATAGACAAATTCAAAATGTATTTATAGATAAATATAAAAAAACATTTTATATACTCGTCTAATTTTCGAATAAATACAATCAACAATAATACTCGTATTTATTCTTTACTTCCAATTTTTAAAAAAAAAAATAGTTTCTAAAATTAAGGTGCGATAGTTACTAATATTTTTTTATTTATTTATTACAAAATTATTAAAAAAATTGAATACATAATATGGAATATAATAAATGCATGATAATAATAAGTTTTAGCTTGCAACTTTCAAAACATGCAATAATTTATGAAAATGCCGTAATATTGAGACACTCAATTGTCTTTCAAAACATATTTTACCGCCTTTCGTTGTCTCTTGGGAAGAAACCACCTTGTGGTTATCTTGACGTGGGGTTAATGTCACCGACGACATTAGCCAGAAATTTGGTGATTTTTCAGCCGGTGGTTTTTGTTTTGTGATCTTCATTATAGAGTTTGGATGAAGACCCAAATATTATGAGAACCTTTATTATTATTAACCTCATCCCTCTCTAATTTGGTTTCATTTATAAATTCGCTTCCTCATGTTCTCATTATCCCCTCCACGCCATCATTCATAACCTCATCTCTGTCATCCGCTCATGAACCTTTCTACCTCATTCATCCATGTTTTCCCTTGATTTAAGGTTCTTCGTCTTCAAATTAACCCTAGTTCTGATTTTTGTAGTCCTTTGAGTAGCCTAAGGTTTCTTGCATCAAATACTTTAGATATATGATTCATGGTTACCTGATTGACTAAGGGTTTTCCCCAATCAGATCGCCACAGATGCAAAAGGGATGATCGTTGGTCTCTTCATGTTGCATTGATCCTCACCGTCATGCTCATCTTCTCCGTTCGTCTCTGCATGTTGCATCGGTCCTCGCCAGTCTGGTCTTTCTCTCGCTATCAAAAGGAAACATACAACATCCCCTAAACCCCATATTAGCAAGCATCCATACGCAAATTTCCTGCCATACCCCCATCGCCAACATAATACAAGACCGACTCCACTACAACAAAAGCTCACCACCACCGCTCTCTTCTCGAAAAAACTGCCGTAAGGGAAAGAAATTGTAAGAAGATTAGAAGAGAGAGTTTTAAAGAGAACCTCTTTCTGATTCTCTCTGCTCTGCTTTAAACATAATAATAATGAAATTCTTAAAATAACCCCATTTTACTGTTTATTCCCTTTCTATTTAAATATTTAGGGTAATTGAATAATGCTTTTTAAACCACCAATAAAAATTATGTTTATAAATTAAAAATTATAATTTAAATAAAAGTAAACTAAAATAAATAAGATATTACCATTCCATTGGGCCACAATTGTAAAGTACAGGTTTCTTTACCCATTCGAAACCATGGGCCAATCCAAGCCTAAAATACCAAAGACAGAAGTATAACAAGCTAAAGGAAGTGTATTTATGTCGATTTATGTTTTCTTTTAATAGAAAACATCCAAATATATTTTGATAATCTGTTCTACTTCTTTGCAAGGGGTGGGAGTGCAATAGTGCATGTATGATTCATCAACTAACTTTGGATTTTACATATCGAGAGTGAAATTCCAATTTTGTACGTGACCATCGATTCCTTAGAAATTTTAGACAACATTAACTGTACAAGTTTGATTTAAAGAAATTGTTCAAAAGAATAGAAAGGTCGGTACATGCAATGTGATCACGAGCACTTTATGATTATGCTCAAAGCAATAGCCTAACATGTTATTAGTAGACGAATATAGAGCTGGTGCGGGCCAAAATGTGGAGGAGGAAGCTATCTTGTTCTTGGAGTCTCATGATTGTTTGTCTAATGGGGTCTCACTAAAATGGTTATAACTTTGGCTAAAAGTCTTCGTTTTGGGCATGCAATCAGTCAAAACGACTGGTGGATTGTGTCGTCCCAAAAATGATTTATTTTATGAGTTATTTTACTTTTTATTTTATTTCTAGTTTTTGTTGGATTTTGTTTGTGGCCAAGTTTTTGGTCCGATGTTTTGAGACTCATTCGACTTTTGACTTTTTTTTTATACTCATGTAATCTTAGAGAGAAAATCAGTTTGAAGTTTATGAAAACAATCATTTGTCTCTCTATCATATGAGTGTGTTAGTGTGTGATTATCTTGGTGACCTGGTTGTCGGTATTCTTCATGAATCAACGATAATTACATGAATTGTTCCTAATATTCTTTGTTAATCAACATGTTCAATTGGTTATCTTTTGCTTCGGTGTACATCAATATCACTATGTCTTTTTATGTAAAAGGAGCTTTAAAGCGTAAACGAAGGCTTAGAAGTAAATTAAAACATATTGAAGCTACATAACTATGAGGCACTACCTGCTATGATCAGAAATTGTTAAACATATTTCAAGAACCTACATACCCACCATCGACTGATATTTTATTTATTTTTATTGAGTGAGATATTATGTACGATCATTTTTTTTATAAATTTTAATGAAATTTACTTTTTGTTTAATAATATTATTTATCTAAAAGTAACATTTTCTTTATTTTTTAATCCTTTTTTTCAATGTTTTTTATTTATTTTTATTAGTGGGCAGACCTGTTTGTTGCTACGAGGGTGATAAAATTTGTAAGGTTTGTTGTCGACGTCTTGTACACTTGCATCCACCCTACAAAAAATTCATATCAAAACGGTGATAAAGATAAACATATATACAATTAACGTTTAAGATAAGCGCAACTACGATCCTGCAATTTATAAACTTACATTTCAAAGCTTTTAAGAAGAAAAAGAAGAAAACTAAAACAAATTGTAAAAGTATATTGAAACAATTTCGATGGTTTTTACATTTGTGCTTCCGTAATTTGTACAATATCATACACGACTCGGTTTTAAACAAAATTTAAACAGTAATGTATGGTTAAACATAAATATTTAGAAAATACAATAATAAATTTAAGTTTTCAAAATGACTTGTAAATACATAATTTTCTAATCTCTTTAGTCATGTAGTAATGTTTTCCGATGCATATTTGATGTTTTTTATCAATAGAATAAACCTTATTTAAGATATACAAAGACATAAATTTAAGCATCAACGGGGATGTAGCTCAGATGGTAGAGCGCTCGCTTAGCATGCGAGAGGTACGGGGATCGATACCCCGCATCTCCAACTATTTTTCAAACATTTTTTAATTTTGTAACTTGTTAAATATATAAAACAAAATATAACTGAAAATGTAGCAAAAAAATAAAATAATTCTATTCTAGTGTATGAAACTATTTGGTTGTATCTCTTATTCATACAACTTGTTCATGTTAACGCTCGTTGATCTTAGAGAAAGCATACAAAGCCGAAGAAAATTCATGATAGGAAGTAAAGTTGACTAACGAGGTAATGTAACTCGTTGAAAAGCCGTTTTGGCAATAGCACCTTGACGCAGACGAATTTGATGGTAACCGGCCAACAAATCCAATTTGGAAAAGAAGTGGGCGCCATGTAACTCATCAAAAAGTTCATCGATAGTAGGGATAGGAAACCGATCACATATGGTTAAAGAATTGAGATCTCGATAGTCCACACAAATCTCCATGTGCCACCCTTTTTGCGATTAAGTAAAACCGGAGAAGAGAAAGGGCTGGTGCTTGGTCGGATCAATCCCTGATCAAGCTCTTGCTTCTGGAAATGTGGATAACGGTATGGATGAACTGCCACCGGGGTTGCACCTGGAATTAATTCAATGTCATGATCTTGGGAATGAACCGGAGGTAACTCAGTAGGTGGTTGGAAGATGGATGAAAATTCGGTTAACAAAGGTTGGATATCCACATGACAATCAACTGGAGTACCATCTGTAGGTGATAGCAATGTGAGATGATAAAATTCAGCAATGGCATTCATATGCGCCAAATGACATAACCCATTGAATTGGATAGGCTGGAGAGCAGGATAAGTATCCCCCTGCCATCGGATACGAGAATCCCCATATTGAAATTCAAAAGAATCCGTAGCATAATCAGTAATAATCGGGCCTAACGTAGATAACCGGCAAAACGAGGAAGATAGATCGGAGCGGGTTTATGTCGCCCAAGGATAGAATTACCCTCGGTGCCGGAAAACCCAGATCCATCGGTTGATGACGAAACCTTGGTTTTAGGGGTAAGAGCATCCAAACGAACCAATACCTTATTCATAGTCTTCTTAGTATCTTCCAACGAAGTCGCCATCAACGTGACCTCCGATTGGAGTTCCGACTGTGAGATATGCGATTGTTTTTGAGAATCCTGAAGAGCTTTGATGGTTTCATCCATCACTCGCAACATGTGCCATAACCATGGAAGCTAATGGTCAATGAAAGTACCAATGGAGTATACTCAATTTATAGAATTAATAAAGAATGAAGATGAGAAGAACAGTATGATTCTTAATATTGAAATGGCAATATTGAAATGGCAAAATAGTCAGTAACAGAAAGGAGGTGAGAGAGAAGACTAACAACTTGACGTATATTTTCTTCTCTCTATATATCCACTATCCTTCTATATATAATAATTCCTTACATAAATTAATTAATTAAAATAATTATGACGTGGTCATATGACTCTCAATCTTTCAACCTTGCTGGTGTCTTTTTCACGGTTGTTCTTCTTGTGTGTCTTTTTCACGGTTGTTCTTTCTTGTTTGTGGCTCATTACCCGGTGGTCCATTTGTATTTACAACACTATGTGATAGCTTTCTCAAGATGATTCAAGAACAATATATCTTGAGGTCGGTTTATATCATGTGAGAGTAAGATGGGTTGTTTTACTAAGGAATGATTTTGAGGTTAAATTTTTTTACTGGAATTGTTTGGAAGCAAATGTTGATAAACTAGGTCAGCATTAGTTGAGGGATCAATACAAGGCTTGTTATCACTGAATTGTGAAATCAAATAATTATGTGATGATGTCTTGATTATAAAATAATAATCTCATGAGGTTGATTTAAAAAATGGCACGAAATTAATATTGATTTCATATAAAGAAATTTTATTTGAGACATACTTTCCACTCTCGTAATTATTTTATTTTATGTTTAAAAGGTAGATTCATGAATAATGTTTTTACTAGCATTTTACGCAGCAGTATACATTATACAAGTAACTAATACTTAGGATAGACAGACAAGTAGGTGACGAACAAACCAATTAGAAGTTGACATGTATTTCATTGGTTTTTTAATTACTCTTGATATTCACATCTTATCTACTAATCCTTCACGTGTTGTCTATCTGAGTACTTATTCACACCTGTCACTCTTAAAACTTCAATGTCTTTCACCTCATGAAGATTAACATCATCATCTTCATGTTCATTTGATGAATGTTACCCATTGGCCTTTTTTATGTAGGATAATTAGTTATGTAACTGCATAACAAATGACTTTACTCAAACATTTGTATAACAGAGTTTGTAGGGTTCATTAACTAAAATAGATGTTAAGAAATTAATCGCTAATCAGGAAGGTACTATTTCATGATTATGTACCTTATAAAACGATACTCATTGATAGAAGCAATACAGTTAAAAATACATCTAATTAGTTTAATGTTTGATGACATGCTTTTTGTATATTTTCAATTTCATATGTCTCAATCTGCTAGTGATATGTTGAATTTCGCTAGGGGTGTTAAATAAGTCATAATAACCGGTTGACTGGTTAAACGTGACATACACCTGTGTATTTTACATAAAAATGGAAATCACGTGAATTCTAACACAACACTATTTAGGTTTATTTTAAAATTTTGCTATTTTTTCAATATTACTGTAAACTAAAAATCCACACCCTAAAACACAAACGTATATAAATCAGTTGTGCTCAAACTAGGGGTGTGTTTTTTACCCAAACCCGAAAACGATCAACCCTAACCCAATTAAGTACTAACCCGCGCAACCCAAACTGATTATTACATTAACCCGAACCCGATTTTTATAAATGGTTTGGTATTTGGGTTAAATTGTGAGATTTGGGTTAACCCAATTAACCTGAATATTAGTTTTTAAAAATCCCAAGATTTATACATGTGTGTATGTATATTTATACGTGTGTGTTTACAAGATTTGAAAACATGATTTTCTAAACTTTATATTTTATTGTTGTGGTTCAATTTTATTACGTAAACTTTAAGGATAATTCAAATATAATATACTTTAACATTTAAATATGTATATTTATATTGTTTGACTTTAGTTTAGGGTAGGAGGTCATTTGTCAATTATGTTGAAAAAATACGGCGGATCATGTGTTGATGAAGTCATGTTGACTTTGTCGAAGTAATTAATTGTGATCAACAATCTGTAAACCAATAACAACTCATCATACAATATACATAGTCAACAATGTTAGACGCTAAGGGTATATAATCTCTTTATTAATAATTTTTATTTTATTTTTTTAAAATATCACTTGTAAAAATATTAGATTTTCTCGTATTAGTTTTTCCGCATCTCTCCGATAAATGATAATAGCACATACTAATTATATCATTTAAAATATTTTCATATAAATTAATAGATATTGTAAAAATATAAAATCATAGTTTTTTATTTAAAAAACAAACATTAAAAAACAATATAAAATAATAAAAAATTTCTTAAACATTTTTTTAAAACAAAAACCTTTTAAAATGTGTTTTTTAAGTATTACAAGGATGGTTTAGAAAACGAAATTATTTTTAAAACGCAAATTAAATATTAGCTCATAAAAAGAAAGTCTAAAATGATATTATTATTGTTTTTTTTAACGGCAAATATACGACCCTGTTTCGAATGATAGGTGTTATCTTAACCGGGCTTATCTATTCGTTTCCCAGCCGGGACCACACCCCCAACCCCCTCAGGAGGAAACCCATTGCTGAGAAAACCCACTGTTTCAACTCTGAGCATTTTGCTTAGAGTGAGACTTGAACCCTTTTTACTTGAAGTACTTATTTTTACGTAATTCAATCATATTTTATCTGGAAATTTAGCTTTATAATTTTTTTATTTTTATTACAAAAAATTTGATATTTTTATCTATTTAATCCGTGTATCACACAGGATACTAAACTAGTATACATATAACACACTGTAAATATGATACGTAAAAAACTCATTTCAATGTGTATATCTCTTTAGATTTAAACGTAACTCTTATGAACATTTAACTTGTGGATATTCATCTAATCACGAATGTACAGCGTCTAGACAACGAGTTAATAAGATAAAAAGAATAAAAAGATAATGTTAATATTAACCAACACATCTCAACTCAAACTAGAAAATTTATGTTGTATGTGCATCCTATTCAACCAATGGGTCACATTATAATTATGTTTACATTCATTTCAACTTCTCTGTGAATTAAAACTCGAGGGGCATCAAACATCAAGAAAAGTGACAACATTGAACCCTCGTCCTGGTAAAATATTTTACCGTTAAGAAGGGAAAACACATGGGATGCCTTGAGAGTGGATGGAGTGGGCGACCACTCAGGGCCCGATCTTCTTAAGATCCTGAAACATTTTACATATTTTATATATATATATATATATATATATATATATATATATATATATATATATATATAGGTCGGTTACTATACAAAGCCTAATTTTCGTGCAAATCGTACGAAGTCTCCAGAGCGTGACACGTGTTTTTTGGCGGAGGAGTAGTTTCGTTCGCGCTACAATTACGCATAAAAGGTACATAATTACGCAAGTTATATACATAACTACACAAGTTATATCTATTATTACGCAAGTTATATCTATTATTACGCAAGTTATATTTATTATTACGCAAAGAAAAATTACTCACGTTATAAAAAATAATCACGCAAGTTATATTTATAATTACGCAAGTTATATGATAATTACGCAAATTATGTTCATAATTACGCGGTGAATAATCACGCAAATTATACGCGCAACACATAGAAGCTTTTTTAAAAAAAAGTGTTGATTTTTTTAAAAAGTATAGGAATACTATACTCAAATTAAAGAGAATAAAAACTGTAGGAGTTTTAAAAAAGTCAATAATTATAGGTTATTTCTTATTTTACCCCTCCAGTCATCATTCCATGCATGATTATTTCATCTTTAATCTGAACCGTCCATCTCCTAAATTAATGGTTGGAACTATTTCGCACGATTTTTCAACTTTGTACCGTAAACTTTCTCTCTCTCTCTCTATATATATATATATATATATATTATATATATATATATATATATATATATATATATATATATATATGTATATATATATGGAACCATTCAATTGAAAACCATAAATTTGTAAAAAAAACTAAAAGAACCAATCCACATCATACATTAAAAAATCAAGGGCTACAAATGATATGGGTAAAAAAGTAATTTTGTTTTGTTTTAATAACCCACATTAATTAGTTATAAGGGCAAAAGTGGTATAACTCTTTAAAATCACCAACTACAACTAAGATTATAAGGCTCCACGATCTCTTCTAAAAATTTTGAATTATCTAACTAAATCGTATCCTTCTTCTTTCTCAATAGACCAAATCACATAAGAAGGGTATTGTATAAAAACCTTGAAGATGCATGCATTATTTTATTTTTTGAAGATTCATACATATTTTCAATTTATAAATAAATATGAAACGTACAATTTAAACCCCATCATTGTGATCATAATTGTGTACCAAATAACTCGCATGGTTAAGATCACATTGATTTGATTCTTAGACATTCTATTAATAGGTTAAGATCACATTGATTTGATTCTTAGACATTCTCAACCAACATAAAGGGTGCTTTTAATTTTATGGCAATTGTGTTGATGTTTAATCTTTTTCTCTAAAGATATATCAGGTGATTAGTCAATTTAGTTTGTTGTTACGGTCCCAACTAAATAAAAGAATCAGACACCTGCATCCATAGTGTATATTAGAAATTGATGCTTTATAGTGTATATTAGAAATTGATGCTTTACATAAGAGACTGAGAATGCGAGTAAATGAAAAATTCCAGAATGTGCATTAATGCATAATTGCAGTATGTGTATAAACACAAAGTTAAAGTATGTGCATAAACACATAATTACATAATTGTTACTGAATATATGAATATTTACGTACAAATTACTATCATTCAACATTGACAAATTAGTTGTTTTCATTTACATTTATATAAGTTCAACCAACTTTGATCAATTGAAATTGTCAACCAATAACTGGGGCTTCTCTTTATAATAATAATTGTTATAGTCGAATGGCGATGACTTACTTTTAGAAATTCAATTGACCCGAACCAATAATCTCATACTCTTAGTGTTGGGTTTGTTACTTTGCATGCTTGGTTATTAATCTATAATTTCTATAACACCATAAAAACTCGTCACTTTTTTTAATTTGTAGATTTTAACTAGGGCCGTAAGATCAAAGCATATGTTATGAAATGATTATTTTATTTTTCTTTATTTTTTTTTATAATTATCTAATGATCCTTGCACACACATCAATTGGATGTCTTTCAATACAAAACTATTTTTAAAATATAAGATCACAAGAAAGACATAAGAACTGTACTTGTTGTTTTAAGAGTACAAGGAGGAGAGAAAAAGAGAAATATATTGAGACGTTAACTTCAACGGAATCTATGCATCTTAATTGAACTTAAAAATGTAATGGCTTTTTAAAAATTTTCAATTGTGCATTGCTACATATATTATTAGTTTTTCGCTGATGCATCTAATATATGCTATACATTTAGGTATATATTCATAAAAAGAAACATACATTCAATATATGCTATTATACGTATCATCTCTATAACACATCAACCAAATCATAATAGTTTTCAAAAAATCTGCATATTTTTCAAAAAGCAAATGATAAACTTCGCTAACTGGATCGGTAAAATTACCGCATCAAATGTTTTACTTAATTTCTTTCATCTGATATGATGATTAAAATAAACTAGAGAAGAATAAGAACTAGAATTTAATATGAAACCAATTTAAAACATGAAAATTTAATAAAAGGTAGACCACGTGAGATAAATTTACAACATATTCAAACAAATAAAATTTTTGTTTATAATTCAAAATTAATCGGGAGTAGTTATCTTCTCCCCACTACCCAGCAATAAATTAATTAAAGTTACCAATTTACCCCCATTTGTAAATAATGTTTAAAATAAAGATAAATAAAAGCAAAAAGATCTAGTTTGATAATATTGATTCTTTTGGTTTTTAACAAAAAATAGTTTTCATTTGAAAACTCATATATATATATATATATATATATATATATGCACACACTTAAAAAAGATTATAAACTATTAATAAACTCATTAACAAACTCAACCACATTTTAATTAATTTAGCCTATTAAACTGATATTTGTAAAATATTTATATATATATATATATATATATATATATATATATATTTATTTATTTATATGAAAATTCATAAAATTTGTTTTAATTTTAAAGAAACAATTATCACCTTTAGACTAACTACACACAATAGGCAAACACACTTATTGTATAGTAGTATAGTTTGAGCTAAGAACCGAGTATCGATCCGTGAACATAATGACTCCTAACACTAAATCATCATCACTATTTAACCGATCAGTTGAGTTTCGATTTGTGAATATTATGATTAACCAAAATGATTAGCAAATTAAACTAATAAATTAAAGAAGTAAAGATGAAGATACACAATCAATTAAAGATACCACTTAGACTTTGATTCCTCTTAGCATAGAATTAACAACTAGCACAAACTCGATGTGAGACTGTTTTTTACACATGATACGTGGAAGTAGTCTAAACCCCTTTCAAGGATATCTAGACGTATAACCATTCGAAAAGCTATAACGATAAACACACAATAATCACCTAAAGTTATGCCATGAAGAACTAATGATACAATTATGTCAATGTTAAAGATGAATTAGACTCCCGTTAGGGTTACCTAATTCCACAAATTTTTGGAAAGTTAGCACGATAAACACATGATAAACACCTCAACTTGCGTAAAATAAACAAAACTACAACTACCCTTCAACTCATGAACATCAAACCACGATTACATAATCAATTCATAACCAATGACAAGAGAGATGAATGACATATACCATGATTTTCTCAAACATAAACATAATGATGCATATTTACCCAATTTTATTAAACCCACAACCTTCATTCACCATTCTTAGTTAAATGTCACAAAGTTACATAAAAAAGATGCAATCATATGCATGAATTTTATAAGAACATGAGGTTTTTCAACATAACATGCTTACAACACTCACAAGGTTGATCATTTAATCAAACTAGAACAAGTACGCATTATCATTGAAGAATAATCAAGCTTCATCATGACATTAACATAAACAACACCAAGAATCATGTACAAGTTGTTAAATCATGCTAAGTTTAATATAATCCAAGTGATAATAAGAGTTTAGCTCATGAAACTTACAAAAACACACCCAAACTCAAGAACATAAAAGAATTTATAGTAGATCTAGAAGAATTCAAACCAATTTTGAGTGGAAATATGGTAGATGATGTTAGATCATTCTTGAAAATATGAAATCTTCAATCTTTGCCTTCAAAACTCTCAAAAACTCTTAAGAAATACTCAAAAACACCTAAGGGTTTAAAAAGAAATAAAAGTTTTTTTTTGGAAATGAGGTGTATTGGGTTATAAACCCGTTTTCTGCCCGAATATAATCATATCTGAAGTGATATGATCATATTCAGCTTCATAAATAAATTATTTAGAGTTTGACAGCTTATATGAGTATATTCAGCTTTAATATGATCACATCAAAAGTATTTTTCCTCTTAGACTTCTTCAAATATTGAGTTTTCTTTATAAAAATCATCGAGCTTCATCTGAAAACTACAAAATTCAAAAAAAAAAAACACAAATAAGTGTCTAAATTATGAAATTTGTATACAAATGACTTAAAATACAAAGAATTATATATTATAAACATATATAATTATTAATATCATAAACATAATATTAGAGCTCATTAACATTTTAAATAGTTTAGACGAATACCATTTACCCAATCTAAATCCAATTTAATATAATAATACCTAATTAAAAAAACAATTCTTGCATGATTTAAATGACAGAAGTGAAAAGACCGATCGTCATATTATAAATTTATTATATACATTAATTTAATTTAAGTTTTTTTATACGTCTATATGAGCTTATTTTTTGTTCTCATCCCGGGCTCAAGGTTTTTTGAAAATTCTTGAGGCCGGCCTGAGAAAACAAACTCCCATCTAGTTCTTACAATGTCAATATATGTTCTAAATATGTTTAACGTATCTATTTTTTTTACATAAACATGTCACTACTTCTACTTGAAAACTAACGTATGTCAAATAAGCTTAAACAAACTTCTAACAACACAAGGCGTCATTGTTAGTCCTAAAACTCATATCAGCTTTCTAGCCATTTCACATCATTTTCTGTGAAATACAATAAAAAAAAAAATAAAATAAAATAGAAAAACATGTTTAAAAATGTGATTTACGTTACAAAACCTACATTTTTTTACATATAGTTTCTTTTTCATCCACTACCGACTCATATTGATACTCTGCCACAATTGCTTACTTGACAAATTAAACAATCCAATATTAGTTACAATAAAGGTGTAAAACAGTTGAAACAAACTCGACTTGACTCGTTTAATTTTACAAAACCCAATCTTAACTTGTTTTGGCTAATATGTATAAAATTCCAGCAGCTGTTTAATAAGTTTGAAATTAGCTCATACTCTTTTATTATTTAACAATTTTAGTTATATAATTTATAATTTATTTATGTATATGCTTACATAGTTACATATATTTGAAACGATGAAATCATCTAATAGGCCCCCAAACGTGGCCGAAACTGGACCCAGAAAAAACCACCTAAAAGATAAATTAATCGTAACTTTTAATAAATAAAACAAGCTCTGTATGTGATTAAATCAACTCTAAGATCAAATATTGTATCCTAACAATGATCAAGTATGAGTCATCATTTAGATAATAGTATAATACTTCCTTGTTTAATGTTAGATAATTATTTAATGGGTTTCTTAGGTACGTATTTTATCTCTCCTTTTTGAGGTTTTTAAGTCTTTTTTTGATCAAATCTTTTAAAATATTTATATATGGAACATAAACATGACCCGACCCGTAGCATTAGCAGGCATAGTTGCATACTCTTAAAATATTAATGGACCATGGTATAGTTTTTGTTTAGAAAAAATAAAATATTAACACGCTTAACATCTACCTCTTAAAATAATAAATACATGTACGGTGTTTTAAGATGTATATTTAAATATAAATTGTGATTAGTAATTGTTTACTGTTATAATTTAATTACTTTTTCTATTTTAGTTCTTTTAACTTCGTTTTTACTTGATTATTCTTATTATAAACTTTTGTTGATATACTAAGGTAGCTTTTTTCATAACTTTATTATAAGTTATAGTGTTAATACTTAACGGCAATTGCATATATCCTTCTTTAAACTTGTAAAATTATATATTTTTTCGAATGATGCTTAAAAAACATTGTAAGTATGTATTGAAAACTTGTGTTTTGGGAAAATATGTAATTTTGAGGGTGCTTTTTGTATGAATAAGTTACTACTTTTGATATATTAATGTTTCAAAATCTGTCAAAATAATTCATGACTAAGTCCTGCAATTCAATTTCGATATATCAAATTTCATTAAACTTGTTTAAATTGCATGCACTTCTGAAAAAGCAATAACACCTTAATTATCTAGTATAAAAGCTTTTACAATAAAGTTTTTATATTTGTCCTTATAATTTAGTTAAAACTATTTTTGTTCATTTAAATTGTATTCATTTTTTTATTCATTAAGAACTTCTATATAAATAGTAAAAAAGTAATCAACAGCTCGATAATCTAATATAAATTGTCACATCAACCACTGACAGACCTAAGAATTTTTTTCTTAGGGTCGGTTTTCGGTTCTTGAGTGTACCTCAACTTGATGTTGGAATTTTCGGTTCAAATCAGGCCGGGTCATATAAGTTAAAGTTTTACACTTGGAAGAATCCAACGAAAAATATTCTAAATCAATATTTTTCGTAGTACCACTTGACGATGATGATTCGGGTAGCTTTCTTTTTTAAAATCTCTTTATAAGCCCTGAATGTAAAATCAACTAATATGCTTTTGTATATATTTAATCTATTATTTTATTATTCATTTGGAAAGCATAAGGAAAAAAAACTTAATCAGTAAACCAGATTATATATGCTATAAATGTGTGAGCATATAAGACAAAAATGATCGGATTATATGCCAACACTTCGATTTGAATATGTGAACATATAAAAATAATCAAATGAAATCCATAATAAACACATTTTAAAAAACTTAGAGGTCTTGATTTGTAGCCGCAAGAAGCACCAAGCACGAATTGAAATTTGCTAATCTTTAGCTAAAGTCAGTAATATTTTTTACGCGAGCAGCATTTCGTGAGTAGCGTCTCTTCAATTAGGGATAACTTTTAAATGAGTTTATAAACTTATGAAATGCTAGATTAGTTTATGAGTTAATGAAAAATAAATTAAACTTTTAATTAACTAAACATGTAGATTTAATACAACGTTAAATCTGCCATGACCTCAAAACTTAAACCAATATTTAATACAACCTTTGATCAAGATGCGATCAACATTTTAACTCCTAACTCCTATCTATTGCCACTATAACCCACCCCACTCTTTTTGAAAATATTTTTGTACTGATATTATAATTTTCCTATTTTGGTCATGGTGTCTTTGAACAAGTCGGTCCTTTTTTTTTTTGAGATTTCAAATCTTTTTGGAGTACTAGACATAGCTATGTGGTGGCTGGTGGTGGGTGCTTTTCTACTCAGCATTATACCTCATACAGCTTTCACCCTCACTTGAACTCTCTCTCTCTCATTCCAATTTTATATGCGATCTCAATCTTCTTTTATTTCTACAAATCAATTTTATAAAAAAGTTATCTTCTTTGAAAATTCTGAACTAGCCCTTTTCAGTCATCATTTAAAACCGACTTTTGTTGGAATTTGAGGGTGTTTTGTGGTGTATGCAAGTCAAAAAACTCATCTTTCTTCACTTTCCATCATCATTCTCAACTGGCTTTTGTTACTTGCATCTAATTCCTCAATCTTGAGCCATAAAATCTCTCCGAAAGTGGGAAATTTTGGATCTTGATCAAGGGTTTTGTTACCTTCATCTAGTTCATCAATCTTGAACCATAAAATCACTCCACAAGTGGGAAACTTTGGATCTTGATTTTAGGGTTGATTGATGATATCCTGTAGTCTTGATTAAGGGTTTTGTTGCTTTCATCAAGTTAATCAATCTTGAGCTACAAAATCACTCAAAAAATGGGAAATTTTGGATCTTGATTTTAGGTTTTGTTTTGAAAGATGAAATCTGGTGAAGAAGAAGGTGTAAAAGTAGAGTCTTTACAGATTATGAACTCAAAGGGGATCAAGAACAACAACAACAAGAAGATAAAGAAGAAAAGTGATCAAGATTTTGTTGGGTGTTGGAATAAATGGGGGTTTATTGGCAGCTGTGTGTCTTCAAGATCCAAAGTTGATAGCTCCACCGGTGGCATCAGTGGTCAATTTGGTAAAATCTTGCCTCTGTTATTTTAGCCATATTTATGAATTCTGTAATACGTTTTATATAACTTGGGTGTTCATACTGTTAAACCAAAGAAAACTTTAGAGTTTGGTTTGCTGCTCTTGAAAACTGTAATATGCGTTAAGAACTTATTCAATTCCATGTTTCTGTTTTTGTTTTTTATTTTTAATTTAGAGATAAAAATGAGTGCTTAATTTGGACCTTTCTTTGGTACCTAATTATGGGTTCTTTTGGGAAATCCTAAAAAGAGAATGCTTTGCATGGTATGCAATGAGATACTACTGTACTCAAATAATTTGAGTTTGACAAATTTACCCCCAAAATATGTACTCTTTTGTATTTTCTTGTAGTGAGAGAGTAAAAGTGACAAATTCAAGTTTTGTCTTTTCACAAGCAAATCTCTTGTAAAGTACTTAGAATCATATAATCAACTCAACAAAACTTTGCAGGATTTGTTGTTTGGATGCTTTCTTTTGTTTGTAGTTAGTGATAATATTTGAAGCTGTGATAATCACATAATAAGTAATTTATGTCTTTAGTAAATTCTGATTATTTTAAAAGTTCAAGGATGATGACGGATGCTTATAAACCGTTAAAATTGATCGCATTCAAACTGAAGTACTGAAGTAAGGTTGACTGGTTTGGTCAGTTTGAGATCTATGCGGTTTGGTTTTAATGGTTTGGTTTTTTACTAGTCTGACTGACCGATGGTTCGAAACTTAGGAGCCACATCGTGTAAATCGGACATGTTTAGCCTATCATTTTCATTTTTGGAATACACAATCATGTATATACATACTATATTCATGAACCATCTTTATTACTAAAGGATTTTAAAACACAAACCAATGATTTTTAAAAATGTAAGGAAAAAAAATCAGTTAAACCCGCCAAACAGTCAAAACTGAACCGTCAAGCCACCAAAAACATCCGGTCTGGCTGACCAACCCAACCAAACCGGTTAGATTTTTCGTTTTTTAAAACTGTAATTAGTTTTTTTTAACCTACAATGCTTGTCAAAACTGGCCGAACCAGACCATAAACATCCTTGCGGTTACTCTTAAACCGATTGTTTAACCTCTAATTAACCAGATAACCAAATGATCTACTTATCTATGCCAAACAGTCATTGATATTGCAAGATTACATATACAATCTAACAACTATCATTTGTCATTGCAGAAACTAAACCAACACCTGATACTAGCAAAGATCAACCTGAGATCCCAACAGTCTCCCCAACCACCACAAGCAACCGCGAAAACAACAATTTGTCACCATTAAAACCCGAAGAAGAACTCAAAGTCGCCTCCCGCCTTAGGAAATTTGCATTTAATGATCTTAAACTGGCAACAAGAAATTTTCGGCCCGAAAGTCTTCTTGGTGAAGGGGGTTTCGGGTGTGTTTTCAAAGGATGGGTCGAAGAGAATGGAACAGCGCCGGTCAAACCAGGCACCGGGCTTACTGTTGCTGTCAAAACACTGAATCATGATGGGGTTCAGGGCCATAAAGAGTGGCTGGTTTGTTCTTTTCAATTCTTTATTTATTTTTAAAATAAAAAAAAGCTTAAATTCTTGTTTTGTGATCTGTTATGGCTTTAAATTCTTAAAAAAGTCGCGATTTTGGCAGGCAGAAGTGGATTTTTTGGGTGATCTTGTGAACCCGAATTTGGTTAAACTGATTGGTTATTGCATTGAAGATGATCAACGGTTGCTGGTGTACGAGTTCTTGCCCAGGGGGAGCTTGGAGAATCACTTGTTCAGAAGTATGTTATTTCTTAATCTTTTGATCATATGTTTTACTTCATAAAGGGTGTTTGGATGTGGGTTTGGAAGTGATTATATGATATTCAGTAATCCTAATCACATAATTAGTTTATAACCACCCTAGTAAAAATGTTTGAAATCAGGTTAAAACGGTTAAAGAGGCAACATTTTACCCTTAGATAATCAGTTGGTTCTTATCTTTTATGGACATGTTATTGTAGGATCATTGCCTCTTCCATGGTCCATCAGGATGAAGATCGCGCTTGGTGCTGCTAAGGGTCTTGCGTTTCTTCACGAAGAAGCAAAACGACCCGTGATTTATCGTGATTTTAAAACCTCCAACATTTTGCTAGATGCAGTATGTCATGCTGATAATTTTAATAAATTTTACTTTCGGGTTATCGTTGTATGTCTAATAATTTGTTTTGTCAGGAATACAATGCCAAACTTTCTGATTTTGGTCTTGCTAAAGATGGCCCGGAAGGTGATAAAACTCACATATCTACACGGGTCATGGGAACTTACGGTTATGCAGCTCCAGAATATGTGATGACAGGTATATTTATATTACGGGTCTGGTTGGGTTGATCTGAAATACCTTTTATCTAAGTTGACCCGTTAAAGATCAAAGATAACCTGAATCAACCTTATGGAAGTAAACGTGTCAAAATGCAATCCTGCTTTGACTTATACGGGTCGTCTAGTTTTAGTTCATTGGTTCTGTACAAACTAAAAGTTCTAGTGATATCGGGAGTTTATTATTGTGCACCGCGTTTGTGTTGTGTTTTGTTTCAGGACATCTGAGTTCAAAAAGTGATGTTTATAGTTTTGGTGTTGTTTTACTTGAAATGTTGACTGGGCGGAGGTCAATGGACAAAAAACGACCAAACGGGGAACAAAACCTTGTTGAATGGGCCCGCCCACAGTTAGGAGAAAGGAGACGGTTTTATAGGTTAATAGACCCTCGGTTAGAAGGCCATTTCTCAATAAAAGGAGCCCAAAAGACTGCACAGCTCGCGGCCCGTTGTCTTAGCCGTGATCCGAAAGCCCGACCCTTAATGAGTGAAGTTGTTGTATGTCTTGAGCCTTTACCAGCTCTCAAAGACATGGCGGGCTCATCTTATTACTTGCAGACTGTTCAACCTGAACGGGTCGGGTCGAGTCCGGACCCGACCCGAACACTTGCTGGGTCGTTTTTAAGAAACGGCCAGCATCATCCACGAACCCTCTCAATACCTAACGCTTCGCCACGTCATTATCAGTCTGTTCACAATTCACCAAAACCGACGGGAAAGCAATAACAATGTGTTGGATTTGTAGTGTTGTACCTCCTTTTCAGAGTGTTGTAATCTATGATATGAACACGGGTTAATGTTAATATAGTATGTTAATCGATCGTATTTGTCTTATTCCCAAAGCGTAACGAGTTATCGGCTTCGGGCTCATGACTCTCAGCGCGCTTTAAGCAACTCATGTGCTAATGTGTGGGGTTGGACTGGGTCGTGTTGGCCCGAGCTTCGACTGTTGTTAACGGGTCCAGATAGCGTTGGTCGCCGATGGTCAAAGAGTTCTTGCTGCTGTGTGGTTAATGGGCTAAAGGTGTGGTACAGTGAAGGAGTAAGGGTCTTGGCTTTATCATTCATGTACCTACATGAGGAAAGGATCAGATGGGTTCGGGTTAAAATAGGTAAATTTTGTATATTTATATGTGTGACAATGAGGATCAAAAGGAAAGAAGAAATTATATATATTAATTATCAATTTTAGTGTGTATTATAAGTTGTATTATATGTTTTAGTTGGTTGTATCCATCTTTGTCTTTTATTTTTACTTTTTGACTTTTATATTTTAACCAACTACTTTTACATTTTTACAATTTGACCTAACATTTTTTTATTTTCAACTTTGGTCTCACATTTTTCATTTTTTTTTTCAATTTATGTTTCGGTTTAAATTTGATTAGTTTTCACACCGCAGTGTGCATTTATGGTTCAACATTTTTACACTTATTTTTTCTTCATTTAATGGCCCCGTTGTAGTGCGTTGGTTATAGATCGACTTACTTATTGTTTTATATGTTTTACGTTTCGCCTGCGTGGTAAAACGTTTTTACGAATACTTTTCGTTCGGTTTTATTTTTTTTCATTTTCTCTGTCTTTTTTAATATGAGTTTTTTAGGTGTTGGTGATCATTGACGGTGGTGTGCCATTGGTGTTAATTAGCACGGTTTTACGCCCCCGCAACGCGGAGGCTTAATCCTAGTTTTGTATATTTAGGAAACATGAGCGAAAACAATAACACCTATAATTATACCATTATTATTTATTTAAATTTCTAAGATTGAAATGGTTACACACATATAATATACACACACAGTGCAAGTAGAGATCGATCCAAGAAAAAGTGATTTTTTTACAATTTGTGTGAAGTGTTTTGTCTCGTTGATCTCACTATTTCAATAGTTAATATTGGGGTGATGTGAAAATTGTTAGATAACTGTACTGATATGAAGTCCAAACCACACCCAAAGCTTCCAAAAAAATTGTATATAACATAAGAGTTAAAATAACTTAGCCTTGATTGTTAATGTTTATAGTATAAAATGATCTTGTAAGTTAAATATCTTTCATATACTTATTGATTATTATAAAAAAGTTGTATCAAAGATAGATAATATAATTAAAAAATAATTTGACATTTCTAAGTTTTAAGGAACACAAGTTTTTTAAATGTTGACGTATTGCTTTTATAACGAGGCCCGACCTAGTACAACGGTGACTCTATATCTATTACAGTGGTGCGTCTAACATTACAGTGATGGTTATAAAACAAATGCAAAGATACATCTAACATCAAAATGATTTGTGCAAGGCATGAATGAATTTGTGTTAATATAATGATCCACCCAAACCATGAAACAATACGTCTAAAACCACTAATTATTTAATGACCGTATATATTGTCGTCTTAAAATAAAGTCTCATATTCTTGTACTTAGTATGCACATAAAAATTATCTTTTTACACTAGCCTACCTCAATATGTTAAGAAAGGAATTAAAGAAAAATACACCCCATATGGAAATACCCACTACATAAAGTTATGTTGGTATGGGTGAATTATTATGGGGTGTGACAGTATTTGTTGAGGGTCCTTTCCTCTTTATAATTGACTACTACCTTTTTCATGCTAAGGGGTTTTCAATTGAAAATGGATGCAACTCAAAAATGAGGAAAGGGCTAGTGTTTTCTGTGTGGGGCAACTGCATTTTAGAAGTGACTGCAGATAACATTTTGAGGATGAACTTCAAAGAGAAGGATAAATGTTATATACATGTTATGACACGAGTAGATTACAAATTTTGTTTTCATATATGCGACCACCAAAATGAAGAGCGATGAAAGCGATGAAATGATGATTATGCTGCGTTGATAGCTGCTCAAAACCCTTCTATCCAACATCCTTCCATCAACCATCGCCAAATCGTAACCCCACTATAGGGATGCATAGTTCAGCAACATCATAACCACAACCCCGAAAACATCGTTGACGTGTTTCTTCTTGGGGTTTGTTAGTGGAAAGTAAAAATGATGCAGGGGATGAGGACGAAACGACAATGAGAATGATATTTTTCTTGCTCCTATATGATGACGATTGTGGGGCGGTGTTGGCGATGATGGCAGTTATATGGTAGGCAAAAGGATGAGAAAAAGATAAGTTTATAAAAAAAAATGAAGCAAAAAAGAGAGAAGGAAAATAAAGTTAATAGAATAAAAAAAAGAAAGAACATAAAGGATTAATGAAAATTACAAATTTAGTCCTTTAAAGGTTAAGGGTAAAAATATCATTTAGTAGAAAACTAACTAAAAAATTTAACTTTAGTTAGTATGAAGGACTAAAAGTGTGGCAAATTGTTAAATAAAGTACATTTAATGTACTTATCAAAGTTTAAGTACAAGATTCATAATTTTAATCATACTTAAAGGACAATATTTGTAATTTACTCCATGTACATAGATAGTACGTATATGTGTGATAGTGAGGATGAAATATAAAAGAAAAAAATGTGATGGTTAAGATTGATGGAAGATAAGATTGTAAATAAAGAGGAGTTAAAGACAATTAAAGAAGTCAATTTGGTAGTAGTTCAGTTGTAAGAGTCAAAGACTTTTTGAAAAAGATCATAATTCAAATCCTGATTTATGATAGATTAGAGATCAGTGTAGTTTAAAAATAAGGTCGAAAACCTCGAAATCAAGACAATAAACAAGCCCTAATTTCAATCTCGAATTAGATTTGATCGACAACCTCCAAATGCACAGTTAAAGTCACATGCATATATGTATATGTTTATATATGCACACATATACATAGAAAGATATAGAAAGACTCACAACTTTATTGACGGTATGCTGATAAAAAACCTTGTGGTCGCTTTGGTAATCCTTGTAAAAAAGACCCCAAATACATTAAAAACAAATCGAGATACATATAAAAGAAAACATTCTAAATCAATAAAACTTTAAAAAAACAATACAACTCATCATGTCATGAACTAAGTTGAATACGGTTTCTAACTTGTACTGAACTTTAGAGCATGTGATTACCGCTTGAATGGGGAGTGTGCCATGTAGACTCATACTCACGTGCATAACACGCGACCCCTGCGTAATTGCGTGAATGTGTCATTTGACGGGTTAAAATTTTTAGCAATTATTCACTTACTTCAGCGATAACTTCTAACCGCCAGAACAACCATCAACATGAACTCCTTTTACAGTAATTGTAACTCAGTTTTTGCTGATGTTTCCTTTAATGTAGGGAACCATCAAAACAGTTAAGTAGAAAACCCAACTTTTCATGAAAGAGTATGTTAACCGAGGGGGGGTGGGTGGTGTTAAAACCATTAACAGTTATTCAGTTACCTTAACAATAATTTTTAGCAGCTAGAACAACAATCAACGGGAACTCCTTCTTTATAGTAACTGTAACTTTTCTACTGATGATTGATTTGTCAATACTAACTCAGTTAGTGCTAGTCATTAAGTTATTGTTCAATTGTTCATGATTAGTTATCATTGACGACTGGTTACTACTGATCAATTACCGTTGATCCCATTTATCATTGATGGACAATGTTGTTGATCTCCGTTACCATAGGTGATCAGTTTCATATTACTTTTCACCGACAATGTAAATTTGAAGTAATTCAATAACTTTTTAGTAAGGTATAATAAATTTTTACCACACCGACTAGATAGCAAGACCACCATTAGGGGCATCACCCTTTGAAGGCTCAACCCTTTGAGCCCAGAGATGATGCCCCTTTGAACCTCAAGTGAGAGGCAAACTCCTTAGAACTCTTAAGGTTTCTAGGTGCTAGCATGTACGTCACACCTCCCTAATTTATATAAAGGGTTATTTAGATTTTACTTTTGTATTAAATGAACCAACTAAGCTAAAATGATTTGATGACACCAAATACCAACACAAGTTAGGTATAAGAACTAGATTCCACGTATAACTAGAATTCACATGCGAAAGCCAATAATACAAGAAAAGTTTTCGTACTTGGTAAACACATGGGTATTTCACTTGGTAAACACATGGGTATTTCACTACACAATATATCCTGTGTATCAATTAAGATTTCTTTTTGAAATTATTTAACCACATATCTTACAAATTCGAAACTAAAGAAAAGAAAAAAGAGCTTAGAGCATACACTTATTGAGGTTTGCGTTTTGGGTTGATAGTTGTTGAACAAAAGAGCATAGAGCTCTTGAGAGGCTATCTTGAAACATAATTATTTTTTAGTCACATGAATGTAAATGTTACATGACTTTGTTTTTCTTTTCATACATTGTAAGAGCATTCACAATCGTTACTTAAATTTATGTGAATATATTTTTTATATTATATGGTATGATTATAAGTGGTTGTAAGTGAAAGATATGAGAAATTTACTGTTCAAATTGTATTTTTGAAAAACACTGTTCAAACCCTATAATGTTTTTTAATATATTTTAAGTGGTTGTGAGTGAAGGAGCGAGAAAAAATAATAATAAAAATATAAAAAGTATTATTTAATTGAAAAGAAAAGAAAAAAAATAGTGATTTTTAGTACAATTATATGAATAAAGATAGGGAATGAGTTGTGAATACTCTAATCTAATGTTTTTAATTATTGTTTTCTTTAAAAATAAGAGTTAATTACATAAATGGTCCCTGTGGTTTATCTAAAATAACAGGTTTGGGTACTAAATGATTTTTGTAACAAGTTGGGGTATTGTGTTTTAAATTTTGTAACAAGTTAAGGTATTAAGACTAACAGACGTTAATTTTTCTGTTAAATTTAGATAAAATGACTAAAATACCCATTCAGAGACCACTTTTGTAATTTTATTTCTCTTCTTTTGTTCAGGGACTATTTGTGTAATTAACTATTGAATATAAACAATAAAAAAATCCAACCCCAACCACCCTCATCGTCTTCTCCTTCGGCTGCTCCCATGTCACACCCTTAAAATCCACGTGCGGGGTTTACCGCGAGGCGAGTGAACAAACCAGGATCTCAGTCATTAGTTACTCAGAACGACACTATATGCAACCTTTAAAACAATTCAGAGTTTAAAACTTTAAAATATTTGCGGAAGCATTTTGTAAATAACCCAAACACAAGGTACTAAATGTAAACTGCGCAAAACACGCGCCCAAACCAAATTACGTAAGAAAATGCTAAATTAAAAGTAAGCAATGTTTGAACAAAGCATGCTTGACACGTGCGTGCTCCTATGGGAAACTGCTAGAAACGACCTGAGAAAAGCATACTAAAAGTGTCAACACGATAGTTGGTGAGTTCAAGAGTTTGTAATCAATCATAAGCAGTTGCGTTAGTAAAACATAAACAAGTGTATTGAAATAGATAGCTAGTCTATTTTCATTAGTAAAGAACAATAGTAATTTCATGATCGAAGCTAACTATGTTTGTCTGTTTGCCTCCCACCACGACATACCAGGTCGTGACGCTGTTAGTAGTTTAGGACAATATTGCACCCGTTGACTTCTGGTCACCCAGGTGGGGCTTGTCAGACACAGTAGTACTACCCAAAATTTCCCGCTAGATTCCTTAATTAACGATCCAAAAGTGTGAGGGCTTTCTATGGTATAACCCACTATGTCTTACCAAACACATATTATAACAGTAAAGCGTTTTAAAACAAGTATGCTTTCTCCCCCAAAAAGAAGTAAGTAAAAGTGAGGCATTGAACTCACCTGGTGCGTAAACAAATGATTGTAAAAGCTAATGATGAGTGGAAAGACAACCCTTTAAAGGTTACTAGAACACGCAAGTACATAAGTACGTGTACGTAGAAAGCTTAACAACCCTAAGTGCTCAATAAACACGTTGACCCAAGGTTTTGGAAAACAAGACTCATTTGACCAAGTTGACCCGTTTGACCCGTTGGTGACATATCAAGTTAAGTTCTTGTTTGATCAAGTATAGCAATTCATCATACATGGTTATCACACAAGTTATTCACGTATGCCACATTACAAACCTTTAAGTGCTATAAAGCTCACATACACCATGGTTTATCAAACAACACACATAAATCCCAAGAAGTCCATAATTACAATTTTAACTAACACATCATGCATCATCATGATTCTATCATAATTCCAACATAGTTCCATAATCACCTAACACCATCCATTATCATGTATATTCCATAAGAGCCTAAATTTTCAAAGTTGTGCATCAAGTATTCATATAACCAAAACAACACAATCTACCACCTTAGAAATCATCAACAAACATTCTAACATGATCCTAACATCATAAACATGCTCAATTAACAATATCCAATGATCTACATAAATAAAGTTTCCCTTTCGGGAAAGTAGCACCCAAAACCAACCTAACATCCGATTCATTCAAAGATTCATCAACTTTATAGCTAATCAAGTTCATACACAATCATCTAAACATGATAAACATCATCAATTCATCATAATTCCCAAATAAAGTTTCTACTTATAGTAAGGTATGAACAACCACTCAATTTCAATCATAGATTCATTAATATTATACCTAATCTAGTTCATAGCAATCATAATCATCCATTTAACATCAACAATTCATCAAAACATAAAATCTCATGAAGAAAAGTTTCCACTTTTGGCAATGTATGAACTAGATAACAAAATCATGGATTTCTTGCATAATCTACATAGATTAACATCCATACAACATAACTAACATCATATCATCATCAATTTTGACTTTTTCTAAGAAATCCAAACTAGGGTTCATCAATAATCAAAAACCATGAAAATCTTGATAAATACTTACCTTTAGGTGTGTTTAAATGATGATTAGCACTTGATAACAACTTGAACACTTGAATCCCAATCAAAATCGACTTGTTTGTGCTTGTTCTTGATCAAAATCGCAAAGGGTAGGGGAGGGGAGGTGTTCGGCCGAATGGGGGGGGGGGGTGTTTAGGGGCTAGGGTTTGCTTAATTTTGGTAATATTAAGTTAAATGGTAATTACAAAATAAACCATACTTAATCACCTTTTGTAAAAGTTAATCTTTTTAGCATTTTTAACAATCTTTAAATACAAAATACAAGTATTATTAACCAACAATAATAATCATGTATATTTTCCACTAATAACAAAACACATAAAATAAATATAACACGTTGACACGTTACAAGATAAAATTCACAAATAATACTTAAAATCTATAAATCACATAAACACAAATTAATAATCAATATTATTAATCAAGTTATTATTAGATAATCATTGTTAATTATTTTTAAGTCACCAACGTTCAACGGCAACTAGTGTGTGCTCACAACACGTGTATGCAAGACCTAACAGAACTAACGGAGTTTGGTAACGGAAAACTACAGGATGTCATACCCCATTTACCATCGCCGCCGCCCCTCACCATCGCCGCTGCCTGCCACAACCTTGTTCAATACCACTTCATTCATTTTCAAACGCTAACCCTCCAAACACCCAACCACCACCGAACACCCTAATTGAGATCTGAAGCCTAATTGAGCAATGGTCGCAAGAAATCGGGTAGTGTGTAGATTAGATCTGAACCCTAATTGAGCCTCAAGAACACCCACGGTTGCACCACCCTAGATTCCAATGACCAGCCAACGATTTGGGTTTTTTTTTTTTTTTTTTAATTTTAGGGTTAACAGGGTAAAAGGAGGGGGTTTGTTGAGATGATGATAATGGAGCAATAATGGAGGTGGAGATGATGATAATGGAGCAATAGTGGAGATGATGATGATGGTGTGATAGTGGTGATGGTGCAGTGATGGTGATGTTTTGATGGCAGTGATAATGCGATGATAGTGATGGTGACGTTGCGATGGTGGTGATGATGTTAGGGCTGGCGGTGGTCACTTTCGACCGGTGGTCGTTGCTCAGTGTTGGTAGGGGCTGGTGGCGGTTGGTGGTGGTGGCTAGTTGCTAGTTGCATGGTCGGTGGTTGGTGGTGGTGAAGCTGCCGATGATGGTGGTGATGTTGTTGGTGGTGATGTGTAATATATATATATATATATATATATATATATATATATATATATATATATATATATATATATATATATATATATATATATATATATATAAAGTGTGTGTGTTAAATTACACAGACAATCCTTTATTTATAATAAATGACATAAACAGTCCCTTTAACAACATTAATAGTCCTTGTAAAATAAAAAGACAGATATGCCCTTTGATTTAACAGAAGAACTAACGTCAGTTAGTCTTAATATCTTAACTTATTACAAAATTTAAAACACAATACCCCAACCCGTTACAAAAAACCTTTAGTACCCAAATCTGTTATTTTAGATAAACCACATGAACCATTTATGTAATTAACTCTAGAAATAATATGTATCTATATTCTTACAAGTATAAAGTTGTATGATAAAAAAAATAAAAAAAATTAATGTTCAAAAAGATTTACGTGTTGTTTGAATATATTTTTATCTTGCCATATTAAATGTAAACAAGTTGTAAGAAACTTTTGTCTAACAACTTTTCTTACTTTTAGATGCCGTTACAAAATTATAAACTCATACTATATTTGTAATGATAATCATTAATAATTATTAGATTATAAGACCATTAGTTAATATAAATAATACATTTGAATTAATTCTCTTAACCCATGATTATACGTGTAAAAGTGTAATATCATTCTGCAGGATCGTTAAAGGGTACTTAAGCTTGCATTTAGTTAACACACTTAGGAGGATCTTAAGTTCACTTAACAATTCAAATAGGGAATTGTGAACTTTTACTGAAGATACAAGACAAACACAAGTAAAAACAAGAACAAGAACACAAGATAAAATTTTCAAGGAAGTTGTATATTGCTTCTCTAGTTCTATTACAAGTGTTGTACAAGTATATCTATGAATACAAGAACCGGAGACTACTTATACTACATCCTACAACCATCAATATGCAAAAAGATAGTTGGAAGTGACTAATCTAGATAACAAGATCAGCCTAAAGTCAAAAGACAGATTGCCTTTTGACTAGTGACTATGACATATCATAGCTCACTGACTTTCCTATTACAAAAAGCCAAAAAGGAACAAAAACAGAAACTTACAGACAAAGACCTTATCTACTTTATCATAAAGCATGGAAGTTTCACCAAATGATGATAGTTGGTGAACCACCAGAGCATGCAGCGGACAGTAAGTTGCTTTATGATAAAGTTGAGGGAAAAGGTATCTTTTCTCTCTCTTCAGAAGAAAATCAGTCTTGTCTTTAAACAGTTTCAGAAGACTTTGTCTTGAGAGCTTCGGAAGACTTCATCTTTTACCTTCGGAAGAGTTGAGTCTTTGGCTTCGGAAGACTTTACACTTAGAATATTTTCTAAGTTAAGTGTAAAGCTTCCGCAGCAGTTTCTTCTGAACTTTGGCTTCAGAAGATTTTACACTTAGCATTTCTCTTGAGTGTGTAAAACTTCCAAAGCTGGTTCTTCTATGTTCCAAAGTGCATGTTGGAAGACTTGGTTGTTTTGGTATCCTTTGGTTGCATTAGCCTCTTAACTTCAAAGGTTCCTACAAACTCTCCCTAGGTTGATGCTACCAAAACAGAGAGGTTCTTCAGACTGAGATAGTCCATATGAGGATCTTTAGAACTCCTTTCTTCATCAGCAGATCTGGATTCTTCAGACTCATAAAGTACATTCTCATGTCATAGAGATCATGCAGAGGGAGTTCAAGCATGTCACTTGTGAAGTAGACATGTTGTTCTCCCTGGTCTCTAGTGACATACCATCTGTCTGGATCTTCAGCAAATGTCCAGGACAGAATTTGTCTTCCAACAAAGAGAGGCTCTACTATGATAGGAGTTGGTTGAGAGTCCTCTTCATGCACTTCCTCAGGATGTTCTGACTTATCCTGAGGTTGGGAGGTGGATGCCTTTCTTCTTTTCTTCTTAGTTGATGATCTTCTTCTGGCCATCCTTTTTCTCCTCCCCGATGATTTTAACTGAGAGGGTTGGTCTTCAGTACCAAGTTCTTCAGTGGATTCCCTCTCAGTTGGGATCTCCTCTCTCCCAGTTTCAGAAGGAGAGGGATGAGAACCTTGCTGTGGGTTAGAAGATGAAGTTTGCTATTGTGCAGCTTCAGGTGCAGGTGGTGTTGTCTCTGTAGGTTCAACCTTTACCTCAACTTTAGGTTGAGCTTGACTTGATGATGAATGAATGTCCACAAGCTCTCCCCTTTTTATCTTCTGCTTGATCACCCTTATGTGCTCATCCATTATGGATAGAGACATGGGACCAAGCCTCCTTCCAGAGAACCCATACAGCTTCAAGAAGCTTATCATCCTCTGCCTATCTGAAGACTTTTTCCGACTTTTCTGGATGATGGCTCTTGATTTTGCAGCTTCTTCTCTTTGCCTCTTCCTTGCAGCTTGCCTTTCTTTTTTGGCTTTCTCTTCCAACTGCTTATTGTATTCAAATAATATATAATCATAAGGCAAGGGAAGGAGTGCAGGTGCCTGATAGAGACCTGTGGCACTCAGGTAGTTGATTTTTTTTAATCTTTCTTCTTTATTAACTACCTAAGGTTGTTCAGCAGCCACAGTCTCTGACTCAGGACTTTCTTGAACTGGGGAGAGGACAGGAATGTTCTTGTAAAGCCTTTTTCTCCTCATTTCTTCTTCGTGTTTGAGGGTCAAGGCTGCATCCTCTGATTCCTTCCTCTCCTTTGACAATTCAATATCGGCCAGTTCATTTAACTCCTCTAAGGGAAGAGAGATGAGTTCATCTATGAGTTCATCGAGTGTCCACTTCCTCCTGTATGGGTTGTGATATGGGGGCCTGCACGTGCTCAATAGCAAGTGCAAGGGTTCGTTTGGATTTTCTAGTGTAGGTGAGGGTAATTGTTGGCCTTGATGGTGGTTGAGAGGTGGAGGGTGTTGGTTCATCACTAGATGGGGCTGCTAGGATGTCACCCTGAGCAATGAGCTTAAACATTTTCGGGACAAGGGTTGTTTCTACCCCTGAGAACCCAACAGTTGGCTTTTTCAATATCTTGAAAATGTCAGGCCTCATATGTGCAAGTTTAAGAACA
This sequence comes from Flaveria sonorensis, assembly GCA_025506505.1. Taxonomy (NCBI): domain Eukaryota; kingdom Viridiplantae; phylum Streptophyta; class Magnoliopsida; order Asterales; family Asteraceae; genus Flaveria; species Flaveria sonorensis. The sequence continues at coordinate 1,654,241 of CM046434.1, forward strand.
TTACCTGTTCCCCTTAACTGTGGTCCTAATTCACAGTTGAGAATGTGTTGAAGATACCGGGGGAACATGTAATATTCTAAGGAATCCAAATTCGCTAGTAAATTTGTAAATACAAACTGAGAGTACCTGAATTTGACCCCTTGAACCATCCCATGGACAATAAAGGAGAGGTCTTCTGGAATCTGGTCCCATCCTCTATGTTTGTTGGATAAGCTGTGGATGACGACATGGAGGAGGTATTTCCATTGGAATGAGACCTTCCCCTTCCTGAAGGTCTTGACTGAAAAGTCACCTTCATATCCCATTTGCTCAAAGGATTGGTTGACAGCAGCTTTTGGAAAGGACAACTCACCTGCTTCATCATCCAGCTGCAAGTGGGTGTTTATAATGGCTGGAGTGATGAAAACCGTCCTCCCCTACACTGTGGCAGACAGTGCCTTCTCCCCGTCCATGGTGACCTCTTAACAGGTCTGCCAGAACTCAAGTAACTGATCCTCATAGAGAGGAGGATTGATTGTTAGGGAGGTGAAGTAGTGAGACAAAGAAAGATACCTATAAACATTTGAGAAGCTTGGATCCTTCTCAGAGTTTAACAGGGCAACTTGATTATGTTGCCTATGTAGGTGCATGGTGAAATCCGGGTCGTTATGACGATCAAGATTGGCCATTTGAAGAAGCTTTATAGTGAAGGAAGGAAGAAGAAGATGAAATTGGGGGTAATTTTAGGGTAAGGAACAATAAGAGTAGAGAGATGAAATAAAACCGTTTGGAAAGATATACTCTGGATTTGAGATAAAGTTATGACAAAAAGATAAACTTTGAAATCCGCAAGTGGGTCCTACTTCTGAAAAAGGCGCCCAAAAAGTTAGTTTTCTTGGAAGTAGTAAAAGCTTCCGAAGGCAATTTTGGTTTCGGAAGATATTTCAAAGAGTTTTGAAAATTTTGGCTTCGGAAGAAATAAATGAGTCTTCCGAGACTAAATTGCTTTCGGAAGAAATTTGTTCCTAAAATGCATTTAAGTACTTATACCAAAATTTAAGCTTTGAAAGACACTTCAAGAATTTTTTCCGAAGGTAAATCTCAGATAAGCTGTTTAAACGATTTAAAGACATAAATTTTCTTCCGAATGCAACTTTTGCTTCTTCCGAAGATAAATTTTCATAATTCTAAGAGATATCATTTTAAAAGTTTGTTTTTCTTCCAAAGAGAACTGGGCTTATGAAGTGATCTAATAAACAACCTAGGACACATAGTTTTAGGAAATAAAATTGATTAAATTATTAAGAAAAATCTATTCAAAGTTAATCATCCCAATAGCTGATACAAGATACTTAAATCTTTGTTCATCAAAAGCTTTTGTGAACAAATCAGTATATTGTTCATTTGTGTTAACTTTGATTAGTTTTATCAACCCCTTTTCAAAATTATCCCTAATCCGATGATACCTGATGTTGATGTGTTTGGTCGTTGAGTGCTGCACAGGATTCTCTGTAATAGAGATGGCACTGTTGTTGTCTATGTGGATGGGAGTCTCCTTGAAATTTAACCCATAGTCTAGCATCTGATTCTGAATCCAAAGCATTTGAGCACAGCAGCTGGCAGCAGCAATGTATTCAGCTTCAGCAGTTGATGCAGACACACAAGATTGCTTCTTGCATTACTATCCTTCCACCAAGGAACTGACATCCCCTAGATGTGGACTTTGCAGTCATGTTGCAGCCACCATAGTCACTATCTGTGTAAGCATACAGATTAAAGTCTGAATTCTTTGGATACCAAAGGCCTAGATTTGGAGCACCTTTGAGATATCTAAGAATCCTTTTGATAGTGATTAGGTGTGACATCTTGAGGTTGGCTTGATATCTTGCACATATGCATGTGGCAAACATAATATCAGGCCTGCTAGCGGTAAGATACATAAGAGACCCAATCATAGCCCTGTAGAGATGTTCATCAACACACTCCCCCTCAAGATCAGGACCAAGGGAATGGTTTCTGGCTAAGGGCGTCTTTGCAACCTTACAGTTAGTCATCTTGAATCTTGTAAGTATGTCCTGAACATACTTTGACTGACTTATGAAGATGACATTTCAACCTGCTTCACTTGAATTCCTAGAAAGAAACTGAGTTCCCCCATGGCACTCATTTCAAATCTATTCTTCATCAGCATCTCAAAGTCTTTGTAGAGCTTTGGATTAGTTAAACCAAAGATGATGTCATCTACATATATCTGAACTAGCAATGTGTCATTTCCTGTTTCTTTGATGAAGAGAGTCCTATCAATAGTACCTCTTTTGTATCCATGTTGACAGAGGTATGTTGATGGTATCTCATACCACTTTCTTGGAGCGTGATGCAGTCCATAAAGGGCTTTATCAAGCTTGCAGACATAATCAGGATCTGGGTCTGCAAAGCCAGGTGGTTTTTTAATATAAACTTCTTCATCAATCGCCCCATAGATAAAGGCACACTTCACATCAAGCTGGTAGACCTTGAAATCCTTGGATGCAGCATAAGCCAGGAATATCCTTACAGCTTCAAGTCTTGCTACCAGAGCAAAGACATCAGTATAATCAATCCCTTCTTCTTGTGTGTATCCTTGGACAACTAGTCTAGCTTTGTTCTTGATGATGATCCTTCTATTATCTTTCTTGTTCCTGAATACCCATTTGGTACCTATGACAGACTTCCCTTGAGGAAGAGGGCACAAGTTCTAAACCTTCTGTCTTTTGATTTGAAGCAACTCTTCTTGCATTGCTTCAATCCAGCTTCCATCCTTCAAAGCCTCATCAACTTTTTTAGGCTCAAATTGGGATAAGAAACAAGAATGTAGACAAACATGGCTGTCATGAGTTTGTCCTCTTGTTCTCACCCCTGAGACAACATTTCCAATGATGTTGGTGGTGGGATGAGACTTGTGGATCCTAAGTTGAGGAATCATAGCAAGTTGGTTGGACAGATCTAAATTAGAGAAATTTTGATCTGGCAAAGAAGAGTCCCCAACCACATCAGCACACTTATCAAGAGAAACTTGATCCAATGAGTGTGTTACATCATTCATGTTGTCTTCAATGGAGTGGTTTTCAGTATCAAGAAATTCTTGGTCACTGTCACCACCTCCAATTCCTCCTCCTGCATTTGAAGTTCTTTATCCTAAATTATGAGCCTCTGAGCTGAAATTTGAAGGCAATTCATTTGAATCAGTAGTATTTGTCATGCTAGTGCTGATGGGAGCTTTAATTGCAGGGTTAGTACCACTGGAGCTAAAGTAGTCTTCTTGTTTGGTCTTCTCAGCTCAAATCTTGGATTAGGATCTTCTGTTGACCTGTTATCTGTAGATCCTGAAACATTCTCACAAGATTTTTTAAAACAGTTGGTAACTAAGTCAAGATCAAATAGCCAATCCGGACCAGAACCTTTTACACAGGATGTGTGTTCATTGAAAGTCACATTGGTTGACTCCTCAATGATTCTAGTTCTGAGATTGTATCTATAAGCCTTAGCTTGAGAAGAGTACCCAATAAAGTGCCCATCATCTGATTTCTCAGCAAACTTGGCTATTTGATCTTTGGTATTCAAGATGGTGCAAGGACATCCAAATGTTCTGAGAAAACCAATGAATGGTCTCCTTTTGTGCCACAGTTCATAAGGAGTCTTACCATGTGTCTTAACTACCAAAACTCTATTCTGCATATAGCAGGCTGTGTTGACAGCCTCTGCCCAGAAGGTGATGGGCAGTTTAGAGTCAGACAACATGGTTCTTGCAGCTTCAATAAGTGTCATGTTTCTCCTCTTAGCAACACTATTTTGCTGAGGAGTCCTGGGAGCACTGTATTATCTTGAAATACCCTTTTCATCATAAAATGTATTAAGGATTTGGTTTTTGAATTCAGTTCCTTGATCACATCTTATGATTTTGACCTTGTGATCAGATTGATTCTCAATTTTCAAAATGAAATTCTTTAAGATTTCAGGAGTTTCATCCTTAGTTCTAAGGAAAAACACCCAAGTGAATCTTGTGAAATCATATGTGATCACCAAACAGTATGAGGTCCTTCCTAAACTCATTACACTGGTGGGGCCAAACAGATCCATATGTAACAAATGTAGGGGAGTAGTGCTAGAGTTCATTTCCTTTGGCTTGTGAGACACTTTATGTTGCTTCCCCTTCAGGCATGCAACACAGTGGTCATCACTTGTAAACTCTTTCTTTGACATTCCAGTTACCAAATCATTCTTAATCAGTTTATTCATGTTCTTAAAGTTTACATGGCACATTCTTTTATGCCAAAGGAAAGACTCATCACTATTTGCTTTAGATAGAAAGCAAGAAATCTCTCCAGAGGGAGATGTTTCCTGCAAGTCCATCTTGTACATGTTCCTTTTCCTGGGGGCTCTGAACAAAATATGCTCTTGAGGAATGTCAACCCCGGGCTTGAGAATAATACATTCATGCTCAGTAAAGAGCATGTGATGTTTTTGGTCACAAAATTGGGACACACTCAGAAGATTATATCCAAGCTCCTTAACAAAGTTTACTTTCTCAATGCTGAGCTTACCATTTATAACCTTGCCCCTGCCAGTGATGTAACCTCCTGCATCTTCTCTAAAAGCAACTAGTCCTCCATCAATTCTTTCAAAGTTTTGAAGTAAGGACTCATTGCCAGTCATGTGCCTGGAGCAGCCACTATCAATGATCCAGATATTTCTGTTGGTCTTTGCTGTCCCTGCACAAAAGAGATGATTTAGTTACATTTGGAAACCCAAGCCTCATTGGTCTTGGGCTTGTTAAAATGAGTTGAAGGCAATGAAACAGTAATGGATCCTATGCTCAGGCTTTGAGGATCATTTGCTGTTTCTGATGATGAGCTTTCAGTCACATGGTCTTCCTTCATCTTCCACACCACCTTTGGAAGATTGGGCTTGACCTTCAAAGCTTCGGAAGTTTTGGTAACTTCGGAAGATTTGGTGACTGGACCTTCGGAAGATCTTGCCTTCACTGCAGCAAGCTTCAGTGCTTCGGAAGCATTCCTTTCTTTCGAGACCAACTTTCCTTCCGAAGGCAACTTTTCATTTGCCTTTTTCTTCATTTTGGAGCTTTCGAGGGAAACAGATTTTCCTTCCGAAGCTGTTTGTTTCTTCCTCTTCTCAGAAGTTTTCTTCTTGATCATGTGGATAGTACTCTTGGGATTGTATTGACAATCCTTAGCCAGATGTGGAGTACTACCCCACATAACACAATTCAAATCTTTCCTTCTGAGAGTCTTCTTTCCCAAAGAAGACTGAGCTTGAACACTTTCCTTTTCTTTCTCCACCTTTTCAGATGATGCAGCAGGATTCTTAGGGTGAAGCTTGTCTTTGAAATGGATGGTTCAGGCTGTGCAGCAGTGACACACAGCTGATCAGTCTTCTTGTTGTTGCTGGAGTGAGTTGAAGCTGAAGTAGAACTCTTGGTACTAGAATTCTTGACAGGATCTTTAGCTTTCATCACCTTAAACCCTGCAGAGATAAATACTTGTTTCTGTTTGGGATCAAAGGTGGTCTTGATCTCTTGAGCTTTTCTGGATCTTCTCTTTGCTCTTCTGATCAAGTTCTTTCTCTTGGTTTTGCTCAAACCAACTTCTTTTTCCTCCTTAGGAGCATGGTGACCCTTTTTGGATTGACTCTCTTCACTCACCTCAAAGTCATCCCTCACCTTCTCCTCTTCATCCTCTTCATCACTGGGATCTATGAATGGCAGCTCATCTTGACCAGTTCCACACCTAGGAGATATGACTGATAGTAGAGTGTGTGGAGGAGCTATCTCACTAGATCCCAGTCCCTGCTTATTCTGATAACACACTTTTGCATGCAGAGATGAGGATATCATGTTCTTGAAGGTCTTTTCTTCAAGAACACATTTTTCTGCCCTGGCTTTGCTGATCACAAGCTCAACCTGGCATTCAGCCAACTTGATAATGAGATCCTTAATTTGAGTCCTGTAGTTTGTCTGCTCATGTTTAAGTTTTGAAACTGTTTTCTCTAGATCTTCTATCTTAAGTTTATAGTCATTTTCAGCTCTTTTAAAATCAGCTTTTAAAATATTCAAAGACTCAATATCAGATCTCATTTCTAAGTTTTAGGACCTGTATCTATTCACTTTAACAATACATTCAGGAGAGAAAAGATGTTCAAGTACCTTGGCTTCATCATGATCAGCCATGAGTCCTTGGTTTGGAGATGCATCTTCAGCTTGAAAATTCCAGTCAAAGCCTCCTTCTTCAACAGCAATTGCAGCTTGCTGCCTTGGCTTCTCATTCTGGTGTCCTCTTTCAGTGTAGTTTGGCTTGGATGAGGCTTGGCCACCATTTGACTTAGGTGCCTTGCATTCTCTAGCAAAGTGTCCCATCTGGTTACAGTTGTAACACTTAACTTTGCTCTTGTCCATCCCAAACTTGCCACTGGCAGCATTGCTAGAAAACCTTCTCCCAGTCATCTTGTAGAACTTCTGGGCTCTATGAGTGAGAAGAGCTATTTGCTGGACTATCTCCATGTACTCCAGATCATCTGGATGGATACAGTCCAGGTCTTCAAGAGTAAAAAGAAAGTTGCCTGAACTTTCATCAGTGGAGATAAAAGCTTGAGAAGAACTTGTCTCTTGGAAGGGACTTCCTTAGATGTAGCTCTCTCTGGGTGTCTCTGGGAAGGTGATGAAAGGACCCTTTTGTGAGTTTTCAGGGTAGCAGATGAGATGATGCTGTGGTTCTCTGCTATCCCTTTCAACCACATGAAGGGCTGAACTCTGGCGAGTGTTGGAGTTACCAGATGAATTTTGCATAGTCATCTCCATCTGGTATCCACTGAGTATCCCATACAACTCAGTGAGAGTAAGGGTCTTGAGGTTTTTTCAGTCCTCTTAATGACCACACAGTAGTGTGTCCATTGTCTTGGAAGAGAGGACATGAACTTCCTAACAATATCCCTGTTCTCAATAGTTACCCCAACATCAGCCAGAGTATCCACAATCTCAACATACCTGAAGTATTGTTGAGTCATGGTTTCACCTGTTTTGAAGGTGAAATTTTCAAACTGCTGTTTCAGAAGATCATTCTTATTCTTCTTGGCTTCAGCGGACCCCTCATACATTAGTTTCAGTGCATCCCATAGTTGTTTAGCAGTCTTGTACTTCTTGAAGCCTCTGTAGATGGAGTTTGGAAGAGCAGTCTGGAGGGCTGTCATGGCTTTCTGATCAACATCAATCTTCTTCCAGTCTTCATCAGAAAAACCAGCCATCTCCTTTGGTATCATGCCACCTCCAGCAGCAGCTGAAGAGGTGCATGGTACATGAGATCCATTGACAACAGACTCCCATATCCTGGAATCTTGAGACTTGATAAAGCCTTCCATTCTTTGACACCAAGTGTCGAAATCCTCAAGAGTGATCAGTGGGGACTTTGTCATAGTTCCAGTTTCCATATCAGCTTTGGAGATAGCTGCCATTTGAAGAGTTAAGTGATGTGTGTAACTAAGAGGATTTGAAGATGGTGAGATCTTACAATCAAGAGCCTGGAATGCTCTGATACCAAATGCAGGACCGTTAAAGAGTACTTAAGCTTGCACTTAGTTAACACACTTAGGAGGATCTTAAGTTCACTTAACAATTCAAATAGAGAACTGTGAACTTTTACTGAAGATACAAGACAAACACAAGTAAAAACAAGAACAAGAACACAAGATAAAATTTTCAAGAAAGTTGTATATTACTTCTCTAGTTCTATTACAAGTGTTGTACAAATATATCTTTGAATACAAGAACCGGAGACTACTTATACTACATCCTACAACCGTCAATATGCAAAAAGACAGTTGGAAGTGACTAATCTAGACAACAAGATCAGCCTAAAATCAAAAGGCAGATTGCCTTTTGACTAGTGACTATGACATGCCATAGCTCACTGACTTTCCTATTACAAAAAGCCAAAAAGGAACAAAAACAGAAACTTGCAGACAAAGACCTTATCTACTTTATCATAAAGCATGGAAGTTTTACCAAATGATGATAGTTGGTGAACCACCAGAGCATGCAGCGGACAGTAAGTTGCTTTATGATAAAGTTGATGGAAAAGGTATATTTTCTCTCTCTTCAGAAGAAAATCAGTCTTGTCTTTAAACAGCTTCGGAAGACTTTGTCTTGAGAGCTTCGGAAGACTTCATCTTTTACCTTCGGAAGAGTTGAGTCTTTGGCTTCGAAAGACTTTACACTTAGAGTATTTTCTAAGTTAAGTGTAAAGCTTCCGCATCAGTTTCTTCTGAACTTTGGCTTTTGAAGATTTTACACTTAGCATCTCTTGAGTGTGTAAAACTTTCAAAGCTGGTTCTTCTTTGTTCCAAAGTGCATGTTGGAAGACTTGGTTGCTTTGGTATCCTTTGGTTGCATCAGCCTCTTAACTTCAAAGGTTCCTACACATTCTAACATAGCCATACATGAATAACACCAATATAAGAATGGTTTTTATCCTTTTGTTTATTATCTACTCCTATGATTTACTTATACCTATATACGAACAGGATATTGTTCTTGTTCGTTTATTAAGAAAATAACTAATTTTTACCGCTTGCACGTTGCGGCGGGATCATACACTGCATGATAAAGTATAAACTAACAATCGAACCGATCCGTCTCTGAATTCTCATCTAACCGTAAAGCAACTCGAATTTATACAGTTGAACGAAAACATATTATACTTGACCCGCCTCTTTTCCAAACAAAATTATGTCGAAACGTAAACCAGGTCAAAGCGTACATTAAAAAAAGCACATAGATTACAATTGTCTCGACTCGTTTCCAAACTAAATTTACGTTAAAAATATAGGGTAACTTTGATTTAACCGTCAAATGAAAACGTTTTATATTTGACCCGATTCATTTCTGAACAAAACTTACATCAAAATGTAAGCAAACATCAAAATGCAAATAATCTCAAAGCTTATATAAAAATATGCACAAAAACGTTTTATATTTGACTCGACTCGTACCTAAAAATACGAACGTAAAAAATTAATTTATTTAAGTAAAAATTATACCGGGGTAAATCCAGAATTATAGAAACTTAGAGGGTTAAATAATCATTTGTGTTTAAGCATAACTAAATATTAAATTAATAATTTCTGTTTAATCTATAAATAACTAAAATCTAGTGTGAAAAGTTAAAAATACATTGTAGCTCTTGAGTTATTCTGATAAGACTCCCTCTTTACTTCTCTTGATATTTCTCACTTTCTCTCTTTCTAGCTTCTCTCTCTACCAAGAAAGCCCACTTAAAAGAGAAAAAAAAAAAAAAAACTAAACTCAAAGAAACCAAAACAATTGTCGCCAATATGAAAGAAAGCAAAATTTCACTATTCCTTTCCATTGTCTTTTAATTATAGGATAATTTGTTCATGACAGTAAACACTTACCGGATAAGATTTTTGGTTCGTGTTCGTTCATTAAAAAAAATTAATCTGTTCATGAATTGTTCACTAATATAAACGAAGACAAACGGACACACAAATATTCATGAATATTAATAAACACAAACGAAATTTTCTAAAAAAACAAATACAAACATTATGTAATACCCACCAAAAATAAATAAACACTTAACATAATTATCTTAAACAAACAAACACAAACAAACCTTAACATACATGTTATCAAACTTTAAAAAACATAAATAAACAAGGAATACAACCTCTGCGACTTCTATTCATTTTTGTTTGTTTACGGCCTATAAATGATATGATTTCAAACTTTTGAAGAAGTATATTGTTATTCTCAACTCTCAAGGAATAAAAATATATATCGTAAATATAACTCAAACAATATCACCAAAATACACACTTACCAACATTAACACTTCTCATCAGTAGTTTCCAACACACTTTACCTTCTTCCCAATTCTAAAGCATTCTTCACTAATGGCTCACCGGCGGCCTCCTTCCTTCTTCAAGATCTTGCTCGATGCATCAGCACCTCATCTGGTATTCACTCATCTTCTTCACACACCCAATTGTCTTTCTTTCTATATGTAATTTCGATCATGAAATCGTTCAATTTTGCAGCCTTTGCCCCCTGATTTTGTCACCAGACACTTGCAGAACAAAATCCCCAAAAATCCCATGATCCGATCTGCAATTGGAGGGCATTCATGGCGGTTGAAGATCAAAAAGATCGGTGAAAGCTACTGCTTTTCTGATGGGTGGTACAGTGTGGTGACAGATATCCAGCTGGGGTTTGGGGATTTTCTTGTTTTTCGATTCGATGAGAAATCGGTTTTCAAAATGTTTGTGTATAGTCCCAATGGATGCGAGAAAGATTTCCCCCCTAAAATCGATCACGATAGCGGCGATGTTGTTGATGATGATGATGATGATGATGAAGTTGTTGAAGACGTTGATGATGATGAAGATGTCGTTGTTGTTGAAGAAGATGAAATTGAAGATGAAGATGAAGATGAAGAAGAAGAAGAACTAGAGTATGTAGAAGAGGAAGAAGACGATGATGATGATGAAGATGACGACGGTGGTGCTTTTATCGACGGTGATGATGGGGATCCTTACTTTACGTCTATCACCTCTCAAACCCACAAAAACGTGCTTGTAAGATTATTATTATTATTATCATCATCCTCATCAAGATTCATTCAATTCATCGGATTTTTAGCTTCTGAGGTGATAATTTTTGGGTATTTGTTGTTATTATCAGCGGCTGCCGGTGGAGTTTACAGAGTTGGCCGGAATTAATGGCGAAGGGGCGTTAACGATGAAGAATCTTGACGGAAAAGAGTGGGAGACGATGGTGGAAAGATGGAATCAATCGGAAAAATATTGTGTTTCATCGGGGTGGGATGTTTTCAGGCGAAGTAATGATCTGTGTGATGGAGATGAGTGTATATTTAAGTTTATTAGGAGTGAAGATAAGCTGTTGTTAGCTAGAGTGACGAAGAAGAGAAGGCCCGTGAAGCAGTTGCAGACTTCCGGCGAAGCTCCGGCGACTGTGAAGAAGGAGAGTGGGCTGCCGGAGGAATATTCCGGTGAAGCTCCGGTGAGTGAGGATGTGAAGAAGAGAGAAGGGGGTTTGAAAGAAGTTGTGAAGAGGGAGATAGAGTTGCCGGAGAGAGATTCCGGCGAAGTTCTGGTGGTTGAAAAGAGGAAGAGGGGGCGGCCGGCGCGTGGTTGTGGTGGTGGTGGTGTTGAGGCTGTCGGAGAAGCTCCGGCGAGTGAAGCGGTGAAGAGGAGGGTACAGCCGAAGAGGAATTCCGTCGAATCTCCGGCGATTGGCGGTGGAAAGATGACGAGGGGGCGGGCGGCGCGTGAACGCGGTGGTGGTCTGAAGCCATCCAGGAAAACTCCGGCGAGTGAAACTGTGAAGAGGGGGTGGGCGGCGCGTGGTGGTGGTGGTGGTGGTGGTGGTGGTGGTGGTGGTGGTGTGAAGTCATCCGGCAAAACTCCGGCGTGTGAAGCTGTAAGGAGGAATAAGAGAAAACAGCTTCGGCGAAACTCCGGTGAAACTCCAGCGAGGAAAGTTGAAAAGAGGAAGAGGGGTCGGGCGGCGCGTGAAGAAGGTGGTGGTGTGGGAAGTTCCGGCAAAACTCCGGCGAGTGAAGCTGTGAAGAGATCACGTGGAAGGCCACCTAAGCAATGACGTGGCAGGCCATCTAAGCAAAAATGACGAGTCATGACATCTAGGCAAAAATGACGCGGCAGGTCATCTAGGCAAAAATGACGTGGCAGGCCATCTAGGTATAAATGACGTGTTATTATAAATTTATTAATTTTTGTCGACTATTATTAAGTGTTTATTGCTTCTAAGATGATATACGTATGGGCTAATTGTAGGAAGTTATATATTTTGTTTAACATTAGATGGATAGTTTTCTTATCGGTTATTGGTATAAATTTGTCTGGTGTTATTTAGGATCCGAGGGGAGGATGTTTAAGAAAACCAATAATTATGATAAAACCAATAGTTATAAAAAAACCAAAAAAAACCACAGAAACTACTAACATAATTTATATTTTTTATTCATTTAGATGTTAAAAGAGTTATTTAAGTATTTGATACTTATATGTTGAACATAAATACGAGAATGAAGAAAGTTACGTATACGCAATACTATGTCGAATGAAAACTTGTTACGTATACGTAACTTATGTGTGACCTATATGTAAAACACATTATAGTTTTCATTTGATCACTACCGCTATCTATATATACACACATGTATATAGAGGGTGGTGATAAAAAATCTATAGATTATGTGATTGTTTTAATTGGTTTTCATATAAATATATAGTTTTCTTAGGATCCCTACTCTAGGATCTAATACTAATGTTTTATGTGTTACATCAAGAGTAACATTAATGAGTAATGTCAATGCTTTGGCACTAGAATTGATGTTGATACGCCAAAACATGACCTTAGAGTGGAACCACTTGAAAGACTTTCATGGAACTAATTTACACGTTTAGTGCTTTGGCACTAGAATCTTAGAGAGTGAAAATAAATACCAACTCAGCAAATGATAAAAAATTAATTTATCTAGCGACAACATGTATTAAGTTATGCACAGAGATAAGCGTCTGATTTCTACTAGCAGACGTCTGGTGTTTGAATCTGGTTTGCCTTTAACGTTGATGGCGACTTGACTTGTGTAGTTTCTAAGATATTGTTCCATAACAAATTTATGTCCTTTTATTTAAGTCAATATGAATTTTATTTCTCGCTGGAGCTTCACTGGTGGTGATGGTGGTGGTGGCTGACATTGTTCTTTGAAGGCAAGTCCTGCGATTATGCCCGGGTTTCCCACAAATACTGCAACAGGGCTGTTTGAAACTTTTTCTTCTGATTCAACTTTATCATCTTTCTTGCATCTTCTTTTGTTATGACCCTTTTCACCACATAAGCTGCATCTGAACCGTCGATCTGTTGAATCTTGATCAAGATCTGGACAGTAATGTCTCCGGTGTCCTTCACGACCACAATTTTTGCAGAAAAAGGTCACTCCTAAAGTTGACAGAAATTAGTGAACAACTTCAATTTTTTTGGTCTGTTATTTCAGATGTTTGATTTGCATTGTTTGCCTAAATATGACCTGTTTAAACCCATTTATCTAAACAAGTCAAATAGGTTGTAAACAAATTGTAAATGTGTTAAGGGTAGAAGGGTTGTAAACTTGTAATAAATGGGTTAAACAGGTCATTACCCGGTTTAACTAAATGGGTTTGACAGGCCACACTGTTTAATTAAACGAGTTAAACATGTTAACGCAAACACGACCAGTTTAATTTAAAGGGTTAAATATAACAACCCATAATCTGATTAGTTTCTTGACAAGTTCATGATGTGTTAGAAATTGCCACCCCAAGTTTGAAATGCTAATTTTTATAAAAACAAACAGGATACCTTTCATGGAAATGCTTCTCTTGAGCCGGTTTTCTGGATCACTAAAAAAGGCTTTCATGGATTCTGAGGCATGCTTTCTTGCATCAGCAGACCCTTTAGCTTTCTGCAGTGGAACCCATAGCAATTAGGGTTTAGGGTTTAGGGTTTAGAGGGTGGGCTACAATCATGTATTTGTTAAAAAGAAAACAAACTAATAAGACAAAATGTAGTCATTAAAACCTTTATTGCAGCCACTCTTTGCGCACGGAGCTCGGGATCAGCATGGATGATTTTCATTCTGTTTGTAAATAATCCAGTTTTGGCATTAAGGCTCTGCAATCACCCAACTAAAAACACAAGATTAAGTTCATGATCTAGTGAGTCCTTTGAGATTATCTCTTAAATCATATTTATGTGTACAAATTTAACCAAATTTGCAAGGAAAAAAACAAACTTGCTTTCAGAGATCTACTAATCTTCAAACAAACTTCTGGGGATGGAGACTGGTATACACGCTTTGATTTTTTCCTTGCTGATAATTTTATTTCAAGATTGTCCACTTCATCATCTTCCTTTACCTTTAATGGAGAACTGAATGCAAAACTATTCATGATAAATGACTTGTTTTGCGCTATAGTTTACCTCTAATTGGTCAAATGGGTAAACACTAAATGACTAAAGCTTAGATAAAAATGAAATGGGTCGAAACTCAAAAGCAACATGAAGTGTATTTAAGTGCTTGCAATCTAGTAGATTACTTTATTCAGGAAAAAAGATTAACAATATGGTTTTCAAGTCATTCTTAATACATTTTCACACCTTAAACTACTCTTTCTGACCCAAACCCTTTCAACCTGTATTAGTACGAAGATTCATTTTATTATTGTAACACTATTGTCTTCGTAATCATAACTGACACATTAACTATTTATAAAATAAGTTGGAAAATGGACAAAAATAGTTCTCTTATTAACCCAACACGTTTCCAGATATATTCAAAATGACCTATCTCAACACAACCAGGTTTTGACCTGTTACCCAACCCATCCACTCATCTTGCCACCTCTAAAGAAAAATAAGTTAAGTCAAAGCAAGATAGAAGATGATACATTGACCGGGCTTTCTCCCATGGCCGTTCATCAATGGACTCTTCCCAAATTACACACTCTCCCGAGCATTGATGACATGTCACCATACCCTGCAATTATCATCTTCACCATCAACAATTTTCATTTGTGGGGTCCATAAGTTACGAGAATATAAGATGTAGGTCCTCAAGACCTGACCTCGAGATATGAGACCCACAATAGGAACAACAAAAAATCATAAAACTTACTGACCTTCCCATTGCATTGTGAACAATCTAATCTTGATCTTTCAATACAACACATTTTGCAAGGGGTGTAACCCCTTCCCCTGCAACTTGGGCAAGGTAGTTCTCTAATATACTGACCATTGGGTCCAAACCATGATCTTGGAGTAGAACTACTTGAAGGAGGTCTCCTGAAATTGTTACAAATTAAATACTTGGTGCTAAAGCTTTTAGTTGAAAACATGTATAGTAATGGTATTATGGCTTTGGTTTCAGGGGTAAACATTCTATTAATTGAACCTTGCAAAAGGTTAAGCAGAAATTATGTCATTAGTTGACACAAAGCGGAAGGACAAAGATAAAAAGATAAAAGAAATATACTTTCTAAAGGAAATGTTGATGATCTATGAATGAGATAACTAGTACATCATATATGACCAAATCTTGAGAAACTGAGATTTAGAACCTAGAACTGATATTAGAGGACTAAATAAAGGCGTGAATTAATAACATCCACGATTCACACGTTAACAAATGAAACAAAATCAATCAAAGTGGCTAAATTTGGGGGAAATCGTCTAAGTTGAAATTGGGCTCCAAATATAATGAATTTGGTTACGAGAGTAGGGGCCAGTCAAACCGTCTATGACCATTTGTCACAAAGTTAAGCGGCTAAACCTATTTTCATCCCTACTTTAAGGCCGTGTAACTCAAACCAACCAAAAGTTATGCGCGTTTGTAGTCTGGCCCTTTTCTAGCCCACTTACTTTTATCCTTGATCCAAATACTAATCTACCAACTCTTGGATCAACTCCATATCATTAACAAACATCACACAAATTCGACTAATAGCCAAAACTCATCTACACAACTACGTGTAAAAAGTTGCAATTCTCTTCTACACCATGATAGCATTGAGATCAAGCTAAAAGTCATCTAATTCCAATAAGTTTTTGACTAAAATCGACTGTCTAAAAGAATCTACACTTTGTTGGAAGATTGGATCAAGCAACAAAGAATAACACGGTTTATGACTAATTACTAGTTCACTACATTATTAATATTGAAGACCACACATTACAATGATCTCTTAATCTTAATTTATACTAAACAAATACTAATCATAACCTAACTCAAACACTATTAAATAACCAAATAAATAAATAAACACAATCCTAGTCTACTACACACTCCACTAAACAATTGATAAAACTAATATTAATCATATCAACATTAAATCCTACACATTTGACTATTAGTCGTCAAAATCCACAACATCTCAATATTGAGGGAAATCTCAATCAAACGACCAAAAACTGTAACACCATACAGAAACTATGGGGGTATTTGGGATTGCTTTTGAAACAACTTATTAATTTATTAATTTTTCCAATAAGTTAACAAGTTAGGATGGACTGACTAATTAACTTATTTCCTTCACAACCATCACATTGCCAAACACTATAAAATGAGTTTTTGACTTTTTAAAAGTTAACAAGTCAATAAGTTGTTTTGATAACACACCCTAGATACACAAAACCTAAAAGTTGAAATAAATCATCGCATTAAAAAGTGCTAGGTTGAATCGTTCATATCAAAATTGATTGCAGTTACAGGAGGAAGAACAGTGATATAGAATCGATCAAATTAGGGTTTTAAATAAGCAAATACCTAAGTTGCAAATCAGCGGAAACTCCAAAGAGATCTTCAGAAGGATCATAATTCATCTGCAATCAATCAATCAATTAATCAATTAATCAATCAGCCAATCAATTAATCATCCGATCAACGAATCTACGATGATATCTGTGATATATATATTAAAACAGATATAGAGATTGATTTCAGTTGCCTCGGATTTTTTAGGTTTAGGTTGTGGAGAAATGGAATCATCGTTGCGAGAGGAACAAGCGATTAAGGGAGCAAGGGTGAAAGAATTCTTATTTTTTCGGTGTGAGAGTAGCCAGTTTCTGAAGTATTTGTTGGTGTGGTTCGATTGAGGGGCAAATGTTCGAAATGAAGAACATATGTATGACGCCATTGGAGATGGAGGTCAGTTGCAGAGAGGGTTTTTAGTTGGATGAAGAAGATGAAGTGGTTTGAAACGTTTGTGTGGACGTAAAAGATACAACTAAAATGTTTTTTTTTTCTTTTTTCAAATATGTAGTTATAATCATGGACTTTTTATTATTATTTTAATCTTTACTACATATAATACAAAACCTACGAGTATATTTGTAAGTTTTTATTTTTGTAAAACACATAAAATAACTATTTAAACATATAATATAAATGTTTTATACAAGTGTTTTTAAATTGTTTTAATTTAATAAACTTATTCTAATTAATACATGAGTTAATGCATATAATTAAATTTACTATATTAAGTATTAATTTATTAAATTAAGTATTATATTATTAACTAAATACTATTTACCAAATATTTGCATAGTTATAATAATAATAATAATAATAATAATAATATAATAATAATAATAATAATAATAATAATATAATCAGTATTTAAGGCTGGTCGGAAAAAAGACTCAATAGCACCCACACATCACGCGAGCTAATTCATTATACATAACATATAACATATAGAAAACAATAACAAATATCTATATTATCTATACTATTTATAAAACATTTTAGAATGTCAAAATAATAATTTTATTTTAACCATAAGACACCTATAGGGTTAATATGGTAATATATGGTGGATTTTAATTTAATTTTTTTAATCTATATGAATTTATTGAATTTATAATAATAATAATAATAATAATAATAATAATAATAATAATAATAGTATTTAAAGTCATTATAATAGTTATTTACAAAATAAAAACAATTTTAGTAATAAGTAATAATGTGTAATAATATACAGGTTATTAAACTAA
Source organism: Flaveria sonorensis (assembly GCA_025506505.1). Classification (NCBI taxonomy): domain Eukaryota; kingdom Viridiplantae; phylum Streptophyta; class Magnoliopsida; order Asterales; family Asteraceae; genus Flaveria; species Flaveria sonorensis. The sequence goes on from CM046434.1 coordinate 1,671,861, forward strand.
AAATATACAAGCTCTCAAAACTGGTTCAATGTTCTGAATCTAATATCGTTTTTCTCTTATAATCATAAAAATATGATGGTTGATAAAATCTGAATTCGTTGTTATGATATGCCAAATTATATAAATGTTTCGACATGATTTTTTTTCGAAACAGAGTTGTCAATATAATTTTTGTCCACGTCTACGGATTGAATACTAATGTACAAGTAATCGAAATCAAATGTTATAAATTTTAACAACCCGCGGCAAAGCGCGGGTTTACACACTTGTTTATAAAACAAAAATAAATCTGTTAAAAACTTCAAACCGTCAAACTAGTACAAACGTGTGTTTTCAGTTGATCCGATTTGTCCGATTTTGGTTGTCATTTTTTAAAATCTTAGTTAAACGTTCGGCTCATAATTCTTATTAGAACAAGCCGAACCGGATCATGAGGACAACTACGCACTATTTTCTTTTATAAATGAGTGAGAAACTCATGAGAATTAGTCACATATGTAATATTCATTTCTATCTCCTATCAGCTCTCGATATAAATATGTACATCTTTCTGATGGTTCTACTTAAAGTATACGAAATAAATATAGAAGCCTATATCTTTCTGGTGGTTCTACTTAAGGTATGAGAATTAATTTCACGTAGCCACTTTATATTTACGTATAATCATAGTAGATTTTTAATATATAAAAATATCATAAAAAATAAGTAAAAATTAGGTTTAGTAGCCACTTTATATTTACGTATAATCATAGTAGATTTTTAATATATAAAAATATCATAAAAAATAAGTAAAAATTAGGTTTAGTTTCTACATACATAAGCATTTCATATTATAAACTTGTGTGGTATTATCATATACACATATAAATATACCCAACTTCAAGTTGTAATTGTGTAAAAACCTACTAAATCCATAAATCTAAAGATATCCCACAATGCGTTTATACAATAGGGACCTCATGTGATTTGAAAATCTGTTCGACATGTCCGACCAGTAAACCAATAGAATGGCTGCTTTCATCTTAAGGGGAGATGGAGTGGAGTCCAGGGAAGTTACCCGGGAGATGGGTGGCACCCGCAGAAAAAATTTGAATACCAGCCCCCTCAGACCCGGTGAAAGAAAAAAGACCTCAAACCGGTGAATTTTCACCAAAGAACAAATCATGGGGTGTCCGTGATTTTTGACCCGGGGAAACCCGGAAACACCACGCCCCCTTTTTGAAGAAAACAGGGAAAACCCGGAAGTCGGGACGACTCCGAGTGCTCTAAGACCGAGCTTTATCTCGAGCTTATTGAACTAAAACCACTAATCTTTTTCAGCCCTTTTCGATCCATTTCGCCTCTCAAATCTTCAACATCTTTCCATCTACCCTCTCGAGCATAAATATTCGACAAAATCACAAACGGTATCGGGCTATCAGGATCCAAATCCGCAAGTAATCTAGCCATTTCTTCACCCGTGGTCACATCCGAATGAAAACTACACGCGCCAATCAAAGAATCAAGAACCGAACCAGAAACTTCAGGAATTGTCGACAATAGTCCCCGAGCTTCATCCAAATTACCAGATCTACCCAAAATATCTATCAAACAAGCATAATGCACAGAAGTTGGAACCACATTGTAACTTTTCATCAACCTGAAAAACTCCAAACCTTTTTCGACGTTGCCCGTGTGACTACAAACCGATAAAACACAGTTAAACGTCGAAGAACTCGGCTTTACGTTCTCTTTTTGCATCCACTCAAACATACCAAAAGCAGCTTCGCTCTCCCCATTTCTTCCATACCCTGATATCATCGCGTTCCACATCACTGGATCACGCGGTTTTATCTCAAACTGGTCAAATACCAAAAACGCCCACGAAGGTCTACCACATTTCATGTACATATTAATAACCGCAGTGGCAACAAATTCATCTTTATTCATATTTGTTCTAATAACATAACCATGGATCTCTTTTCCATTTGTTAGTGATGATATAGATGCACACGACGATAACAAACTAGTTAAAGACTTCATACTTACGGGTTCTCCAGTACTCTGCATTCTTCTAAAGAACAAGAACGCTTCGTCGGGCTTTCCAAGACTCGTGAGCCCGTTTATCATAATGTTCCATGTTGCTGAATCGGGTTTAAGCCCGTTAGACTCTAACATCATAAACAAACTGATAGCGCTTTCACTCTCGCCATTTAGCATCATCCCAGATATCATAGCATTCCATGTGATCAAACTCCTTATGTTACACAGGTCTTTGAACACATCATAACCCCAATGCCAATATCCACACTTGGAATACATGTCTAAAAGCGCGGTTCCAACTAAAAGATCGCGTGCTAGATCGACTTTCGCAAGGAACCCGTGAACTTGCAGCCCGAATATCAGATTCTTGATACTGGAACAAGCAGATAGCACAGAAACAAATGTGACTGTATTCGGGTCGTGGGCTGACCGTTGTAGCATTTCTTTAAACACTTTCAACGCGCGTTCAGGAACCCGATTCTGCAATAAACCAGTAAGAAACGCGTTACAGCAAGCTACGGTTTTGTAAAGGATTCGTTTGAAAACAAGCGATGCAGTCATAGGTTGTTTGCAATTACAGTACATTGTGATAAGCGATGTGGCTACATAAATGTCAGTTTCGACACCGATCTTAACCACCCAACAGTGAACCTGTTGGCCATCTTTAACCACAGTGTCACAACCAGACAACAAGCTAGCAATCGTAACTGAATCGGGCCTGCATTTATACGCGCTAAAGCGTTTAAAAACATCAAAAGACTTCTTGTAATCCCCATTATGTGCAAACCCAGAAACAACAGCGTTTATCAACGTAGTATTTGGTTCAGGCATTTCATCGAACACCTTGAGTGCACTGTCTATAAACCCAAATTTCATATACGTATCTGTTAGTGATGTTGCAGTGTATGTATCTGAATTGAACCCAGTTTTTGTGAGGTGGGCATGAAGCATTTCGCCATGGGAGATTGCCTGTAGCTTCGAGCATGCTTTGAGAAGGAAGGGGAAGGTGAATTCGTTGAGTGGGTGTGAGTGAAAATGGAGGTTTGAGAATAAAGATAGAGCTTCTGTGTACAATCCTGATGCAACTAATCTTGATAATCTTTTCTTCATTTGATTGTAATTGCAGAAACCCTAGCTTCAAATTGGATAACGAAATCAATTTGAATTTTGCACCAGTTGATGAAGTTGTAAAAGAAGATGCAAATTTATGGTGATTTGTAAGAACATAACACTAAAATCTATTTGATTTGAACATTTGATGACTATTAACTTGAGTTTGAGTGTTTACATGAATTAATGAAATGACAACTTTTGAGCAATAAGTTGACTCGAGTAATACGAGTTATAGTTATGCAACTAGCTTGAAATAACATTATGGGTGATAATTTATGACAAAGGCATGTGAACAACATGAACCCATTTAATAAAACGGAGTGTGTTTAGGTTGATATTGTTAAACATTTTGATTGCATAGATAGACATGGACAACTCATTTAACTCATTTGTAACAACATAATAATCCGTTTAACATGTCTACAACTTGATTACTACTCGTCAAAGTGTTTGCTCGTTTTGCTAAATGGCCTAAACAAGGCGTGTTTGAGATACAAATTTTAATGTGTTTGAGTTAAGCTGATATCTTTGACACGAATAAGTATTGGGTTGTGTTCTGTTCAAATGATTCAAACTGACAACCAACCAATCCGTCACACGCCAACCTGCCAATGCACTAATCCCACACGATTCACATTCTTAAATAACATAGTATTAAGCTACCAATATATAAGAAGATAAAATAAAGGACGAGCTCAAAACTTTATACACGTTAGCGAGTAAATCTGTGTTGTTTTACATGTTTTATAGTTCAATACTCGCCAAATCAAATACCAAAAAAAACCTTTTGTGGCCAAATGCTAAAACCACAAAATTCATTGTAGCATTTAAGTTGTTTTTTAATATAGTTTATAACTAGAGTTAGCTTAACTCGTTTTGAGTTGATACCAACTTCCTGATGTTATCTTTAACACCGCTACATAATAAGGTCATGTGGTGCGGCTGAGTTGGCTTGTGGGGCCGGCGGTGAACATCAAACTGCCCCTTTTACTGTCAAATTCCACTTCGTGTCATGAACAGCTTTGTTCTCTTCTCAGTTTTAAATTTCAACCTCCTTTTACATTATTCGTTTGATATTTTTACATTTTTCCACCTAAGCGTAAAGATGTCTTTTTCTTTTGTTAAATAGTATAATATAAAGTGTGGTGTGAGACTAACCTGACACATGGATTTTGGATTTGAATCTCACTCGGAGCAAAAATATTCTGTGTTACTTCAAGATGTTTTCCCAATTGTGAATTTCCTTATGAGGAAGTTAAAGGTGTGGTCCCGATTGAAAAATGAATATGTAAACCCGATTAAACTAAACACATATATTACTAAGTAGAGTCGTACATTTATAGTTAAAAATGATAAATAAAATAAAATAAAATAAAAATATCTCCTTACAAGGCTCATAACCTATAAATAATTAAAAGTAAGAAAAACAAAAACAAAATAATAACAAAAATACAAAAAGTATGGTACTCATATGATGTATGAATCACAACCTATATATCAACTTCCCCCGTCGTTTAGAGTCATTCGGTTACACCACCCTTCGTTCGTTGGCTCGTGGTTCGATCTGCGACACCGGCGATTAGACGAATCTCACCGGATCTGTAGGTTCGTCGCTTATGGCCCATCGCACCGTCGGTCTCCGGCGTCTTCTGGAGCTTGCATTCTGCATCACCGGCATTTGGTCCGCATACATCTATCAAGGCGTTCTTCAAGAGACCGTGTAAGCCCAAATTTCGCCTATTGATCTCCTATTTCCATTTTTTTATGTTCGTATGCCATGTGATCTACAATTATTGATTTCTAGCTTGCGAGAACTCAACTTGTGACGATTGTTGTTGAATTTGAAAGTAATTTACGTCGGGATTCGGGAGGTTTAGCTTGATTTTGAGTTGGACTGTAAATTTATGTTAGGGCTGGTGATCTCTTACAATTGAAGTGTAGAATGAATATGATCATTACGTTAGGATGTTAGATTGTCGTTATTGAAATTCGTTGGAGTTATTATACATTTATATGATCATCTGTCATTTTAAACTTATAGTCTAACTGTCTAAGACATACGTTGCTGCACCGTAAACATGTGATTCATAGATGTAAAAGAGCATACTCGTGAGTGCAAGGTTATGTGATACCGTAAACACCACATCATTCCATATACACCTGGTCGTAAGAAATGTCCTGCCTTAAATACCACCTAACGTGTGTTGGGCACATTGGTTATGGATGAGAGAGCTTTATAGTTAAGCATTTCAGGATGGGCCAACCAAAAACTAAGTTGTGAGCTCCTTGTAGAGTTGTAGGCAAAACATACAATATTGGTTGGTACGAGGGACGAGGGCTGAATGTTACATTTTTCTTTTAAGTAATAACACCGACAAATGTAATTGGAGAGTTTGGATTTTTGGAGTAGAGTAATTCCACTTAGTCTTTTGTTCCTCTATCAAGTAGAAGAGGTACATAGATGTTGGATATGTGATCTAACTAAATTTTAAAAACTGGGCCACATTTTATAACCAATTATGATGGTTGAAACTTGAGGATGTTGAGTTTTCTGTATTATTCTTCTTTTCTGTTGATATTTCTTCCTTAAACAGGCAATGTTTTCTCTTCATGCATTCTACTTTGAAAAAAACTTAAGAATCACACCATATAGGAGCATTGCTTATCTATGTAAAACTCTCTACTATTTTTCTTTTCTTGTTATTGTGATTGTGTGCAAGTGTGATTGTAGATCAAAACAATAAATTGCTTCATTTTAACTTTCAGAGTTCAACTTGCTTACAGTTCTTGACAACATAGTGAGGTTATTATTATCTTTTGCTTAATATTAATCTTTACTACTGGTATTCAGGTCTACTAAAAGATTTGGCCCTAACAAGGAGAGATTTGAACATTTGGCATTCTTAAACCTAGCACAAAGTGCTGTTTGTTTACAATGGTCATTCATGAGTGAGTACTTTACTCCCTGTTGTGTTAACTTTTTTCTTTTCTAAAGATTTAAATGTTTTATTAAATTTTTAACCATTATGCTTATCTCTAGCCCATATAAAATTTCGATTATAGTTGCAAATGTTGATCACTTTCTGAATTTTAGATGATGAATATACTGACAGTTTTTGGTTATTTAAATAGTGATACAGCTTTGGGGCAATCGTAGGGGTGGTCATGCTCCTTGGTGGAGTTATTGGAGTGCCGGAATTACAAATACAATTGGGCCAGCTATGGGAATCGAAGCTCTAAAATATATCAGTTATCCTGCTCAGGTATGTTAACGTTTAGGAAAATTACCAGATAAGCCATCTGACCAAACTCCTTTACCCAAATAGCCATTGACTTTTAATTTCTTTTATTTGACCTTACAAATTACTACATCCAACCAAAATAGGCACATGTCTCAAGAATATAAGTTTTGCATCAGCCGGGGCAAAAGATGGACAAGTGTCAAATCCTTGTGAGCGGCTAGTCTAATCAACGCAAAACCTTTTTCTGTGCCAATGGGTGCAAACCTGGCCATGTTTTGCATCAATGGGTGCAAATCTTGCCAAGTTTTACACCAAGTGGCACATGTCCAATTGCGATTAGTTTTCCATATAATAGAAAGGTGTGTGACGATTAAATTTGATAATTTAGAGTCAAGAGATAATTTAGTAAAGAAGTTTGGCCAATTTGATAAATTCAAAAAATAAAAAAGATATCATTGTCTATTTTGATGATATATTTAGTAAAATGGTTATTCAGGTGATTTTCGCTAAAGTTTACTAGAAAATACTATTATAATATCACTAGGACATTATATTATGATCCTTGACTTTGTTTCCAGTTTAATTGGTTTTCTAGCCAACAAATACTAGTCTCTTTTAATCCTATTTCACACAAGGATAATACAAGACAGAAAGTTTTGTGGTTCTATAATGTATAACTTATCTTTTGTTGGACAAAGTTGTATGAGAATGAGAATTTCAGCACTTAGCTGTTCATTATTACTTGCAGGTCCTGGCAAAATCCTCAAAAATGATTACAGGTGAGTTCTGCCTTTATTTGGAATGATCATTTGTAGCATTTAATAATTTAATAAATTATTAATTTGTAAACCCAGTAAGAATTGTGTTCAATTATAAGTTAAGTATTTTTACAGGCCATTTGAATTATGGTTTTTGTTTCCTTTTGATATTGAAAGAACTCTGATGTTTCTACTAGATGATTTTACATTATTACAAGGTGTCTATTTATATCAATTTTAGCAACAAATGACACCTGTCCATCTTTTAACTGATTTTTCAAAAGTTTCCTGAAAGTGGCATCTTATTTGTGAGCATGTCATGTGGCATCTGATTTACATTTATTTATAAATATAAATTAAAAAAAAGTTCTCATTTTAAATTTGTAAATAAAATTTTAAACTTCTTTTCACATAAACATTTTCTGCATATGTGCCAACTGGCATGACACCAACAAGGCCACATCAATAATGAACAATATATAGGTAACATCAGATGAAATGAGATTGATTGCTGAAATCAGTGATAACCTAAATATAAGTTAGGTTGCAATAACTGAAATGAGAAATGTGAAGTTCTTTCCTGCAGTTTGGCCGAAAATGTTTGAGTTTTTTTAAGTATTAATGATTATTTTTGGGATATTTGAAAGCTAGAAGCCAAATACAATTATTACAAATTTTTTAATCTTTTTTTTTTTAATTTAACACTTTCTTTCTCTATCCTATTCCACATATACACACATCACTAAAACTTTGGCTTAATATCATGATTACAGATATTAACCACTTTTACAAATTGTCTTTACACAGTGATGTTAATGGGGACATTTGTTTATGGAATTAGATACAATTTTCATGAGTATCTTTGCAGCCTCCTTGTTGCTGGTGGGGTGTCCATCTTTGCATTGGCAAAGGTAATAAATAGAAATTAGATATCTTTATTATAATTTCCAACCTTGTTATTTATAAGAATTGAAAGCACCATTAAATCACTTACCAAAGTAAGTAAATGCCTTTATTTCACTCAGACTAGCTCCAAGACCATAAACAAGCTGGCCAATCCAAACGCTCCATTTGGATATGGACTTTGTTTCCTAAACTTGGTGTTTGATGGGTTCACAAATGCCACACAAGATTCTATCTCTGCAAGGTATTTATTAAGAAGCTTTGACATTTCAATTTGGTAGAGGTGGCAATTAGGCGGGTTTGGACGAGTTGGGGGATGGGTCAAAACCGGTGTGTATGGATTGTGTTTTGTCCATATTTAAGAAAAAACTTATTAAACATTTTGTGTTTTCAGTGTGGCTAAAAACCAATATTACTACAATAAATATTTTAGTAAGCAATGGAGGTTGTGTGCGCTAAAAACAGTATGTGGGTGAATTTTGACCCACTCCACTAATTTGACTTAATTCCTTTTCAGCTACTTTTTTGTACCAGCTGAAAACGGGTTGACCCGAAACATTTCTTGTCTGTTTTCTTTTTCTTGAAAAGTTTAATCAGTAAAATGTTTGTTTAGTATGAGTACTATAATTATATTGTTACAATAAACATCAAATTATTTTTAATAAAACAAGTTAGGAGGTGTATGCATTAAAATACACTTTTGGAGATCTTTGACCCATTTGACACATTATATATAAGACACTACCGGAAACAACCATTCATAAGTAAATGGTCTGATATTGGCACCTCTACGACATTCAATATCAAAACTAAACCGTCCTCAAAATATTCAATATTTACACATATTATAGGTACCCGAAAACAAATGCTTGGAATATGATGTTAGGAATGAACTTATGGGGTACAATTTACAATTTAATTTTCATGTTTGGTTATCCACAAGCAAGTGGATACCAAGCAGTTCAATTCTGCAGGAACAACCCTGAAGCAGCGAGGGATATTTTATATTACTGCTTATGTGGCGCAATCGGTCAAAATTTTATATTTTTTACAATTAACCGATTTGGTTCTTTAACTAACACCACAATCACAACCACCAGGAAGTTTGTTAGCATTGTGGTTTCATCATTGCTTAGTGGCAATCCTTTGTCTAGAAAGCAATGGGGGAGTGTTGCTATGGTGTTTACTGGGCTATCTTATCAAATTTATCTCAAAAGGAAGAAAAAACATAAAATAATTAAAAAGAAAAAGAAATTTTATTGATGGAAAATGAATTTCTTAAAGTGGTTTGAGGGTGGTCTAGTTTTGTAACTTTTGGGGTAGTGTTTCCTTAAGTTCTACCATAGAAAAAAAAGTTGTATTTTTTGACACATTTTTAATTTTTTCTGAGTATTTCTCTTAGAGTAATCTACTTGTTTTTTCTTTTTAATTTTTTATTAGTGAATTGTAATAGAAATACGTGAAAGCTGTTTTAGTTTGCAATGATGAATGATTTTTTGGTGACTGTGAAAATAAAACTTTTTTTGTTTCTTGATGCTTATTGTTGAAGCATCAATCAGTTGGGATTATCTTGACGATTGAGATGAGTTGTTCCTTGTTGTCCGAAGCTTGGAGTTACACGACAAACGCCAAGGAAACCCATTGGGAGGTGTCTCGTGGTTGTAGCCTCGAGGACCCACCCTCTAAAGATCAAGTTAGTCTAGATTGCAGTATGGGGGATCTGTATACGTACGTGTGTATGACGGTATGCATGCAGAATGTGCATGTTGGACTACAGGCAAGGGATGACAAAGATATTACCCGTAGGTCCGACCCTTGGTCTAACACAACCCAGGAGACTTAAGAGAGTTGATCCTAGAATCACACTTTGTGTCTTCCTCCTGATTACCTCTACTCCATTGAATGTTAGGTGACACCATAACTTCTAGTAAATGTAGAGGGTTACCAGTTACATGACTCTAATAATACATCAATAGGTTCGGATGGTGATTGGTTTGAGTCATGTACATGCATTATTGCCAAGGTTGTTCGGTCATCCAAGTTCTTGGTCTCGCGAGGTTTGGTAAACCTGGCATTGTATATTGTTGCTGAAACACAAACATAAGTGTGCATTTCATATAACACGTTAGACATATTATATTGAGGCCTTTTGTTTTCAATTCACGTGTGCTTGGAACTTTAGTTAATTTTCGGAGGTTACCCAAGCCATTTTTTATGGTTGTTTTGTCTAGATACATATATGTGGTTTTAAATTTTCTTCAACGTATTAAGAATCGAATGGCTTGTAAGTCTATTGTTAGCTTGATATAAGTTGGTGTATATAATGCAATGTTGCAAAAATCGGATTAGTCGGCCGATTAATCGGCGACTAATCCGTAATTGGAGGCTCCCCGCTTCGATTTTTGCTAATCGGCAACAATAATCGCTAATCGGTGAAATTCGTTAAAAATCGGGATTAATCGGCCCTAGTCGGCCAATAATCGGCGTTTTTTCCAGATTTCGGCGAGTTTCCGGCGACTTTCCGGCGAAGTCTAAAAAATCCGGCGAAAACTCCAAATTCCGGCAATACATGTATATATATATATATAAAACTAACATTTTTAGTAGAAATACATATAAAGTGTATATATATAAAGATTTGAAAATTACATATAAAAGTTTCAAACCGATTAATCTCGATTACTCCCTAGTCCCTACCTCGCCGCCCGACTAGCGCCTAGCGATTTTTACAACACTGATATAATGAATTAAGCATAAAATAAAGAAGCTTATGACATTCTAGTTAGACACAATATCATCACGATTATCTGACACAATCCTGACTAGACAAGGCGTCCTTGTTAGACTAGACCACCCGATTAGACGTGGTGTCTCTATTAGGTAGGACATCTTGATTAGTCGTGTCATCTTGGAAGGCAAGGTATAAGACCATAAGGTATTGTCATACCTTTTATAGCATTAGACTGCTTTTACCTAGTGGGACTGAAACCGAGCATCAAAACTCATTTGGGTGAGCCAAGGCGGGAACTTAACGTGACTTATATAGGCAAGACCTCGAAGAGCACCTTAGTTAGACGAGATCTTAGGTGGAAAAACGAGCAGTATCATCTTACACACCTGGATACCGCTAGACCACCCGATTAGACGTGATGTCTCTATTAGGTAGGACATCTTGATTAGTCGTGTCATCTTGGAAGGCAAGGTATAAGACCATAAGGTATTGTCATACTTTTATAGCATTAGACTGTTTTTACCTAGTGGGACCGAAACCGAGCATCAAAACTCATTTGGGTGTGCCAAGGCGGGAACTTAACATGACTTATATAGGCAAGACCTCGAAGAGCACCTTAGTTAGACGAGATCTTAGGTGGAACAACGAGCAGTATCATTTTACACACCTGGATACCGCTAGACCAAAGATCTTTTGATGTTTAAATGTTTAATTATTTATTCAAGACACCTGAATACCACTAGATGAAATGATTTTTGACGTTTAAAATGTTTAATTATCTATCTAAATGATTTAGTTGAAATAAGTATATCACAATCCAACATTGAGATGAAAAGGTTTGTACATCAGAATTTAAAGGTGTGATTCATCCCTCGTCTTCAATGTAGCAAGAGAAAGTGAGAAACGGATGGATCAAAAGCTTACACATGTAGATTTGTGAATGACAAATCTAGTAGTGCTTTGAAGTGACGATAAGATGAAGCAGGTTTAGACTATGTCAAATTCCAAGACAAACTCATCCAGTTTGTCTTGGAGATTGAAAACAAGGCGTTTCTCGTCATCTTGAACATAGAGTTGAACTACAAACCTCAAGAAAACATGTTAAAATGGGTTCTAGGACTTTAGCCTCAATGAGATCAAGTTAGTGTAGAAGAACATGCAAGCCGGATATTGTAATATATCTTTTTTAAAAGCATGATATGAATTAGGGGATACTTGTGTCAATTTAACTACACACGGCTTCAATAACAAACACGTGAAGTTAGACACATCATTATAATGTGTTAGATGCACCTTTATAACAAGGGAATGGTACTTAAATTAGATATATCGTTATTGATGAGATAAATACTACATCAAATTTATCACCCAAAATTTGGATACATTGTTCTAATGAGATAGACATACTGTTATATTACTAATTCAAGAAAGATGGAGTGTTATAATTTGCAACATATTGGACTATGACAAAATAAGCATGTTTTTGTACTCCCCATACACAAAATCTAAACGCGAATTTGAAGTCACTAACATTATGTTGGCCATTGATTTCAAGGACCCAACAGCTAATCATTAAATATAATCTTTTTAAAAGATAATAATAAAAAGAGAAAGTGCATACCCCATAGAAGCATGCTTTATTCTTTGTACAAGTTTCCCTCCCATCTCTCTTCCACTTTCACCCAATATTTTCTTCTTGAAAACCATTTTTCAAAGTTCTAACCCTCTAGTGCAATAAGAGTTGCACAATTCTTCAAAATTCCAATCCCACCCATGGAAAAAAAAAAGACCCAACTTTCTTTTTGGTCATTCTCGTCATCACCATAATCAAAGCTGACCAACTTAAATACCCCCAGGCCCCAACAGATCTACATTCCCCACACCAAAGATTCACCATTTCAACCGAAATTCACAAACACAAACACCCGTAAACACACAGCAAGACAAAAGCTTGAATCTTTCATCTGCTAGTAAGTTTCTTGATCCCTTTCTTTCATCAATTGTCTTTTGCATTTTACCAGGGCGTTCATAAACCAAGTCGATTTTGGCTGGTTTGAAGGGTTTGATGTGGAATGGTTTGGTTTTGGGGGCTTGCTGGTTTAACAATGTAGGTTAGTTTGGAACTTGAAATCGGTCATGTAAAGAAGCATGCCGTTTAATATACTAAAATCAAGAAATCTATTTTTCATTTTAAAATTTATAATACAAACTGTAATTATTTTAGGGGAAAAAATCAGTTCAAATCACCAGAACGAAACTGTTAAACCACCAAACCTGTCAGCTGGTTTAATATTTCTTTCCTAGAAACTGGAGTTAGTGGCTCAGCCCAAAATTTTCATCAAAACAGTAAAACCCAATTGTGTACACCCTTAATTTTAGCATTTTCTACCAGTAATTCAAAAACATAAAAAGAAAACATATGCACACAAGAATCACTCTTTAAAACCAAATCACTGTATTATACATTGCAATATAACAAGAACTTATACCACAACACCTTCTACACACACAATAAAAGAAACAAACAATTGGAGTCCAACTATGATGGTTGAGCCCCTCAGTCACTCCTATGGTTTATACTATTCCCCTTTACCATTGGGGGTTATATTGTAAATATTGGCTAGTTGCCGATGTATAATCACTCTGTAAAAAAGTAAAATTATGTTCTGTGCAGGATTTGGCATGTTTTGAAGCCAAATATGTTATGAGGGAGATATCGAATACACCCGTATTCGAAATCCTCCAAAAATTAACAAACAAAAACAATGCAAGTCGTTAAACACACACTGGAGATTTACATTGTTAGATCTACTAGTGGTTCTAGTCTTCTAGAACGTACCGTTACATTCTAGATTTTGATGCAGATGTTGATCAAACCTTTTGGTGTCAAAAATCAGTCTGAGATTGACTGCAAATCCAAAGAAGGGAAAACTCTACATGCTCTCAAAAATCTGGATGGGGGTATTTTTGGAATTTTGCTCAAAGGCAATGGAGAAGAGCCCTTTTGCAGGGTGGATGTGAGGTTTTGGTGCTTTGTTTGGGCGGTGTTGATTCCATTCCAAGTGTTTTTAGTAAAAAACTCCTTTCCTGAAAAATGCACAAGAAATAAATATATAAAAAATGTTAGGAAGGGCATACAAATTTGGTACCGATAGTAACTTAGGTGTCATTCGCTTTCACCATACCCGCCCGAGGCCATTTTGATCGGAACCTATTTTGACCCGAACCAAATTGATACTTTTTTAAAATGGCTTGTTTCGACCCAAACCCTGTTTTGACATGGTACCTGACCCGACCCGACCCGACCCGACACGAGCGTTTTGCCAGGCTTTAGTATGATCACTTGAACACTGATGTTGGGTTTACGAGAATGAGAATGGGAATGGGAAAGACCATATAAACTCAAGTAAGATTCACACAATCACACACCTTTTTACTCTTTTAATTCAAATACCCATTTTTTGTTCAGTTTATCATCATCATTGTAGAACCTGAAATGACAGAATTATAAACCCCCACTCTATGATGTTTAAAGGTTTTCTAAGACACAATGAGATGAATTAAACCCTTTGTGTGCTTGTCTTACGAGCACAAATGGCCCGTTTTAAATAATACACTTTTCAGGTTTAGAAATTTTAGGCTTTTTTTAATTGTGGCTTAGAGTATTAAGTGTCTGAATTTACAAGAGTGTACCTGACTAGACCACTTTGATGGGTTTGGAGAAAACCCAATTTCAAAGTTTTCAATTTTACAACCCATACCCTCAAACTAAACTCCTATCATTCCTATTCCCCTTCTCTCATTCCCAAAAACTCAATCCAAAATCAAATTTATTTATTTTTTGCATTCAATTGTATGATGAAAAGAATATATGATTATGACTGTAGGGTAAATGTCGAAAAACCCTGTGCGCAGACTTCACGCGTAAGTCCCTAAACTTTATCTTTACATGGTTACGTCCATATACTTACAAAAACTCAAGAAAAAGGTATACCGGTGCTATGAGTAATGATTATACAAACAAAAAAATGATAAAATAAAACTTACACTTTCTGAAAATTGTGGGCTCGGAATCCCTGCAGCCATTGATTTAAACAAGGGAGTCACTTGAATTGGTGAATTGAACTCTGAATTTGGCAAAGGACACACGGCACCAACATCATTATCAAATTCATCACAAGAACCTAAAATATCTGTAACAAAAACAAAACATAGGTTTATATTTATCATCACATGCCAATACAATGACAAAATAGAAGGATTTACCTTGGTTCGTTGTCGAATCCGGCATTATATTATTTTTACCATCAACAATATTATCTAGAATTGATTCAATTTTTTCAATCGCTTGGGAAGGAACCGTTGACCCAGTACTGTAGTCAGAACCGTCTGGAGATCCTTGATATAAATCTAGTTGCCTGCACAAATTAATGTAATCTTAAACTTTAGATGTTTTATATACGGATTAAATTAACCGTTTCAAGTGCAATCCCAATTATGCCCCTTATCTACTACCTCCAAGACTGTTGGCTGCCTTCATCACAACTTCTTATGTTGATACCAGAAACGTTGAATCCAGGAGCATCAATTTCTTTTGAATGTTTCAGAAAATCTTGAATAGCCTGAAGTTAATATGATTTAGTAACATAGTATACAGTTTTCAACAGTAAGACAAAAAGAGAAATCTTTTCACCTTGCAAGCATTTTCATAACTCTCACTTGTTTTCTCCGAATTAACTTTGAGTGCCAGTGAGCTAAGCAGTTCTGCTTGTTGTAGCAATGCAATAATCTTTGGATCGCCTTTTTTGAGAAATGTTCCTTTAAAAACATTAATCATTAGTTGCTTTTTCTGAAACTGAATTATTTTATTTTCAACAACTTCAGTTTTTATTACTGTAGAGTTTTTTTTATGTATGTCGGATTACCATCTTTCGACACCTCGTCACTTTTGGGATGAAGCTGAGTTGTAGATGTATTGATGTTATGGCATTTCTGTAAAATTACAGTAAATGGAGGTCTAGGTAGCTGATGGTCTTCTGTCGTATCAGGGATATGTTTCCTCCTAAATAAGAATAAAGGAATAAATGTTCAAAATATACTCTTGAGTTTTTAACATGGGACTGAAATCTATATAAATGATACCTTATCTTGGAAGGAGACATGGAAGTTTCTAGAACTGTTTCTGAATCTTGAACATTGTGAAATCTGGTCCTTTTGTTGTTTGTTGTGATGTATGAATTGTTGTTCTCTTTTGCCAACGCTTCATTTTTTGCTCTCTTCTTACACAAAGTGGAGAACCGATTCTTAACCGCATTATCCGTCCTTTTTTAAACAAGGGAAGCTTTATAATTTTATCAACATTTTATTTTTTTTATTACAGATTTGGTAATCAAACACAGAGTAAAGCATTAACTACCTGCCTGAAACCACTTTTGCTATTTCAGTCCATCTGTTGCCAAAGATCTTTTGAGCCTGCAAACCATCTCTTTATATCAGTGTAACTTTATATCAGTGTATCTCAGAGCTGATGTTAAAAAGAAAATGATCCGCAGCAACCGTAGTCTTAAACTCAAGATGATGATGATGATGATGATGATTTCATGTTTGATAATCATAAATTTGAAGGAAAAGAATAAAGATAATTTTACAGCTCTACCTCACAAAGAAGTATGTCTTCCTCTTGTGACCAACCTCCTTTCTTGAAATCAGAATTCAAATAAGTGAACCATCTGAATTCTCAACATATACCAAAATCAAGAATTAGCAAATAGTACCATAAAATAAGAAAAATTATCGAATCAGGAAAAGCAGAAGGAAATGACTATAGCTACATGCTATGTTTTTCTTTTTTTGTACCTTCTTCTGCATTGCCTTGTAGTTTTATCCTTAAATTTGGATGCAACAATAGCCCAACTGCACATTGCACTCATCATCAATCATTCAACCTTATTAATCCAATGATCAATATATATTCAAATAAGTTTTGGTGGAATCATCAATAGATTTTCAAATAACTCTTTAAACTTGAACAAAAGAAATCATACTTGTCGGTTCCATGGATACGAATTTGTTCCCTCAATATATCATCTTCCTGAAAGACAAGCAACCCATATTAAACAAAGGGATCATAATTTACAATACAGATTGCAAAACATATAGAAAAGTTTAATTTCAATCAATTGTATAAAACTAACCTCTTGAGACCAAGAAACTATATGCCTCTCTTTCTGCTTCTGAGCTTCACCACCACCATTGCCATCACCACTTTTATTACTAATTTTATTATTATTACAGCTACTAGTACTATCACAAGCTTTATTCTTCATATTCTGCATCTTTCACCAACACCACCTATCTCTGCTTTACCTAAAAACCTTATCTCTCGCATGCTAAAGTACAAAAACTCTTTAAACGTTCATAAAGACTACAATAAAGGATGATCAAAAAGGAATCCCCAATTTCCCCTTTTTAGGGCAAAAACTTTACATCCTACTGTTCAATTCAAACACAAGACCACAGATACACAATCCAAACAAAACACCATGCGCCCAATTTGCCTCCGATTCAAACTTCTTGATTGAATCAAATCAAATATCAACAACTTCTTGATTGAATTAAATCAAACATCAACAGCCTCGATGCCCTAAAATCACACAAACAAAATCAATCAAAGTCAGTAACCCTAAAACCAACAGATTGATCAAATTTTGTGCCCTCAGGCCTCAACAACAAGAAGTGAAATCAATCAACGATTAGATTACAACACATGAATTCAAAAAGATTGAGTGAAATCATAAACTCACACATACCACTACCCTTCTGTATCATACGAAAAATAAAAAACCCTAAAATCAACAGACTGTATCAACATACGAAATCAAAAAAACCCAAAATCAACAGACTGTAATCAATCAACGATCGGATTACACCACACGAATTCAAACAGATTAAGTAAAATCATAAACTCATACATACCACCGCCAAAAAATCAAAAACCCTAAAATCAACAAATCGATCAAAACGTATCCCCAACAATACGAAGTGCAATCAATCAACGATTAGACTACAACACAGAATTCAAACAGATAGATTACAATCACAATCACAATCACAATCACAAACTCACACACACCACTACCTTTCTGTTAACCACACGAATCACTGTAGATCTGAAAATACACCACAACTGAATACAATCAATCAACAGAAAT
Organism: Flaveria sonorensis; assembly: GCA_025506505.1. Lineage (NCBI taxonomy): Eukaryota > Viridiplantae > Streptophyta > Magnoliopsida > Asterales > Asteraceae > Flaveria > Flaveria sonorensis. The sequence goes on from CM046434.1 coordinate 1,689,841, forward strand.
CGGCGAAAGTGTAGACACTGAAGTTAGAATGACAAATAGGGTGAAAATAAAGCTGTGAAAGGGTGTTATCTAGAAGAAAGTGTGGGTGGTGGGGCTGAGAGCGCGGGCATGAGTAGTTGTTTGAAAAATTGACGCTGAAATCCACGAAGTAAATATAAAGAGAGAGAAAAGTGAAGGAATCAAGTGGAAATGAGTAAATTCGCCATTATTATTGATGGTGTGGTTATTGATTTTTACGCTCCGGTGGTGGTGGTGGTGGTGACGGTGGTGGTGGTGGTGGTGGTGGTGGTGGTGGTGACGGTGGTGGTGGTTTTAATTTCGCTTTTTTGCTTTACCGTTCATGTGATTTCTGTAAATGTGGAGTTTAAATTATTCGTTTGTGTATTTTTTTCAAACTTAGAATGAAAACTTGTAGATCACATTTTCATTATTATATTATAATTCAAATTAATTATTAATTGAAAATAATTGTTGTTGATACTGATATTTGAATAGTAAGGCTATGTTTACTACAAACATAAGTATAAGTTTATATTGTTTGTTCATAACGATACTTAACCTTTCATCTCTTAATAAGTCTTGATAAGTGGATATTATGTGACACATAATGATCCCATTAGACAAATAAACCATGTAATACACACATACTAATATTATTAGACAAATAACAAACACTTTAAACGTAGACATATGAAGTCTTGTTTAACTTTTAAATACTAAATTTAATAAGCAGATTTATTCTTGATTAAATAGTCGAATCATAGTGAAAAATGTGAAATATGAAAGCGTAGACATGGGGTCATGGTATTCTATGCTATGAGTTTCTCTACCACCCCCTCCTCCTTCCCGAGAAGTAAAAGAACACTCTAACACATAACATGAGTACATGATACGTAGAGAAGCTAATAAAATATTTTAAACAAATAGATACAATGATTATGGTTGTTTACATTACAAAAATTGATTAAAAAACAGGTTAGGTTGAGTTAGACCTGCGAAACAAATATTTAGAGATTTGTGAATTATTAACATAAGTTTTAATTTTGCTTCAAATCATATACAGAGTTATGATTTATATTTTTTTAGTATTCAACTCGTGTAAAACATGAGTTTATAAATATCGTAAAACTAAAATCAAACAGTCAACAATACATGAATAATTGCAGTCAATGAACTGTCGAGGCATGCTTTGTTGTGGAAATAAAATATAAATTATATTTTATTACTTATGTTGCGGTTTTATTCTTTTTTATCAGAGTCATGTTTATTGTTTCTTTTCTCTGCAAGTTTTTTTTTTCAAATATAGTTAATCGAGTTCTATAAAACCGTAATTCTAAAAGGGGGATAATGAAGTAATGAACCCAAGGTAAAAATCGATTTTAGGTTAATTTATTTTTGATTTTTAAAGGTGAATTCGAATACTAAAAAGTAATAAAATAGTTAAAGTTCTAATTGACTCGAATAAATTGTAATACGATTAAAAAAAATGAATCGAAATGTATATATGTATATATAAAATAAACATAAAAGTGATATAATTCGAATTCAATAGAATCGGTTCGAAAAAACAAATACTTATTTATTTAAATAGATTATGAATCTCATTCCCAAATGCGAACCTTAATCAATAGTTGTGGGGATATATTTTCTGAGAGACGTATCAAATATAATATATTTTTCTTTTTGTAATAGAACTCATATCTACGTCATAATATCCAAATTTATATAACTTACTCTACAGAAAAAGTTACAATAGAAAATTAAAAACATTTTTAAAGTTAAAACCCAAAAAATTGATTATAATTGAGAGGGAAAAGTTTTATAACACAAACCCATCCTATCTCACATCCCCTTTTGATTCCGTAGTAATCGTCGCTTTCGGCATTATAGAAAGGGTAGAGTTATACTAAAAAGGATGTTTAATCTAAAAAAGTTAAAAAGGATTGTGTGTTTGACACGTGTCCTTTTATTATTTTAAAAAGAATGATATATTGGTCATTGTGTCAAATACACCAGCTCATTGTGTTTTATACGTTCATTGTGTCATATATTTTACATCATTGGTTATGTGTGTTAATCATTTGTTTTACATTTGAGATGATTTTGTGTTATTTTTTTCATTATTTTTATAGATTATAAACTTGTTATCTACCATTGTGTTTTACAATTAGAAATACACAATGACATACTTTCACTAATATATTTTTCAAAACTCATAGTGTTAAAGATAACACAATATGTTATTTTTGTTATCTATTTTTTAATAGATTATATAACTTATATCTATCATTGTGTTTACCATTAGAAGTATATAATGATGTTATTTCACCCATGTATTTTTCAAAATTCATAGTGTTCAATATAACACAATAACGATCAAAAGACACAATGATACATTGTGTTATTTGGTCATTGTTATTAATGTAATAGATTAATTAGTTGTTAATTTATTATTATGTTTTACATATTAGAGATACATAACAATGTTATTCCATCATTATATTTCTTAACATTTATCTTTTTAGAAAAATACAATAGTATTAAAAAACACAATAACTAACAAAAATACACAATGAACTGCACTAAATACACAATGACAAGATATAAGCTTAATAACGTAAATTTTTTTAATATTTTTATATAACAATACTGTACTCATTTTAAAGATAGAAAACGCTTGTTTTTTTATGTAATTTTTATAAAAGAATAATATTGTACATAAAAATTATGAACGTTTTAAAAAAATGGAGAACTTGCAAAAAGTCAACAAAAGTGGTTATTTCTAAAATACCCCTTTAACAAATTATTTCCTATAATTTTAATCTCAACTATTGATTAATGAGATGGATAGTTGAGATTACTTCTTATACTTTTTAGTTTTAGAAAACTTTGTATTTGAACCTTATCTTTATACAAATGCTATAAACATTATGACTGTAAAAAACTAAACAAACATATGAAAAATAATTCCAAATACATACACCAAACGTTGTTTTTAAATTGTCCCTTGACAAGTACTTAATTAGATTTATTTTTTGTCATTTATGTCCTCGGATAATATTAAGTATTAATTAATGATCTTAGTATCCTGCTTTGTTTATTTTTACTTTCTAATTTTTTTTCATATCCTAAAAGTTATATTTTTATTAAAGACTAATAACACTAAGTTTATAACAAAATAAAAGGCCTAAAGTGGAGTATAGACCCTAGATAACGCTCCTTGAGGCCCTTAACCTCTGTTCTCTTTTCTCTTTTCTCTTTTCATTAATTCAAAGTTGGACATGAAGAATGTGGAGATAATCATCAAAATAGGAATAAAAGGGAGTGCATGCCCCTCTAACCAATTAAGCTTTTAATATTTCATCAATGTAAAACTTGATTTCACAGATTTACACACTATAAAATGGTTTTATTTAAAGAGAAAAATAATAAACTCGTATAAGTAAATGTTAAGTTGTGAAGACGGTCTGTAGCCATATGTTGAACCCTACTACTAGAAAGTGTGAGTCCAATGACGTTTGAACTCTAGACGGGTAGAGGTGTAAACAAGATGAACCAGTCGGGTTCGGTTTGTTTACAATTTGTTAAAAATAATTTTATTTATTTATATTTTTAGTAATGATATTTACACATATTTATATTATAAATTTTATATTATTTAACTTTTGATTGTAACTTTATATATAAGATTATATAAATATATGTTTAATACATTAAATAAAGATTTCATAATAAAATGCTCATTTAGGCTCTCAAGTCTGTTTGTACTCGATTGGTGAAGCTCATGCTCGAGTTCATTTACTAAATGAGCCCCAATATAAGAGCTCAAGGTTGTTTAAGCACGATTGAATTTGAGTTTTTAACAATACTATTTTGAGTAGCTCACAAGGAGCACAACTTATTTATATCCCTATTGGTGGTGATACTAAAAGGAAAATAAGATTATACTATTTGTAGAAAATTTGCCCATATTTTCTTTATTTATGTATATCATGTGTAATTGTTTGATGTCAGAAACGACTTGAACAAAGGTCGTTACCCCTTCTTCACGTAATCTTGAGTGTGTTAATGTGTGTTACTTTTGTGTCGTTATTTTTATAGTGTCATGAATGATGTATCCATACATGAAATAACAATTATAAACAAATATATTAAGTAACAATTTCATTCATAGAGTAGATTTAGAGGAGTTGAGATAGAGGCAAATATTACCCCTATGAGATAAGAAGATTGTTTTCAAAAAAACCTCCAGCTCAAAAGAAAAATAAGCATACAAGAAAAAAAATACACTAGCACATACATATAACACATAAAACACATAGATATCTGTCAATATATAAGGATAAGAAAACATAATGTCGTATGCATCCTATGGCTGATTTATAAGTAAAGACAATTTAGTAGTAAAAATACCCTCAGACCAAAAACAACCTAAATGAAAGGTAAGAAACATCTACAACTAACGGGCAAACCAAGTGAAAATCACATAGGTCTAAAGAAACACGTGGAAAGTAGGCAATATCTACACCTACAACTAAAAGGCGTCTTAACTAAAATGACATCTCAAGTTCCGATCTTTGTAGAAATCTCTAACCTTTAATCGACGCCTTCAAGCGTGCTCCTATCACTAATCATGTACCAAAAAGATACAAGTCTCCCAAATCCTATATGATATGCAATTCTCAAGTTAGTTGGTCTGTCTATGCTCTTCCTCCCTTTAACTGTAAGGTCTTCCGCTCTTCTTACTGATGCTATGGTCTAGGTCTGTCTCCTCCTTACATGCCAGAACATGAAATAACTATTACATAGCTTAATATTCAATGTAGACTAAAATGATGTTGTTTTAAGGCTAAAACAAGTAAGATAAATGTCGATGTAAACCAAATATACATAACTATAATTTTAGCGCGAGGTTGTAAGAAGCAGATTTAATCCGGATTCAATTTAAACCGATTATATAAAGAAATTACTGATGATAATTGTTGTTGCATAAGACCGAACTGTATACTTCTCAGACTTCACGCCATGCTCTGATGTGGAGCGCGATCACAATGGGAACAACATGCCGCTCCTATGTGGTCCACATTAGTGGTTACACGCATGTTTGTGGCTAAGAAACTCTCAACCTCCAACTCTCTTTCTCTCCCATGTATTTAAATAACAAAAAGAATAAGTATAGTGAAATGTGGTGAGTGGGAAAATCATTTCAGATGAGTGAATGAAATTGAAAAAATGATGTGATGCTCGTGTGACGGGACATGAAATGTGAAATGTGAAATTTAAGCCTATCCGTTTAAAAAAGTATGATGCTAATTACTGTCACTTTTTTAATGTCATCATGTGCATAATACACATTGTTGACATAATGAAATTATATCATGTGATTTCGGTACAATGACCAAAATAGTTGGAAGCGGCTATATAACACCAAAACAATAACAACAAATTCATAATAGACTAAATATGCATTTTAGTGAATAATGGAAGGATGAACTTTATATTTTTGGGTTGATCAATTGTTACGTGTTCAAGTGATTTTTAATACTTCAAGTAGTCATGATCAAAAGTGAATTCATTTGATTAATAATAGAAATAATTAACATCTTATGTGATTTTAGTCTGGTCTCACGTTTTGAACCTAGATCTATCAATTCCAATGATTCATCAGCTTTACTCTTGTATTCAATTAACCTGTCGATCAACAAATAAATGAGTTGATTTTACTTCAATTTTCATCTATTTTTCTAGTTTATGTAAATGCAACCGATACATTCATACCGGTCAGTCAGTTCGTAACTGAACAACCAAAATCATCAATTTTTAATTTAACTAAGCAAACTGGCCCGTCTGATTTTTAAAGTAATCCTCCAGACTCAAGAAGTGCATATATTGAAATAATTCCCATAAAACCTAAATGTTTTTTAAAGTAATTATTTGATGAAACTCTTAAACGCTTTTTTTTAGTCTTCAAAACGATTAGTTAACTACCGATAAAATACAAAATCTAGTTTTGGGAAATAAAAATGGAACATGGTAAAACAAGACTCACGTGTTAATGTATAATTTGAGTTTTGTTTGGGACTACTACATGGATACATGTGGGGCATGTCCTCAAATGTCTTATGGATATAATATTACAAGCAACTTTTTAGCTTTTTAACTCATCATAACATATATATTTTTCTTTGTACTTTTTCAAGGATGCAAATTTTCATATGTGTAATAATTTATATGTTTGATGTTTGATAAATATCTTGAAATAAAAGATGGTGGTCCATGGTTAATTTGAATTGTCCAGATCGCACGTTTGATTATAAGCTAATAGACTCAGCATAAGTAAATCAACATGGTTTTAGTGAATCAAACAAGATTGATGAAGCTGATGAAAACATTGATGCTTGTCCCCTATCTCGAGCTCTTTACCTTTTAACTGGCTAACTGGTATTTTAGACACGACCTGCTAGTTGAACTAATGAGGTATCAAATTACCGAGTTGTCGTTCCTTTGTTAAAAACATTATGTTTGATGCACTTATATTGTCTTGATTGGAAAGTTTCAAATACTTACAATAAAAAGGCAGGTAAACAGGCAACAAGTTGTGCCGCAACCTCTTTTTGAATAGCGAAACCTAGTCTTCTATAAACAAAACCTTGGCTCTTAGAGGTCGAAACATTGCTATGGATGACCCGTTGAACCCGATTCAGGAAGTTCACGGCCTCCGGAGCTAGGAAACCAAAGGTATCAAAGGCCAATGGAATAAAAGCATGTTGATTCTCAAGACAAGTTTTCTCATGTTTAGCGACCTTGCATGATTCCGCCTTCAACGTCGCTTGTCCCGCAACAAACCATTATCCTTGAGCCCAACCAAAGGAGATACCAAGGTAAGATCCACACAAGCATGTTTCCCCCCTGCCCACCCAAATACAAGAACGTCAGCTGGGCGTAGAGTAGACCTCCTCTCTCGGGGATCCGTAAGAAAGTTCACGGGAGCCTCCTTTTTAGCTAAAATTCATGCCCGCTTAAGGACATCGCAAAGAACATTCCTAACCAAATCATGTCTGTATTTAAAACCAGGCAACTCCTTGCAATGAACCGCATGGTCACCAAAAGCATCCAAACATGCAGCAAACTAGACAAGGCTCATCAATCGGAAACAAGGGTATCATTAACCGATACTTAAGGATAGCCCGATACTCCAAAGACGACATATGCTGCCCTAGTCCTTCAATGGGGATGACTATCAAAAAATCCTGAGCCTAAGGCGCCCGTAAGCATGCAAACACCGCTTTTTGACGGGGTGACAAATCAAACCTCACTTCCAAATTTTGAATGATCCTACCAAAAAGTGCACTCACCAAAACATATTAGGCTTTAGGGGGGCGGTGTCCTTTTTAAAGAACCCGCTAATATCAAAATCAGGAAGAGATTTGTGCACGCGGTCCAACGCACACCCATAATCAGAATCTAACCCGTCCAAGCTACATCCCCGAAGAATGTGGTCCCGCAAAACCCACGATTGTGCCCTAGATGCCACAAAAGCATATGTCGATACATCTTTAGCGGAGCATAAACCAAGCCCCCCAAAAAAAGTCGGAAGGGATGCTAGTCTTCACTAAAGATCCCCGAAAAAAGGCCCTCCAGAAACTACAATATCCTCTATTGCCTCCTGAAGCCCTTTGTCAAACACAGAGACAACTTCCCCTACATACATAGGCTGGCACGTTCTAAGGCCGAATAGTAATTTCCCAACTCCCATACATGAGCGGAGCAGAAGGAGTTCGCACTGAGGGTCTCGCAGGCGTGGGAGGCACCCCATTAGTTCCACAGCCCGAGATGCCCTTTTCATAGCCAAATTACTGATGAAACCCGCATCACGACTAACAGCACCCCCAAGGAGTTTCACCCCTAGCTTCGGCCTCCCGATCTTGCAAGGAAACAAACCATCTTGCACCTTCACCCCATTACATGACGGCCAAAAAATTTCTGTTTTGAGTTGAAGATCCAAGCGTCACCCCTCAGCCATGATGACATCTAAGGCCTTAGCCACCTCTCTAGCCTCTCCAATAATCGTACCATCATCAAGATACCAAGCATGAAATAGAAGCTTGCAACGATCCCTGATCTGATGCACGAGCGGGTGCAGAACTAGAACAAAAAGTAGAGGCCCTAGGGGATCCCCCTGTTGGACCCCCGTCGTGGACAAAAGATGGTCATCCCCCACATATAACCTAGCCGATTGGCCATATAAAAATCCACCCAAAGAGAAATGGACGGGCAACGAATCCGAACCTCCCTTAATAATGCAGTCCTATCAACCAAGTTAAAGGCATTAGAGAAATTGACGGTAAGCATAGCTAAAGACCCATCCTAGTGAAACTTATTTACGACCTTGTTCGCGCTGTGGAGCACTGCCTTTGCTCCATTAGGGATCCCCACCCCAAATTGGAAGTCGCCAAAGTATTTAGCCATATCTTTCCCAACACCCCTCATAGCCACCTTAGAGACTAGCCTCCTCCAAATCACACCCACAACAATAGGCCTAATCCCGTTATCTGGTTTTACAACGGTGTGAGTAGGCGGAGACAATGAACTCCGCTAAAACCTTAGGACACCTCCCATCCAGACATAAATTTACAACTGCAGTATTTGCCCTGAGAAGTCCAACAGCAATCGCAGACCCCTCACCGCAAAAAGCATCTAGTAAGTGTTGAGCTCTCAAACCGTCTCGCCCACAAGATGTCCCTTTGGGGAACGATTTAATACACCCCAATACACTGCCAACATCACTAACAAGTGGGGGATCCGAAAACAAGGAATCAAGCGTAGTCGGTGGAGTCATGGTGGGGTGTTTAGCCACTAACGCCTCCATGGTATCTTTACCAAAAGGTGCAACCCCTAAGGAGCATAATACTTTAACTGCAGTAGTGAAGTGACCATCTGCGACTTTCCTCAAACATGCTTTAACATTAGAGCCCAACGTAGAATTATCAGCCTTAAAGGTAGGCCCATCACAATGTGAATCCATCCGTAGGGGTGGAGCAAAAAGTGATAGAATAAGCTCATTGAATCCATCTCGATCACCCCAAGCTACCAACGATCGTTGAATAGAATGACATTGCAAAGACTTCTGGTTACCAAACCTACTTTCCTGTGTGGTAGATGGTCTGAAAACACGTAAAGCGCAAATCAGTAACAAAAGACCTCTTACCCATGCCTCAACAGACCCTGGCACAGCCACCACCCTATCTAACGCTTCATTTAAGGCTTGAGCGAAGCCCATGTGAAAACTATGAGGGATGCTTTTAACCGTCATGATAGGGAGGGAGAAATCACGATAAAAAAGAACCTCATCTACCACCACCAACCTCACAGGAACAATATCTCTCCCGACATGCGGCTTGGCAATCCCCACAATGTACTCTTCCACATCACCCAAAACCCACTTAAACCGAACCACACCATTAGCATGATGGCATCCTCGACTGAGAGCATGAAGACACATACAACTTCCACATAGCCATTGGCCTGAAACCTTTAGGGCCTCGCCAACAGAGGCAAACAACTTACTATTTGTGGCAACCGCCTCTTGCAAAACCCTCTTCCGATCATCTGAGGACAAATGAAATCGCTTAATATGCGCTACCAAACGAGGAAAACTTTTAGACCTAATCGTACCATCCGGACAACAATGGAATCCCCTAAACGGGCACGGCCAAACACCACCAACAGAACAAGCACCCACTTCCAAAGAGGGGCCCATGTCGTTACCTAAAGTGTCACCCATACCACCCACGAGTTTCTGATTGGCAACCCTCACGAGTCAAATAAATAAAGCCACAAATGCGGTTGGTAACCGAACTAAGAAAACAAAAAAAAAACATTTGGTAATTTCATCGAACACTTGACATGCATAATTTTAAAACCCAAAAAATGATCAATTCCTCAAAATCACTAGAGGTTTTGGTTGGGGTTTGAACAGAACTGGGTTTGATGGCTTGGACTTAATGGTTTCTTCCATTTTATACACCCTGCTATTGAAAACGAAGATGAAGAGCCAACGAGAAACGAAGGGGACAAGAGCGAACCTGTTGTGGTTTGAAGATGAAGACAAAGAATTGACTAGAAGAAGAAGAGAACTAGAGCGAACTTGTAGTTTGAAGATGAAGAAGCAGAAGTAACCAACTATTTGAGGAAAGTTTGAAGTTTATGTTATGGGAAAAATATTAATCAACTAAATAATTTTAACTTTTTAGGGAGATATTAAAAAAGTAAACTTTGAGACATGTATCCTATATCTTGTTTACATTAACAAATGCATTAAACTACTCGCTTACACCCACGTCACGTAACGGTGACAAACCGATTTCTAATCATATTTAAATGGAAACATAGACATAATGATAAAAATAATATGAATAAAAAGAAAAAATTGAAACTAAAATTAACAACATTTTAGTGAAAACTAATAAAACCTTTAAACTAACAAAAGAAACAAACACACAAAAAAGAAATAAAGACAAAAAAATCTAGTCGGCCAGGGGTGTAAGAGAGAGGATTCGAACCCGAGTTTTGACGAGTGCGCACCTTACCACCATGCCAAAACAATTGTTTGTTATTTACTCAGTTTGTGAACACATTTATAGAAACAAAAAATAAAAAGAAAACAAGAGGTTCCCACATAAATGTGAACTAATAGTACATGAGAAGTGTTCATGCAAAGTTGCCAAATGTTATATTAAGCATTGCTATGGGAGTGTAAAACCGTGCAAAGTAGCATCATTGTCACATTACTTTCAGCGACCATCAACACTAGAAAAACTCGTATTAAAAAATAAAAACGAAGAAAATAAAATCAAACGAAAAGTAGACGTAAAAACGTTGAACTACTCATGTGAAATGTAAAACATTAAACACAATATTTAAGTTGATCTAGAACCCGCACGTTGCGACGGTGATGTTAAAAGGGAAAAAACAAACGTAAGAATGTTGAACCACATGTGCATGTTACGGCGTGTTGACTCTAAAATTTTGACCGTAAATCGCAAAAAAATGTAAAAATAAAAAGCATGTGAGACTAAAGTTAAAAATGAAAAAATTATAAGGGTTAAATTGTGAAAAATGTAAAATAATTGGGTTTAAAGCAAAAAATTAAAAGAAAGAAAAACTATGTACAACCTTTTATGCATGTGCTACAACAATCAATGCAATCATAAATTGATAATTAGTAATACTTAAATATTACATGAGAAGTGTTTATGTAAAATTGCTAAATGTTATAGATATGTTATAAACTAGAAATTAAGCATGGCACATGTTCATATATAATTAAAATTTAAATATATCATTGCAACGTTCTCATACATGTTTATAATCGAGTCATGACGAAACACAAGTCTAACTCGCTAGCAAGTTGCTATAAGTTCATTGAAAGACTAGAATAATTCTTTATATTAATCTATATGAATCAAGAACTTTTACGAAGAGTGTCACATACCTAGACATTTTGTGCATGGCGATCGGACAGATAGACACGTACCATGTTAAGGTTGAACCAAAACTTTTATTTTTTTTTTCTCTCTCTTGATTTGCACGTGTTTATAAAGTAGTTAATTACAAAGGCTAAACCCAAAGGGCTTTCTAGCGTAGTAATAAAAGCATGCGTATCCCATCAACGCAGGTACGATCCCGAGAGGAGGTGTTAAAAAAGATTCTTTTATTATTGTTGCTATAGTGGCTGATATTTTTTCATCTTTTTTTGAATATTAATTTTGAAATTATTTTTTCTAAGAATTAGTTCACTTTCCTTCTTGTAATCATCTTTGTTGCATTGCCACCGTTATCTTTTAAAAGTGCATATATAATGGTAATTTAAGTATCCTATGCCCTATTTTCTTATATTTCAAAAAATATTATATATAATCCAAAGTTCGGGTTATGTAACCGTATAGTAATCTTTCTTTTATTATATCTTTAGTGTACTACGTATAAATGATTATGTTCTCTATCATGACGTTTCTCTTAAATTTGAATGAAAGCTTCATGGTCTTAACATTTACACATTGTCTTCTATATGCAAATTAAATCAAATAAATGGGCATTCTTAAAAAAATGTTCTTTCACCATACACGCTGCTTGCTACTTGTACGGTACAAATATCAACACTTCAATGATTTATGTTTGTACCGTACAAATCATCTTTGCTACTTGTTTGCTAGTGACTTTGAACTATTTTCTTGGTGACATTCAAACTAACCATTCATAGTTGCCTAAAGAATCAAACAAAAACTCACTACAAACCAGAAACAGTTAAAAGAAACAAGGGTTGGGTGCCCATATTGTGGAGGGTCCCTACTTTACTAAAGAAAAAAACATTTTACTGATAAAAAATCAAAATGAAAAAAATACGTTGGTAATTACCGATAGGTCATCTATCGATCAAACAAAATTGTAAAAGAAAAAGAATTTTTCAAAATTTTTAAAATCATCAGTAATCCATCGATGATCGCCTACGAATCTAACAAAAGCCTAGAAACAAAAATTCTTCTGTAATTTTGAAAAATGTAATGTTTAAATAAAATTTATTAGAGTTTTTATATATTTATGTGATTTTGGATGCAAATGTAAATAGAAAAAAATTGAATACAAAATGTTTTTCAAAACAATTTCCAAACCATTTGGGTTTATGTTATAGAACTTAGTTATAGCTACCCCAACTCAACACCAATAATTCATAATAACAACTTACCCTTTTAACTTTCCTCCAAACACAACATGTTAATCAAAGAAAAAGATCTGAAAATCTTTAAAAGAGTGAGAGAATGACAGTGTAGAATTCATATGGGAGTGGGTTCATGTTCACCCATGCACCCTACAAACTTGATATCTTTCAATAAAGAAAGAGGGTTCAGGACTATGATAGTATGATCCATCACCACTCCAGACCAACCTGACCCAAATGACTACTGCATGACCCATGACTTGACACCACCATCAATGTCGGTTCCTACGAGCATAATCGAATGTCCTAAAAATGACAGATAAAGGGAAGCAAGAAATCACTGAAATCACATATCAAAAAGCTGATTTACAACCAAGATTTGCAACTATGACTCTTTTAAAATAGAAGTAAGGTTTGCTCTCATCTTATTTTTCTCAGAACCTGCTATATGTGTGAGATTTACTGAATATGTTTATTTGTTTGCAACTATGAATACATACAATTAATACTGTCTTTTAACTTTTATTGTCGGTGATGGCCCAAAATTTTTGTAACTAGTGTAGCTACTCAAAAAGTTTGACTAATTAGTACTATTAGCGTTACTCAACTATCAGATACAAAAATAAGATATAAAAAAGTATCATATATTATATAAGACATGGTGTCAGGCTACAATGGACGCATACATGCACCCTTACATGGTATGGGCGGTCAAATGACCGTCAATGCTCTACAAACGTGAACCATAAAGGCTACTTGATACTTGAAGAAGACATGAATTCGGCCTATAAATATTATATGCTCCAAATGACAAGTCATAACTCACTCATTTAACTAACATATTCTCTCTTTAAAAGCATGATTACTTATTCTTACACCGAAGTTTGATCAAGGGACCAAGCCCTTTGTGATAGAATTAACCATGTTCTTTTCATTTCAAACTCGTACTGATGAATAATAATAATTTAACATCCTCACTAGCACCACATTTTTAGATTTGTTGCAAACAAGATTGTTTAATTTTTAATAAAACAAAGGGGAAAAGGGTGTATAATTGGAAGCTTTTAACAAGACCAACATGAGTTGGGCAAGACTGTAAGAGTGATTAAAAACATCAAGTCTTTGATGTTTTCTATAAAGCTGCATACCACATATCATGATAAGGGAAAATACTTGAATAGATTCCATTTAAATCTCCCAAATGGAGCTTCATCACTACATACTGACATACAACTTGATGCTCATTGATTTAACTTAATATATTGGTAATTTGCATATTATTGATTTAATAAGAGAATATCTAATTAGATTAGGAGTCAATCATTCAACTTCCTTGTAATCATCTATTTTTACTTTATACCAATAGTATCGAATTCTCTATTTGTTTTTTCGTAATGATAACAACAGACTAAACATTCTACAATTAGCGAAAAGCATGGGCTGGGTCAAGTGGTAAAGTTATTTAGCGCTAATGTGGTGATTGTTGAAATTCCTTTTTAGATTAAGAGTTCAAGTCCCAACTGTGGTGAGTTGATGTAAATTGTTGTAGATTAGGTAAAGTATGATAAATATGTAACACCAATTATTTTTAACTTTTTCATACGGAGAAATAAAAAACATTTTCAAACTCTCAAGTTGATTGAATCCCTTATTAATATACTTTTTTTTTAAGAACTTTATCAAATCATTTATTCTTATAATTACTAGTTGGATTAATACCATAAAATATTAATATACTTTCTTTTTTCTTAAAAAAAGTCTCTTAACCAATTTCAATTCACCATAATTCATTATCTTTCTTTACTATATAATGCAGGAACTTAGGACAAAATTGGAATTTTCATCCAGTTTGTAAGGCGCGCCTGTTCCTCTTCTTCTCCATCCTCTCATTCAATCACTCATTTATTCTTCACTCGTCTGCTTTACCCTTGCATTCAATCCGAGGAGGAGCAACTATTAGTGAAACCACCATTCAACTGTGCATCGTTCCGCTACACCCCCGCGGTTTACGATCTTCTCCCCCTTCCTTCCGCCTATTCCACTCTACGGTTCAAGCGTCCCATTGGCCATTCCTTTGCCCTTCTCCGGTTCACGACCAATTGGATCCCCCATCATCAATGCTAATTGGTAATCAAATAGTCCCGATCGGTTCATGATTTCATTCGTCATGACCGTTTCCAAATCCATCCCCGATTATAAAGAGGATGCAAATGATGATGACCCAGTTACGAGTTGGGTGTCGGCTTCATCAGGTACAATTTGTTTCTTCTTCTCGGTGTCTGTGGGTATACGCATGCTGAGCTTTCTTATTATGAATCAGGGGCACACACCTTCAGTTGATTTCATACATCGGCGAGTGTTAATTAGCTTACATGGCCACAACTGCGACAATATTTTAGGTTTCTCACATGCCACTTCATTAGACCTCTTTAGTTTCATTGTAGATTTGCAGGACGTTAATTTACTCACAACACCTTATTATGTGTAAAAGTAGATTCTATTATCTTTATTGTTTTTCATATTGTTCTTGTTCGCCTAACCATTATTGATTGGCTACTATTACTTCTTGAGTGAACATTTCTTTTGGAAATAAGCTACTTCAGACTGCTTACTAAACAACTTCAAACAACCTTAAATCTGCCTTTTGATATATTAGATTTAGAACCCGATAAGCAAATAACAAGTATAAATAACTACATAGCATCAATGAGAAGTGACCAACTCGATGCTCCTAAAATTTTGATACTAAATGTCACTAGAATAACTTACTTTTCTCTTATGGATTACATGTGAACTAAAGTGACAAAACCAATGGGACGATCAAATTTATATTCTTAAACCTTTTAAAGTTCCTCTCAAGTCAAATTATGATAAAATGAGCCCTACCTATACACCTATAGATATGTTCTATGTATGACTAAAATAGTTGACTTTTAAAGTGATTAATAGCAACTAAATGATATATGAGGATTATATTAACCAAGCAAGTCTATGCTTGGTGATAAAATGATGAAACAAACAATAACCTAGATAAAATCTTGAAAATTTAGGGGATATATGAGATCAAATCACCATAAAATTGTAATAAAGAAGCAAAAACTTATATTCTTTTATAATAGCTATGTGTTTCCTTTATGAAGTCCAGTGTTACACTTTTGGTAAATATGTATAGAGTGTGACTGAACTCTTAGGGTAGCTTCAAGTTTGAACAACCATGTAAAAGCATATGTGATATTCATATTCTGGTCATAATATTTACCACAAAAGGTGAGCATCTAACGTAATAAAAAAGATAATTTACCATGAGTAGATTTAGAATCTTTAAACATGATGGCCAAGATGCATCAACTACAAAACGAACAACATGTGCCTCTTCATAATATTTCTCCCAAATTATACTAAGACCAGGCTGACAACAAAAAAGCTTAGGCATTACTGCATTAGTGACAAAAAAAATCATGATCTATAGGTATGTAGTTGCACTTTTAAAGTCATCTGCATTATTGCAATGTTTAAAATTAAAAAATATATGATAAATATGCTTATGAAACTATTGTCAAAGTTGAGTGTAAAAGTACAATACATAGTTGAAATTATATAAAATATTATACTTTATGCTTGTAGCCTTGTATACCCACATTTGTTGGTAAAAGGCAAACAGGATGTTTAAATCAGTTACAAAAGTGATTATTGCAAAGTAAAAGTGTAAAATACTTAGTTTATAGTCTCTAGCGAAACTGGTATTGATCATTTTTAAGGATAGAAAAGTCAGATTTGGAGGAAAAGATGAGGCATCAGTGCACTAAATGTTTAAACACATTCAAACACTGCCTAAATGATGTTCCCTTGTTCAAGCAGTTAAATGGGTATCAAGCATACTTGGATGGATAGTCCTATGTAGAATTAAAAATTTATGGTTTACCAAGTAATATCTTATGTGTGGTATGTTTACCAATAAAAAGTCTGGATGTGTGATTGTAGGATGCTTGTTTCATTTTTTATTGTTAAAGTATTACCATTTTTGTGATATAGATACATAGAAAGAGCTAGAAACAAAAGGACCGGTGGAATTCTTGACGATAAGGTTTATATTTTTTGTTTGGTACATTAACTTCAACAATTAGAACTTTTTTGTACATTTTGTCAATCTCTGACATCATGGAGATGTATTTTTGGTATATTTTTGGGATATAGGTAAATTAACTTCAACAATTAATTACTTTTTTGTGTATTTTTCATTAATGTTTGTTTTTGGTTACCAAGGTTTATATTTTTCTTTATCAACTATGATCGATATTTATTCTTCAATTTGATAAGTTTATGATTGAGGCTGTGACGTTTGTCTAAATGTTAGTGTAAGTTCTTTTAATTATCAAATTAAATCCAATTGCTAATTTCTTTACATAAATAGAAAATTTGCTTTAAATAGACAGATTCCCAGTAATACATTAGAACTTTTTGATAACTAATTAATGTAATCCTATTATTAATGATTTAATTTCATGTTATATTTTTGCAGGAAGTTTGTTTCAACCCAGTGATCAAGTATATAGTGTAAAATTCCTTGTCTTTGGTTATCATAAATATTGTTTCCTCATTGTGTTTTTGTTGTTAAAGCATTGCCATTTACAAAACAGGTGGAATTCGTGAAAGTTACTTTGTGGATCTGAACAAGATAGCATAACCTAATTTGATGGATGTCTGTATATATAGTATTGTTAATTTCACGAATGTCTGTATATCGTTTTCCTTAAGGTATACTTTTAACCCTCTCTTTTGAACATGCTGAAGGTTTATTTTTTTTGTGTATGAATTGTGAAGTTTGTTGCAATGACAACTATTACATAATCGGTTAGTTTTTTAGGGTTCGTAGCTTCATTCTTGGCGAGGATGATGGTAGGGATACGACGGTGACGGTGACGGTGACGAGCACTTTATACCTAAGGGTATCACTTTAAGGGTTTACATGCGGTGGATTTAGTGTGTGGATCCGGTGATTAATATATAAATGATTTACCTCAAAATAACCAAAAAGTACTGTAGGGAGTATAATTGTTTACCTTCATTAATCATATGAAAAGAATGTTATGCATGTATTGAAAAGTATACGCTGGAAAAAAATGCAAAATGTATGAAAAGTCGATGAGAAATAACAAATGAAATAGATATACTTTATGGTGCGGATGTATCCAAAACAAAAGTCGCTCTAAACCACATTTCATATTACATTAATTCCTTTCACAGATGATTCATATTACATCAATTGTTTCTGGGCAATGTTTCAATTTTGTACATTCATCGAGAAAACAAATTAAGTTTCATACAGGTTGTTTTTTATTTGTATATGATGTGAATTTCTTTCAGGTTTGGTGGAGGTGAACCGACTCTTGTAAGTGAAGTTGATTATTCCTTTATTGTTCTTTATAGCGATTGCTTCTTTTTGGCATTAATCTAGGAAGAAAAGTTTATACAAGTAACAAAACACATTCTTTTTTGTTAATATAACCTGTTTAGGTGTTTTTTCTCGTGATAATGGTGTGTGATACATTATCTATTTAACTTTGCAAAATTGTTTTAATCGTGTTCACAAAATCCTAACAAGTCAAGACTAATTTTGTATTGAAACACTAAGTTCTTTGTATGTGTGCCTATTGGAGTTAATTTGTTACAATGACTACTACATGTGAGCTTTCTTATTGTCGTATTTGATTAAGAATCGTAGAAAAATTGTGATATTTCCTTCAATGACTACATAGGAAATTTTTTTTAATTAGCTTGACGTATATCATTGTTGATAACATATTATTATTTAGTATTTCTTTTCTACGGCCTATTTTGTCAACGCCGCTGCATTGCGCGGGTTTTCTACTATTCACGTTTAATAGAGGGGATTTTTTGAATGGTCAACGCCACAAGGATAATCCAGTGAATGATTAAATCTGCAAACATTTTAACATATCTTACTACACATGAATGCTATAATATACATATAAACATAAATGCATGCAAATAAATATGCAAATAAATTTCATGGTATATATAGATATAAACATAAATAAGAAAACTAACAGACGTATAATACAATCTTTATACTTTAATATAAGAGTAACTTGAGATGACACGTGACAACACCACAATCATTCTCATAAATTTTTCCCGCCTCTCTCTCATATTAAATAATTACCTTAATTATTAATAATATTATTTAATACTTTTGTAGATGTAATAAATTAAGAAAGAAATCTATTCATTAATTTTATTTCTAAATAAATAATTATTTTATAAAATAATAATTTTTTCTAAAGCATAAAACTTTTTTAAAAATACAAAATATTTTAAAATTAGTATTTTTAAAAAGTCAATTTTTTAAAAACCAAAATAATCAAATTTAGGAGCTATAATAAGAAAATTTTTAAAAATAATATTTTTATACGGTTTGTTTTAGAACAAAATGTTTATTTTTTTGGAAAAAAATTTAAAAACAAAATTTTAAAGAGTTGATATCACTGTTTTATTATTTATAGTCATTTCTAATATGTAATTTCAGTCATATTATATTTTAAATTATTAATTTTTATTATATTCATATTTTATTTATTCAACCCGTGTAATACACGGGTTTACTAAATCTAGTATATCATAAGCGGGTACATTTACTAAAAAAAATAAGTATCATGTTGTAAATTATTGCTACC
This sequence comes from Flaveria sonorensis, assembly GCA_025506505.1. Lineage (NCBI taxonomy): Eukaryota > Viridiplantae > Streptophyta > Magnoliopsida > Asterales > Asteraceae > Flaveria > Flaveria sonorensis. The sequence goes on from CM046434.1 coordinate 1,709,254, forward strand.
GCCGCCGGGGCATCGCGCGGGTTTTCTTCTATACTAATTTATGTATATTAAATATGTTGATGTTGATGGTATCGGTTCGGTTGATGTCACACCCTCACTTTCCACAAACGGGGTATTACCGTTAGGAGTGTGACTTCCAGGATCTCAGCCACTAGTTACACCAAACGACACGTTAATTACAAAACATAATTACTTGTTAATGTTTAAAATATTCCAAGGCAAAGTTATTAACGTAAATGTAATAGTAATTGCAGAAGCATAAATAAATCATAAATCTTTCACCGGCGTAACACGCGCAAAATAAATAAAAGAAAATTCATTTAAAAGTTGTCATTAAATCACGTGAGATGATAAATGCATGAATGATGATCCTAAGCGTGCGAGTCTTGTGAACCTGAAAGAAACATGCTAAAGTGTCAACACAAAGTTGGTGAGTTCACAGAGTTTACAGAAAACAGTAATCATCAACATTGAAAATCAGATTTAGTAATCAAAGCATATCAGTAGGTAGCTAGCCTACTACAAGTCACTATGTGTATGAATTTCGCGACCGAGCTGACAGTAATGTAATGTAATGAATGCCCCGGCTGTGGGTACCAAACCACAACACTGTATAACAGGCTAACCATTCACCCGTTCGACCTCCAGTCAAGCTAGCGCGACTAGCCCGGGTGGGGTTTGTCAAACCCAGTAGATCTACTAACAATCACCTCGCTAATACCATATTAACGGTCCGAATGAGGCGTAGTGGTAACACCATAGTACACAAGTATATGCAGTATTACAAATCTAAGTAACGAACAGTATATGAAAACAGCATGTTTCTCTCCCCCAAAAGAGAATATAGAATGAAAAGTGGGGCTGTAACTCACCTTGAATGCACAGCAAAAGCAATTAACGTAAACACGAGCGATTAAGTTTCCGAACAACCTGAATGCACATTATTATATAATTAATATTAAATATTAAATAGTAACAATGTGGTCGTACGGTTTCGCGTTCTCGGTCCGGGTCCGCCTTAGACATTAACTAAATCAAACACCAATTCACACCAAAAATATAAAACCCAATTATTAACCGCGTAACTCGCTTATGTTTAATAGTACATAACTCACACGACTTAATGCACCACGATTAAATACATGAATCCATACACCACACTATATGTAAAATTTATCTAACCCATCCCCCCACATGTATGTATATGCATATAATTTATATATGCTACCTACCTGTGTTATCAATATGCACATACACACATATATTAATAATATATCTACCACACACTCATACTAATAATATGCCTATCGCACCAATTTAACATGCTGCCCAAAACCCACTCATGCATACGTACACATGTATATCATACAAACCTACACCCACATGCATTCTACCAACATTACATTCCAATGAAGGCTTGCACCCATGTGCATCACATACATACATACATGCATCACAAAAGCAACAACAATCATGAATGCCTATCTCACCCATCAAGCAACTACCTTCACCAACCCTTCCCCATTCCCATACGCCCACTGCATACATACATACATACGGAGAAAGCAACAAAAAATCATATACACCACATCCATGAACCTACTACACACCCTGCACAACACCAGCCCGATCACCCCCCCCCCACATAACACGCAACAAGGGCACCCATTACAAGCAAAGTACTTACGCACGCAGATACAATAACGAGCAACCCAAACCGCAACCGAAACATCGAACCGTAACAATACGAATACGAGTATGGGTCAAGAAGTCTTACCGAATCAGATACTGGTTCGTTTCGGTCGTCGTCACCGCTGTCGAGCGTTCACGATCAAAGGCGGAGAGAGTTATTTACTTACGTCGTCGAGCGATAACCGAGGAAGCCGTAAGTAGGAACCGTTGCGCGAATGGGGAAGGCTTTCGAGGGATGGAGATCACGAATGAGGGCTGCCGGAAGGACTTCACGTGAAGGAGGGTCGACGGCAGCAGATGGTTTAGGGTTTCGAAGGTGGGGAACGAGGTGAGGGGTTTGGGTAGTTATAGAATTTGTGAGATTTCCAAAATGGCAATTTTAATCCCTCCGGTTTGGTCAACATGCACAACCGACCCCCATGCAAACTAATGAAATAAAATGACCCTATAATTAGTCTCATATTAATGTAATGTTTTTATTTATTTATTTATTTTTTTTAAGGAATATAAAATCAAGTTGTCGACGTTAACCTGAAAAAATTTGGGTTGTCACATCATCCCCTTGTTGAAGGAATTTTCGTCCCGAAAATTAGAACATCAGTTTCACGAAGAATACCAGATTCACTGATCTGTAACGCATATAGGAGTGAGGTTTCTAGAATTTTTGAAACAAACCCAAAACAAGGAAATGTAAGATTTGATCTTAAGGACGATACCTTAAGAAGTGCATGCCTAATCTTTGAATAGTTGCGGGTACTTCTTCCTCATCTGATCTTCGCGTTCCCAAGTAAACTCTGGTCCACGCTTTGAATTCCACTTAACGCGCACAATCGGGATCTTACTACGCTTTAGGGTTTTGACTTCACGATCCATAATCTCAATCGGTTCTTCAATGAAATGTAATTGATCATCAATCTTCAGTTCCTCCAATGGTACGACTAATGATTCATCAGCTAAACATTTTCTCAGATTGGATATGTGAAACACGTCATGTATTCCACTGAGCTCTTCAGGTAAGTTCAGCTGATAGGCTACTGGACCAACCCTTTTGATAATCTCAAATGGTCCCACGTAGCGTGGATTCAGCTTTCCTCGTTTCCCAAACCGGATTACGCCTTTCCAAGGTGAAACCTTCAGAAGTACTTTGTCACCAATCTGAAATTCTAATGGCTTGCGGCGTTTATCTGCGTAACTTTTCTGTCGATCACGTGCCGCTGCCATACGATTACGAATTTGCACGATCTTCTCAGTTGTTTCGTGCACAAGTTCAGGACCCGTAAGTTGGCTTTCTCCAACTTCTGCCCAACAGACCGGTGATCGGCACTTACGTCCATATAGTGCCTCAAATGGTGCAGCTTTAATTGAAGTGTGATAACTGTTGTTGTAGGAAAACTCCACCAATGGTAAATGAGTTTCCCAACTGCTACCAAAATCAATCACACAGGCACGCAGCATGTCCTCCAGTGTCTGTATCGTACGTTCACTCTGACCATCGGTTTGTGGATGATACGCAGTGCTCATATCCAGACGCGTTCCCAATGCTCGCTGTAAAGACTGCCAGAAATGAGAAGTGAATCGAGCGTCACGATCAGATATAATGGACACTGGCACACCATGCCGAGAGACTATTTCCCTTAAGTATATCCTTGTCAGTTTGTCCATTCGATCCGTCTCTCGGATTGCCAGGAAGTGTGCGGATTTCGTTAAACGATCTACAATAACCCAAATGGTGTCGCATCCGCTAGGAGTCTTAGGTAACTTCATGATGAAATCCATCGAAATCTGCTCCCATTTCCACACTGGAATTTCCGGTTGTTGCAGTAGGCCGGACGGTCTCTGATATTCCACCTTAACCTTAGAACAAGTCAGGCATTTGCTTACATAGGTGGCAATTTCAGCTTTCATGTTTGGCCACCAGTAAAATTCCTTCAAGTCTTGGTACATCTTGTCTGAACCCGGATGAATCGAGTAGCGTGACTTGTGAGCTTCATCCATTACTAGCTCTCGTAAATCCCCATGCCGTGGCACCCAGATCCGTTTCATAAAATACCGAATTCCGTCTGTCTTTAGGTCCAGTTGTTTCTCCATGCCCCGCAGGGATTCAGCCTTCAGCTTTTCAATTTTTAAGGCCTCAGATTGAGCAGCCTTAATTTGCACAGGCAGATCTGAATGGATGGTCATTTGTAATGCGCGCACCCGACGGGGTTTTGGTGTTTCCTTTCTACTGAGGGCGTCGGCTACCACATTAGCCTTACCTGGGTGATACTTGATTGCACAATCATAGTCATTGAGTAATTCTAACCATCGTCGTTGCCGCATATTCAGGTCCTTCTGATCATATATGTGCTGGAGACTCTTATGGTCTGTATAGATCGTGCATTTGGTCCCATATAAGTAGTGCCTCCAGATCTTCAAGGCAAACACTACAGCTCCCAATTCCAGGTCATGCGTTGTGTAGTTCTTCTCATGCACCTTGAGCTGTCTAGATGCATAAGCAATGACCTTGTTGCGTTGCATCAGTACACATCCCAAACCCTGGATGGATGCATCACAGTAAACAACAAAGTCATCAGCCCCTTCTGGTAACGCCAGAATCGGTGCACTGCAGAGTTTGTCTTTGAGCGCCTGAAACGCTGTCTCCTCCTTGCTGCCCCACTTGTAAATGGTTCCTTTGTGAGTCAGGGCAGTCAAAGGTTGTGCCAACTTTGAGAATCCTTCAATGAATCGCCTGTAATAGCCCGCCAAACCAAGGAATTGTCGTACTTCAGTAGGTGTTTTTGGTGTCGGCCAATCCTTGATTGCGTCTATCTTGGAGGGATCTACATGTATTCCCTTTTCGTTAACTACATGGCCAAGGAATTTCACATCTCGCATCCAGAAGTCGCACTTTGAAAATTTTGCATAAAGCTGTTCCTCTTTCAGCAATTCCAGAATGATCTTTAAGTGTTCTTCATGATCCTCCTTATTCTGTGAGTAGATCAGTATGTCATCAATGAAGACAATGACAAATTTATCCAAATACGGCTTGCAAACACGATTCATGAGATCCATGAAAACCGCTGGGGCATTAGTTAGTCCAAATGGCATGACCGCGAACTCAAAATGTCCATAGCGAGTCCGGAATGCTGTCTTCGGAATATCTTCCTCTCGAACTCGTAACTGATGATAACCTGATCTCAGATCAATCTTGGAATAGTAACTTGACCCTTGCAACTGGTCAAACAGGTCATCAATGCGTGGAAGAGGATACCTGTTCTTGATCGTCACCTTGTTCAGTTCCCGGTAATCAATACACATCCTGAATGTTCCATCCTTCTTCTTCACGAACAATACCGGAGCTCCCCAGGGTGAAGAGCTGGGACGTATGAATCCCTTGTCTAGGAATTCCTGCAATTGCTTAGACAACTCTTGTAGCTCGTTCGGTGCCAAACGATACGGCGCCCGAGCGATCGGAGCAGCTCCTGGTGTCAACTCAATCTGAAACTCCACTTGCCTGTGCGGAGGAAGGCCAGGCAAGTCTCCTGGAAATACCTCAGGAAAATCCCTAACCACGGGAATATCCTCCAGTCGTTTCTCTTCGGTGTCTTTCTCAGTAATCAAAGCTAAAATCGCTGGATGCCCTTTTTGCAGGCATTTCTGGGCCTTCATGTAGGAGATAATGCTAACCACAGTGCCACCCTTGTCACCTTCTACTGTAAGTATCTCCTCACCCGAGATGGGTAACTTGATCAATTTCTCTTTACAGATGATTTCCGCTTTATTTTTGGACAGCCAATCCATCCCGACTACCACGTCAAAACTACCAAGGGTGACTGGAATTAGGTCTATATCAAAAGTGTGTTCGGACAAGCCTAGCTTACATTTGTTGAACACCTGGGTAACTAGTATCGTCCTACCATCAGCAAATTCTATGGCATGCTCAATGTTCAAGTCAGTAGGGACAGTCCCTAGCACCTTACTAAACTTGTTGGACACATAGCTTTTATCGGCACCAGAATCAAATAGAACAGATGCATAACAACCATTCACAGTTAATCTACCAGACACTACAGTAGGGTCAATAAGAGCCTCACCTGAGCCCATGACGAAAGCTCTACCCTTAGCACTGCCGCTTCCGCCACTGTTGTTGTCTCTGGGTTTATCAGTAGGACCATTGCCGCCATTTCGCTTGAGTCTTGGGCAATCCCTCTTGATATGTCCACGTTGTCCACATTCATAACACCCAACTTGGTTATTGTTGTATTGTTGTTGCTGTTGAGGCACTTTTTCCGAGAGATTTACCCTGCAATTCTTGGCAGCATGCCCAAATCTTCCACACCTCTCACAGATATTCCTCGTGCACTGACCATGGTGGTGAAACTTACACTTGTTGCACTTTGGAAGATTGCCATTGTAGCCACCAGAACTTCCCGTGTCTTTAGTAGGTTGGGTTGGGTTAAACTTCTTGTACTGATGTTGTTGAGGAGTGGAAGAGGAGGATTGCTTCCCATTAGTAGAGGATTCCCACTTCCTCTTGTTGTTGTTATCAGTGGTGGCTGAAGCAGATCCACGCGGAGGTAATTTACCTTGCGTGACGGCTTGATCCGTCAACCGGTAAGCCAGTCTAATCGCCTCTTGTATGGTACTCGGTCTGGAGGCGGTGACCATTCCTTGGATTTCTGGTGACAGTCCGTGGAGATATCTTTCAATCCTCAGAGAAGGAGGGTTGACCATGTTGGGGCACAGTGTAGCAAGCTCATGAGAACGAGTGGTATACGCCTCGATCTCAGAACCTGTCATTTTGAGATTCCAGAACTCCATTTCCAATTTCTGCACCTCGTCGCGAGGGCAGTATTCCTCTTTCATCAGATTCTTGAAGTCTTCCCAGGTAGTCTGATTAGTAGTCTGATTAGCAATCTCAACACCCAACATCTGTACCTGGGTGTTCCACCATGATAAGGCAGCTCCATCCAGAGTGCCAGTAGCGTACTTGACTCGGTTTTCTACTGGACAGTTGCACATTTCAAATACTGATTCGAGCTTCTCGAACCAGCGCAGGAGTCCCACAGCTCCTTCCTTTCCAGTAAATGGGTTTGGTTTGCAGTCCATAAAGGACTTGAAAGTACATACCGCTTGACCTGCAATAGGTTTAGATCAGGACTTTAGAATTTATTTGAATGTTATATCTCGAAAAGATTGACAGAGTGTTACTGTCAAGAATGAATATGTTATGGCTTACCGATTGGAGCGGGTTGTGGATTGGGATTATGATTTGCAAGAGCATCAGCCACATGCTGATTAATGAGAGCGGCCAATTCCGCAGGTGTCATGTTGATGGTACCGCGACCGCGTCCACGCCCACGTCCAGACATTCTTAACAATTACAACATACAAAAATAAGTAATATGTAACATATCAACTTCATTTATGCATAAGTAATTTAAAGAATTTAGCACACTCAACTAAATGTTCAAATAATAATTTCTGGAATAATAAATTGTAAGTACGTTAACAATTAATCAAACCAAACAATCAAAATCCAAAACATAAGTCAGATGGGAACAACCCTTCCCATCTAGGTGTGAAATGAATCAAAGTCTGATAAACGAATGAAATGAATAAAGAAAGTAATCAATGAGAATCAACAGATCCAGTGCTAGCCTCAGGCTCGTCCTCGGGTTGCTCCTCTGGGTCTTCCTCGTCAGGCTCTGGTGCTGCATTCAGTGCATTGACCTGACCCTCAAGGGTATCAAGTCGCTGACTGTTAACAGCGATGTCGACCTCGTCGCTATTCACCCGATCGAACAAACCTGTGACGCGATCCACATGTTTGTTGTGATACTCCATCAGCTTGTTGAATCTTCTCTTGAGCTCCTTGATCTCCTCAGCTGATTCCCACGCAGCTCTCTTCAATGCTCGGTTGTCATCCCATAGCTCAGCGACGCGCTTACGTTCAACGTGTAAAGTAGCTGCCAAAGCAGCTATGGCCTGCTCGGGAGGGCAATGCAAGGGAGGTAATGTAGGGGTATTAGGATCCCTAGCCGTAGCAGACCTAGTACAAGGCCGGTTTTCAGGAGGTGGAGGAACATTCTTCTCCAGAATAAGTCGGGTCATAAACACAGGGTAGTACTGCCACTCATGAACCGGTGGGTACTGGGGTAAGGCAAATGGCTGGTCAAGGTCAATCACCTCGTTAATATTAGGTCTCATAGGCCAGTCATACGGATCAGTAACGTGAGGTATGCAATCGTCATGTCTAGGCCTCTTTCCTCGAGAAGGAGAAGAGGTAGGTGCAGATGATGAAGACGCCATTCCTGCAAGGAGCCGCTCATTGGAACGAGCAACAGTAAGCAATCCAGCACGACAAAGCATACAAAGCCAGCTAACAAGCTAAACGTGTCTATATGCGTGTAACTAAGGCATCAGGCTATAGTCTAAATGCAATGCAAATGAATGCAATGTCAACTTAGTTCGCTATAACCAACGACACGTTAATTACAAAACATAATTCTGTTTAAAATATTCCAAGGCAAAGTTATTAACGTAAATGTAATAGTAATGCAGAAGCATAAATAAATCATAAATCTTTCACCGGCGTAACACGCGCAAAATAAATAAAAGAAAATTCATTTAAAAGTTGTCATTAAATCACGTGAGATGATAAATGCATGAATGATGATCCTAAGCGTGCGAGTCTTGTGAACCTGAAAGAAACATGCTAAAGTGTCAACACAAAGTTGGTGAGTTCACAGAGTTTACAGAAAACAGTAATCATCAACATTGAAAATCAGATTTAGTAATCAAAGCATATCAGTAGGTAGCTAGCCTACTACAAGTCACTATGTGTATGAATTTCGCGACCGAGCTGACAGTAATGTAATGTAATGAATGCCCCGGCTGTGGGTACCAAACCACAACACTGTATAACAGGCTAACCATTCACCCGTTCGACCTCCAGTCAAGCTAGCGCGACTAGCCCGGGTGGGGTTTGTCAAACCCAGTAGATCTACTAACAATCACCTCGCTAATACCATATTAACGGTCCGAATGAGGCGTAGTGGTAACACCATAGTACACAAGTATATGCAGTATTACAAATCTAAGTAACGAACAGTATATGAAAACAGCATGTTTCTCTCCCCCAAAAGAGAATATAGAATGAAAAGTGGGGCTGTAACTCACCTTGAATGCACAGCAAAAGCAATTAACGTAAACACGAGCGATTAAGTTTCCGAACAACCTGAATGCACATTATTATATAATTAATATTAAATATTAAATAGTAACAATGTGGTCGTACGGTTTCGCGTTCTCGGTCCGGGTCCGCCTTAGACATTAACTAAATCAACACCAATTCACACCAAAAATATAAAACCCAATTATTAACCGCGTAACTCGCTTATGTTTAATAGTACATAACTCACACGACTTAATGCACCACGATTAAATACATGAATCCATACACCACACTATATGTAAAATTTATCTAACCCATCCCCCCACATGTATGTATATGCATATAATTTATATATGCTACCTACCTGTGTTATCAATATGCACATACACACATATATTAATAATATATCTACCACACACTCATACTAATAATATGCCTATCGCACCAATTTAACATGCTGCCCAAAACCCACTCATGCATACGTACACATGTATATCATACAAACCTACACCCACATGCATTCTACCAACATTACATTCCAATGAAGGCTTGCACCCATGTGCATCACATACATACATACATGCATCACAAAAGCAACAACAATCATGAATGCCTATCTCACCCATCAAGCAACTACCTTCACCAACCCTTCCCCATTCCCATACGCCCACTGCATACATACATACATACGGAGAAAGCAACAAAAAAATCATATACACCACATCCATGAACCTACTACACACCCTGCACAACACCAGCCCGATCACCCCCCCCCCCACATAACACGCAACAAGGGCACCCATTACAAGCAAAGTACTTACGCACGCAGATACAATAACGAGCAACCCAAACCGCAACCGAAACATCGAACCGTAACAATACGAATACGAGTATGGGTCAAGAAGTCTTACCGAATCAGATACTGGTTCGTTTCGGTCGTCGTCACCGCTGTCGAGCGTTCACGATCAAAGGCGGAGAGAGTTATTTACTTACGTCGTCGAGCGATAACCGAGGAAGCCGTAAGTAGGAACCGTTGCGCGAATGGGGAAGGCTTTCGAGGGATGGAGATCACGAATGAGGGCTGCCGGAAGGACTTCACGTGAAGGAGGGTCGACGGCAGCAGATGGTTTAGGGTTTCGAAGGTGGGGAACGAGGTGAGGGGTTTGGGAAGTTATAGAATTTGTGAGATTTCCAAAATGGCAATTTTAATCCCTCCGGTTTGGTCAACATGCACAACCGACCCCCATGCAAACTAATGAAATAAAATGACCCTATAATTAGTCTCATATTAATGTAATTTTTTATTTATTTATTTATTTTTTTAAGGAATATAAATCAAGTTGTCGACGTTAACCTGAAAAAATTTGGGTTGTCACAGTTGAACTTTGGAACTTTGGATCGTGGACATGAAATGGGCCAGTTAAATTGAAGAAGGTTGAAATGGGTCAAGAAATTTGGATCGACCCATTAATAAGTGGGCTGTTTTTTGTACTAAATTTTAATCTTCTTTTTGGACTAATAAATATCATCCCCTATCAACGGAATTCAAAAACTTATGTTTGGAAACTAAAAGTGCGTAGCAATGGATAAAATTGTTGATTTGCAACCTTAAGGTTAATTGTTTAATGTGAAACAATCTCTTTCACAAAACGTATGATAAGGCTGCAGCCTGCAGATATCAGGTCATGAAGTGATCCGGCTCTTACCTGTCGCTTACTTGAAGCGAGAGATCAGTTAAACATCGAATACATCTTTTGCTATATCTTAGAAACAAAAAAATGTGTGAGAACCATATACTGAGTGTAGGCCTTTAGATCAAATAATGAAGGTCAGGATTGTATAATCATAAGTGAATAAAATGTAAATTAAATGGCATGTAACTATAAGTATGCATATGAATGAAAACATGGTTCACATAGAGGTGGGAAAAAAAACCGGGTTCGGATCCGACCCGGAACCGGGTAAGGGTACGACCCGGTATAGTTGAACCCGGTTTGGACCCGAAAAAAACCGTAGGGTTGGAACCGGGTATTAGTTTCTAGATTTTCTTAGAACCCGACCTGACCCGGAACCGTTGAACCCGGGTTGGACCCGGTTTTGACCGTTTTTTTTTTTTTTTTAAATACTCTCGTTTACTCTTGTTTTACACGTTCACTCTCTCGTTTTACACTTTCACTCTCTTCAATCTTGATATGGCTCACTCACAATCTTCCGTTGGTCAAGGTTCGTCCAACGCTCCAACCGTCGTTCGTGTTCTTGCACACAATCGTAACATGGATGTTTGGTGCAATTGGGATATGGTTGAGTTGAGTGACGGGTCTGTAAAGGCTCGTTGCAAGTTTTGTGGAGCTTTGCTTGCTAAAGATTCTAACACGACTTTAAACAAACACATTAGCAAGAAGTTTTGTAAGTCATTAAAAAGTAATCCGGATTCAAGAAAAGAAAAAAAAATAAAAAAAGGAAAAAACCCGGTTGGACCCGAGTTTCATACCCGACCAGACCCTACCTGGGTATACCGGGTAGGGTTTTTATGCTGCTGAACCTGACCCGGGTTCGTACCCGGGTTCACCAATACCCGGGTACCAAAAAAACCGGTTGGGCCAAACCCGGGTTGTACCCGGTTTTCGGGTTCGGCCCAAACCCGAAATGCCCATCTCTAGTTCACATAGCTCGCTTGAAATTAGATTGAGAAAAGTTCATTGAAATCAGCCCTAAATAAATGAGCAAAACAAACTCAAGTCGAGGTAAGCTTTCTTGTTTTGCTCGCTTAAGTTCACTACACCATCTAAGAAACCAAATCTTTATAGGGAAAAGACTATATGAACTATCTATATGTGCAAGAAATTTTACTTTTTGTTGTTATATCTACCCATGTGTGTAAGAAACAATATTTCAAAAATATAGGGGTCGGATCGTCCGTCTTGAGCGGCCTCAAGCTTTATCCAAGTCGAGCTTTGATCAAAATTTAACTCGTTAAAGAGTTTTCAAGCCAAGTCAATTAAATCATAATTTGGCTATGAGCCCGGACTCGAGCATTCAACCCAAATTCAAGTTGAAAATCACCAGGCTCAACTCACTAGTTAAACGACTATACATACATACATATGTGTGTATAATATTTTTTAACATGATCACTTACACATTAACCTTAATTTTAAGACTCCCCATGTACTTTCTTTCTATATATTGAAGTTTAAAATATTATACTTTCTTTCTATATATTAATGTTTAAAAAAATTAAGAAAAAATAAATTTTAATAGTCCAAACTATTGCATATTGGCCGATAGTAATTCATATTATTAGCTTAACCAGTAACACTCCCGACTTTTATTTACGTACTAGTAACAATCCTAGAAGCATAACTACCATATATTAACGCTTGATTTGTATATGTTTTCTGCTGAATTTTGTTTGTATATATTTTTTTCATTTCGGTTATAATCATTATAGTGAGCGAAATTGCATGAAAATTTGATAATTATGTTATCAGAATTGTTGTTAGTAACAAAAATGAAAATTGATAGTGTCACCTGTCAAATTGTTAGTTTAAATTATTATCCGCCAATTGAAAGTAATTGAATTATTAAAATATAATTTTTCAATAAATAAAAATCGAATTGACATTATTATATCAAATAAAAATTTTATATTAGTCATGTCGTTGCACATCACATGCACTGCACGTGGCCACTAAACAAAATCTACCGAAACAACTTTATCAATAATATAACTTTATTTATGTGTACCTAAATACTTTTATATCCATCAAATGAAAGAAAATGTCAAATTGCAAGTCTTCCAACCATGTTGAAGATCCTTTTATTAATTTGGGCACATGATCCAAAAAGAATAAACTTTTGTATATATTTAATTAAGAAGTATAACATTTAAAAAAGTTAAGTTGATCTCGGTCATAGCATCTCACATCACATTTTAGAAAACCAATCATTTTATTTATTAGTGGATTTCTAATGTCATAATCGTCTAATCGACTTCCTTTTCGAAGTTATATCTTATACACTTTGGTAGCTCACATTAAACAATTACTTATGAGTTATGACTGCTCAGCCTACTTTCTTTTGGATATATCAGAAACTAGATACAAGTATACAATAGACTTGTTTCAGTTTTCTTTATTAAAAGTTGTATGTAATACAAATCATGAATTCCTAGTAACTAATAGTTACATAATGTATATGTATGTATATAAACATATATATGTAATATATCAGGAAGCTAGAATATGTTACAAGTTTAACTTTTGTACTTAAGCAATGGCTGATGTTTTATAAATATCTATAGATATGTGATATTTTACAAAACCTACAAAAATTATGCCTTTATAAAAGAGAAAAAAAATGCTCGTCAATAAAATTCATAAATAAAAAATCCACTTATGAACCTATAGACCTCGTTTTATCTCACACACTTAGAAATATATATATATATATATATATACACACCAATAACTAAATATATAATATGACGGTTTTAATTTCAATGAGATGTGACAACGACACCATAAAGAAAAAGAAGAACGACCCCATTTGGTTTTGATTTTATTAATAAACGTTGAATTGTTTAATATAATATGTTGCTTAAAGGTACAACAATCTATTCCCAATTAATTTTATTTTTGTTATTTAACATAGAAATATTTTTAAAAAACTTTTATTAAATCTGTGTAATTTTGAGTTTTATATAACCAATTAACTAGTCTTTATTAATGACGGTAAAGCCAAAAGAATTTTAGAAAAACCAAAACAAAAGCGCCACTAAAATTATGAGCTCAAATATGCCGTCATTATCATTATTTTTTATGTTTTACATGTATTAATAGTAACTTTTATTATACTATATAACGTATAATATTATCTTATGTTAAGACATAAACTTAATCTAAAAGAGATGTACGTCTACGTATCAAATTAAGCAAGTGGCAACATGCGCTGACCTTGTACCATAACTTAGTTGTTCTTAACTCTTTTTTGTATATTCTCTTTATTTTCCATTAGTTATAATATTGATAATAAAAATGTAATTTTTACGTTGAAACTAATGCTTACTTTTATCTAATGAATATAAATCGCTTCCTTTGCTATTTTTAAAGAAAACAATAGTCATAGTTTTACTTTAGAAAAAGACTCCGATTATTTCTTGCTGTAGTCACTCATCAATATATTGTTTGTTCTGTTTTACATTTTAATTTGACATCTTAAATATATTTAAAATCTGATAAAATATATCTTAACATAATATACACATACAAACAGTCAAACACCATTCCAAAATACTATACACGCAAAGACTGAACCGACTAACCCTATTTTAGAAAGTGGTAAATCAAACCCGCTAATTTAAAACAAAATATAAATTACTTTATATTTTTATGTGAATCTATCATTTAATTTAGTAAAGTATGAACCCTAAACTGAACAAAATTTGGACTCTAAAGTAGTAAATAAGTCGATCAGTTATTATTATATATACTAGCTTTAGTTACCCGTGTATTATACGGAAGTTGGAGAGTTATTTATTAAATAACATAAAAACATAAATAAAACCAAACGTGTTATATATTAAATAAGAAATAATAACTTTTGATTATAAGATGACAAATAAACAAAAACATCCTTGTAAACTACATTTGTAGTAACATTAGTAGGTTTACTCTCATTATCTAAAGCTAAGAGTTTCAATTCATCTTTACTCTTAACTTGTGACAAGACAAAATAAAGCTAACTATGCGTAAAAATACTCTTTTAAGTACAAACCGACTCTTGACAGAGATTGATTTTAACTTTTGTTTATTGTCATAGCAAAATATACAGTCAAAGAAAACTGTCTTCTTTTATACTTAAAATGAATTCTTTTAACAAGTTAAATCGTGAGCTAAATTTTGAGTGTGTGTAAGGATATTAGTATGAAAAAATTAAGATTTGAATAATATATACTGAAAAGTTATGTGCAATAATTAGATCAATTTTGAATTACTTTGGCCATGTAATTAGATATACGGATATAGTATTGAATCGGGTTGGATCGGACTATAAATGTTCATAATATCTCAGATTAGTTATTGATTATTATTTATTTAATACTAACTTTAGTAAACCCGTGTGTTATAGAGGTTGAAAAAATAAAATATTAAATATATTAAAAATTTATGAAGTATAAAATGATATTCTAAAATAAAACATGATTAAAATTACATCTAAGTAATAACTATAAGTAATAAAATAATGATATCAATTTTTAAATTTTTGTTTTAAAAATTTTTATCCAAAAAAAGTTAAACATTTTTTTTCAAAACAAACCGTATTAAAAATGTCATTTAAATTTTTTTATTATAACTCCTAATTTTAATTATTTTTAGTTTATTAAAAACTTACTTTGTAAAAACACCAATTTTAAAATATTTATATTTTAAAAAAAGTTAAATGTTTTAGAAAAAATCTTATTTTATGAAAAATTATTTTTTAGAAATAACATTATAAAAAACATCTTTATTAATTTATTAGAAAAATTTAATCTAAATACGAATTAAAATTATTTAATATTTTTTAATTTAGGTAGTTATTTAAGAGAAGAGAGAGACGAGAAAAATAAACTTAGGATGTTTAGAAATGTATCAAATATTCCCGTAAGTTACTCTTTTAATATTATATATAGATAAAAATTTGAAGAACACAAGTTTGAAATTTAGTCCGACTATATGGTTCAGTTTGATTGTTCTATGGGCCATATATATGTGGTTTAGATAAACTCAACTAGATCTATCTGCAGTTAACCTAGATTGATATCCAGTCCTAAATTATCATAACATTCCATATTGAATGTTTATATATTATTTAAATTCAACATACATTGTTAAAATCTTAATTATAGGTGAAACCGAAGAGGTGAAAAAAGTAATTATATAATTATTTCAATAAGGTTAGATTCTAAATGTTCACTTGATGATCCCATCCTATGGATTTACATAATTTTTTTCCTAAACTTATTAGTTACATATTTATTAAACTAAAAAAATTAATTACATATTTCTCCTTTCTATATATATATATATATATATATATATATATTATATATATATATATATATATATATATATATATAATGGACTTTTATATTTCTCATTCTTAACACAATAATTTATACGATAGGATTATAGTAAATAATATTTAATCTAAAAAACCTAAAAAGTATTGTGAGTTTGACACATGTCTTTTAATAGTTTTAAAAATGAGGACATTTTGATCATTGTCTTTTAAACATTCATTGTGTCACATATTTTATATAATTTGTTATATGTATGCATCATTGTGTATTATATTTTAGATCATTATGTGTTACTTTAATCATTAATTTTTATAAATTATATAAACTTGTTTTCATAATCGTTGTGTTTATCATTGTGTTTTACAATTAGAAATACATAATAATACTTTCACCAATGTATTTTTTAAAACTTATAGTATTAAATATAACATAATATGTTATTTTTATCATTGGTTTTATAGATTATACAAACTTATTATTATATATCATTGTATCTTATAATTAAAAGTATACAATTATATTATTTCTCCAATGTTTTTTTTAAAAACTCGTAGTATTCAAAATAACACAATGATGAAAAAAAACACAATGAGATATTGTGTTATTTTGTCATTGTTTTAATGTATTAGATCAATTATTTGTTAATTTATTAATACTGTGTTTTACATATTAAAGATGCATAATAATGTTATTTCACCATTAATTTTTTTATTAAAAATCATCATTTTAGAAAAACACAATATTATTTAGAAAAACAATAACTAATAAAAGACACAATGAACTGCATTAACGACACAATGACAAGATATGAGCTCAAAAACGTTAAAAATGTATTATTTTTTAGATAATAATGTTGTACTAGTTTAAAGATAAAAAACACTCGTTTTTATCGTGTAATTTTTTTAAAAAATAATGTCGTACATAAAAGTTATAAATGTTAAAAAAATGAAGGAAATCATAAAAAGTCAACAAAAATATCTATCCTAAAATTAATATTTTTAAAACCGGATCGGATGGTGAACCGGTTACCTTACTGGTCAAACCGGTCGGACCGGATGATGTCATAATTATATATGTGTTTATTAGATATATAGTTAATATATAATTCAATATAAATATTGTATATGTATAGTTTATAGTTATATATAAAAAACATAAAAATAATGTTATGTCAAACACTTTAATTCATAGTTTGAACCACCCGTTAAACTCATTAAAAATCCAAAAAACTAAAAAAAATAAAAATTGAAAAATCCAGTCCAACTCGGTTCTCGGTCCGATCACCGAACCGGCTTGAAATGACCGGTTCCTTGAAAACAAAATGATTTAGGGTGGATTGGACCGGTCCAACCTCCGAATTCCGGTCCGACCGGCCGGTCCGATCCAAGTCTGAAATAGTGCCTAAAACACCATTTAACAATTTTTTTTATATAATTTGATCTCAACTATTGATTAAAAAGATTGATGGTTAAAATTACTTCTTATACTTTTTAGTTTTAATGACCTTTTTATTTAAACATTTCCTTAAATTATATATTTTCCTCAAGGCATAAAATCAATTACATATTTCTCTTTCCTAATACATATATATTACATAGTTATCCATTTAATTAAAATTAACTTATCAAATTACTATTTTATCTTATTTTTACTAATTGATTTTATGTATTGATGTTTTATTATTATAATTTTTTAAAACTTTGACAATTATTTTTTGTATCTAGAGATATAATTTAATTATTGATGATTACTATTTTGAAATGAAGTGTTTAGAGTTTTATATTTGAAATTGTAATTTTATTGTTTTTATTTATATAGAAAACTCAAACTTGAGAAAATACGTGAGTGATGTTCCTAGAAAGAAAACAGTGTAAAAATAACTTAGTAAAAATATGAATAAAATAATCATTCAATAACTAACTTTAAAAAAATGTAAATATATAATATATACAACTATAATTTATTATAGAGTTCAATCAAATATTCTAAAGTTCGAGTCTTTTATATAAATAAATTATTTTCTCAAGTTCAATCACATTTTTCGCAAGATGGTAACGTTTAGGTGACTCACCTATATATTCACATATGTATATACTTATTCTAGAGAAAATAACATCTATATCAACGATGATGTGAGTGTAACTTTCTCGGCATAAGAGATGCAATTAAATTATTATAGACATCTACGATACCTTAGTCGTTGATAGCATACGTGCATATGCTATCATACAAATGCAACCATTAGGATTGTTGAACGTGAAGAAGATTTGATTAATTTGACAACCATTTTTGTAGTAACAATATCCATTTAGTATCTTTTGATTTTCTTCAATATTTTATCGCGTCACGAGGTTACCTCCTCTAGCAAAAAATACTATGATTAAGAGGTTAAGCATACTTCAGATGTATAACATGTTTTCTCTTCCTTGGATTTGTATGTTATCATTCTTATATAAGCCATTAAATGATTCAATGCATGAGTGAAACATGTATAGGTCGAGATATTTATGAGTTATTAATTAAAGATCTAGTTATATGAGTTTAAATTGAATTGAATTTAAGAAAACTGTCAGTAAAAACACAAAGATACCATATACATATATTTCATGTCAAAAGATGTCACTTGCGAAAGCGACCATTTCCAACTCCAAATTGTTTTCTTCTACATTGTCTTCTTCTCTATTGAAATGTGTACTTGGTACCCACCTCTCTCATCGTTTTCACACACAAACCATTGTTCACTATGGAATTTGGGATCTGAATTGCTTGTTTTGAATTTAAAATAGGGTTTATTAATTCTTTTAAATTATCTGTTATCTATTATTATTATAGGTGAGGAAATATGTTTTTTTCCTAATGTATATGTTATTATATTCATTCTTCAAGTAAATTTTACTAAATAAAAATGATACAGATAACATAAGACACAAGGCTACATCATAATAGTAGGACTAAATCACCATTTATATTTATTATATAAAAGAAACATTGTAAAGGAAATAACTTTTGATATGAAGTGTAAAATTAAGAATATAGTACGTAAGATGTTTAGTTAAAAAACACTTAAGAGTTGTAGATTAGTGGTAAGAAGCGAAGGTTTTTTTACTATAAATCAGATTTAAATATGATAGATAGTAGTTTATGATATAGTTAATAAATAGTGTAGATTTGCTGTATAAAAATATTTAATTAAATTAATATAGTGATATAAACTAATCTCTCTACTATAACAAATATTAATTAAAAAGAACAAGCGGCAACACCCCCATTTCTTCTTATAGAAAATTTTCATTTTTTTCTTCTATTAATGATTTCAATAATTACTAATAATATTATTTAAATCTTTTAAATTTAAAAAAGTTTTTTAGAAATTAAAAAAATGATTTTATATAAATGTTATTTCTAGAAAACAAACTTTTATAAAATAATTTTTTCTCGAAAGAATTTTTTTAAAATAAAAAATATTTTAAAATTGGTGTTTTAAAAAGTAATTTTTTTATTAACTATAAATAATTAAAATTGGAAGTTATAATAGGATAATTTTTTAAAATGACACTTCTTTTAAAACTGTTTATTTTGAAACTTAACAAAATGTTATATTTTTTATCGAAAAAACAAAAAATTTTAGTAATAAAAGTTTAAAAAGTTGATGTCATTGTTTTGTAACTTTTAATCTTTATTCATACGTAATTTTAATCATATCTTATTTGAAAATATCATTTTACAGTTAATAAATTTTTATTTAATATTTTATGTATTCAATTCATGTAATACATAAGTTTATTAAAACTAGCTAGTATTACTATATACATGTGATTTAAAGGGATTTCGCATCTTGAATAAGATTTAAAATAATCAAATCTTGAATTCAAAATTCAAAGAAAAAAATATATTTCTTCTTCCAATTTATACATCATTAATTAATTTAAGTACTGAAAATAATAATGAACTAAACCTCAAGAACAATCCCCATTTACAATAATTTGAATCATCAAAACCAATTTTTCCTATTTAGTTGAATTGTGGTTGCTGTTCTAACCACGGCCAAAACCCTGATTGATCTTCCATACCAGCAAACATATTGCAGAAGCTTTCATCTTTTTGAAGATGATGACGATGAAGATGATCGTATTCGGGTCTTGATGATGAGTTGTGGAAGATCTGCAGATGAGATTTGTGATCAACAATGGAGGATTGAGAGAGATTAGTGATTGCCTTTTGCTGATGATGTAGTGACGGTATCGGGCTATCGGTTATTGGTGTTCTTGACATGTCTAGTTTGATATCAGAACTGTTGTCACATTTGTTGCCGCAAGATCCTTGTGTTTCTTTGATGTTGAGGTTGATTGATTCTGTTGGCTCCTTCTTCTTGAGTGCCATTATCTGTAATTTTGAAATCAGTTTAAGTAAATTCACAAGTGGAAAATGTTATAAATAGAGATTTGCTAATAAGCATTTGGTATATGTTTATATTTGTTCTTTATGTGTTGTGATTTTAATGCTGTTTATCATGACAATTTCAATGTTGTGAATTCTACATTTTTAAGTGTGTGAACATGTCACAAAATAAGTAGAATTGAGCCATTTGTTATAGTAATGATAATGCAACTCAAGTATGAGCTCATACTTACAACTTGGTAAAGTTCTAACAGAAACAAATTCCCAATCAATCCCACAACACTACAAGCTGGATCACTAATGTTTGGGTCGCAAAAGTGTTGAAATTTAGTTCAGGTCGCAACATCAATCTCTAAAAGTGGCAGTTGCAAAACGTATAAATTTGGTCACTAAAAATATATAAATTGATTGTGTGGCAACCATCAGAAAACTAATGTTTGGGTCGCAAAAGTGTTGAAACTGTTCAGGTCGCAACATCAATCTCTAAAAGTGGCAGTTGCAAAACGTATAAATTTGGTCACTAAAAATATATAAATTGATTGTGTGGCAACCATCAGTAAACTTTGTGACTGTTTTGATAGCGGTAAATACTACTAGTAACTGCATATTTGTAAAAAAAAAGACATAAGTTTTACGATTGAATCTAAACGGTAGCAAAATTAGCGACCAAAACTGAAAAATATTTGTAGATTCCCAGTTGTATTGGTTTTAAGTGTGTGTAGAGTGGTGCAATATTCGCAAAACACTACAAGAAATTAAAGAAGAATCTTAAAGTGAGAAACAAGTTAAATTACAACAAGACTAGAAGCAATAACCTCAACATGAAGTTTTTTATTTTGAGATAGAAGTGAATCATTTTGAGCTTTGATAGCTTCAAACTGTTTCTTGAGCTCATCATAATCTTTCTCCAATTGCTTTGTTTTCCATCTTGCCCTTCTATTCTGAAACCAAATCGCGATCTGCCTCGGTTGCAGCCCGAGTGCCCTTGCAAGCTGCATTTTCCTCTCTGGATCAAGTTTACTCCCCAATGCAAAGTTTCTTTCAAGTGTCTTCACTTGTTCCATGTTCAATCTCTTCTTTTTCTCACCGTCATCGGATACTTCATCGTCACCACCATTGTTGGTTTCTTGATCGCGTGCATCGGTGGCATACGGCATTGATCTTTTCTCCAAGAATGAGGCAACTGATCCTGTATATTGATCAAGATGGATTAGCTATATGTAAAGATTTGAACTTTGTTGAAAACCCATTTGTATTGTGTCATGTTTGGGAATATTTTGTGCCCTAGAGCATCTTTGAGTTGTACCGTACAACTCAACAAGAGCATTTTTGAGTTGTACCGTACAACTTAAGATGGTAAATCTAAAATTTCAAAAACTTTTTCATAAACCCATTTGGATGGTGGGAATGAAACTTTTGTGCCCCAGTGCATTCTTGGGTTGTACCGTACAAGTCCTTCATGCCTCAGTTCAATTGGTACTGATTATAGTTTAATCAAAATGAAAACCCGTGAAAGTTAAAGATCTGAACTTTGTCAAAACCCATTTGGGGGTGGCATCAAACATTGGTCCACTTGTGCATTATCAGTTGTACATTACTACTTGACAATGCATGAGATTCAAGATTCTTAAGGCTAGCATAATTTCTTATGGTATCATAGCAGTAACATTTATAAAATTTCATAGAGATCTATAGAGTGGATAGTTAAATTACCATGAAAGTCCTGAGTTGTGCTGCAAGGTTGGAGAATTGGTGAAAGAAAATAAGGGGTATGATGGTCATCATCATGAGAAGCTTGTAGCATGAAATTGGTAGGGAAGAAAGCCATTGAAGTGCAAGTCATGACCTACAAGCTTGCTCTAGCTTGAATTCATGTTTTGATTCACCATTCTTTTCACTATTAATATGCTTTCAGAGAGCTCTAAGATGTGTGTGTGGAGAGAGAGAGAGAGAGAGACTATGTATGCAAATATATTTCTTGTAGTTGACATTTAAAGAAAAATTAACACATGGAGGGACATTTTTGTTGTGTTACATTTCTTGTATATATATCATCGTACCCCTTTTATATATCACATGTTTTAGGGCTTTTTTGAACATTTATATCCATCATTTACGTTAATTCATTGTTATAATTTTGTTGAATAGTAATCAAGTTTATAAGTGTTTTAGTTAGGCCACTTAAGTTTTAAAAGTATTTCAATTAAATCACTCAGTTTTTATGTTTAATTTAAATTATAAGTTTTAACATGTTTTCTTTTGTTTTAATTAAAAACTATGTCTTTCCATTTTTATTTAATGTGACGTGGTGACGTGAATTTTAAGTTTTTTTTAATTTTTTATTAATTAGCATAATTAACATATTTTTTATTTTCTTACTATAATTATATATATTAGAAATCCCAAATCCCCACAAAGATCAGTTGTCTTAGTAAATTTTCATAAATTAAGACTCGAGAAAATAGCAAAATGCGTGTGTAACGTGAGCTAATGACCTAACTACTGTATGAAAAACATCTTTGTTCTTGGCTTCGATGAGTTGAAAAGAACGCTCAATACAAGTCAAATAATTGTGTCTTTAGTTATATTCATCGATGGGTCCAATAAGTTTCTTGAAATAAGCGTGAATTTGCCATTTCAACTAATTAACTATAGACACAAGAACCCACCAAACAACTTGTTTTTTTATACCCTACAAGCTAGGTGAACTCAAAGGTACATGTACATGAGGCCCTTACCCTAAAGAAGTCTATCTCGATCTTGGCTAAGGCTTGGTCCGGTTAACTTAGTTCTTGAAAGTACTCCATCGACGAAATTTGGATCTTTACTACAATTTAGTTATACATATATATGTGCGTGAGAGTTATTTCCAAAAACATAAATATTACGAGAACTATGAGAACAAATCAAGTCCTTTTCTTATTTATAAATTACAAAATAATTAAAATGTATAATTTAAAAAAATTAAATGATTTATATTTCTAGTTAATTAATTTCCCTATTTTCTCTCATCTATTTCTTGAAACAAATTTTGTACACATGTGTAGATCATATATTTTTTGAGAATCATTAGATGTGTAGTTGCTTATAAAGTATAAATACACATATTTTTTGAATTAGGCCTTCTGAAAATATCCGTACCCGATTATACCGACTGATCAGAATCAAAATCGGGTAGAACGAGTCGGCTAGAACGGTTATCGGGTAGATCATATTCGGGTATTCGGGTAATCCAAAGTTTATCGGGTCGGTTGACGGATAGGTAAATCACAATTCGGGTTAACCCGATTAACCCATATAAAAATTAAATATCCTTACTATCAAAATTCAAATATAATAGTGCCTACTGCCTAATGGCTAATGCCTATACTCCTATGATTTAGTGATTTATACTTCACGTCTTTTGAATTCCTACTACCCAATCTTCAGTTGATCAAATCTTTGAAGTTTAACCCTAAAAACCAAAACGACAGCCCTCAAGCATAGCATCTTCATCATCCCAAAGTTGATCAAGATAATCCAGCAAATTCCCACGTACACTCGTTGTCTTACTACCAGGGTTTGTATTTTTTGTAATGCTTTCTTTAATAGTTTCATTTGAATCCAGAATAAGCCATGGATTTTTTGGTATAATTTTATTAATTGTTTAGTTGAAATGTGAATTGTATTACTAGGTTAGCTCTGTGTATTACACGGATTAAATAAATAAAATATTAAATAGTTAGCACTAAAAAATTATGCATTATTAAATCATGATTGAATATAAAATATGTTTATAATTACGTACAAATAACTATTTTAAGTAAATAAACAATTATGTTTTTTTTAACTTTTTTCTTAAAAAAATCATGATTTTTTAAATATTTTGTTTTAAGAAAAATGATAAAAAAAGTTCATTGTATTCTGTATTTTATAAATTTCTGTTTTAAAAGTGTGTTTTTAATAAAAAATAGGTTTTTAATTTATTAAATTATATATTTTTAATTTGAATATGGTACGAGTAATATTATTAGTATTCAGTATTATTATTAATAACATAGAGAAATGAGAAAATAAGAATAACGAGTCTTACAATTGTTTCACGCTTACTTTAGTTTTTTTTATAGATAGATGGATAGGTTAAAAACTATTAATTAAATGGATTATACTTAATAATAAACACAAAGAGTTACAGTATAATATTTTAATATAAAATATAATTATAGTTATATATACGTAATAGTTCAAGAAATAAAACAATTATACTAATTTTAACTCTCTTATCTAAAAAGTTTCATATTTAAACATTCGTTTTAAGTTTTTTTTAAATATTTTTTTTATAAAAGTCTTGTTTTTTTAAATGTTGGTTTGTAATGATTCTTGTTGTTTCAATAAGATAGCTTTTTAAAAAAATTCACCTATTTCTAACTTTTTTTTAAAAAAAAATGATTTAAAAATTTGTTTAAAAAAGATTTAGTGTGTTAGAAAATTTCATATTATATAAAATTTTAGTTTTTTATTATTTAGATTTTAATTAAAAGATGTGATTTCTAATTTTCTTAATAAAATCTATTTTTAAAAAAAGATAGTTTGATTTTAATAAAAGAGAAAAATATAGCAATTAATATAATTCATTTTAATAAGAGAGAAATTTGTTTGATATTTAAATTACTATAATACCCTTTTAGAGGGAAATTAATATGTGTATGTCTAGAAAAATAACAAGTGGCAAAAAATGAGATAAAAAAATGATAAGTGACAAAAAAAACCTTACTTTATTAAAGATTATAGATTATAGATATAGATTATAGATTATAGATATAGATTATAGATTATATATTATAGATTATAGATTAGGCATCCATCAAGTTTATTGAACTTTTATATTGTTATTGTATCATTTCTTATTTTCTTTGGTCATGAATTTAAACAAAAGTGATGTATTTCTTTTATTCCTTTTGAACTGAACTATTCTGATACAAAGTTTTGTGTTCATTTAAGTTTGTTATAAATTATTGGCATGATTTTGATTGAACCAATTTATGCCTTTTATTAGTGTTCAAACTCTAAATGTGATATAATTTTATATAATAATCTTTTATGTTAGATGTTGAAAGTGAAGGTGAATTTAAACAAATGTGATATTTTATATTGCTAAGGCAATGAAAGTGAAGTTTGATAAGTATTTACTTGCACCAAATGATTTTATTGTTATATTTTGCTTTGATTTTTGACCCAAGGAATAAAGTAAAATATTTGGTTATGCTACTTGAAGACAATTATGGGACAAATGTGGTGGAGTCGAAAATGACAGTCATAATGGATTCAATGTATGAATTATATAATAATTATATTAGAATTCATTCACCAAGTTCTACTTCTAGTACTACTGAGTCTACCACTTCATCGTCAATCTTAGGAAAGCGCAAAAGCCCGGATGCTATGGCACCAAAGCCGCCATTGAGAAATAAGCTAGAGAAAAAATGAAAACAAACGTTGTTGAATCGGTTGGTGATTTAGAAAGGTATGTTAACGAAAGTGTTGAAGAGGACTCGTCAATGTTCAATATTTTAGAATGGTGGAAGGTGAATAATCCTAGATTTCCTATTTTATCCTTAATGGCTAGAGATTTATTTGCCATTCTCGTGTTAACTGTGGCTTCAGAATCTGTTTTTAGCATTAGTGGAAGGGTTTTGGACCGATTTAATAGTTCTTTAACTCCTAGGATCGTTGAAAATTTAATTTGCACACAAGATTGGCTTCGTGGTAGCTCAAGTGACAAACCCGAGTTTGAAGAAGACTGGAAAACGATACAGGAAATTGATAAAGGTACTTTTTATATTGATATTATTTTAATATTTGTACATGTTAAATCTTACTCTTAATTCTTATTTTATTTGAATTTTTTTTATAGAATTGGATATGGCTAGTGAAAGTCAGACTTGATATATACTTGAATGTGGTAACGTGAAGATGGATATGGAGGATGACAACGTGAGGAATGAAGATAGAAGAAGAATGCATTTTGAGTTTTTGACTAATATGTTTTGATTTTGATAATATTTATGTTTTAAAACTTGGATCTTTTCTTTTGGAACTTGCTGCATTTTGAATTTAGAATATTACTTTACTAGTTTATTGGCTTGTTTTGAAGACTTAACTATTATAATATTTTAGGAATGCTAATTATTTATTTATGAAGAGTTAGAGATTGTAAAACGTTATTTTGATATTAGATATAATTGAAATTACATATAAGTAAACACTTTGATTATTTGATAAAACATTGTTATTATTTCTAAAACTTTCGTTTTAAAAATTTATTGCTTTGATAAAAATTCATTTTTATCATTATTTCGTTGTTAAAAACTCCAGGTTTGTTTAGTAATTTTTTTATATAAAACTATAATTTTATAAAAAGAATGATTTTAAAATAATTCCATTATTTTAAAAAGTTACATTGTTTTAAATAAAAATCATAGTTTAGAGAATTTTGTTTTTGAAAAAGTGTATTTTTTAATGAAAATACTTAGTTTTTATTTAATAAAAAATGTCTTTTTAATATTATTGATTCAATAAGAACTTAGATTTATAATATAGAGAGAGAAATAGAAAAAGTTTTGGAAATTAGTTATTTGATCTTTTAAAATGGAATAAATAGTTTAGACGGAAAAATAAATAAGAGAGTAAATGTGGGAATGACATGTGCCAAAAAATGTAAAGTATTATTAGGATAGATTTGCTTTAAAATTCTAAATTTTAATTGTAACAATATTTCAACTAAACCAAGATGTATTAAATTTCAAGAGAAGGTTCAACAATATAATTTTAAATATCAAGATAGAAGGTTTAGCAGTATAATTTATGAACTTGCTAAACACCTTAAACTATTAATTAAGGATATCTCTAACACACGAAGATTTGCCTCCACACGTTCAAGCTCTCAAGACGCAAGTCACACAACACAAATATTCTCCTATGTAGCGCCTGTCCCGCTAGTGTTTGTTCCCCGCCAAGCGCAATGCACGTTCAACTATTTTTTTTCAACAAAGTAGAATATACCACTTTTTACAAATGCATCAATGATTTATACAAGTGCATCAATAATTTGTAGAATAAACGGTAACGTATAAACGTAGGATGTTTGTAGGGTTGGAAGTAAAATGAATATGTACAAAAAATGAGCAAAAAGCTTATACAATAACTAATTAGCATTGTTTAAGGAAAGAACGAAGTTTTAGCAATAGATATAGTTTAATTTCACAAAGCTAAAAACATGCAAAGCAAATTTAGGTACTGGGCCCTAGCCCATAGGATGACCTTTTCTAGTTTCTAACTTTAGGCCTAATTGGGCTTTAACCAAAACGCATAACGGAAATAGTGATTTACCCTTTAAAAATAAGTAGTTATGTTGTAAATTGATTTTATTTAGTATATACTTGATATACTAAACCTCTAAGAACATTGCTATCGTGATATTTGACACATACATTATGCATATGGGATGGCTCAATGTATTTAAAGCTCTAGAGTTTTGAGCTATGAGACGGGCAACGCCTCGCTAACATAATAAACATGATTCTTTTTTCGGGGCCCAAGTATTTTGAGGCAGGATTTTTTAGCCCGAGATTTAGGGCGGCCCATAGAAGTAGATATAAATATAATGGCGAATTGGGCAGACGACAAGTAGTCAGTTAATATCGTATCGGTAGATAACAAACTTGAACGATAACACATTAAGTTAGTGGTGGAATCAAAGCATTTTAGCCAGGGACCTATAATAGGACTTTTCTACACACGCTTCAACTACTACACCACTGTCAAAAATATTGGGGTTAACATTTGTAACAAAGTGACCGCATTAGATACAATAAAAAATTTGACCGATCAAAGAGTCATGAAAGTGTTTAAAAAATCACGAATAAGATGAATCATGTTTTGACTTTTGCGTTGTATTTCAATGGCTAAATGAGATCTCAGACATTTATGACTCTTCCAACTCCTTAACAACGACCATCTCCTCCTTGCCTACTTTAGGATCAAAGTGACGGAAGGCGGTTTGGTTTGTTACATAAATCATCAATATTGAACATTTAAGTATGCATCAACCACATAATTTCAGAACAAGCAATCTCCTAGGATGCAAAATTAAACCCTAGTTTCTTCATTTTCACTTGAAATCAAGTACTAGAGTTCCTAAATTATTACATTAACATCGAGTACTCAAGTTCCTAATGACTTACAAGTTACAACCACCTTTTTCCCTATAAAAATTTCATGAACCGCATATCAACCTTTTCAAATATTGAAATGTCAAGCACCTAAATTGTTGCACTTCATGTTCACAACATCAACATGTGACCACAAGATATTATATAATTAACCATACAATTTTCACATGGGAGACACATTAGGCGTATGAGAATTGAGAAGTACGCATATGACTACACACATGATACATCATCTTTCAAAAACTATCATGTCAACCTAAAAGTACAAGGTAGAAGTAGAACATGTTACTTTGCTTCATTGTAGTAGGTACAACGTGTTAGTTTATACCTCTAGTAGCACAATATGCGTCAAAATCATATTAGCTGCGGATTTAATGACAAAAAGAGCCATTTCCAAGTTGGCGACCAGATTCACATGGGCGCTAATTTGCTATGACATTAGCTATCGTATTTGTGACTGAATTTACGAGCGAACTCAATGGTACACACTTGGACAAAACTATTTATGTTTAATGTTTAGTAACACGTTTTGTATGTTTATAGTGTGTCGCGGAAACATAAAATTGAAATGTTTAAGCATAACATTCATATTTCAGTTTTCTTCATAATGAAAAATATACATATAAAATGTAAACGTTTGTCACGTGTTCTTTTTTCAAGTGTTGTTTTAAACGTAGTAGCATAAATGGACAACACAATTGCCAAAAGAGACCACTGATTCAATGCTCAATTATTCTTTTTTACATGTCCCACTTGTAAAATACTTGAATCAAATAAAACTAATTTTATTAAAAGTAGGATAGATGGTGGATCAAGATTTTGGATCTAAGGAAAATAACTAAGATTAGACGGTTGCAGTTTCGTAATTCTCTTGATGTTAATCATACTGAAAAGGAAAACCATTATCATTCTTAACTTCATATCTGGTTTTACAAATTTTAAGACTTAAATAACCGTTACATACTTTATTACTATTTTTAGATATATACCTTAAAAATTGAGCATTAATTTATTTTTATTAATTTGCATATAATATTATTATATATTAAAAAAAGTTTTTTTCTTATAAAACATTGATGTATTATATGTAATTATATATAACTATGCATAACTACATACATATATTGTGTGTTATATATGTATATGTGTATATTATAAAGTTACTTGTGTAACTATATATATAATCACACGTCAATATATACATATTAGGAGTATGAATTTATGACATGACACTAATTCAACACGAAATTCACAGGTTGCTTTAGTATAGACGAGCTCTAGTTAGTTTTGCGGTTGAACCCACAAATTATGATTAGCTAAACAGCTCGTGCTCGGGTTAACGTGTTAGGCTCACGAATTGATCGTTTTTTAAGCTTTTTAAAAGTATGTTGTGTGTCATAAATTAAACTCATTGGGTATTTTTTATATCCAAACTCATATTTTAAATGATAAGTTGAGTAAAGATCTATAATCAAATCATCAAAATGTAATTAGTGTATATTAAAATTGTTTTAAAATTATAAAATCATAATTTTAAAGTATTTATATGAA
This sequence comes from Flaveria sonorensis, assembly GCA_025506505.1. Classification (NCBI taxonomy): domain Eukaryota; kingdom Viridiplantae; phylum Streptophyta; class Magnoliopsida; order Asterales; family Asteraceae; genus Flaveria; species Flaveria sonorensis. The sequence continues at coordinate 1,739,324 of CM046434.1, forward strand.
ACAAAAAGAAATTCAAGTTGAACGGACAGGTTCGTGTCAACCTATGAACACAACCATTTAGGGTAATTAATACATATGTTGCGTGAGTATAAACACGTAATGCATAACCATACAGGAACTTCGTATGTTTTGAATGTTTTAAGACTAGTGCATAAGTCGGCCTCTAAACTTCAAATTATTTCTTCTAAGAGTCGAGAGACAGAGACAAGGAGGTCATTCATCAAATAACTTTTTTTTATTCTTTAATGCTTATGTATTTGAGTCATTAGCTTTTTGAATTATTGTGCAATTGAATCCGTATGTGGTTGACTTATCTTTTTTAATGGTCATTGGTCACATGATCGAAATATTAGTTTATTTAATTGTACATTTACTCAGTATTTTATTCGCACTATAGTAACAACCTATAGGAATATAACATCTCGACACGTGTTACACGTCCAATGACTTAATATAAAAGTTTACTAAAAGAAGAGGTCAAAAATAGGACGGCCGGGTCAAAGATGTAAAAAACTAAGGTCAATGGGTGGCCAAAAATATAGAAAACTAAATTGGTCAAATATATATAAATATTAGAGTAAATTACTATTTTAGTCCCTGTGATTTAACGAAAATTACGATTTTAGTTCAATAGTTTTAAGGTTTGTTTCAATTTCAGTCTGTACCACTAACAACGTTAGTGTTTGTTCTGTTAAAACATGTAAAAAGACATTTGTGCCCATACAATGAGTAAAAACTCCATTCCCACGCGCCCATCCTTGACCCTATTTCTCTCTCATACACCCACACACTATTTGTCTCTAGAGATTCCACCATCACAGCTAGGGGTGTTCAAAAATATCCGAATCCAAAATATCTGAAAATCTGAAATTCGGATATCCGAAATTTCGGATATTCGGATATCCGAAATTTCGGATATTCGGATATCCGAATTTGGGATATCCGAAAATTCGGATATCCGAAATTTCGGATTCGGATTCGGATAGTAATTTTGAGAATTTTCGGATATCCGAAATATCCAAAATATTTTTATAAAATTCTAAAAATGTTAAATATTAATTAAATATTTCGAATGTTTTTAGATATTTTAAGAAAAAACTTCGAATATACGAAAAAAATTTCAATAAAAACTATTATATTTGTATAAAATTTATTAAATAATACAAAATCTTTTTGAAGTCGGATATCCGAACGGATATCCGAATCCAAATCTGAAATTTCGAATTTCCGAATTTCGGATTCGGATAGTGAGAATTCTCAGATATCCGAATTTCTGATATCCGAATTTGAACACCCCTAATCACAGCCACCTCCGGGACCACAACCACCACCATCGCTCACCGTCACCACCTGAAACCCGTCGGCAATCACCTGAAACCTGGCGGCCACCACCAAATCCGGCCTCCCCACCCCAAGATCTCTTTATCACTTACTGTCTCCCTCTATCTCTTTCTCACTCATACACAAAAGTCAAAATCAAAACCCTAAACCAACAACCGCCACTCTTCCCCAAACCACGGCCTCCCCACTCGCCAGGTTACCCCCGCCACCATGCTCGCTGCCGCACTAGCATATCCCCTCTGTCCGATCGCACCACCACACCCCCATTGCACACCATCGCTGCTGATTTCTTGTTCGCACCATCATATATACTTTGTTTTCTCTCTTCCTCCCACCACCATCACCCCAACCACCATGGCAATCGTAAGATCTAAAGGTTAGAGAGAAAGAGATCAGAGAGATCTATGGAATTAGGGTTTCATGGTGGTGGTCGGCAGGTTTCTACAGTTCAAAAGAGGGTTAGGGCAGAGTGCAAGGCAGGAGGTGACGATGGTAGTGGAGGTGCGACCAGAGTGGGCAGTGAAGTTGGTGGCAGATTGTAGTTAGGGTGAGTTAGGGTTTTTTATGAAGAGAGAGAGAGAAGATTGGGGTGGGGTGGGGTTCTATTATTTCTTTTATTATTTTATATTTTAACTATAAGGGTAAACTTGTCATTTCTTATTAATTTAACAGAAAATTTTAACGGTATCAATGGTGAGGATTGAAATTGAAACAAACGTTAAACCTATTGGACTGACATCATAATAAATGAACTATTGGATTAAAACCGTAACTTTTGTCAAACCACAGAGACTAAAAAGTAATTTACTCTAAGTATTATGTATCAAGAAAACAATATAAAAGAATATTAAAAAGGATAATGAGTTGAATATATATAAAACATTATAAAAAGTGAAAGGATTTAATAACACATGGCAAATGGCACACATGTGTTAGAAATATTGAAAACTAAACGGGTTGATGGATCATAAAATGCTAAAAAAATCTAACCTGACAAATACGTAAATAATAATATGTAACTACAATATTAGATATTCAATGAGATCACAGTTGGATAAGCACAAAAAAAAACATAAAATTAAAATGGATTTAATGCAGGTGAAATACAAAAAATTTCAAGATTAACGGTATTGAGACTTGTGGTTATTATTTAGTAAAAATTTTTATTCAATATATTGATGCAATTAAAATATTACTTTTGTAATCCATACAAAATTATAAACATTTAAAAATAATCCAGTTTTGTCTGGATTTCTGTGATCAATAGATGCAATACAAATTAATTTCTGATGGTACAAAGAACTATGCGCGGTACTAATCACTAAAATGATGAATTACTAGCAGGAAACTCGCGCGATGCGGCGATAGAAAATAATTTTCTAGTTTGAACGTAAAAAGATCACAAACACATTGATTGACTTCGGATGCTAATCCCCTAGCAACACCACCACCACGAATCATAATTCAGATTTTACCAATGAAGATGGAACGAAACGTCGGAAAAACAACCTTTTAAGAACCGAAGCTTTGTTGATGGGCAAAACGCTTGACACCTAATGCTTGACCCATCCCACTTGACCCATCAGCATTAAGATTAACATCAAATGTTAGATAGTAGCATCCAACACATTTAATTGGATCTTGCAGTACCATTTGCACATTCAAGTAGTTATTAAAACAAAATATACATATCAGCACTATCCATTTAAGTAATTAATAAATTAACAAGATTTACTTTTCTAATCCTTCCATTCATATCAATTTCTTTATTCATTTCAGATTTTATCTATAAACCTACGTAACATGCAGCCATATACACATGCATATATATACACAAAAGTATCAATTTATTGCAACTTCGTTATGAAAAAAACATCTGCGTGACCCATATCCATTTTAACAAAATGAACAGAACAGTAACATCTAATTTGACCCACACACAAAGTAGCACCCACTTTGACCCATATATAAATTGACCAACAGAAAACTAAATTATAAATTATCCCAACCATCTAGTTTCTCATACATAACAGTAGCAACCCATTTTGACCCATATGCAAGCTGGCCTAAATAGCAAATTAAATGACAATTTGACCCTAAAGCCATCTAGTTCAACTCAAGTAAAACATTCAATTAAATAATTAAATCTTTAAATGATTTTCAACGGAACAAATAACAGATGAATTATAACCTATGTGCATAAAACTAACAACTAAACATTTTGAAAACATGAAGATATCCCAAGAATACCAAGACAATAAGCTGCGCATACAATAGAAATGCTAGCTTCATACTAAATATGATGATGTGACTCTAAACACTTACCAATGCAATAATAAATACAAGACGACATGACATGACATCTTCTTTCTAAATCTTGTTAATACCATATCTTCCATACCGTTCATGGAATATCTCTTGGTTTCCTGCTAAATTTTGGTGCAGAAGTTATATTTTGCATATATAAACAAAAAATGATTGTAAAAACACGAGAATGTATGCATGCTTGATATATCATAATAGTAATTCATATATGTTTTCTTCCAAATAATATGGAAAATAATTTTGAGATATCGGAAAATACTCAACATGCATGTGTAATAGTTAAATATATTATATGCTAATAGTTATTTATGTATATATCATATGATTAAATATATTTTAGTTTCTCTAATATTTCAGATGAACCTCAATTATAGTGACAAATATATTTATGTATGCATGCAGCATGCATACTTCAAGTTAAAGCAAAGTCACTGTTTTATACCTACTCCAACAGAGTTTGTTGGTTTAGCCCCAAAATCACACACAAAACTCACATGATCAGAGTATTATTTCTGAAACTCACTATCTACTTCATTCAACAAAACCATTAAATAGACACATATCATGCATACGTGAGATACATCCGATGTTTACTTTAACCCACTACATACTTGACACCCTAAAAACTTGCATCCCATACTCTACTACTTAGACTTATTCAAAATAAAAGCTTTCTACATAATTAAATAAAACGTGACTCAATTATTAACTCGTGACCCAACTTGACCCGAATTTAAACCTATCAAGATTAACTCAACAGAGTTTAGATATCATATTTTTATTTATATTTATACTCAAGTTATTAGTATCAAAACGTTCACTACTTTACCTACGTTCAAACACGAGACATAAGAACCTAAACAATGAAAATCAATAATCTTTTCTAGCTCAAGAATGCCATCATAGGCAACATTTAATAGAAACTCATAAGTTACCGACTTACTACAGTTTTACAATTTGTGTCAAAAGTAGAGTACGAGTATCTTTGCACCTATGCATGAAATATTTCTCATCAATATAACATGTATAGAGCACCTGTATCTGTAACTAAAAACACTCAGTCCTATAAGTTGGTCGAAGAAGCGTAAATATGTTTGTCAAATCAAACTTAAAACATTGAAAGAAATTTGAATGGCCAAAACATTATCAGGTTGGTAAGAATCTTAGGAGCCTTCTAGATTCCAACACAAAAGCTAAACCAGATCATATGAAAAACCCAAAGAACAAACAAAGGGCAAAAATTGTTTAACATCCAATATAGTTGAATCGAAATATGTCATGATACAGAAAATCAGAATTAGAACTTTGACAATAAAAGAACAATAGCATACAAGATAACAGGTGCCAAATTTAAATTCCTAAAAAATATGCTTGGTTGTAACAACAATATTAGTTATGATCGAAGGTCTAAGGCACGCTGCTACAGAAAGCTCAAGAACATGACATTTTGCACAAGCAACTATAGCAAAGAAAATTTTCAAATGCTCTTCAATTATAAACAGTAACATCATATCTCAAAACCTTGCCATCACCTTTTGGCCATTAAAGGAAAAATTTTAGCATATGGAGCTCTATACATGCTCTCCACAATAGAATCCAACCCAACATGTGTATCCTCAAGAAAAAGATAAACAAAAGAACCAAAATAGTGTTCTTCGGACTATAAAGCAAGTGGTATATGCTTTACCTACAAGCAGTGCATCAAGTTATAAGAAAAGTTCATGTTACTAAAATATGATGTAAACTACAAATAACCCATATCTGAATTCAATTTTATGTGTTAGAACTTAGAAAAAAGTCATGTTTTCTATTTTTCAAAATAAATAGTCAACAATCTCTATGCTACTAATAAAAAGCAAACAAAAACAAATATGAACATTCTATGAAGCGAGAACTGAAAAATTTATGTCAATGTTAAATGGGTTTATTAGATATATTGAAAAAATATTAAACTTCATCAATCATGATAACAAAATACGAATAGACTAAAATTGGTATTCAAGTTGTTGTTTTTAGAAATGAAATAATCTAGGCGTTACAATGCATTTGGTATGAATACTTGAAATTAACCTGATGTTTATAGAGGTCTTTATTCAGAATGTTATCAAAAGACCATGAAAAACAATTGGCTCAAAACCATGAAATTAACAACATCTAAGCACCATTCACAATGGAGATTGCGTACTAACCGTAAGTTTATTAGTAGATAGGTTGATAGAAACCAATTTAAAGGCAATGTCAGCGCACTGAATCATACCCCAAGATTGAATGAAAACACAACAAATCAATGAAGGAGAACTGAATTAGAATAGTCTGAACACAAACCTAGATTTCAAGAAGCAATGAAAGATGTAATTATGTTCGAAACTGAATCCAAAGCACACCTTTATAAACAGCACTACACTTGAGCATCAATTGAATAGTAGTGATGATTGAAACCGTCCCGGTGCTTGCAACCATCAGTATTGAAGGCATTGATGGCGCCGTGCGATTGCACTAAAGGGCGTTAACCTGTGTTGAAAGCTTCAATCAAAACAGGGGTTCGGTTGAAGGTGTAAAGGCTGATGGAATCGATTATATATTTAATGACAAATATCATGTACTCAAACAAATCAAAAAGAGCTACTGACTTACATATGCTTCGATGTTCTTGAGGTTGGATCTCCAGCAGGTTCGTTTTCATCCTCACATTCAAGATCATAAAGAATTAGATAGACGTGATCCAATTACCTAGAAACATAATATGCAATTGTTATCTACCCACCAGTGCTGAAATTAAGTTCAATAACTAAATCAAATTGAAGTTCAAAGTTGAAATAGAACCATAATTTATAGATTTCTCATCGGTTGTCGTTTTTTGATGAGGAAGTGAAACTGACGAGTGCATTGAGTAAACCATAGCACGTGAATGTGCTAAATTTTTACCACGCAGACCAGTTATAGAAACGCATGCTAGACCCCAGTCATATAAAAAGACTATAACGAATGATGATGTGCTAGATCTCTATCATAATAAACAATAGCACATGCCATAAAATCATCAAACTACTATAAGCAGTTACTACAAAATACGATCAAAATACAATTCATATGTCATACATGCGTACTAATAAATTTATCATAAATCATTTAAGATTGTATTCAAAATCATTTTTTAAAAAACCATAATAATAAGAATTCGCATGCTACCTCAAAAATAATTAACAATGTATAAAAATAAAGAGGCTAGAACTCTTAGTAAAGTTGATTATTACTCTTCAAACAAAAAGGACTCAGAGCACGATCCGAGCATGTGTCTACCTATCAACATTCAAATTTCAATTCTACTTATTCTCTAGTTAGTTATATAAAATAATTTTATATATTTATGTACCAAGTATCCATACTATAATATAATACATTTAAAGATAACATTATCATTTTACATTAGTTTTTAATAGTTTAAAGGGTAAATTATCGTTTATGAATTTGACTACATTAATTATCTATTACACACATACGTCAATTATATGATTAGTTACAAAAAAAGAAACTATATAATTTTGATTATAAGTACCATAAATTAGTTAAGAGTACAACCTTAATTTTATAGTTATTATTTAATTATGCAAACAATCAATTTTCTGATTAATTAAAATCTCAAAACCGTATTTTCTATATATAACTTAAAATTTACTTTATTTATAGACTTTTATTAAATCTTTGAATCTATAAGATACTTCACCAATCAATTGTTCAAATGCTTTACTAGTGATGTGTTAGTGTGTTGTTTATCTGGTGCATCAAGTAGGCATCCTTCTAGTTTTATTACTACGAATATGATGCCTCGAGCATCTTCAATTCTGTAAGCTTTTAATTTCAAAAGAACTCATAGTTGATGTATACATGACAACATTTTTCTTAAATTGAAAAGTAATATGCATAAGCAGTGAAAATCATTTCATATATGAATAGACTTTATTATTTCAAATCATCATAATCAATTTTATAAAAACATAAATTTAAGGAAAAATTCCACATTTTCTTACTTTAGCTTTATCACGGGTAAATGTTTGTAACAAATACAAACATCCTTGTATAAATGCATACAAGACTCCTTTATCAATTGGTTATAACAGATACAAGACTTCTTTATTAATTTCATACAACCTACAACATATGTGAGAATTCTTTATCCATTGCTTTCAATACATTCAAAACTCAATCATCTGTTATGTGTAACACTTGCAAGACTCATTTATCCGTTGTTTGCAACACATGCAAGACTCGTTTATCAAGTGCAAGAATTCATTCTTTACTTTAAACCAAGCACTTCAAACACTCATCATACTAAAAGAACTTAGTATGCTTAGTTTTACTTTAGCCTTGTTTCCTTCTTGATCAGCCATAATAAAAGGCTCCTTGATTAAAACCCGAACTTTTTTTTGCCCTTTCTTTACCTCTACGCAAAACCACCAAACCTTGGTTGTTGCTTGTTCATGAGTCCGCACTGATCTTCTACTGTGATGCGGCTAATAATAGATGATCGTGTACTCGAAAATTGTAATCACCAGCGTCCTGCTCTAAAGCTACTCTAGCTTCCCTTCCTAGTATTCCCTACTCTGACTTTTGTGGCCTTTAACCTTAGACTCTTATACCAATTGTTGAAACTTTGAATAACAATGACATAACATTGTTTTTTGACTCATGGTTTTAGGGAGCGACCTCCTCCTGAACTCTAACTTTTTATCAAATAGAAATACAAGTTACAATGACCCATAACTCCTATTTATATTAGAACTATTTCACCCCAATGTTAGAATAAAATAATAATAATAAAACTAATAAGTTATACACATATATAGCAAATAATTAAATAACTAGAATATACAATATATCCTAATTAAACCAACTTAGATTTATCTCCTACTTCCTTTTCAAGCAATCTCAAATCAGAATTGTGCCAACAATATTTACATACAAACTATGTTATGTTAGAAACCCTAGATTACCAATTAATGGTAAGATCCACGGAACATAATCGAGGTGTTATTTGAACAAACTCAACAAACATGTACATGCAGAAGAGATTAAACTAAAGTAACATTGATTAATTAACATTCATAAAAAAATAATATTATTAAGGTTACATAAGTAAGGTTCTAATGATGGCTGCTTGAGGACTGTTGGTATCCATCGACTGCAAAAGCTCTGATAGCCTTTGGCTCAAGTCTTCAACTTCTTTTTGTAACCTTCTTACATAACTACATGTCTCCTCCAACACTTTTGCACTAGAAACCTACACACAGTATTTATAATGTTAATAAACTATTTTCTTAAACAAAATTAATTAAAACATATCCTTAATGTACATATTTACTATTGTTTAGCATTTTTCATTCAAAAGGTAAACTGATCATTTTGTTTGTTGCACATGACTAGATTAAAGAGACAAATCTAATATCCGTTAATGTAAATGATGAAAATTTTTACAAAATAAGAAAATAAAAAAAAAATCTATTTTTCCTTAATTTAATGAGAAAACTTGAAACTTGGTACAAATGTAAAAATATAATTTGTTATTAATAAGTAAAATGATGATATTATCCTTTTATGCAAGGCACATATATAGCTGGACTTAACTACAAAGTTAACACTCATTAGAAGAAAAGACGTAATTATGTCATCAATGTACTTTAGTGTGCATGTGAATAATAAGAATGCAATTAATGAAGATTAGAACAGTTAAGAAACCTTGTGATGATGAGAACGGGTGGTGTGCCTTTGATCATCAGGAATGAGTTGTTGTAACTTGTATATGAGATCGGCAATTTCGTCGTCAGTGATCCTCGATGATCTGGATTGCCGGTAACGCGATCGGGAGGTAGACATTGATCAGTGAGTTTGATATAATTGTGTTTCTTGATAGAGATGAAATTGAATGATTGAGACAAGTTATTTTTATATAGATGTTTTTTTGGGGTGGGATGGGGTGGTAGGGTTAAACTTATGAAATAGATTTTTAATTTATATCTGCACAACTATACCAGAGTCGGATATTTTACATGTTTAAATACCAGATGAAGTTATTATTAATTTTATACATAAAGTTTTAGAAAAAAAATAATTATATCTTACTTGGTCCATCCTCGTTTCGGTCATGATATGTATGTATAATAACATGTACATTCATTTCCAATGCATATCTAATTTTTGTACAACAGTGTGTTACGATATCCATGAGTAACAATTGGGCTTATTGTTTGCGTCAATTGTCATTTGGCTTAAAATTAGTGGACAATAAGGTAGGGATGAGCTCGGTACCGTATCTGTACTGAACCAGTACCGTTACCGAAAGTACCCGGACCCGAATCTTATAAAAAAACGAGTACCGGTACCGGTAGCGAATTTGGTATATGGGTACAGGCACCGGTATTTCGGTACCCGGTACCTCTTTGGGACCCTGTACCTCCACAACATTATATTTTAGGCTTGCTACATGGTGCAAGTTTGGTTACGATACCCAGTACCTGTTTTTGTATCCGTTACCCAGTACATGTTTGGTACCCGATACCTCCAAAATTTTATAATAACTAAACAAAAATAAAATATAAAAAAACATCCACATAAAATAATAGTTTCTTTACTTTTCTCATTTCCTGCTAACTCAGTCCACACACTAGTCCACCATTCATTTTTATTAAAATCATAAATAATATACGTCTTGACATTGTAGTGAAGTAAGAAGAATGATTTTAAAAAAATAATCATAATTACCCTCAAAAGTCAAAGAATACTAGTTGATGGAGTAAAAAGTATTACAAAACAAAGGCAAGGTTATTCTACAAAGTGTATTTTTGCTACAAAGTATGAGAATACACAATGAGGCTAAAAAAATCAACAAAAAAATTATATCTCACAATCTAAATCGAATTTCAAAAAAGTACTCCGAAGTCTCTTTTCCTCTCGTCGTCCTCTTTCAGGAAAAAAAACAAAAAAAAACAAAAAAAAAAAACTTCATTGTGTCTTTTATGACACAATGACGTCATTGTGTCTTTCATAATGACATAATGACGTCATTGTGTCTTTCATAAATGACACAATAAAAAAACTTTAATTTTTTTAATTTTTTTAATTTTTTTATTTTTCGTTTATTTTTTTTCTTAGTGAGGACAGCTAGAGGAACAAAAGTTCGGAATAATTTTTTTGAAATTCGATTTAAATTGTGAGATATAATTTTTTTGTGACTTTTTTTGACTCATTGTGTCTTCTCACACTTTGTAGCAAAAATACACTTTGTATTTGAACCTCTTTCACAAAACAAAATATAAATTTCAAAATAACTTATTCGTGTTCGGGTACTAGCGGGACTATACGGGACTTTTGGGTAAAGTATTGGTACTGGTTAGTACCGATCCCGAAATATAAGAAAATCAAGTACCGGTACCTTATACATATTTTCGATACCAGATGGGTACCGGTACCGGTACGGTACAGGTACCGGTACGGATACTGGGTACCAAATGCTGATCTTTACAATAAGATTCTGCGAACTGTACTTTCTGATATTGCATTTGATGAAGTTGTGCAAATTTCTTATGATACTCCAACCACCTAGTATCGTTATTCAAACGGACGCGATTTATATATAACAGTTTTAATGACTTCTAAGGTTAGTTTTTAACTAGTTGTTTCTCGGTAATAGTAAAAAGACTTGTCACTAATTTCTTAAATCATGACTAGTCCAACCATAAAACCCTAGAATATGGGTTTTCAATACTTCTTTAGAGCATTCATAATTCATCATCTATCATCGTCTTTATAATTATACTAAATGTCATTATATTTCTATCTCATTTGCAATAAAGTATATTTTTTCATACTTTATCATTACATTTTCTCTCTCATCCACTCACAATCACTTTAAAAAATATTAAAATATTTATGGGTGTTGCACTGTGTTTCCTCAAATATAGAGAAACACGATACAATCCTCATAAATTTTCTACATCTTTCACTCACAACCATCTCTCATAATATAGGACACCCACTCACATATATATGGGGAACGGACTGTGAATGCTCTTAATCAAACTCATTCTTTTATATTATTGTTGATATAGTAGTTTGATGGCATTTTATAACAACATATATATACTTATAAAAGTGGAGTGATCTATGCTCAAGAAATATCTTAATCGTTTAATACTTTTACATACGGTCTCAATGCTTTCTTCTGTTAAAGCACTAGTGTATCTGATTTCAAACATTTACAAACAAATCATATCGTCACATCAGATTTTTTTAAAAACACATCAAATTTTCATCTTTCTTTCAAAAACACTTAGCCTTTACATGGAGTCTCTAAAACTATGTGAGTGTGTTTTTATATTATATGGAATGGTTTTGAGTGATTGTGAGTGAATGATAGAGAAAATGTTACTGTTCATCGGTATATTTGAGGAATCACTGTTCAATCCTTATAAATTTTTTAATATTTTTGAAGGTGGTTGCGAGTGAATGAAAGAGAAAAAAATAATGATAAGGGTATAAATAGTATTATTTAATTAAAAAAGAGAGAGAAAACATAGTGATTTTTAGTGTAATTAGAATGCATTTGGTATGTAAAAATTTAATAGATTTAGAATTTAAATTTCATTTATTAATGTGTTTAGTTGCCAGTAATTTGTTAGAATTAAAATTAAAATTTCATTTTTAACGTGTTTGTTTGAAAAGAAATTGAAATTGGAATTTATTTTCTTAAATTCCTTCAAGTGAAAGTTTTCAAATCCCTTCCAATTTTTGTAAGAATTCAATAAAAAAAAGTTAGAATCTCCTACCCGAGTCTTCACCACCACCACCGACCACCCCACAACCAACTCCCCTGGCCCCGCCATCACCACCTACCAACCCCGTCCACCGCCGACGCCAACCGCTGCCTCCACCAACCACCGTCGGCGCCAACCAACCCTGAAGGCCATTGACCGGCCAAATTGTTTGACGCCCCTCCTACTGACGAACTCACGCTTGTCACCCTACCCTCAACCATCCAAACCCGTCGACAACCCACTGTGCCCACCTCCTGCTTGTCACCCTCCATCGACAAACGACCGTCTCCACCGACTGCGCCCATGCTGATATCGAACCGTTGACGTCGACCACCGACCGTCATCGCCGATCAGTTGTCGATGGTGGGCGAGTTTGATTGTCGGCGGTGGGCGAGTTTGATTGCCGGCGGCAATGGCGACGAAAGTCGGTGGTATGTAGTGGTGGTGATCGATAGTCGTGAAGGTGGTGACGGTTTAAAGTGGGTGATAATTTTTAGTTTATTTATGAGTGTTTGTCACTAATATTCATTTGGAATTTAAATTTCTTTTGATAGATTTAATTTCTCCTCAATTTCTATCTTTGAAAAATATGAAATCCAAATCCAATTCATTTTAATTTCTTTCTAATTTCAATACATTTCATGAACCGAACACCCATTAATTTTCTCTACAATGGCATAACCACTTTCAAACACATTTTTTGTGAAAACTTTTTCATACCTAATAAATTAATAACAAAATGGGACAAGTGCCACTCACCCCTCGAGTCCTCGACCATTGTGCTCACTCACTTATTTAGTTATTTTCTTAATTAGCCTGAACCAATTATACTCTTTACCATACTCGAACTACTCTGCTTAATCCTCTAGGCTATAAGTTTTAAAACAACAAAGGTGAAAACTCTATCTCAATTATTTTTTAATTGTCAGAGAAGTAGTGATATGTTTGTTTTTATGATTTTAAATAAGTAATAAGGGGATTGCTTCATTGTAATTCTTTTAGTATTTGTAAAGAGCTTTGATTTAGGCATATATATCAACTTTTGTTTAATTGGTAACCAAGAAATAATATTTACATATAAAATTGTTTATTTAGTGACCCTACATCATATATTTGTAAATATATCTTTTAAACTAACCATAAAATTATTATACAATTTTTATTAATTAAAGCATATTTAGAGCCAAAAGTCTTATAGCATGGAATTACAATTTATTTGAATTAAATATTATTTACAGTTATATAAATACAGTATAATATAATTTCATATATTCTTATCATATGATGACTTTATAATATATTAGAAAATATTAAATGAGATATGAACTGAGATATAATTTATCATTTGTTGTAACTTATTAATATCATATCTTAAATCATTATAATATATACGTGGCTTGAATAAATTGTTATTGATGAAAACTACATCTATGAGACCGTTAAGTTGATAAAACATTATTTCATTTCTAAAATACGGATGCTAGTTTTGGATGATATATAATTATATAAATATCTTATTTTCTTCCTTAGCTATAAAACTCTTATACAATCCTTTTAGGAGGAGGGACAACACGTATATCGTCGATCTTTTAATTCCATTAACATCACATTATTTTTCTTCTCCTTAATTATTCATAAACCTTACATTTTATCTTTTTCATCTCTTTCATTCCAAATTTTTTTTAATAATTTAATTTAAATAGATAAAAACTAAAATAAAATTAAGTTAAAAATACAATACAAATATAAAAATATAAAACTAATTTGAAAAATACAAAATTTATAAATGGAAAAATATTATAATTATCATACAACTTTATGAAGAAATCCATGTGTTTTTGCTACATCATGTGCACCTCCTTTTGCAAGCTAATGACTATTTTTCTGTTTCTTTTTCTTGAGGCCCAACTTCTCCTCCTTGATATGCATATTAGTTTACTTATATAATAAATAGTGTAACGGTTTATATAATACATGTAGCTCGTAACATACTATTTGTTTGGGAAATAACATCACAATATATCTATAAAATCTATAAAATCTATAAATATATAAATATTGTTTAAATACTTCAAGTAAGAGAGAGAGGCCATACTTGGTGTTTCCAAGATGGGGTTAATGTTGAAGTGGGTTAGAGAAGGGTTCAAACCTCCTTTGTGTCAGTCTGACCACCCAAATCATGTTATTATTGTTATCTTCTTTCCCTCTTTTGTCTTTCTTTTATTTTTTCCAAAAAAAAAAGAGGAAAAAATCGTGTTCTATACGTACGTAAGACCATTATAAATATTCTGGTCTTAACCATATAAATTTAGTTAAGAGATTCAAAATTATTCACTTAAGTGGAACATGATAGCACTAATTAACTTCAACATAAATCTACTTTTGGCTTCATAGTTCATAACACACTCGCATGTAAATAGAAATACTGAATTCTTTTAGTAATAATAATTCATATCAATAAATTTAAATATTAATAATGTAACGAATATGGTATAATAAAGTTTGCAATAAATAATATTATAATTATAATAAAGAATATATAAACACGTATATATATAATCTTGAAAAAATTAGAGCACTTATTGACTTCCCGAAGCCAAAAGTATATAATAATTCGATTCGAACAGATTTCATCTAGTTGCATATGGAACAAGAGTATAAAATTGTTTTCTAATAACAATAATATACTAAAATTAATAAAGATAATTTTTTTTATTTATGGTAATTTTTATTTAAAAAAATGAAGTATATAAAAAAGAATTAATTCAAAGAAGATGTGAATTCAGAATTCTAAATATTACTAGATCTTGAGACACTATTCAGGATCAAGGGCTAATAGAGAAAGTGAAATTTTTAGTAATACTATGACAAGTACATGAAGGATTTAAATCATGTATAAATGATTTGAGTAAGTCTTAAATCTCATTCATATTTATCTCTTGACATTGCTTGTAACTTCCGACCCACGTACCGATTAATATATCTCGCTTTGTCCACTACTCCACTAGTAAATGATGAATTTGTTTTTGGTTGCTTAAATGCATCAACATGAATTTCTTTCATTTATACACATTTAAGTATAGAGTTTTTTTTTTTTTTTTTTCTTTTTTTTTTTTTTTTTTTTTTTTTTCATACCAATTCAATGCATCCAAAAGTAATATATAAGGATCGAGGGACGTTTCTTATGCCCAATATCTCTCATGTACATTACACCATTTTTGGATTCACCTAAGGTGTCAAACCTGATATTAAGACAACTAAATATTGAAGGTATATTTGCTATTGCTATATCATCATACATGATTCTATATAAACAAATAGCTGCTTTAAAAATTTATGGATAGAGTTTAGCGTATCATAACGATATTATATATCTTTGTTCTTTCTTTAAGGTTTGTTAATTGTCTTGATTTGATCACTTCTAATCTATAACATCATTTTCTTGATCAAGGACTATTTTCAATCTCTCAAATTTGATTGATCGCCTACACATTTTTTTGGGGGAATTTGTTCTTTCTTTAAGGTTTGTCAATAGTCATATAATTAGTTCACTTCTAATCTATTACACCATTTTCTTGATCTAGCACTATTTTCAATCTTTCTCGAATTTGATTGATATTCCAAACATTCTTTTACATCAATTTGACACTCCTGAATTCGCGTTACCTGTCCTCACCCTAACAAATCAAGTGGAGTTCGACACTTTCTCGCGTGTAATATCATAGTTATAAATGAATACTCGAATGATTTATTGTTGTATGAGAATTTTACCAAAGATTGATTAGAAACTAGCACCAATGTCAATGAGATGTCCCTATAACATATCTTTCAATATATGAATGGTCATTTCATTTGACCATCGGTAAGAGGTATTTATGTTTAACCTTCTACCTAATCCTCTTGGAGATTTCCTCAAAGGCGGTAAATATCAAACATATAGATTTGATACTATATAATCGACACAACATGTGCAGTCACAATCTTTGTAAAGTACAATTATACCATTCCATCCATGAATACAACTCTTAGATCGGTATGAAGTTATAGATTTTCATCGGTGGATCTACAATCACCCATATTACATCAAAAATCTTGGGTTCAAGGTATGAAAAAGGAGCAAAATGTCAATTTTATTGCAATACAAGAATCTCAAATGGAGTCGGTGACTTTCAAGGATGTTAAGGGTTTTTGGGGAAAATGTAGCTTTGAATTTGAGTTTGTCCCTGCGATGGGTAGATCTGGGGGTTTAATTTCACTTTGGAATCCTTCAATGTTCAAGGCCAAACAAATTCTAAAAGATCAGAATTTTCTTATGATTTGCGGCAGTATGCAGGGGTGTTCTGATGATTTGGTTGTGCTTAATGTATACGCTCCCCATGATCATGGCAGTAAAGTGGCTCTTTGGAAAAAAAAATCTTCAGCTTAAACAATCAATACGTGGAGTATGGATCGCTCTTGGAGATTATAATGAGGTGCGCGTTCAATCAGAAAGATTTAATTCTCAATTCTGTGCTACTAGTGCATATAGTTTTAACGAATTCATAAGGCTAGCTGATTTCCATGAATATAACATGGGGGGTTTCAATTTCACATACATGTCGTCTGATGGGTCTAAGATGAGCAAGCTGGATCGTGTTTTTGTATGTTCTGCATTTTTGTCACTTACCGCATTCCCTCGTAGATATTCGGATCACACTCCTCTTATATTAAAATCGATGGCCACTGATTATGGCCCGATTCCGTTTAGATTCTTTGAGTCGTGGATGTCCAAACCGGGGTTCAAGGAAATCGTCGTGGCTGCATATGGTCAAGCTACAGTACATGGGCCTCCAGATAGACAATTCATGTTAAGATTGAAAGCGGTTAAAAGCGCAATCAAGCAGTGGAGGAAACCTCAAATGGACAAAGAGGCTGGTGATTTTGTCAGATTAAATAACATAATCAATGATCTGGAACTAAAGGCAGAATTGGGGAACTTATCTAAAGAAGACAAATACATTCGGATAAAGTGTAAAAAAGATCTAAAAGACTTAGAGGATGCAAAAACAATGGATTATAGACAAAAAGCTCGGGTTAAATG
The DNA here is from genome assembly GCA_025506505.1 of Flaveria sonorensis. Lineage (NCBI taxonomy): Eukaryota > Viridiplantae > Streptophyta > Magnoliopsida > Asterales > Asteraceae > Flaveria > Flaveria sonorensis. Next base: position 1,756,877 of record CM046434.1, read on the forward strand.
GGAGAAGGAAGGTGACGAGAACACTCGATTTTACTATAGTTTTATAAATTTAAACATTAAGAACTCAAGAATTAATACGTTAATGGTCAACGGCGAATGGAAAAATGACCCCGAGGTAATAAAAAAGGTGATCATGGAACATTTCCAATAAACGATTCACAGAGGTGGAGTTGAATCGCCCAGGTCTTTACCTAAATGGATTTAAACGTTTATCCGATGACGCGCGAGATGATCTAATTAAACCTTTTTCCTTGGAAGAAATCAAGATGGCGGTTTTCGAATGCGGGGGGAATAAGGCCCCGGGGCCTGATGGATTCAACTTTTATTTTCTAAAATCTTTTTGGGCAATGATCTCTCAAGATTTGAAGGGGGCTCTCGATTACTTTCATTCTGGTGCTCCGATATCCTTTGGCTGTAACTCATCATTTATTGCTTTAATTCCTAAGAAATTGGACCTGTTGTCGATTCTTGATCAAAGGCCTATTAGCCTGATTGGATGTCTTAATAAAATCACATCGAAGGTTCTGGCCAACAGACTAAAACCATTCATTTCATCCATTATTAGTCCGGAACAATCTGCATTTGTGAAGGGTAGAAGCATATTAGAAGGACCTCTAATGGTCGGTGAGGTTTACGCTTGGCTCAAAGCATGCAAGCAATCGATGATGATGTTCAAGATCGATTTTGAAAAATCCTACGACTCTGTTAATTGGAAGTTTCTAATCTCCATTCTGCATCAAATGGGTTTCCCGGAAATATGGACAAAGTGGATTCATAATTTGCTATCTTCGGTCAGAGCTTCGGTTCTTGTGAATGGTGCTCCAACACAAGAGTTTTCGTTCTCAAGAGGGATTCGACAAGGTGATCCGCTTGCTCCTTTTCTTTTCATAATAATCATGGAAGCTCTTCATATTATAATAAAAAAGGCAGTAGAGATTGGAATTTTTCATGGTGTTCAATTGCCAAATAATGATCCAATTTTGTCTCACTCTTTTTACGCGAACGATGTGCTAATTGTGGGAGAGTGGTCTGTATTTAATGCCAAAAACTTGGCGAGAATCCTAAGGTGTTTTCAACTTGCCTCCGGGCTAAAAGTTAATTTTCAGAAAAGTATGCTTTATGGAACAGAGGTAAGCACTAACGATCATGACTTGTTGGCTAATGTCTTGCATTGTCTCAAAGGAAATTTCCCATTTATGCACTTGGGTGTTCCTATTGGAGCTAATATGAACCGGGTTAGCTGTTGGAAACCAATTATAGACAAGTTCAAGTCCAAGCTATGGAAGCGCAATTTCCTTTCTTTCGGAGGTCGTCTCACCCTTGTGAAAGCCGTATTAGGTGGTATTCCTCTATATATTTCTCGTTGTTTAAAGCTCCCATAAAGGTTATTAATAATCTAGAAAGCGAAAGGAGAAAGTTTTTATGGGGTGGTCCAAAAAAGATATCATGGGTGGCATGGGACAAACTCTTGGCTCCTAAATCTATGGTTGGTTTGGGCCTTTTTAGTTTAAGAGATGCAAATTTGGCTTTATTGGCAAAAATGGAGATGAAAGCTAAAGGATGGGAAGGACGCTTTATGGACGAAGGTTATTCATGCAATTCATATGAATAAACGGAAGCCCGCTTTAGTTCCAGTTAAAGCATCGATCCGAGGGCTTTGGAAAAATATTATGTCGTTTGATGATGAATTAAAAAAGGAAAATATTTATATGGATAATCTTATGGAGTGTACAGTTGGAAATGGTAATAATACTTTGTTCTGGCTGGACAAATGGGCAGGTGATTCAGCCTTAAAAGATCTATACCCACTACTCTTTGCTTTAGAAAAGGAAAAGAAATGCATGGTTGCTGAAAAAGTGTCAAGGTCAGCTGGCGAATTTGTGTTCTCATGGAAATGAAAAAGAAATCTAAACGCATCAAACGAAAGTCATCGATTTCAAGGTATGTTCGCAACGGTGAAGAGTTATCGGTACAAGAACGGAGAAGACTCATGGGCTTGGAAAGATCAGGGATCAACATCGTTCTCTGTCAAATCTATTCGACATCTTATTGAATCAAACCGCATCCCAACTGATCATGACCCGGTTGAATGGTTGTCGTGGATCCCGTTGGGCGTCTTGTGTTTCATTTGGAGAGCAAGATTAAATAGACTGGCTACTAAAGAAGGCTTAGGCCACAGGGGTATGTCCCACTTTAGTGTGGAATGCTCCCTTTGCTTCGGAAAGGTGGAAGAGGTAGATCATGTGCTCATCAAATGTTCCTTTGCAGCACGGGTATGGTCAAAGATCAAGGCTTGGTGTCATTGTTCGTTGGCAAAAGGGGATACGGTTAGAAACCTGTTAACAAACACTCTAAACATGGAGGGCGGTGAAAGGGTCAAACGTGTAATGTACACTATTGTCGTTGCAACTCTGTGGCTTATATGGAGAGCTCGTAACGATATTATATTTGAAGCTAGACAAATATCGGTGGATAGGGTGGTGGATGAAGTTATCTTTTACTCATTTTCGTGGGTCAAAAATAGAGGTGGGATAAAAGATTTAGATAGACACAAATGGTGTATGTTTGATTTGGTGTAATTGCTGTAAGTACGTTTGTTCATCTTTGGGCCTTAGCATCTTGCTAATGGCTCATTTTGTTTTTAATAAATTGGCCGTTCAAAAAAAAACTAAAACAATAAAACATTGCTTTCTCAATGCATTCGGCATTGAATTTTCTTTTATTATATTTAGACTTTTAGAGTTTGGTTTTTTTTCTTCCATCTTAAAATGATGCGAATCTTGATCCTCACTAGTCTTTGGGCTTTAAAACTGCCCAACAACCCACGTAGTTGATCCCTAAAAGTCAAACATATGTGTTTTTTTAAGAAAACAAGTAAAATCTCATAAAACATAATGCACTTTTAACTCACAAATACAATGGATGCATTGACTTACACTATTAATGACATAGTTATGGATTTTTATGCATTAAGTTTAAAAATAATAACAGTAAAAATCATAAAAATATCACTTTTTTACTTGAGGTATACATCAATAAACATATTAGATCAAACCATACATCCATAGTCACTAGGTACGTGAAATAATTTCATGTCTCCGCTTTATCTCCATATTTTTGAAAAATATCTTGACATATAAAACCTAGCCTTGCTTTTTAAAAAATAAAGTAGATACACGAAGAGTGGATGCATGAAAAGTGAATATGAGATTAAATGAGTTATAAATAAACAAGTGTAAAAGTTGGTCATAATTTACAAATTTCAAGACATTTATAATGACGTACTAGTTTAACTAAAATAATTTCACGTATTTCATGACTATTTAGATAACATTTTGTCTTAACATGAAAACATAGGTGAAAAACAATTGTTTTCTTAAGTAACAAGACATAAGAACCAAACTTGTCTCTTAGCCAACAAAACAAACATTTAGAAATGTCTGTCCCAAACCAAGATCCAATAAAGGAAGTGTAGCTTTTTGTGGGATTCAACAAGTGACTACATTGAAGTAAGTTTAACCAACCAATGTTTTCCTTCAAACATGTGATTGTGCACATGGGTATGTCCATTATAAACCATGACCACTAGACACCATGTATAGGGTCAACACAAAACTAGGCTCACATGGCCCTTCCAAAAACAGCTTCTTTGTAATGGACCTTCAAGACTTAAGGGACCTAGAACAACCCTTTCTAGATTTCCATTGTCGGTTTTATACAAGCTTTTGGTGCATTAATGTTTAAAATGATGTGATCCATCTTTTTAGTCTTATCTTTGTGATGTGGATGGATACCAATAGATCGAGTATATGTGATATTAATAAATCAGAAATGACGTATACATACATATTCATATTATCATATATATATATATATATATATATATATATATATATATATATATATATATATATATATATATATATATATATAATTAAGGGATATGATGCATCATTTCTTATAGTTTCACAGTTGAAACTTCAATATGACCTATAATAGTGTCACAAATACTAGACTTTTAAGTATTCACGTAAATAGTTATCTTTAAACAATGGATAGATAGAATCACCATGTAACATGTCCTTTTATAACTAAATCCAAACGTATTTGTGTGAAAAATAATATGAATGAGATCACTGGTGAATACAAAAAAAAATTATAAGAGGGAGAAAATCTGAGTGGGTAGAAAACAGGTCGGGGTAAAAAACAGCAAGTAATGATGAAATAACATTAAACCGTAAATATAACTTAAAAGAAAATAGTTCATCAAATAACCATTACAACTTTGAACTCTCTATAGATAATCAAATTGATGTATAGAACCATATTGATAGTGGTTAAAAAATTGAGGACAAATTAAGCACAAAAAATTAATATTAACATAAAGTAATAAAGAAATAACAAACAAAAATATAACATCAATAATAAACAAATAGTTAGAAATCTTGTTTTCACTTTTCAAACCTCCACTTTAAGAATTAATTATTTTAATAAAAGTTTTTTTTTCCTTAATGTCCCCTCCTCTTAATTTAAGCTCCCTTTGCCGGATAAACAAAATGCTCCCAAAATATTTCAAAATCTTTAAAACTGCTCTAATTTAAGCTAAAAAATAAGGGTCATGTTCTTAATTTTTCTTACAAGTCATTGTACATCGTGCCTAGAGATATGTAGTAATGTGTGCTTGTTCCAAAAATTTTGTTTTTAGCAATTAGTTACATAATAAAAAGGATACAAGTATGCTTAACATCATCTTGAAGCACATTCCTACATTTTAAGACTATTGATATCGATACTCTTGCATTTGTTTGAAGATCATTACATCATTAATCGATTATCATGACACAACTTGTACTTCAATAAATTCTTTTCAGTCATATGCATCCACTCGCAATTTATTATTTTGGTTCCTATTATAAAATGTTCTCTTGTACGGGTAAAATGATGTGCAGAGATTGAACAAATTTTCTTAAAAACAACCTTTTTCATATGGCCCAATTAGAAGCCCATTCACATAATCAAGTATCAACTTGTCTTTCTCTTATTGTGTTATTTTTGGTTTGTTGATTGATTATTCGTAGAAATGTGATTAAGTGTGAAATTCGAATTGATTGAGAACTTGGTTGAATAAACTTCTATCTTATACTTTAAAATAAAAAAGAAACAACTTAGATCGCCTTTAGATATTGTATAATAATAATAATATAAATTGTTTTGACATTCAAGTTATATATTCTGAAAAAATATATAAAATGTAAAATTATGTTTTTTCAAACCTCTTTATGATGACAAACTCTCTACTATTTTTTAAAAGACATGGGCATTAAAACCTGCATCAACAAAGCGCGAAAAGTGTGTTTTTATGGACCAATTACATGTTGGCATACGGCATTGTGATTTTTTGAGACCAATAGTTGTGTGATTATTAGGTTCATTTATATAGCGACGTTTACAACTGTTACTATGCATCGGCATTAATCCAAAGTGTGATTGTCATAACCAAGCATTCGTTTCAAAGGTGTTACCAGTAAAATATTCTCTTAGTAGACTTTGTAGATCGATTTTGTGTCCAGCAGAATATAGTTGTTTACCGACTTGTATGTCATGCCTTTGATCAAATTTCTGTCAAGCTATCATAAAGTTTCCATGGATTCTTTGGGACTTAGGTTTCTTTTTCGTCTTCCACTAAATGTTAGGTCTAATATGTATGGCCGATATTTAGATATGTTCTTTAGTCCCTCCGTCTAGTGTATGTAACATTGTTCTTCATTAACACTAATCAGTTTTGTGTCCACTTATGTTAATTATTATTGGGTAATTTATAGATGTAAGATCTAAAAACACGATATTCGAGTTATGATAAATAAGTATTAAACAAGTTTTACGCCTTTATGATTTTTGTATTGTTTTAACAAAAAATATACCAAATACATATTAGCAAGATGAAATTACTAAAAACATGTTAGCAAGATGCAAGTAGTAAATACACATCTTGAGAAAAACCTATTTTTCTTAAACTATATATATATATATATATATATATATATATATATATATATATATATATATATATATATATATATATATATATATATATACATATAAGGGCCGGTTACTATACAAAGTTTTTTTTTCGTGCAAAGCGTACGAAGTTTTGGGGTGGAATTATCACGCAAGAACAAAGCGATAATTACGCAAGACAAATTACATTCGCGTGGAATTATCACGCAGAGATGGAATTATCAAGCAATAATATCTTCTTGCGTAATAATTTCACATTTGCGTGATAATTTCATCTCTGCGTGTACCATTGCGTTATAATTCCACCCGTAATGTCCATTCTTGCGTGATAACTTCGTACGTTTCGCACGAAAAAAACACTTTGTACCGTAAATTTTCTCTCTCTCTCTCTATATATATATATATATATATAACCTCTGGCATAAATAATAATTATGAATTTTAGGGTCATTAAATCAACACCAAAGAGAATATGTAGGAATAATTACGTCGCTTCCAATATCATTTTCATTCTCTTATTCTTATTGAATCTGATTCTGATGTTGATTTTTTGTTCATATTACACGGTTCATTATAGTCATGAATATATTCCATAAATTTATGTTTAATCAGGGTAATTTGTACTTGTCTTAATATACTTTTTACAGAATAAGTTAATAGATTTCATAATCATATTTTGTTTATTATTTTGGTTTAAAACCACTTAGTTATCTTTTATATATCATTACCTTATACAAGGCTAATAAGACATTGTATATAATAATACTTATATAATTCTATTGACGTTACTGCTTGAGTGTCACTGTTCGAATTTATCTTGAAAGAGTTCTTGAAACCCAAAAACAATTTATCTTTGTGAGTGGTTAGCCAATCAAATCTACATAAAAAGTTTAGAATTCAAGTTAAAAATGGTCGGAATTTATCCATATTACTAAGTTAAATAGAAATTAGAGTCATTTGTCTTATACAAGAAAGGCCTAAATAATCCACTATCGTGTAGTGTTCCCAGCCACATCGCGCATGCACTCCTTTAATTTATAACTAATATATAAAAATCATTATATATTATAATCCCAATTCATATTTGTATTGAATCGATTCCAAATGTCATATCTAATCACAATAGCACCACTACACCAACAACATAATCAAACACAATAAAGTTGTTCGACTTATGTTGTGATATTGAGTTTGAGTTGGGATAGATGGAAGTTCACGACATTATAATTTTGATAATGCTACATTTGTATTACATGTAGGAATGACATGAAATTGTTGTCAAAGTTATTGTTGCTTCGTAAGCTCAACCAAATAGCAAAATGATCGATTGATGTATTTTGAGTTTAGTATAAACATATTACGATTGATACTCACATATTGATTATTATGTGTGTTTCTATTTGTTCAATTCTTAAATAACAAGTTAATTAAAATCTTTAATCAAATGTCTAACATAATACAATAACAAGCTAACAATATACGAGGAATATTGATGAATAACTAGTGATGAATTTAAAATTTTATACAAGCCAACCTAGAGTTGTCTTATATTATATTATTTATTGGAGCCAACAAGGGAGACACCTCTCGAATCTAGTTCAAAAATTCATTCCAGAAAATTAGCCAAAGTGATCGAATTTATAAAACTTTTAAGAAATTAATTATGAACGACTTTTGAGAGGGTATGTATTTTTCGGTCCCGAAGACTAGGAAATACATTTTCATTCTATACTTTGTAAACAACGTATTTGATTTCTGATTGTAAACTATTTTATGTTATTTATGACAGATAATTTGTAAAATTAAAACTAAATTCAATGGTAGACTAATCATTGTCTTTAAATTCTTTCTGATTTGTTATTTTTCCTCTTTGGACGATATGTTTATTTTATATGTTATTATTTATAATACTGTTTTTGAAAGTTGTCACCATGCCTAAAGCCAACTATAGACATGTGATCCATATCTATTTTGCATGTTAAATATAGTTAATGGTCACTTGAATATTTTTGCATAATCTCAATCAACATCTAATAATTAATTGTATATATGTGTATTTATATAATTTAACTAATAATAAACTATAGGATATAGAAATTAGGGGTTTTTGTTATTTCAGGTTGACGGGTTAGTATGTTGATAGTTCTGGATTGAAAGACTGAAATTGATAAACATGAACACGGCTTATGTATTTATCCTTTTCAAAGATATTAATTCTAACTTAAACGCGACCACTAGTAGAAAAACTGCAATAGATGAAGGGCAATGCGCGTCAAGAAATGAGTAGTCATAAATGAAAGATGACACGCATTTGCGCGTCATCTCTTTATGACACGCAGAAGATGACGCGCATGTTATGGCGGGCAATAGATGATGCACATTGCACGTCAAAGAAGGGGTAGTCATAAATGACAAGATGACGAACGTGCGTGTGTCATCTTTGTATATTTTATGACGCGTTCAAAATGATACGCAATGCCCATCATAAATTTAGCTTTTTTATTATATAATATATATATATATATATATATATATATATATATATTAATTTTTATAAATTTTACCTGTAGTTTTTATAAAACAATTATCGAATAACAGAAAAACAAAATTTATTTAATTAAATACTAACAAAAATTATAAAGTTGTTACAAGTTCACATGCGAATACAAAAAGTATAAAGTAGTTCCAAATTCATTTAATTGTCTAATATGTAGCCCTACACATAAATGAAATTCGAAACGTAACGCGACCACTCTTAGCAAATTCCATCCAAACAGCGTCGGTGTATTCATCTTTACCTCCTCCAACCTAAGAAAAAACAAATTTGATTCTACTGATAAGTTCAAAGTAAGAAAGGAGAGGGATAAGTTTGAGAGATAATAGTTTGTAGCAATTTTCTATCATAAACGTGTAGGGAAACAAGGCTGAACACCCATGTTCCTTATTTTATACCCACTACCTTTTACATGTAACACAATTAGAACTTTAATAATTTACAGAAAAACAACCAAATCATCATGCCAAGATCAAAGATAGAGACAATTAAAGCAACCAACTTTTATAAAAACAAAACATATTTGTAAAAATAGAAAGGTAAGAACTTATTTCATATTAGTTCATAAATTTGCATATGAGATTTGTCATACAATGCACACTTCGAGTAAACAAAGTGAAATACACTTAATCTAAAGTATAACTAACATATTATACTTGTAATCGTAAATTGGGAGGATGATAAATCTTACTTTTGTTTGATGATGACGGTTCAGAACTAGAACATCCAAAAACCATCATAGCTCCAAATTCGCGATCTACTTCAATTTCTTCCCCTAGTGCCTTCTCTTTCTTTTCAAAAGACAAAAACATACACAACATCAATTAGACTTCATTACGGTTTTATAAACACGCTAACCAGTCAAAAAATAGAAAAAACTATATCGAACTGTCTATATTCACAAGGAACATTTGCTTTATTTAACCTTTTTGCTACTTACCATGCTAACAGCCTTTAAGGACCACAATAGACACCTAATTCAAAAAAAAAAAGATAAAACAAAAATTAACAAGATTATTATGTGAAAATATTTAATTACTAAGTACATATACCACTTTCGGTTAAATAAATACATTAGAAAAATCTTCCTGAAGGCCAACAATCAAGATTGCTTATAATTTCCATAAACTTTCTCCTGACTGTACATTAAACTTATTACTCAAAGCTAGTGGCACAGTGTTTTGAAGTTATTATATGATACAGAAAAGTTAGGATCACATTCTTAGATGTAGATCAACAATTCTCAGAAAAAGAAAACTTAAGGCTTATTTCAAAACAAGACACAGACGAAGATCATAACAGTGAAAACGGATTTTATCAAGGCTTCATCTTCTTCTTGACTCTTCTTCCCGTGGTATGAGTATATGAATAAATGAACGCCTAGTAATTGTAGAATTCTAATGTTTATAATTAAATCCAACCCGTACCGGAGTTGATCGCTATAACTAAAAACTTTACATTTATGGTCTTCATTTCACAAAGTTTAATCTATTTAACTTTTTTAATCAAGTGTTCGATTCACCTAAGATTTCATTGTATCTATCATTTCTTCAGCCTCTCTTTTCCTTTGCTCCTCTTCACCCACCTGAAACAATCAATAATTTATTTAGTTAGAGCACATGTGTTCTTGGGTAGGTCAGTTTGACACACCAACACTATTTTGTCTAATGTATAAAAATGATTATTGAGTTAATCATTATTACAGAAACAATAATTATGCAAACATTCAATAAAATCAAGTTAAGATGTTCTATGCATTGATCATAAACTTAGGCCACCTTTCACCTTGTTTAAATAAACAAAAGTGACCTACTAATGAGTAAATGGGTTAGAGCAGACACATCTAAGTTACATGGCATCAACAACATAAGAGGCAATTTTTAAACACTCATAAACCTATGTTTAGGTTAAATATTATGTTATCCATAACACAATTCAAGTACATTCGTTAGTAGAATCAGTAGCATCATATCTACGGCTTCTAAACACCAAATAGAATAGTGTTGACTTCGTTAAACTTGCATTAATCAAACCGCACAATCATACTAAACTAAGATAAGAGATATATATACAGCATAGAACTAAAGTAAAAATGCAAGGCGTATATGTATGTATACATCCCAACGACCAACAAAATAAACCAATGTGAATCAGCTATGAAGCGAGGAGTAACGCAAACAGCAGAGCTAAAACCAAGATAAAGAAAAACACAATCACAGTTACACAAAACCTTAAATTCTCAAAAAAAAGATGCTTAATAACTCATTGTAACAGAGCAAACTACAACATGTGCAAAGCTGCAAAGCAAACACCATCATATTACGACATGTAAGCACACAGCAGAAAGCAAAAAGGCAGGATGAATCTTAACTGTTGCAAAGGACACTGCAACATCAGAATATCTCAACATATTGTTGTGCTTACCCATGTCCTCCTTATGGCTAAGTGGGTTCACTAGGTTACCTAAAAAACACCAAAAGATCTCTAGAGCTTTAAATTTTTCTATTTAACATATCCAACATTAGTGGCAAAACAATACTAATTAACAACAATTACATACCTGCTACTTCTTATGAAGTTTTTGTCTTCTGTTCTAGAGTAGTCCATTAACAAACACAATAGAATCAGCCTTACAAGACTCACGCTACTGTTCATTGTCTTTGTTTTTAAACAATAGAGTAATTTACACTACAATAGCAAAACATTGAAACCAACACCTGATTATGTAACATCAGTAACAACCCTAGCCCACAAATGAACATCATCCAACAGATATATATATTTACAATTTCTAACAAAGACATTGATTTCAACTTGCGTTCTACAAACAAAAAAGAACTCAGAACCCTAATCGAGTAAGGCAAGAGCAAAATTCACAAACATGCAACAACAATCACGCATAAAAACACCAAAAAAAGGAAAAATTAACACCAACAGTAGAGGCATTTTAGATGCGTGGATAATAAATCAATACCGACAAAATCGGGGGAATTGAAAACTAAGCAGAGCGCGTGTTTTAAAAGATGACGGACAAAGATGACACACAACAATGCGTGCCAATTTTTCTACAAATTTTGTAAAATACGACATAATTTTTATGACACGCGAAAATATGCGTCATCTTTCTTCGCACGCCATCTTTTACATGTCATCTATTAACAACTTTATAGTAATGAACATGTTTAATTTATTTATTTAATTGGGACAAATGTATTAGTAGGTTAAAAACAAGTTGATTGGTTGTAGATGGATTACAATCAAAATATAATGGCTTGGTAGGTTAAAACAAGTTAATAGGTTGTATACGGTTTATCAAACTATAAACAAGTTACATGAGTCTTAAATGTGTTGACAGATTGTAATAAAGTTGTAAGTATATTATACGGGTCCTAAATGGGTTAATGTTTTGAACTTGTAAGTAATGCTTTTAGTTAATTTTATGGTGTTGGTAGGTTAACTTTTATCTATAACACGTTGATTCTATAAGTAATTTTAATAATCAACATGTGCATTTTGCTCTCCATAGTTACTCAGTAATATATAAAGAAGAATTCATATGAATATGTATCGACTTACTTTGACGAGGCAAATTTTGAATAATGGAGTGTAAGCGAGTCGTACTAAGCTTATATACAAGTTGTTTAATTTAAAAGAGCTTAAACTTGACCTCCTTTTGTTTACAGCTACTATACATATCTAAAGCTTGAGATCAATTTATTACTAATTTATCAAGTCGAACTTGCTTGGGCTTGATCATTTAATGTTTTATTGAACATATGATTGTTCAATGATTGAAATCATCTAATGACGGAAAAAAAACCAAGTTTGTGAACTTATGAGCATGTTTAAGAGTAAAATAGAGAGATCAAAATTTGAAATTTGGAAACATCTGAGATGGGTTTATAGCCTATAAACACTACAACAATTTAGCTCTGTGCCGACGACATATCTTCGGGACAGGTTTTTTTTAATTTTGACTCTATAGGGACGACTTTTTTTACTCTATAGGGACGACATGTCGTCTCTAAATTTTTATGTTTTAGGTGAGATTAAAGTTTAAAGCTTGAAATTAAAAGATTTGAAGATTTGAAGGTATGAAATTCGTTTAAAGCTTATGATTTAAGTGTTGTTTAGTGAATATGTTTGTGATTAGGTTTGTATGATTATAAAAGTGTATATATATGTTAGTGAATATAAGTTTGATGGTAGATTAGGTTATGCACACCAAGTGTTTGATGAAATGCCACTATATATATTTTCATGGTTTTAAGTTTGTATGTATTTTTATATGTGTTAATTTATAAGTATATGATTTGATGTATTTAGTTGTTTATGTATATGTTTATATGTATGTAATTATGTAAATTTTGTATGTGAATGTTTGTATGTATTTATGTTTATATGTTTTTATGTTTATATGTTTGTCCGTGTTTTATAACACCATAGATATGACAATTGATAAGAGTTGGATTAAATTGCGAAATCGAAGTTCTCCGGAAATTATAAAAGGTCTTCATAGCTTTCTAGGTATATTGTTAATGTTTATTGTCTTTGCATAGGTATATTGTTGATGTTTATTGTCTATTTTTGTTGAAGCATGTCAACATATATTGCTCGAGGACATGGCGGGGATCTACCTCCGCATGGGGATCCAAATAGGATCCCAACAGGTTGCGAGTCTTGTAAGTTATTTGTTAAAGTTAAAAAATACATATTTATGTTGAACATAATCTATGTTTCCTAACTTTTCAATTGCATATATTAATGTAGCACAACCAACGAGAAAAAGAAGATCAAAAAGAAAAAACATTAAATTATTTAAAAATTTTAGCAAAACAAAGGCCAACCACTACCGATCGAAGTGGAAAGCAAGGGGGGCCAATATAAGTTTGTTGGAGAAAACAGTTCGGATTTTATAAGGTTAATCTCTAATGAGATTAGTAAGGTTGTTCCTTTCCATTATCCCAGTTGGCAAGCTGTTCACGATGAATTTAAGAGAGCCATATGTCCCACACTTTTTGTAAGTATACAATGTTGTGTTTTTATCGTATTTTAATTATATAAGTATTACATGTTTTCTAATTACATGTTTTGCAGGAATATTTTGACCTTGCTAGATGAAGGGAATCCGAACAGTGGGAAGGCGTAAGGCTCGGAATCAATGTCGAGTGTCAAAGAGCCTATAAAGATCGAAAGCAAGATCTAAAATCTCATTTTGATGATGTGGGTGATTATGATGACGTGGAAACAGCGTTAACTTGTCCTCCTGAGGGAACTGACCCGCAAGCATGGGCTCGGGTGATTAATGAGTTGTTCTTAGATCTTGTTTATAGGAGCCGATCTGAGGCAAACAAATTAAACAGAGGTAAACAACGCTATCCGAGTTTCCATGGGAGCCAATCATATGCACAGAAGAGACATATGGAGGTAAAAGTATAATTGTTATTATAAAAATAAGTATTAACTGTCGGAAGATGTATTTCTTAGAATTTTTATTATTCACAGGGGAGTGGACCGATTGATCTCTTTCAAAAGATGCATTTCAGAGAAGGCACGGGATGGGTGAATGCAACTGCAGAATCGGACTGGGTAAGTTTAAGTGTGTTTGGGTCAAAATGACCCATTTGAACTAACTTTTGTGTGATTCTAGTATGTTTAAGTGTGTTTGGGTCAGAATGACCCGTTTGAACTAGCTTTTGATTGATTCTAGTATGATTAAATGTGTTTGGGTGAAAATGACCCATTTGAACTAACTCTTGTGTGATTCTAGTATGTTTAAGTGTGTTTGGGTCAAAATGACCCGTTTGAACTAACTTTTGATTGATTCTAGTATGCTTAAATATGTTTGGGTGAAAATGACCAGTTTGAACTAACTCTTATGTGATTCTAGGATGTTTAAGTGTGTGCGCGCCAAAATGACTCATTTGAACTAACTTTTGATTGATTCTAATATGTTTAAGTGTGTTTGGGTCAAAATGACCCATTTGAACTAACTTTTGTGTGATTCTAATATGTTTAAGTGTGTTTGGGTCAAAATGACCCGTTTGAACTAGCTTTTGATTGATTTTAGTATGCTTAAATGTGTTTGGGTGAAAATGACCAATTTGAACTAACTCTTGTGTGATTCTAGTATGTTTAAGTGTGTGTGCGCCAAAATGACTCATTTGAACTAACTTTTGATTGATTCTAATATGTTTAAGTGTGTTTAGGTCAAAATGACCCATTTGAACTAACTTTTGTGTGATTCTAGTATGTTTAAGTGTGTTTGGGTCAAAATGACCCGTTTGAACTAGTTTTTTATTGATTCTAGTATGCTTAAATGTGTTTGGGTGAAAATGACCCGTTTAAACTAACTTTTGTGTGATTCTAGTATGTTTAAGTGTGTGTGCACCAAAATGACTCATTTGAACTAACTTTTGATTGATTCTAATATGTTTAAGTGTGTTTGGGTCAAAATAACCCATTTGAACTAACTTTTGTGTGATTCTAGTATGTTTAAGTGTGTTTGGGTCAAAATGACCCGTTTGAACAAATATTCAATACGTTTAATGCAGGAAAGAATTCAAGAGGAGTATGTGAGATCCTCTAGCGAGACCGGTGGAGACTCATCTGCTGTTGATGAGATTCAATGCATTGAGCGTGCCTTAGGTCAAAGGCGAGGACATATACGAGGTGTTGGTCGCGTGGTGAGACATCCCACCCCTGATTTTTGTAGCTCGCAACCTCCTCCAACACAACATTTGCATGATGAAGTTGCAGAACTTAGACAACAGCAACAACAAAATCAAGAAACTATCCAACAACAACAACAACAACAAATACAAGAAATGCAACGATTACTTCAAGAGCAGATGGAAATGATGCGCTACTGGTAGCAACAACGACCACCTGGTGGTCATTAGCGTTTGTATTTTTGTTGGATTTTGTTGAACTTTAAACTAATTGTATGAATTATCTGTTTGTTAAACTTATATTTGAAGTTGTATGAATTATTAGTTTGTTAAACTTGCATTGGATTTTTCTTGATTATATGTTTGTTAAATTTTTTTAAAAAATAAGGTTCTGCATAAAATAAAAAAAAATAAAAAATGAGATCAATAGCGACGACATGTCATCGCTATCAATTATGTTTTTCTTTTTTTATTCGATAAAATCAAAAACCACGACACTTATAGGAACAATTTGTTGTTCCTATAGAAGAACTTATGCCGACGACCTCTATCCCGACGACATATCAGCCTATTACGACACTTATAGACCCACTTTCTTGTAGTGAAACTTTTCACATTATCTCCTATTGGCTATTGGACAAAGTTTTCTTTTAATCACATCTCGATCAAAAGAACAACAATTGAATATTTTGTTGATGGAATCTCAAGGGGTCAAGGAGGAAAATAGAAAGATCGTATGTAGGCGAGTGCTTCGAACGAATTCATTTATGTAAATTAGTAGATTACATATATGTAAAGAAAAATATAACAAGACTAACATAATGACACACTTTTGTATAAAAAATATTGGAATAATAAGACATAGAACTAACTTACAACACTTATGAGATTGCCTAATTACATATACTTGAACTATTAATAAAAACTAGTACTCAACTTATATTAAAACAATCGAATTACATTGTGATCTTCCTCTTTCTCATCGTTGCAGAATTCTTCCATTCCTTTATTAAACCAAAACAGAAGTACATATCGTAACTACATATATGCATATATGTTACAACAAAATTATATACATAACGACAGAGTTACATATGTATAACAATAAAATTACATATCTTGATATTTTTTTGTATTCATATTGTCCTTTGTATTCTTCCAATTTTACCTTTTCTTCATGTTCTTCGTGTCCATTTTGTTCGTCATATTTATCGTATTAAAGAAGAAATCATTAAAAAGTAATAATTTTGAAGCGGTGTTGTGTTCTTGTTTGAATATAATGAGGCAAATTGTAAAGGTATTGATTAAAAAATCGTTCTGAGAGAGATGATAATCGATGTAATTTGAGAGAGAGATGATATAATTTAAAAAATTTAGTGCTTAACTTAGTTAACGTTTTACTTACTATCCATGGAGGAGATTGATCACTTTGTTTCTGACATACACAACCTTACTTAACATTTTATGCAGAAAACTATTTTCACAACTTAACCTCAGGATTTCAAGGTAAAAAATCAACAAAACTTATCAGTTACTCTATGGCTTGCATTGAAATAGATGATATAATTAAAGGATTCGGATAAAAAGCTATAACTATTAAAGAGGGTGAAATTTTATGAAAATAAGCTTTAATGAATTAAAAAATATTAATAAATGATATGATTCGTTGGTTTTAGTTTTTTAGTTTTTTTACTTAGGGGTGTGCATGGGTCGGTTTGGTTCAGTTTTAGCCTAAACTAAAACCAATAAACCGATATATTTCGGTTTCTAGGTTTTTAAAACCGTTCGGTTTCGGTTTTTGCGGTTTTTGGTTTTCGGTTTTCACTTCGATATCGGTTTTTTTCGGTTTACCATTTGGGCTTCAAGTTTTTAAAGAAAAATTTGGTCCAAACTAATGAATATAAACTAAAATCTTTAGGCTTACAACATTTTATTGATAATTAAATATAATCAACATATTCTTATAAATTACTTAATATTAAATGTATTGCAATTCATAAAATACAGTAACAAAAGATTTAATAAAACGTTTTAATCTATCAATTCAAACAAAAATGTTTAAATATTATTTTTGAAATCTAAATATTAAAAAATACATAATGTAAGTTAAATAAGTAAGTAATGGGCTAATCATGTTTATAAGTGTATGGATACACCTCTAAATTTCGAAGTTCGTTTTGTATGGTTTCGGTTCGGTTTTTCTGGTTTTTGTTACAAGCAAAACCAAAACCAAAACCAAAACGAATCGGTTTTTAAGAAAACCATCAAACCAAACCATCGGTTTCTTATTGGTTTTGATTATTTCGGTTCAGTTTCATCGGTTAGTTCGATTACGGTTCGGTTATTATGGTTTCTACATGGGAGTTTTCTCATAATCCTTCTTTACATCCAACCACATGCCACTTAGTGATAAAAACCCTTATTTGTTTGCATTGGAAGTTGATAAAGATTGTTTCATCAATAGTTGATGGAGATTTACGAGTGGGACCATTCATTCATCTAATTAAGCTTAAATAAAATGTTATCATTTTAGTAAGATCTTTATCTACGTTGATCAACAAACGCACACTGGGGATGAATGTTGATTCAATTTTATGTACATCCAACACGGTTTGTTTATTTTGAAACGGTTGGTGACAGCTTGTATGGGTCATAGAGTCAACTTCTTTGAGGGTCGATCTCTCTCAAAGATTTCAAATTGATACACTAGAGATGTAAACATGTGGTCAAGTTAGATTCTATTATAAGCCAATAACCTTTTGCCACGTGTTAATGAATAATAGGATGAGCTTGTGTGGATCGGCGGGAAGTATTAGTATAATTGTGAGTGCACGCCGGAATCTTTTTCTTTTGGGGTTTGGGAATTTGATTGCTTCTTTTCAAGTTTGTTATTCTTAAATAATATAATTTTATTAATAAATTGTATTTTAATTTCTTAAAAATGGAGTTATGCACGTGTCAATGTCTAACAAATCTACCTATTATATTTAAATAGATAAAAAATATAATAATCATAATCATAATTAAAGACTCTTAATGAGACGTTTATGTACACTTTAGACAATATATGCTATGCGTAACGTGAATTTTGGAATTCCAGAGTGTGATCTTTTTGCAAATATTTATTTTTATTTTAAGGAAAATAATATATGACAACAGTTAAAAGTTATTAATAAAATGCTTTTTAATTTTTAAATGAATATAGAATTAGTTAGTGCTTGTCTTTTGAAAAAGTATATTTGATGAGTTTGATGAAAAATATTACCAAGACATCGAATTATAATCAAGTTTAGTTATTGTTTTAAACACTCATGACGTAACTTTGTCTTTTATAAATAAGAAGTCTCAAAAGGATACTTGGTGGTTAAATAGTGTGTTTTACAATTAAAAAGTTAAGAGTATAATCATTTAGGGCCGAAATTGTAATTCATTTATCCTAAAAATATAAAATGAATGTTAAAAAATATTAAGAAAACATCTGTTATTACAGCTTTTTATTAACTACATACCATATGTATTTGATTATATTTAAAACCATGATTGAAAAACAACAAAGACTCTAATAAAAACAATCAACCTTCAACTTTATATCCCTCAACATTTATTTTATGTTTTCCTTCATTAATTTTGTTGACTTGTTAGAAAACGCTAGGCTAATGCTTATGTGGATGTAATATATGTTTAACTAATTTGGCAATGAGTTAACACCTAATTTAAAGTCATAGTGTTATTTGTTGTTATTGTTGTAAATTGTAGTCGGTTTTAATGCTTATAAATGATTTTACATAGACATAAACTTTTATTTGGAAAAAAGTGCAAAACTTGTAAATAATAGTTCATTTAGCCGCCTTCATCACGTGCATCACATGCATATTGCTAACAAAATAAATTATATCGCGTTAGTACTTTAGAAAAAAGATATATGCAGTATATTACATTTGATGAGAATAATTATTTTTTATTAAGTTTATACGACATAGTGAACGTTCATTGTAGTGAAAAATCGACTTGTATAGTCATGAAATACGTAGACAAGTTTCATGTATTCACTTTATATTGGTGGTGTTGTCACAAAATCTCTTAAAATGTACAAACATACCTTTTTTTAATGGAACAAAATAGAGGCCTAAAAATAAAATAGGTACGCGGAAATAGTCAAATAGATGAAAGGAAAAGTTGATATGTGGAAAAAAGTTACCTAGCAAATTTTACATGTAAACAAGAGTAAAAGGTTGGTAATGTTTTTATATTTGTAACACGTTTCTAAACCTCAAAAAAGTACATACATAAAATGTAATTTCACATATTTTACTATCGTATAGATCAAATTTTATATTAAAAAATATTATATATGTATCATATACGTGTGGAACCATAAATATTACAAAAACTCTGGGAACCAATATAAAATATTCATTTATTACTAAAGATTAAATGAAAACTGTATAGTCGTAAGATATTAATGCTTATTCTTCCTGATTAATTAGTTCACATACTCACCCTCCCCTCTCTCTTTTTCTTAACAAGTTTTCTACATGTGTAAATCAAAAAATTATAATACACATATATACACTTGTGTAGATGTTTATAATATATGTAGACACATAAAATAATCTATAGCAATTAAAAGATATTCATTTAAAAATTTATAATTTGATAAACATGTTAGGGATCTTAGATAAATTCATAAATGCTCGATCATGGCCTCGTAGCCTAATGGTATTAGTGATTTTCTTTCATAAATATGGTTTTAGTTCAAATTCTAGTGCATGCTTAGATGGTATTTGAATATAAAAAATTATTGTTCAGAAAAACAAAAGATAAATAGACACAAAAATTAATTAATTTGATTATTGATGGTTATGTAAAAACTCTTTCCTTTGAATATATACTAAATAGTAATTATTTTTTAAATTTTCTTAACTAATTTATATCTGTTTGTTTAATGATCCCAATATAAATGATTAATATTTAACTTGGAAACCAATCAACTTTAATCTTTGGGTTAATTTTCCACATAAGTTAGGTCCCCCGGTGTCTTTATAATATCAAATGGATAACTACTTGCCTAATTTGTCAACATTATCTAATATATATGCATAAACTACGATGTCTTTTCCATAACAATTCATCCACCCATAAATGGTTCGAAAATGACATCGTGGGTCCATGAGAATCCTACACATTTAGATTTGAAAAAAGAGTTTTTACTCATTAAAATTCAAATAATTATATTGAAAGGTATTGAGGTTGATAAGCAAGTCATGACCTACTTCCACTAATGTCGTTTTATGTGTGCTAGCTATTTCGGCTTTAATACGTGTATTGTGAATGCCAAAAGTGAAAAACGTTGAAATTAATAGTATACTAAAGTTGTTTGATGGATACGACATGAGTTATTGTCAGCATGGGGAATGATTCAACGAGTCTTACAAGTTTTGAAAAGTTCAAACTACTCGAACTATCAATTTTATTCCTAATAATCCAAAGGAGAACTTCATTTGGTTTTCGATAATGACAAAGTGAAAAGTGAAAATGAAGTTTAATTTGATTAGTCGAAAGTCTAAACATGAAAACCCAAATTTATTGCAATATAACCTATACCTAAATTGTCACACCACAGAATTAGACGTGAAGACGAATGAATATCAAGTTAGCATTAAATCGCATCAAGCTAGACGCATCTTTGTAGGCCAAAGTTCAAAGACTCTCACCCCATATATAAAACTAAATTAATATGTTAGAGTGTTTTGTATATTAATTAATTGATTGCAACAAGTTTATTAGAAATATGTAGCTAGAGTAGATAATACTTAGGCACCAAGTGTTATAATTAGACAAGGAAATAAAGTTATCACTAAAGTATAAAGAACCACGTGTAGTATAATAATGGATTGAAAAAATAACTCGTAATTATTATGGTAAATGTCATGTAAATTTATAAAAGTACATTATTTATTCCTTTTTGCAAAAAGAACATAGTATTTTTTTTTTCACACTTTGAGATTTGAGGACCTTTTCTATATACACTTTAAAACCTTATTAGATTAGACCAAATTCGGGATCTTACATAATTGGAAGTAGACAAGAAACAAGGATAGTAATAAAGGGACAAAAAAGGACCAATCTAAACCGTGTCATTCCTGAAATATGCACTAAATAAAAAATTGTTTTTTCAAATATGAGTTATGAATGTATAACAATCATATCAAATTAATGTGAACATGCTTTATAACAACCAAAAAAAGCTAGTTTGATTATGGATTTAGACCAAACACAAAACCAACTTTTAAAGCCAACAATTAAGCCATCACAACTGACTTTGATTTGATAGTCATCTTGTTCATTGGATATTTTATGTCTATATTAATTATAACACGGTTGTTTAATATTTATAACTTCCATTTAAAACAGCAAAAAAAAATTCAATTAGATTTTAAAACCTACCTGGCTCGTACCGGCTCCAAACAAGGCTAATTCGAGTAGGAGTTTGGTTCAAACCAAAAACCAACTGTTAAAACCTACAATCAAAACGTCACAATTGACCTAGATTTAATTTTGGTTTCTTCTTTTATATTTTTTCATATCCGCTTTTGACACTATTAATTCTTTAAGACTATGGCATTTCAAAAAGTTTTATTAATAACGAAAACCTTGAGATTAAAGATGCTATTATAGGTTTAAATATTATAAAACACTCGGACACAAAACAACAAAAACATCACACTCTTTTATAAAAAAATAATCTAGTTAGTCAAAATATGTGACGGACACACAAGTTAGAGGAGCCGTCGGGAATGCTTGTTACGCGCGAGATGAGTCAGCTTAAGTGGGACCCACACGCACATAGTAACCCAAGAACACGAATTGAAACTTTATCTCCTTTCACTGATCACAACTCTTTTATTTAAGCCAATGATATTGGTGGTCAAATATATACAATATAATATTTAATTAAAAATTTTGAAATATACCTTTTTAACAAAAAGAAGTTTCAAATTTTACTTTAGTTTATGAAAATGATCTAATATCTTTTGTTTATAACCCATTTTATAAGATATATACTTTTTATAATGCTAATTGAATATTGTAAGTTTTGATAAAGTTTTGTGCTTAAAAAAGGTTATATGTTAAAGTTAAGGTTGTAAAATACAACTATAGTTATGATATGTGACTCACGACTACTAATGTGTTATAAGGGCTTGAATTTTCGATATAACATGAATTTAATAACATTTAGTCAAATGAGACATGCTCGTGTCAGATTATCGAGTTAATCTTATTTATTTTCATAAATTTCAAATTATTGAGTTAATCTTATTTATTTTCATAAATTTTCTCAACAGTTTTATGTCAATCACTTAGAATTTTATGTCAAGACTTGAAGTTTTAGAAGGAAATGAGTATTTGGGTGTGTAGTAGTGTTACTCTTTTATAGAATACTAGCTTTAGTTACCCATGTATTACACGAAAATATAAAGAGTTAATTATTAAATAACATAAAAATAAAAATAAATCAAGTATGTTATATATTAAATAAGACATAACAATTTTTTATCATAAGGTCACAAATGAGCAAAAACATCTTTGTAAACTACATTTGTAGTAACATTAGTAGGTTTACACTCATTATCTAAACTAAAAGCTTCAATTCATCTTTACTCTTAACTTTTGACAAGATTTCATAAAGCTAATCAGGTGTAAAAATAAGCTATTTCAAGTATAAACCGATACTTGACAGAGATTGACCTTAACTTTTGTTTATTGTCATAGTGAAATATACAGTCAAAAAAAACCGTCTTCTTTTAAACTTAAAAGGAATACTTTTGACGAGTCAAATTATGAGTTAGATATTGAGTGGGTGTGAGGATATTAGTATGAAGAAATTAAGATTTAAATAATATACACTGAAAAATTATGTGCAATAATTAGATCAATTTTAAATTATTTTGACCCTGTAATCAAATATAGAGATATAGTATTGAATCGGGTTGAATCGGGTTATAAATGTTCGTAATATCTCTTATTAGTTGTTGATTATTATTTATTTAATACTAACTTTAGTAACCCGTGTATTATACGGGTTGAAAAGATAAAATATTAAATATAATAAAATTTTATGAAGTATCAAATGATAATCTAAAATAAGATATGTCTCAAATTACATACGAGTAATAACTATAAGTAATAAAATAACGATATCAATTTTTAAACTTTTGCTTTTAAACTTTCTTTTCAAAAAAAGTTAAAAATTCTTTTCAAAACAAACCGTATTAAAAATGATATTTTTTAAAAAAGTTTTTATTATAACTCCTAATTTAATTATTTTTAGTTTATAAAAAATCGTACTTTTTAAAAATGCCAATTTTAAAATATTTTATATTTTAAAAAAAGTTAGATGTTTTAGAAAAAAAATTTAATTGTATAAAAATTATTTTCTAAAATAACATTAATAAAAAGACATCTTTCTTAATTTATTAAAAATTTTAATCTAAAAAAGAATTAAAATTATTTAATATTTCTTAATTTTGGTAATTGTTGGACTATTTGAAAATGATACTTACCAAAACCTAAGTGCCGAATCTCATGATGATTAGCAAAACCAACACGGTGAAGATATGCTAAAGATATGATCAAAACGAAGAAAATTGACCAAAGTCAAACTTGGTCAAACTTGGTCAACCGTGGTCAAAGTCAACAGTCAACATCAGCGGTCGTCCCGAATGACGTCAACACCCGGCAGTCGCGCATCAGCAACAGAAGAATTTATCAGACTTAGAACTATATTTGTGTAATCATTCTGTGCTTAAATGTAATATTTTCTTATTTTTGTAAAGGGTATAAATGACTAAGTGTAGTCATTTATACTGGAACAACTTTAGAGGGATCACTAACAATCCATAGAATAGATTAGAGAGAGAAACTAAGGTTGAGTGTGTGTGAAAGAATGTTCTTACAAACTCCCTTGTAATCCTGTAGCATCATACACATGAATGAATGAAATCTTTATGATTATTTGTTCTTAATTTGTTCATCATTCATTCATCATCATACATTTCATCTCGCAATAGATCTTCATTTGAAATCACCAACGGGTTTGTGAGATTCCGCATCACAAATTCGATAAACGGCAACAATACGATAGCAATATTCGATCCACCAGCAGAATCAGTGGTTTCGACAGTAATTATTTAAAAGGAGAGGGATGCGGAAAAAATAAACTTAGGGGGCCTAGAATATGCCAAGTGTCCCCTAAGTTACTCTTTTATTATTATTATTATTATTATTATTATTATTATTATTATTATTATTATTATTATTATTATTATTATTATTATTATTATTATTATTATTATGTAAATATATATATATATATTATATAGACATAGATATAGATTATGTATTTAATTTAAATTTATAACATTTAGACTAAAACAATAAAAAATCAAAATTATTCATATCGTGTATGTATCAATTTGTATCTATGTAAGTTATGTGCGGCTTGTATGTCACCATGTCTCACATGATATTTAGATTTATTTTATGTTTATGTCCGTATAACATATTTGAGTTCTTAAAAAATTAGACTTGTCAACCAATAAATCCGAAACGTTTAATAATCATATTCATGAGAGTATGTATCGCAGTCATCTCTTAATTAGATTTTGCGAATAATATATTAAGAATACCATTATAGTTAGGTAAATACTTTTCAAAGCCAGCATGAGATCGCCAATATAATCTTAAATTGAATAACTAGCAGAAAATACATTGATTTATGATAGGATGTGAAACGAATGTTAACTCTCATTTATTATGATAACCTTGTTAACTCATCAAGATCAATCAAAATCATTTTTTTACTAGAATAACATTATTACACATATAAAACGTTATGTTCTTCTATGGATATGTGTAATATGTGTAAATTCACAAGTGTAAAAACGTCATGCTAGGTGTAAGTTAGCAAATATTTACAATTGTAAGTGTAACTTACACCTATCATATCCTTTTTACACTTATGAATTTACACTTATACATAAAAAAAATATAACGTTGTAAATGTGTCATGATGTTATTTCAACAAAAAAAAAATTATGATTTTACTTGATCCTGATAAAGTTAATACAGTTATCACAATAAAGGATGGTTAACATTAGTTCCTTTTCCTATGGTATTAGGTGTTACCCTTTTGTATATGAAGTGTTTAGGTTTTCTCAAATTGATTTGCTAGATACAATTTATACATTTAGCTCATATGTATACTTTCATATCGATGACCTATAGATAAATTTTCAATAAAATCAACACAGGGGAGGGTTCAAATGATAACTCATTTTTTTCTAAAACTTTAGTAACCAAGGTGAGCCATTAGTTTTCAATGGCAAAATAGTAATTAATAAAAACATAATAAAAAATTTATAAAATGAAAAATAACATAAAAATATAAAATAGAAACACACAAATGTTTCCTTCGTTTCCCTCTTTCATAAAAAAATAAAAAAAAAATTATAAAAAATAAAAATATTCTCATGTTTTTTATGAAATTCGTTTTACACATGTGTAATACCGGATTTACATATGTGTAAATCCGGTATTACACATGTGTATATTACACATGTGTAAAACCAGATTTACACATATGTAAATAACAGGTAGACGATTTAAAAAAATACATATCAATATGGTAGGCGTTTGAAAGATATAAAAATACTGAAATTAATGTGAAATTTTTTGAATAAATAATGTCGTGAATTAAAGTTATGAACGTTTTAAAAAAAAATGACATGTGACTTGCATGTGATGTTAATTGTGTTGCTAATATTAGTTTCTAAAGTTATCATAAAAAAAGTTGGTTAACCCTACCCAATCAACATATATCACATTTACCTACAAAACTATAATGTCAAACATAACAAGTCTAAGAAAATTTATATGTTAATTGAATTCAATTTACTTAACCGTGTCTTGTAAGATTTAAATCATTAATATCTAATACAAAACAAAACACATGCCAACTGTCCTTTTAAGACAGTTTTTTCTATATCTATTTCACATTCTAAAGAGTTATATGTTATCTGAATGGGTTTAGGATATATGTTAAGAGTCTCAAGTATAAGGAGAATTTGAATGAGAAATAAATAATAATCTATGAAAATATATATATTACATGAAATAAATAAAATACAAAATCGTAAGAATTTAAAATAGTAATAATATTTTTCTAAATATAATACTATATAAGTTTTTAGAGATATATTAATATATCCCAGTAATTAAAATGCAAGATGTATATTAGACATTAGAAAAGTTGAAAGTGGGCTAGAAAACTATAGTTGACTTGTTGAGGAGTCGGCCATCGAGACCCAGATTGGGGATTTAATTTAATCATGAAAATACAATACGCCTAAAATCTAAAATTAAAATTCACCACCCAAGCTATTTTAAGTAACTAGAAAGATGCCCGCGTAATGCAGCGGGGTGTCATTTTACATCCGGCACGTTCATTCAATATTTTGTTATTCTTGTAGTAGTTTTATTAAAGTCTATTATGTTTTTTCTAAGTTAAAATTTAAAATATCAAATAAATAGGTTCTGTATAACAACTTGTACATATATGCATTAACTTATTGTACTTCACAAATTACAGATCTGTTCAGCAAAAAGTTTACACCAAAACGTTTAAAAAAACACAGGTTAAGTTGTAGTCTCAAAATGTTTTTAAATGTGATAGATTAAAAGATATAGCTGAAATATTAAAATATATTAAGTTTTTTTTTGTTTATAGGTAGATAATATAAAATTTTATGCAAGTGTTAGTAAGTGTAAGGTTATTATGTAACTAATTGTAAGGTTTAATTTGTAAATAATATTATAAATACTATTTTACCCTTAAAAATAATTGTATCCTATGCATTGAATATAGTAAATGTTTTTAAGTTTATGGTATCTTAACCCCTCCCATATGCTTTATATATAATATAGATAAATTGATATGCTTGTACATTAGTATATGACAATATTTTATGATATCATATGGATTGATATTGTAATTGTAAAAGTCACCTTCTAAATATTAACTAGTTTCAAATCTATTTAAAAATGTTTTAGAATAGTCTTGTTGTTTAAAAATAAAAATTTATTTATGAGTTAAGATAGTAAGCCTAAGAAACAAGATTCTTATTTTAAAGCTTTGTAATTATTGGGTTAATATTTAGGCAGAATTATATGTATCCCATTATAAATTTATAAAATTTCATATTTTTTTAAAACAAGTTTTCAATGCATAATGTATACAGGTCTTTAAACATGATTTGAGAAAATATGTAAATTTGCAAATTTAAAAAGGAATATATGAAATTGTCATAATTTTTAACAAACAATTTTTATTAAACATCATCAAACATTGTATTTGTAAGGATTTTAACTCGCACTGTTTTTGTGAAAATTAACCATCAATTTTACTAGACTACAAGTCAATGGGCAATCGTTCGTCTAACTGTCCTTCATTAAACGGTAAACCTCATACAAAACCAACGAAAGTCCTTCATTAAACGGTAAACCTCATACAAAACCAACTTTCATCTTGTTTGGTTAATCAAATTACAATAACAAAATAAATAGTGTCGGTATGAACATGGTATAAATTGTCGAGATGACACAACCTAACATAAAGATCGTATTGTTCCAAACTACTTGAATGTTCAAACCATTTTAAGTTTGAATATGTTTAGCTATATGAATTGTTTTTTTCACAAGTCGACACACTTAATAGGGGCCGATTTGGGACGATTTTGGGAAAATCAAACAAAATTGAAATTTAGGTTAAAAAACCGATAGTTTTTTTTTTTTTAATTTTAAGGAAGGGTTCGATTATGTTATTTAATGGTTTTTGGTATAAAATATGGGTAGGTAATGTTTGGACTTATAAAAAACAATCCAAAATAGTGAACTCAGGTAAAAAACTTTGGCATGAAATTTTTATTAACCACCTATTAATCAATTTCAATCTGAAACTTTTGGCATAAAATAATGAATTTAGATTATTATTAATCCAGTAACAAACATTCAAACAAGTCATTTACACTTCGGTTTTGGAGTAAGGTTAAGTTCGGTTTAATTTAGTTTTAGAACAAGATATAACCAAAAGCAAACAATAATGTTCGGTTTGCAAAATAAAAATAATAAAAGCGAACGGTTGATAATTTGTTTGGGTCAACTATTTCACATGAAAAACAACTTATTAGGCTATACGGTATGCCCCGATGATGCTGATAGGATGGATGATGTGGCAACGGGGCTAGCGGTAAACACCCACCCCCCAATGTTGCCATCATGACGTTGTCATGCCCGGGCATCCTCACTAGACTCACCACCTTTTGATTTTGAGGATTTAAAAAAAAGTAAATTTTGTATTAAAACTCACATTCCAACAAATGTTTTGTTTAAACTTACATGTATTAGTTTTACATTAGAAACATACTCTTTGCCTAAAAGAATTACATTTTCACTTGATCATGGATTTTTCATCCGATGATGGTTGTGACACACGTTTTTTAGTGTCACGAGCTTAAAAAACAACATCCGCGTTCTTATCAATTGTCATCATTCAAACACGTTATGAGCAGAGTTGCAGTTGATTCTTCATTTCAAGTTGAAGGCGTAAACTACAAATTGCTTTATTGATGGTATTTACCCTGAGCATAATTTTTTTTGTTAAATCATTTTTAACTCCAATCAGTGAAAAAGTATAAAAATTTGCACAAACTCAAGAGGGAACGAGGAAAGACATCGAATGGGCACTTGGTGTGCTCAAGAATCAGTGACGTACAATATTTAATCCGATGCAAGCTTTCACACCAAACAAAGTAAGAAACGCAATTGACGCTTCGATCATATACACAATATTATTGTAGAAGACAAAGAAAATATGAGTTATACCTATGTTTAAACTGATATTTAACAACAAAAGTTGACGATCCATAACAAATAATCTAACAAATTCGTGATGTACAGTGCATAAGTGCATCAAAATCTTAAGTATGGATTAGCGGATCATTTCTCGAGTTATAAATGTAATTTTTAGTTATTAATGTAATAGTTTTTTTTATATTAATGAATGTTTTTAATTATCTTCTTATTTTTTTAATATATATTTAGAAATAAAATGAATTGACTAGTAAAATGAAAAAGTTTATTTCTCTGGTAAGCATGATCATAATGGTCGTGTCATAAGTAAATAATAATTTATACATTCAATTCATAAAACAATCAATTTACAAGTGAAAGAAATTCTCCTTACTTTAAAAAGCTGCCGACTTATATTCGAAAAATAACATCTTTTAGAAACGTACACGATTCAAACCTAACAACTCACATCTCACGAGAATATTAAAACAACAAATTATCGTCGCCGATTTATTATAAAAACACAATTAAAAACCACCAAAACACATGTTAACTAATGATCTTTAACTCAAATTATTGGGGTAAGTTAACTTAATATTTCATTAAACAATCAAACTATAACCCATTGACTGATAATAATACATATTATCAATTTAATTAATAACAATACTAACTTTCATTTTTGTTATCAAAAACAATGATTTCCATTTATTTTTCACTCGATTTCATTGTATGTTTTTTTTAATTTTGTTTACAATCATCGTCATGAACAAATATGTGAAAATCAAATGTAAATCAATAAATGATTATGTTAGTATGATTGCACTCAACAACAAAAGTAAAAGTTAGGATTATTGTTGTCCAAATTGATAATAAGAATTATTGTCGATCAATAAGTCATAATTTGGATTATTAAAATTCGACTTGTCATCATTAAAATAAAAGAGATCTTGATTTCAAGTCTTACTTGTAATCAAAAAAAGATGTTTCAAATTGGCTCAGTGTGTTTTCTTTTACTTCTGGTGAGTTTCTCATGAGGTGATCGCATGTTACCTACTCTAGTGTTGAAAGTAATCGAGTGAACTAATAGCCCGTTAGTGATTCAATCTGGATTAAAACAAAAACCAAAACACGTGTAACCACCGGCTACTGCCGGTCACCGGTCACCCCTGCAACCCCTTAAAAACAGTCGAACACGAACACGACTCTACCAAAGTTACATTAACCAGCTGGTTGTGGGTCCCCCTTACGCCACCGTCAACCACCGTCTTCTTCCTTCTTACCTCTCTCTCTCGATACCCATGTGTATATATGTGTGTGTGTTATATGTATACATCTGTTGATATCAAAGATAATTTTCTATGAAAAAGTTTTGATTTTTATTAGAAATGAAGCAATAGAAGCAGCGAAATCAAAACCCCTGATTTCTCTTACTCCAACATAGTTTAATTTTTAACCCTGAAAAAGCCTTTTGATTTGCTTATTTTTATACAGAGAGACAGAGAGGAGAGAGAGAAAGATATACACCCAAAAGCAAGTTTTTTTAATTTTCGATTTTGTCAAACGTCGATAACTGAAGCTCACAGATACATATATGCAGAGAGAGAGAAAGAAAGCATTGATGAACTAACAAATTCATGTAAAGAAAGAAGATATATAATATACATATATAGGTGTATATGTATATTTGTGATTTGGGGCCAAAATTTGATACAAAAGGAAAGATTTCTGTGTGTTTCGTCTTATCCAATCGGTAAGTTCAATACCCTTTTGTTTGATTGGTTTAATATCAAATCAATCAGATCTAATTCAAGTTTTTTCAATTTGAATAAATTGATTTAGGGTTTTGAAAGTATTGTTTGATTGGATTGATGTGTTTGGTTATTTGATATTGAGATTAAGAGATCTGTGATATCTTTTGTGGAATAGATTCTGTTTTTCTTTATATATGATGCATTACAAGTTATTGCTATTTGTGGATTAACATCAATTTGATTGTTTCACTGTGTTTCTTGCTTTCTTTAGGTTGCTTAATTTGTATAGATCTTGATTTTATTATGTGTCTGACTCATCAATTTGTTAAATAAGAATGGTTATCTGATGTGGGACTTTTGGTTGATTTGATAATTATGTTCTTGTTTGGGATTTCAGTTGAAAAAGTTTCTTGCTTGGTGATCAAGAGGGAAGATTATAAGAAATCTTGATTAGGGTTCTTCAGAAATCCCCAATAGTTTCAATCTATTGGGTTTGATTTGATAAGATTTCAAGAAATCTTCATTAGGATTCTTCAGAAATCCCCAAAAGATTCAATCTTTTGGGTTTGATTCAAGAAGGCATGTTGGAGGATAGGTCTTTTTTGGTTTCAAGAAGCTTTAACAGCAACAGGGACAACACTTGGGGTTTTATGAGTAATTGCAGGATCGAGAAGATCGAATCTCATCAAGAGAAAAGACCGTTAGATATCGAAGATGACGAAATCATTCACCCTACAAAAAGCCGCAAGCAATCTCCCAGCTACGATAATCTTGACCTTGGGTTAGGGTTTCTTGATCTTTCATCAGTCCCCATTGATCAATCTGACAATAATCAAAGCCATGCTGGTGACGACGCAAATCTTGATCTTTCATTAGTCACCATTGATCAGCCTGGCAATAATCAACGCCATGCTGGTGGTGACTCAAATCTTGATCTTTCATCAGTCCCCATTGATCAATTTGACAATAATCAATGCCGTGTTGGTGATGACTCAGATCTTGATCTTTCATTAGTCCCCATTGATCAATCTGACAATAATCAACCTCATGCTGGTGACGACTCGGAACTTGATCTTTCATTAGTCCCCATTGATCAATCTGACAATAATCAACATCATGCTGGTGATGACTCAGATCTTGATCTTTCATCAGTCCCCATTAATCACTCTGACAATAATCAACATCACGCTGATGATGATGCAGATCTTGATCTTTCATTAGTTCACATTGATCAATCTGATAATAATCAACGTCATGCTGGTGATGACTCGGATCTTGATCTTTCATTAGTCCCCATTGATCAATCTGGCAATAATCAACACCACGCTGATGATGACTCTGATCCAAGTTCTCTAATTCATGCCATTGGTCGAGACAACTCGATTAGTTGTCTACTGAAATGCTCAAGATTCGATTATGGTTCATTAGCTTCAGTAAACCGAACATTTCGTGACCTAATCAGGAGTGGTGAACTCTATAGATTAAGAAGAAAAAACGGTATTATTGAGCATTGGGTTTATTTTTCTTGCCATTTGGTCCAGTGGGAAGCTTTTGATCCTATCAAACGGCGAT
Source organism: Flaveria sonorensis (assembly GCA_025506505.1). Lineage (NCBI taxonomy): Eukaryota > Viridiplantae > Streptophyta > Magnoliopsida > Asterales > Asteraceae > Flaveria > Flaveria sonorensis. Next base: position 1,789,354 of record CM046434.1, read on the forward strand.
GGATGAATCTTCCCAGAATGTCATCTAATACATGTTTCCAGTTTTCTGATAAAGAATCTTTGGCAGTCGGGACCGAGTTACTTGTGTTAGGGAAAGAAGTTCTTGATCATGTGATATACAAGTACAGTTTATTAACCAACTCATGGTCCGGTGGGCAGTTAATGAACAAGCCCAGATGTTTATTCGGGTCTGCTAGTCTTGGTGAGATTGCCATTGTAGCAGGTGGAACCGACCCAAATGGAAAGATTGTGAACTCAGCTGAACTTTATAACAGTGAGTCGGGCGCTTGGGAAACACTTCCAAACATGCTTAAACCAAGGAAAATGTGTTCCGGGGTGTTTATGGATAAGAAGTTTTATGTTATTGGAGGAATTGGCGGGACCGATATGAAACCATTGACATGTGGTGAAGAATATGATTTGGGCACGCGGGTATGGAAGGAAATCCCAAATATGTCACCAATAAGGGCTGTTGGTGCCGCCAATGCAACATCAGCAACCGAGGCGCCACCATTAGTTGCTGTTGTAGATAATGAATTATATGCTGCAGATTGTGCAGATATGGAAGTTAGAAAGTATGACAAAGAAAGGAAAGAATGGGAAACCGTTGGAAGATTGCCTGAACGTGCTGATTCAATGAATGGTTGGGGGATCGCGTTTAGGGGTTGTGGTGATCGGGTTATTGTAATTGGTGGGCCTAGAACTAGTGGAACCGGGTTTATAGAAGTGAATTCATGGGTCCCAAGAGACGGGCCGCCTCGATGGACCTTGCTGGAGCGTAAACAGTCGAGTAATTTTGTGTACAACTGTGCTGTGATGGGCTGCTGAAGTTGGTGTTTTCATGGGCATATGATTCTTGATCATGGGTAACTCAACTATTTCACAAAAGTTTTTTATCTTTTTAGTTTTTTTCATTGTTCAGGAGAAAAAAAAAGTTTTTTACTTCAGATTAAAGATTTCTTGAAAGATAATCTTGATTGTGTTTCTTGAAGTTGTCATCTGTCTCAGGGTTAGAGGATCTAATAACTTGTCTTTTGTAGGTAGATTTCATTACAAATGATCTAAACAGCTTGATCTATATGGTTTTTATCATCTTTAATTTCTTGACATTGCTCAAAAGGAGAAATAAGCTTCTTCATGAAAACATATACATATATGACTTCCTGTCAAGTGCTCTCGTCCTTGTATTTATCATGTTTTTGTTGTTAATTTGTTGTTAATAACTCGTGTAAGCTTTTTGTGTTTGTTTCTAGTTCTGTTTGGTTTAATTATACTGGTATTTGGTCTAGTGGATCATGTTTACAAATGCCTACCCTCTTCACCTTGTGTATCAATGTCTAGGGTCCTTGGGACTAGACCCACAACCTGCACTTGAACCTGAACCAGATGCACTCTCTCAGGGTTAACCCATGAGCCATTCTCTGATTTCTCTCAGGGTTAACCCTCGGTATTCAAAGCAGTGTTGAAAATTTTTATTCATGTGGACTTGGGTTTTTGGTCATGTGGGTCATGTTTAGGATTCTGGGGACTAAACCCTGAACCTAAATAGTGCAGTTGTCAAAGACTGTATCTAGCTGGCCAGGACTTAACTGGAACTGGAAATTTGAAAATGGTTGAGCCAAGGTCGAAGGACTAGAGCCGCTTGGTATTGATTTAGTCGTTTAGAGCTTGTTCGGTCTCAAAAGAGAGCATGAACGGGTCTCAAACTTTAACTAGATCACATGGTACTGGTTTTGTCAATTATGAAGTAAACGGAACCAAACCGGCCTAAGATACTGAGATTTGGTTTGGTTTTCCGGCTTTTACGCAAGTTTTGCGGTTATAACCTGAACAAGTTAAATTATAATATAAGTTTTTAAGTAACTTACAATTTTAAAGAATGAACTAAACGGAACCAAACCAAACTAAGATATTCTGATTTGGTTCGGTTTACAGTTTCTAGTCTGAACCACTTAAAATTATTTAAAAAAGAAGTAATTAACTTTAGAGTCATAAGGTGTTAAGCATATCATATATTGGTCGAAACAGACAGGTCAGTTTATGACGGGTCAAAAAAATGATCCAGTCAAACAAGGTTGGGATCAAAGAGGCAGATTTAAATACAAGACAAATTTGTCCGACTCAAAAGCGAGTTCATCTGTTATGTTTGTTCTCAAGTGGGGTTTCACTCAAACAGGCATAGTGAAAGCCACACTGCGTCTGCTGCCCGTATGAACCTATTGAAAAACTAAAACTACCCAAATCAACCTATTTCTCAAAAAGTAGTCATAATTGCGACATATAACATCATATACATCATACTATGTAACACATGAGGCTATAACATTAGTCCACAAAGACTTACACCCTGCAACTTCAAGAAATGGACCTAAAACAATCTTTACTTATCCCACCATCATAACAATGCAACTTTACATTGAACCATGTGAAACTATCTGTCTATATCGTTTGCTAAAATCTGCAGTTGCAGTTAATTGGCCACAAACTTTAAACCTCATGTGAGTTTATACAATTAAGCTACAAAAATGCCAAAAAAGAAAAGAAAACTCAAAAGGGAAATCCTTTATGCTGAATCTTTTTCGCCTCTTCAGCTAATCGTTTCACATGTTTTGCATCCGCATAACATTTCATCAACTCGTTTGCAATCTCGGGAGGGTGACTATTGATGTACACCTTCGCAAACCTCTTTTCCGTCATCCTTAAAGCCGTGAACACCCTGGGCCCATTTATACGCGGTTCCAGGCCCATATCATCGACCTTTGTGGCTAGAACCATACGCGGTTTCAAAGCGGTCTCCAGGTTTTTATATAGCAAAAATGGGTATTCAAGTACCACCCTAGCTGGTTGCTTCATACTTGCCACCACAAAGGTCATGTTTCTTTGAACTTTGTCTACAGATAAAGTCAACACAAGTGGTGAGGCACCCAAAAGCCGAAAAACCTCGTCTTCCAAAAACCCGAATTTTTCCAGATTTGCTATTTTCTCACGAATGGTCTCGAGGCGTGAAATTGCCATAAGCGTGACAACATATTTATACATTTTTGAATCTTTTGGGGTCCCTGTTCTTCTGATGTACTCCAATTTTTCAGCGCTTAGTGATGTTCGAGGTATTATGGTAGGTCGAGAAAGAAGCATCAACGTTAAATCTCTTCCCGATATGCCCATGGATTTGTACAATTCAACGGTGGGTTTAATCATGTTTCTCAAATCATAAGTAAGAATGGACGGGTTCCTAAGAATGGCTTTTTGAAGAACTTCTTTTGACCCGAATAAGTGTTCTAGGTACCGAACACGTTCCTCAAGACCATTGTTGATTCTACATTTTAGAAAACGGGGCCTGCAGCTAATGATTTTGACTAAATCTGAAGATGTGAATCCAAGATCTTGAAGAATTTGGAGTTTTGATTGAAGTTTATCGAGTTTGGCTTTGTGGAGAGACGGCATACGTTCAAGAATTCGTGATGTTTCTTGATTATTACATCCCCAGGCACTAAATACATCTTGACAGTTCTTTGGTGATAACTGATACTCTTGGAGTGAAAAAGAAAAGAGAAAATAGGTTAAGAATTTATTAAACAAAATAATTGAATGGACTAGTGAAATTATATAAAAAATATAATGTTGAAATTGAGACCTGATCTTGTTGTGGTTTATGTTTATCATCAGAAATGTTGGAGGGTGCATCCATCACCTGGAGAATACATTAAACAAACTTATTTTCAGCTTCTATACCAATAAAGATTTTCTAACTTTGTAGCAATATTTTGATAACCACATCAAATTTTATATATGGATGTTTTAAGTTTTCAGGTTATAACATTAATCTATATACCACAAGAGGAGGGATCCTAAGAAACCAAAATGTTATGAGAAAACTAGAGAAAACCAATGAAATCGGTCATATAATTTAATAATTTTCTATCACTACCCTCTATGTATATGTGTGAGTAGATATAAATAAGGTATGGATCAAATGAAAATCGTAGCATGATTTTACATATACGTCACACATAGGTTACGTATACGTAATCTTTTTTCATTCGACATAGTATTACGTATACGTAAGACTCTTCATTCTCGTATGTATGCTCAACATATATATACCAAATACTTAAATAACATTTTAACAATTAAAATAACAAAAAAGTTCGGAATTATGTTATTGGTTTTCATGGTTTTCTTTGGTTTTCACATAACTATTGGTTTTCTCAAGAACCCTCCCCTGTACCACAAAATATAAAGTTCTTCAATTTATAACGAAACGCACATGAATTTGAATTTAGATTTGAATAATAACCGGTTTGACTGAGAGTACATAACTTGCAAGAGATTTGATATTGTAGAGAGAGATAATACAAAGTTTTTAGGAGGCTTAATGTGGCGGAAAAATTTTTTAACACGAAGCATATTAAGATAATTATGATGATTACCATTTCTAAAGTTGACTACTTTTTTTGTAGAAAATGTGATCATTACTAAGTGATACGGATTCGTATGAGTCCAACCACATGAGCCCTTGGCCAACCAAGTAGCTATTGATGGGTGTGATTTCCGGCCAACCGGAGAATCAAAGAACAATATTGTTCAAGAAGAAAAAAAATACGTTTATTCAATAATTCATAACTTCCCAACCATGATTACAATAGTTTAAATAATAAAACAGAAGGATATGAAATCCAGGAAACAAGGAAACAAATTGAGTTAAAATAGGAAACAAATAACTTTAAAAATAATGCTGGTTGGAAAGAATCGGATAAAGAGCTGAGGGCCGACGCCCTAGCCACGGCTTGCTGCTGCGTTCCTCGGTGGGCCCAATGGGCTATCTGATGGGCCTGGATCCGTATCATCCTCCCCCTCTAAAAAACGACTCGACCCCGAGGCGTCACCTAAATCATCTTCGGCAGTATACGGTGCAAGGTCAGCGACATTAAACGTAGCAGAGACATTGTAGTGACCTGGTAAGTCTAGCTTGTAGGCATTGTCATTAACCTTTTTGATAATACGAAAGGGACCATCTGCACGTGGACGCAATTTGCCGAACCGCCCCTGAGGAAACCGTTCCTTGCGTAAATATACCCACACAAGATCGCCTTCTTCAAATAGTACCTTCTTCCGGTGCTTATTAACACGAGCTTGATATTGGAGGTTATGTTTGACAATCTGATCACATACCTGAGCATGTAATTCCTGGACTTGTGTTGCCCGTGCGTCTCCATCCGCACTAAAAGAACCGGAGTCGATTGTTGGTGCTAAATCCAAAGGGGTAAACGGGTTGCGACCATAAACAACCATGAAAGGGCTGCGACCCGTTGAACTGTGTTTCGACATGTTATAAGCAAATTCTGCCTGTGGCAAAGTCAAGTCCCACTGTTTCGGTTGATCACCGACAAGACTATGTAGTAGATTCCCTAGACTACGGTTAGTAACCTCAGTTTGGCCGTCCGTCTGGGGGTGGTGGGAGTTGCTAAACTGTAACTTTGTACCCAAACGTCTCCACAACGTACGCCAAAAATGGCTGACGAATTTAACATCGCGATCCGAGGTAATGGACTTAGGTACCCCATGTAACCGTACAATCTCGTCAAAATATAAACGGGCAACACGAGATGCATCAAATGTTTTAGAACAAGCCAAAAAATGTGCCATCTTGGAAAAACGATCCACAACGACCATAATAGAATCTTTTTTCCGCTGCGTCATAGGTAACCCCAAAACAAAATCAATACCTACATCTTCCCATGGCCCGGAAAGCGTTGGTAAAGGAGTATAAAGACCCTGATTTGTGTTATGGGTCTTCGCAATGTGGCAAACCCGACAACGAGCAAGAACTTTGATCATATCTTTTGTTAACTTAGGCCAGAAAAATCGATCCCCCACTGCCGCAACTGTCTTGGCGCGGCCAAAGTGACCCGCTAAGGCGCCTTGGTGGCACTCAAGAATGATCGCTTCCCGAAACGAACAAAGCGGTACACATAAGCGCTGACCTTTATAGAGGAGGTCATCTCGGCGAAAAAAATCCCGAAAAACACCGGTTGTACACTTACTCCAAAGCTCTTTAAAATCCGGATCGTCACGGTACAGATTCGAAAAAGAGCCGACACCCGTAGTGCTAAAAATGGCTGAAACTACTAGCGCCGGTCGGCGGCTTAGCGCGTCTGCGACTGAGTTTGCGGTTCCCGCTTTATGGCGTATAACAAATGAAAAATCTTGAAGTGTCTCAACCCATTTTGCGTGTCTTGGGTTTAATTTTGCTTGCCCCTGGATAAACTGTAAATCTTGATGATCCGAATAAAGGATGAACTCGGCTGGTAGTAAATAGTGACGCCAATACTCAAGGCTCCGGATAATGGCGTAAAACTCTTTATCATACGTGCTATATCGCCTTCGGGTGTCGTTTAACTTTTCACTAAAAAAAGCGATTGGTTTATTAAGTTGGCTCAAAACCCCACCAATGCACACACCCGAAGCGTCACATTCAACTTGGAAGACATGTTCGAAATTGGGCAATGCTAATACGGGGGCGTTGGAGACTGCTGTTTTGAGTTGTTCGAAAGAGAGTTGTGCTGCTTCGGTCCACTCAAACTTACTACGTTTTAGGCATTCCGTAATTGGTGCAACAATGGTGCTAAAATTCCGAATAAACCTTCGGTAAAAGGAGGCAAGACCATGGAAACTCCGAACATCATTTAAAGAACAAGGTGTTGGCCATGTGGTAATGGTAGTATTCTTGCTAGTATCCATACGTATTCCGTCGGCAGACACTAAGTAACCCAAGAATGTGACTTCCGGAGTGAGAAAGTGGCATTTTTTTGCGTTGGCAAAAAGCTTTTGCTCCAGTAAGACCATGAAAATTTCACGTAAGTGCTGAAGATGTTGCGCCTCATTTTTGCTAAAAATTAGTATGTCATCGAAATAAACAATGCACCTGCCAAGAAACGGTTTAAAAATGTGGTTCATGAGTCGCATGAACGTACTAGGTGCATTTGATAATCCAAACAGCATTACGAGCCACTCATAAAGCCCGTCTAGTGTTTTAAAGGCCGTCTTCCATTCGTCTCCCGGGTTCATACGAATTTGGTGGTACCCACTTCGTAAATCAAGCTTTGAAAACACTTGAGAACCCCATAAATGATTGATTAGGTCATCTAATCGCGGAATTGGAATGCGATATTTGATGGTGATTTTATTTACTGCGCGACTATCTATACACATACGAAAAGCGCCTCCCGGTTTGGGAACAAGTAAGGCGGGGACAGCACATGGGCTCATACTTTCCCGAATTAAGCCTTTTTCCAAGAGTTCATTGACTTGTCGCTGCAGTTCGCTGAATTCCTTTGGATTCATCCGGTATGCAGGTTTGTTCGGGGTACTTGCACCAGGAAAAAAATCAATACAATGTTGGATTTCGCGCATGAGAGGTAACCCTGCCGGTATATCATCTGGAAAAATATCCGCGAACTCGGCTAGCAAGGGGGCGACGACGGCCGGTTGGGCGTGAATCAGGGGATTGGGCTTGGCCACAAACAGACCGAACACAATAGGCGGTTGGTGTATGCGAGTGATGCCCAAAAACTCGGATTTGGAGACAAAAGCTGATGCGGGTGGTTCAGCTTGCGGGCAGAGCGGGGCGAGTGTAATATGCAACCCATCTTTTTTAAAAGTGTAAGTGTTGCGAAAACCATCATGTTTGACGCGCCTGTCTTATAGCCATGGCCGACCCAATAAAAGGTGACAAGCATCCATTGGTATAACTTCACACCATAGCTCATCGGAGTATTTGTTACCAATTGAAAACTGAACTAAGCACTTTTTGGTAACTTTGACAAGATTACCTTTCTTTAACCATGTTAATTGATAAGGGTCCGGATGATCTTGTGTTGGTAAGTTCAACTTTTCAACCATAGTTGTTGCAACCATATTTTCGCAACTACCACCATCCACAATAACGGAACAAACTTTTCCGTTCGCCGTACAGTGCGTACGGAAAATATTATTACGGAGCCATGTCGTGTCGTCCCCGGTGTCGACAATAGAAGTGTTAAGAACGCGTCGGGTCACAAGTAGTTCACCCCGATCTAGGTAAACCAGTTCAGCCACGTCGTCGTCGCTATCGGAGTCGAAGATGGGTTCAGAGTCATCAATTAGGGCTAAAACTTGTTTAGTTGGTCAATCACGTTTGAGATGACCGAACCCCTGGCACTTAAAACACCTCAATGAATTGGTTGTGGAGGTTGTGGGAGCCGACGGAGCAGGCGTTGTCATAGAAGACTCGGCTTTGATTGGGCAGGGTCTTCGAATTACTTGGGCCAGTGGTGGTGGGTCGGCCCGAATAAGAGAAACGGGTTCTCGGTTTTGCCTTTGTTGTTAGTTGTTTTTCTACCCGGAGGGCTAACCTGCAGACATCATCAAACGAATAATACTGCTGCAAATAAACAATGTCCGAAATTTCGGAGCGTAAACATCCCAAAAATCTGGCGATAACCTGTTCCTCGTCCTCGTCCATACCACAACGTAGGCGCATACGGTCAAATTCACCTATAAATTGTTCTACTGACAAGGATTGTTGGCGCAAGTTATGATAATCCAAATAAGTATCTTGTTTGTGAGTGATTGGCAAAAATTTTGCTTTTAAAAGTCGTTTCATCTTATCCCATGAGGCGACTTTCCCCTTCCCAACCCGTTGACGTTGTGTTTGTACATGTTCCCACCACAATGATGCATGCTTTTTAAATTTAATGGCAACTAATTTTACCTTCAAATTGTCGGGGACGTCACGAAGATCAAAAACTCTCTCGACGGTTTGAAGCCACTCAATAAAATCGTCTGGCTGAACACGACCTTCGAACTCGGGGATCTCCGTGCGAATAACAAGTGCACGAATCGGATCTACGTGTAGTGGCGCTCGTGGTGGCGTCGGTGGTGTTCTGTGACGGCGGGCTGGGGGTGTTTGATCTTGATGGCGGCGGTAGGCAAAAATATTGTCAAAATCGTCATCGTCTTCGTATTCATCCACAACCGAGTTGGTTGTGATGCTTTCTCTCCTCTCTTCGAATCTGTCAAAAGGATTAACTTCTAACTCATGCACCCGTTGACGGAGACGTTCAATCTCAGCATCACGAGGATCACGTTTAGCTGGACCGTTGCCTCTGGCGGCGTATCGAGGGTTTTGTTGGTGGTGACCTCTCCCGTTCATGGACATCCTGAGATACCCGAGCTCTGAATACCACTTGATACGGATTCGTATGAGTCCAACCACGTGAGCCTTTGGCCAACCAAGTAGCTATTGATGGGTGTGATTTCCGGCCAACCGGAGAATCAAAGAACAATATTGTTCAAGAAGAAAAAAATACGTTTATTCAGTAATTCATAACTTCCCAACCATGATTACAATAGTTTAAATAATAAAACAGAAGGATATGGAATCCATGAAACAAGGAAACAAATTGAGTTAAGATAGGAAACAAATAACTTTAAAAATAATGCTGGTTGGAAAGAATCGGATAAAGAGCTGAGGGCCGACGCCCTAGCCACGGCTTGCTGCTGCGTTCGTCGCTGGGCCCAATGGGCTATCTGATGGGCCTGGATCCGTATCACTAAGGTAATAACTATAAACATAAAACATGACAAGCTCATTTCTATGTACAGATGGTAGTCTGCACATAAAAATTAAAAGTATGTTGATGGTTTACACATCAACCTTTGAAGGAGAGATGCATGTTAGATTTCAAGAAAGCATAAGCCTGGACATTGAAAACAATATAGCACCTCATGATGAAAACTGATTAGATCGGACATAAAGCACATGATAATCTACCAACTTTAATTATAACGACTAATTTGTTATTCTTATAATTCAATAAGTGATTCTAAAGCATTGAACTGATTATGATTTGGCTCAGTGAGTTACAAATGCTCGTTTAAATGTCATCCTTGTTGGGTTGTGAAGGCTTTGGGCCGAACCGGGCTTGGTTCGGGCCTGTTTTGCTCCAGACAGAAACAAGGGCAGCCAACCCTAAGGAAATTAGGGTTATTTAGTTAATTCTTGGAGCCTAAGTTATTGCCTTAATTACTAACCCTAATCTAGCATTATAAATAGACCCATTGATGTAATTATATCCTTTGAGCGCAATAATAATATAAACCCTAGTTACAAAGTGGACGTAGGTCACCTAAACCGAACCACTATAATTCTCTCGTGTCTACTTTTTCTATTGTGTGATTGTGTGTGTTTGATTGCTTCCGCTGGAACCTACTCTTATTGTGATACCTAACCATCCCTCTATCATCTCAAAACTCCAAGCTTCCGGAACTTATGTTTGAGTTACTATGACCAAACTTTACTTTTTATTTTTGCTTAAGGATGCTACGGTGTTCTAAAAAACATGCAAAAGGCGCATCGAGGCAATGGGGAGATCACGTCATCTTAGGCAAGGCGAAAAGCATAGAAGAAGCAACCATAGCTTTTTAGGGATTTTCAATGAGACGATTCGACACATCAAGCTCCCTCATGTACTAGGATGCTTTCTTCATGCTCTTTTATAGCCCATGTGTTTTTAATGGAACAAATGGGCCATATTTCTAAACAAAAGATGATTTCAAAAGCCTGTATCCTAAAACCTAGAAAACTAAGCATAGCTTAAAACAGAGTCCAGTTTCCTCAAATATATAATCTGTTTTCGACTTTTCGTGAAGCCACGTATGATTCTCCATTGGTGAAGAAGAAGTGCACCTCACGTGATGTGTGCACCAAAGGTCCTGTGACCTAGCAATACCAAGGTGTGTAGGAAAAATATCCCTCCTCAAGTGGTTGGACAAGCATGGCAAACACATGTATAAATTTAGGAGTAGAATTTAATGGTGTGCGAGTTAGTCGTTCTAAGAAAAACATGTTGCGCCTTCGCCTCTTGCCTCAACTCTGAGGATCCAATCACCTCGAAGCGCCTTGTGCTTTAAAACACAGAGATGCTATTATCTTCGGTAATTTTTATAGTTATTTTCAAGTTTATATCAGTTGATGATAAGCTTCCAAGTTTTCTAATAGTTACATATATCATAATTGTTCATTTAAATGGAAATTCAGCTAAAGATATGTTCTCACAAACTAAAGAAAACTACTTGTAAATTGCATGGATTTCCGCACTAATAAATCATAACAACATTTGCAATGGCTGAAAACAGATCCCTAAATGTCAAGCACTTGCAAAATAGTAGCAAACCTTACCATTGTTTTATCAGTTAACCCCAAACACGTTGAAAAAGAAGCCCTTAACCCATCTGCGGTTAAAGCAAGATCACTAACAACGAAATGACCACCCTTATGTGCTAAATGATCTTGGTTTGGCAACATACTGAACCATCTCTCCTGCAAATGACATAGAACATCTACGTGTCTTAAACAAAATAATAACATAAACCAATCAACATCCAGCCATGAATTTTAGAAGAAAGCCACAAGCCGGAGGCAATTGCAGAAACACCTCAGGCTCTTAAGGTGGCGCTTCATGCACGTGTGAGTCAAAACTAAGGTCTGTAGGAGGCTGATATGTTAACATGACCAAAATCATACAATGATTATGAATGCTTTACTTGATAAAGATTATTAATATGTAAAACAAACGAGAGAAATGCAACTGTTGGCAGTATATAAAGCTTATTTGTGTGAAGCACTGGCCTCACGCCACGGCTTTTGAGACCAAATCACCCGGAGCACCTCGTGTGTTAACATATCAGTGACCCAAGCATATAGCTTCAAGTGTTCATAAATACGTCCCATAAACTGAGCAACTACAAACCATTAATGGACATCAATATCTTATTTTAATCAAACAAGATAAACAGCACTAAGCATTGCTGATTTGCATTCACACCCAAATCAAAATCTTTTACTTTAATTCCTAAAACCCTAAATTGATTACTTCACGTAATAAATCACAACAGCTAAATAAAACCCTAAAACTGAAAAGGGTTTATGACAAAACCCTAAAACCGAAAAGGGTCACTGAAAATCGAAGTTTTTACAAACAACAAACCCTAGAAATTTATACACAAAGTCGTCAAAACGAACAACAACATATTTACTGAATGTTCATACGAACTACAATAAACTTACGGTGAAGAATGATGAGAGAACCCATGGCTTCTGCGATAGAAGAGCTCTTGTTCTTGATTTAAGGCAAGTCGCCATTGTTGTGATGAGAATTAGCGTGAGTTCCTTACGAACGAATGAACGACAGTTAGAAAATGAAAATTGCTGGATTGAAATTCAATTTATCCGAATATGAAGGGCAGAAATGAAAGTTTTCACAAAGTTCAATTAATATTCACAAGGCCCAAAGTTGTACTGTTGGTCCAATACTCCAATAGTCTAATTTAAGAATGTAAAGTAGTTGGGCTTTAAACATATTGGGCCTAATAATCAACAAACTTTCGGCCAATTTGTGTTCTAAACTAATGGGGCTTTGAACATATTGGGCTGTTCGTGGAAGGGCTGCAAGCCTGCAATGATGCATTACTAGTTAGTAGTTACTACCCGCTCGGACTTTTTCAACCCATTAGACGGTGGGACAACCGCATTTGGTTGTGAAGTCAAGAATAATGTCGTTGTTGGCGGGCCCGGGGATAGGCAAGGTGAATGCAGAGAGATATGATAGGAGTTGGTTCGGGTCATGTTTAGACGAGTTTAAACCCTGAATGTTCCCATGGAGAAGGTACAAATTAGTGGAGGAAAATTATTTGTTTTCAAAAATGGACCGAACTTCCAATTGACGGTTCACTAGTCTGACCAGATTATAGAAGCGGATGAGGTCATAGGTGGTCTACCGTCTACATGGTCTAACTCAAGTTTTTCTTATTAAAGTTCAACTTTTATACATAAAAGATATTAACAAATTTAAGTGACTAAGGTTAGTGGATCATCTTGACCCTCCCTTGATCCAATCCAGCATATGGAATTTTGTTTTTTGGGTTGATTTAGCATATTGGTTGTTTAACTCTAGTTAGGGATATGAAGTTAATTAATCTTGGAGGCTTTTAATAGGGTTGGATATAAGACTGTGTTTTTTTCACCACCGATAATACACTCTCTATTCTACATCTAAAATCATCGCATCTGCACACGACAAGATTTAAATCTTTAGTTGCGACTTGAAGAGTATACTATCTTGTACATCAAAGTTATGTGATGAGGTAACCGTTGCACGATCATTCATCAAAATGAGATATTAGTGCAATAGCGTTATGCCGTTTTTTATCACTTAGTGGGCTTAATGTGGTAAACAACTTACTTGCTTATCCATGAAGAGTTGAGCCATGTTTGTTAATATTGGATCAAATGGCCCAAAATATCAGAGCCTTGACTCTTGAGGGCTTGAGGCTCAAACGTTGTTGGGCTTTCATGAATTTTATAGTGTTTCAACATTTTGAACACAAACATATATACATACATCGACCAACATATGTTGTCTCTTTGCTTTCTTCTTTGCACGAAAGGTGTTGACGACAAGGGACCTGCAACGATGGCTACGAACTCACCCTAACAAGGAAACCATACCGTCTAGCGACTCAATTACTACATCCGGTTTGTGGAACCAAAACCCCTCGTGATTTTATATAACGGCTTGTTTTCGACCATTCTGTTGTCTTTTTTGTTTGTTCGTTTAGATTTGTGTATATGTTTTCTGATTTTTTTTTGTTTTTACTAATATGTTTGGCATCAATAGTGGAAGGTAATATAAAGATAACAATGACTAAAAAGTAATAATTAGACTAATATTATAAACAATTTATATATAAATGTAAAACGATATTAAAATTAAACATATCAACCCGTTAGAAGTATTAACATGTTACATGTCTTATATGTATGTATATTTAGAGATCTAATGCATACATACATATGTTTTACATACACACGCATACATGTATGTACATCACTTATAAATGTATAGTAATTACTAGGAGTTACACCCGCGTGACTCAACGGAATAGCATCTATTTTAGTCGTATCGAACGTAATAATATGTTAATTAATTTTACGGGATAAAGTTATCTACACATTCAATCAAAACATATTAATAGCTATAAACATATGTATAATAAGCATGTTGCATGTTTGTACAACAAAAAGATAACACATCTCGATAACACAAATAAAAATAATCATATCATAAAACAATATTCGAAAATTTAAAATAAAAATCACGTGGTTACGTTAAAAAAACAAATAAAAATATTTTAATTAATTAGACAATTCTAACATATAAAAACTAACACTTCAAAAATACTAACTTTAATTAACTAGATGTTAGAAGTAAATAAAATATTAAATTTGAAAAATAAAAAAAGATAAAATAAAATGTATTTAAACAACAAATGCAATTGATAACATGTTAAAGATATTTAAGACATAAAAAATACCACGTGGACCAATGAATAAAAGTCATTGTTCATGCTAACTCCTAATTGTTAGTATTTAAAATAAGTTAAGATTATAGTAAAAAATAATATTTAATCTAAAAAATCTAAGAATGATTGTAGGCTTCACACATATCATTTTATTGATTTAAGAGTAGTGCATTTTGGTCATTTTATCAAATACTTCAGGCCATTGTGTTTTATACGTTAATTATGTCAAATATCAATTAATTGTGTCATATATATTACATCATTTCTTATATGTATTTATCATTATGTTTTACGATTTAAATCATTTTGTGTTGTTTTTGTTATTGTTTTTATAGATTATATGAACTTGTTATTTATCATTATGTTTTATAATTATAAGTACACAATTATATATCTTACCAATGTAATTTTGAAAACACATTGTGTTGAACATAATACAATGTGTTATTTTTGTCATTATTTTTTATAAATTATATAAACTGATTGTTATGTATCATTGTGTTTTACACATAGAAGTACACAATAAAATTATTTCATCATGTTCTTCAAAACTTATAGTGTTCAAGATAACACAATAACTATAAAAAAACACAATAAAACATTGTGTTATTTTGTTATTATTTTTAATGTATTAGATTAATTGGGTTAATTTATTATTGTGTTTTACATAGTAGAGATATAACAGTTCTATTTCACCACTATATGTTTTTAGAATTTATCATTTTAGAAAATCACAATACTATTAAAAAAGATACAATAACTAACAAAAAGACACACAGAACTGAATATTAAAGACACAATAACAAGTAATAAGTTAAAAAAACATAATAAATTGTTGTCTTTTTACATAGCAATATTGTACTCGTTTTAATGATATAAAACACTCGCTTTTAAGGTGTAGTTTTTATAAAAAAAATAATGTCGTATATAAAAGTTACGATCGTTTAAAAAAAATAGTTGAACTTGAAAAAAGTTAACAAAAACGACTATGGTTAAAATAACTCTCTAACAAACTTCTTCCCTACAATTTAATCTCAATCATTGATTAAGAAAATTGATGGTTGAGATTACTTATTATAGATTTTAGTTTTAAAAGGTTTTTTATTTGAATATTTCTTTTTAAAATAATTAACATTTATTATAAAACGAGTCTAATATATAATAGTGTATCCAAATCTCAAGGGTTTGACACATAAACACATGTAGTACAATAATGCGTCTAGGTGCATCCAATGGTGCGGATATTCACACATGTAATTGTTTGAAGCAGTTGCAGGAGCGGAGAATCATAGGGGCCGGGGGTTACCCTATTTTTTTAGTCCGATATTGTAAATTTTGTTGCTTGGTAATGTAAAATTTCTTATAAATATCGAGTTCGTTCCATTTTTAAAAAAAATTAATTTCGCCTCCATCTCATCTACGAAAATTTTCAAGCTACGCCACTGATCATTTGTTCAATAAGTTGGTAATAAGTTATTGTTCTTCTAAAATAAAAGGAGAGAAAGAAAAAGTCAAGATAGGTTAAAAAAAAAAAAGAATAAAACCATTTTTATTCAAATTGAGGAGTTCAAGTTTTCCACTCTTCCCATAATATTTAAAATTAAAATACAAACAACTACACCAAACAAAAACTTGAATACTTTCTAAACATCCTTTCAAACCCACCAAACAAAGGGGCCATCAATTCTACTTGCATAGTTTGTGACTTTTTGTAGATATGTACTTAACTTTTTAAAAGCATTATAATTCCTTGAACTTATTGAAATCCGCTAAAAATGCATACATATTTTCAACATTTTGACATTACAAGAGACAACTAATTAAACTTTCTTTTTTCTAGTAAATCCTTAAATATGTTAAAATTCACTTGAAAGCATATTTCTGAAAGTTTTGATTTAATCCGTTAAACTTGTTACATTTTTTTTTTGTTTTTATATAGATAAATCTGTAAAAAGAATCAAGTCAATTAAATAAGTTGTCAAATATTGTTAAATCAGCAAGTCAAAATCGGGTTATTATTGCTTTAGAGCACCCCCGTCACATGCCCTTGGGACATGCCTGTGACCTATGCGGAATGAGGTGGTAATCCGTTGGAAGGTCGGTCGGCTAATCATGTAGATCCATGCGTCTTTTCACAAGGGTTGTAACTGGGTAGTGAGATTGTTAGATCCTTTTCAGTCTGCTAATCTCATCGTCTGAAAATTTATGGTGACACTCAAAGATCATATACATAAATAACACTTAAAAAAACTACCACATAACTCCGCCATCTGCCCCTTGTCGGATTTGAGTTCATAATAAGTAGTGAGATTGTTAGATCCTTGATCTTTATTAAGATTTATCATAACAAAATAAAATAAATAATGGTATACAAATAAATTAGAAAATACATATAAAAAAATTTCTATTTGTTTCTCAACAAGTTAAATATTTAGTTGAATCGAATTGGAAATTTCTCAAGTGTGTGCACAACCTTAAAGCAAATAGTACAAGACTTGCATTGAAAGTTAGGTCCCCTTACCATGTGCTTGCCACCCATGTTATCACATGGCTATTTCAAACCAACCACGTCATCATCAATAATGTTATTTTTTTTTTTAAAAGTTAGTATGAACTTTTTAAAATTTTAATATGTTTCGTCTTAAATAGAATTGAAGTTTAATTTTAGTAAATAAAAAAAGGAACCGGTTACTCATTCACCGGATAGTGTGACAACTCATCTAATATTCACCATGAGACAATCCGTAGAGGTTGTCATTGGATGTGATCAAATACCATAGAAACCAAATAGTTTAAACTATTTAATATATATTAGAGTGAGCTTATTACACAAAACGTATTTTTCCTACAAAGTGTGAGAATGCATAATAAGGCTAAAAAGTCAAAAAAAATTATACCTTACAATCTAAATCGAATTTCAAAAAGTACTTCGGAGTTTCTGTTCCTCTCGTCGTCCTCTTTCAGAAAAAAGAAACAAATAAAAAATAAAAAAAATTCATTGTATCTTTTATGACACAATGACGTCATTGTGTCTTTCATAAATAACACAATAAAAAAAACATTATTTTTTTATATTTTTTTATATTTTTTTAATTTTTTATTTATTTTTTTTCTTAGTAAGGACGGCTAGAGGAACAAAAGCTCGAAATTACTTTTTTGAAATTCGATTTAGATTGTGAGATATAATTTTTTGTGATTTTTTTAACTCATTGCGTATTCTCACAATTTTTAGCAAAAATACACTTTGTATTTGAACATCTTTTTATATATTATTTATAAATTCTTTTCACTTTTTATAATATTTAGTGTTATCCAACTTTATTATTTGAATATTTTTATATAAACTAATAATGTTAAAAAGACAAATAAAAACACAGCTCAAATCATCAAACCAAACTTTGAAACCGGGTGTCAAACTAGCATTTCGGCCGAGCCAACCATCCGGTTTGTCGTTTCCCTAAATCGTAGTTGGCAACTTAATGTTCAGTCCTAAACTTTTTGGCAAAACCAGCCGAAATGAATCGAGACATAAATACCCATAGTGTTACACTTATTGTCAATACAAACTGTCATAAGATATTAAGATTAGTTCTCCGTATTCCTCCTATGCTTCAAACCTATTCTCATGAAGCACCTAAAAGTTAAAACATATCATATTTATTGGTGGGAAACGTTTTTATATAAAAAAGTTTATTGTTTTATATTGATGTGTATTCAAAATTTATGTGCGACAATGTTTACATATTTATAAAAATAAGTTGATTCGTGTTATAACTTATCTTTATTAACCAAAAGTAGAGTTGATTAAATCAAGTTCAAAGTGACAAAATATATTCAAATAGTTATAGAAAAAGTCTAAAGAAGTTAAATCAATTTTAAGTAAAGTCTACTTTATGAATGTGTGTCAATAACAACATTATTTTGTTGTGAAAAAACATGTCAATTGTCCAGTTTGTTTGCTTATAGTCTCGATACATAAATATATAGTTGATTTATCTGAAAGTTTCAGTTATCTTCGTCAAGCTTATATCATATCTAATCATTTAAGGTTTGATTCATTTGTATTATCTTCTGGTTTGAACGGTTCACATCTTGTTGTTATATAGTTATCTTCTTCACGTAATTATTTATTTCGATCGTATTTGTATAACCTAGTTTACACAAATATCAACTTCAAATATTCATTATCTGAAACTTTATATTAAACACACTTTAAAATCGACTTTAAATATCAAATAGTTAAATCTTTTACAAACTCTGAAACTTTAGTAATTTTAAGTTTGCAGGAAATTTAACATATTGTTTATTTGATAGGATATGTAAAATATTAAATTTCAGAGTTTAGTTTGGGTACGACTTCCGCAGTTATCACTTAATGTCATAACATTCCTAACACCACAAAAGTATTTAAAACTAATCTTTTATTCAATACTTATTTCATCATTAATCTTGAATATCATTTTTGAGTTTCTCTGCTAGATTTAATTTCTTTTACCATCCCTATCCGTACTCTCTTAACTTTTTTAGATATGTTTTTAATGGAAAATTCACATACCCAAACTTTTAATATTTAATCGTTTAAGATGACACTTGAACACTAAACATTTAAAAACATCATAATGTTTTCATATTCTTAGTCTTTTGTTATTATGTATCTCACTTATTTGGTATTAGATATTTCTTTTTTACTTTGTCAAACATAATCGGTATATTATTTTATATAATTCAAAATCTTCAAACTAGAACACACTAATTGGCTACTTGTTTTGCTCACTTAATTCCAATAAACATTTAGAAATTTTCTATCACGATAATGAAAACTATTATAACTATAAATTAATCTTTACTGGCGGTATCTAATAAAAAATAAGATATTTAAAATTCATAAAAAAGTAGAAAAGTATACAATTTAATTAAGATATTTAAAATTCATAAAAAAGTAGAAAAGTATACAATTTATTGCATCTTCACCAAATATATAATAATTTAAAGAGAGAAACTTAAACATCAAGCTTAAAGACAACTATTGTATTGTGAAGTTATCGTGTTAGAAATACAAAAACCAATTAATGTGATTCTAGTGGTAAAATGATATACTTCATAATCAAATATTATGAGTTTAAATTTTACATAATGTTTGTGCGGTGATTTTAAAATTAGAGTAGATGTATAGTAGAGAGTGTGTGTTTGCAGGTAAAATGTATAAATTAATATACAAGTTGATATTCATATTGTTTTAATCACTAAAACTTCACTGTTTTTTGTTTCAATCTTTTAATTTATTATCTTTCTAGTAATTAAACATCTCAACTTTTATTGTTCTTGTTGTTTAGTCTTTCAAACATACTAACATTATTATTGTTGTTATTATTTAGTTATGGTGGTTAGTATATGGTCATTAGATAGCAATAAAAACATCCCGGTTAGATATCTTCATCTCTTTTGAGCTTTAATGTTTATATGAACTTATTAGATTGATTTAAGATGTTGACAATTCTCATAATCAGTGGACGATATTATCATGATCAGTTGAGTGTCAATCATCTACTGCTTTATGTTAAGCGTATTTCATGGATTCCTTTGAAGACGAATCTGTCATCTGGCATACTCGAGTCCTTTGGTTGGATAAACCCTTAGATCATCATTTCTTTAAACGTAGCTTATCAAAACCATTTTGCAAAACCTCGAAAGACATGGAACACTAATTTCTTTTTCTTTTAGTAATGAAAACAAAATGGTCATCAAAAGTATCACTCATGGATGCCTTTATGTGGTGTATTTGAATAGAATATAATCTTATTCATGCTTCTATACATAAATAAAAGTCTACTATGAATAATTTTTTACGCTTCATGTCTTTAAATTTCTAACCAGAACTGATATCATAATCCTAAGAGCACGTCTTTATTTCTAACCAGAACTTTCATAACTTTTTTTTTCAATTAAATAAAAATTTTTTATTTTTTTATTACTACTTTTTTTTTTCTTCCACTCACAACCACTTTCTAAAAAAATAAAATATTTAATTGGGTTTAACAGTGTTTACTCAAATATACTAATGAACGTACAATAATATTTTTTTTTTCACTCACAATCATTTCCTATAATATAAAAAATACACTCCTACATCTATTGGAAATTCAATATGAACGGTCTTAAGTCATATATATGCGAACCAAAAAGGTTTTATTAAGTTCCATCCAAAGTTTGTAGTTGTAAACTTACCTCTTGGTTTGTTACTAATTGACCAAGGTTTTTCCACTTTGATGACTTTAGATTTTTATATTGTATTTTTATCTTTGAGGGTTGTTATTAATAAAATCCTTACATATTTAAAAGATAAAATAAAGTAATCCCAAGCACCCTATACCACATATTGTGGTGTAGATACACGTCCCTAAAAATGCACGTATCTTGCTTTTTTGATTAATTATATGAGTAGGGTTATAATAAAAATAGTGTTTAATTTAAAAAGACTAAAAATGATTGTAGTTTTAACATGTGTCTTTTTATTGTTTTAAAAATGATGACATTTTGGTTATTGCGTTAAATTCATCAGTTCATTGTGTCTTATATGTTCATTGTGTCTTATATGTTCATTGTGTGTTATGTGTATTAATCATTGTGTTTTACGTTTTAGATTACTTTGTGTTATTTTGTCATTGTTTTTATAAATTATAAACTTGTTATTTATCATTTTATTTTACAATTAGAAGTACATAATAATATACTATAACCAATATATTCTTCAAAACTTATAGTATTAAATATAAGAAAACTTGTTATTTTTGTCATTATTTTTTTAATAGATTACATAAAATTATTGTTATCAATCAATATGTTTTACCATTAAAAGCACACAATGATGTTATTTCACTAATGTATTTTTTAAAAATGATGGTGTTTAAGATAATACAATGACGATTAAAGGACACAATGAGATATTGTGTTATTTTGTCATTGTTTTTAATGTTTAGATTAATTAGTTGTTAATTTCTTATTGTGTTTTACATATTAGAGACACACAACGGTGTTATTCCATCATTATATTTTGTAAAATTCATCATTTTAGAAAATCATAATAGTATTTAATAAAACACAACAACTAACAAAAATACACAATGAACTACATTAAAAACACAATAACGAGATATGGGCTTAAAAACTTAATTTTTTTTATCTTTTTATATAACAATACTGTACTCTTTTTAAAGATAAAAAACGCTCGTTTTTATGGTGTAATCTTTGTAAAAAAAAATAATATCATACATAAAAGTTATGAACGTTTTAAAAAAAAATTTACAAAAAGTCAACAAAAGTGGATATTCCTAAAAAAACCCTCTAACAAATTTTTCCCAACACTTTTATCTCAACTATTGATTAATGAGATGGATGTTTGAGATTATTTTTTACACTTTTTAATTTTAGAATACTTTCTTTTTGAACATTTCCCTAATTGTATATCTTAATCAATAACAATATTCCATATATTTAGAGTAAATTATCAATTGCATATCTGATATTTGTCCAATTTAACCACTTGTATCCCTGCAGTTTCAAAATTGTCATCCGCCCCCTCACGCTTCATTTTTATTTCCATTTGAGTCCAACACACTAACGTCGTTAGATTTTTCCGTTAATTTTTATAAAATGACAAAATTCTCTTATTAATTAAATAAAATACCGCCATCCCACCCCACCCTTCTATCTTCTCTCTCTATCTCTCTCTCTATCTTCTCCCTTTCTATGTCCACCGACGTCGCCCCTGCAACTATCATCGTCGTCGCACCACCGCCGACGTCGCCGCACCACCACCGCCACCTCCACGGCCAGAAGAATCACAACCACCTCTATCTCTTCTCTTCTCTTTTTTGTGTGCG
The DNA here is from genome assembly GCA_025506505.1 of Flaveria sonorensis. Taxonomy (NCBI): domain Eukaryota; kingdom Viridiplantae; phylum Streptophyta; class Magnoliopsida; order Asterales; family Asteraceae; genus Flaveria; species Flaveria sonorensis. The sequence goes on from CM046434.1 coordinate 1,811,636, forward strand.
TGTGATCGATAGTCCACAACCACCAAGATGTGAAATTGGTGTTATAGATAAGCTGATCTAATGGTGGAAGGGTGAAACACGGTGGCGCCCAAGAGTGTTTTGGCAAAAATCGCAGATCAAGTAGTGATGGGCGACTATGGTGGTGGAGATAGGGGTTTCGGTGGTGACGATGGGTGGCTGTGATGGGGGCTGTAGTGGTGGTGATAGTGGCTACGGTTGTGGTGATGGGTGTCTGCGGTGGTCATGGTGATGGGTGGCTATGGTGATGGGTGGCTGTAGTGGTGATGGTGATGGGTGGCTGTAAAGGTGGTGATGGGTGGTTGTGGTGGTGATGGTGATGGGTGGCTGTGAAGGTTGTAATGGGTGGCTGTGGTGGTGGTGATGGGGGCTGCGATGGTGGTGATGGGTGGCTACGGTGGTGGCAATGGGGGCTGTGATGGTGGTGATGGGCAGTTGTCATGATGGTAATGAGGGGTAATTTAGTCTTTTTAATAATAATTTAACTATTTGTGGGAGTATATCTTAAATCTCAAGTTTTATTTAATGATTTGTATTGGTTAATTTGATTAATCTTTATGGACGTGATGTAATTACTATAGTCATGACACAATATAAACATGTGCTTAAATCATTTTATGCAAGTATATAATTAAAAAGGTACATAAATATATCGATATGCATTTAGATGCCCATAAAACTATATATTCAAAATGCCTCGATACATGAAGCTAGTAATGAACTTTGATCGAACTCGTTTACATGCTACTTGATTTAAACTGTTAACGACTAATCTTTATCAGCTCACGAGTTGCTTGCTTATTTACACCCATAACTTACAATTTAAATTCCACCTATTGTCCTTTTTATGAATCTTGAGTTCATATGAATATGATACGTTAAACATAAGCGTTACAAGGTCAAATTGTTCCCATGAATTTTAAACATTTCTGTTAATTCAATTTTTTAAAGAAAACACAACTGACCCTGTTAGCTCCTGTCGGTTTGAAATAATTTAGTCTCGCTGTTTTTCTGTCACCACAAAGAAAGTGCCTTAAATGTATTAGTTTCCAAGAAGTATTAGTGATTATTTTTCAAACAAGTAATTTAGGAAAAAAGTTAAATGTTTATCAGTATAAATTTTTTGTACGACAAATATACGATCCAGCTTCGAAGGATATGTATTATTTTAATCAGACCCAACTATTTGTTTTCTAGTCGTGACCGCGTCCATAATCCTTTTAAAAAGAAACTCACAAACTAAAAAAACTCTCTCACTCAACCTAGAACATTTTGTGCTCCGAGAGAAAGTCAAACCTAAAACCTCTATATATTTTAATTATTTAGAATATTTCACCTCAATCACTTAAGTGGAGTATAAGGTATATCACCTCCTCTTTCGGTTCTAGATCTAGCGTTCCGCTGGAAAATGAATACCAAGATCAGCCATTTTTAGTCAGATATGGTTGGGGAAAGTTCATTTTTCTTTTAATCTATTTTTCTTTGTCTCGGTATTTTATTTATTTAATTTAAAAACAATAAATGGACGTTACTTTCAAGAATGAGAATAGATATGCTTTACACGTGTATAAAAATATATTTTAAGGGGTCGGTTAAACGTATTTTCTCTTTATAGTTTTAGTGCGTCTTTTAATAAACATCAATAATTTATTTTAAATATTTAATGTGAAAATAAAAATATATTTATAACAAGTTCAAATAAAAGTAGGGCTGACAATCTCTGATATGTTTTAACACGATTAAACCTGTTAAATAAAAAAATTATATTGTAATTTTTTATATTTTTTAAAATAGTTGAAATTGGTAGGCTAGACTTCATTATTTCTTATTTTTGGTGTGTAAAAACATTTTTTTTAAATCATAGGCATAAAAAATAGGTAATTAAACAAGTCATTTTCATGTTTGATAATTCTATTACTCGCGTTATCTTTAACTTATTAAATACGATAAAATCTGTTTTGCAAATATGAGTATCAAGAAAAATAGAAGAGTTATGTTTAGCGCTAGTGATGATAAATGTCTCTCTTCCTTTCTATTTTCTATTATTTTAGCTTTTTAAATTGATAGATCAATAACACTCCCTTTTTATTTCACATTAATATACAAAAATACTCTTTGTGTTAAAAGCTGTTTGTTGTGCAGGGGCTTTATCCACGTATGTTGTGAGCGGCTCTATCACATAGCACCCCCCTCACACCATCCTCATCGCACCCGACCCGAGCCCTCGGTTGTGATGTCCGCGACCTGGGTAGCACGTGCCCCCCCCCCCCCCCACCCACCCACGCCCCTGACAACGGATAGCTTAAAAAGCATGGAGTCAACATCGGATGAGGTGGGAAAACCCGGCTCAAGACGGAAATACCACCCCAAAACTTGAGGTGTAAATGTCTCGAACTAGTCATTCTTCACCATGAACCAGCGAGATCTAAAGGGGAGAGAGAGATGTGCGGTCCTTAATAATTAAAGGGTTTTTAATTATTTTATTGTGATTTTATATTAAAGAGACGGGCTAATACACAGCAACATTATTTCAGTTGTTGTGATTTTAATAATTAAAGGGTTTTCATTGTTTGGATTTGTATTATTATTTTACTAGGTTAGTTCCCGTGTGTTACACGAATTAAATAAATAAAATATTAAATAATTAGTATTAAAAAATTATGCATTATAAGATCATTATTGAAGATAAAATATGTTTATAATTACGTACAAATAGCTATTTTAAGTAAATAAACAATTATGTATTTTTTAAACTTTTATTTTAAAAAAATTGTGATTTTTTTATATTTTGTTTTAAGAAAGATGATTAAAAAAGTTTGTTGTATTCTGTATTTTATACAATTTTTGTTTTTATAAAGTGTATTTTTAATAAAAAACAGGCTTTTAATTTATTAAATTATACATTTTTAATTTGAATATTGTACGAGTAATATTATTAGTATTCTGTATTATTATTAACTAACAACATAGAGAAATGAGAAAATAAGAATAATGAGTCTTACAATTGTTTCACGCTTACTTTAGTTTTTTTATAGATAGATGGATAGGTTAAAAACCATTAATTAAACGGATTATACTTAGTAATAAACGCGAAGAGTTACAATATAATATTTTAATATAAAATATAATTATAGTTATATATACGTAATAGTTCAAGAAATAAAACAATTATACTAATTTTAACTCTCTTATTTAAAAAGTTTTATATTTGAACATTCATTTTAAGTTTTTTTAAATATATTTTTTATAAAAGTCTTGTTTTTTAAAAATGATGGTTTGTAATAATTCTTGTTGTTTCAATAAGACAGCTTTTTAAAAGAATTCACCTATTTATAACTAAAATGATTTAAAATATTTTGTTTAAAAAACGTTTAGTGTGTTAGAAAAATTCATATTATATAAAATTTTAGTTTTTTATTATTTAGATTTTAATTAAAAGATGTGATTTCCAATTTCCTTAATAAAATCTATTTTTAAAAAAGATAGTTTGATTTTAATAAGAGAGAGAAATATAACAAGTAATATAATTCATTTTTAATAAGAGAGAGAAATTTGTTTGATATTTAAATTACTATAATAACCTTTTGAATGAAAAATTGATATGTGTATGTCTAGAAAAATAACAAGTGGCAAAAAAATGAGATAAGAGAATGACAAGTGGCAAAGAGAACCTTGTTTTATTAGATATTAAATAGATTGTGATTTTATATGATTCACTTTATTATATTCATTTTGGTATTCTCAAGATGTTATTTTTTTTATTTAAAATAAACTAATTATTATTCATACAATATTTCAAATTTAAAGTATCATTTTTGTTATTAAATTTTTATGTTTTATATTTATTATATGAAAAATAATTTATTATAAAAATGAAGTAAACAAGGAAAATTGGAATGATATCCTGCTAAACGGGAGAAAACTATAAAAAACTTGACGTAGTGTTGATGTGTCACACAAAAAAAAAAAAAAAAAAAAACAGGATGGCTGCCAATGACCTTAGCCCATTTGTTTCTAAATAAAACATAAAAAGTTTTTCGGTTTTTGTAATTATCAGATTTTGTTCTTGTCAATTTTATTTTTTTCTAGTAGTTACTTGTAAAATCAATTGAAATAGAAGTATGTAAGTTTTCTTAAAAGGTAAACTTATTTTTGAATAGTCAAAACGATTTGTTTGTTCATTTACTTAACATACAATCTATCTATTTTCAATCCTAATCTACACTATTGTTTATGGTGTGATCGAACCTTGGAACTTACAGAAGGACACCACTCACCATAAGATAGTTTAAAATTGTTTCTCTACTTATTGTTCCTACGACAATTACTTTAAGTTATTTAGGTAAATTAAACATGACTCTCAAAAATAAAAGTATGGTTAGATAGTTAATCTAAAAAGTTTAAGAGATATTGTGTGTTTAACACGTGTTATTTTATTGTTTTAAAGAATGACATATTGATCATTGTATCAAATACGTCAGTTATTGTGTTACACATTAGTTTATTGTGTCATATAATTCCCATCGTTTGTTATAGTTACCCATCACTGTGTTTTAAGTTGTAAATCATTTTGTGTTATTTTTGTCATTGTTTTTTATATATTATATGAACTTGTTATCTGTCATGTGTTTTATAATTAGAAGTACACGGCAATGTTATTCCATCAATGAAATTTCCAAAACTCATAGTGTTTAAGATAATATAATATGCTATTTTTTATTTTTTAATAAAGTATATAAACTTGTTGTTATGTATTTTACAGTTTGAAGAACATAATAATGTTATTTTACCAATTTATTTTTATCAAGCATGGTGTTCAAGATAAGACGATAAGACAAATATTATGGTGTTTTATGTTTTATATCATCTTGTGTCATTTTGCCATTGTTTTTAACGTGTTAAAATGATTAGTATTAAATTTATCATTGTGTTTTATATACTAGAAATACACAAAAATGTTATATCACCGTTATATTATTTAAAATTCATTATTTTAGAAAAACACAACAATATTCAGGAAAACATAATAAGTACAAGAAAGACATAATGAATTGCACTAAATGCACAACAATGAGCAAAAAATCATATGAGTATAAAAACGTAAAAAAAACAATAGTGTACTTATATTAAAAATAAAAAAACACTTGTTTTTAAAATGCAATCTTTATAAATATGACTATGCTTAAAATACCCATCTAACAAATTTACTACTTACAAATTAGTTTTAACCATTGATTAAAAAATTAACGGTTGAGTTTAGTTTTTTCACATCAAGAGGCGATCCAAAATACTCTGATATATATTAAAATGCAACAAGCAAGTGAATTTAAAAACAATCTCGAAATGAATTTTAAGGCGTATTTTTTAGACCTATTAATAGTTGTTTGACAATTTGTTTGTGTTATTCCTCGTGGACTTCAAACCTCAAATATAATAATTATCTATTTATATAATAGTAAAGTCTTGATTACATATACTTTTTGATTTTTATGTTTTAGCCACAAAAGTTTTGTGGTTTTTATATTTAGTCCTTTTTGATTTTCAAGTGGCTACATGGACTTTTTGTTTAAATATTAAGCTACAAAATTAAATTTTATAGATTTGATAACGTAAACAATAATAAATGGAAGTAATAAAGTAATTATATCTAGGGGTACACGGACTTGCGCGGCATCAATCATCATGTTTCAACAATAATACAACATGAAAAATGTAATTTATTAGAAAGACTTGCTATCTATTTGTTATTACTGACTTTATGGTTTATGATAGTGGTCATTGATGTTTTCATGACATGAAACCTTATATGCATATTCAAAAAATATGTTTTAAATTATACATTCATCTTAAAGCTAATTTAAACACATATTTTAACTGAATAGTTTAGGCATAAACTCAAAGTAGGTTGTTGATATGGTTACAAATCAAAGACGTTATGCAAAAGTGGTTGTCTTGTCAAAACAATGATTTTTAAATTATTATTTTTATTTTAAATATATTTATTCTTATATGTTTTATCTATAGCATTATACATAGTTTTTAATTGTTTTTATCATAGTTTTACATGATTTTGATACTTCAATTTAATTACATGTCTGTTTATATATTTGTTAGAGTTACACTTTCTTATAGAGGGGAGTCACGAGACCCAAATCAAGAAAGGCTGGATTGAATATGTATAAAATTTTCGGCCGGATACATATAAATTTTCACCACTGGATGAAAAAACAAGCCCCCCCACTCTCTGGCTCCACCAAAACTCCGCCCTTGCTTCCCTAAACACGGTTTAAAGAATGTGTGAAGATGTAAGATTAAGGTTAATGATTTTTAAAGGGTGATGCAAATGTATCTTAACACTGGCAGTGCTGATGATTTAGGATCTCTGGGCAAGTTAGAAAAATAGGTATTTTTTTACCAAATTTTTTTGTGCATGATGATTAATTAAATGGGTTACATGGTTTAACCCAAATCATAATTGGGTAAATAAACTAATTTAAAGTGTGTAATAATTTTTTTGATTTGATTAAAATCCATGATTCTAGATTTTTAATAAAAGGAAATTAATTTTTTTTTTAAATTAAATCTAAGCTTTTGATTTGGTTAAAGTTCATGATCCTAATTTTTTTGAATAAAAAAATACATATCTGTAATTAGGTGAGCCCCTTTTCAACATTATCTACAAAAAAGATTAAGATTTTAACCAAATCAGTAAATTAGAATTAATATAAAAGTTTTTTAATTTCTCTTGGTTTGCGAATGAACTCTACCATATATATAACTATTTTGTAAAAATTCTATATGTAATAACTACTTTGTAAATATTTTTAATAGAGTAAAATGTTATTTTCGTCCCTGACGTTTTGTTATATTTGCCATTTCAATCTAAAAACTTTTTTTTACCATTTTAGTCACTTTAGTTTACCAAATGTTGTCATTTGTATCCACTCCACTAACTCTGTTAAGATCTTCATTAAATATTAATGTATTTTTATCTTTTTTAACACCCTAATTATCCAATTATAATAAATTAATATTCAATCTAAACTAAAAAACATATGAAGCAACAAGCGAGACTGTGCGCTTTCGATTAACTCTAACTCATGTTATTCGCTTGAGGTCTTTTGTGGGATTTCAATTGATATTCACGTTTTGTTCGAACATGCACCGTTGTTTGATTGAGATCTACTGTTGTCACATTTGTTTGATTGAGGTCTATTGTTGTCACGTTCAAACAAACGTTACAATACGAACATGACAACAACATACCTCAATCAAACAAAGCATGACAACAGCGGACCTCAATCCTACAATAACCCTCAATCGAATAAAGGTACACGTTAGAACAAAATTTAAAGATTAATTGAAATCTCACAGTAAGCCTCAATCGAACAACATGAGTTAGAGTTAATCGAACCTTTTAAATCGAAGCGTCCGGTCTCACTAGTCACTTCACGTTTTTTTTAATTTTAATTGAATATTAGTTGATTAATTTGTTTTAAGTAGATAATTAGGGTGTTGAAAAAGATTAAAATACCCTAATATATAACTGAGATCTTAACGGAGTTAAGGATTGGATAATAATGACAAGATTTGGTAAACTACAGTAACTGAAATGACAAAAAAAAAATTTTGGATTGAAATAGCAAATTCAACAAAACGTCAGGGTTGAAAATAAAATTTTACTCTTTTTAATATGTTAAATAACAATTATATAAATAATGGGACTCTCTAGGCTTACAAGCCTAATCAAACTTGATAGGTGAAACTCGGGATAGAGCTTGAGCTAATCTAATTGGTCTGATTTGATTATCTGACGAGATGATCTTGAGTAAATAGTATCGATCGTATCAATTTTATTAAAATTTCTACTAACTGCCTAGGTGGTTCAAATAAATGGTATTGGACCATAAATAAATTAAATCGTTGATCGAATTTATACTATATAAATATATATATATATATATATATATATATATATATATATATATATATATATATATATATATATATATATATATATATATACATATATATATATAATATATATATATACATATATATATACATATACATATATATATATATACATATATATATATGCATATATATATATATATATATATATATATTTATTTATTTATAGGGTGAGTTTATTATACAAAGTGTATTTTTGCTACAAAATGTGAGAAGACACAATAAGCCTAAAAAAGTCACAAAAAAAAATTATATCTCACAATCTAAATCGAATTTCAAAAAAATACTTTGGATTCCCTGTCCCTCTCGTCGTCTTTTTTCAGAAAAAAAAAATTTATTGTGTATTTTTATGACACAATGACGTCATTGTGTCTTTCATAATGATACAATGGCGTCATTGTGTATTTCATAAATGACACAATAAAAAAAGGTTAATTTGTTTTTTAATTTTTCGTTTATTTTTTTAGTGAGGACAACTAGGGGAACAAAAGCTCGGAATTACTTTTTTGAAATTCGATTTAGATTGTGAGATATAATTTTTTTGTGATTTTTTTGACTCACTGTGTCTTCTCACATTTTGTTGCAAAAATACATTTTGTATTTGAACATTTTTCATATTTATAAATATTTTTCTTGTTAAATAATAAAAGTTCAATAACAAAACTACGTGTGAATTTTGAACTCGATAATACTATTTTACTACGGTTGTTTGAACACGTCGTTTTAAAATAATGAATTCATGCATAAATTATATTTTCGATACTTCAATTATTAACAAAAGGATTTTGACTCATTCCCCAAATTTAATAGACTATACCCACACACGTAGAAGGATTCTTGTTAAACGTCGTTTTAAAGCACGAACATATATATAACAAAGCACAAAAACTACATAACGCTATATACATATAACGCATAGCTATGTGTATGTAATACATCAACATTTTAAAAATCACTCTTTGGAATAACAATAACGTACTCAAATACAATAATATATTATATTCGATTTCACCGTAGATTTTTATAAGAAATATCAAAGTGGGTGTATATATATATATATATGTAGGGGGCGGTTACTATGCAAATTGTTTTTTTTTTGCGAAGTGTACGAAATTTTGGGGTGGAATTATCACGCGAGAACAAAGTGATAATTACGCAAGAGGAATTACACTCGCGTGGAATTATCACACAAGAATTATTGCGTGATAATTTCATCTCTGCGTGATTAATTCTTACACTTACGTTATAATTCCACCCGTAAGCTTCATTCTTGAGTGATAACTTTGCACTCTTTGCACGAAAAAAAAACACTTTGTACCATATTTTTTCTTCATATATGTGTGTGTGTGTGTGTATATATATATATATATATATATATATATATATATATATATATATATATATATTTATATATATTTATAGGTGTCCTGTGTAAGTATTTAACAAAATTATAGAATTAGATAAAAGGACAGAAATAGTATTTTTATTCCTTTCAGTCATATCGTACATCCATATAAGGGTGGTGTTATTTTACAAAGTGTATTTTTGTTATAAAATGAAAGAAGACACAATGAGGCTAAAAAGTCACAAAAAAATTACATCTCACAATCTAAATTGAATTTCAAAAAGTACTTTGAAGCATTTGTTCCTCTCGTCGTTCTCTTTCAGAAAAAAAAATAAAAAAAATAATAATATATTTCATTGTGTCTTTTTATGACACAATGACGTCATTATGTTTTTCATAATGACAAAATGACGTCATTGTGTTTTTCATAATGACACAATGACGTCATTGTGTCTTTTATAATGACACAATGACGTCATTGTGACACAATAAAAAAACGTTAATATTTTTATTTTTCGTTTATTTTTTTCTTAATGAGGACGGCTAGGGGAACAAAAGCTCGGAATTAGTTTTTTGAAATTCGATTTAAATTATGAGATATAATTTTTTGTGATTTTTTTAACTCATTGTGTTTTCTTACACTTTGTAGCAAAAATACACTTTGTATTTAAATCATTTTCACCATATAATTATGATATTATCATTGCCTAGTCTTAGCCAACAACTTCCTTTTATCTAGGAATTATATTAATTTTTTTTAACAGCTAAGTGGTTCGCCTCCTGTATGTATGTTGTTAGACTCGAATTATAAGTAGTGAATATTTATGAATGATTTCATTTATCAGCGAGTAAACGAAGTGAGTAGTAGATACCAAATACATTACGTCATTACATTTTTCAAAAGTGTATTACCAATGAATACATGTATATTCATTCCTATTTATTTCATTAATAGTATATACATTGATTAATACATGTAATCTGTAATAAATAAATTTTTATACGTCTAATGTTTCTCATTTGAATTTATAAACACACGCCTGGATTTTGAATAAAAACTTTATAGTTTATTCTTGACACAAAGTTATAATAAAATAAAATTGGTCTAATTATTTGGGTTGGGTTGGTAACATAGTGCAAAAAATCAAAGACTGTTTAATGAGAATCATGGTTCAAATCTTGGTATAGGTAGTTTACGATGTAGTGTGATTTACAACTACTAGTAGATGGTGGTATGAATTGTCATCTTAAAAAATAAATATAAAAAGAACACACGTCCTACTATTTCCACTTAAAAGATCACCAACTGCATGATTTGTTTATCTTTAACCTACATTATTTATGACCATTTAACTTTAACCTGCATGATGTTTTTTTTTTTCAAAGAAGAAAAACATGATGTTTTACATAAATTCCAATGTATAGGATAATATATTTTCTTCCCCGATAAAAACTTTTTAACAACTAATTTGTATTTTAAATAATATATAATTTTAGATAAAACTCAGTTTTTAATAGAGTTATATTAGATGAAAATAAGCATTTCCAAATAATATGTTTTCAATATTTTGTGTTAAAACTTTATAAGAAAAAAAGAGTAACTTTATAGAAAAACAGAAAAATGAAAATAAAAATCACGTCACAAGGGGTATCATTGAAAATTTTGTAACTGTAAATAGATTCACGCAGAGATAAAAATAATAGTATTTAGGATTTTTATCAAGCCAGTCCCTCACTTTTACCTTAAACTCAGATCTAGTCCCCCTATTTTCATATCATGCTATTTTGTATCAAAAGACGAAAGAAGTCCCTCTTTTCACCGCCTTCTAGCAAGGCGACCCTTCCCCCCGGTGAAGTATTGTATCTTCACCATCTACTCATAATGATCATTAGTTATCAACAACATGGAAGCTAAACATCCGATGCAATCGTTCCCTGACCTAATAGCATGTAGTCCTCTTCCCTCTCTCAAGTATAGTAGTAAACAACCGAAATCAACTGTTGTTGAAGCCAATAAGACAACACAACAATTATGAAACGGGGAGGCCCGTTATCGTAGTCATGAAGACGATACAACAACAATGAAAGAGGTGATAATGTTCTACAAAAGTTTTACTTTACGTACACATGTGTGTATTATGGTAAAAAAAATATATATATATTTTTTGTGTTGCAAACAAACTATCATATATTTGGTGTTGTTTTTGGAAGTTGGTTGTGAATCTTTTTAATATGCACATGTGCATGTTGGGTTTTCTTATATTTTTATAGTTTTATTATTTTATACCTTTGGGTATATATTCAATAGACATACTCATATCCATACGTTAATTCACAAGGGCATATTATTGATTTAATGATTGTTATAGATTTATTATTAATAATAGAGTTGTTATATTTCTATACATGTAATTGCCTCTCAGTCAAAATCTTTACAAGTAGAACTATTTTGGTATTTACCGGTAAATAAAAGTAGACTCAAACTCTCAAAGAGAGGAGAGAGATTCTAGGAAAAAGTTGAGAGAGCACACTTATATCTTTATCATTTTTTTATTTTAAAAAGAGTTAATTACATAGATTATCATGTAGTTTATGTAAAATAACATGACAAAAATCTTATTTTTTTTAAAGGGGGGTCTTGAGTTTCATCTCAAGCAACTATATAATTAAAAGGTGTAGATAAAAGCATGAGTTGTTAAAAAAAACAAATATATCTATAATACTCATTATTTAAATATATAGACTAATTATAGAACTATAATTAGGACAACAAGTGCATGTTATGCGATTTTTAGAAAAATAAATAAGTAAACAAATACTAATTGGGTAACGGAAACGTACGGAATCTTTTATGGAATTAGTTTTTTTTCTTTTCTTTTTCTTTTTCTTTTTAAATTGAAATAGAGGTGTATAATTATCATTTCAAATTAAAAGTAATTTCATATTTTATAGTTATATATTTTTATGTGTTTCACATGACTTAATTTATGCTTTATTTTAAAATATTATGTAATAATAATAAAAACCTTTCAATTTGTCAAAAATCGTGAATTATGTAAAATTAATAAAAAAAAATTAATTTAAAAAAATAATAATAAAAGCATGTTAAACAATGAAGAAAACAAAAGGATAAGACCACTAGACAGCCTATTTCTCTTTTGCTTTCACTGGTGATTTTGTCAACATCTTCGGACAACGACGTCCCACCCCTCAACTAGACCATCCACCTTTTCTTTATTTTCAAATTGTTATTTATTTATTATTATAAAAAAATATTTTTGTAAAAGTCGATAACCAATTAAGATATCTACAGAGCTAATGTCCTCAAATACGAGAAATCATGGTACAACCCTTATAAATTTTATTTTTTCTTCACTCATAACCACTCATAACCATCCCTTATAATATAGAACATCCACTCATATAAAAATAAAAAATGAACTGTAAATGTTCTTAGGCTGTTAGATATTTATCAGTATGTTTTATTGTGATTGTTGAACTCGAACTTGTGTGGTACAAAGACCCTTAAGCATAAAAAATTTATATATAAAACATATTAATAAGTATATGTAGCACGATCACGTAAACACGAACACATGAACGTAAGCACACATGTAGAGATTTTTGTGAATGCTTTCGGGTTAACAAGTACACATATATGTTGTAAATTTTTTTTTGTAAATTTCCCTTATGTCGAGCATAAAAACTCAAATTTTACTTTTAAGTAAAAAACCAATATTAATGGACTCGGGGCAACTCAATATGTTTAAAGTTCAATGCTACAGATTTCATCTTTTAACCCCTCTCACACAACGTTATAGAGGTGTTCTTCCTTACGAACAAAACACCCTCACTATTCGCCTTTCACTCCATCCTTGCCATCTAGCTGTCAGGAGGGCTTACGTGCACCATGTTGAAGAGGCTCTTAGTATTTTGAGTAAATTACAAATTTTATTCTTTAAGTATGTTTAAAATTATGAATCTTATTTTTAAATCTTGATAAGTACACCGAGTGTCCTTTATTTGAAATCTTATTACGTTTTATGTCCTTTCTACTAATTAAAATTAATTTTTTCTGTCAGTTTTGTGTGAATAGACCATTTTACTCATAACTCTTAAAGGACGAAATCTGTAATTTTTATTAATCTTTTACTTTTTCTATTTTGTTTTTATTTTATTTACTTTATCTTTTTTAATCACTTTTATTTTATAAACTTAACTGAAATATTATTACTTATTTTAATCTTTTTTTATAAAATATACTTTTATCTATAGGTTTTTAATTTATATTTTTTTGTTTTTAAAATTTAGTTATCTACCTTTATAATCGTACGAGAACAAATTGGAGAGCTAAAAATATATTTTTTATGTTATAAAATTTAAACTAGTAATTGATTTTGTTTCATTTTTGCTTTTTATTACCTTTTTTTGGTATAAGAATTTTTAACTATGTTAAACAGTTTGATTTACGGTTTATATTAGAAATCTATTTGAGACCGTATGATTTTGGTATGTGACTTTTCATATTTTACTTGGTTATAATTATTTTAAGTTGAGCTATACGTATAATTAAGCTTTAATTAAAACATGAAGTATTTAAGTGTTTTTATTGTAAAAATTTTAGTAAGCTTAATAGTAAAACCAAACCAAACCAAAGCAAAATCCTTAATAATTGTTTGGTTTGGTTTCGTTTTAATTTTAAGTGGTTTGGTTTTGATTTACATTGATAAAAAATCATTATTAACAGTTTAAATGAAATACTAAATAAAAGTGCATTTAATTAAAAAATGAATGATTTGTTTATTTAAAAACTCCGAGTAGTTGTTTAAAAACCTTTTGGTATATTTTATTTTAAATTAAAATTACGAGCTATCACACTATATTTATATTTAAAAACAAACCATTTGATTGAATACGAAAAATTAAAAATTTATATCATAAACCAAAATGTTACTTTCTACAACCGGTTTCGAATATAAACCTTAAACCAAATAATTTGAAATGGCTAAAAATCTTGTACCAAAAAGTTAAAAATCGAGTTGCCTAATTTCAATTAGTTTTATCATGAACGTAATGAACAAAGTGAACAGACGAAAAAAAATTCGTAAAAAAATAAAAATCTATAAAAATTACATTTTATAAAAAAATAAAACTAAATTATTACTAATATTTATGATGATTTTTTAAACAAAAGTAGCTAAAAATAAATAAAAGTAAAGAATGTAAAATTAAAAAACATAAAGAAAGAAAATAAAAGATTAACAATAACACATTTCGTCATTTTAAGGATTAAGGGCAAAACGATAATTTTAAAAATAATAAGTTTATAAAATTAAAAGTGATTAGAAAAGAGAAAAAAAAATTAAAGAAAAGTAAATAAATAAAATAAAAACAACAAAGCAAAAAAAATAAAAGATTATTGAAAATTACAGATTTTGTCCTTTAAGAGTTAGAGTAAAATGGTCTTTTACAAAAAATATGTGGAAAAGTTAAGTTTTATTAGTAAAAAAGATATAAAACTTGATAAGTTTTCAAATAAAAGATGTTCAGTATACTTTCCAAAGTTTAATAACAAGGTACAAAATTTGTAATTTACTCTAGTATTTTTTTAATATATAAATATAAGCTGATCATATATTAGAATCAATTTTATCATATTTATTTAAAAAATAAACGTTTTATTTTTTTCCAGAATTAAAATATAAATTTATTATATATTATATTTTATTGAACAAATAAACATTTCTTTTTCGTGAAACTTTCTAGACTAAGGTACAAAAGATAAAGATATCAACTTGTATACTTCTTTTATCATATCGAAACGCTTTAACTTATAGTTCCGAAAGTCGTGTTTTTTTGGGTAAATACATAAATGTCTCAAATATTATGGATCACGACAAATCAATTAATAACCTTAAAATACCTTTGTATTTTATTATTTGAGATCATCAACTTACGCACTCTTTTAAACTCATAATTATACATCACGATTAATTTATACAAACTAATCATAAACCAAATCAAACCCTTTATCGCAACAGAAGCCTAAACATTTTAACTTTAAATAGCGATCCGACGTAGCCACCCCTGAAATATTATGGATTACGACAAATCAAATAATAACCATACCTTTAGAATTTTATTAGTAACTTATATACTTCCACCTACTTTTTAGTAATTTCACGGCTTAATTTTAGTATTTACAGTCATTATATTCTTAAAATTTTAAAAATATAATTCATGTGATAATATGGTTGAAGTCGGATAAAACAACCGACCGAGAAATAATATTATATTTGATAACTTATAAATCATGCTAATAGAATAGTAAATATTACCTAAACATTTTAATAGTAACAGTTAAATAATTGATAGTCTAAACAAGAGTAAATTACACGGATAGTTTTTGGGGTATGTACGTATTGTAACTTCAGTCTCTACTTTCAATAAATTACAGATGAGAGCTTGAACTTTGTAAGAAGTGCACGCTGACGATCCCTGACACTAACAAAAATTAAGTTTTTCTGTTAGTTTTTTTAAAAGACCAAAATACCCTCATAACTTCCACACTTCACATCCTCACACCATTCTTTCTGCAATTTCATCATCACCTCCAACCACCACCCATCACCCACCACCCACCGTCACCATCTTCACCAAATTCACCTTCCATGAACACCCATCAAAAACCACCTACACCCCACCAACCCCCTCCAAAACCCACAACCTCCCCCCCCCCCCCAAAAAAAAACTGTGATCTTTCGTATATTCGTTAGTTAATTTTGTTCTCGTTATCTCTTGTAAACATTATTTTATGTCAATAATGGAATCATGAGAGTTCTTTTGCAGTTTTTAATAATCCCGTTATACCTATTAATTTGCAACCTTAATATATTTAAAAACTCATATTAGTTGACTTGTTGTTACATGAATAAATGAACAAAGTGTTATAATTTTTAAATGATCTGTATTTAAAATAAATATATATAAGTAAATAACATCAAATTGTTAACGGAAAAAAAATTGTGATCTTAGACATTTAATTAAAACAAATAATTTAGTGGTGAATCTTTATAAAATTTTCAAGAAATATAAAATAAATAAATATCACTTAAAATATTAAAGATTTAAAATTATAGATTTATAAAAATAATAATAATAAATACAAACTGAACATCTTCTAAGACCCTAGGGACCAAAGTTGTAAAATTCTTAAACTCAAACCCCCCCCCGTTTTTCCGGCCATCTCTCCGGCCGCACATCCGGCCAACTCCGGCGAACCCCAAACTCTCGAAATTCACTTAATTAAACCCGATTAAATCACTATTTAAGCTCTTACGGGAGTTTCGAACCTCACTCCAATTCGAAATTAACCGACGAATATCATTAAAACCAAACAACATTCAAAGCATCGGTATCAATAAACTCGAAACGGATTCAATCATGCGCAATTAAATGAGGTTTAATCATTCTAAAGACGTTTCTAAACTAAACACACACCTAATTTCACCTGAAATCTACACTCACAACAAATTACAACTCGTGAACCGTCAAACCTGCAACTCAACCAAACTCCAACTCTTGTTCATCTTCAATCAAAACTGACAGAAGGCTTTTAATCATAAGCCCCATTAGAAGCTTTTTGTGCAACGAATTCGATCGTAATCATCAGTTCCTTCTCGAATTGAAGATTATCTCAGCGGCGGTTGTATTTCTTCTTACCATCGTTTCCCATCTCTTTAACAAGTAATTAAATATATGAATATACTCGATTTCATGTGGGAAACAAAAGCCCCAATGTTAATTTCATTCTCGATTTCATTTCATGGTTCAATTGATGTGAGATTGAAACTAGGGTTTATGCAAAATTGGGGGGAATCTAATTGGTTAATGTTTTTATGTTTTAAACCGCGGGTTATGACAGTCATAGGCGCCCGAGCCTACTGGTTAGAGCACAGCCCTTACACTTAGGTAACCCGGGTTCGAACCCGGTCACTTGCATTAATTTTTTTAAAAAACATGATTTTTCTTAAATAATTAATTCCAGAAACATTTAAAATATTATTATATTATATAAAAATCCTTTTTATAATCAGAATTTATTTAAAAATTTCTAAAATTTGTAGAAACTATAATTTGGTAAATCTTATTCATTTTCTTTTATTCTTTTTTTATTATAAAAATTATTATAAAATATATTTACAAGTTTTAAATTGTATAAAAATTATAGTGAATCAAATAGTAATATTTTCTTTTAAATTCTTAGGAATTTTAAATTAATCCTCCATTGTACTTCGAAAGTTATAAAAATTATTATGAGATATATTTTTACAAGTTTTAAAATGTATGAAAATTATTAAGAATCAAATAAAAATATATATATGTTCTAATTATATGACTTATTATCGCATAGATCGTTATTAATAAAATAACGGTTTCTTTTATAAGGATGTTTACTTTATTTCAATTATTAATAAATCTCTAAAAATTTTAGTAATTAATCGTCTCTTTCTATTTAACAATGTTAAATAATAAATATATATATAACATCAATTTATTAAATCAAGAATCCCGACTATGGTTAAACCTCTAGCTTTCGTGTATCGTCTTTTAACCTTATTGACAAAATTCTAAATCTTGGAACGCACACTTTTAGGCGAATTGTGAAGACATCATTGGAGTTACCTTATTCTTATTATTTCCTTGTACGTCATATACCAAGTGAGTTTCCATACCCCGTTTTTACTTTATTTAAAACGTTTTAGGGTGAAACATGTTAACCGTACTAAAATCACACTTGTAAAGCTGTTTGTATACGTGTAACACACGTGCAATTCATCTTATATTTTGTCATGCTTATTTGGGATCTTAGTAAATATTATGTGATAGACACTTGTAAACACAATCATTAACTATTGCTAGCCTAGCGACGTCATAGATCTATGGGCTTGACAAGCTTATCTGGTGCTAAAGCCGAGGTTATTGCCGGCTCCTGATGACGTATTCTTGATCATCATGGGAACCAAGTACACTTAGCTAATCGTATATTAATCGTTGTGGCCATATCTTTGTCAAGGTTTGATTGTATCATTATGCTATCCATATATTTTGCATTATCCTTTAACCTATGACTTGAATTGCCTTATTAAAAGATTTTATATATGTATGTACAATCTATGGGAACTCACCAAAATTATATGTTGACCGTATTTTCTAACATGTTTAGAAAATGCTCAAGCTTAGTTGTTGCTCTTGAAGATATGAAAACATCTAGGATTGGACCTAGAGAACAATAAAGATCATGCTTTGAAACGTGATGTTTAATTTTACTTATGTTATGTTTGTTGCTTTAAGACTTATGTTACGATTTGAATGACATAAATTTGGGATTTAATAATATTTACATTTTTAAATAGCGTTGTGTGGCATGAACAATCTTAACTCTCACATCTCAACGTTTCCGCCGTTAAGGTTGGGGTGTGACAAAAACCACCTCCGATCATGGGTTTTCCTGTGGCCTACACCGATATTTTCATCCCCAAACCCTTCGTTAACATCCTAACCCTCGTCGCCTTCATCTGCAACCTCATCTCCACTATCCTCCACTTCGCCAGAGTCCAATTCAATCCACCGTCGGAATTGGTGCAATCGCCTCGTGCTCCTCTTGGTGGTGGAATTCGCCGAGATTGGTGACCGATTGGAGAGATGTGTGGTATGTGTGACCTCTCGTGTAATTGTTAAGTTGTTGTTAATTCCGTTATTTCTTGTAAGGGCTTGTTTTGTCATTAATACAAGTACCTGGGCCCATTTGTAAAATTTATTAATCTTGATATTATTGGTATTTAAAATTTTATAACTTGCTTGTTATTAAAAAATATATATATATATATATATAATAATAATAATAATAATAATAATAATAATAATAATAATAATAATAATAATAATAATAATAATAATAATAATAATAATAATGATAATAATAATAATAATAAAACAAATTAAGCATTTATTAAGTTTGTGCTTAAAATAATAACATTAAAACTCTAGGGACTAAACTGTAAAATTCGTTTTAAATGAAAACTTAAACTTTGGGTTAATAATGCAAATTTATAAAAGCTCAGGGACCAAAGTGTAACTTAAAACCCAAAATTTCAAACCCCCCGATTAACCGGTGGCCGGCCGGCATACTACGGCGCGGCTCCGGCAGCCACCAAAACCACCTAAATAACCCGTTTTAAAACCCCAAATCACACCAAAACTCTCGGGAACTCGTTTTCAACTTAAAGATGTGTATTGATTTGGTTTTTAACCGCATTTGAATAGTTATCGAACCCATAACCGAAAACATCTTGAAGCAAAATCCGTTTCAACCCATAAACCGTGCCATTAATGAAATTAATCATGAGTAAACGTTCCTTTAATCATTCCAAAGTTATTAGTGATATCAATTCCACCTGAAACGACTTTAAACACTTTTAATTCGACCTGAAACAACCGAGAACAACTTGAACCCGTTGGGTGTTCAAACGGTCAAATCGGAACTATATAAACGAGGCAAAACACTCCATTCGGGTTTCCTAATCTTGCTGTAAGCTCAATTTCACCAAAATACATACACATATTGAAATCGGTTCTGAAACTGTTGCGCACCTAACTCAAATGAGAACTTGGTTTTGTTACATGGAATCAGGTAATTGTTTACATATTATCAATCGGCTTTACATGGGGAACAAAAGCACCATGGTTAATTTTGTTATCATGATCGATTCAAGCTTCAATTCGATCAATTTGGGAACTAGGGTTCTTCGTATGAAATTGAGAAATTCTGAATATTATGTTTTAAAAATTTGGTTGGGAATCTTAACACTAAACAGGCCTTATCCCGGTGGTTTGATCATGGCATGGTTTGGCAAGGGACCCGGGTTCGAACCCGAGTCCCTGCCTTTAATTTTTAAAAAAGGTTTTTTATTGGTTTTTAAATTACAGAAAATATATAAATATTATTATTAGTCATATAAAAATTATTTTTAATCAGAAATTAAATAAAATTATTTTCTTTTAAATTTTCTTAGAAATTCAATTAATAAATCCTTATTCTTTTATTTTAAAATTTATAAAAAATTGTTACAAAATACAAATTATTATTAATTTCATTTTAATGAATCTCCTTTAATTTCCAAGAATTTCAATTTGATAAATTCTTCATTTTTTTTATATAAAATATATTTACAAATTCCAAAATATATATTTAAAAGTAAATAAATATATATGTACATATTTATAATATGCATCTATTGTTAGCCTAGCGACGTCATAGATCTATGGGCCTGACAAGCCTATTTGGTGCTAAAGCCGAGGTATTGCCGGCTTCTAGTGACGTATTTTTGATCACTATGGGAACCAAGTACACTTAGCTAATCGTATAATCATGTTGTGGCCATATTTTTCGAGGTTTGATTGTTACATTTGTTTATCCATTTATTATTACATTATTCATTAACCTATGACATGAATTGCTGTCTTAAAGTTTATATATTTATGTATGTTAAACCTATGGAAACTCACCAACATCATATGTTGACATTATTTTTAACATGTTTCAGAAAATAATCCCGCTTAATTGCTCTTGAAGACTTGAACACATCTAGGATTTGATCTAGAGATTAAAAAAATGATATATATTGTCACATAATGCTATTTGAATACTTGTTACATTGGTTGTTTGAAACTTATGCTTTTTATCTATGTATGTCATGAAACTTGGAATTTAATAATATTTACACTTTGAAATGGCATTTTGTGTGGCATGAACAATCTTAACCCTCACATCTCAACGTTTCCGCCGTTAAGGTTGGGGTGTGACAGATTGGTATCAGAGCCCATAACTATAGGGATGTAGGTTATTAGAAATGGTGGCCTAGACTATAGTTAACCTAGGAACCCCTTTTCATGAATATTTGTTATAATCTTGTAAGCTTGCTTATATGTCTATTACATGATGTTACATATTGCAAGATAAATCCTTTATGTGCTATTTGATTATATTTAGAAAATGGTACCTTAGGAGTATGACTTGAATCTTGTATACCCCAACTTCCTAATCTTCTTCATATGCCTTTAAGTTCTACCGCATCTAATCTCTTCTAAAACTTATTCTCGACTACGTGTGGAATTCTACGCATCTTATCGAGTGGATTAAACACTTTAGACGTTATGTCTAAATCTTGAAAATCTCATCCAGGTTTTAATTCTAATAGCCTATAGGGAAGTGTGTGACACATAAACACCTGTATTCTGGATTTCCTGGCAAAAGGCCCTCGGGCTAAGGCAAGCATTTCGTATAAATCCCATTGCGGGACCTGTTATGCTTACCTGAGGATTTCTGGGATGAGTGCTAAATTATGGTCAACATACACATTTTCCCCAAGGTAATTGGGATTAAGTCACCTCGACGTGTCCATGTTCCTATTGGTTGTGTGGTACCAAATGGAACCATCTTGTTTATATTTGTAAATATCAAAAATTTATGATTTCTTGAACTGGTTTATTACCAAATTCTAATATCTTCTTTATTTCTATCGTATAGAATGTCTCGTCATCAAGGAAAACGTGCTACCTCCGACCGCAAACTTGCCGCGATGATTGCCCGGCAAATGGCTGCTGTCCTCCCAACCATGGTTGCCGAACTTAGTAGCACCCTAATGGATAACAACAGTAATAATGCAAATAGGAATAATGGTGGTGGTGATAACAATGGCCATGGTGAGAATAGCAACAATCAAGGGGGAAACAATCGAACCTGCACCTTCAAACACTTCAACTCCTGTAAACTCACTAGTTTTAGTGGAAAGGAGGGAGCCACTGGACTTCTCGAGTGGTTCGAAAGTATGGAGAACACCTTCATAAACAGTGAGTGTCCCGAGGAGCTCAAGGTTCGTTATGCTGCTAGTGTCCTTCAACAACGGGCACTTACCTGGTGGAATAGCGAGAAAAGAAACCGGGGTGCGGAAGTGGCTTTGGCACTCCCTTGGGAAGAGTTCAAGGACATTATGATCCAAAAATTCTGCTCGAGGAGTGAACTACAAAAACTGGAGGAGGAGTTCTGGAACCTCAAACAGGATAGTGGGAATCATTTGGCATACTCCACCCGACATCATGAACTGAGCATGCTTCTACCGCATATGGTGGAACTGTACTCCGTAGCATCGAGAAGTTTATCAAAGGGGTGCCACCACAAATTCAAGATGTTGTGGTGGGAAGTAGGCTCACGACTCTGGAAGAAGCAATCAACATCACCACCCAGCTTACCGAGAATCACATTAAGGCTGGCACTTTGATGGTGAAGGGAACAAAACCAACTGCGAAGGTGACTCCCGAGGCGACGAAGGAGGTGAAGGCTAAATCCTCATTCAAGGGCACGAAGCGCAAGTTCACACCGGCCCGCAACTTTGCTGTGACAGCACCCAATGCCCCTCAAAGGCAAGCTGTCGCTGTAAACCAAGCACCATGAAGGAAATAATCCCTGCCGAATATGATCCACACTTTGCGGGAAATACGGACATTTAGTGGCTACTTGTCATCGTGCCCCAAACAATGCTGCCATGATTGCTAACCGAGCCTGCTACAACTATGGCAAAACGGGTCATTTCCGTCCACAATGCCCTCGTCTTGCGGGGAATGTCCCACCGTCTCGAGGACGGGCTTTCAACATTAATGCAAATCAAGCGCAAGCCAACAACGACGTGGTGAATGGTATGTCATTCTTCCCTATTAATCAATCTTTTATTGTGTAAAATTTCTACCTGCTTTCCATGTACCAAAGATAGTTTTATATCTGGGCAGGTATGTATCTTGTAAATAACTGTTATGCGTCTGTACTTTTTGATTCGGGTGCGGATAAGAGCTTTGAATCCTTAGAATTCGAACCTATTCTTGCTAAGCCGCGTTCTAAGCTAGGAAAATCTTTTACGGTCGAAGTTGCCGATGGAAAATCAATCGTAGTTGACGTCGTAATACGTGATTGCATCCTGAATCTTAACGAGCATGAATTGTCTATCGATCTTATTCCTATGCAACTGGGGATCTTCGACATCATTATTAGCATGGATTGGTTAGCCAAACAGCACGCGGAAATCATTTGTTTCGAGAAGTTCATTCGAATTCCTCTACCTTCGGGTGATACACTAAAAGTCTTTGGTAAGAGGTTGTCTCAAGGACTCAAACTCATGTCCTGTATCAAAGCCCAAAAGTGCTTGAGTAAGAATTACCTAACCTTTATGGCTTATGTAGTCAATACGAAAGCCAAGGGGAAAGAACTTAAGGATATACCCGTTGTACGAGAATTTCCCGAAGTGTTTCCCGAGGATCTTAGTGGGTTACCTCCCGTTTGGGAAGTTGAGTTCAAGATGGACTTGATCCCTGGTGCAAACCCTGTGGCTAAATCGCCTTATCGTCTTGCGCCTTCTGAAATGCAAGAACTAGCCAGTCAACTAAAAGAATTGATCGATAAGGGCTTTATTCGTCCTAGCTCTTCACCATGGGGTGCACCTGTGCTATTCGTGAAGAAGAAAGATGGATCATTTCGTATGTGTATCAATTATCGGGAACTCAACAAACTTACCATCAAAAACCGATACCCTTTCCCTCTAATCGATGACCTCTTCGATCAACTCCAAGGAGCTACGCGATTCTCGAAGATCGATCTACATTCTGGATATCATCAATTGCGAGTTCACGACAATGATATTCCAAAGACCGCTTTCCGTACTTGATATGGACATTATGAGTTCATGGTTATGCCTTTTGGCTTGACTAATGCACCTGCTGTTTTTATGGATCTCATGAATAGAGTATGTAAACCATACTTGGACAAATTCGTGATCGTGTTCATCGATGATATTCTTATTTATTCCAAGACAAAAACCGATCACGAGTTGCATTTGCGACAAGTTCTCAAACTTTTGAAGAAGGAAAAACTGTACGCCAAGTTCTCTAAGTGCGAATTCTGGCTTGAAGAAGTTCAATTCCTAGGTCATGTGGTGAATAGCCAAGGAATTCACGTTGACCCTGCTAAAATAGAAGCCGTGAAAAACTGGTGTGTTCCCACGACCCCAACTGAAGTTCGTTCTTTTCTTGGTTTAGCGGGTTACTACCGTAGGTTCATTGCAAACTTCTCGAAGATTGCTAAACCGCTTACAGCGCTAACTCAAAAGAATCGACTTTTTGAATGGGGACCCGAACAAGAAGAGGCTTTCGAGACACTGAAACGCAAGCTATGTAATGCTCCTATCCTAACTCTCCCCGATGGAAATGATGAGTTTACCCTGTACTGTGATGTGTCTAGTAAAGGTTCATGAAGTGAACTACACAACCCACGATCTTGAACTTGGTGCCGTGGTTTTTGCCTTGAAGATTTGGCGGCACTATCTTTATGGGACGCAATGCATAGGCTACACCGATCATAAGAGCCTTCAACACGTGTTCAATCAAAAGGATCTCAACATGAGACAAAGACGTTAGGTTGAGTTAATTAGCGACTACGACTGTGACATTCGCTATCATCCCGGAAAGGCGAATGTTGTAGCTGACGCGCTGAGTCGTAAGATCCATAATAAGACTGTCTCACTTCAAGAAATTCGAGATCGAAGGCAATGGTTTGACACGTTAGGAGAATTTTGTCACACCCTCAAAATCCGCGTGCGGGGTTTTACCGCGAGGCGCGTGACATACCAGGATCTCAGTCATTAGTTACACAGAATGACTCTATATGAACTAACATTCAAAATCAGAGTTTAACTTTAAAACATGCGGAAGCGTTAAATAAACTAGTAAACCCAAAACGATGAAACATGATTTGAACATGCGCAAACATACGCGCCCAAGTATTATGCAAAACCAAAACACGATGTTTAAACAATCTTAACCCAAAACAATGTTTCATAACGTGCTGACAAACACCATGATGCTGACCCGTGTGACGTGCTCCTAGGCAATAGCAACCTTAACCTGAGAATAGCATACTAAAAGAGTCAACACAACGGTTGGTGAGTTCAAGAGTTTGTGTTTAAACATAAACCAATAACAGTTGCAAAATATAAGAAATGTATTGTAATAGATAGCTAGTCTATAAACAAAATAGTAATAATCATAGTGATTTCGCGATTGAAGCTGACTGTGTTACGTTTGTTGCCTCCTGCCATGACTTACCAGGTCGTGACAAATGTTCGTTAGGACAATATTGCACCCGTTTGACCTCGAGTCGCACAGGTGGGGCTCGTCAAACCCAGCAGTACTACCCAAAATTTCCCGCTAATATCATTATTAACAATCCGAAAGTGTGAGGGCTTTCCATGGTAATCAGCACTATATTATACTATACACAACTCATATCAATAAAGCGTTTGTAAGAACAGTATGCTATCTCCCCCAAAAGAGAGTACGTACAAGAGTGGGGCATGAACTCACCTGATGCGCACAAGAAATAACTTAAAGCTTAACTTGAAAGAAAGAGTGGAAAGACAACATTCAAAGGTCACCTAGAACACATGAGTACATAAGTACGTATACACAGAATCAATATGAAACCCTAAGTGCTCTACAAACTAAAGAACTCAAGGTTTTAGAAAGACAAGACACATTTGACCCAGTTGACCCGTTTGACCCGTTAGTGACATTATAGGTGAAATTTCATTCAAACAAGCATAACAGTACATCACACCTAGTTAACATACAAGCTGATCACATATGACACCTTATTACCCACATGTACTACCTAGATCATCATACAGCCAGATATTATACAAGTCATGCGAATCTCAAACAATTATCATGCTCAACATAACTACAACACAACCAAAGCATCATACATAGAATCAAATCATGCACGACATACCATGTGAAGCCACTCACGACTTCACACCCTAAACCCTATCAATCCTACTAAGTAGGGGCCTCAGATTCGCACGCGTGTATGATGATCATCAACATGCCATTCAACAGAATTCATATCATCCAAAATGTTCAATCATGATCAACCACAAACCAACAATAGTCCTAACATACCCATATGACCCATTACCATGAATTCCCACAAACAGGCCAAATCAGATAACTAACCAACTAAACATTCATACAACCCAAACAATACATTCCACCACCTTAAAAGTCATCCATGAAAATACTAGCATGACCCTAATGTCCCAAACATGCTCAAATCATCATATGCAAGAGTTTGTGCAAATAAAGTTTCCCTTTTGGGAAAGCACATCCCAAAATCTATCAAACATCCAATACAATCATGAATTCATCAACAATATACCAATTCAAGCTCATGTTAACATCTAGACATGATCAACAACATCCAATTATCACAATTCATCAACCTTCATAGCCAAAAGTTACTATCTTTAGCAAGACATAAACTACAACATTCATTCTTGGATTTCTAGCATTTAAATCAACAATATAACATCCAATTATCATCACAAACACATCAACAACATAAATTCATCATCAAATCACCATATCCATGCAAATAAAGTTACTATTATTGGTAACCTATGAACAATGCATCAAAAACGTAACTTTCTTGCATAATCAACGTAAACTAGCATCAATCTAACCTAACTAACATCATAACATCATCAAACAATCAAGAATCAACCTCCAATTCATCCAATTCGACTAGGGTTTCGGCCAACATGAGAAACCATCAAAAACATGTAAAAATCTAACCTTTAAACGTGTAATGGCTTGCAATTGATGATTCTAACGCGTTGTAGCACTTGCAATCGGCCAAAATCGAATGTGAATGCTTGTTCTTGCTGAATTCGCGATGGTGAGGGCGTGGGAATGAGGGTCGCGGTCGTAGGGGGGATTATTAGGGTTAGGTTTTGATTTTATTTTATTTAATAATCCATAATTATCCTTTTAACCCTTATAATTTGTATTTTATAAAGATTAGGCTTTTAAATAGTTTTTAAATAGTTTTTAACTACAAAACACAGTTATTATTAGTCACTAATAATAATCATGCATACTTTCCATTTGCCACAAAACACACGAAACAATTATAATACGTTTCCACTTTACGCGATAAAATTCACAATTAATATTTAAATCACGTAAGCATATAAGCACAACTTAATAATCATATCATTAACTAAATTATTATTAGATAATCATTATTAATTATATTAAGCTACCAACGTTCAACGACAACTAGTGTGTGCTCACGACACGTGTATGCAAGACTTAACGAAACTAACGGAGTTTGGTAACGGAAAATTACCGGATGTCACAAATTTGATACTGAGATTCACATGGATGTTAACGAGGCTACTATCATGCTTTAAAATATAAGGATTGATAGTGATCTCGAGTTTTGCATCCGCGAGGCTTAACAAGCAGCATTAACCAAGGAATGGAATGATAAGGAACTAGTGTTTAACGTTCGGTCACAATTGGAAACAAAACCGCATGGCATGTTGTATTTCTTGAACCGGCTTTGGATTCCAAATCGCGACAATCTCCGTCACTTCATCATGAACGAAGCTCATCAAACACGTTATTCTATTCACCCTGGGTCCGATAAGATGTATATGGATCTGCGTGGCCAAAATTGGTGGCAAGGGATGAAGAAGGATATCGCATCTTATGTATCCAAATGCCTCAAGTGTGCAAGGGTTAAAGCTGAACATGAACGTCCTAGTGGTTTACTTGAACAACCCGAAATCCCTATATGGAATTGGGAACACATGTCCATGGATTTCATAACCAAGTTGCCACGTACTCCTCGAGGCCATGATAGCATATGGGTGATTGTTGACCGTTTGACCAAAACGACACATTTCATACCAATACTAGACACTTACAAGGTTTCAAAGTTGGCTCGTATTTATATCGATGAAATTGTG
Organism: Flaveria sonorensis; assembly: GCA_025506505.1. NCBI lineage: Eukaryota > Viridiplantae > Streptophyta > Magnoliopsida > Asterales > Asteraceae > Flaveria > Flaveria sonorensis. Next base: position 1,839,890 of record CM046434.1, read on the forward strand.
AGTAGTCATGGCGTGTCGTTGCATATTATTTCTGATCGTGATGCTCGTTTCACTTCACACTTCTGGTCTTCTATTCAAGAACTCTTGGGGTACTCAACTAGATTTAAGCACGGCTTACCATCCTCAAACTGACGGTCAAACCAAGTGAACAATTCAAACCCTTGAGGATTTGCTACGTTTATGTGTTCTCGACTTTGGTGGTGACTGGGATACACATTTACCGTTAGCGGAATTCTCGTACAACAACAGCTACCACTCAAGTATCAAGATGGCACAATTCGAAGCTTTATACGATCGTAAATGTCGTTCTCCGATTTGCTAGACTGATATCGATGAGAATTTAATTACCGGTCCAGAACTTATTCCAGAAACGACCGATAAAGTCTCCAAAATCTGTAATAACCTTGAGGTGGCTAGAAGTCGTCAAAAGAGTTACACGGATAAAAGACACAAACCATTGGAGTTCCAAGTCAACGATATGATCCTTCTTAAGGTCTCACCATGGAAGGGTGTTGTTCGCTTTGGGAAGAAGGGCAAGTTAGCCCCACGATTTGTAAGACCTTTCAAGATTCTGAAAAGAGTTGGGAAAGTGGCTTACAAACTGGAACTATCTTCTAAACTTAGCGGGGTTCATCCTGTCTTCCATGTCTCAAACTTGAGGAAATATTGGTCCGATGAAAATTTGCGCGTTCCTTTGGAGGAAATCCAAATTGACGAGTCTTTGCATTTCGTTGAGAAACATGTTGAGATTATGGATCGAACGCTGAAGAAGACCCGAACAACTACCACGCCATTTGTCAAGGTTCGTTGGGAAACAAACGTGGAGCTGAGTTCACCTGGGAACGCGAGGAATACATGAAGAAGAAATATCCCTATCTGTTCGTTTAGCCTTATCTTTAATTTCGGGACGAAATTTCTTAAAGTTGGGGAGACTGTGACCTCTCGTGTAATTGTTAAGTTGTTGTAATTCCGTTATTTCTTGTAAGGGCTTGTTTTGTCATTAATACAAGTACGAGGGCCCATTTGAAAAATTTATTAATCTTGTTTTTATTGGTATTTAAAATTTTATAACTTGCTTGTTATTAAATAAATAAGTTAAAATAAATAAATAAATAAATAATAATAATAATAATAATAATAATAATAATAATAATAATAATAATAATAATAATAATAATAATAATAATAATAATGATAATAATAATAATAAAACAAATTAAACATTTATTAAGTTTGTGCTTAAAATAATAACATTAAAACTCCAAGGACTAAACTGTAAAATTCGTTTTAAATGAAAACTTAAACTTTGGGTTAATAATGCAAACTTATAAAGCTCAGGGACCAAAGTGTAACTTAAAACCCAAAATTTCAAACCCCCCGATTAACCGGTGGCCGGCCGGCCATACTCCGGTGCGGCTCTGGCGGCCACCAAAACCACCTAAATAACCCGTTTTACAACCCCAAATCATACCAAAACTCTCGGGAACTCGTTTTCAACTTAATGATGTGTATTGATTTGGTTTTTAACCGCGTTTTGAATGGTTATCGAACCCGTAACCGAAAACATCTTGAAGCAAAATTCGTTTCAACCCATAAACCGTGCCATTAATGAAATTAATCATGAGTAAACGTTCCTTTAATCATTCCAAAGTTATTAGTGATATCAATTCCACCTGAAACGACTTTAAACACTTTTAATTCGACCTGAAACAACCGAGAACAACTTGAACCCGTTGGGTGTTCAAACGGTCAAATCGGAACTATATAAACGAGGCAAAACACTCCATTCGGGTTTCCTAATCTTGCTGTAAGCTCAATTTCACCAAAATACATACACATATTGAAATCGGTTCTGAAACTGTTGCGCACCTAACTCAAATGAGAACTTGGTTTTGTTACATCGAATCAGGTAATTGTTTACATATTATCAATCGGCTTTACATGGGGAACAAAAGCACCATGGTTAATTTTGTTACCATGATCGATTCAAGCTTCAATTCGATCAATTTGGGAACTAGGGTTCTTCGTATGAAATTGAGAAATTCTGAATATTATGTTTTAAAAATTTGGTTGGGAATCTTAACACTAAACAGGCCTTATCCCGGTGGTTTGATCATGGCATGGTTTGGCAAGGGACCCCTGTTCGAACCCGAGTCCCTGCCTTTAATTTTTTAAAAAGGTTTTTTATTGGTTTTTAAATTACAGAAAATATCTAAATATTATTATTAGTCATATAAAAATCATTTTTAATCAGAAATTAAATAAAATTATTTTCTTTTAAATTTTCTTAGAAATTCAATTAATAAATCCTTATTCTTTTATTTTAAAAATTATAAAAAATTGTTACAAAATACAAATTATTATTAATTTTAAATTGTAATGAATCTCCTTTAATTTCCAAGAATTTCAATTTGATAAATTCTCCGTTTTTTTATATAAAATATATTTAAAAATTCAAAAATATATATTTAAAAGTAAATAAATATATATATGTACATATTTATAATATGCATCTATTGTGAATTATTCTAATCAATTAAATCTACAAATTTACTATTTTATCAATTAGTAAATAGTAATCCTTTGATAATAAAAGTTTAACTTTTATTAATGGTTTTAATCATTAAAGTTCTTATTTAATTATTCAAATATTAATAATAAATTGTATCTATCTTATAATTTAAAATCATGGGTAAAATGATTTATAAATAACATCGTTACAATTGTTATCCAAAAATCGCCAATTTAAACCATAGACTTTCATGAATCGTTAACATTATAATCATGATTAAACATAATGCGTCGTTCTTTAGGTTGAACTTTAACAAATCATCGGCATTTAATACAAGACTTCTTGTTTGTACATCTTTATAATACATGTGAGTTTTTCATACCCCATTTTATATTATTTCACACTTTTGGGGTGAAACATGTTAACCTTATTATAAACACACTTGTAAATACGTTTTCTACTCTTGTAACACTTGTGCAATTCATCTTATCTTGTCATGGTTATTTGGACTCTTGTAATTATCATGTGATAACACTTGTAAGATACAATCATTAACTATTGCTAGCCTAGCGACATCATAGATCTATGGGCCTGACAAGCCTATTTGGTGCTAAAGCCGAGGTATTGCCGGCTCCTAGTGACGTATTCTTGATCACTATGGGAACCAAGTATACTTAGCTAATCGTATAATCATGTTGTGGCCATATTTGTTGAGGTTTGATTATTACATTTGTTTATCCATTTATTATTACATTATTTATTAACCTATGACATGAATTGCCGTCTTAAAGTTTATATATTTATGTATGTTAAACCTATGGAAACTCACCAACATCATATGTTGACATTATTTTTAACATATTTCAGGAAATGATCCCGCGTAATTGCTCTTGAAGACTTGAACATATCTAGGATTGGACCTAGAGATTAAAAAAATAACATATATTGTCACATGATGCTATTTGAATACTTGTTACATTAGTTGTTTGAAACTTATGCTTTTCATCTATGTATGTCATGAAACTTGGAATTTAATAATATTTACACTTTGAAATAGCGTTGTGTGGCATAAACAATCCTAACCCTCACATCTCAACGTTTTCGCCGTTAAGGTTGGGGTGTGACAGTATGTTTGTGTGAGTTTGATGCCTGTGATGAGATCCATGGGTTGATAAAGTGTAAGCATGTATTTTATCGGTGGTGTATTGACCGGTGGGTGGATTGTGGTCGGAAAACTTGTCCGGTTTGCCGGACGGCGGTGGTGCCGGAGGATATAAGGGATTTCGGTGATGAATGGTTGACGATGGCTTCTGGTGGTGCTGATATTTAATATCGAGGGTATTTTGGTAATTTGACATTATCTTAACAGAGAAAGTTAACATTTGTTAGCGTCGGAAACTACCGGTGTGCAAACCATGCAAAGTTCAGGCCAACATTTGTAATTTATTGAAAGTGGAGATTAATGTTGCAATACGTGCATCCCCCAGGGACTGTTCGTGAAATTTACTCTCTAAACAATGTCTAAAAGATAATTACTTTTTTAAAGAATCATCTTACGCGAATAGAGGTTATAGATATGTAGAATAGAGGTTATAGATATGTAGGGGCCGGTTACTATACAAAGTTTAATTTTCGTTCGAAGCATACGAAGTCACCAGAGCGTGACACGTGTCTTGGCGAAGTGATAGTTTGGTCCCCGGTATAATTACGCATAAAAGATACATAATTACGCAAGTTATCACGCAAAGAAAAAATACTCGCGTTATAAAAAATAATCACCCAATAATATTTATAATTACGCAAGTTATATAATAATTACGTAAGTTATGTTCATAATTACACAGGGAATAATCACGCAAGTTATACGCAAATCACGTAGACGTTTTTTTAAAAAAAATGTTGATATATTTTTAAAACAGTTTAGTAATACTATACTTGAATTAAAGAGAATAAAATGCTCGATTTTATGGTTTAATTTTTTTAACGTCGTATAAAAAAGTTGTATACGTTTAAAAAAACTAGGGCAGTTTTAAAAAAATCAACAATTGTAGGCTATTTCCGATTTTACCCCATCAACCATCATTTCATACGTGATTATTTTATTTTTAATCTGAACTGTCATCTCCTAAATCAATTGTTGGAATTACTTCGCACACTTCGCACGAATTTTCAATTGTTGGAATTAGTTGGCACACTTCGCACGGATTTTCAACTTTGTACCGTAAACTTTCTCTAGATATGTAATTAAAATATTTGATTTTTATATAAAAAATCTATATGTTTATATATTATAATCAACCTAAGTTTGCTTAATAATCGAGTAAATTTTTTGGGGGATTATAAACTAATCATATAGACTCTTAAACACATATTATGTTCATTTACATATTTTCTTTATCATAATCATAATATGATAAAAATGTTTAAATATAGATAAACTAACATATGTAGCTAACATCTCACCAAGAGGATGTTTGGTAGTCTTTTAATGCTAATTAAAAGCTAGCTTTTAATGGTTTACAACATCTTAATAGATAAAAGATAACCATAATACTGAATGGTTAATATATAGCATTAATATTTAACCTATTAACCATTCAACAAATGAACTATTAAATATAGCTTTTTAACAATTATTAAAAAACCAACAAACAGCAAATAAATATATTTTAAAGAAACTCTTTTACAATTGCCACTTTACATGTTTTTATCCTAATTAGAGCATCTATAATGGGATCTATCACTCCACGAACATCAACCTAGAGGGCAAAGGCTATGGTGTAAGATAAAGTTCAAAAACCATAACTGGTTTCCAAGATCAAGTTTGCCTGCAAGGATTACACGCACGATTTTACTAAAGATGGGCACCAACTCATGACCGGGATTGGGTGTTAAAAGTTATTCATCAAAAGAAGTTGATGTAGAAGTTTTTGACGTTCCGATAGAGATGCTTTTAGTTTTTTTAACGACAAACTTACAAAAAGACATCGTAATCTGCTCCCTATTGTGTTTTAACTTAAATTTGTTTTAATTGATTTTACCTTTCACCACCGGTTATAGCGACAGTGTCATAGATGCTCTTGATATAAATGCTACAAGAAGTATTCTTGATAGTTTAAATGCATTGATGTGATTTCTTAAAAAGAAATAGGAAAAAAAGCAAAAATTGTCCGTTTCATGTGACAAAAGCTACCGACCCTACTCCTTTTCTTATTTTCAATATTTATTATTCTAATTTATTTTGGCGCGAGCATATTAAAAAGTGGAATAATTTTTAGCATATGGTCCCTGATTTATGGTCAATCGTTACATCACTTTGATTTAAAAAATCAAAATATAATTTAATAATATATTTCACAAATCATTAACTACCTAAAATTTCAAATTTGAAAAAGGGCTAGAGCTGATTAGAGAAATAAAAACTATGTAACTTTATGTAATTTAATAACGGAGAATTATATATATCCCCCTCTTCAAAGAAAAATATATATTTATCCAAAACACAAGTTTCAATGCATAAAGTATAATATTTTTTAAGTTTACTTTAAGAATATATGTAATTTCATAAGTTTGGAGGGAAATATGTAATTGCCCCATTTAATAAACACGTTATCTTGACAGAAATTTGTAAAATTATAATGACGAGTGAAATATATTTAGACCAAACACTTTTGTTTAAACTATTTATAATTATAAAAATTACATGTATTCTGGTTTTAGAAAAGACATAAATTATATGACTTGAAATCATAGCTCATAAATACTTTCAAAACAATATGTATAAATGTTTATAGGGTTAAAATGTAAGAAATTTTATTTTATTTTATTTACTGCCAAATACATGTGTTTAATAATAATATAAATTAATTATAAATAGTTGAGACTTTTTAGAAGTGCATACTCACCCATCCTCTTATTCAATCTATACCGTCTATTCACTATGATATTTATATACCTCAACCTTATATGAAGTAGCACCTTACAAAAAGACCTTGATACCAATAACTACACGCTCTATCGAGTAACTTATTAAAATAAAACATATTATTTAAATTATTTAACTATAAAATATTAGGTCATGTGTCTCGTGTTGAGGTGGGAGATTAGGTCTAATAACAAAGATATTTGAAGTTTAAAAGTGAAACTACTCCCATTAAGACTAATGGTTCAAGGCCCGGTTATGACTAATTGATATAAATTAGTTGTGGTATAAAATTAGCAAGTTATATAAGTGTGTAGTTATCATTCTAGAAGCATTCCCATCGTATCCCCATCATATTTTTACAAATCGTCTAATAATTCACTTTATCTAATCTTTCATCCTCATACCCCATCTCACATTTTTAAAAGAAACCAAACATATCATCCATATTTGTAGGCTTCCTTCCTCCATATCAACATTTTTATTTAATTGGGGGTAGAGTTAAGTAAAAGAAAAAGATAAGTTACTAAAAATATTAATCAGGTATTATTTCTTTTAACGACTAATTGGATTACTAATAGGCCACTAGCCCACCCGTCCACCAGATTATCTCGATTACTCAAGTACGGAGTCTTTGGTCACTAGTCTGGCACGTCCCTGAAGAGAAGCTCGTACATCAGTCCCGAACCTGAGACTACTTTCAGAAGAAACACCACTTAAGGTGAAAAAACTTTCTGGCTCAAACTATAACATACTTTTTTTGTCACCTACGAAACTTGGTCTTGAAGTATTTCAAATCAATCACTTGAGCCAAAAATTATTAGTAAATAAATATTATTTAATTGGGTAGAAATAGATACGTGCAACGGCGTTTGGGAGAGTTTTAGAAACAAAAAAAAAATAAATTAAAAAAAATATATTTTTTTAATTAAATCACAGGATTAAGGTGAACGGTTGTGAACGCTTTGAAAATAATTTAAAAACGTGTCCCGAAGCGCCCATAGTGGTCTACCCTAGACAAGCATTTAATAACATTTAATAATAACTACAAATATTTAATAACTTTTATCTGCACAAAAGAAGTAACATAATACTTTCAATAATATTATATTCCCCCAAAAAAACTTATTTGACCACCACGTCCCCACCCTCTATATAAATACTCCCAACACCCCTTATTCTCTCTCACCAATTTTACACTTTACACCCCTCTATTCTCCGATGGCAGAAACACCCACAACCACCAAACGCCACCGTGATAACGACGGCGACGAAGGTGGCGACGACCACCGTAGTCAAATCGAAACCCCAAAACGCCATCGAAACACATACATTAACGAACAACAAGAAATCACACAGGAGTTATTGGATTTTTTAACGAATCTCCCATCCGACCCGTTTTTCGAATTCAACCCGCAAACAGAACCCGACCCGGATAACAATTCAAACTCAATCGACGATGATGATGAGAAAGAGAGGGTGATTAGACACCTTCTGGAAGCTTCTGATGACGAATTGGGGATACCCAGTAGGGTTGACGGCGGCGACGGTGGAATCGACGGTGGCGATGGCGACGGCGATGTCGCCGGAGGGGGATTTGGGGATTTTCCGATTAGTTTATATGATGGGTTGTGGGAGCTTGAAGATGAAGCTGCAAATTATTATACTTTGTTGCAGTCGGAGCTGTTTATGCAATAGTTTTGTTGTTTGGGGGGTAGTAGTGGGAATGTAGAATGTGTGGGGGTGTAGAGGGAAATTAGTTGAGGGTGGAAAGTGAAAATGTAGTGAAGGTTTGGGATTTTGTTTTGGGCCCTCGTAGTTTATAGGAATTACTGAAGCATCCCTTAAGTGTTTGTTTAGGTTTAGATTGTTGGAATTTATACTTTAGAAAGAAAAGAATGTGCATTTCCGCTTGTTATATTCTTTTTGTTTATATTTAAACATTACATTTTTGTTTTGTTGATGTCATTTTTTTACCCATCAAACTTATTAAATTTGTTTATGGATTTTTTCTGTTTTTATTTTTATGTATAATGCTATTTATCTTGTTATAAATTTTAATTTAGTTTTTTATATAAATTAGTAGTGTTTACCTTTAATAAAATATATTATGATGGATATGATAAACACTATATACCCAAATTTAGGTTACATAAATAAATCGCAATTAAAAGTTATAGAAGATCATGAAATATAATTAATAGAATATATATAAGAATTAGAAAAAATAAAATAAAGTATATCGTCACAAGGTGCGTTTGTAAATTTATTTAATATCATCAATTTTCATCAAGTATACATAATGTACATAAATGCAAAAAAACTTATAAAAATGTTATTAATCTTTGTAAATTACACGAAGCATCATTTATGCTCATTGTCTCTCACATGTTTCGTTATTTTTATGTATTTTCTATTAGTAGTAAACTCAGAAATCCACTAAACATATTTGTAAATCTATACTATTTTTCTACAATCAAATGAGAGACTTCTTCACAACAACTTGATACCATTAACCACGTCTTATAGATGGTCGAGAAATTTACACTTTAAAAGCAACATGTGTGCAAAGTATTGGCTATTTTGGTCTTTTTATCATTTTATTAATAAAATAATAATAATAAATTAAAATCCTCAATACCAACTCCAAACTTTCTTCCTACTTTTCTTCTAGAAACCGGCTCTAAACATGATAATAACGATTATCAAAATCAAACAAACAATTGTCCAACTAAATCATTTACTAAAGTCGAACCTGATAAAAGTCTCAGAACAAACCTGGTTAAGAACACCAATTTCTTCTACATAAACCGAGTTGTCGAGTTCTAGAATCAGGAACCCAAACCCTCAAACAATTACACCATAATTTACCTAACGAAAATCCACTTGAGCCTCGAGCTATAGCCCGAGTTAAAAACAACCGATGACAACACAAACGATAGTGATTAAATTATTTACTACTAGCATAAGTAATATAATTACTTACTTTCTAAAATTAATATCACAAATCAGATGCTACTTTAAGAGAATTGTTCATCTCACGTTTTATCTTTGAATCTTTAGATTGAAAGTAAAAGTAGATCCCCGACAAGGAAGATGCAGTAAATACACATTTTTAATATGCTTTTATGTTTTCTTATGAAAATAACAACGTATTTTTAATTTTTTTTTATATTACAACTTGTATACGTTTGCATCTAAGTGAAATCTGTAATAATATTTCAATATAATTGTTAGAATTTACAGATTGATTTTATAAAATAAGGTTTTCATATTAAAATTACCCGGGTTATGATTATTATATCTATAGGATCATGGATATACATAGTATTAACCCTTTATGGGTGATTCTATATATAACCACCTCCAAATTAATTTTACTTGTTATACCATTCATTTAACTTTTTGAAATAGTTGGTTTTTGTATTTATATTTTTTTATTTATCATATCACCCCCATAATATGTTAAACTAAAAACTTTAAAGTTCTGTCTATTTGTTATTTCTTTTAGTTTATTTCTTTTTTTGTCTTTTAATGTTTATTACATACGAATGCTACAAAAAGCCAGAAATAAAAAATAACACAAAACAGAATCGTATCCGTAACAGAAAAAACCGAATCAAATGGTGAATTCGGTTTTCAAATCGGTTATAGGTTACATAAAGTCTTCCGTATTCAGTTCGGTGATCCGTATAAAACGAATAATAAACGCTTTAATTGGTTTAATTGGTAAAGAACCGAATAAATCGTTTAAAACGGTTGAATTAGATCCATTAAGGTCTATTTTCAATTCTAGAAGATATTTTTTATTTTTTATAGGCAGTTTTTTTCTAATTTAGAATGTTTATATTAACTGTTTATAGATTTTATTAATATTTTAAATATGTTTTTATATCATTATATTTTTTATATCAAGTCTTTTTGAAAAAAAATTAGAGAAAAGAAAAGCTTTTATCTGAAACTAAAAAAATTTTCGAGTAAAATATGATAAGTTTTAAAACTTTGTTTTGATAATATCAAGTCTTTTTGAAAAAAATTTAGAGAAATTTTTTTTTTTTATCTAAAACTAAAAAAAAATTCGGGTAAAATATGATAAGTTTTAAAACTTTGTTTTGAGGGGGGGGGGGGGAGTATGACAAGTAATAAAGAGGTGCGTATAGTCTAACCCTTTATTTATATGTCTTTTTTTTCTTTTTATTAGTTTGAATATTTTAATTATGCTATTATTTTTAAATATATTTCATTTCACATATTATAACTTATTAAATACAATGTATTCTTAAATTCTAAATATAACGGTATGATGTATCATTAATTCTACTGTTATCTCGGTCTAACGTCCCCTCACAATTGTCTTTGGTTAAATAAGAATTCTTTAATTCTTTCGTTGTTTATTACTTATTATTGAGTTTTTAGTTTTAAGTTTTCAAATTTCTTTTTGGATTTTTTTATATTTTAAACTTTTATTCTGTTAATATGTTGTATAACCCATCAAAATATCATAAAAACACAGTATTTTATGCACGTGTTTTTTACTTATAAATATTTTAAAAATATAATTGTTTTCAAACAATATTTTGTTTGTCTTTTATAATTTTCATAAATAAAGTATTATTAAATTATGAATACACCTATTTATTTAATCTATATTGGCGTAAATTTTATTTACAACCGAGTCAGTCTGAATATTTAAGTCTATTTTTTTTTCACAGCTCAACTTCACCATCACAACACTCTTCGCTTTTTATAAGAATAGTCTTTAAATTCTTAAATTGTTTTCGGACTTGTCATTTTTTGTTGAGTTTTTTAATTTTAAGTTTTTAATTCATTTTACATTTTCTAAATTTTCCCTTTTATTTTGTTTGTTTTTTTAAAAGTTCGATTTTATATTTCTTTGTGTACGTTTTTACGACTACGTAATCTTTTGTGCCTTCCAAAGCATTTTTTATGTACATTTCGAGTTTCAAAGAACAACTCGTCGCAATGTGTGAGTACTAAATTTGCTAGTTACAACTAGAATAAGGATGGTCTTGCAAGTCAACTATAAATTTACAATACTAAGAGCATTCATAGTAGATTTATTATTTTTATCTATATAATTATAATAAAAATAAGTACTTTTTCTCTATCATTTTCAAATAAATAATATTTTTTATATATTTATCATTATTATTTTTTTATCTTTCCTCCACTCACAACCATTTTATAAAATATCAAAAAATTATAGAGATTAAACTGTGATTCCCCAAATATATAAATAAACAGTAACATTTTCTCTCTCATTCACTAACAACCAATCAAAACTATTCCCTATACTATAGGAAACACACTCACATATTTTTAGGGATTCCCTATATTTATGAGTGTGTTTCTTATATTTTAGGTAATGATTACAAGTAGTTGTGAGTGGAGGATATAGAAGAGTTAATACTCATCTGTATATTTGGAGAATCACTGTTCAACCCGTATAAATTTTTTAATGTTTTTAAAGTGGTTGTGAGTGCGAGAGATAAAAAGTAATAATAAAAATATTAAAAGACATTATTTAATTGAGAAGAAAAAAAAATAGTAATTTATAGTATAAGAATAGAGATAGAGAATCTGATGTGAATTTTTAACTTGGTTTCATATAAGAGGATCTTAGAGCATTCAGAATCCATCCAACATCTTCATCTTTATAATTACACTAAAAACATATATTTTTTGTCTCTCTCTTTTAATTAAATAATATTTTTAATACTTTTATCATTAATTTTTTTCTCTCATCCACTCACAACCACTTTTAAAAATATTAAAAAATTTATGAGGTTTGTACCGTGATTTTCTATATTTTAGAAATTACGGTACAAACCCTCATAAATTTTCTTTCTCCTTCGTTCATAATCATCCCTATAATATGAGACACCCACACACACGTAAAAATAAAAAACAAGCTTTGAATGCTCTTAAATAGTGCACCCACGGATGAACATGAAAAGGCGATTGGGACCCTAAGTGGCTTTCATCCTTCTCTATGGATGAAATCACACACAAAAAGGCGAGCCCCATTTAGAAAAGAAAAGAAAATTATATTATATTAAATCCTCTTTTCATGTTAAGTAATAAAAGAGATTAATTAATTTATGAATAATAATATCCACACTTATGAGCGAAAAAACAAGGGGGGAGGGGGGTGGGTAGAGCCCCGGACTCCTTATAACTTCGCGAGTGTTTTTATTAAAGAATTCATTACATGTTCTCTTGAAAAAAAGTTTTCAATGCATAATATAGAATATAGAATGATCTACAAGCATAATTTGAGGAGTTGAGTTATATAAACATCCATTTTTATTACTGAAACACCATATTGTCTCTATCTTTCTTCATGTATTTATATGTATGTATAGAGAGAGATATAGATGATAAAAATAAATTAGATGTATTAATAACATATCTTTTTCAGAAATATATTATTTTATAAGTTTAAAAGAGAATATATTTTTTTGTCCCTGGTTAGTTATCTCCTAGCCGGTAGGGTTTTCATATATTTCTTTTTTGCCGGCAAAAAGAAAACATTAGCTTGTATATAATACCTATATTATATATGGAACGTAATAACCTTTTTTTTATTGAAAGTGTTAAATCTACTATGTTACATCTAAATTACGTAGTATGTTAAATATATTGTATTAAGTCGTTAAACATTATATTAAAAATTATGTAGTTTTTTGAAATAATAGTTTAGTCATAAAATATGAGTGTGACCGTGACACCCAAATAAAGTGATTGCAGATACTCTAGTTCTTTCTATATGTAAACTTTTAATTAAAACGGTTTCACCATCTAATTCGTGACACCTTCGATATTGTTAGGCCAAACGTTTATTGGCCTTCTAATTGCGAACTAACCTTTTGTATATTAGATCAAAATAAGTCATTTCTGTATGTCGTTACGACGAGTTAACCCGTCAGGATAGAGGATGACCGAGATGGTGGGGACGATTGTGATGATGGTGGTGCAGGTGATGAAAAGATTGGTGGATTACGGGATTAAGACAATTAGTCGTTAGTGGATGTGGTCAAGAGAACTAGTCGTTTGGATTACGAGTTTTTTTTTTTTTTTTTTTTGTGATTGGGTGTGGGAGCCTGAAGACGAGGCTACAATTTACGCTATGTTACGGTTTGAAATTGAAAAAATTTAATCATAAGATGTTACTGATGTAATGGTTTTGTTATAAAACAAAAATAAACCAATATGTCAAACAAACAAATAGTCACTTATTAATTAACTTTAGTGTGCAGATATGTTTATTCTAAACATTGTATATGTTTTCATACCTGACCATTTTTTATATTAAAAATAATATATGTACTATAGATAAAAGAAATAAGGAATAAAAATAAAAGTTGATTGGAGAAATAAAATATCTAAAGGAGACCGAATATGTCACATGACACCTTCCCCACTTGGTGGTTCCACAAGATATAGCAATAACTTGACATTTAAGCTGATCTTTCATGTCATGTTTTTACCTTTTTGTTGTTTCATGATTTGATTAAACTTATAAATTAATAATATTTATTAATAGGGAAAAGATGTTCCCCCACATATCACTAAATATGTATAATCATGTTGCCAAATTGGATTATTTAATGTATCGTATTGTATACTAGCAAGACGCTACGGCCTGAAAACTAATACAAACGATCTCATAAAGGAAACTTTAAAAACGAAAAATTACACTATATATGTCATGCTAAATCTATATACTTTGCTCTATGTTTAAACCATGAGAAGGAAGTATAATGACCTCCTCGATCACCTTATCCACACTTTGAAGATGAGATCGTTGTAAACCTTCCAAATAAACCACATCGAAATATGTGTGTATACATGTATGGGTTGATTATTTTAAAAAGAATAATTATCCATTTAAGAAAAACCTAGACATGAGAATTGGACACATAACTGTTTTTAGGGTAAACGGAGTGGGTTCGGTTAAGGAGTCCCCGAGCTCGGTAAAATCGTGTCTATAAAAAAATTTAATTTTAAATTTAATAAAAATACAAACTATTTCTTATGTAGTTGCCTTCGTAAGTTGTAAAAAACAAAACCTTAATCTTCTAGGAAATTTAGTTTTATTGTTGTGCATTAAAATTTTAATTTTAAAATCAACCTATTTGAGTTTACACAATATTTGTATATTATAATAATAAATTTAATAAGGAATGCTTGGATCAACTTTTTAAATACATATTATTTATACAAGTGCATCTAAGTTTGTTTGATTCTTTTCATTGTTAAGGTAAGTATTTTTTAAATCTTTAAATTTTAATTATATTCATTTCTAATAAAATAAAATTTTTAAAATGAAAATTTGTGTAGGCGACCGTTTTATGCGTAATATTTTTTTTTTGTTAAATGAACATTTTAGCTATTTATATACATTGTACGGGTGATTAAACAGCTATTTATACTTTTTAAAAAGGTATATATCACATCATACGATGATATAACTTATATAAAAATGTAAATCATGACCGACTCAAGCAAATTGGATCCAACTAACTAAGGCCTAATGACCGGTGGGGAAGGAAAGTCTCTTTCTTGAATCTTGATATTAGAAGAATGTTCACAGCCCATTCTTTATATGTATGTGAGTGTATTTTTTATATTATAAAAAATGGTTATTAGTGGTTATGAATGGAAGATAGAGAACATGTCACTATTAATCTTTATATTTGGTAAAACACTCTTTATCTCTATTAATTTTTTAATATTTTTTAAAAGTGATTGTGAGTAGAGGAGAGAGAAAATGTAATGATAAATGTATACAAAAATATTATTTATTTAAAAAATAAAAAAAAAATAATTTTTAATATAATTATAAAAATAAATATAAATAGTGGGTTGTGAATGCTCGAACAATAGTAAAAAGAATTTGGATTTTTCTAATCAATCACAGTGGATTTTGAAGAATTTAGATTTATTATTAGACATTCAGAAAACAAACTTTAGTACGGATTTATATATTATTTTTGTTTGACCCATTGAACTTGAATTACAACTACATATCACCAATAAAATTTATACCTTGCTCAAACTTTTACCCTAAGACTTGGACCATTCAAATTCCAATAACTTTATTATATCACTGATAACCGTTCGTTTTTTCTTCCGTTTCCCCATTTTTTTAATTAATTAATTTGTTTTTAAATTGGTATTTACATTTTAAGTTTTATGAAAACTAATATATTCTTTGTTTTCTTAATGTTTCTAAGTATGTTAATGAAACTTTTTATCACTATTATTATTTAGAAATTACATATGTTAAATAAAACTTTTTATTCTTATTATTTAGAAATTACAAACTAAGTATGCCCCTTTTTTGTTCGACGGTAGTGTTAAATTTTAGTCTGGTAGTGTAAATTTTTTGTCCGGTAGTGTAAATTTTTATATAAATATCGAGTTCGCCCCTCTTAAAAAAATTAATTTCGCCCCCGTCCCCTCTTACGAAAATGTTCAAGCTCCGCCCCTACAGGGGGTACCACACAACACAAAAGGGCAATTGTCATGGTCATACCCAGTGAAAAATAGAACGAGGTTTTTTTTCTCGTTAGATCTCGGGACGTGGTGTTTCAATCTGGGCCGGTTTTTCTCTTATAATTTTTAATTTCTATACCTTGCTGTTTATTAGACCCAACTTTCCAACCCCTTAACACTTGTTAAAGAATAGTCTTTATATGTAACAAAGCTAAGAATGGACTTTATAATTCGGTTTAAATAACATATTATCTTATAAACGGGCATTAGAACCGAGGGTACCGGGTGTTGATAATTGCTACTTCTCTTGAAGGTTAAGAGTAGAAATCATACGCTAAGTAGGATACTAAATTAATAATAGATTAAAAACCATTTAAAATATAATAATTAACTTATGTTAGTTGTGCTTGATGGATCTAGATCAAAATCACAAAGATCTGAAACCAAACTTCTTTTTATATGTAACAATCAGTTGTAGTATTTTAATATCTTATTTCTATAATGATTATACTAAAACTATCAGGACCGGTCTTGAGAATTCTCAAGAGACCTTGAACCCGGGACGAGAACAAAAAGCGAGCCCCTGTAATACGACGTATAAAAAAGTCGAAACCAAACAACTTGTATATAAAAATACGACAATAATTGTTATAACAATAAACAAAACGAAAGTATTATATTAAAATAATCTAATTTATTTACTTAAATAAATCAGGAAGTTCTCTTAACATTTTTTAAAACAAAGCTCTCGATCAAATTTTCTTATTAAAATGAGTTTAGATTGGATAAATGGTATTAGGTTAACCTATTTAAAATGTTAGTAAGCTTTAACGTAAGGTATAGGTTAAAATAATAAAAATATTATTGGGTCTTTTTAATGAGTTTATTAATAGTTTATAGTTTTTTTTTTTAAATATATATATATATATATAATATAATTTTTTTAAAAATTCCGGGCCCTTGAGGAGATCGGACCCTGGGCGGTCGCCGACCCAACCCA
This sequence comes from Flaveria sonorensis, assembly GCA_025506505.1. Classification (NCBI taxonomy): domain Eukaryota; kingdom Viridiplantae; phylum Streptophyta; class Magnoliopsida; order Asterales; family Asteraceae; genus Flaveria; species Flaveria sonorensis. The sequence continues at coordinate 1,856,846 of CM046434.1, forward strand.
CCATCTAGAAAGACCCACTCAGGGATGATGGGCGGGCTAGTTCATCAGCTCTTTTGCGTTCGTAGGCGTGGGGGCCTTTCGTCAATGAGAACAGTGGACCTTTAGGTGCTGGGTTTCCTCTAGGATGATGGACGGGTCAGCTCACTAGCGTTTCTGTGTTAATAAGTATGATGGGCAGGTTTAAAGTATTCGATGTTCGTTTAAAAACTAAAAAAACCCATTCAGTTATGAGGAAAGTTTCAAACGTTGTTTAAAAAAAAAGAGAAAATCTAAATAAATGATTTTGGTCAATAACGAGAAAACTGACAACGGCTAATGTGCGAAATGATGAAGTTGCTTTTTATCCGCTAATATGGTTTAAGCATAATATTTATATGTATAATATTTCAAAAATAAAATTCAATAAAAATACAGTTTTATATTATATTTTACTATTTACACACATAACAATCTAAATCTATATCTATATCTATATATTATAATAAAATCAGGTTTTAAGTTGCCATTTTTCTTAATATTAGACTTTATAAGTTTAATTTTCCGCTTCTCTCTCATATTAAATATTTACATTAACTACTAATTATATTATTTAATTCTTTTAATAAATTAATAAAGAGTTCTTTTTATTAAAACGTTTTGATTTAAACAAATTTTTTGAATTTAAAACAAAAGTTTAAAGAAATAATATCATTATTTATTACTTATAATTGTTACTCATACGTAATTTCAATCGTATCATATTTTAAAATATTATTTTATAATCAGTAATTTTTAATTACTAATTATTTAATATTTTATTTATTCAATCTTTGTATTACACGAGATACTAACCTACTTTACATATACTTCAAAACATCACTAAAACATAACTAATAACCTCATGACGTTTTATCTCATGAATTGTAGGAAATCGATTCTCCTTGAGTTATAGTTCCGCTAACGATATATTTTCTCTTCTTACGTATAACAGAATAAAATAAGTTTAATAATTATAAATCTATTAAATTATTTGTCAAAATAGGCACACCGAGAAATAGTATGTTCGTTAACAAATTTCGTCGGCAGCCATATAATATAAATTAAATAAAAACTAACCTTTTTTCTGAGAATTTTGAACTATTAAATAATTTCTTTTCTAATTGTATAAACTAATTAATTAGGAGACAATATTTAAGAAACTTCAGATCTTGGTTATCTATGATTCATAATTTATTCTATATAAGATATTTGACTTGTCTTAATATAATTAAAATACAAATCATATTAATATATCTTCTAGAAAATCAGATAAATCATGTTAAATTTTATATATATTTATAAATACTTTCTAGCTTTAACCCGTTGGAACGTGATGTATAATACGCAAGCAATCTTTTACAAAATACTATTTATAGGAACAGATTTCTGATATCAGCTTTAAATTCAATCATGACCTTTTATAAGAATAAAGTTTGCACATAAAACATAAAAAGCATATACGTGAAAACATATGTTCAAAAATAAAGTGGTTATTCGTATAAATAAAATAAAAAAATAAATAAAAGATAGTCAAATTTATACATTACAAGATATATGCACGTGTAGGGCTGCAAACGAACCGAACGAACATATACAAGACCTTATCCGTGTTCGTTCATTAAGAAATAAACTTATTCATGAGCTGTTCACGAACACTTACCGAACGAGTTTTCTTGTTCGTATTCGTTCATTAAGGAAATGAACATGTTCAAGAACTGTTCACGAACACTTACCGAACGCAAACGAACACAAACAAGATCAAACGAAAACAAACAAATGTTCATGAACATGACGAACATAAAGAAGTCTATAAACACAAATAAATACAAATGATCATGTATTTATTTTAGAATAAAATCAGCATTTTTATCACAAAATTTATCAAATATAAAAATACATGTAACATAAATATCCAAAACACTTGACTTAAGTGTCATAAAAATAACTAACACAAAAATTAAGAACATAATCGAACACATTAACGAAAATAAACGAACACATTATCGAACGTTCACGATAGGACATTAACGAACATAAACGAACACATTATCGAACGTTTACGAACATAAATGAACGAACACGGCTCGTGTTCATGTGCGTTCGTTTAACTAAACGAACGAAATTTTCTTGTTCGTGTTCGTTCATTTACTAAACGAACGAACATAAACGAACTTCCCGCCGAACAATTCACGAACTGTTTCCAGTTCATTTGCAGCCCTATGGACGTGAAATAAACTTATGTATTTTACAACTACAAAGATAAAACACTAATTATTATTATTATTTTGTTGAAAACTCCTTGGTAAAGTCTCTAGGGAGACTTGAACTTTTTAAATGAACTTAAATCTTATTTATACATCTCTCTCCCTAGGTTAGTTTAGAGTATTAACAGGTTTTTTTTTTTTTAATTGTGAGCGAGTGTTTTATATATTATGTGACATGATTGTGATTGTTTATGAGTGAAGTTGAGATAAAATATTAATGTTTATTCTCATATATTGGTAAACACGGTATAAATCCTATAAATTTTTTTAATATTTTTTAAAGTGGTTGTGAGTGAAAAAGACAGAAAAAATAATAATAAATATATAAAAAATATTATTTAATTAGATAAAAAAAAGAGAAAATTAGTTTTTTCAGTGTAAATATGAAAATGAGAATAAGAAAGTTAGTGTAAATACTCTTAGTTATTGGAATCTTTAATTTATTAAGGTTTTAATCTGACTTTAAGAGTGTTTTTCTCACAATGATAGGTTTTGTTTTTGATGTTGTTCTTAGGTGAGTTTGATCTAAAACATTAAAATCAGTATAAAAAAGTTAATCAACTTATCTCAAAAGGATTCACTCAGGCAATAGAAATAGTTTCAATCGCAGTCAAAAAAAATAAAACCCCATATAACGTAAAGATTAGATATAATTATATTCAATAAATTATTGTTTTCATGATTTTAAATTAAAAAAACTTATTATTTCAAGATTAAAGTCATAGCCGGTTCTAACATACGCCGTGGGCGCTCTGTCCTAGGTACAACCCACTTGCTTTTGTAGTACTCCAAGGTGGGACCCACCTATTGATTAAAGAAAGGGACCCACCTCAGCGTAAGCCGTAGGCAGACAAACATGTTGGCCCACTGCACACAGACAAAAGTTTACTTCACACCCCTCTATTTTTAAAGTTTGTAAACATATCTTGTAAGTTTGCAAAACTTTCACATTAGGGCATAATTTCTTTCACCACTCTATAGTGTTTATGCTTTAGTTTTTGAAGTTCGTTTTCATCATTGATTTAGGTTTGTGGTCTTTAGAAAGTTGAATAAAGTTGTTTAAAATGACTCAAATTTAAATCTAGCTGATACAAGCTATAAACTAAGCAATCTTAAATTATAACCTTAAATTTTAAACCCTATTGGGTTTAAATTGTTCTTTAGAGCAGAGCTTTTAGACCATAAGACTGTGTGTAACATCACAACTATGATGCCTCGGTGGTGACATGGTGTGCGTGGCAACAAAACCACGGTTCATCGCCGCGTTTTTTTGTTTTTACACTCTCACATCACTTTGCCTATTTTTTATTTAATATAAAAAGTGGTGTGATGTGACGTGATAATTGTGGTATGCTAAACTTACGTTGAGGTGGATTATGGTGTGATTTAACATATGAATGCACAAAGAATAGCCCTATTTGATCAAATCTATTTTGAGTAGATGGTTTTTTGCACAATAATTAGATGATTTTTTGTTTATACAACGCCATATTGATGTCAAAACCAGAACCGTTGGAGGTGCTCTAAATATTAAACACCACATACGTACGTTTGGATTTAGTGTAACAGACAAAATAATTGAATTATGGATTATAATTGTCAGGGATATATGTACGTATTAAAAGTTAAAAAAAGCGTTTTGTTCAAAAATCTGTATTCCAGTCCAAATGGGGTAACAGTTTTCATGAAACCCAATCCATCATATATGAATGATAAACAAATATAAAAATAATTGGTTGTTCTTTCATTTTTCTCTTAGATGTATATATCTAAAAATATATAAAAAATATAACCAAGTGGATAGCTTCGTGGAGTTGTACTCTCCAACTGAATAGTCGTAGGTTCAGATTATTTAGTTTGGCGTTATATTTATTATTTTTCTGTTAATAGAAACTATCGTTAAAAAATATGGTCAACTATTTTAATAATATTATTATGCAAATTTTATAACATTAAACATTATAAATAATTTTTATTTATACTATTTTATAAAATATTTGAGTAGGACTGAATTCGCAATTCCATTCTTATTTTAAGACGTTTATAGAGTTATAGGGGTAGTTAATGTTGTAATATTGATCTAAAACATCTCATGCATATCTTCAAAATCACCATATTGGTTTTGTGTTTCATGTCACGTCACGTGGAATTCAAACTATTAATATATAATGCATGTAAGTTACCGCTAAATTATTAGACACGTCCCAGTGGATTCTAAGATGTTGATTCAAATTATAGGAATTTATAACTACGTCAACATCATCACAATAATCTACATACTTATCGACTTATCATTTCTAGATTTTTCTCATCTTAATAAAAATGCAAAAAGCTCATGTTCAAACAATTAGTAAAGCTATGCTTTTAGCTAAAGTGTGCCAAGGAAATGGTCAAATACCATAAAATTCTATAACATTCTTTTAGTTTTTTCTTAAAAAAAAATTATCTTATAAAATCACTTAACAAATTTTCATTTATAGATAGAAAACCAATACTACTTCTGTTTTTTTTATAAAAATACCTCAACAATATTTCACACATTTATATAATACTAATTAACAAATTTTTTACGCTAATTTATACTTTATGTTTAGTAGATTGTATATTATTTTGTTTTTTATTTATTTATTTTTACTTTTAACCCTATAATTTTCATCTTTTACATTTATCTCTAACATATTTTTTTACTTTCAACTTTAAAGTCATATACTTTTTGTCTTTTAAAAATTTTTCGTTTTACGTCTCAATTTTAAAATTTTGAAGTTAACTTACCGCAACATACATATGTGCTTCAACATTTTTACATATATCATTTTTTATGTTTTAACAATTGTGTTGTGTTTTACGTTTCATTTTAATTTATACACATTAACATGTCGTACGAACACTCAGGGTACAACGTTTTTAGTATAAACTTTTTTATGTCTATATTTCTTTTGGTTTTATTTTTTTTGTTTTACGAGCTTTTATGGTGTTGAACTAACATTAATACTACTTGACATAATTTTACACCCCACGCATGAGTCTTAGAACTAGTTAAAGTCTATTTATATAACAAATTTGAAGAAAATTGTGAGAAAAAAAGTTAGTTTGAAGAACATTGTGAGAAAAAATAGTTAAAAACTTTTGTACTGTTCATTTGTTTGTGTGCACTTTTTTTTTCTTACATGGCTCATCAACCTTACGAGAGCTCAAGCTCGGCTCGTTCAACTTATTGAAAGCTCTATTTCTAAAACAATTTTAAGAAACCATTCACTTCGCATCCAGGTAATCTTAAAACTTTATCACTTCAAATCAACTAATAAGCGTTAAGGGTTTAGCTGTGTGTAGTGACGCTCGTTTTCAACAGATGACCTACACTTCTGCCCCCAATGCCGACTTTGAGACCGCCGCACCCTTTACATCCCAACCTTTGGCCAATCTTGGCTCAAGCCAAATATCCCACCGCTGACTGCAGCTGAGCCATTACTTTACGGGAACCACCTAAGACAATTCTTAACTTCCTCTCATGAGATTTTGGCATGCATTTAGACTTGCAGAACCTCTACGCGAACATGTTTAGAGTTTGTTGGAAGACAAACATAATCCATTATGGTGTTCTTAACAACACAAGCAAAAAGCATCCAAAACTTCCTAAGGATAAAAGGTTCTGAAAAAGTTGAGATAAAAAAACAATGTCTGGATAGGTAATATAGGGATGGAACCTTTGATATAACAGACTTTGGCGAGAGCTCATTCTTCGTCATCCTCGTCAGCATCACCGCCTGCCGCCTTCTTTGCAGCGGCCTTTTGGTTCTTTCGCTTCACTCTACCAGGTCGCCCACCGCCAAATGGACTTGTGAGAGAGAAGTCAATGTGTTTCTGTGAGTCGACTCTCACCAGGAATGAAGGGACATTCACTACTTGCCTTCCAACCCTGTAACCACCAAAACATTCAGGTGGAATCAAGATAAATGTTGGAGATGTAAAAGAAATTTTTATGAAATATGAATCTAAGTGTCTAACTAGTCACTTAGTCAGGCTGCCAAAAGCCCGTCATAATTCGCTAGTAACTAAAATTTGAGCCGAACTCAAACCAAAATTGGAGCTTGTTTATTTATCAAGGTCAAGCCCAAGCCACATAAATCTAGCTTAAACAGGCACACAAACATAAATAACATGTAATAATAATTATGAAAGTCATTCATAACATTATAAAGAACAGCCAAAATTAGCTTAAAACAGAAATGAGGTGAGAGCTTGAGCAGACTCGTGCTTTAGTAATTGAGTTGAAAACAAGCCTAGCCAAAGCTAAAGCTTAAGCCAAGTGAGACCCTTAATCCAACAGATCAAACTAACAAAACAAAAGCTTGGGCAGACTCGTGCTTTATTAATTGAGCTCAAAATAACATGTAATTATTGAACGTTAAAACCTTTGTAATCACATGAGAGTTGAGACCCTTGATTTTATTAATAAAAAGGAAACGATGTTTTTGAGTCACACCAACCCGACCACTTATGAATAGCAAACTGTTTTTACTCGTTACCCACCCCTCCCATTTTTTGGTAATGCAAACTGCAGAGAGATACCTACAGCTCTTTTAATCATGTTTAAAACTGTTGATAAGAAATTTAAAACATTGAAGAAAAAGTGACAAAACATGACTTTTCTGACTCATTACACAACCTGCTTCTTTGCCATCTATACAGTATTCCAGACAAAAACACAGATCTGCGTAAAAGTGTATGAGAAAAACATAATACCTGATATGCCTCTGCTTGATGAGCACTCTAGCATGGTGAATAGACTTGGCCATACCGGTTTTGAACACAAGTGTCTGCAAACGGCGTTCTAGAAAGTTCTCGACAGTGAGGGCCAACACATAATCAAGCTTATTTTGGCTCTCATCCAAAAGCCCATAGCGATTCATTCTCCTCATAAGAGCTTCACCCTCAAAAATCCTACGTGGGTCCTTTTCTTCAAGGGTCAGAAGCATTCTTGCAGCATTTCTAATTCGGCTAAGAGCATATTGCACCCTCCAAAGCTCTCTTTTGCATCGAAGACCATATTCGCCCACAAGTTTTAACTCCGCATCCAAACGTTCCTTCTCATATGGACGACGGGGCTTCTTAAAGGTCTTCCCGTCTACATTCAAATAATAAAATAATATTTATAAGCATAACTTCCTCTCTTATTGAATTATCAATACTTAATTTTGAACAAAAATGACAAGCATAAAAATTTACTTGATTCTATTTAGTTCTAAAACGACAGTGTTATTAGTATCACTTCACCTCAGAAAGACACTTTAAATATTTTGTTAGTAAGAGTCCATGAAATAAGTATAAAAACTAAAAACATGAACTTTAATGACAAGTGTAAAGCAAAAACATTATCATTTTATTTATGTATAAAAGTGTATGTGAATTATGCATGTAAAGGAGTAAGAAAAAGTAAAACAGAGGTAAACCGACTTACAGTTTCGATAAAATGACACATGAACCATTGTAGTCCAACTTCAACGCAGCAATTGCTTGCTGCTCTTTATCACCTGCTTCTGTAGCTGATACCCAAAAGATTATCTTAGTATAATACCAATCAAAGCACAAAACAAATATGGGGAATGATGTAACTTATGAAAGGTATATCATTCAAACTGGCTAACATCATCTAGCATTTGGTCATGATGCAAATAACACATTACAAATGTAACATCTTATTAAAAACCTAGACAATTGAGGTAAACATCTATAAATTGTGCACAAGTTTAACTAAAAGCAATTTATTCTCAAAAAATTTAAAAATTAGCAGCGAACAACGAACTTAATGGTCATTTAACATTAACATTACAAAAAAAGCTCAAATCAACATCCGCCCATTACACGTGCAAAAATCCAGCAGTAATTATAGACTACAAGATTCAAGTAGTTTTACTCTTTAAAATCAAGTTACATTTCAATCATGAAAATCAGGTTGATCATGAGTGAGTTAACTGACTGATTTTACTGGTTTGGTAGGGTATGTTTGAACCCGCTGTTTATTTTAATTTTCTAAATTAAAATCATTAGTGTGTATTAAAACAAAATCACAAACAAGTTTGATTACTAAAATACTATACATAGCTACAAATTCCAAAAACAAAAATACATAAATTATAAAAAGTTTCAAACCAGACCAAACATACATCAGCAAACCATCAAAACCGAACCATTATCCAAGCAGTGTGAATCTCAAACCATCGAAACCAAACCGCTACGGCCTAAACTGATTGGTGTCAATAGTTTATCAGCACACATAGATTGTAAACCTTCTAAAACAATATTAACTACCACTAAATAACACCAGAAAACAGCCTTACAACATCAAGTAAAAGATCAAATAATACTATCAGAGAGACATAAAATATACAACACATCAAAATTCCAATAACAAAACGATATATATACCGATTAACAGTTTAATCACAAAAGAATAAGATGATCAAACAAGAAGCAGAAAGCACAAATCCTTAATTTCGATCTAATATCGATCGGAACAAAAACCCTAAATCATGATCCATACTAGATATACAAACGATGATTCAAACCTGATAGTTGAGACGCCGTGAGTAATCAACCTGCAACGACAATGAGAGTGAGGCGATGAAATATATTATATACCTAGGGTTTAGATATGCGTTTGTAAAATGGGCCGGTTTGTTTCAGGCCCATTGGGTCGGCCTGTAGCTGGACTAGTTTCCAGTTTTCTATATCGAATCAAGTGACAAACCTGTTGGTATCGATTTCAAGTCAAGTCGGTTTGATGGTTCGGTTTAGGCTTTTTATCGGTTTCTCGATCAGCTTTTTCCTGGTTTTAGTGGTTTTTGGCTGGTTTAAAAACGGTTGGCGCAAGACAAACCGTACCCGGTTTGGAACCGGTGGTTTTTAGATTGGGACTGGTTCCTCTTGACACTCATTGGGTCGGGTTCCTCTTGATATTGGCTTGGAACCAATCCGGGTCAAGTATCAAGCTCAATTTTAAAACCGGTTTTTTGTGCACCTCTATGCGACTAATGTAAATTTTGTTAACTTGTGGATAGAGCAACTTGTGATACACAATCACTTGTTAACTAGTGGATAAATCAACTTGTGACATACAATCACAACAGACGAGAACTTTAGAGAAAAGAACACAAAAAAAACTTTGTTGCAGGAAAGGTAGTCTTTCACATTACATTAAAAGGAAAAGAACAACCATAAAAGACAAATACCATAAGGAAAGGTTATGCATAACCACCTACTACTACATTACAAAGTCTAAAATACTAAACAAACTCCCTCTCAAGACCATTTTTCTTCATACCCAATTTTGTCATAAACTCCAGTAGCTTATATCTTGGGAAACCCTTGGTAAGAACATCTACAACTTGCAATTTAGTGTGCACATAAACAAGCACGATTTATCCTTTGAGCACCTTCTCTCGTATATAGTGATAATGAACTTCGATATGTTTTGTGCGTGCTTGAAATATGGGGTTTTCTACGAGTTGAATAGCCGGCTTGTTGTCGCAGCACAACACCACTTTGAAATCGACTGTTTGCTTCATCGGGATACAAATTAATGCTTGTATGTACGGGAGTCCACGCCGGTTTTGAATCAAGCATACCAAACCTCAACAATAAATCAGTGGTATATTTGATTTGATGTAGTAGTATCCCAGACTTTTCATAACTCAGCTACAACCCTAAAAATCTTTGCAACCTACCCAAGTCTTTCATTTTAAAACGAGTACATAAGTTTGCTTTCAACTGTTGAACTTCATCTTCTAGATTACCTGTGATAATGAGGTTATTTACGTACACGAATACAACAGCAATCTTCGTTCCGCATCCTTTGACAAAGAGGCTTGCATCAGAATTAGTACTCGTGAACCCATTATGTTCCAAAAACTCAGCAATTTTCCCGAACCATGACCTTGGTGACTGCTTTAAACCATAGATAGCTTTCTTCAATTTGCAAACATACTCCGGGTGAGTTTCGCTCTCAAAACCCATCGGTTGGTTCATGTAAATCACGCGATCTAGTGTACCGTACTGGAAAGCGTTGTTGACATCCATTTTGATGTAGCATCCAATCTTGGTTTGTAACTACCACCAAGAGAACCCGGATTGTGGTAAGCTTCACCACTAGATTGAAAGTCTCCTCATAATCTAACCCAGGTTGTTGTGTAATGCCTCGGGCTACAACGCGTGCTTTATATCGTTCCACCGACCCGTCTGTTTTATACTTCACTTTGTAAACCCATTTACAAGAGATTGGCTCCACATTTTGGGTGCCTTTAGTCTTCTCAATATAGGCAGACTCAGCCGACAATACATACACCGTTTCTCGCCTATGACCACATAGAACAGCCTTGGAAGGTATTGAGAATTCCTCATACACTTTCACATCATCAGGACCAAAGACCACATATTTTCCTGTTGAAGTTATTTGAGAGACAGAAACAAGTTCTTTTTCATACCTGGCACATGGTAAACGTCCTTGAGAACAAGATCATGTTCGTTGTTGCTTCTTGTGAACATAACATCACCTACATGAGCAATATGATGCTTTGAGTTATCTACAGTTACCACTAATCTGCTGCCACCATATCAATTGGATTCGATAACCGGTCTTTTTCCACGGTCATATAATTTGAACATCCGGAGTTGACAATCCACTCTTCTAGCTTGTTTGAGCGTGCCATTGTTGCTGCTTCCATAGCATCATCTTCGTCTAACTGTGCCATAAGTGCTTGGGCGTCCCACTCAGGTTCATGAGGAGTAGTCGTAGCTAAGTTCCCTTCCTCTTGGATTTGGTCACAATTCTTAGCAATATGGCCCTTTCTACCGCATTTATAACATTTAAACGGGAACCACTTACCATGTGACTTGGACTTTCTATCATTTGATCCTTCACCTCTATCATAGGACCGACTCTTATTATCTCCATCTTGTGGTTTTGATCTTTCACTGTTTCGTTTCTGACTACCATACGGACTGGACTTGTACTTGTGCTTTGTCCTCCCAACATACAACGCCTCATCTTCTCCTTTGATTTTAGCACCTGCAAATTGCTTTGCAAGGGACTCTTGGCTGGCTAGAAGATTTTCAAGCTCAACAATGGTTGGCTGAGTTTGCCAGCCCTAAACGGATGCTACAAAACTATGATATTCAGACTTCAAACCATGAACTATGATACGCTTCATTCGTGCATCACTTATCCTAGATTGAGGGTCGAGCTCTCCAATTTCCCTACACAAACTTTTCACTTTGTGAAAATACTGAGAGATTGCCAACTCCTTTTGTGTTACCGACAGTAGTTCGTTTTCAAGCAATTGAAGTTTAGCATCATTCTTCTTTGACAACAATTCTGCTAGTATATCCTAGGCTTCCTGCGGACTCGAGGCATCCTTGATATGTTCAAGGATCTCGTCTTCAACTATCGTCTTTAAAATAAACATTGCTTTTCCTGCCTTCACTTTCCACTTCCGTTGCACTCCCTCTTGAGTTTCCCTAGCAGGTTGAACAATGTCTTTGCCCTCAACCACTTCCCACAAGTCTTGGCCCTGCAGATATGAGGAGATGCAGGTAGACCAAGTCTTGTAATTTTGGTTGTTCAACTTCTTCACACCACCAACTAAATGCAGGTTTGACATATTGAAATACAAGCTCTGATACCACTTGTTAACTTGTGAATAGAGCAACTTGTGATACACAATCACTTGTTAACCAATGGATAAATCAACTTGTGACACACAATTACAACAGATGAGAACTTTGCAGAGAAAAGAACACAAAAGGACTTTGTCGCAGGGAAAGTAGTCGTTCACATTACATTCAAAGGAAAAGAACAAACATGAAATATAAATACCATAAGGGAAGGTTATACATAACCACCCACTACTACATTACAAAGTCTAAAATACTAAACAAAGGGAGAACATGTAGAAACTAAATAAAAACATTAGAAAGTGGGCCACATAAGCTTCCAAATCATCACCTCCTCCCCATGCCGTAAACGTGATGTTGCTTAGTCAACAAATTTGTCTGTCATTCAGGTGGTAAGGTTCATCTTTTCTATGCAAAGAAAACATAAACATGCTCATGATATTGAAGGGTGTTACTAATCATTGTCAAAACATAAACATTTAACTAATATAAGAAGTCAATGTAAGACTAACCCATTTGATAAAAACTTTGCCTCTTAAAGAGGAGGTCTTGACTTCAAACCCAAGCGTAATATAATTTAAAATTTAAAAAGCAAGTTTTGACTTCAAACCAAACACAATATAATTTAATTTGATGTAAGAGCAGTAGTTTGCTGTTTATAAGAAAAACTAACATAAGACATCTTTATCTAATCTATAACAAAAAACACTTTACTGATCCTATCTTTAAAAACGTAACCATGCTAAAGCATCTCTTACGACATTTACATGATGCATAACTTGATTGTCTCGAAGCAGAACTTGCACTAATATAAGTGTATACTTCAAATTTTGTTTTAGATTTTAATATTTTTATTTCAAAGTAAATACAGTATCAAACAAATCCAGAAAACGTAATTCAGGAAACCATTTGAAATCAAACATGATCCTACAAATTTAACAAGGTTTCATAAATAACAAAGTAGAAGTATTTAAAACATAAAAACAGCCCAACCAGACCCGACCCGATTACACATCCAAAATCTTGACACTCAAAAACTCTCTCATGAGAAATTGCAGAAAAATCTAAGCTTTGGATGCAGTCTTTTCTTTTGCCTTTTGGATCTTCAACACCTTTTTAACAATCTTTTGTTCTTCAACCAAAAAGGCCCTAATGATCCTGAGAACAGTAACCAAATGATGATATAACTAACTTTCAAACTCAAAAGAAGTCAATAAAATCAACATAAGAGCTAAAGTGCAAATGAACCGACTAACCCTAGCTCGAAATAGGGTTGCTAAAAGATCGGACTACTCCTAGCTTAAGCAAGATCAAGCGTAAATTAGAGCTCATTTAATATGCAAACCCAAGTCCAAAGTTTTATAAAACAAGCTTCACTAGGTTGCAAAGCTAAACAAGCTTTATTTTTATATTATTATTCGTAAAAACAAGTAAAATATATAGATATACTGTTATATTAAAAAAAATTAAATAAAAAGTTAGTATCTAATAAAAAAGGCAAGCTAGAGCTTGAAAAACCACTCATGAGCCAAGCTCGAGCTATAAAAAGAAGCTCGAAACAAGCTGAGGTAATCAAGCCAAGCTCAAGGCTCAAACGAGCTCAGGCTCAGTTCATTTGCGCCTCAAATATAAGAGTGCGTCGGTGATTTAACCACAAAACCACAATGATTATTCAGAAGAATATAAAGAAATACCTTTCCCTTACGGCACCTGCAGAAAGCACGCCACCATAAGCACGATTAACAGTTCTTCGGTTCCTAGACAATCTTGACCTCTTGTATTCAGCTGGTCTCAAGTGAGGAATCTGTATAAAGATCATGTGTTTAAATATGAGAACCCTTTCAACTAAAGGCACAAGTTTAATTTCAAATATTCATTCAACAGTTCATATTTTATATAAAAAGTATTTTAGATATTCAAATTTTGGCTTAAAGAACGCAGCAGGAAAAAAATATAAGAAAGAAAAGGCAGCGGCGATTTCCGACCCAAACAAAACTTCTTGATTGTGTGTGATCTTCTATTTTTGGTTAGGATTTGAGTCTTTATTCTTCTTTCTTAATTATTAGTTTTATAAATTTGGGTTGGTAGCTTAGTGCTCAAGTTTTTCTATTAAATTAGATGCTAGGATCATTGTAATTTGTGTGTGATTTTGTTCGTAATAATGTTCATAGTGTCATGAGTTGAGTTGAGTCACCAAATCTGGGTGTTCTTGTGTGTGATTTACAATAGTGGGCCGACATAAAAAACACTCAAATGCCTCTAAAAATGTGTGTCAAGTCAAATGTTGCAACTCTCGACAGAAAATAAGAGTTTATCTATAAGGTAAGAAAAAAGAAATTAGGGGCAACATCCAGCATGTCACAAAAGCAAAAGATTAAGCAAAATGAGTCAATTATTAATAACCTACTATTCAAACTAGCAATAAAAAAAGTACCAGGTACATTCTCCGAACAAATACAACAATTTCCATTTTAGTAGTCCTAAACTAGTTGGAACTAGATTCGTAAACAAGATGGGCTCAAGCTTTTATATGGCTTACATCCTAGAGAAACTGTTCAATCTACAAAGATAAGTAATTGCTAAACATAAAGTACTCAGTTTAAAGTTTTAACATGAAAATCACAATTACTAAACTTAAATTGATCATTTCACCAGGTAACAAATCAGATTGACCACCTGAACAATTTGACAAAGACAGGCGAACTGCTTTTACTACTAACATATCAAAGTTATATACACCAAATATAATCTTATTGAATAAACATGAAAGTGATAAAACAGACACGAGAATTTTATGTGTTAGAAGCAGACTACAATGCTAAACAATTTGTCGTGATTGAAAAAAGTGTTATGATCATGCAAATCTAATTACAACAAGCAACATCAAACTAAGATAAGTAAGCATACCCCTTGGATTCTCTTCCCAGTGACAGGGCATTTTGGTCCACTTGCCCTCTTCTTGGTAGTCTGATAAACTAGCTTACCACCTATCAAAAGCAAACAACACACAATAGTTAAACAAATGGAACATTATTTAACATTCATAAATCATCAACAGCCAGAGATTTGATCTTCGAATGATAAAAATACACATAAAATTCTAGAAGCAACAAACAACGATAACTAAAAATAATTACGAGGGTTTTACCAGCTACTAAAAGCAGAAATCAGAACACTTATTGGGTGTTTCTAGAATTTAATTCAATCACATTCCTAAATTAATAAAAACTATTTCCTAAAACTCATTAATCTTGGACGACAAGCAACAACAGCAAACAATTTACTCCTGAAATGATGAAATGACATGCAAAAAACACTAAAAACAGCATATTACAATCATTAACAAAAATTACAGAGGATTTTAACAAGCCATCAGGAGCAAACATCACGCAATTGTTAAATTGGTTAATTTCATTAAATCATTCACATTCCTAAATCGAGAAAAACTATTTCCTAAAACTCATAAATTTCAAACAACAAACAATAACAGCAAAGGATATACTCCTTAAATGAAGAAAATACACACTAAAAACAGCATATCACACAATGATCAACGAAGATTATACAAGGCTTTATCCTCCTATCACAAGCAAAAACCATGAAATAGCTAAATCAGATGAATGCATCAGATCATTCACATTCCTAAATCAATAAAAACAAAAACCTAAAGATCAAAATAACAAACACCACATCATAACAGCCAACGATTCACTCCTCAAATGAAAACAATTACGCGCATAAACACTGATAACAACATATCTCATTGATTAACAAACATTACCAGAGACTTTAACCACCTACCACAAGCACACATCACGCAACAGCTAAATCAATGGAATACATTAGTTCAATCACATTCCTAAATCAATATAAACAACATCCTACAAATCAAAACATCACAAACACCGAACAATAACAGCCAGTGATCCACTCCTCAAATGAAGAAATTACGCGCATAAACACTAAAACAACATATCTCGTTAACTAACGAAGATTAGCAGATATTTTAACCATCTATTAAAAACAAAACATCACGTAATAGCTAAATCGGCAGAATACATTAGCTCAATCACATTCCTAAATCAATTCCTGAAAATCAAAATCACAAACACCGCATCACAACAGCCTATGATGAAGTCACGCACATAAAACACTAAAAAAACTGCAGATTATGATGATGGACGATTACCAGGGGTTTTAACAACTCGATGTTGATTCGACTTAGTGGCGTAACTGTGACGCTTACGGTAAGTGAGTCGTTGCACCATTTTCTTCTCTACTGCTTCTTCACTGGTACTTTTTGCAAAGGAGGCTGAAGGAAGAATGATAAGATGTTTATATGAAGGGTGCCCTAACTGTTGTATGATGTTTGGGCTTCTATGATAAGTTGGGCCGGGTATTTCTTCGTTGTTTATTGATGGCCCATAACCATAAATGAACATTAAGGGACTGTTTGTTAACATCTGATTAAATAAATGTTGAATGAATAAGAGGGTCTGAATCAGTAAGAGGTTTGTCATTAGTAGATCTGAACCAGTAAAAGATCTGAACCAATAAATATGTTTGGTTGTAAAAAAAAAAATTAAAAACCACACTTTATCTCCACCCTACCGTCCCTTTATCTTCCCCACCTTCATCTTACAAATCCAAGAAAACCCTAACCACCACCCGTCATCTCCACCTACCCAATCGCCGGCGATCACCACCACCACCACCACCCTTCTTCTTCACACAAAAATCAACAATCCTCTTCGGCAGCTCCCCCTCCACCACCTTCATCGCTTGTGAGCACGACCATTACCCCCCGTCGCCGACTGGTACCAGATCGGTACCCCAACCGCCGTCACCGACCGGTACCAGATCGGTACCCCAACCGCCGTCATCGACCGGTACCAGATCGGTATCCCAACCGCCGTCGCCGACCGGTACCAGATCCGCCCTCGCTGTTGCAGTGGCTGCCTTCGCCGTCGCAGACCAGACCCGCCGTCACCGACCAGTACCAGATCCGTCCTCGCCGTCGCCACCGCGAACACCCGACTCAGGTCAGACTCGGGTGAGATCCTCAATCGCGAACCACCACCGTGAACCACCGACTCCACGTCTAACTCGGGTCAGATGTGGGTTTAGATCTGACCAAATAAGGGGTTCGGTTAGACCTATTCTCCGGTAAGATGCAAGCAACCAAACAACGCACGTCTGACCGGGGTGGTCAGACCCAACCAAACAGTCCCTAAGCCAGTGTTGTATTTTTAGTTGGTTAATTACATGTTTAAGTAGTGTTAAATTAAATATTATAGCAACAAATTATAGTTCTATAGTTCTATGATAGCAAAATGTAAGTACCTTACAGTTACAGATTTTCATGGCAGTGAGTTAAATTACGTTAATGATATATTATGTAACAGTATAAATATGAAACTAATACGATAAAAAGGATATGTTTATATGATGATTAGCAATTAGCAATTCGTAGTACATTAATACACTGTTAGTTTTATAATACGTTGCTACAAGACACACATGTAAAGTAATGCGTTGTTATAAATAATAGAGGTAATAAACTTGACCCACCCGTTTATTTGAACATTTGAATTGATGTGGTAAAAGAATTGTATATGTACTTATTTGAATCGAATTGAATTATACAACCGAGCAATTACTCAATTTATACTGGGTTAAAGAGGACCAGTCTTAAAGCATCATAAAAACTGATGTTTCTGGACATTTAGGGATACGTCACCTTGTATGAAAGAGATAGAGAAGATGAATTTTGTGACGAGGGTGTAGAGCGGGAAGGAGGTACTTTTGCTTGTTAGAGGGACAATCTGTTAGTTATCTATATGTAGACGTTTTTAAACACGTCCTAAGATGATGCTTTTGTAAACCCTGTTAACTTAAAGTTATTCTAAATATTTATACCGTTGACAATTGTTAGTTGCCACCACCTAGCTTTTGTCACCATCGACATTACCTTTGTACTTTGTAGCCACCCCTAGCCCCCTCTCAATTTGCTATAGAAAGTGAATTCATTTGAGTTTGTTTATTTTTTTTAGCATGAGTATTTTAACTGGGATATTTTTCATTCAAAACTCATATTGATCCAAAACAAACCGATGCATTTTATAACACGTCCCCTTTGGTCCAAACTCATTTTGCTTAGAAACCGTTTTGATATGTTACCCAACACGATCTACTTGTTTTGTTGATGTTACATTCAAATAAAAGGATCAGATAACTATGTTTATGTTGTTATATATTTTTTTATCCATATTTAGTTGTTAAACCCTTACCTTGTCTCAAAATTATTTTCTACCTTACAATCTGTGTTTGTCAAAAGACACGATAATATCCGCTCAAATTGTACTTTAAATGTACAGATAATTGTTAGGACATTTCAAAATAATACACATTTAAAATGTGAACATGATTCATGTCTAAAACCAGCTCATGATTAAACAAAATTTATACCCATTACCAAACAAGAATCTTTAGATTTATAAAAAATGAACTTAATAAAAACAGAATAGTTGCAACAATAATGTGTTATATCTTGACCCTCCCTCCCCTCTCCTTTTGTGGCTTTTTGGCAACTAGAAGATCAAACATTGTCTTCCTGTGGAATCACGGCGGGAGTTGCAGCAACCGCTGGTGCTTGTGCTGATGACAGTGCTGGAGGTGGGCCCGCGGAAGCTATTGCAAAATGTAGGCCCCGCCTTTGACCCGCTTGCAAAACAAAAGCAATCTGCGATGCCGCCAATGCTGCAGCCTCCTGGAGTAAACAATGCATTCAGTTTTAGGAATGTCCTTTGAACCAATTGATCCTTATCCTTTTCAGCTAAAACTTTCAATTTGATAAAGATAAAATGTAACCCAAATCTATCCATTATGAAAAAGTGAATCAAAACCAGAGGTGACAGTTCAACCAAATTACCTAATAAAGTCTTATATGGGTCATATTTTATATACTAACGGGTCAAATGGGTAAAATTACAAATAAAACAGATAAAAAGAAACAGGAGGAATGTTTGCCCAAAATGTATTTCCAATGTAACAACCTACGTAAACCGTACTAATATATTATCTAATATATTATCCGCTTTGCCTCCGATGAGTTGCTCATCCAGGAATTCACGGTATTATATTCACCTGACGAGTTGCTCGCGCAGGCAAAACGTGTTTCGGTAGAGTAGGTTTTGACCCTCTTATAAGGAAGATTTTGTTTCCCCCCTCGACCGATGTGGGACTTACATCTCCACCTCACTTACGGAGCCCAGCGTCCTCGCTGGCACACCGGTCCAGCCACTGACTCTGATAACATCTGTAATAGTCCACGTAAACCGTACAAAGATATCAGAGACAGAGACCGGACCGATGTGCCAGCGAGGACGCTGGTCTTCATAAGGGGGGGTGGAGATGTAAGTCCCGCATCGATTAAGGAGGAGAACAAAACCTTCCTTATAAGTGGGTGGAAATCTTTTCCACCGAGACGCGTTATGCCTGGGCGAGCAACTCTTCGGGTGAAAACAAAACTAAGAGTTCCTGGATGGGCAACCCATCGAGAGCAACACAAACAATATCTTGGTACGGTTTACGTGAGCTGTTACACAAAATCTCCTAATTCATTTTATTAGAAATATTATAATATTTTTTTTATAATAACGAAATTATATTAATTGAAAGATAAGAGGAAAAAAAAGTTGACAAGTCAACCCAAGACAACCCGTTTTGATACGCACTAGAAGGTTTCCTTTGTCTACCCAACTAGCCCATTTGTCTCCTTTGTTGAAAGATTTTGGACAATGAAACAGGAGAAACATAAGAAGTTAAGAACTAGAAATCTTAGACAATCCAAATATTCATGGGCTCAGTAGCCCAGTTTGTTTAGGCCCACCAAGTTGCACACGCGTTCAAGTCAAACAATCAAACAAACCTTTTTTGTAATCATATTTAGGCTCACCTGTCTTTGCCTTCGACGTTGCAAGATGCTGATGGCCCATGCCATGATGTAACACGGCAAAAGGAACCCGGCAACCCGAAGCAAGAAAAGCTAGAAAAATAAAAGATAATTAATTAATCAGAAAACACAATTCATTATAAAGGTGGTAATTTCAACCCATTAACTAATAAATGGGATGATTTTGGGTGGCTTGTGTTCCGTATCGAACTGGTCAAACCAAAAAAAAGGTATTTAGAGGGGAAAAAGTTCAAACCAGTCAAACGAATGTAAGTGTCACTTAAAGTCTGTTTTAAATGCAAGCAATCATGTTATTCAAACAAAGTTGTTCTATATAAAGAAATAGTTATACTATTGTTTTAAAATTGTTTAATATGAAACATGGTTAGAAAAACCAACTTACTGTCAAGAAAGTAGATGCATCTTCATCTTCATCTCCTTCAGATTCTGGCACAGTCACTGCATGTCGTAGCAGCAGAAGTGCCATTAACTGCAAAACCATACCATAATCATCATTTTTATAACTTTTTTTTTACATTTTTACAGTTTGAAAACGATAATAGGACTAAAAGACTTACAATTAAAACAGCTGAACGACAAAACGCAGCTCCACTGGCATTTGATGCATTATAATCTTCATATTCAGCTTCAAGAAATTGACGTTCAGCTTCTGCAATTGCCAAGAGACGTGGGTCGTTCAAATCCATAGGTGTCCCAGATATTTGCCATCCTCCACTAATAAGATCACAATAATTTAAATAACAATATAAAAAATGAAAATAAAACAAGAATAACCAGGAGTGTTCATATAAACACATGTTAGACTAGAAAAAACAGAGAATTTAAATTATCCAGCAGCCTAAAGCAACGAAAGCTAATAAATAACAAATACTTTGATAAGTTCCTTTTTGAACAATAAGGATGAAAACACACATTTTGTAAATAAAAGAATAGAGAAATGGATTACCCGATATCGATAGTAGTCTCTTCCAAACGAGGTCGGGGAGGCGGGGCAATATAACCAGGTTGATAAGGCTGTAAGAAAATAACCATATTAACAAATATTAGGGAAAATATACACATGAAAAACAGCACTTTTATCCCTAGTCTTGATAAGTAGTCCTTTTACTCATCTCAAATTAATTAATCACTGGTGTATTTAATTGGTCAAAAGGAATTCAAATCGATAAAAATTTTAAAATCTTCAAAACACTTATGATGGAAACTTACTTGGTGGCATATTTCACAAGTGATGTCACCCTTTTCATCGCACCAATGTTGAACACACTTCCTGTGAGCATACTGCATAAACATAAAAGTTAATGAATATAGTAAACATCATGTAGGAAAAAAGGAGCCGCAAAGAAAAGCTAGCAGGAAAAAAAAAACATCAATGTGCATAAATTTATCATCATTTTCATTTTGCTTCTCTAAATAAAATAAAAAATTCAAAACAATCAACACCATCAAACGTGATTGTTACAACTTCAAGCAGCAAAAACACATCCAAATACTAAGGGGTGTTTGTGATTGTTTTTGCAACTGCTTATTGCAGTTTGATGCAACAGATAAGCATTTTAAATACGCAATCCAAACACCTCCTTACTCTTACAACATGTTTATTATTTAATTCTATTTATTCAATATCACATAATCACGTTCAGGACACGCATCCGAAGTCCAAACACCATTCTTGTCTTGTGTTTTATTACAGCTTAAATATAATAACTTTCAAAGCACCCATCCAAACTCATCAATAAACTTATGGATTACCTTAAGACTGCCGTTGCAAGCACATGGTGTCTCCAAAGTATTAACTGAATCTTCCTCTTGGCAAATACGACATTCTGCTGTTGTTAATAAAGGTGCTTCCTCATCATCTGTGGGCCCGTTTTCATCATCTGCACAAGCTAAGTCGGAGCAAGATGAGGGCCCCGCCACCTCCTCGGTCTTTTTTATGGTTTCCCCGCCCACAGGCTTCACCAACCGATTCAAATCAAGAATCAAGTGATCACCCATTTAAATTAAAAATCCAAAGCCTGTGTGCAAGAAGAGCAACATAAGCAAACACAAAGCGAAAATACCCACATTCATAAAATACCCCACCAGATTCAAAATATGATTCATCTTGATCATAAATGATAAAACCACCTTAATAAAATCAAAAAACAGCAAAACCCGTGTATTATCATAATAAAAATAAGTCGTCTTTTGGGTTAAAAAGCATGAAGTTAACCCAAAGATACAATAAAAAAAGTCAACATTCATATATTAATCTTCTTTACCATCAAAACGCCCCAAAAAATATTAAAAAGACAACAAATTCCCAGCAGATCAAAAGCAACTGCAATTTCCATTTGCTATTGACTACAATAAGAATCTAAATCAAAAGCAGATCATAAAAAGAATCCAATCTTGATCATAAACCCCAAATCAAAATACAGCAATAAAGATATCATCAATCTTGAACCTAACATACCGAAAATCCATAAAATTCACAAAAAAATCAAGACCCCAGATGCCAATTTAACCAATATCACCAATCTTGAAGCTAACAAAGCCGAAATCCATACGATTTTACAAAAATAACAAGAACCCAGATGCCAAATCGTCAGAATGGCCCCAATCGCTGCAATCAAAACCCTAACAAGCAAGATTCAAAGGTTTGCACCAAATCCCATCAAATCAACAACAAATCAATGGATTACCTGAGGATGGAGGTGGAGAAAGTGAGAGAGGATGGCAGAGAATGAGAGGCTATTGATGGGTTGCCGGCGAAAGAAACAGAGGTGGTGAAATCGAGAGGTTTTGATCTCTCGATTAACACTGTTTGATTTGCTGAAAACCGCGTTGATTTTGTAGGAAATGGGTGAAAGAATTTAGGGGAAAATTATTGTTCCTGAATTGACGCGTTTTGGAGACGTTAAGTTAGGGATTTGTGTTCAACGGCTGCAAGTTTTATTGCAGGTGACTTTGAGTTTGCCCCAATTGGAATAACTATTTGGTAAAGATAATAATAATATTATTACTATTATATTACCTTTGTAATGATTTTCAACGGGTGTTTGGTACTTCAAATTTGAGAATATTTATAATGACTGCATGTTTAGCCATTTGGGTTTTTTACTTTAAGATTAAAAGACTCGTTTAAAAAAATTAAGGTTTAAATTCTGAGATGAGTTAGATTAAGAATTTTTTTTAGTTTAGTCAAATGAGTTAAAGGTTGTGTGCATCGCTCTTAAACAATTAAATAATTAATAATGATAATGCTTGTTTAGTTGTTTTGGATCGGGTCAAAAAAATTTATTAACTTCAATAAATTATGAGTTAAAAATAATAATAATAGTGAGCTAAAATATATTAATTCTATAGCTTAAGTCTAACTAATTATAATCGTACATCTGACTTTACATAGTTACTTGATTTTATGCTCATTAAACCTTTGTTTTTTTACGGATTGTAAAATATTATTTCCTAAAATTTTATTTGTTGCAAGATAATAATGAACATGTTAAGAGGTTAAGAAAAATAAACATACTAAGGTGCAGTTTGTTTTTTAAAAGGTAAAATATCTGCAGTCTGCGAACCATATCTGCAAACATCTGTAGAATAAGATGTGGACCAAACATCTGCAGTCTGTAAAAAAAAAAAAGACTGTTTGGTTTTTAACTTCTGTAGACTATTAAAATAAACTGAAATTTAAATAAATCGATTTTTTAAACTTAAAATAGTTCTTCAACATTGAAATTTAAAATAATAGTTATACAACACTGAAATAATATTCATAAAATTACAATAATATTTTTTAAATCATTTATTCCATAGTTTGCATTAACTGCTCAGCAATTTCATCTCGTAATCGATTCATATATTCTCGATCCAATGCAAAACCATGTGCTTCAACCTCGTCTTCATCAGCATCAACGTGCACATGACTATTTCGAAACGACAAATTGAATTGATCGTATTGTGTAATGAACTCATTGCTCAAACCCTCTTGCCTTGTAAAATCATACCACAAAACAAATCAAATCACAACTCAAACCAAATCACAACCCAAACCAACTCACAATTTACTAGTTTTCAACAAGCCATACTATCTAAATCACAAACCAAACCAAACAAAAAAACATGCAACCCAATCACTTGCATTGGATAAAGGCTTAATTATGAAAATAGAAACCATTTAATCCACTAAAAATCACCTTGTCACAAGAACATCAATTATAGACATTTCTGTAGACCTTAATTTCCAATTACATCGAAAGGTAAGCAAGAACTCACATAAAACTGAACTGCCTTCACAAATATATACACATAAGCATCTATCTTAAGACAAAACTGAACCAATTCACAAATATATACACAAGCACCACACAACACTCTTGACACCTCTTACAGTTTTATAATATACCAAGTTAAAAAAGTTTTCATAAACCCAATTAACTCATTTATAAAAAAAGTTAAGTAAAATAATCTATTGTTATTGTAAGTGCATGGAAATGTATACAACTTGACACATTGTTTTTGTATGCATTCGGCAACTACCTTTCAAGCATCAGAACAATTGTAGTCATTATAGCACACTAATGATAAATTAGTCAAGAGAAACAACAATTAAACCAAGAAAACGTCAGTGTTTCACCAAGATCCACAAAAAAAGAAAGGGGAAACGGTCGACGTACCTGGTATTGTTTACGAAAGTTGGGGGTGCGATGGTTGTAGGTGGCTAGCGGCGAGGGAAAGGTTGGCCAGCGGAGAGGGGACAGCCGGCAACTAGGGTGATGGTGGGGATGGTGGGGGTTTGGGAGGCGGCTGGAACTTTTTGGAGATGGTAGAAGGATTTTCACAAGAGGTTTGAGATAATGAGCTTGAGAAGAGGTTAGAGAACAGGTCTGAAGTTATGTTTTTATGTCTGCACCAAAAAGATTACGCGCAGACGTTTTTTAGTGAAATCTCTTCGAAAAAACCAACACTTTGCAAACATTGATGTCTGCGCGTGGTCTGCGCAGTGCAGATAGAAAAAGATTCGCATATCTTTTTTAAGAAACAAACGCCACCTAACACATTCTGCCATATGCCAAAATTCATAGTTATTTGATTTTATGCTCATAAAAAACAATGCCTATACGCCAGTCATACGTCAAAGACATTTTGCCATACGTCAAACTGATAAATATGAGATTTTGACCCGTTTGCTTCGTTTTCTTATCTCTTGATGAGGTTTTCTTGCGTTCATGACTCGGGCATGATGTAATTAGCTTTCTAAATGTCCAAAAAGCTCCCACATGCTTTTATCAATGAAATAATTCTAAAAGTATAATGTTTTTCTATATATTTTATGCTAAGAATATTGTTTAAATCTACTTTCACGTGTACTTTGAAATTACACATCAAATAATCAAAATAATAATTTAACAAATAACATTGATTACTGCTATCCATAATTTTATCATTTTACAAATGAAAAGTAAATTCAAAAAATGCAGAATATATGATACAATACTCTCCCTTCACTACTCTTAAAATTAAAATTATTATTAAACATGTTTACCTAACAACATAATTGACTTTAGAAAATAACTTATGGAATGGACAAATTGATTCCTCGAAATGTCCATGTTTATGTAGTTGAGGACTTGACCTCTTCCTCAATGTCAAAACATCTATCAACTATAAAATATAAAATGTTTATTGACAAACCTACCCCCACTCCACAAATTGGATGGGTCATTTTCTCGTTAAAAGAAGCAACTTTCTTCTCACAATGTGATACATTCAGAAAGGTATATTTAGCCATCCATTTTATAAAATAAGCACTAATAGAGAAATGTACTTATATTATTATGTTATGATTGTAACACGCAAGATGATTATGTAACTGTTTACTTTTTTTATAACTCTCAATATATATATATATATATATATAGAAGCACCAAACACACGCGTGTTAATTTAAAATCTCGCTCGTTTGTGTATCAAACGTATATAGTTGCATTTATAAAAACTAACACCTCTCTAGATGTTATTTTCAAGGAAAAAACACATTTTAAGATTGATTAAGTTTTAAAACTTTCAAAGGGAAACACCCTTATTTTATATGGTCAAGTTTTCTTACTTTTGAATAAAGTTTGTTACGTTTCATAAATTAAGAAATTTAATCACATAAAAATAAAGTTTGTTTCTATAAGTACATCTTGTTGATAAAATATATATTTCCCAACGAAAGAACATGTGTAATGATTTTAGAAGTATAGTAGTGAGACTAAAGAGTATTTATTTGTCATTAAAAACATAAAAATAGAGTCAAAAAATAACATATATATTCATAACGAGTCAAAGGTTTTTGAACATTTACACTTAACTACACGAGTAAATCAACGACGTGGTTCCCTTTGTTTTAGTTTGTCACCGTATCTTGTTGCAAAGAAAGAGACACGAGAAGAAAACCCAATTTATTTGCATAAAGAAAACAACACAAACATCAAATACTAAAGTACCCTAGTAATCTAATAACTAACTGAATATATATGCATGACAACCTACAGGATA
Organism: Flaveria sonorensis; assembly: GCA_025506505.1. Lineage (NCBI taxonomy): Eukaryota > Viridiplantae > Streptophyta > Magnoliopsida > Asterales > Asteraceae > Flaveria > Flaveria sonorensis. Next base: position 1,883,303 of record CM046434.1, read on the forward strand.
TAACAAGCAGTAACAACGTGCACAACATAAGAAATATACAGAAAATGACAATTAACAAATGATAACTTAACCTCTAATACTAATATACTATAATGACGATACAATCCCGTTAGACATCCTTGACCTCAAGAACGTGTTTAAAGCATCACATTTCACCGTTTTCGATCTCCATGACCATGAGTTGCCGGTGGGTCTTGCATTTATGCTCGGGTACAAATCGCTCAGTGCACCAAAAGCATTCTTCTTTTGCCCGTTGTGGTCCTGTTCTTTAGTCGATAACTTTCTGGTGGTTATGGTACGACCAGACGACAAGAAATCAATCAGTGTAGCTAATAGGGGTAATTTGTTAGCATTTGGGGGCTGTGTAATTCCTGCAATGCTTGGGCTCGGATCATAGGGTGCAATGGTTATCCATGTGGGTTTTGGGTCAAGTAAAGCACCAATATTAGTGTCTTGCGGTCTAGCCAAGGAACGATTGAGATCCTGGTTACGGGTCATAGGGGAAAGAAGGCTAAAACCGACGAAAGATTGAATCCGATACCTACTTCTCTAATAACTATCCCACTGCCAATTAACTACTCACCCCACTAATGTGTGATTACGCATGACAAACTACTAGATATAACAAAAGGTAATAATGGGCTTTTGTGCAGAACATAAGGAAAATAAAGAAAATGATGATTTAGGCCCTAATATGTTGTCATGACACGATTCCACACATAGGACCATACACCCGCCATGATGATCAATAGACATCCACAACTATGATCAAAAGACAAGACGTGTGACGAACATTATAAACGAAAACAAAATGCTTTTCATGATTCTATGTACTTGTACAGCAGAAACACATTAAGCACCATCTTTACAAATCTAGCAAAAATCAACAATAAAAATGCTAAATTATATCGGTTTCCCGCTGCGTATGATGAACCCGAGATCACGACTACTATGGCATCAGCAAACCCGTCTCCTTGATATCATTCGTAACATCTAACTCGTCAAATGGAAACCCATGAAGCCAAATAAGTTGTAACGTGATTCCTATGTCATTTCATTCTGTTCCTTTATCATTCCATTCCATTCCGTTCCGTTCCATCCAACTAAACAGAACCTATGAGTGTCTACCGACTCGTGTAAATATATATTTTCCTTTTTCTAGATCGTATATCGTCTTTACATTGGGTTTCTTCCATTTTGATATACAATATACTGCGAATAACAAAAAGATGACAAAAACTAACCCGCTTAATATTGGAGAGTCTGCATTGAGTGTAGATTTTGGCGCGTACAACTGTTTGATATTTAGGTCACGTGTGATCTGAAAAATGAAGGCTCCGAATGCCCAATCGAGAGGAATGTTATTTACTTGATTAGCATATCCAATCCTGTTTAATGCATAAACCAAATGGAAGAGTTTAAACGGTTATTGTGATTGTTAGACAATATGTTTAGTCTATGTTTAGATGGTATTTAATATTTATAATTCTAGAGGGTATCTAAATGTAATATCCTTCTCTATATATAGAGCTCCTTTGTAATTCTTAATCAACTCAATAAACACACGGTTTGTCTTGGTATCAGAGCCAAGAAAACCTAAACCCTAATTAACCCTAATTGCCGTCAACCACCTATCTACCATCGGCAACTGTTTTTCTCCTCTGCAACCCTAATTCCGACCACCCTCATCCTCCATGGCAACCTGTATTGCTCTTACTACTGCAGAGAAAACAACACATAACTCTCACAAATTCGCCTTCACCCTCTCTCCTACTAACTACGGGTATTGGAAGGCAATGCTTGAACCATTCTTAATCTCCAATCATCTATATGGCTATGTCGATGGCACCATTAAATGTCCATCTCAACATACTGTTGCTACAGCAGAAACACCTGCAGTCGAGAACCCTGGATACCAGCATTGGATTTCCAATGATGCGCACGTCAGGATGCTTATCATCTCTACTATTTCAGAGTCATCTTTCCAACACGTACAAGGATCAACCTCTCGAGATCTATGGCTTGCACTGGAACGTGCCTATTCTCCAAACACAACATCTCGTGAGTATACACTCAAAACGCAGCTTCTTAAAATCGAGATGAAGGGAGATGAAACCCCGGTTAATTATCTAAGTCGTGCACAAGAATATGCTACTGCCCTTGCCAACATTGGCGAGCCCATGAAGGACAAGGACCTTGTTATGCTTGCCATCTCTGGTCTTAGGGAGTGATCATGATTATCTTCTCAGCCAACCAGCAATGCCCACTGCCTCAAACCCGCAAGCCTTTGCTGCTCTCTCTTCAAGCTCGGTCCCCAGTCTTACCAGCATTCAATCGCAGCTTCAGAACCTTCAATTATTGGCAGCACAAATGGGTTACCAATTGAACCCGATTGCCCCTCCTACTACACCACCACAAGCAGCCTTTGTAGCTCGTTCCTCCAACTCAAATCGAGGTCGTAGAGGCAATTTTCGAAGCACCTTTCGAGGCACAACGAGCAATCGAACCAGAGAATCTGCTGGAAATTCTCGGCAGTTTGCTTGGGCCTCCACACAAAATATGGTGTATGGTCACTGCAATCGGTGTGGCATAGGTCATCTCCCGTCTCAATGTCCGAACCAATCTGCCTCCTCAACTCGGCAGCCACCTCAAGCCCACTTTACAGCCTTTTCTAACAATGGCTCAACTGCAGGAATAACCTGGTTCCCTGATACAGGTGCTACAAACCATAAAACTCCAGACTTATCAAGCTTGGACAACTCCGAGGTCTATAACGGTCATGACTCTCTCCATGTTGGTAACGGTATGCCCCTTCCCATCCTTCACATTGGCTCATCCGAAATACACTCACCTTACAAAACCTTTAATCTCTCTAATGTTCTCCATGTACCCGAAATTCAAAAGAATCTGCTATCTGTCCAACAATTTTGTTTAGACAATAATGTTTTCTTTGAGTTTCATTCTTCTTTTTTTGTTGTGAAGGACGAGTCTACACTCACTACCCTCCTCATGGGTCCAAGTGACAATGGTCTCTACTCCATCCGCCTTCCTCACTTCAAGTCACACCCGAAGCTTGCATTTTCAGCCATCAAAGCATCATCCTTCATCTGGCATCAACGTTTGGGCCATCCCCATGACCGTGTCTTTAAAACAATTATTTCTAGTTGTTCTTTACCGTTATCTAATAAATTATGCTCCTCCTTATGTACTGCTTGTCAGTTGGGAATGTCTTCAAAATTATCATTGTCTTCTTCCAATTTTCGAAGTAATAATATTTTAGACTTAATATATTGTGATGTTTGGGGTCCTTCACCCACTCTTTCTATTGATGGATCTTGATTTTTCATGTTGTGTGTTGACCATCACACTCGTTATATGTGGTTCTATCCATTGGCAAACAAATTTGATGTTATTCTAATTTTAAAAATTTTGTTACCATGGTAGAAAGGCAATTTAATTCCAAAATAAAGAGTGTACAAACCGACTGGGGAGGTGAGTTTCGAAATCTGTCTCCTTTCTTCACCTCTCTTGGCATCATTCATCGACGCTCTTGTCCACACACTAGCGAACAAAATGGCTTTGTGGAGCGTCGTCATAGACATGTGGTGGAAACCGGCCTCACCCTTCTTGCCCAATCTAATCTCCCTCGCCGGTTTTGGAACTATGCATTTGACACAGCTGTTTATCTTATTAATCGGCTGCCCTCACGCATCTCTTCCAACAAATCCCCATTTCAACATGTCTTCAATCGTAGACCCGACTACTCCTTTCTACGTGTCTTTGGCTGTGAGTGCTTCCCTCACCTCCGCCCATACAATCGACATAAAATGGACTTCCGTACTACACCTTGTGTCTTTCTTGGCTATAGTCCTTTTCATCATGGTTATCGGTGCTTTGACACACAAACTGAACGTGTCTATGTTGCCCGACATGTACGCTTCAACGAACATGTCTTTCCATTCAAAATTTCCCCTAAATCCCCACCATCACACCCATCGTCTCCTTACACTTCGACCTACCCCTCTCCACCTCCTATTTTCATATCCTCCCCACCCAACCAATCACAACCGTCATCTCAGCCCTCTGCTCCACCTGACCTCCCTACCCCCTCTAACCCATCACAACCGTCCAATTCACCAGACTTTCCCACTCCAACCACCTCTAACCCCTCACCCTCTTCGTCTACTACTCCTCTGGCCACTCCTCCACCCCGCACTCGCCCACCTAACCTTCGTCCTAATCCAAAACAAACTAATCCCTACAACCCGGCTGCTTACTCCACATCCACCACTTCCGTACCCCTCACTGAACCAACCTCTTTCACTGTTGCCAACAAGTCTCCGGAGTGGCGTCAAGCCATGATCGAGGAGTTTGACGCGCTGCATAAGAATGGAACATGGTCTTTAGTCCCTCGTGTTCACAACACTAATGTTGTTGATTGCAAGTGGCTATACAAATTAAAGAAGGATCCTCAAGGCAAGCTTCTTCGCTACAAAGCTCGCCTCGTAGCCAAAGGATTCACCCAACAACATGGGGTGGATTATCATGAGACGTTCAGTCCTGTCATTAAAGCTACTACTATCCGGACTGTTTTGTCTTTTGCTGTTACTAATAAGTGGTCCCTTCGCCAATTAGATGTCCAAAATGCTTTTCTACATGGCGACTTAGAGGAAGTCATTTACATGAAACAACCTCCTGGATTTAGAGACCCAACTAAACCGGATCATGTTTGTCTACTTCATAAGTCCCTATATGGGCTGAAACAAGCCCCTCGAGCATGGTTCAACAGATTGTCAACAGCACTTCAGCAACTGGGTTTTGTCGGGTCCAAAACTGATCCATCCTTGTTCATTCTCAAATCGGGTGGCACACTAGTCTATGCCCTTGTCTATGTTGATGATATTATCATCGCCGGCAACAACGACAACGCAATTGCTAATGTCATTAACCACTTGGGCTCAACTTTCGCTATGAAGGACCTTGGCAAACTCCACTATTTCTTGGGCATTGAGGTCCTACACCAGGGATGCAATCTCATACTTTCTCAACAAAAATACATCCTGGACACACTCCATCGATCTGGACTATCTGACTGCAAACCTGTTTCTTCCCCGATGAGCACTTCTCAGATATTAACTAATGATGATAGCCCCCTTCTCTCGGACCCGACTCAGTATCGTCAAACGGTTGGTGCTCTACAATATGCAACTCTCTCTCGACCAGACATTGCCTTCGCTGTTAATAAGGTTTGTCAGTTTATGCATGCTCCAACCGAAAACCATTGGACAGCGGTTAAACGCATCCTTCGTTATCTCAAGGGTACCACACAACTAGGTCTCCTTATTCGTCATGACTCAGGGTCCACCCTGCAAGCTTTCACTGATGCACAGTGGCTGCCTAGTAGTGCGCAGAACATTCAGGCTTACTCTGACTCTGACTGGGCAGGTTGCCCAGTTGACCGCCGATCCACGGGGGGGTTTGCTATATACTTGGGATCAAACCTTGTCTCTTGGGCTGCCCGGAAACAACGAACGGTCTCAAGATCTTCAACAGAATCAGAATACAAGGCCATTGCAGACACTGTGGCAGAATTGATCTGGTTAAAGGCTCTTCTACATGAACTTGGCATCTCAACAATGTCATCACCCACTCTCTGGTGTGATAATCTAGGAGCTACGTACCTTTCAGCCAATCCCGTGTTCCATGGCCGCACAAAGCATGTCGAGGTGGATTTTCATTTTGTTCGAGAACAAGTGGCACAGGGGCAGTTGCACGTCAAATTCATTTCCACGGGTGATCAGATTGCTGATGTCTTTACAAAGCCCCTTCCCTCTCAAAGATTCCTATTCTTACGATCCAAGTTGCAGGTCGTTCCCCGCCCTCAACTTGCGGGGGAATGATAGACAATATGTTTAGTCTATGTTTAGATGGTATTTAATATTTATAATTCTAGAGGGTATCTAAATGTAATATCCTTCTCTATATATAGAGCTCCTTTGTAATTCTTAATCAACTCAATAAACACACGGTTTGTCTGTGATGGTAAAGATCTCACTAAAAGGATGTCGGATTTAGATTAGAGATGGCAATTTTGATTTTTGACTTGCTTGCTTATGAACGGATAGATTCGGGTTTTGTTTTTATCTTTGACAGGTCAATCATGTAAAATAAAAAGAACTTAACTTAGAAAAGGATAAGGATGAGAAAGGTGGAAAAAGAAATCATTTTATTCAGGAAATTAGATAATAAATTGAAATGATATAAATGGATCATATTTTTAAAAAAAATTTAAGCAGAACCTAGAATTTCCTAGGATAAAATCACAACTTGCACCCTGCATGACAAGAACCCACAACATTTTGGTTATGTGGTACCACTTACCACCAGGATGTCTAAATGTGGTATTATAGGAAGTTTTCAGTTCCCCATCTAAATTCTTTTGCCTTGACACGAAGCGTTGTTTGTATGATATATTTATAAACAATCAGTGCGACAAATATGAGTGCATAATTCCAAAAGTAATCAAAATTTTATAATATGACTTAGGAGGTTTAATGCATTAAAAACACAAATTAGGACACTTTCTACCATTTCCTTTCTAACTACTTTTTGTCCCTAGAAGGGCAACCTTTGATCTGTTTGACATGTTTCTTTTTAACTAAACTCTGATTTTATCATTTTGACCCGTTAGGATAAAACATAACCTGGATGGACTCGTTCACAAGTAAACAGGTTCAAACTGCCACATTTGGTTTGTATACAAGGGTGGTTAGGAAGGTACCTTTTATCATCAAAAGCAATTCCAAGGCTGTCATGAAGTAGAGCAACAATATATGCTGAAGAAAAGCAGTAACGATGCAAATCTTCATCATTAAGTTTTGGGTATTTTGACTTCAATTTTGACCAATCTTCTTCACAGAAACGTTTTCCAGCCACAGTCAGCTCAGAAAGAAATGTTTTTGGTGACAACCCAAAGAACTACAAGAAAACATATGGACAAACAAGAGACAACACAACGATCAAGAAACTTGAAAGCAAGTTCTCAATTAGAATGGTTGATTTGGGTTATTTCCAATTTAAACCAACATAAAACAAATGCAGTGTATCTTTTAATGCATACAACATCCTGATTTGTTTTATACAAAGATGAATTGTTTGTTTCATTTTATAAATATTATATGTTTTTGACTTTTTGTAACCATATTTAACCCATTAACTATTTAGTATAAGTAGGAAAATGTCACAAAAACCCCAATGAAATTTTTATGTATTTGCACGTAAGTCCCTTAAGTTTATTTTTTCATGATTAGATTCTCTTAAATTATAAAATATAAGAAGGTCTTTTGTGGAGTTTAGGGACTTAACAACTCACAAAAGGACCTTTTTGTTGAGTTTTTATAAAGTATGGGAATGAATCATCTAAAATAAAGTCCATGGACTTGTATGCGAATTCAGCAAAAGTTCATACGATTTCTGTGACATTTGCCCTAACAAATCAAAAGAAATGGACCCAGAAGTGTTTTCTTGATCAATCTGATCCAATTTGAGCAGACCATGTTATGACCCATTATCAAGCCCACCCATCTTCTGCCACATAGATATAGAGAAAAAGTAGAATAACCTTGGACGTATGGAAGAAATTCTCAGTTGCCAAAAATTTTCCTTGAAGTTTGGGTATAAATGTTGACCCAATGTAGCATTGATCATAGGCACACTCCTCTATATTTTTAAATTGAAAAAACAAACAAATAAGAGAGATATCAAATATAACAAAAAGAAAGGAAATGTTAAGGGAATCATAATTTTTTTTAAAAAGTTCACCTTTGCCTTTCTGCAACAAAGTTAAAGAGGCAGATCTGCATTCAGAGAAGTTGCCACTTGCATGTAGAATAGGTAATTGCTTGTTTCCCTCTACTAAAGAACTAGGAGTGAGATTCTCTATTATTAGCTTGTGTTTGTATCCTTTTGGGGAACATGGATCCACGGGTTCATTGCTACCAAAAGTTTCTGTAGCAACATAAACTAAATAAGTTATATCGAAGGTGACAGCTTTGACCATTTACTTACTCATGGGTCGATTTGGGTTGTGTTTCATCTCAAACAGGTCAAATGAAAATTAGCTAGAAGGGTTAAGGGAAAAAAAGGTCATATTGGCTGAAAGTTTACTTTTAATGCATAAAACCTTCTAAATATCTAAATCATTATTTTAAAGGTTTAGATTATTATTATTGCAATACTATTGTTTCTGTAATCATTAATAAAGCATTAATCATTTATATGTGGGTAGGAATTTTCAATAGTGAACATTTATAACAGAATGTAATGAGAGGACACTGAATAAAACCTAGAATTAAGCATGTCACATTCGGAAAGAAAGAATTGTTTCAGAGAACTGTTCAGATGAATATGAAATCTTTTATATCCTCCTTTTGTGTTTTTAATATACGCTAGACATGGATGTAGACTAACATTGAGCCAAAGAGCATAAGTACCTACCCACATTTGGAACTTTTGCCAAGTGTGACCCACGAACCAAGTCAAATGCAACATTCTGCAAAAAAGGCAAGTTACAATCCACCAAACATTTTTTTGTATGTCCATGGTATATGAAGTGTCAAGTGTGACAACATTTTATTTGCTTGTTGAACAGTTCTAGGTAAAAATGTCCTTGTGTTATACATAACCTCGTCAGATGATTAGTAACATTCCATCAGAAAACTTCATTAGGTAATATAAATTAATAATTATGTCTAAAGGTAACAAAATCAAGTGACAATGACCATAAAAAATGAATTGTATACGCTGATCAAAAGGGCTATTGATGGGGTTGTTTACACTTCACACTCATGAGAAGTAAAGTCACCTAATCTATATATAGAGTCATGTCTTGTATTTTGGGGATTTTACCTGACCAAACTCAAGCAAGCTGTGGCTGTAAAGACTATAACTGACATTTCCGAACTTTACGGTTTGTGAAAATTCAGGGGGTATCGGCTCACTTGAGAAAAAGGTAACCTGAAAGTTTAAGATGCAATGATTCTTAGTGATAATTACATAAGTAACTCATGCATTTTCAATACATTTGTGGTTGAAAAGCTTAATCGCACAAAAACCAACAAATATTCTTTATGTTCTTCCGCAATAATCACATCATCTAAATGTATTTTTCATGAACAATAGTCACAATCGAAATAAAGTATGATTACAATTATAGAAAGAATGAAGAAAAAAACCTGAGCAGAAGCACCACCAAGTTCAATTATCCCTGTTGTTTCTTCCGGATCACCTCCAAGAGTTCCAAGAGCATAATTAGCCACAACCCATGCATATACTCCCTCATCAGACCCTAAATGAAGAAAGAAAGAAAAAGACTTTTATTACATTGAGTTGTTAGAGTCTAGTCATACGGTTGAGCACTTGAGTGTAAAAATATTTTCATCACGTTGCTAGATCTCTTAAAATATAACACAAAGGAAAGACCCTTCTAGACCTGCAAATACTTTTAAAATATCAGTTTATTAACCAAAAAAACAGAATGCAATTAAAAATTAACTCATAACAATAACAAATAACAAATAACAAACAACAGCAACATGCCTCCTTTGAGTCTGCAATAACAGAAAATCATAGTTCACTACATAAAACTTATTCTCCATAATTAATTATTTATCCATGTTACCACATCCATAACTTATGGTTTCATTTCAAAATCTTGCGAGAAACACCTCCCATAACAAGATTCTCATTAATAGCCTAGAATGCTTATCGAAAACCTCGTTTTTAAAGGTGAGTGTACTTAAACAGCATAACAATGAGACACTCATAACCACCACATCTACATAACCAAAATGATTCTATCCCAAAGTTTAACCTTAACCATATCATTTTCTGAGCTTAACATGTTAGGGATTCGGATATTGCAAACAAACACACAACATCAACTGCAGAAAAACTGAAAAAGTAAAAGAACACAAAACCCAATGATTAAGTGGTTCAGTCAATATGACCTAAGTCACGGGTTGCAACCAAGAATTTATTATTGCTATGCTCTCAAGTCTCAACTCTCTGGATGAAAAGTTACAATAGACCTATCATCTATAATAATAACAAGATTAGGGTAACAAAAAGAGAATATGATGTTGCCTAAACTGGCTTCATAGTTCATAGGGTTTGAATTAGAGCCAGCTTCCTAACTTTAAAGCCTACACATCTCAACATATTATAATCCACTGTGCCATGACTAAAAGCCTGTTTTCTAGTTCCTTAGCTTGTTCACCTAAGAGTTTCTCAAACGAGTAACATACATTCCCTTGTTTAACCTAGAAATTATAAATAATTCGCCTCACGGAACAAAGGAATCAGCAAAGTTAAGAATCACACTGACTTCATAAACAGAGCAATAATCAACCAAGTATACCTAAAAGAAATCAACAAAACCTCACATCAACAGTCTCAGACCCCTAATTCCATCTCTATAAACAAGCTGAAAACAAACACATTCACAAACTACAAACAACAATCACAAATCCATCATACAGTTTTCCACACACCTGAAATAACAGAAGCCCAATCATCGCGAAAAGCGAAGCCAGAAGTCCTCAAAACCTCCCTGCAAGCCTCTAGAATCCTCTCCTGTACACTCAAATCCAACATCCTTAATCCAGCAGTAGCCATCAATCTGACCTCTGTTTCCCCCCAATTCTCCTTCGGTATCCTCTTCCTTGCAAACTCCAAAAGCTCCAACACAGATTCACCAGCCCCAATCGGATCCTCCGCAAATGCCGATAACCCTGGGCTAACTCTCATCGAATTCAACCCATTGATACCACCAAAATCAAAAACAGGACCTCCATTAACAATCGCATACTCAAACACATGAATCCGACTCCCCGTGCTCCCTCCATCTATCACAATCCGATACCGCTTCTCCACTGGATTACACGAATTAAGATACAAACAACACGACGACACGAAAACCAACGCCACGAATCCGATCACAACAACATTCAATTTCGAGATATGAGATTGCTGCTTCTGATTCCTGGAGAACAGATTCGCCGATCGAATCGATTGATTCTGACGAAACTTCAGCTTCATCGAGTTATCCATCTCCTTCTTCTTCTTCGACGATTTACCAGTACCAAATCGATCGACTGCTTCCTCTTCCGATGCTGCCACACGAGCATTCAATCTTCGCATTCAAAAGAACTGTTTCTGATTTCTGAACCATACGATGACGAACAGATGACGAATTGAGAAACGAGGAGTTTTGTGACGACAGTAGCGTGTGTTCTTCCGGTTGATTTGGAGATGAGAGAGAGGTGATCGGCGACGGAGTATTGCCGTCTCTCTCGATCTCCTGGTCTGATCGGAGGGAAAACCGACGGTGATTTCAAGCAATTTTAGTTGATCGAAAGGGGGATTCGTCGATTGCAGATGAATTTGAAGGTTTCGTGTGTGTGGTGTGGTCGTGTATTGTGACCGGTTTCGTCGCTAGGCCTTTCTTCTGTTTTCTTGTTGGGAATTAGAGTTTTAGTTTTGTCCCCTATATCGTCGCCGATTATCAGATTCTCTTTCTTACGAGTTTAATCGTGGGACATAGTGTGTTTTACATAAAAATGCTATGGTTTAAATATTGCAAAATGCGTTTGTTTGTGATCTAATAATATTATTATTAGTGTATGAAACTCGGTTGTTACGGCGGATATGAATTCTATGATAAGGAAAAACAAAAATGAAGATATATAATTGTTTTGGCTCATAGCTCCTGTGATCAAAAACTCTTTTGATGGTGAACCATAGACTAACACGAAATATCTAGCTGGGGATAAACAACTATGAATCCATGATCTCCATGATGTAGCAAATTGGTTCTCGATCACGAGTTGTGTGTGCAAAGGCGATAGATAGTACAACAAACACAAACCATTTGTCATATGTTTTCACTTCCATTTTTTTTCTTCTAATTTTTCTTATTATTCTTGTTGTTTTGTTTTTCTAAAGATTTAGACGATAAACATATAAACAAGTAATAGTCGTTACTACATTCAAGATAATTTTATCAACAATTTGATACAATTTTTTTCAAAACCGATCTCGTTCAAAAATTGATTGTCGTTTATAATTTTGGGTATTTAGTGTTCGTCGTAATTTATTTACGATTGTAAAATGTATTTATAAAATTCTAAATTTTAACATGTTTATGTTCATCTACATTTCCTTCTAATTTTTATTCAACATCGATACACTACGGAGCACATGTTTGGTGATCTTTTAAAAGTTATTATAAAGCCATCTTTTAATGATTTATAGTTTTTTAATGGTTAAAATGTAAAACATTAAGTCTAAATAACAAAAACTAATTAATAATATGTTACATTTTAATCATTCATTACTTGTTAACCATTAAAATATTATAATTCATTAAAAGCCAGCCTCTTAATAACATTAAAAAACTATCAAACAATCTCTAATTCCTGTTAATTTAGATTATTATTGTAAACCCGCCTTTGTCGGTTGCCACGATTCAACTTGGCACATTCGGATCCGGGCCATACCGCATAATAAAAATTCCGGCCCGATTCCACCCAAGTCGGGTCAATCGTCCAATCCCCACGGTCAAAGAGAAGGACTCGAACCAAACGACCACGACGACGGTCGACGATCACCGATCTGAGCCCGACAACCACCACCGGCCACCGTATTCCGCCACTCGTCTCACCGGATTCAAACTCATCGGTATACACATCATCCTACTTACAATTATCACTCTCCCCTTACTTTAGGTCAGTTTTATGATGATAAACTCGTTATTAATTAGGGCAAAATCGAACTTCCGTTAACTTCTGCCATTTCATTGATCTCCGAATCCTTTCAATGCATTTCGGTTCCTTGATTTTATGTATAATGAATGTTAGCGGATAAACTGCTGAAGAAGACGGTGTTTGTTTGGTGATGATCTGTTGATATGAGTAGACCGTCGTTCAGGCCTCGTCCGTTAGACATACATAAGAAGCTACCGATTTTGAAATCTATCAAGGATTTTGAAGATGATGATACTCCTACTTCTACTAGAACTCAAATGCTTCGGCTTGTTGCTGAAGCTGATAACGATACACAGGTTCAACTTGCATTTTGATATTGCATTGATCGTTTTGTTGTTGATCGTGTTGTTTGGATATTCATTTTAGATTATATTTGATTTGGTGTTTAGGTACAGCATGTTGCTAGTAAGAAAACTGCTTCTGAAATACCTACACCTGAATATCTTGTTGTGGATACGTATGAAAGAGATTACTCTCCTACTTTCAATCAACCGACGTCTTATTTACGTGCAAGGGGAGGTATGTAAACAACCGTGAGTCGTTGATTGATAATATGTGTTGTTGATGTTATAATAATTGCAGTGAGGGCTGAGATTGGAGAGTTTGTTGAGTATGATCTTGACAACGAGGATGAAGACTGGCTTGAACAGTTCAACAAGGAAGTGAAGATTCTTCCAGCTGAAAAGTAAGTTATGTAAGAGTTTGAGTCTCAAATCAAGTAGGCATGTAAACAATTTGGACGAACATGAACGGGGCCTTGTTCGTGTGGCTTTAACCAAGCAAACGAACACAAAACTTAAACGAATGGATATTCTTGCTCGTTCTTTAAGAAAATGAACGTGTTCGTTTATGTATTAAATTAGTATTAGTAATAAATATATAAATTGAATATGTAAACAAACATAAACGAATTGATCTAAACACACTTCAATGAACAAACATAAACGGATTTTCAAGAACGTAAATGAACGGATGGGACATGCGTTCATGTTTGTTTAATTGATTTAATGAATGGAATTTTTTGTTCATGTTCATTTGTTTTTCGAAATAAATGCACTTCCGCTGAACGTTCATTCTAAAGATCAAGTGCTCTAAAGTCACATGTAGCCCTTTTTCATTCTAATTTGGCAGGTTTGAGACTATTTTGTTTAAATTGGAGATATTAGATCACAAGGCCAGAGAAAAAGCTGGAGTTATAACTCCTACATTTGGGGCACCTATACCTGTACTTTTGACATTTGATGCTGCTGTTGAGGTAAAGATCATTTTTAGTTGCAAGAGAACACAACCCACACCCATTTTATGCGTTATGGCTTTCATATCTGAAATTACTTGCTTTTATTATAGATTAAAGCATTATGCTCCTGCTGACAGTTCAGACACTTTTATATGCAACTCCTTCAATTGTTATTTTGTTTAATTATTGTGGGTATGCTGATCAGTGATTACATCTTATTTTGTCTATATGATAGGCCCTTCAAGCGCTATCCATCAAATATGGAGTTTTTCAGTCCATCTACAATTATTGGAAAGAGAAGGTGTTGATTTTGAAAATTGTTATATTTTGTTATTGTGATCAAAATATAGCGGTCAGGAAACTGTTATTCTTGAGATGAAGATAAACTTGGATTTCCCATTTTCAGTTATCTCAATGTAGTTAATAATGCATGTTTTTGACATTTTTTCCTTTCTTCCTTTCAGAGGGAAAGATGGCAAAAACCTATTTTGCGGCGTTTGCAGGTTAGCATTTGCTCATGAGTCATGATTAATGATATTAAATCAATAGAATTGGATAATCATCTGTAACAAACAAGCTCTAGAAGATTGTATTTGGATGTACTTCAGTACTTGTGCTGTTTTAGTTGCAATAACAACAACCGAAGTTTCTAGTGTTTGGGACATTCTGATCTTTTTAGGAATTTAAGATAAAAATAGAAGAGCCAAATAGGACTTTTTTGTCAAAAGAAAAGGTATTTTCTAAATTGGGACTAATAGTCTCTCAAATTAGGTTGAAAAGGGGGTAAAGGTTATTTACTTATTTTTAGTTTACCTTTAGATAATCATATTTAATCTCTGCTTATGCATTTCTAGTTTTCTAATTTTTATTTTAAAAATTTGGATTATAGCCTCCTCCACCAGTCAATGATACCAATCCATACAATGTATTTAGACCAAGGGAGAAAGCTCATAGACTTCACACAAGAAGAGTAAGTTCCTGATCCCTTTTGTTTGTATTTTACCTTAGTTACTGCAACACCCTTTTTAAGTCCGGCTTTTTATTTTTATTGTCAGATGCAAAGAAGGGAAAACAACGTACAGTCATTCGAAAAGCTTCGTCAAGTAAGCATTGCAATCGGTTTGTGTATGCTTATGTGCTTCATTGTCTCTGTTCTTATTCTGTACTTTTAATCTACAATTTTCAGGTCAGACGCAACCTTGAGCAAGCAAAAAGCTTGCTTGAGGCTCTAATTAAGGTATCACTTTTATCTCTTATTCAACTTCTGTTTTTATTTTTATTTTTTATAGTTTTTCAGTGAAGATTGCAATTTTGAAACGTTTATATACAACTGGGTCAATTGGGGTTATGTATTATCTGTAATGGGTCAAAGGGCTGTTCTAGAATATTTTACAAAAAAAGGAAATAAGGAAATGAGTTAAATAGGTCAAGCCGCTCAAACCTGTTTATCACAATAATTATTTATTAAGCTAGATGGTTATGTTGTAGACTTGTAGACTGTAGTAAATAGATGTGTAATCATATTTAACATGTTAATTATTTATTAAATTTGAAAAAGAGAAGAAAAGTTTAAATCTTTTGGCGTGTTATCCAACCCACGTATTAAAATGGTATTTCTGATACAGAGAGAAGAGAAAAAGAGAGAGGTAATTGACAGTGAAGTCACACTTCAAAGGATCCAAATGAAATACAAGGTAACTTATAGTAATTCACATTTATTATTATTTTTTTTTCAACTTTTTTTTTTCACTTTGGAGTGTAATTATATAGGTAATACATTTAATTTTAATCCTATATTGGATTTTCAGAACGAAACGGAGCTTCTAGAAGACAGTTTAGCCCTACCTGGGCTGCCATCTTTTCTGTCGAAGCTGGCTTCTAGCGAGGACGAATTTATGGAATCAGAAGATATCCAGCACAACCATCCAGCTGTACAGAATCATGCTTTGATGGACTCGAGAGTCGTAATGAAACGAGAGTTTAGACGCCCACCTGCCCTGTCTTCCTGGCTCCATAAACTGGTAAATGTTTTTATAACCTCTTTTATTCCACATTCTGCTATGGGTGGGATATATTGGATATGTTCTTGTTTTATTCCACATTCTCATAGAGGTGGCAATTGCAAACTGTTAACTTATAAACAGTTTTGGCAATTGCAACGTGGTTACTTAAACGTTTTGGTATTCTTGCAGGATCCACTTGAGCCGGTATTACTCTTCACAAAACCTCTAGATCCTGCAAAGCTGGCAGCCGCAGGTATTGTACCACCAACAGCTAATTCTGAACAAAATTCAACGACATCACGTTCATTTGGTTTTCGCGGTAGGATTGGTAGAGGTGGGCGAATAATATTTGACAGGTGGAATCCGTTTATGCACACACCAATTGACCCTAGTGATCCATTATATATACCTCCTAAACCACAACCCCCGCCACATAACCGGCCTCTTATCCCTACCGCCACACCGTACAACCACCGTTACCACCACTAGCCGGCTACTAGATAGCAAGAGCCCTATTATAAATTACTGACGATGGTTTTCAAACTCAGTCGATTGTTTGTGGCATTCTTCTGACGGTTAAAATGAAGTGTGTATATAAACTTCTTGTTTCTAATATCAGGAAAATATGTAAGCCCCAACGTCTAGCAGCAAATTAATTTTTAGAGTTGTATTTTTGATAATTGCTGGTGGTTTATTGCAGCCTTTGATCATATTTTTGGTCATACAAAGTGGTGTGATTCTAAACATCGCTAAAGACGTTGATATTGTTTAATGTTTACTTTGTTCAACAGGCTTCTTCTTAATTCCTCACGCATAAGGTTATTCATAGTGGGAATTATTTCTAACGTCTTACGTTGTCATGTATCCATTCCTACTATGGAAAATCTCTTAGCGATGAGATATTCATCGCTAGTGCTAATGGTAACAGGTTGCTATGTCTAATTTCCAAATAATCGCCGAATGTTCATAATCTAATTCTATTGTATAATTCATGCTATGTCATGAGCGTCATCTTATGTTGAAAACTTGTATCTTGTTATTGTTTAGTGGAAAAGGTAACTTGTTCGTCAAATTGTTGGTAGCCAAAACGAAAAATAGAAAGCCTCAAGATGAGATGCCTCGGGTCAACATCCCCTCGTCCCTTTCCCCCATCTCCTTTGTTTTCTTTCGAACTTGAGATGAAGAACCGAAGAAGATTTTAGTTCTTCATGTGAACACTCTTCAATTAAAGCAAACCGCTACTAACTACGCTACACGTATTGTTGGTGAAGCAACGTGTGTGAGAATGGTGAGAACCTGCAAGTGATGGAGATGGTTGTAGCCGTTATGAAGGAGAGGGCCGACGGTCTCATGGTGGATGGAGGTGGTGGTGGTCCCACAAATCCATGATGGCAACCCAATGAGAGTGAGGAAGGGCGAGGGTCTACTTTTAGGGTGTGGGTGTTTGGGTCTAGGATTCGATTCAGGGTGTGATTAGGACTTTGGGTTGTGTTTGAGCAAGCTACAAATTTGTAGCAAAACTTTCTATTATAAATGTCCATGACTTTTAATGTTTATTAATTTTGATGCTTTTAATCAAATCGTGTAGTAAGAAGTGTTCCAGTTTATTTATAGGAAATAATTAATTACGCTCATGAACCCTGTGAAATTTTCATATTACAATTATGATCTCAAACTTTAAAAAATTATAACATAATTTAACTGTTTGTCAAAATGTAACACTTGTGATTCTTGACATGAATGGATGCTAACACTAATGTCACGTTTTAACAAACAGTCAGTATAATGACTGTAGTGTAATTTCTTATAGTTTAGAACCATAACTACAGTATAAACATTTCAGAAGGACTATCCATATAAATTAACTTTGAATTAAAATACTAAACATTTATTGGGCCAAAATGCCAATAAGCTATATCACATGGACTAATTTAGTCCTAATAAATGATTATATTTGTGGACATGTGTCACCATCAGGTTTCATCTTACAAATGTGTTTTTGTATGAATGTATTTAGGTATTTATAAAAGTGGATAATTATCAAAATTAATATAATTTTTTAAACAACTTTCCTATATTATTGAGATAATTTAAACTTTCAAATTATAAATTCTTTATTCTTTCTAATGGTTTGTTAATTTTCATAAAGTGTTAGATCAAATTAGGTTCTTTATTTAACCAGCTTGATCATACATGGAATACAAATTTGATAAATCAAATTATTTTCAAGATTATCATTATATTGTAAAGAAATCTATCATTCATTCTAAACCTATCTAGATTAATTATTTAAACACAAACCTAGCAAACTATTTTAGATACGTCTCATTTTAAAATCAAAACTCATCTCATTTATGCTACTCTGCATTTTTTATGAGAGCGAATACATCACGGTTCAACTCCCCATCATGTATGTTCTTCATAAGTTGTACTTTTATTTTTTTTATTATTATACGTAAAAGACGTATGTTTTATAAATAAAATTAACATACCCTATTTATGGATAATTTCAAATGTTGTATTGAAATTAATTTTTTTAATGGTTGATACAAACTTGAAAAAGAGCAATCTATTATGAGTATGTATTGCTGACAGAGCGATATAATGATACAATATGAATATATATCGATTGATCACCGATATATGGCTAAGTGTCATCTTTTGATTGGTGGAAAGAAATGATAAACCAAAAAGTCAATGGTTATTTTCGTAAAAATCACTGGTTAAGTGATTATTATAATAATCTTCCTTTAGATTACACGGAATCCTATGACCTGTTGTTATTACTCATATTCAATTTTTATGAAACCCAAATTTAAATTCACCCATCCAATTATTTTTTTTGAAACCCTAACTCGAAGATCAATCCGCCTCACACTCATCACGTGCCTTCTATTGATGTTTGATTTTATCAATTTTTAATTTTTTTACTTTCGGTATGTGATTTGACAACACTTTGACCTGGCTCTCAAAGTACTTGTATGATTCAAGGTAAGCATTGGATATTTTGTTTTGAGTGGGATGTCTTTAAGATTTCGTTTCTTGCAATTTTGATATGTAATATTGTTTGCGTATTCTTTGTGACGAATTTAAAATTGACTCCAATTATGTTTGAAGCAATGTTCGACGTTGATATTTCTTTTAACGTCATTGATAATGTAACTGTACTGGAACTTTGATGAGGCATGATGGTAGTTCTCGATTTTAGATTGTTGGGTTAAAACTGTTGGAAGGATGTGTGTTGAAGAAAGTTGATGATCATCAAGGTATTTTAAGTTTTGATAGACATTTTGTAAGATAGTTGATTGTAGTACTCGATTTAAGATTGTTGGGTTGAAACTGATTTTAACTTTTGAAGATAGACATTTTGCTTATAAGACCAAGAAAATTAACTCACCTCATCTAATTGAATTTTGTTTGATTTGTTGTTCTTAATTATAATACACAATCCTATGTAATACATAGGTATATATCCTAGTGTAGATGTAAAACAATTCAATTTATATTCGTGGGACAGTTTCTTCCCAATCTAATTAGGTCCAGAAAAGCTTTTGACGAAACCTCAAATTACTACTTTAACAATAAATTTATTAAAAATCACTTTCTTTAACAACACGTTACAAAATCATGCAAGAACTCAATACCCTTCTAACTATCAAGATTATATAAATCACAACTCGAGCTGGACAGTGGCATTCAAAAGAGCATGACAAGAAATAAATGAAAACAAGATTCGAAGTTGAAACATTTGCTAAGCATGATGCACATGTTTTCCCTACACCACAACTTGAAGGTTGAAATTAACTTATCTATATTATATGAGCCATTTTCTAATAATAATAACAAGTTAAAAATAAGTGGTAAATTAGTTACCAAAAACAACTTATTACATACTATAAAGATATGTTAAACATATGTGTTTTCCTTTATCTAGACACAAAATTGTTTATCTTCATTTTGAAAAACATAATAAACATAAAAATTGTTTAACTAAGTAATCCTAAACCTAATTTAAACCCACATAATAAAACATCATACTTAGTTTCAAAAACGTTTTTCTTGTTCCAGGTAGTTTAGAATTATGAATATGGATAGGATTTAAGCCGTAATAAAAATTAAAGAATAAAATATGAAAATATATAAGAACAAAATATGAAAAATAAAAGGTCTTAAGATTTAACTACGTAATAAGATTTGGAGAACAAGTCAACTAAAATTTTGATAATGAAACGATTATTTTAAACCACTAATTTTTTGAGATTCTTGGAATGAACCCGTGAAAACTGTTGTATAAATTCCTAGCCACGAAAAAAAAATCGGTGCATATAATAATGGAATATATGAAGTACTTTTAAAAGATCTCTTTCCGAAATCTTTTACCCGTTGATGAAAGATTCTAGAAACAACTAAGTAATAAATTTATTTATATATATATTGATTTTATGAAATATAGTCTTTAGTTATATGTTGCAGTTTCAATGTTTTAAAAACCAGATCGGATCGGAGATCGGATATACAACATGCCTGGTTGCGTATGCTTGGGCTGCTATATTTTTAATATTTCTAGAAATAAAGCGACATATATTTTTAATAAAATAATATCATTATGTATTTAAAATAGTTTATATTAATATATATATATATATATATATATATATATATATATATATATAATATATATATATATATAATATATATATATATGTTTTAATATTTACTGAATAATATAGTATGTTATACGGGGGTCCGATCGATCCAACTGGTTCAACCATTGATCCGATAAGTCATCCAGTTTGTTGTCCGGTCTGATTTTCAAAACATTAAATTATTTCGTACGCATTTTATTTTACATCACAACATTTGAATTTGAATTTGTAGAACTTTATTTTGTAAATATATCTCTATAATACTTTGTTAAATTCCGTAAGATAAAATTATCTTTCATTATACACTATTGTCACATATTGTTGCTATGCTTTGTTGTTTGATATTTAGTTTTTCTTGAAATCAGTTTTGTTGACGAGTGATCTCGACTATGCATAACAAGGTTGATTCGTTGTTAATAAAACCCTGTCCAGTAGTTAGACGATTGAGGCATGATGAACTGTGGCATCTTCTGTTGTTATTCTATTCGATATTGTTTCTCGTCTTTTACTCTGAGCCACATACGGACAACACATAGACACACCGTTTCATAATATCTACCATGAAATGTGTAAAAAAAAAATCTTGTTCAGGTCCTTTATCTGTCAATCTATGGCACCAATCGTATATCACTTCTTTGTTATCATATGCCCTTAACTCCTTAAGCTTCTAACATGAGGAGATAGATTATTATTATTATAAAAATATAAACATCATAAGTTAAATCTCTACCGATCTAGTCACATATCCTTATCTTAATTATCATCAATAAGGTCATAAGGATAACAAAGATTATCCCATGATAAAAATATTAGAACAAAATCAACCCAAAATTACATTCAACACCACTAGTTTTCTGAAAAAAAATGATATAAATTCATAGCCACTAAAAAACCCAAAAGAACACATATAAAAATGGAAAGTGGGACCCACCCACAATAACCCAAAGAAGACCACAAAAACTTGTGGCTGAAAAACAGTCGAATTATCTTCCCCATTGCATTCACCACATGTCTCTCAAATTCCCCAAAGTGGAGAAAACAGTTGCCAACTGTCAATCGTCTACAAAACGACGACAATTCAATCAAAAAATTCATCCTTCAACCCTCAATCGATTTTGATTACAAGTGTTTACAGTAATCAGTGATGTCGGAAGGAAGAGACCACACGAATAAGCTTTTGGGGAAGACGATACAGGCTGCTGATGATCAACAACGGAAGTATTTCAAGGGTGTTAAGGTAATCTTTAGCGGTTTTGAGTAAAACCCTTTTTGATTTGTTCGTTTTGAGATGTGGTTTGGTTGATTTGTGTTTTGTGATGGTATTGAGCTCTAGGTGTTTGATGAAATGTCTGAGAGAGAAGTATTGATTGTTTTGATTGTAATTTGAGTTTGATTGGTTTCTGGTGGTTAAACTTTTGGTGGGTAAAAAGATTTTGTAATAAAGATTGGATTTTGGTCTGTTAATTACAACATTAGAACAGATTAACTTTTCAAGTTTATTCGGGTTTGAATTATAGTGTTCAAGATTTTGTTTCTTGCAAAGGTTTTTGGTTGAGTTATGTTGGGAAGTTATATGATCTTTGAACTGTAGGCAGGGAGGTCTGATATGTCATTTGGTTATTCATTTGTTTCCTTTGATGTGAATTGTGAAGATTAGTTGATGTTAACCACTAAATATGTTCTTTGAATGGCATTAGATTAGTTTTCATTTGATTTGGGTTAATCAACGTTTATGATCCAAATGTTTTTGTATCCTTTACCCTGTTTCTAGCTTTGAAAAGTGTTAAAGTAGCTTCTTGCATTAGTCAACTGCTTAATCATTAATTATTGGCATTACCTTCAAGCTTAGAGGATCAATAAACCATAAAGAATTGAGCTTGTCAGTAACGGGTCAAAACAATTTAAGTTATATCCGGCACGGGTCAGGTTGGATTGACCTAAAACAACTTTTATTTAAAATTTTGTATAAATGTGTCGTAATAACAAATAATATATATCATTACAATATTAAACTGTGTTTTTTGATAATGCCAAAGGGAGCTTGTGTGTGTTAAAAATACACTTAAGGTGACCTTATAGTTTATACCTCTTTGATAAGTTTCCTTTCTGGCTAGTTTTCTTTTATTTCACCCATTTGAGTCGATGACTGTGAGATGAAACATAACCTGAATCAACTCATTCATGAGTAAATTAATTATTACCACCTTTAATTCAAAATTCTTGCATGTTTTAGGCTTTTCGATACGAAGGTGACGAAACCGACTATGGCAAGAACGCGTTGGCCAATTTGAGAGCAAACCCTGCAGCCATGTCAAGATCAATGAAGTTTCACGAGACCTCGTAGTTATGAACAATGAACAAGACTCAATAATGGGGTGTTCTTTGACATGCTAATCAATCAAGATGGCTTTTTTTGACGACTTTCGGTTCTTGATTTCACTAGTTTTGTTGTAGATAACTTTGTAAAATAAACCATTTGAACAAAAGGGGAGGAAGAGGAAGAGAATTCAAGAGAGAAAGATAGGTTCTTGAATGTGTCAAGATTAAGTGCTAATGGTGACGAGTATGTGTAATGTGTATCAATAATTGTCCATAAACATTTAATTACTAATTTTACTAATTTTATATGGCTTGAGCTTGTGTCTTGAAGCCTAAGTTGCATTTTAATGAAACTGTTTTCAAGAACTCACCTTGTTAACGTGATTTAGTTTATTGATTAGCATTAATCAGACGTTTTTAAATACTTAGCCTTTGTAACTGAAGACGAACTCTTATGTTAGGAGATGTGTTTTGAAAAAACTTTTACCGAAGCAAAAAAAGTTGATTTCGACTGCTTTTCACTCTTGCTGGTTAAACGGGTAAAAGTTGACAACTTGAAAAAGAAATAAAGAATATTTAAATAGACAAAAATATATTGAGGACCAACCCTAACCCACTTGGCCCATTTAGTATGTAATAAAAACTACTAATTTTAACATAGTATCTAACCCAAATCCACTATTAATGTTTTTAGTTATGAAAATGAATTCTTTCGCACAAATTGTGAAAATATTAAATAAAAATGTTCAATAAGGTTTTAGACTTTTATTCACCAGCTTTTTCAACGATGAGTCATTAGCTAAGTTCAATAATTAAGAAGCCCATTTCCTAGTATCTATATAATCGAGCCCATATTCTAGATGTTTGTTGGGCTTGGCCTTATTGCTTTATATTTTTTAGTATTATTTTGTATTAAATTGTCATTAATAAAAGACATTTTTAGTATCTAAATTCTAATCCGAAATCCGGTTATATTTATACAATTAGAAGGCATTCTCTAAACCTTTGTCAAATTAATATATACATACAATGAAAAGTATGCTTTGGGTTTACTTTGAATCGTAATTAACAAGTTAATATATAGATACAATGTTAAGAGCTCCAACATTGTCCCTTTAGCAAACATGTTAGTGAAGTGGTATATGTTTTTATTGTTCCGCACCAACCCTCAAGTTTTCATTGCCACAAATTTCTGTTGTTGAGGTCGTTTAAGCGTCTCCTAGGTGCGCCTTACTATTGGAGTAGATGTTCTAGTTGGTCATTTACGACCTTGACTTACCTGAAAAACTACAAATAATTTAGAACTTTTTTTTTCCAAATTTTAATTTGTGGTTTTGTCCTTTTAGTAATTAAATGTATATTATATAAAACTATATAAGTTTGTAGCTGGGCAAGTACAAAAAGTATATTATATAAAACTATATAAGTTTGTAGTTATTTTGTTTTACAACTCTATTTTGTCACCTTTCATATGTTATATAATAAATAAAAAAGAATCATAAATTAAGGGTCCTAATATAGAGATACTCACTTGGATAAATCGACACCCCCTATACGCCGCGTATGGGTTCATACGCAGCGTATAGGGTCGAAAACACTAAAAACGAGGAAAATTCAGGGGGGCTGTCGGAGGGCTATACACCCCATATAGCCCTATACGACACATATGAGGCTACACGACGCGTATAGCAAATTTCGACACTGACTACGAGAAAAAATTCAGGGGGTTGTCAGAGGGGTTATACGCCCCGTATAAAACTATACGACCCCCTATACGATACGTATGAAGCTATACGACACGTATAAAAATTTATAATGTTAATTTATAATTTTAAGACGTGTATCCACACCCTAAATTAAATGTATGCACCAACTAGCCTAAACCTAGCAGGACAAGTGCTACATGCCACAACTACAGAAGAATATCATTTCCCTTTTTTTAATACTTATAATATATGGTTGGAAAATGAGATTTTGGGTCAAAGATTCTTCTTATTTATGGGATTGAAGCATTCCACTATTCCCAAGTGACCTTTACTTGTAGCATAACTGATTTTGTTGACCATTACTCACAAATGTCAAGGCATATGCAAAATATAACTTTATTAAATAAAAAAATATTTTATTTTAATTCACATAATTTTTAGATTTAGGGTTGTTCGAGAAAATTTAAGTCAAGGTATATTAAATCTAAAGCTAATATTAAATCAAACTCAAGGCAATAACAACGCAGGCAAAGGTAACTTGACTTTTAAGACTCGAGTGATTTGATAATTTGACCTTTTTCTATTTATTGAATTTATATTTATGTTTATACGAGTTTTTAAACATAAGTTGAAATATCAACGTCAAACTATATAAAATGTAACATAGCAATGTCAAACTATTTTCAAAATCAAAATTTTGAAAATTTATATTGATGGTTTTGTATGTTTCTATTTATATAGGAATTATAGAAAGCATACCAAATCATACAAGTATTTATGGTTTTATCCTTTTAAATACCGTTATTTATTTTTCACATTTATCTTTTTCATCTAATAAGTATTTCTTGCTTCTTCTTTCTCTTTACTAAATCCTACAACTTTATTAACATATTTTGTATTTTCTGTTTTTCTAATGTAACAAATAAATAAAAATAATTTCCTGTTAATTATAAAGTTTATAAATCTTTATTACTGATTAGTTTAACATTTTATTTGTTATAATATACAGGTTACTAGCTCGTTAAATAATAAGTATAAAGTCATTAGAAAACAAGATGAGAATTATTTATGGTTGAAAATATATACAAGTTAACAAACAAACCGCGTTATGTTTATACTGTTACAAAGAATTAAGTCGAAAATGACTTAAAAGTTTATACAAAATGCTATTTATAATCAATTTAAATTTGAGATGAAATTAATTAAATTTTTAACAAGTTAATTACCATGAGAATTATAACAAAGTAAAAACACTTATTTTAATTTTAATTGCCTTTTCATTTAGGTATTTATGACGACAGAAGAAAGTAGCAAGTCTGAAATATGGTTGAACAATAATAAATTCTAAACAAACAGGCATAATAGTTGTACCACATGCCTTAAAAACAGTACAAAATACATCCATTATATTTCATTAAATAGCACACCCAACAACCTTAGCTTATAGGGTAGTCACCTTCATTACTAATAAAAACCCTAAATTTACATCCTACACCTCATAAAACCAAAAACATTGCAAACAAAGACAAAACATCAACCCTAACACCAAAGCCCACCCCAAGGGCAAAACCGTCAATTACTCGCCTGGCGGGTGTCAAAATCACCACTGCCCTTACAAACTTGGGTACCGATCTTAATACTCGAATAACCCAAAAACAAATGACTAAGATGACCTTTAAACTAAGCACTAGTCATTATAGAACCTATTGTAGTTGCTAAAAAGTTACAATAGTAAAAACACTAGGTGACCACTTAAACCTACAACCCATCAAGGGTAAAAATGTCCTTTCAACGGAATTGGGCACCCGTGAAGGTCTGCCCGAAAGACCAGCCCGCGGGAACAACGTTGTTGGAGACTACCGTTTTACCATCACTTGTGGTGACCTTAAAAGATAGTGACTGCCCGTTCAAATACGTGTTGGATTGCCAATTTTGCCCCCAGTTTCTCGACATTTGTTGCCATCCGGTCTTTGACCCTTTGACCGCCACCGCGTGCACATCGCCCGCACCACCAACATTTGTATCAGCACCAAGTTGAAGTAGGAATGTCCATTGATTTGGAACCTAATTCCACCCCTTCTCACACAGGTACCCTACAAAATTAGTAAAATTACTTAGATACCCTTGTAAGATAGAAGCATAAATAAACCATAACTATTCATAACTACTTTCAGACCATTTAAATAGTGGGCTTGTGCTATTATACTTAAATAATAGTGTTATTATATTCAAAAATACTAAAGCTATTTAAAAATATACTATACAAAATATAATAATCTATAAAAATAATAAAGATCATAAGCCAGTTAAATTGTAAGGCTTGACATGCATCATATACACATTTTGTAAGAAAAATGCTTTTAAAATTACCAAATACCCTTGTCAAGTGAGGGTATTTTTTAGAAATTTGTAAACATTAAAAATAAAGATAAAAATGAGACTCGGTAGTCGTAATTTACCCGAGTCTAGTGCCCAAACAGAAGTTGTAAGAAAAATGCTTATAAAACACTAAAAACCCTCGTCAGTAGTCGAGGGTTTTAGGAAAATAGTTAATTATTACCTTCTATAAGCAACAGGAACAATTCCAGCTTTATAATGAGCAATGTGTTGAAACACGGGTTGTGAGAGATCAAAGTGTTGCAACGGCGGTTGCACCACCGCCGTTGTCGTTAGGTAAAGCGGTGTTCGGGGGGCAGAAGTTGGTGCAGTAACCTTAATCGACCCCGGCAAACACCACTGGTGATCATTAACACACCTGATCTCAAAACAAGACCCACAGCTCAAACCGTTGTTGAACAGAGCAGTACTCAACGCTGCTGTACTTGTACCGTACCCTTGACTGTACAAATTCCCATACCCACATGCACCACCTGCTCAATTCACATCAAAATCAATCAAATGAATAACTTTTTTTTATTAACGACGACTCATACGCTCTGTTTTTACATTACACATTACACTAATGAGTTTTTACATTACACTAATGAACAACACCAGAATAATCCGAAATAAAATCACCTTTGATTGGGTTGAGACACCATTGATCACAAGTGTCCTATGTGAATATCCCTCTAAGATTAAGTGAATGAACTTCAAAAATGGTTTCTTCTTTTTTATTTTCTTGTTTTTATGATTTATTTATCCCACTTTAAAACGTTATATAACTATATACACTTAAAATGGAGGTGAATTATAATTTATTATTTAGTATTTTTATTATTTTAATTAAATTTTGGTATTATTTTTTTTCCCATTTGCTTAGGGTAGGCAAGACATTTTTGTTAATTTTTTTTAATTTTTTTAATTTTTTTAATTTTAAGGTTATAAATCTGAACACCCATTTTATCAATGTTTACGACTATAAACACCAAAAAGATTTGTTAGTTCCATCGCAAAGCGTAAGATACAAATGCTAGTTTAATTACAAATAAGTTTATATTTATATAAATCAATTAATCAAAGAAACTTAAGAAAATGAATAAATATATGACAACAGAGGAAGATAAACATACCCATTGTACCAGAAGCATCACCACCGCCGTAGAAGGTGGCGTGAGCGTTGACCCAACCACCGTCTGCGGTGGCGGAGGGGGCAATTGAGAGGAAACCCATAAACAAAAACGTTGAAATAGTCAAAATCGCCATGGGTTTCATGTGGGTGTGTGACTGTGAGTGTGAGCTAGAGGTTGAAGATGATAATGGTGGTGGAAAATGATGAATGTGGGTTGGGTATAAATAAGGGGATTTGGGGATTTAGGGTTTAATGGGTGACCCGATGACCCGATTTGTTGGAAAATATTCAAAATGTTGTCGCGGGTTGTTTTTAACTTTTTGGTTTTTGTAATGTTTGGTGATTAAAAAATAAAAATGTGTTTTTTTTTTGTTTATGTTTTGTGAAATGTGTTTAATATTTGGTTGAGAATTGTAGGGGTGTGGTTGGGTTTTGTTTTTGATAATATGGCCCACACTATGATGGCTTGTTGTTTGGCATCATATAAACACGTGGCAACCCGTGCATGCTCTCTCTCACTTTTTCCTTTTAATATTTTAAAGTTAATACCTTATTTTAAGCTTCTTTTAAAATTCTACTAATTAGACTTTAACTATATATATAGTGGTTTATTTAATTAAAATTCATATAGTAAATATGAATTTATTAAAAAGAATTTTAAAATAAGTGTAGTGATTTAAATTCTCATTTTAATTAAAGATTATCAAAAATATGAAAAATGAATTCACTTATCCTTTTTAACTTCTCTTAGCGGCACCACTACGTTTAGTGTAAGAGTTTGACTCTTATATGTGTCGATTAAGAGGATGTAAAGTAGATTTATATCCTTATAACTTAAGTAAAAAACTAAAAATTACTGTTGTTCAAATTTATATCTCATTTTCTAAAACATCTTCCATCTCATTCCCTTTTTATATTTTATTTCTATATCTTATTTTTATCCACATGTGTACGAGATTGAGTTTTATGAACGAGTATATTTGCTTTCATATATGTGTGTAACTTTTTCTTGTAACATTTTATGTCCTTTAACTTATTTTTTATGTCCTTTAACTTATTTTTGGAAGAGATTTATGTCCATAATTTTCTTATACACATGATTAGACATATTTATTTATTATAATAAATAATTAACTTGGTTGTTATATGTTGATTTTTAGTCAAGTTAAAATTTAAATAATTATATTTTTAAAATGTAAATATTTTATTGTAATAATTTAATAGAACTTATTAAATTATAAAAATATTTTAACTGTATTTTGTCTTAAACTATACTGTGTATACTTTTATAATTATCAAATTTTCATTATTTGTTACTTATAATTTTAAAATATTTATTATTTTTCATTTAACCACGAATAGATAATATTCAATATATAAATCTTGATAGAAATTTTTAGTTCATAACATGGAATTTTTAAATACAAAATAAAGAACATATGATATTTTGCTACACTTTTTTGTATAAATTATTCACTAACTTTTATTATTAATTGCCTGTTGTCATTAGCAACAATAACGACAATGTTTAATTTTATATGTGATTGGACGTGTCGAAACTAAATCTACGATTTCTTTTAGGATGCATGCTTACAAAAATAAATCTAAACACTTATAAATCTACCACTAATATGTACAGAAAAATCAAGGTTAAATTAACCTTCTTTATTAGACAAAAAGGCCAAAAATGAATTTGGTACTTACCACTGAACAAGTCAATTTATGCTGACAGAATATTTTGAGTTAATATGTAAAGACGTTATTCAAACATATAGAATACTATCACATATGAAATTGAAGTTTGGTATATTAAATTACGAAGATAAAGTATTTTTTTAGTATCTCATTAATGTAATAAAATGATAACTAGAAGTGACACGTGGCAACATTATATTTCTCATCACAAAGATTTTATGATTCTCTCTCCTATTAAATAACTACATTAATTACTAATAATATTATTTATTTTTTAAATTAAAATAATTATTTCATAATTTAAAAAAATATTTTTTTTTATTAATGTTATTTCTGAAGAAACAAATTTTTATATATAAGAAAATATTCTAAAACATCAACCTTTCTTAAAAATAAAAAAAATATTTTAAAATTAGTGGTTTAAATAGTAAAATTTTTATAAATAAAAATATTTAAAATTGAGAGTTATAATAAGAAAGATTTTAAAAGTGATATTTTTTCTTAAATATTTGTTTTGAAACAATATTTTTATTCTATTTATAATAAAGAAGATTTCAATCATATCTTATATTATAGCATCATTATATAATTATTAAATTTTCATTCTATTTAATATTTTCATTCAACCCGTGTATACACGGGTTTACAAACTAGTACAATGTAAAAGGGAAGAGTCATTATATATTTAATCATTAATTTATATTTTAGGTGGGGTTAAACCCAGTTGCAAAACGATTTGAAATCAGAGTGGTAATGATTTCGTTGAAGTCATGGATTCGAGTCCCTCTTCCAACAAGACGACGTGTTGCTGTAAATTAGTTATGGTGTAGAAATAGAAGCAAATTTAAACGGATGTATGAGATGCTATTCAAAACAAATTAATCATATATTTAAAAAGTTTATAATAAATCATGCTAATTGATCGAGTCATCAAACCAAAGAATGCCTTCGGTGCGTGTAACGTTATCGGTCAAAAGGGTGCGGGGAATATAATGCAAATGCGAGGAAAAACCCATGGTTTGAACATCACAACGTACACCAATTGATCTGGTTAGCGTGAGTCCGGCACATATCATCTTTGACGAGCAAGCATTGCCACAATGTCTTGGATACGAGGCAGCAAGTCACCGGGCGGTTAGGATGTATGATATACACGTTTTAATTAACCAAAGAATATACTTTTATTTGGAAATGAGTGAGTATTCATAATTCTAGAAAAAATAATAATACCATTTTAAAGTACAAGTATAAGTTTTTCTAATAAATTTCAAACCCTAGCACTATATATTTAAGATTATCTAATTCATCTAATTTGTCAACGTTTATCTATGACTTATTTTGTGTCATATTCGATAATTGTAATATTAACAATCCCAAAATTAAGTTTGACTGTTATGATTATTTAATATATTTAAAAATACCTTCTTTTTTTAAATTTACACGCTAGAGTTAAATAAAAAACCATTAAAAGTTTATAAGATGTTCAATGTAGTGTTTGGCGAGCTACAACTAAAAGAAAAAATGCACATTCTCATAAACTTCATGTGACCATAATAAAACTAACAAGTAACAACTATGCATGTACATGTGTTCATGACACTGTTAATTTGAATTTTAATGTATTTAACGGATTTTAACTAAGGTTGCTCACAAGCCGAATCGAGCCTTGAACCACACTGAAAGCTCTAGGTCAAGCTTGACTCAGTTTAAAAAAAAAAGGTCAGCTCTTAGTTAGATTGTTAAAATTTAAAAGAAAGAAAACGTTTTGATATGAATTTCACCATGTGTGACTGAATTTATTGAATGTCTTTTGCTTAAGATCGTCTTACATATAAACCGAACCAATTCAAAAGAGGTTTATCAAAACAATTTACCTTTGATCCACGAATTACCTACACAACCTTACTATCAACTTCTTAAGAACATATAATTTTAATAAGTTAAAATAGAAAGATGTTTTCAAATGCCCTTTCATATATTTGCTTTATTTTCCTTTACAATTATAAAATGTATTGTGAAAACCAGTGTTATTTCAAATTATATTAAATTTGTTATCTTATAATACGTTTTATACTATTCTAAATGTATATATGTGCGTATCTGTCCTATAACAAATAATAAATAAATAAAAAAATAAAATGTCAAATGAACAAATATATAAATTTAGTTGAGTGTTTAAAAAATTATTATTGGGGAGTTGAAAAAGGGCGGTACTTTGGACGGTTGCGAAGCGGGAAATCTGTTATAAATATTTGGTGGGTCCCACGACCACATGCGAATGCAACGACTTAACTGCCCCCTTTTCTTTTCTTTTCTTAAAAATATATACATGTAATTACTAACTTTTGTTTTGATAGTCGAAAATTCTCTCTTTATATCATTTGACTTTTGTATTTGACAATCATTTAACAATATTTTGTTTATTAGTATACATTCGGATATGAAGGTGTATTTTTTATGTCAATGGATTAAAGGTTTAAATCTTGTTAAAAGTGGTTAATATAAGTAAATCAAAAATTAAATTCTTTTATTTGACAGAATGTGAAGACATTCGATGTATAAAAATAATGCTAATACGAGTCTGCATGTGATGAATTGCGTACGACCCTTATCTTTATCATATTATAGGGTACGTAATGATATTTTCTCATGATTACTGATGATAAGGACAAGGTTTCATGTCACACGTAAAACTCTCAAGATGATAAAACATTCTACCAATGTGACTCATAGACATTGAACTCTTTTATAGATCTCCTTCCACAATCACGGTCTAACCACTATTAAAGGTTAAGAAAGTGACTTTCTTACGTCAAACCACCCAATTGATCGTTTGATGTGAGATGTCTTGGACCTTCTCCTGAGTGTTAATTTTCGGCTCGGCAGTGTAAATTTTTGGTCCGTTTTAATAAATCTAATGTTCGCCCCCCTAAAATAGTTTACTTTCGCCCCCGCCCTCCTAAACCGTAGTTCAAGCTCCGCCACTGCCCCTTGTATCATTAGAACCATCAAAATTGTCTCGTATATGATGATGGTTCATTTGTGTAGTTCAGACATTGACTCGTTGTGGAATGTCCCTAGTTATTGACCACTCGGGTTCTGGAACTTCGAGCGCTTTTGGCGTGCACATTTTGTAAATCATCAAAGCACTTCCAAAAACATATGTCAAAGTGACCATGAAACCATGTGTTTAAAACTATCTCCAACCTTACTTTAAAAACATGTTTATTCATTTACGTATTAAAATCTCATTCACTTATTAGAATATTATTTTATGTATTGTCAATTTACGCCGAAATATACATAGTTATATATGTTTTTTTTTATTTAAAGTTTATGTAAGATGGACTGATAGATGAAAATGTTATGAGTTTAAGTCTCTCTCTAAACAAACATTTTAGGGTTGAGTCAGGGGAATTTTCAATTGTGAAATGGATATGTGGGTCTAACTAATATAATATCTATCCTTTAAAACATAGTCTTACATTGTTTTTCAAGAAAAAATAAAGATGGACCAGTAGATAGTTGATTTATTGTCCTGTTCGGTTTATAAAGACGTTGCCAAAACCATACATAAGTATTTTAACAACATATTATATACTCACTGTAATCTTCTATGTTACGAATGTTAGTATAAAATAACATACTTTGTCAAAAGATGATAATAAGTGGTTTCAAATAGCATCATTCCTCACTTAAAAAAAAAAGCTTCCAACCTCAAATCGTTATACCTTCTCATGAGCTTGCATATTACAGCTCGTGCTCTATTGGAATTAAGGCATTAGGCATCACTATGGTTATTGTTGACATCTAGATTACATCCATTCTAATATCCTTTAAATATGTAATCGTGTTTTTAAATTTAGATTGAATTTTAATAATTTCAACTTTTAATTATTGGCAGTGATTAATCTCAATGCAGGAAATGTTTACAGACACTCTCAATTTTAAATTTAATTTCTTCTAACGATCCCTTACTAATTGAGAGTTTACTCTGTTAGTTTTTTGATGACTTGGACTGCTTTTATGACCAAAACACTAATAAAAAAGTTAAAACCAACCATCGGGTCCGTCAATCTGAAACTTCCGCACCCTAAAACCCATCAGTTTCCACCTCCTGATTTGAAACACTTGACTCGTTAGAGGTAGATTTTAAGTGATGATAAATGCTAGATAACAAAAAGCAGACCTAATAGAGGCTAGACAGCGCCAAAATTGAAAAATGACTTAAAGTTGGCCTAATTTCATAAAAAAACTAACGCTGGTTAACTCTCAGTTAGTAAATAATCATTGGAGGAATACTAGCTCAAAGTTAAAAGTGTTTGTAAATATTTCTTGAGTTATGATTAATATCGACCAATAAATAAAAGTTAGAATTATTATAACCCTTAAATTTATATCTTTTGTTTAAAATAAGTCTTCAACTCTCAATCATTTGTGAATGAACATATTAATATCGTTAGGCCACGAGCCCTATAATATCTAGTTACATATGAGGAAACTATCGATGACCTTGATAATGTCGAATACATACATGTACACATAAACACATACATACAAATGTCAAAGACAAATGATTACAAGGTTTTTCACTATAGATATATAATATTAATCTTGAATACAATCAAAATTAAAAAAAAAAAAGAATAATCTCTTACACACTTAAGCCATCATTTCTTTATCATCTTATATTTGTTCTTTGGATGCCCAATGAAAACATATTCATAGAAAACTATTTTTGTCCTTCAACTAAATAATGACATGTCGTAATCAGGGGAAAAAAAACAAAATAATAAACTCCAAAATGGTACGTAAATGTATTAATTAGTAATGAACTTTCGATAACGAATTTTGCTAGAAATCAACAATAGAAAATTGTGAAAAGGCACGTTACCGTTGTGGTCCACTATCATATATTAACTCGAACGTTCTACTTAATTACTAACTATTCATTTAATGGTAGTTCAAATATTTGTAATAAATCATTTGTAAAAGTGATAATATGACAGGGATAACGATATATAAAAATGCTAGCTTTAATTATCCGTGTATTACATGAAAGTGTGAATAATTAATTATTAAATAACATAAAAATAAAAATAAAATTAAATGTGTTATATATTAAATAAGACATAACAACTTTTGATTATAAGGTCACAAATGAGCAAAACATCCTTGTAAAATACATTTGTAGTAACATTAGTAAGTTTACACTTATTATCTAAAACTAAATGCTTCAATCCATCTTTACTCTTAACTTGTGACAAGATGTCATAAAGCTGATCATAAATAAAAATATGCTCTTTCAAGTATAAACCGACACTTGACAGAGATTGACCTTAACTTTTGTTTATTGTTATAACAAAATATACAGTCAAAGAAAACTGTCTTTTTAGACTTAAAATAAATACTTTTGATGGGTCAAATCGTGAGCTATATATTGAGTGGGTGTGAGGATATTAGTATGAATAAATCAAGATTTAAATAACATACACTGAAAGTTATATGCAATAATTAGATCAATTTCGAATTATTTTGACCCTGTAATCAAATAGAGATATAGTATTGAATCGGGTTGGATCAGGCTATAAATGTTCATAATATCTCTGATTAGTTATTGATTATTATTCATTTAATATTAACTTTAGTAAACCCGTGTATTATACTGGTTGAAAAATAAAATATTAAATATAATAAAACTTTGTGAAGTATAAAATGATAATATAAAATAAGATATGATTAAAATTATATATGAGTAATAACTATAAGTAATAAAATAACGATATCAATTTTTAAACTTTTGTTTTTAATCTTTCTTTCCAAAAAAAGTTAAATATCTTTTTCAAAACAAACCGTATTAAAAATGTTATTTTTTACAATTTTTTATTATAACTCTGTATTTTAATTATTTTTAGTTTATAAAAAAAATTTACTTTTTAAAAATACTAATTTTAAAATATTTTATATCCGAAAAAAAGTTAGATGTTTTACAAAAAAATTTTAATTGTATAAAATATTGTTTCTAAAAATAACATTAATAAAAAGACATATTTCTTAATTTATTAAAAAATTCATTTTAAAAAATAATTAAAATTATTTAATATTTCTTAATTTAGGTAATTATTTAAGAGGAGAGAGATGCGAGAAAAATAAACTTAGTGGGCCTAATAATGTATCAAGTGTCTCCTTAAGTTACTCTTTAGTATTATATATAGATATAACTTAATATAAGTTAAATAAAATTTAGTTGACTGATCCGTTTATCTTTTTTCCTTGTTTTATTTTTTTATAAGTAAGTATTGTAACAATCGTGCATTCGAAATAATGATAATTTATATCATTAAAAGGTCTATCAAATTCATAACACTTTAACTAAATCCCTAAATGATTGTTTTATAACATAACATAAAATTAAAGCATAATAATCAAAAAAGTTTCTTAACTTTTGTAGAAAAACACATATTATGAGAGGAGGGTGTGGATCCGGGAGGTGTGGGTGTGATGTCACAAAGATGAGATGGGTTGCGGTGGAAGGTGTAGAGAGATGGTAGTGCAAGAGGGGCGGAGATTGAATCGTATTTTTAGTTGTAATTAAATTTTTTCTAAAGTTTTTATATTGATATTTGAGTTAATTACATAAATGGTCCCTATGGTTTATCCAAAGTAACAGGTTTGGGGTACTAAGAGTTTTTTTTATAATATGTTGGGGTATTTTGTTTTTAATTTTGTAACGAGTTAAGGTACTAAGACTAACAGACGTTAGTTTTTCTGTTAAATCTAAGGGTAATTCTGTATTTTCACTATGTAGTGACTACTAATGTAACTTAAAGGGACTTTTGGGAAATTTAATAATTATATATATATATATATATATATATATGTATATATATGTATGTATATATATGTATATATATGTATGTATATATATGTATGTGTATATGTATATATATATATATATATATATATATATATATATATATATATATATATATATATATATATATATATATATGTATGTGTATGTATATGTTACCCCTGAGTTCCTAAATCAAGAATGATTTTTCACACCACCATTGGCCTCCACCACGACCACCACACTATCACATCATCCTCACCACAACCATTATCTTCAGATTGTGAAATAAAACTACAACATAACCATCAATAGTTACCACCATCGACATCCTCACCACCAAGGCACCACCATCATTATAGTTACCGCCACCACCACCACTAGCGCCACCACACATATCAATCGCATAACCATCATAACCATCGCATCATCACCACTGTCTCACCACCATCATCATCGCATCATCACCACATCGTCACCCCATCCAAAATTCTCCGTTAAATGAGGGTATATTAATCATTTTACACATATATAAGTTTTTATTTTTTATTATTTGTAACCTGAATTAATCTAACCTCTTTGAGTAATTGTTATTTTAGTATATGATTTAAGAATATTTACCACTTCAATCCAAAAGAACCATCATTCCATCGTAAGAACCATCAAACCACAACCCCCACCCCCCACCCTATCATAGAATCACCAACACCACTCCAGACCGCCCACCACCACACATACGCACCTCATCATCGGCACCATATAAACCCTAGAAATCAACAGTCAACATTGAACTTGTAACATACCGTTTCGAAAATGCATATCGAACCTTACTAATACATCTACTATAGTCATTCTCAAGGGTTTTGTATGCGTTTTTGAAGTAGTCTATTACAAGTTCGAGATTGACAAACATTTTTTATGGTTTACATGGTGGGGGCAATCTAGCGCATGTGGTGGTGGCAGACACTCTGGTGTGGTGTTGGTGGATTTGTTATGGTGTGTGTGGTGGCGGCTTGGTGGTTCTTGTGACGGGGTTGTGGTGTGGTGTTTCTGTGACGTGGTTGTGATATGGTGTTCTGTGACGACGTGGTGATGTGGTGGTTCTTTTTAGACTGAAGTGGCAAATATTCCCAAACCACAAGGACTAAAATAGCAATGTACTCAAAGGGGATAGATTAAATTAGGTAAAAAAATTATTACATATATGTAACATGACTAATACACCATTTATATAATGTAGAATTTTGGATGGAGTTAACACATTGGATGAAAATGACAAGATTTGTAAACGACAAGAACCAAGATGCAACATAACAAATTATTAGATGAAAGTGACAATTATCACCAAATCATATAAACTAAAATAACAATTTAGTTTTTTTATATTAAATTAAGAGAGGTGAAACACAAATGAGATCACTTATTTGTGTTAATGAGTGCATGAGGTGAAATGAATGGGAGTGAAGTATGTGATGTAATGTCTACTTAGGAAACGATGGATTTAGATTATACCATAAGACCTTAGAGCATTCAAGTATCATATTCTCATCTTCATCATTATAACTTATAAAAAACACTATTTTCTTAGTTTATCTATCTTTTTCTAAACCTCTAACATCTCATGTTTCGTATTTTTTCATATTTTAATTAAACAAGACTTATTTATTCTTCTTTTAACGTTATTTCTTTCTATTCTACCCACGTCCATTAATAAAATATATAATTATATATATAAAAATGAATAATGAACCTTTATATTTGGAGAACGAGATTATTTTTCTTCTAAAATCACCAGAATGAAACATATGGATGGAAAATAAAATAAAACAAATATTTTAATATTTTTTATAAAAAACGTAAAGATAGGAATGAAAACGGGTGATGAAATGAAAAAGCTTTTTTCAACAAAGGAAAAGACAATTTAAAATGAGAAGGTCTCCTGGTAAATAGTGTTGTAAATTAGTGGCTAGCAAGCAACCAGTGTCCAGTGGTCAGTGTGAAGCCGTCACTTTAGACAGTAACGGTTTAAAGATTTAATCCCAACCGTCCGTATAAATATCGGTAGAATTTAGTTGTCCTTTTTCCTGACGTATTCTTTGCTTCTTCAAATCAATGCCTTTTACTTTTGTCAAAAAGATTTACTGCTCCTTAATCAAAAATCATATTCAAATTCATTCACCTTGACTATTTCAAATTACTTTTACATGGACAATAAATAATATATCCTTATAATTAATTACAAGTGTTACAACATGTCAACATTAAATTCATTTTTACTATCAATTTTTCCGTCCAAATGAATTACTAATATGTAAATATCTTTAAGAAAATTGATGTATTTGAATTCCTTATTTGTAGGTGTCAAAGTAAGGTAAATAATTTTAAAAGAAACATATAATAATTTGAACTCCCTTTTACTCTAACTACAATCAGGATAATATGGGAATTCAAATCTAATATACGGGAATTCAAATTCAATATCCACGGCTTTATAGTTTCATATAATAGATTTTTACTCTTTTATTCAAAGAACATCGCATACCTAAATCTTAAATCTTTTTATTTTATTTTTAGTGAGGTAGATACATCGTTTGTGCCAATATTAATTCATCTTTATTTTACATCTCTTCAATGACACATTTTTTGCTGATTGTTAAAGATATCCTGCTTGACACCATACAGTTGTGAATACTCGAAAACAATTTGAAACTGAGAGACATTGTTTACATCAAAGGTAAAGCACAAAACCTTTCTCACAAAAACCATTAGTTAATTAATATAAACCTATACGGATCATATTAATTAAGATATCAGAAAATAAATTTATTTTTATAAACATGTATTTAGCATGCTTGCTGCACATTGACACTATTGTTATTTGCTCATGATGGATCAAATTAAGTGAAAAAGGAGGCTTTTTTTTGCTAATGTTTGCATACATAAAACCTTTTTTCATAAAAACCTTCAATTAATTCATATAAACTTATACGGATCATATTAATTAAGATATCAAGAAATTAATTTATTTTTATAAACATGTATTTCGCATGTTTGCTACACATTGACACTATTGTTATTTGCTCATAATGGTTCAAAATAAATTAAAAAAGGAAGTCTTTTTTGCTAAGGTTTGCATGTGAAATATACAAAAATATATTTCCAGCTTGATAATTAGTTAGAACTAAGATTTTTTGTTTGAAAGTGGAATAAAGTCTAATCACTAATTTAACATTTGTGATGCTTATTTTAATTTTTTCACGTATGTTTTTTACCATGTTTGGGTGCATGTTTTTTTCCTTTTCTCATCAAATTATGATTAATATAAAAGCATGACAAAATTTTCAAAAGAAGTACAATAACGTTCTATTATATGTAAATATGATAGCCAGATGGACTCGGCTCACTTAAGTTTTTCTCTTACGTATATTAAAAACATTTGAATTTACATATTATGTGTCTAACTTTCATGAAAAAACTAGATGAGTGTGGTTTAGTTGTTAAATTAATTTACATAAGATTTAAAAAAATTGTATTCCTAATTTTCATGAACTTATAACATAATTTTTATCTTATTTTTGCATTCTGTTTTCTCTCAATTCTTATAGAATTCTAAAGATGACAACGTGACAAATAATCAGTTTTATTTGAATTTAGATAAATATTTATGTACAAAGTATATGTCCTAATCAAACTTCACATATTTTATTGTATGAATTATTTTCACTTTATTCTACGTTTGAATTTCTTGCAGAATTTTCTACATTTTCTTATGCACTAATGATCTTCAAATAACGAACATATTTTACTTTTTATAATTTAATGTATGGATATAGATTTTTTTTTTCTTTTTATAAATTTTCAGCCTGTGTATTTTCATATATCCAATACGTATTTTCAATTAAAAGCACATTTGCAGATTAATAGTTATATCATTCTCTTGTAGAACCCGTGTATTACACTGGTATATAACTTAGTATGTTATAAAATAAAACAGAAAGAAAATAATAGAGAGAAAAAAAGACATTTGCAGATTAATAGTTATATCAAGAGGTTGTGTTTAATTGTTTAATACAGAGATAACCTAACTTAATTATAAGGTTACAAGTACCATGTAGTATTTTTACGTAGTATATTAAAGATGATCGCACGTATTATAGAGAAAAAAAGTTTAGGCTCTAATGTCAAGGAATAGATATAACTTATATATAACTGTGTGTGGTGTTTGTAATTTTTTATTCAAAATCGGTTATGCACTAAACAACTGTCTTATAAAGTCAAAGTCAAATAAACATATTCAAAACGTCTAAAAGACATATAATTGTAATAGAAATTATCATTTTTAGATTAGTTAAAAGACATATTAAAGTATCTACATGTTATATACATAATAAAGTATCTAATAAAATAGTAGTTTTAATCAAATAGCAATTTTAATGTAGTACGTTTGTGTGATGTAGTGATGTGGTTGTACAAATGACGCTAGAGTGACGATGGTTGAAGGTGATTGAAGACAACAATAGCAAGTGAGATAGAGTGAGAATGTCGATGGTAGAGGCTCAAGAGAAATGTTCTAAGAGTTGTCAAAAATTAAAGATAGTACATTTTTCCTGACTAATTAACATAGCTAGTTTTTATATGAAAATAATTTAATTCTAACAAATTCTAAGAATCAAATAAAACTTGAGGGCTAAGTTAAGCCTTCAAGGGTTATCTTTGTAAAATCTTTCACAGATACAGATCATACATGAATATAAGTAGAATAATTTTCAATTAAAAACAATCTAAAAAAACGATAATGATTCTCATAAATATAAATATCTTAGTGGTAATTTTATATTTATAAAATCCATTTATTAGTATTTTCAATAATATTTGTTACTTGTTATAGATAGAATGGAGCCGAAAAGGGATCATGTGTGTAATGGCCATCATTAGTGGGAGTTTGATTGGGAAAAAGTTGGTGTTGAATGAGATCTTTGTGGTTAGATTGTGTTTTGATTTGTGAAGACTTTTTACCACAAATGGGATTCTTCTGGCCTTTCTTTATATATGAGTTTACATTTTAAAAAGGTACAATATAGGCATCATATAGGTTTTAATATACTTATGATTAACTTCAATCCGAAGATACATAATATGTTAATATAGATCTCATCAAGTCATATGATCAATAATCACTAAAATTTTTATATTGGACAGTTTTTCATTCATCTTAAATATATTTAGGATAATTCAGTCGTCAATCTTCGGATCGAATGTATGATTTGATGTTTTGGTTACATGTTGGTTTAAATTGATGATCAATTGTGCTTATGACCCGTCGTAGCAATCTTTATTGTTTTTGTTGGTCATCGATATAATTGTCCTTTGAATACACGTCTAAATGCGGAAGTAAGAAAATACCCATTTTTAAGATATTAATGTGTATATCAATTAAGCATCTTCAATTAGATTCAAGATATGTGATAATGACTTTAGATATAAAAAACGAAGTAGTTAAAGTTTACATCTACCATTAGAAATAGTGGGGGGAAGCT
This sequence comes from Flaveria sonorensis, assembly GCA_025506505.1. Classification (NCBI taxonomy): domain Eukaryota; kingdom Viridiplantae; phylum Streptophyta; class Magnoliopsida; order Asterales; family Asteraceae; genus Flaveria; species Flaveria sonorensis. The sequence goes on from CM046434.1 coordinate 1,925,634, forward strand.
TTTAAAAAGTTTCAATCTTCTTGTAATTATGATTTGTAATGCAAGGCAAGCAGATTCTCCATTGATTAAGGGATCAAGGGGAATTTTTGATACTAATAACGGTGTACAAGTTGACATAATATTTTTCATATTTTTATCAGAGTAAAAGTGATAATAATTTTATATAATTATTGTTTTATTTTACCATAAAATCATCATTTCATCGATAAATTATCCAGATAGCTTATTACAATATGAACTAAGGTGTCTCGGATCCATACCAAGCTAGAAAATACTCATATCTTGATAAGTTTACTTGCTTTTTCTAGTTTTGATTACTTTGCATATCTCGTATACAAGTATCAAATAGCAAACACATAATAATATCAAACTATACAATTATTAGATAACATAAAAGCAAATTACAATTACCAATATGCAAGGAGATTCAAAGATGAAAATGATATTCAACTGATAACTACTTATTAGGTAACCAGCTCGAGCCAAATCAATTGGAGTTGAGTTACAAAGTGAATTTTGAAAAGTTAATTAGAAGCAAGTTACGGGCCATGAGCTAGCAGTATAGCACCACATTACGATGGTCCTGTTAGAGGTAGCCGAATAAATGAATATATATAAAAATTGTGGAATCTCTTAGGTTTTGTTATCAAATTTTTTAATGTTAATCATGTTTTAATTTGTACTGAAAATTTTAAATAGTAATCCATACTTTTATTATACTTTACCACCAAAATTTTTTGTCGCTTCAACTAAAATACTATAATGAGTTATGTGATGAATTCTTTTTCTAAGTTTTGAATTATTTGAAAAAGAACGTGCTCACTTGTTAGGTTTGGAAGAGAAAAAAAACACAACTACCATCATTGATTGTATAGTCACGATTACGACTTCTAATGTCATTACTTTATTTTATTGCGGTTGATGTTTCAATTCATGACTAGTGATTGTGGGTGTGCGTTAAACCAAAATAACTAAAGAATAAGCATAATAACAGATACAACATAACTCAAACAAAAACCGACGGTTTGGTTTATTTTTCAAGAACCGAATTTTATGTTTTGGTTTCGGTTTTGAATAAATAAGAACCAAAAAATCGAACCAAACCGTACTACGATCAAGCCAAAGGAAACCAATAATGAAATCAAACAAAAACCAAACAAGCTAACTCAAAACTAACTAAAGTGCTCATATATGATACTTATATTAATAATGTTTTAAATATATAATATAATATTTAATATTTAAATTTTAGACGGAGATTTATTAGATGGTATGATAAAAAATATGAATAGTTATATTGAAACTTGATTAAAAATCATATCATATATCTACACTACAATAGAGTAACATCTCCGAAGTTCATCTCGTTGCTTGTTTAGTCCAGATTTTTGGGAAACAAAGAGTAAATGATTAATTTTTGTGTGAATTGGTAGATTAACTCATTTTACTTTAAATATTAACCAAATATTGGTTTAAAAAATATAGATAGATTATTTTAAGATTAAAAATATACCGGTTTCAAAAACCGAAACCGAAGTGAAAATCGAAATTGATACCAAAACCGGAAACTAGAAATCAGAACTCCCGAAATCAAACGCTTTTAAAAACCTAAATACTGGTTTTGGTTTTGGTTATAAGGTGAAACCGAACCAAACCGACCACGCAATTGTGGTAAAATTGTTTTTCAATCAAAATTATTGGTTAAATGAGTAAATGATGGCATTCCATGACCGTTTGAATAGCTAATGGGACTGAGAATTACAGGCACAACCGGTGGGACTAAGAATTACAGAGACAACCGGTGGGATTAAGAATTACAGAAACAACTGGTAAGAGTAAGAATTACATGCCCAACCGGTCGAACTATGTATTACTCTTAAACAACCTACATTAGACATCTTGGTTAAATTGGCCAATCCGATAGCTGGTGGACCAGTTTTCATAATTTGCTTATTTTTATTAATTCCTAATTAATCTCATTTATTAATTCATGACTAAATACTTCTTGCTCTATATTTTGTGTATTTTAGAGCTAGATCATACTTTTTAACGTTTTTACTGTTGTAAGATTATAATCGGTCCGACCAAGTATGCTAGTTAGATGCCTGGTTAAAGATCCGGTTAAAAAACGAAAGTAAATAATACATAACTTTATATAGAAGTTAGTATTATAAACATATTTCTTAGAATAAATGAAAAGATCAAAGATTGAAAGTTGTTTTGGGTCAACAAAGTAGTCGTATTCACTGGCGAAGCATTGAAGGGGCCGGGGGGGGGGGGGGCGCCGCCCCCTCTTTTTTTCGACGGTAGTGTTAAATTTTAGTCCGGTAGTGTAAATTTTTGGTCCGGTAGTGTAAATTTTTGGTCCGGTAGTGTAAATTTTTATATAAATATCGAGTTTGTCACCCCCTAAAAAAATTAAATTCGCCCCCGCCTCCCCTACTGGATTGTTCAAGCTCCGCCACTGGTCGTATTTATGAAATGATATTTATGGTATTGTATGACTAAACCAATATGAAAACATAAATAAGAAAAGCTACAAAATATTTGTTGTTGCTAGTCTCCTGAAAAGGAATTTCAAATGGTGTGACACTGTGACATACGTTAGCCCTTATATATTGCAATGCTATATTTTGAATTTAATCAAGTGTGAGAAACACAACTAATGATAGTTAAAAAAAGGGAAAGGGAAAACTTTACGAAACAGTAATCAAGTTTAATGAGTGTTCCAATCAGGTCACTTATATTTTAAACTGTTTCAATTACATCATTAAACTTTGGGGTGGTGTTCTAATCCTATATAATTAACTTGCGTCCTCCCCCCACCATCGCCGCCCACCACCACCGTCATCCCTCCACCATCGCGGCCCACCTACGTCATCGTCAGCCGACCTGCGTAACCGTCATTGGCCCACCGTCGACCCGTCACCTGCTATGTCAAGTGTTGATGCAGTGAATGATACAAATGATGATAATCTTTATTCGGTACGAATCGAGCAGCAGGTATAACCTATGTAAACTAGTTTTTTTTGTTGGTATTTCAAGTTTTAATTGATCACTAGTTTGATTTGATATGTTGACCCGCTTTGGAAATATAGATGTATGTTGGTATAATTTGGTATGTTGATCCGTTTGGATATATAGATGTATGTTGGTATAATTTGGTATGTTGATACGTTTGGATATATAGATTTGGATATATAGATGTATGTTGGTATAATTTAGTATGTTGATCCGATTGGAATCATTGGACAATGTATTTTTTTTAATTTTTACAGAATTTTGTACTTTTTTATATTTGTTTCCAACTTTTACAAAAATTTGGACAATGTTTTATGCATTTTTTAAACATTTTTTCAATTTTTTTAAATATTCAACTTTTTATTAATTATTTTTAATTTTTTTAACATTTTTAAGTTTATTACCTATTATTCAGGTTAAATACACATGATTTAAACATCAAAATAAAGTTTAATGACCTGATTGGAATAAAAAAGTTTATAAGTGATCTAATTAGAACAATTTTCAAACTTGATTACTATTCTATAAAGTTACCCCTTAAAAAAATATCAACAGTATTTTCTTTTCTTGATTCGTATTCATGTGGTATATGGTAAACTTTTCAATACGTTCATTGTATTTATTTGTGAGCTGATTCTTATGCAGGAAATACTAAGCATCTACCTGGTAGTTTTATCGTCATTAAATATTTTTATATGATGAATTTACATGAAAATAAACCTTTTAATTTTAACGCGAAATCATATATTTACTAAACTCACACATAAATTTACATCACCTGTCAATAACCAGTCTTGAACACTCAATCATATTTGAAAAGACACCATTCTAACGCTTTCTACTACGGGCATGCCCTTTGATATTTGAAAATAGTCTTGAACACATGTTTAACAAGACAAATAAGATGTCTACTAGAACACAAAGTTAAAGTTGTTTATATACTATAAGTCAAACATACAACACGATTATGAAAGTTGCTATGCTCCAGAAAATATCATCATTTATATTAAATAATTTCACGTAAAGTCGTTTACATTTTATGTTTGCTTGAGGTCGAACAAAGTCACAAGCTTCTAATTTAAATAGTAAAATACGTACAATTGAGTTCTATTTAATTCAAAGAAGTGAATGTGAAAATACAATGTTAAATATTAAAATCATGGACAAAGAAGTTGTTTAATTACACAATTAACATGGTATATATGTCTCACAAAGGAAAGATGGTAATATAAGAGTGGATTGAAACAAGACTGAAATATGATAATAATAATTAATAAAGTTGTCGTATACGTGTGTGTATAGTAAAGAATAAATACAAAATAAAATCAACCTACAATGTATAACAAAAAATCTGAACCATTGATAGTTACGTGTGTGATTGTGTGAATGTTACTCTTTCAATAGTTAAGGTTGGGACTATGATAGAATCATAAATAACTTTGAGTTACAAATGATTTATAAATACATAAAAAATAACCTTTGTTTTTTTAGGGTAGTGTTTGATATGCAGTAATAACAAAAGAAAATATAATGGATCATTACGAAGGAATAAAAATAGAGCCGTTTGGTTAGTCAATCAAATGGAATTACCGATTACGCATGGAATCTCAATCTCTTTAAACACTTCAAAATCATTATTTTGCTTCTTATTTTTTTTTCTCTCTCTTCCATTATTCATTTCCAACCCCACCACCAACATTGCTATCACAACCACGGTACCACCACCGACTACCACCAACCGCCACCATCAACACCACCACCACCACTACCGCGGTATTTTAATTCTTCGTTTTTACTTACTTATCAAACAACACAAGGTGTTGATTCATTCAATTCTCACTGCATAACAAAACATATATAACAATGGAATGATAATGATATATTTTATTGATTTGTCAATTTTAAATTTTCGTTAATTTCATTCTCTCGTCATTTTATCATCCCGTTTCAAACATACTCTAAGTTTTCGATAAGTTTCGACTGTTGAGAAGAACGTGCTCAATTGTTGGCGTTTATAAAAATACAACTACCATATTTGTTTTTTAGTCACGTAGTCACATCTAAATTGTGACTTTTAACATCATGTAGTCACAATCTTATGTACTAGTTTATTTTCTGCTTTAGTTATAAGTTTATTTATTTTAAACTTTATATTTTGTTAACATTATAAGTTCACTCCAAAAGATAAAGTGGTTAAACTAGATTTTCGAAATTTGTTTGTTTATTTATATTACATTTTAAAATCTCTTTTACTGATTTATTTATTACTTTAGACTTCGTATTTTCTTTATTTCATACTTCATGTTTTGTTCACATTAAATAATCATATCAAAATATAAAATAGCTTTATATTTTGTTCTAAATCGCACACACACATATCAAGATTTTAATACTTAAAACATGGTACGATTTTGAAATCGCTTCAACCTATTGGACTAGTAAGACGTTCAATTCATCGCTTACCGATCCATTAATTAAAAAAATAGAAAATGATAAAGCATTTTGTTAAATTTAGAAGTAAAAATGTTGAAATATATATGTTTTTATCAATTCAATATCAAACATATATTTGTTTTGTTATTAATGGTGTTTTATATTTGTTTGATTGAAGCTGTCTAATGAGCTATTAAAGAATAACTGTTGAATGTTATTTAGTGGGTTGCTGAAGAATTCATATGGGCTGCTAAATAATGTGTCTAATGAGTTATTTTGTAGTAGCTTGAACGTGGATGAGATTATCGTCTTTCTCTTACATATCGTTTCTATGGGTCGCATTATCCAAGATTGACGAGTCGAGTTCCATTAAATCTCCATTATCATAATTCATCTTCCTAAGTTATGGTGATAATTGAAGAAATCTTCATCATTCTTGTGTGTAATTGTCCTAGAGTTTGATTTATGGTGATATTTTTCCTTGGTGTATTTAAATTTGTGGTTTGGTCTTGTTTATCGTTGTAATGTTCAGTCTTTCTTGTTAGGTTTGCTGTTGTTTATATATTGTTCTTCGTTGTATTATCAAGATTTTGGGTTTGTCTGATACATAAGTTTAAGTTTAAGAATAAGGGTTTTTATTAGTTTTGTTGCATAGTGCTCAGAAGAAATCAAAGAGACTGAAAATTTAAAAATGTTTTCATGAAAATCAGGTCGAAATAATAAACTGGGCAACAGGGAAATCATATGTTAATGATTTTGATAAGTATTTTGTGACTAAAACAAAAAAAAATATGTTTAGAATAACTAACTCAAACACCCTATAATCTTAAAATAAAAAATTTAAGTTTTGTTTATTACAAGGCTTAAATTATTTAATTACTTGTTGAGAGACACATTATTAACACATTGGTATCGTTAGACTACATGACGTATGTTTACTAGAAAATAGATTTAAAAAAACAAAATTGAAGCAAGGCAGTTGTTGTTGCTAGTTTTCTAGAAGGAATTTCAATTGGTGCGACATGTATTAGCTCTTATATATTGTTTTAATATATTTTAAATTCAACTGAAGTCAGAATGAGACGAGAACATAAATTAAAATTTAAAGTTTGAGTTATAATATTCATAAAATATCAACTATAAACTAATTTTTTTTGCTTGATTCATATTCATACGATACATGGTTAAATTTTTAAAACAAATACCTATCTTCATTTATATGTTTGATTCTTAGTTGAATTTTTTTTTTGCTTGTTTGACAAGAAGAATAACACGTCTACTAGAACACAAAGTTAAAATTGTTTATATAGTTGAAGTCAAAGATTATGAACGACATCGTAAGTTCTTATGCTCTCCAACACCTCATCACAAATAAATTCGCTTAAGGTTACTTTAAATAGTGAATTAATTTAACTCGGTCATAATAGTATTTGTTTCGTTACGAAAAGAGTAATAATTTTTTTTTGATTAAATTTATGTTTACATATAGTTAAACAAAAGATACATGTTTTACAACAAGCATCCATATGTTTGCATTGGTGAAACAAAGGAACAACAGTTGAAGAAATTGACCACTTGAGCTTAGGTGCACACATATGAAGAAAATGGACAAGTATATTTTTTGATAAAATCATCCATCATCCATTCACTTTTGATGTGACATGGAGCAATTTCAATTTCCTTTTATCTGATTATCACGTCTTTAGATCACGATTCAAAATAATAAAGAAAAACAACATCAAACACGTCATTTTTTCGATAAAGCGTGCTCATGCATTTTACGTCAATCTGAATGAATGACAACCCGAGAGATATCAAGGTGTCATCAAAGGAACAAAGCTATTTCACCACGTACATCTCACGTATGTGTTTCAATGTACCCAAAAAATGACCTTTATGGTTGGCCAATCAAGAAGAATTTGTTGGGTTCATACCAAAGTATGATGAAACTCGAGACACATAAATGCTACAACCTTCAGACTAACTTTATGACGTCATTTCATGAATGGATGTCAGATTTGATTCAATTCAATTAACAAATTCACATACGAGAGTCTTGTGTATTCAGTTTTTTCTTTCTTATACTAGTTTTCAAGGTTATTCTCATAACATCGATTAACTATCTACATTCTAACGTAATATATACATTTACACATACAAACGTGCCAACTTGATGAACACACATACATATATTATTCATAAATGTTAACTTGAGGTTACTTGGTCATCACACGTACATAACATGCAACTTGGCATCATGATGATCTTTTGTGAGATGTGATTCGACCTATGGCTTCTTATCTTATATGTTTATTAACTCGTTGGCACCTCGGTTATCTACAAGAAAACACTTGTGAGTTTTGCAATGTTTATCAACTGAGTATCGTTACCTAATTGTTTAAAATTTAAATGATAGGTTATTTTTGTTGTTCATGGTAGGGGAGTTTAAAATCAGATATTTAAAATTTTCAGATAATAGAATTCACTATTCGTATCTATATTCGAAAATTTGGATATCCGAATTTCGGATATGAAAAAAACAACAAAGTTCGATATCTGAATATCCGAGCATTTTTATAATCGATATTCGCATCCGATTCGGAATATCCGATTTTTTGGATATTTTAGATTCGGAATTCCGGATTTTCGATTGATATTTTCAGATCGTATAATTTTGCACAACCCTAGTTCGTGGTTTTTGCTGATCAATGCATGTTTGTGTTTGAATGTTTTTATTTTTGTTCAGTTTTCATTTTAGATACTTTTGAAAAGTTCAAAACTATTCCATTTTTTTAATCCTTTTAACATAAAGAGTACCAAGTATGTTTTATCTATCTATTTATTTATTTATTTACATTCAATGATTATTGATGTGCTTTAATTATGTATTTTGTGAACTCTCGTTTCGTTTTTAAGTCATATCACATGGCACATGAGAATAGTGAAAACAATTTATGAAAATTTTTGAAGAAAACTTACGACAATGATTCATGTTACTTTATCCTAGACCATCCGGTATCAGAGTTATACGTGTTGGATTTAGTGGTATTTTGGTTAAGTTATTTTACCAAAACAATTTTGATAATTATTAATCAGATTAATAATCTATAACACAACGGAGTAAAAATTAAATACCAAAAATAAACCCGACAGAATCTATGTTACAAATAATACAAATACAGAATATTAATAATATATTGATGAGATTTTTTATCACTTGCAGCCGTCACATTTGGTCAAAAAGGAGACCCTCTCCATTTAATTCAATCAAGATATATATATATATATATAGATAAAAATTAGGTTTTGAAACCTAATTAATCATTTAATTAATATTAATTTACTCGCGGGTCCCGGGTCCGGTTAGATCAATATTAACCCACGTAATAACCGAGATCCGAAACAATGACGTTTAACGCTTAAACGTTTATAAATAATTTATAACTATTATAAATTATTAACATTCGATGAACAGTTCGTATATTTACCAATTAATCCAATTAAATGGGTTTGAGATTCGTTGCCTAATGTATAACTCTTACGGGTCATAGCTCTATTTGCAACGTTACATAATCGGACCCGTACATATTTCCAACAATACGGACATGCGTGGGGTAATTGACGTTAAGTTGAAGGAATCTAAATTAGAAGCAATCCATTTAACTTCCTTTTTTTGGTTCTACAATTTATAATTGCAAAGTATATATATGAGATATCTTCAAACTTATCTTAGGTAATGTGTTCAAATCTATTCATACCCGATATGTTTTCTTATTTATGCTTACAATACATATCTAATTCACGTAAGAATTAAAAGGGAGACAAATAGGTGAACTGGGTTGACATTACATATTTTTCTCTTTCTTTTTCTTTCTTTGAATTTTATGAATAGTTAATATATCAAACATGCTTCCGATAATTATATTATTATAATAACACACTATGGTTTTAAAACAAAATTGATTTTGAGCTTTATGTATTTTGAGAACAATTATTTTAATTTATCATTTTCAGATGTCAAAGATAAAATTTAATAAAATACGGTATGACAGTCTCTTAACACTTTTTAAAGTTTATACATTTAAAAATATATTTTAAATCTCTAAAGACTAACACAGTAGTAAGCTTTTAAGCTATTATACTTATAGGCTTAGGTATGAAACAACTCTCATCGGTTTTTTAATCTTTGATCAGTTTAAGACTATCTGTTCATCGTAAGCTTCTTTTAAAGGGTTCTTCAAAAACAATTAAATTATGAAAAGATATAAAAGAAAACAAAAGATACGGATTATCAAAGAATTATCGAATAAAGACTTCGTACCGAAAATAATAAAAGTAATTCGGACAAAATAATTAACAAAGACATTTAAAGTGGGCCTACTGGGAAATAACATCAAGTGTCAACTTCAACAGATTTGTAAATAGATTTTATTGTTTGTGTTTTTGTCGTTGTTTTATGCAACAAAAAATAAATAATTGTCGGAGTCATTTCAATATATTTTGAGAAGGTTTTCTATGAAACAAACATGCCCGCTTTAAATTCACTTGTATACTTTTACAATTGATGCAAGTTTGGTTTTATATTGTTATATAACAATAAACAAAATTTTAATTAAATATTTAGATAACTTTATAATAATAAGTGATTTAAGAGAAATAACAACAAACTTAAAGAATATAAAAAACTAGAGGTTTAAACAAGACAAGTTAGAAGACTTATGAAACTGTTTAATATAAGTTTAGGTCGAAGTAAAAAAGTGGTGGTGGAACCCTAACGTGTCAATGTAAGGTCAGGTTGAACAACCAACGATTGAAATGAGTTCACTTACAAATATTATACTTTTTAAATATTGAATATAAATTTTTTTAAATAAAATGATTGATGGGTTATGAAAATTTGAAACAGATTTTGCAGGACATAATTCGAATTTCGTGTTCACCTTTTCTTCTTTTACCCCGCTTTGTTTATATCTATTAGAAATATAATATAATATAAATTCACTTGTTTCCAAATAAGATAATATAGGTCACCTTGTTCTGCCAATGTGGAGCTAGTCTATTGGTAGAAGCTTTGCCTCTTAGATGGAAAGTTTGGGTTTAAAGCTAGACAATGGTGTAATTTGGAATAATTTAAGAGTAGACAGTATGATAGGTTTGTCCTTAAAAAAATCATCTTGTTGTATTTAATTAATTAACTTACATCAAATTAGTGACAGAAACAAAAATTTTAAGTTACGGGTTACAATAAATTATATGTATAATTTTGGTACTCTACAGCAATAATTTGTGGAGCAAAAGTACAAGAAACGACAATGCTAAATACCCCTTATTATCGTAAAATTTGACCGGCCAAAGGGTCAAAGGTCACTGTTTATAGCCTGATTCAACCGGTTTTGACAAAATTATGGACTGAACCACTATCAAAAAACAACAAACTAAACGTGACAACAGTTTGGATCTAACCGTCAATATAGAGAACAAAGTTTAAATGACTGATTTCAAGTTTTAAACCAAGGGCCCGACCGTTTAACCCTCGAAATAAAATCTAAAAACGGTTTTTAAGCACCCTAGTCAATTAACCACCTCTAGTTCCACCCATAACGGTATTCATTTCATTGCATAAAATAACTGGATCAAACCATCAAGACATCATTATGTTATAACTTGAGTACTTGACTATCATATTTGGGCCATAACCAAGGCAGGCTCTGTACACATTAGGCCCAAACCATATAGAGGCCTATTTTAAGATGATAAAATGGATACGTGAAATGAAACCATATGAAAGAATAACCTTACAAATGGGGTGATTTCTGGCCCAACCATATGAAATGAAACCATGTGAAACCAAATAGGCCCAACCAATATAGAGGCCTATTTTAAGTATTTTGATTTAAGATGAGTTTATTTTACAAAGTGTATTTTTATTATAAAGTGTAAAAAGACACAATAAGGTAAAAAAGTCAAAAAAAATATATCTCACAATCTAAATCGAATTTCAAAAAAGTATTTCGGAGATTTAAGATGAGTTTTTTTACAAAGTGTATTTTTATTATAAAGTGTAAAAAGACACAATAAGGTTAAAAAGTCAAAAAAATTATATCTCACAATCTAAATCGAATTTCAAAAAAGTATTTCGGAGTCTCTGTTCCTCTCGTTGTCCTCTTTCAGAAAAAAATAAAATAAAATAGGACGTCATTGTGTCTTTCATAATGACACAATGACGTCATTGTGTCTTTTATAAATGACACAATAAAAAAACGTTAATTTTTTAATTTTTTTTATTCTTCGTTTATTTTTTTAGTGAGGACGATTATGGGAACAAAAGCTCGGAATTACTTTTTTGAAATTCGATTTAGATTGTGAGATATAATTTTTTTTGTGACTTTTTTGACTCATTGTGTTTTCTCACACTTTGTAGCAAAAATAAACTTTGTATTTAAACTTTTTTCTTTGATTTAAAATATAAATATAACATTACAAATGTTATACCCTCTAAAAATGCCCCGTCCCAATGTCATCTCTAAAGAGTAAAGACAGATGATTTCTGGCCATCGGCATCGCCCACCGAATCATTCAGTTAGGGCCCACTCAAATAGAATCATAGATTTGTCAAATCACGTGGCCCAATTTTGGCCCATTTCACACAAATTTTGTGGGCCCTTTATTTTCTGTTTTCTTTTCTTGGTCGGCAAATGCACGCCAAAAGCAATTAATTATAAAAAGTACATGAAAACTATTCTTTGGATTTAGGATGTGCAAATCTAAAAGCTATTTGTTTTGAATAAGCCAATGTTGTTAAGATATGAGTTAGTTTTGAAGATGATGGATTTAAGAAATGACCCATTTAATCTTAACACTAAGATCGCGGCGCATATTATAAAAAAGTTTTCACGTGTGGTACACGATAAGTTTGATTGAACAACCATTTAACGGGGTTGATAAATGAGTTTGATTTTCCTCTCACCAGATGATTTCAAGACTGTTTTATGTAGATTGTTAGATCTATAAACATCAAAATTAGGTGGCATATGTTTTATCAAGAACCAAGATTTTCAAAGATTCAGTTGACTTGTAACATTTCTGTGATTTTTTCTTAATTTCATTTGTGTTAGTTCTCAATTTTGTCGATGGAATTGTTGTCGTATAGCTAAATATGGTGATTGCGGTACGATGGGTCTGTTTGCGATATATACTTATGTTAAATCCAGTATTGTTGGTAAGTCATGTTTTTATAGAATTTTATTTTTGAAGAGGCCACTTGTATTTTTATAGTACTAACAAACTGAACTATTTATCTTACAAGTCTTTATAGAAAAATTACAAAACACTCATACCTATTGAGTGCGTTAGTGATAAGGTCACAAACAAACACCCGGAAAATGATATCATCCAAAGAAAAACTTGAAATCGCATAAAAGGTTATAAGATGTCATAAAAGATTGTAACAATGCCATAAAGTTGATAAGGAAAACCATAAAGGGACCTCCTTCAACTTGCAAGATACCATGGGACCCTTCACATGTCATGACCACCACCACCATCTCTATTATCTTTCATGTATGCAACATGCATACATACACACATCTATATAAATAGTTATATATATAGAGACACACACACACTTCTTTCCAATGTCACATTTCTTTCCTACCCAAAAAATGTCCAAAACAAGAACATTTCTACATTTAGATATCAAGTCCTATATTTGATTCTACTTCTTCAACTTCATTTCTCTATAAGTGAAAAGAATTCTCATGTTGTTTATCATCATCATCTTCATTTCATAAATAGCAAGAATTTCACGCCTTAGAGTTGTTTCCTTCCATTCATGCAATCGATACATTCATCCAAGTTCTTGTATGTGAAGGCAGGTATGTGTATTGCAGCCAAGGATGACTTGCCGATTTGCTCATTTATCTACCTTTGGGTCATCTCTCCCACGAAACCTAAAGAAAACAAACTCAAAACGTGATAACTTTTTTGTTGTGTCCACTAACGGATCCATGAAATATGTTGTCGCCCTTGTAAGTTTATAAACAACTTCCATCTCCAAAATTCATAAACATTATGTACTATTGCACTATATGTAGCATTGTTTTATAATTATTTTAATCATGATTTCATATAATTAAAAGAAAATATAACGTTTAGTTATCGGCAAGTTTTACTTGGCTACAATATCTATCCGGTACTCACATTCCAGAACTATGATGAGTTTGAGAAGGACAAACATGAAGTATCTTTTTATAGGTAAGCCTCATTCCCCTTTAAGTCATTAATCTTTATTTCTCATTATTTATTTTTACTTATTTATCCATTTTAAACTATATAAACTTTTTCTTATATTATCCATATTACATATATGAACGAATGAATAAAATATACATTTGAGTGTGAATATTTGGTATTGGACTATTGGTTTTAAAAAGGTTAGACTTTTTATGAGTCTTGTTGGTTAACTAGGGGAATATTTTGGTAGCACTTAAGCATTCATAGTAGGTTTTTTATTTTTGATGTGAATGTGTGCCTTATATTTTGGGGGATGGTTGTTAGTGGTTGTGAGTGAAGGAGGAGGAATATTTATGAGGATCGTACCGTGATTCCTCATATTTGGGGTAACACGGTACAACCATCATAATTTTTTTAATATTTTTAAAAGTGGTTGTGAGTGAATGAGAGAAAAAAAATAATAATAAAAATATTAAAAAGTATTATCTAATTAAAAAAAATAGTAAAAAAATAATGATTATGATGTAAATATAGGGGGATGGGGATGGAAAAATTAGCATGAATGCTCTTATACTGGTTGATGAGATTAACTTATCTTGGTCATTATTGAGGGTGTTTTGTATATATGGTTGGTAACAAAATCATTATAGATATAAGCTTAATTTCAATAAAAGTACACTTTATTTTCTTGTTATCATATAAAAATCATATTACCTTTTAATACAAGAAGACAGTATATAAATACATGTATTATGTATACATACGATCATCATTGCAACATAGCTGATAAATGAATATGGTTTTGTAGGTTTAAATAGTTTTTTTAATGTCATGTCTTTCTACTACTTCACGTCATGTCATAAGTAGTATATGCTTCTAAAAATGGTCATTTTATTTATATATTTATTGAAATTTAAAATTAAGATTTATATTTTCTTTAGTTTATAAACATAAACTTATTAATAAATTTATATATTTTTATATTCATTAAACGCTTTAAATTAACAAGTTCACTAGAATTTCAGATGATTGTGCATTGAATATGCAGATAGAGAATGCCGTATATAAAATGCCTATTTTTACCGTTTCTAGTCACATAATAATTATTTTACACGACGACTTTGAAAGAACAAATAACTTATCAAGCGAATTGTTGAAGGTATGTCCAACTATTCTGAATACTTTTAACAAATATTTGATATGGCAGGTAAAAAGGTATTTTCCTTTTATATATAAAATGTACATGTCTCATATGTGGGTTGGATGATAAATACATATACGAATTGGTGAACGTAATGCTATTGAATGTCTTTAAAATTTATGTAGATGTGTACTAAAGGATATTCAAAACAACATTTTATGGAGTCAAAACCTCACTACAAGAAAGTGGGTCTATAGCAACGAAACTATGGCACCTTATAGCAACGACATGTCGTCGCTATAGCTAATTTTGATCTATAGCGACGACATGTCGTCGCTATAGAGTTCGTTCGTAAAAGTTAGTTGTAATAGGCTGATATGTCGTCGGGATAGAGGTCGTCGGCATAAGTCGGTTCCTATAAGTGTCGTGGTTTCTGATTTTATGAATATAAAAAAAATAAAAAAAATGATATCAATAGCGACGATGTCGTCGCTATAGGTGTTTTTTAATTTTTTTTTTAGAAAAAGGAAAATACTCTATAGCGACGACATGTCGTCGCTATTGATCTTATTTTTTTTATTTTTTTATTTTATGCAGAACCTTATTTTTTTAAAAATTTAACAAATATATAATCAAGAAAAATCCAATGCAAGTTTAACAAACTAATAATTCATACAACTTCAAATATAAGTTTAACAAACAGATAATTCATACAATTAGTTTAAAATTCAACAAAATCTAAAAAAATACAAACGCTAATGACCACCAGGTGGTCGTTGCTGCTGCCAGTAGCGCATCATTTCCATCTGCTCTTGAAGTAATCGTTGCATTTCTTGTATTTGTTGTTGTTGTTGTTGTTGGATTTGTTGTTGTTGTTGTATAGTTTCTTGATTTTGTTGTTGTTGTTGTCTAAGTTCTGCAACTTCATCATGCAAATGTTGTGTTGGAGGAGGTTGCGAGCTACAAAAATCAGGGTGGGATGTCTCACCACGCGACCAACACCTCGTATATGTCCTCGCCTTTGACCTAAGGCACGCTCAATGCATTGAATCTCATCAACAGCAGATGAGTCTCCACCGGTCTCGCTAGAGGATCTCACATACTCCTCTTGAATTCTTTCCTGCATTAAACTTATTGAATATTTGTCAAACGGGTCATTTTGACCAAAACACACTTAAACATACTAGAATCACACAAAAGTTAGTTCAAATGGGTCATTTTGACCCAAACACACTTAAACATATTAGAATCAATTAAAAGTTAGTTCAAACGGGTCATTTTCACCCAAACGCATTTAAGCATACTAGAATCAATCAAAAGTTAGTTCAAACGGGTCATTTTGACCCAAACACACTTGAACATACTAGAATCACACAAGAGTTAGTTCAAACGGGTCATTTGACCCAAACACACTTGAACATACTAGAATCACACAAGAGTTAGTTCAAATGGGTCATTTTCACCCAAACATATTTAAGCATACTAGAATCGATCAAAAGCTAGTTCAAACGGGTCATTTTGACCCAAACACACTTAAACATACTAGAATCACACAAGAGTTAGTTCAAATGGGTCATTTTCACCCAAACCATTAAGCATACTAGAATCAATCAAAAGCTAGTTCAAACAGGTCATTTTGACCCAAACACACTTAAACATACTAGAATCACACAAGAGTTAGTTCAAACGGGTCATTTTCACCCAAACACATTTAAGCATACTAGAATCCATCAAAAGCTAGTTCAAACGGGTCATTTTGACCCAAACACACTTAAACATACTAGAATCACACAAGAGTTAGTTCAAACGGGTCATTTTCACCCAAACACATTTAAGCATACTAGAATCGATCAAAAGCTAGTTCAAACGGGTCATTTTGACCCAAACACACTTGAACATACTAGAATCACACAAGAGTTAGTTCAAACGGGTCATTTTCACCCAAACACATTTAAGCATACTAGAATCAATCAAAAGCTAGTTCAAACGGGTCATTTTGACCCAAACACACTTGAACATACTAGAATCACACAAGAGTTAGTTCAAACGGGTCATTTTCACCCAAACACATTTAAACTTACCCAGTCCGATTCTGCAGTTGCATTCACCCATCCCGTGCCTTCTCTGAAATGCATCTTCTGAAAGAGATCAATCGGTCCACTCCCCTGTGAATAATAAAAATTCTAAGAAATGCATCTTCCGACAGTTTATACTTATTTTTTAATAACAATTATACTTTTACCTCCATATGTCTCTTCTGTGCATATGATTGGCTCCCATGGAAACTCGGATAGCGTTGTTTACCTCTGTTTATTTGTTTGCCTCAGATCGGCTCCTATAAGCAGGATCTAAGAACAACTCATTAATCACCCGAGCCCATGCTTGCGGGTCAGTTCCCTCAGGAGGACAAGTTAACGCTGTTTCCACGTCATCATAACCACCCACATCATCAAAATGAGATTTTAGATCTTGCTTTCGATCTTTATAGGCTCTTTGACACTCGGCATTGATTCCGAGCCTTACGCCTTCCCACTGTTCGGATTCCCTCCATCTAGCAAGGTCAAAATATTCCTACAAAACATGTAATTAGAAAACATGTAATACTTATATAATTAAAATACGATAAAAACACAACATTGTATACTTACAAAAAGTGTGGGATATATGGCTCTCTTAAACTCATCGGGAACAGCTTGCCAACTGGGATAATGGAAAGGAACAACCTTACTAATCTCATTAGAGATTAACCTTATAAAATCCGAGCTGTTTTCTCCAACAAACTTATATTGGCCCCCCTTGCTTTCAACTTCGATCGGTAGTGGTTGGCCTTTGTTTTGCTCAAATTTTTTAAATAATTTAATGTTTTTTCCTTTTGATCTTCTTTTTCTCGCGGGTTGTGCTACATTAATATATGCAATTGAAAAGTTAGGAAACATAGATTATGTTCAACATAAATATGTATTTTTTAACTTTAACAAATAACTTACAAGACTCGCAACCTGTTGAGATCCTATTTGGATCCCCATGCGGAGGTAGATCCCCGCCATCCCCACCATGTCCTCGAGCAATATATGTTGACATGCTTCAACAAAAATAGACAATAAACATCAACAATATACCTATGCAAAGATAATAAACATTAACAATAAACACATACAAAATAATTATGTTGTAAATATAATAATAAACATAAACAATAAACCTAAACAAAATTAATAAACATACTTTCAATCGGAATCCTCACTACAATAAAGGGTATCTACTGGATCATCTTCTTCGTCGTTTTCGTTATCATCATTTATATCATCTTCCTCGCAAGAATTGTATTCGTCTTCATCTTCATCTTCTTCATTATCATCAATAAAATTTCATCATCAATGAATTGTGCACTTGATTCACCAACATCTAAAGTCGACTTCATAGGCAAGTAGCCTAAGTCGACTACCAATTTTCCAAATCTATCTGATTGCGCGTGTTGTATGACATTTGTCTCATTATCAATGAATTGTCCATTTGATTCACCAACTTCACAACCTGAGTCGACAACCAAGTTATAATCAGATGATTGGGTGTCATGCAATATATCTATCTCGTTAACAACACTCATGGTTGGATGATCCCAAAGTTTTCGATGGTGAACGTCTTCAACAACCCTCCAATTATCGGTGGTTCGAAAAGGATCTTCAAGATAAAACACCTGTTTAGCTTGTGTGGCTAAAATGTACTGATCATCATCATACCATGTGTCGTTGACGTCGATAACAGTGACATTGTTTTGCTTGATTAACCTCTTACCAGATGTTTTGAACCATTTGTAACGAAATAGTACAACCGAGTAACCATCTATGTAGTTCAACTCTAAGATCTCCTCTAGCTGACCATAAAATGGAGTATCGTCTTCTCCTATTGAAACAACACCACTGTTTTGAGTAGTGTGTCGAACATCACGACTATGAACCACAAATCTAACACCATTGACTATGCAAGCAGTGTAAGAATATGCGTTTAAAGGACCATGTGCCAATGCCTTTAATTCTTTGATACCTTCTTGAGACAAAGAAGAAGAAGATGAAGATGATGATGATGATGTATTAGATTTATACTTTAACCATGAAGAAAATTCTGTTTTCATACTTCGTCCAGGAAATTTAGATACAAATTCTGATTTGTAGTCACTAATTTCATTGCAATTGTTTAGAACAAACCAGTGTAATGATTTGTAGTCATCTTCACATAGCGCAATGATTTTCTTTTTAGACATTGGTCGACATTGTGATGAAAACACATGAAATTGTCTCTTTGGGATGCCAGAATCTGCATTTCTATCGGTCGGTTGAATTTGGTTTGCATACCTTCAAGATACATAGAGCAGAATGCCAATGCCTCATCTGCAACATAACCTTCTGCTATTGAGCCTTCAGGTCTGGCTTTGTTTCTAACATATGCTTTGAGCTTTTTCATGTATCTTTCAAAAGGATACATCCATCTCATATAAACGGGACCACCAAGAATAGCTTCTTCAGGTAAATGAAGAACTAAATGAACCATTATATCAAAAAATGCTGGAGGATATATCAATTCCAAATTGCACAATATCTTTACCACTTCCTTATTTGTTTTATACATGTCACTCACATTTACTGATCTTGCACATATTTTCTGAAAAAATGTACAAAGGTCAATGATTGTTGTGGACACATTTTTTGGGAGACCAACTTTCACCCCGATCGGTAGCAATCGTTGCATTAGGATGTGATAATCATGAGACTTTAACCGATTATGTTTGAATAATTAGAAAGCACTTTATTTTTAAAGTTTGAACCAAAACCATCAGGTAGTCTCACTCCTTTAACGAATTGACAAAAACGTTCACGATCACCGGGTGTGAAAGAATAAGAAGCATGTGGTTGGTAGACCTTGTTGTTTTTCTTTACTAGCCATAAATCAGGTCGAATACCCATATTTTGCAAATCTTGTCTTGCTTTGTGCGTGTCTTTTGATTTTTCATTCATTAGCAAAGTACCCAACAAGCTCTCACAAATATTTTTCTCTACATGCATGACATCAAGATTGTGTTTTAAAATGAGTGAAGACCAATATTCCAGCTCATAGAAGATACTTCGTTTGGTCCAATTCAACTCGGTTGCAGCACGCTTTCTTTTCACACCTCCATGTGTAGGATGTTTCCCTGGAACACGATTAGGGAGGCTTTTTAGTTGTTTTAAGATTTGTGCATTACTCAAACGTCTAGGAGGATCTCTTGTCTCTCTTTTGCCATTGAACAAAAGATCATCTCTCAAACTATGCTTTTTTGTCAAGAATCGTCTATGACTAATAAAAGCTATTTTATTTGTTATAGGGCATGAGGGTGTGTCTACGTTACAAGTAGGGCATGCCATATAACCTTGACCACTCCATCCAGACATATAGCTACGAGCAGGATAATCATTTATAGTCCATAATAGAGCTGCACGCATCCTGAATACAGTTTTGGTTGATGCATCTCTCATTTGAACTCCTTCGGCCCATAACATTTTCAACTCATCTATTAAAGGCCTTAGGAAAACATCAATGTCCTTTCCAGGAGATTTAGGCCCGGAATAAGCAAGGTCAACATAAAAGAAGACTCTTTCATACATAACCATGGTGGTGTGTTATATGTTGTCAACACAACTGGCCACATACTATAAGATTGACTCATGTTACCGAATGGATTAAAACCATCTGCAGCCAAACCCAAACGTACATTTCGGGGTTCTTTGGCAAAATCAGGAAATTTTTCATCAAAGTCTTGCCATGCCTTCCCATCAACTGGATGACGCATCATACCATCCGTTGAGCGTCCAGTATAATGCCATGTCATTTCTTTTGCTGTGAATCTTGAGCTATACATTCGTCGAAGTCGGGAAGTTAAAGGAAAGTAGCGCAACACTTTTTGAGGTACTTTCTTCCCCTTTGTGTTTTTGTCAACCCATCTACTCTCGTTACAAACCGGACAATTTTGCATCATCTCATTTTCTTTCCAAAACAGAGCACAATCGTTAATGCAAGCATGGATAGATTCATATCCTAACCCAATCTTTCTTAATCTCTTCTTAGCTTCATAGTATGAGGCTGGAATTTGATTTTCTTTAGGGAATGCAACTCTCAAAAACTCTAAAAGTTGGTTAAATGAACTATCCGTCCATTTGTTGATAACCTTGATATGCATTAATTTTGCTAAAAAGTTTAAAGAAGACATCCAACTACAACGGGGGTATAACTCGGTATTCAGCTCCTTAAATAATGCATCAAACTCCAGGTCAAAACCAGTTCCACCTTCGTCTACATTTTCTTCGTTAATATTCTGCTCCGCCATAACATCATCAATTACATCAAACATCTCATTATTTGTTGCTGGAATTGATTTTCTTGGAGCAAAAAGTCTTTTATTTCTGAAGCACGTGGATGTTTCTCACCATGATAAGTCCACGTCTTATATGATTGTAGAAACCCATTGTCATGTATGTGGGCATAAATGATATCCAGATCCTGCCGACACCCATTGCAGCATCGTTTACACGGACAAAAAGCTTTTCCTAAACTATCGACATGGTTCTTGGCAATTTCTAGAAAACTACGAAGACCTTTTATAAATTCCGGAGAACTCCGATTTCGCAATTTAATCCAACTCTTATCAATTGTCATATCTATGGTATTATAAAACATGGAAATACAACTTTATCAATTAACATATACACAAAGATGTACTAACATTAAATTCATATACACTTACATATACATACATACAAGCATAATCACAACACATAATCACTTACAAGTATACAAACATACAAATATAAAGCATACCTACATACACAATTACAAAAATACAAACATACTTACATACAAGTATACAACATACTTACATACACACTTACAAGTATACAAAAAACATACAAGTATACAACATACTTACATACACAATTACAAAAAACAAACATATAATATACTAATGAACAAACATAAACATAAATACATACAAACATTCACATACAAAATTTACATAATTACATACATATAAACATATACATAAACAACTAAATACATCAAACCATATACATATAAATTAACACATATAAAAATACATACAAACTTAAAACCATGAAAATATATATAGTGGCATTTCATCAAACACTTGGTGTGCATAACCTAATCTACCATCAAACTTACATACACTAACATATATATACACTTTTACAATCATACAAACCTAATCACAAGCATATTCACTAAACAACACTTAAATCATAAGCTTTAAACGAATTTCATACCTTCAAATCTTCAAATCCTTTAATTTCAAGCTTTAAACTTTAATCCCACCTAAACATAAAAATTTAGATAAAACTTATAAAAACAAGATTATATAACTTCATTATAGTAAAATAACATCATTCTTACCTTCAAACACTTCAATTTGATACCAAATACGTATATAAACCGAGATGAAAATCATGAGAAAAATGGGTTTTTTTGGGTGGAAAAATGGGCAGAAGGTCTGAAATGCGATTTAAGGGGTCTGCACTCTATAGCGACGACATGTCGTCCCTATAGAGTAAAAAAAGTCGTCCCTATAGAGTCAAAATTAAAAAAATTAAAAAAACCTGTCCCGATGACATGTCGTCGGCACAGAGAAATTTTTTTTATATTTTTATCTATCCCGACGACATGTCGTCGGTAAAAGTGGATTTTAAATATTTTTTTTAAATCTGTAAGTTGAGATAGAAAAATAAAAAATTAAATAACCTAACCTGTCCCGACGAGATGTCGTCGGCACAGAGAAATTATTTTTATCTATCCCGACGACATGTCGTCGGGAAAATTGGATTTTAATTTTTTTTTTAAATCTGTAAGTTGAGATAGAAAAAAAATAAAAAATTAAATAACCTCACCTGTGGCGACGATATGTCGTCGGTATAGGAATTTTCATAAATCCCGCGTATTATTTTGAAGCCCGCCAACTATATACCGACGACAAGTCGTCGGTATAGAGTTTGACCAGTCAAAAATCCCTATTACTATATAGCGACGACATGTCGTCGCTATAGACCAAACTATACCAGCGACTTATGTCGTCGCTATAGATGTCGTCGGGACAGAGCTAAATTGTTGTAGTGCCTATTAGTAAATAACAGTTACTAGATGTAGTTGTATCACACGATATCCGTATTTAGGATGTGTATTCTGGCATAACAAGCCTTAACAACGACATCAACATATCAAACTACGATTTAGATACTTCAATGTTGTTATGATACAAACTATAACCACTATTTCATGTTCGTGTTACATCGCGAAGATAGGAGGAACCAGAAAGCCAAATTACTACATCGGTATATATATAATCAAAATGACATCAAGAGCATGCTAAAATTGTATACTTTAAAGAACATGAATTTGGAGTCCTATGATCGTGTTGAAACATTGATCTTTAGTCCATTTGCCATCGACAAAATCGTCATCATTCGATACTCCACCACATGCCCTTCTACCAACTCAAACTTGAAAAATCTACACAAAATGGCGAGCGCCATTTTCATTTGCAAGTATGCCGAGTCTTTGCCGAGACATATTCGTGGACCCGCCTGTTAGAAAGAAAAATTCGTGACTCAAATTCATGATTTTATTGTTTTCTTGTAGAGGAGGCTAAATGTGGACCTCATGCAGATTGGGTAACGAGTTAAACACGATCAAAATAAAAAGAAGTATTTTTGTATCGGTTAGATTGACTCGTAACACTTTATGTATGAATTTTTAAATAGTTGACTGGTAACACTTTTTAATGAATTTTAAAACAATTGGCATGTAAGTCTTTTTGTTTGGGTTTTAAAATAGTTGGCCCTTTATACTTTTTGTTTGAGTTTTCAAGTAAGTTGGCCCGTAAATGGCCGTAATACTTTTTGTTTGAATTTTTAAATAGTTGACCCGTAACACTTTTTGTCTGAGTTTTTAAATAGTTGACATGTAGCGTTTTTTGTCTGAATTTTTAAATTCAAGTATAAGTGAACTCACCTGGAATGCGGTGAACTTGAATGGAGATGCATTTTGGAAGACACCATCTTTAAGCCATCTTTCGGGTTTAAACTCATTCGCATCGGGGCCCCAGTTGTACTCCATTCGACCCATTGAGTAAGGTACGTATGTCACCATACCACCTGCTTTTACTTTCGTTCCATCGGGTAAAATATCATCGTTCAATATCCCTTTCGGGTCCTTCATAAAATTTAATAATAAAAGATTAAACCTTTATTAGTTTCATGGAGTTTCAACAATCCCTATTAGCAACTCTTCTTATAGAGTGCGAATTTATAACATGACACGAACCTAACATTAAATTTGCTGGTTTTGACTTGGTATAAACAAGTTCGAGTAAGTTTCAAGTCGAACTCACAAACAAGTATAGCTACACAAGTCGACATGGATTTGCCGGTTGAATCGTTTAATACGCTTGTAATTATAACGTGTCTGTTAAAACTTAAAAGTGACCGGTTTTAATTATTAAACCAAAATTTAAAAGAAAAAAGAGAAAGAAACATTAGATTTTATAGTTTAAGCGTAGTCATTTTATATACACTTGTGCACTTTTGTTATAAGATTTAAACTATGAATACGTAATAAAATATAATTTTTATATGCTCATGTCTATCCGTAAAAATTCATGTCGTTTTCTGATTGATGCGTCTATCTTGACTTTTTGGTACTAGTTAATTTTTCTGGTTAGTGTGGTGTTCAACCTACAAACGAGCACCAAACTTTTATCATCAACGAAAACTCATCTCATGTTTAGGTTCATGTGTCTGACATGTTTTTTTGGTTTGTATCAAGTTTTCGGGTTAGCGTTGGGTACTTCAACCCACTAACCTATGAAGTCGACAAGTTTAACACCCCTTTTTCTCAAACTAAGGGGTTAATTTCTTCAATCATAACTAACTATTCTTGATATTAAACGATTATATATAATAAGGTCACAAGAATAATAACTTACTTGAGGCACAGCAGGATACAACCGAAGTGTTTCTGTGATGACAGCATGCAAATAATACAACTTTCCCAATGTATCATAACTCATAAGCTCAGCAAATTGCTTTGTTCTTTGGTCAAAAGCTTCAGGATCTTTTGTTTCACAAGGTTTCAAACATACATTTTCTTCTTCTGCGCGATCTTGCTCGAAAGATTTGAGTTCTGCATACAGTTTCTCTGCAACGTGATCATGGGTCATGATCATGTAAATGGCCCAAGATAGAGTCGTTGCTGTTGTGTCTCTTCCAGCGATCACAAAGTTCAATACAACGTCTCTTAGACTCTTGTCGTTGATGTTGTTTTCGGGGTCTTTTCCTAACTCGATAAATCTTGATAATATATCGTGCTTCATCTGATTAATACATAATATAATATTAAATTCAGTTACTTCTAGGGCGTCACTCTATAGTCCATGCATAGAGGTGACAAAATAGACGAGATGAATACTATTTTAATGTTCTGTATATTTCTTGATATATGTAAATAGGAAATTCATTTATATGATTATACAACTATATTATAACTAATATTAAGTCTTTTAAATTGGATTTAGAATGTTGTAAACATATTAATAGTTAATAACTTTTCGTTAGCTGGTTTTTCAAATTAAACCTGTTTTGATGTGTTATACGTCAAATACAAACCATTTTCTGTGTAACAAAGCTACTTGTAAAATACTTGTATTTACCTTGCTATTATTAGGAACCTCTTGAGTTTCTTCTATCTCTTTCTTTCTTCTATGGATGACCGAATACGTAAAATCGTCGATGATCTTGATGCTTTGGTCAAGGACGGCTTCAGACCCGACGCCTAGAAACTTTTTAATCTTCCATAAAGGATCGATGAACCGAAGGGTGACTATTATGTTCGCAGCGTCAAACGCTTTGGCAAATCGATTGTCGGGTAAGTTAGGATTTAGTGTTCCTATCTCTACTCCAAACCCTACCTTACATATGGAGTCCAAAGTCATCCTCATCAATAATTCCTAGAGAAAAAAAAACCCAACTTTTAAGAAGAAAGCATACATATTGAACATAGATTTAATGTCTTAATATACAGACACCACACATTATAAAACGACACCCCCTTATACGCCTCGTATGGTGCCATACGTGGAGTATAAGGTCGAAACCACTGAAAACATTGAAAATTCAGGGGGAGGGGGGGGGGGGCTGTCAGAGGGCTATATGTTCCATATAGCCCTATACGACCCCCTATACAACACATATAGGGCTAAACGACGCGTATAACAAATTTTAACACTGACTAAGAGGAAAATTTAGGGGGCTGTCAGAGGGGTTATACTCCTCGTATAGGGCTATACGACCCATCTATACGATGTGTATGGTGGCATACGACCCGTATAGAAATCTGAGGTGTTAATTTATAATTTTGAGGTGTTTAAATATCTCATCCCTAGATTTATGTGGTTTGTTCAATTGAAATCCTTTTGCTTTGTAGTGTTAAATGACATTTCATTATTTATTACCTGAATGTCTAGTTGTTGGTGGTCAAAGGCTGCTTGACTTAATATAGATGAGATTTTGAGGCTATATTCTCTGAAGACCACAGTGCTAAAGTCCCTTAAGTTCTTTGAAGCAAACTCAAAACTTGATGTTTTCCTTTGTTTCCTCCAATTCTCACCATCTGAATTGAAAATGCCATCCCCAAGCAACACCTCCATATACGAATGATACACGTCGCCCTTCAAAACCCGTAAAAAAATATCAAAACTTTATATCGTAAACGAAGAATCTTGATGACAAATGCTACAATGCAGACAACTTTTACCCAGACAAATCACTCAGTGAATGTGGGACCATTAGTAATATATAACTATGATTTTACCCAATGGGATGTGTCATCATCCGTTGATGATTCTTTCGTCGCTGGTAATACTTTTCTAGTGGTGTCATAGAAAGAAAGTAAATAGTGAAATCAAATGTAATGAGTTTTAAGTAGTTTGTGAAATACATACCTTTGGGTAGTTTGCAAAGTTGGTTTTAAGAACATGCTCTACATTAGTTGGATCGGCTATGTAAGTGTAAGTTGTGAAGGGCATTGGAACCACCACGGTTCGTGACTCGGCTAGGTAATTGACCAGCCAGTCGTGCATCCGATTATAGTTCATTAGTTGCTCGATAGCGGCTCCAACGAGGGGCCAAGTTTTCGGGCCCTTGTTGTTTCGTTGGTTCCATCGGTGAAGAAAGATCCATGTAAACACTGAACACACCAAAATCAAGAATCCTGTTTCCATCTTTTTTTAGATTAAAAATGTATGAGTTTGTTCAAATTCTAATGTCATGTCATAAAGTGTAAGTTCTTATAAGGGAAAATTAATCAAAACAATTATATAAGTTGTTGTGATATGGGTTACTAATGAATTAGCTATATTTTTGTCAACAATCTTTGTGTGCCAATTAGGTGATTCAATTTAAAATGGTTTCATGACCTTGGTGTCTTTAACCTACACATTTCCAAGGTATTAAGTTGGTGTGGTTAAACAATTGCAATTTTTATTCTTTAATCGTATTTACTTTTACTTGTCTATATATCTTTTTAATAATACGATTGTAGCACGTGAACAATGGTCAAGCAACCCCATTAAATTTTTTTTATTATATAACATATATACAACTAAAAACAGAGTGATTGATTTTCGGATGATGATCTCATATATTTTAGTTGAGCGATTAAACTAAAGAAAGATTTTTCGTCATAGTGATTGAGATCATTCAATTATATAAGTCAAATTGATCGATACCCGACACCAAAACACTAAGTAACATTTTCTATCATT
Source organism: Flaveria sonorensis (assembly GCA_025506505.1). Classification (NCBI taxonomy): domain Eukaryota; kingdom Viridiplantae; phylum Streptophyta; class Magnoliopsida; order Asterales; family Asteraceae; genus Flaveria; species Flaveria sonorensis. The sequence continues at coordinate 1,953,320 of CM046434.1, forward strand.
GTATCGATCTAAAAAGATGTTTTATCAAGCTTAATTTACAAGTTAGACGATGTCACTTTGTCGTAAATATGAAATTACTAAATAAAGTATTTGTGGTTAAATTACCTGGTAAATTGAGATGGCAACTACATACCATAACTCTCATTTGCTTAACACCTGTTACATAATACTTTAAGAGAACTATTACTACCAAAATCTCCTAAATAGTAGAACAAACACTAGTGAGATGAATAAATTCTGGTGGTAAATCCTTTCAAACCATGTCGTAAAGATTTTAGGGAAATATCTCTTTAAACTACGACATATTACAATCAGATGCCTATCATTAATCTGTCTAGATTAAAGAATAGTCTTCTATTGCTTTGAATAGTCCTCATTTGCATAATATGTCGTGGAATTTAACTAAACAAAAATGAATTACCGTGCGAGAGAAAGTGTTTGAATGTGTTTATGTTGTTTAAAGTTACGGTAATTAGGTGATATATGTTGTTTTTGTGTTAGGCAAATCTTGACTATTTAAGGATTAATACATAAACCACGACAATTATTATAAATTGATCATGCAATATTGATTATTTGACCTTTAAACAATCCATCAAAATCAGTTTCACTATACTTTAACATTATACCGATTATTTGGAACTTGGATATATGTTGTTTGAATAACTAGATAGTCATTTTCAACAAAAAAAAATACCAAACATACTTATATCAAGATATTCTTTTTCTTATGGATCCCTGATCATATCAGAATTGTCACAATATATAGCGTTCCATGTTGCAATATATTGCATATGAACGTTACAACTTACAAGATTCGTATATTTGCCCTAAAAACAAAGTAGACTCATAAATCTATTAATTTTAATTGAATTTAACAAATGCTTTATATAAAATCAAGATATCTACCAAGGAGACTAGATTACTCACTTGAATGAGGCATGAACACGTATGAATCATCTACCAAAGTTGTTTCATGTTTGAAAAACTTGTTAACGATTCACACTTTCAGATAACAAAGTTAATTAGACTCATACTTAAAACATGAGCCTATAGGTCCATATCACATTACTCAAACAAACCCTAATGAACCACACATGAAACCTAGCTTTTTGAATCACCTGACGACGTATCTAATTCACTTCTTTGTTTTCATTCTTTTTTTAATTCAAAACACCTTTTTAATTTTTTAAATTTATTAAAAGTAGTAATTTCCCAATAACACATAATTTCCTCAAACAGATCTTGTGAAATCCTTGAATCTAAGGAATTAACATAATGTAACTTTTCTAAAACGAGGATACCAAATCATCTTTAAAAGGTGTTAAATTAATAAAACAGTTAAACAATAGTTAAGGGACCATTAATAAAACTTCTAAATTTCATCGTTATATAGCCCCCATACTTTCACATCTCACACTTTCACCCCTTCTTGTTCACCCGTGAAGATCGAACGAACACCAAACGCAATTGAAATCCAATTGACTCTTGGTCCACTTGGGTTTTCGATTCTTCGAATCTTCAATCATCACCAAATCATCTCCCTCCTATAGATCCCCAAAAAATAGCTGAAATCAATACTCAAAATCACCTTCTACAGATCAAGATCTCTGTTAACAATGAAGCTTAAAAGATCAGCCATCTGCATCGTAACAATCATAGGGCTTCTATCAACAATCGCTCAATCGTTACGCTTCGAGCTCGAATCGGGTCATACGAAGTGCATAGCGGAAGATATCAAGAGCAATTCGATGACTGTTGGGCATTACTCCATTGCTAATCCTAATGAAGGACACCCTTTACCTGAATCTCACAAGATCACTGTCAAGGTCAGTTGAATATCTAATTTTAAGTGTGAGTTTCATTATTTGTTATCATCAAGTAATTAGGGGTTGATCGATGTTGATTTTGTGTTGCATGATAACTGTTTCTCTTGTAACCCTAATTGTTTCGTTGGTATGCGATTTGTTTGTGTGGTTTGTGTTTTGAACTCTTGTTATATTATTAGTTGTTGGTAAATTGAAATTAGGAGGACTATTATGCTTTGGATTGTAGTATTTAACATTTAGGGTTCTTACAAATTACAGTGTAAGATTTTTAATTTGTCTAATTATTTTGTTCTTGATGAAGTTTCTTGTATAAAAGCCTCTATTTTAATTTAGTTATTGGTGAATTTTGCTGGAAATTTTGGATTTTGTGTGTGTTCTTTGTTGGCTTTTTCTATGAAGTTCAATTTTTTAGTACCTTGGTTTTGAAAGAGGTCATCCTGAAACCGAGGCGTGTGGTGAGAGCTTTACGTACCTCGTATGCGAGGATTTGCTAGACTTACAACTACATAAGCTTTATGTGTAACCAAAAGCTGCATCCCGTTCATATTCTTTCGGTCATTTTTACATACTAGCCTCCTTCAGACCTTACGTTTGATCAATTTTAATTCTTAACGCACATGTACACGAAGCGCCTCTTGCTGAGGCATGATTTTTAAACCAAGTTCGATACATACACGCACACACTTTCCTTATGGCAGACAGTTGAATTTGAATGTTGCATTGGTTGCTGTTTTTATGTAATGCAGGTGACTTCAGCTTTTGGGAATAGTTATCACTCTTCTGAAAATGTGCAGTCGGGTCAGTTTTCATTCCAGGCTGTTGAGGCTGGTGATTATATGACTTGCTTTTATGCCATTGATCACCAACCACCGCTTAAAATCCCTGTTGAATTCGAGTGGAGGTCTGGTGTTGCTGCTAAAGATTGGTCTAATGTTGCAAAGAAAGGCTCGGTAGATGTAAGCCTGTTAATATGCCTTTTCTTATCAAATATAATGTTATGCATTTCTGTTTGTGTTATCCTTGGCTTCCTATTTCGACATGAAGTTGTCGCATTAGGCAAATGAGCTTAGTTGTTAAGTAAAATTTATTTCTTATATTAATTAGCAATACGCAATTCATAACGGATGCCTTGTAGTCTGATAAGCATATATGTAGTCATGGGTATGAACAACATGTGGCAAAGCGGGTGGATCATACGGTTTTGAGTTAACCCTTTTCGGTTTTTGGCATCGTTGCTTATTTCCAGGCAATGGAATATGAGCTGAAGAAACTTGCAGAAACCATCACATCGATTCATGAGGAAATGTTTTATCTCCGAGAAAGGTTAGTGTATAATCTACCAAAATATTCATACTCCTCTTGCAGGGACAAAATAGTCCATCTCTAACGTTGATCTTTCAAAAGTTGACACTAATGTGAGTTTAAGTTGTAGCTTTACTTTTCTTAAAAGACGTTAGTATTTTGCTTATAGTACTAATCTTCATAAATAGTCTATTTTTTAATGAAATTTTGAGAAGTCAAATGTTGCAATTTCTTGTGATATTGTTTCATAATTTGTTTGAATTTGATATTTTTTCCTTTAAAGTATAATTCTTTTTAAGGATGATGCCGCATAAATATTGATTTGGGTTCATTTATAGTTCCAGCTGATAACTTGCCGCAAAATGCCCCTAACCAAAGAAAATTGTATGTGTTTTCTCCAAGTATGCGACATGCCGATGTTAAAGTTCTAACTTTTTACTTTACAAACAATTTTTTCAACCCGTAACATGTTGACACCTCATCAAGCGTATTCTTGTCTATTTGAACTTTTGATGGGGAGTAAATTAAAACCAAATTGATACTTGGGTTGGAAGTAATGTTGTTTTTATCTGCTAATTACAGGGAAAGAGAGATGCAAGAGCTTAACAAAGTCACAAATTCAAGAATGGCCTGGTTGAGTTTTCTTTCTCTTTTTATGTGTTTATCAGTGGCTGGTATGCAGGTTTGGCATTTGAAATCTTTCTTTGAGAAAAAGAAGCTCATCTAATGTTGATCTTTAGTTATATCAATGGATTATAATTTAAATACTTGTAGCATCTCGGCGCGATAAATTTCCAAAGTTGAGAAAATCAGATGACTATGAATCTATGATATTTTATAACTTACTGTTGTTTATGATCCTTGATTTGGTCTCTTATTGGTAGTGTCTTGAAACCGGTCTGGCTGAGTCTGTTTGAACCGCCTCATTGAACCGATTGGATGGTTCAACTGTCGGATCGAAACCGGATGGTTGGATCAGACTTCATAGTTATTTTATTTTGTTAACATTTTCCTTTCAAAGTCTCAAGAACTAATTAATTTACTACTTGATGTTTTATATATTTTTATTATAAAGTTCATATTTTGTTAACATTGTAAATTTCATGTCAAAACAAAAGGCAGTTTTATATATATAAGATCTATCCAACCAGTCGACATGTAAGATTGCTGGTTTCATGACCTATCTGGTTGTGAAAACATTATTTTATAAAGACATGGTTGAGCAGTTGGAGCTTTCAGATTTAAACATATTGTTCGGTTTTGAAACCATTATGTTCTTTCTTACTTTCTTGAATAAAGTTAAAGGGTATCTGTGCGTGACTTAACTTTTGCTTTGCATACTATTAGGAGTGGTCTTTTACAGTCTGATTTATGTAGTCTTATCTTGTATTTTGTGAAGGGGACTGTTTCTTACGGCCTACTTGACCTTAATGTCACAAATGAACCAGCTTTACAATTTGTTTCAAGGTAGAGGTGTACAAATTGTTTTTTTGTTTCAAATTGGTTAGGTTTATAAACCAGAGCGATTTTTTTGTTATGTGATCAAATTGGTTTTTTGTTTTCTTCAAACCGGCTCGGTTTATAAACTGGTTTTTCTAACCGAAACTCAAACCTCTCAAACCATACAAACCGGTTTTTCTAACTGAAAACTCAAACCCCTCAGACGGGTTTGGCCCGGTTTTAAAACCGGTTTAATAAAAACGGTTTGTTTCCCGGTTTAATCGTTTTTTTTATCTGAACCGGTTTTGGATGCCAGACTACCAAATCGGTATACAAACCGCCAGTTTGAATCGGCTTGCGGTTTGGCTGAAACCGGTTTTTTTTCCCAAACCGTATTTTTTTTTTTTTTTTACCGGGTTTTCTTCCGAACCGGTTTTTTTTTCCACTTCTACTTCAAGTTCTACACTCAAAGTTAACTATGGGAAATTTTGGCTTAATGATGGCAAAGTTGTCATTTGCCAACTGCCATGTTCCTACCAAACATTCGACTTTTCATATCCCCCAAAATTTGGTCTTACAAGTTCGCACGTTAAAATGTCCCTTATTTTACGCTTGAAGGTGCTTATGATATAGGGACATTTATTAATTAATCGGTTAATTAATTAGTTAACTATATAATTACTTAATTGATGATGTCAAGATTCAACATCAATGAACAAGTCAATGTTGTTAAGATAATATAGAGTATATTTCTATGACTAAAATAATACATATATATATTTTATATATGCTTATTAATGGAATTAAAAAGATTTATTAAATATTACAAAAGTATTTTATTCATTAATGGAGTAATTACATAGGAGAGACACTTTCAAATGGCTCAAAAGTCATAAGTTTACATCATCTGTTTATTAAAATTCGCCTGACTAATGAATTAATGTTCAATGAGACGGTTGGTTAGATGTGGCTAGTCTGGATGTGAATAAATTGACACAAAGAGCAATCGTATGCTTCTAATACAAATCATGCATAGCATATTGATGTGTCAATGTCTAGAAAGGTTTTCGGCTTTAGTATTACCATATGCCGGTAAAAAACACGCTATACTTGTAAAATCTGGTCTCGTTATGAAACTAGGCAAGCAATAGTTATCATCAAGGGCGAACCTACATTATTTCAGGAGAGAGGGGGGGGGGGGGGGGGGGTTGCTACCACCCCCTAAAAAAACTTTTTCTAGTAGTATATATACGTGAACATCTCAACCGCCTCCAACAAAAGTTTGTGGTTGCCCCCTTAAACTATTCAAATTGAAAAAAAAACAAGATTGTCTCAAATACATTGTCAAGGGCGGAACTATAATGGGATCCGATGACCCTACGATGGTCGGACGGACCACGTTTTCTCACTAATCAGGGTCTGTAACAGAGTGAACTTATAGTACTTTAACTAGGGTGAGATGGGTACCGTATCGGTTTACCGAAAATACCAATACCGAATTTGTAGAAAAGTGGGTTCCGAGTACTATATCGAATCGATTGTTCGATACTGGTACGGTATCAGTACCAGTATTACGTTACTTTAACGATTTTTTTTTTACTAAAAACTAAGTTATTACGTGAATTTTGAATAAAATTTTATAATTTATGATACCAAAAACATTAAAAAATGTCTCAAAGTTATATAAACAACATTACTATACTGTTTAAAAACCAAATGAATGAATAGTATATGACAATTATTTACAATTTTTTATGTGTTATGTACTACTATTCAATGCATGTTGCTTTCTACTTTTTAAGGGATTTTTATGCCTGCAATTTTATTTTTAGAGAATGAAAAAGTTTGTGAGGAGGATTGAATCTTCGTTTATAAAAAGAGAAACCCCTTGTGAAATCGGAAGGTTGCAACAGGTGGCCTCTCGGACTCTTGTGTCCGCCTGAACCAAGCCCCTTGGTTCCAATAAGTTCTGTAACTTTGACCTTTCTCTTGGATTCGCTTTTGTCGGTTGTGTTGTAGCCACCGGTTTTGGCCCTAGGCGGCGATGGTGATGTTGGCATCGAGGAGGTGGATCTTGTTCCTATTTTCCGGCCAAACCATCTTTAGATTCGGTTTCTACCCGTAGAACCGATGCTACAGTGTCGATGATCTAGTGTGGCCATGGAAAAAATATGCCTATCACGCGAGCATTGCGCACCATGAAAAAATACTAGTTAAACTTGATACATAAACACTAAAAATGCCTAAATATTTAAATCAAAATGGTAAAAAAAATAGCAATTTTTACGTACCGGTACCGAATCAGTATTTTTTGGTATTTACCGGTACTGCTACCGCCTAGTACCGATACAGTTTTAGTTCGGTATGGTACGGTACTCGGTACCAAACACTCATCACTTAACCTCAACCCTCAAAGCATCAAGTAAATTTGTAGAATGAAAAAAGAAAAAAAAATTATATCCAAATAGATGTTTTTAACTATAAAACAAGCAAAAATTATATCGGTTTAAGATATCGGGGATCAAATATTATATTTACTTTAACTGACATTATTCTCAAACATGTTAACATCATCGGTAATAAAGACTAATAGGTGTTCTTAACAATTGTGCGAAAGTTCAAACATCATTTTAACATTGTTCTCAAACTAGTTGTTTTAATACGATTCTTGATATACATACAAATACAAGAGATTAAAAACCTCTTAATGATGTTTTTCGACAATGAACCGAGTCCCACCCGATCTAACCCAGTATCCTGAATCAAATCGAAAAAAGTTATTATATTTTGATAGCTAAACAACCCTTAAAAATTTCCGTCCTCATAAAAAAGTTTTCTGAACCCGCCGCTGGTTATTGTATTGTTTATTTGATAACTACAGAAAATATTTAAGGGTAGAAGTTGAAATAAACACATTAAGTTGCATGTTTCCTCAGGAACTAAAAACAAAATTAATTACAACTAAGATCCTCTATTGTCCTCTTGTTGGTGATGGTGACTAACCTTTTATAATAAATAAAAATTTGTCAATCCAACGGCCACATGATATATAAATATCCATTATGCAACCCATTATAATATACACTCTTTGTTATAGTCCATACTTCCACATTTACAAAGAGAAAACAATGAATGTAGCTATTTTGTTAATGTATTATATAATTATGTTATTATAACAGACTTGAACGTATATAGACTATAGTCATAAGACACATTAAATCTTTGGCATCTTTGCGTAAACTTCATATCGTCATAAGATACATACAATTTTTGATATATTTACGTATTAAAGACAGATTAATATGTATGAAGATCAACAACCACAACATTAATAGCTCTGACTCATGCATCGTCTGGATCATGAACCTCTTGAATCTCATCCTTTCAAGAACCTCAAGTGTGAGGTTGTTTTATGCTCACTTTCGAAGATCAACCACCGTCACGTGTATCGTTAACATTTAACTCTTCGTGTATTCGCATTTTGTACTCATTTATCCTTAAAATACTTTTTATCTAAATGTTACGTGAATTTTATTTTATTCATGCAATTTTAACTTTATATTTTGTTTGCTTATAATAAATGATACATGAATCAGATTGAATAATATATTCTAATAATCAATATAAGTTTATCATACTAAAAAATAACACATTCGTAAAATTCCTACTTATAGCTGTAAACAAAGAGAACAGACGCGGACGGAGTCTTGTTCGTGTTCGTTCATTATGAAAATAACTTGTTCATGAGCTGTTCACGAACGCTTACCGAACGGAATTTCGTGTTCGTGTTGGTTCATTAAGAAAGTAAATCTGTTCTGAACTGTTCACGAACATAAACAAAGACAAACGAACGCATATAAATATTCACGAACATTAATAAACACGGATGAAATTTACTAAAACAAACTAATACGAACCATCATATATTGATTTTATAATTAAAATCACAAATATTATGTAATATCCATCAAATATAAATAAATGCTTAGCATAATTATCACAAATATAACTTTTAAATGAACAAACACAAACAAACGTTAATGAACACATTATCGAATATTCACGAACATAAACGAATGAACACAACCTCTGTTATGTTCATTCATTTAACTAAACAAATAAAAATTCTTGTTCGTGTTCATTCATTTATTTAACGAACGAACTAACATCAACGAACTTGCCGCCGAACGATTCACGAATGGTTCGCTAAATGATCGGTTCGTCTACAGCTCTATCTCTAACACCTATATCTATATCATATTATAGCTATACTAGGGCTGTTCAAACCGCTCGACCCTCGCTCGACGCTCGTTCGACATTCGTTCGGAATTTGCTCAAAAAATGCTCATTCGAATTTTTGTTTGGTTGTAAACGAGCCGATCGGCTCAGCTCGATTTGTAAACAAGCAAAGCACGAGCAAAGGTCCGCTCGGTTCGGTTCTGTTCGAATTAATATGTATATGTAGTTTATACGTAGCACTCTAGTAGATTTGACTCATTATATACAAATATATAATTATATTTATGCATACTTGATCAATCAACCTAACAAAAAATTATATATTAAACATAAAAGTGAAATCTTAAGCCGTTAAGAGATATTTTTTCGATCGTCTCTCGCTTTCACCGTCATCGTTATCTACAATATACTCTCCGCTTTATCGGCTACAGTCTTAGCTTCATCGTCAGCCACAATGTATTTTCATCCATAAAAATATTATGTAATGAAATGAGCCTTGTGCCTGATTTTAAGTTATTAAACCTTATTCACCGCAGTATAATCGTATGATACACAAGATAATAGGGTTGTATAGATTGTTCGCCGCTCGTTTGCGCTCGCTCTACGCTCGCTCAAAAATTTAACGCTCAAAAAATACTCGTTCATTTTTCGGCTCGGTTTGAAAACGAGTCAAGCACAAACAAAAGTCCGTCCGGTTCGACTCGACTCGTGAACAATCAATAGGGAAATTTTTTCTAGAAAAGCATCAACACTCAAAAAAGAATTCAAATATAATAAACTAATAATCACGAATAACGCCACCAGCTCACGTTAGCACACTTTGCATTAGTCAACGCTTACAAGTTACATCCCTCCGACCACCCTTAAACCGTCGCTAATACTCCAACTCACCCGCCACATTTAAACCCAAAACACATTCCTCCGGCAATGACCACCGCCACCACCACCACTATCGCCACCGTCATCCTCCTCCTCCTTCACCTTACAGCCACCCACTCCGCCACCATCGCCACCACCACCATCTCCCCCAACTTCACCGCCTCCCACTACTCCTTCATCGAAAACTCCGGCGACTTCCTCCGCTCCGGGAACCGCAACTACACCGCCGCAATCACCAACCCCCACCGCACATCGCCGTCGTTCCACCTCCTCATCTACCACACCGCCACCCACACCGTCGTATGGACCGCCAACCGCAACACCCCCGTCTCCAGCTCCGGCCAACTCCGTCTCTCCGGCACTGGAATCACCATCCACAACGACTCCGGCGACCCCGTTTGGTCAACGCCGGTGTTGACCTCCGCCGTCGCTTCACTACAGCTTCAAGATTCAGGCAATTTGATACTTTTAGATCAATTCAACAACACTTTATGGCAATCGTTTGATTTTCCGACGGATACCATCGTCTCCGGCCAGAGATTTCCGGTGGGTGGGGCGTTAATCGCCTGTGTTTCTCCGGCGAACTTTTCCGGTGGTGAATATCGGTTTATTTTAACCCCCGATGATGGGATACTACAGTGGGAAAACTTAACTTACTACAGATTATCAATGGATTCAAGATCCATCAAGAATTCGGGTCGACCCGTTTCGTATCTGATGGTAAACGGGTCGGGTGTTGGCCTGATCGGAGCCTCGTCGGAGATCGTGATTAAGGTGCTAATGTCGACGGAAGTTTCAGATTCCAATCACCGGATGTTGAAGATCACAGACGATGGTCATCTTGTTGTTATGCGATATACGAACGATAATAATAATATTGTGTCGGATTTCACGACGCCGGAGGACGGTTGCCGGAATCCGTACCGGTGTGGGAAGCTTGGGGTTTGCTCCGGCGGAGGTTGTTCATGTCCGGCGGGGTTTCGTGGTGCTCTGGCGACTAATTCCGGCTGCTTGTTGTCGGATAATTCGCTGTCGTTGCCGGAATCTTGCGGTGGTGATCGGAATCAACCGTCGGAGAATAATAATATATTTGTTCCGATCGGAACTGGTGTGAAGTATTACCCGATTGATTTCACAAATCCGATCAAAACCAATGTTAAGTTATCATCTTGTGAAGATTATTGTTCTGCAAATTGTTCTTGTTTGGCTTTCTTTTACGCAAATCGATCGGGATCATGTTATTTGATTGAACACCATTTGGGGTCGATGGTTTCGAGCTCAAATGATGAAGAAGATGATAAATTAGGGTTTGTAAAGGCAGTATCTTTATCAAGTGATCATAATAGTGCATCGGATTATGATTTTCCGGTGGTGGGTTTGGTGTTAATTTCGGGGATCGGAGTTCTACTGGTCTCAATTTTGGCGATTTGGATGCGAAGAAGAAAGAAGATGATGAAGTTGAATTCGAAGAAGTTAATTGACGCGTGTTCGGATGATCTTGACATGTTTTTCATAGCGGGTTTACCGGTAAGGTACAAGCATGAAGATCTTGTTGATGCCACTATGAATTTTAGTACACCCATCGGGTCGGGTGGGTTTGGGACGGTGTATAGAGGCGTTTTGCGTGACAAGACGGTGGTCGCGGTGAAGAAGGTCACCGCGTTGGGTTCTCAGGGGAAGAAGGAATTCGGGACTGAGATCGCGATCATCGGCAACATTCATCATGTGAATCTTGTTAAGCTCAAGGGGTTTTGTGCCCATGGGCGAGAACGGTTCTTGGTGTATGAGTATATGAGCCGCGGTTCATTGGACCGAACCCTTTTTGGTCCCGGGCCGCCCTTGGAGTGGAAAGAGCGGTTTGAGATTGCTGTTGGAACTGCTCGTGGTCTTGCGTACTTGCACCATGGGTGCGAGCACAAGATCATACATTGTGATGTTAAGCCTGAAAACATTCTTTTAAATGATGATATGCAAGTAAAGATTTCGGACTTCGGGTTGTCAAAATTATTGGGTCCCGAGCAATCCGGTTTGTTTACAACGATGAGAGGAACCCGGGGATACCTAGCACCAGAGTGGCTCACAAACGAGGCTATCTCTGATAAAACTGATGTCTATAGCTACGGTATGGTACTACTGGAATTGATTCAAGGTAGAAAGAATTGTGCAAAAGCACCAATCCTAGGATCGGAAAACCCAACTACTAGCCCTCAGGGCCAGTCCTCGGGTTCATCGGGATCTCATAACCCTTCTCGTTCACATTCAGTCTATTTTCCATTACAAGCATTGGAGATGCACGAAGAGGGTAGATACTTGGACCTTGTGGACCCAAGGTTAGCTAATCGGGTGACAAATGATGAAGCTGAGAAGTTAGTCAAGGTGGCTCTATGTTGCTTGCACGAAGAGCCATCATTGCGACCCACAATGGCTAACGTGGTCGCGATGCTAGAAGGATCGTTGCCAGTGGGTGAGCCGCGGGTGGAGTCTTTAAACTTTTTGAGGTTCTATGGAAGGAGATTCACCGAGCCATCCATGGTTGTAAACGGGGCCGAGGTTGAGATGCCGAGTGGTTTTGTGGTGTCCACCAGGGAAAGTAGTAGTACAAGTGTGGCCCAGAACATGTTTTCGTACATGTCGTCACAACAAGTTTCAGGACCTAGATAACGATGACAAAATACATGTAAGTTGATCATTCGGTATGTTGTGTCATTTAAATTAATTGTATAAAAAATCGTTTCAGAGTTAAAATAACTAAAATGATGTAAATGGATTTTCAACAAACAATGAATTCAACTTTCAATCAATTCAGAAACATAATTCACTAAGCATCAAGCGGATGATACGCGATACTACATTTTATCATATTGCACGTCTAGATTGTTTTAGGTGCACGAGAGAAGTAGTCATTTTTGGACAATTGTAAGTATTTAAAGGTTTTGATTGTTTAATCCTTGATAATTAGAATGTTTGTAAAAAAAATTTATATTTTCACATAGTGTTATGTTAAATGAATGCTACAATGTAAACAACAACAAATTATGAGGCTATTGTACTATGTCTCATGTTGATAAATCATTTATCTTATACAAGTAATAGGTAAAACTAACTTTTATCATGTTTCAATTGAAGAACATCTGACCTGTTTATAGTGGAATAAGCATCAATCTTGCAAAATAGGAAACCAATTTACAACATGAATCACCAAAAGATGAAAACCAACATGAACACAAGAACAATTATAACTCAATAAAATAGAACACTTTTAACTAAACTATTGTGCAAAGGCCGCGCGAACGCAGGCCTCCACTGTCACAAATTACGACGTAGGCTCAACCACTTGGGCCGACCTTAGACGGGCACCCCTCCTAAGTACAATGGAGGTCACCAACCTAGGCCATAGACCTTCTTGATCATCCATCGACCCCATCCAGGTAAGTATGTAATCCTGTAGCGTCTATCGCATTTTATACGACACCACTCCGCCCTTCGCATTTTATCCCCAAGCTATGTGGGATGACATCTACACTACTTATTCAACTTTTCAATCTTAATCTTTCACTCCAACTATTGAAACATTATCTTAAAATATCTCATTATCTTAATCAGCTGATGATCATCATTACAGTCTAAGAATGTATAACAGAAGCTTGTGGAACACATTTAGACTAAGATACTGTGCAAAGGCGGCACGAACACAGTCCCACACTGCCACAAATTATGACTTGGGTTCGACCACTTTGGCCGACCTTAGGTTGGTACCCCTCCAAAGTGCAATGGAAGGTTACTAAAATACAATGGAGAGAAGGCTAAAACAGTGTTTTGTATGTAGTTGTTTGCAATATTTTAAGGCATTATGTTTTGTTTAAAGTTTTAGATCAAGTGCTTTGCTATTTTTGAACCGTGAACTCATTGGTTAATCCAGGCATTACAGCGTGTATTCCAGATGAGAATAAGGTCTCAAGCTCTAAGTCATAATATGTTTGATATGAGGTGCGGTTAAAACAGATTTTGGAAACTTTTTGATCTATTTTACTCAATTGACCCGTTTGCCTTTTAGCTAAGTTACTGATTTGTTTTCATTTTGAGACGTTTGAGGTAAAACACAACCTAAAGCGACCCATTCACTAGTCATGGTTGAAGTGATATTGCCATTTGCCACCTCTATTATTCACTGTCTCTCTAGAATTAAATATATTCAAACGAATATCAATCAGGCGCATAACATTAGATAGACGAGAAAAAACATGTGTGAAGAGATGTGCAGATTCCCGAAAAGATTCTAATAAGCCCGACGATATGAACACTTATGAAGCAAACAAAACTGCTTACTGCGGAATAAACATCAATCTTGCCATTAGGAAAGCATTTTATAAACATAGATCACCTAAAGATGACTATTGGCAGGAATATAACAGCGTCAAGTCCTCCATATGACAGCAGTTGTTGATCCCATAAACTTTTTAACCAAACCAGCACTACGTAACCGTCTGTTTAAATGGAAACGATTAAAAATTTTGACCCGTGGTGCCACCATCTACAGTAAGGCACTTTTTATTAGCAAAAGAAACAACTTAATAACATAAATAGTTTCTATAAGCCATTAGCATGAATACACCAGCATCAAGTCGTCTATACAACGAAACACTTGTAGACTAAATTGTGCAGAGGCGGCACGATTTGAGATGACCTCTAAACTGTCTATACAACTTTTCTTTCTTTATTTTTCACTTCAACTTTTGAAACATTATCAAATTGATCCCTCAATCATAAGAATTCAGATTTGATGAAATCACTTAACAAGAATCCATATTTGTATACCAACATTGTAAGGTACCCACACCTTTTTGTTATCATATGTAAAAAATGAGTAAAAAAAAAAAGGAAAATTTTTACTGTATATATGTAATTTGGTATAGCAAGTAAAATGTGTTATGTGGCACACTGCCTCGTCATAAAAAACCCGTCATTTTATAGGTAAGTTACAATAGGGGAAAAAACAGAAACTAAGTTTTGAGTTTAGATGTTTACCCTCATGCAAGATGTTTTGTTAAGAGTTCTCAACAAAGTGTGTCGTTTTGTCTAAACCATGAACTCGTCGGCTTGTGTTGATGCTCAGCATGTATTCCAGAAGAGAATAAGTCCTAAAGCTCAAATGCATAGAAGATTATATGTTGAGATTGTAGAGCATTCTTGTTTAGCTAAAATTTTATTTGCATACATTTGAGACATTTGGGATAAAACACAACCTGAAGCGGTTCGTTTACAAGTAATGGTCGAATGGATAGTGATGCCTCTACTATTTGAGTGAAATTCAGAACTACATATTATTCAAACAAAGATATTCAATTTATCATCCCACAGTAAAACTGCTTACTCGTTAAAATCCTTGAATTTTATAAAAGGTTACTAAAATATAATGATAAAACATTAAAAATATGTTTTATATAGTGAAATAAACCATTTTTATTATAAAGAGTGATACAAAAGGTGAACTTAAGTTCTTTGCTGGTGTACCAAAGGAACTAGTATATGCCCTTGATCCTTGCATCCTTAGATGTTCTTTCATAGGCTTTAAAAAGAGATTGATGTATAAAGTTGTTTACAAAGCGAATCAATTGGTGAACCGCTCAGTTCATTAAATTATAAATGAACTGATATAATAAGATTTTGTGCTCATTTACTCAAATGAATGAACACGAACATTCACCTTGTTCGTTTATTTATGTTGGTGAACATCCTTTAGTCATTAATACTTCTCTCCCTTGAGTTTCAACCCAAATCCATTGTTACCTTATCAAGCACCATCAAGTTTTAGCATTTGAGGACCTTTGTAGACGATAAACTTCCTTGCAAGATTAAAACTAGAGAAATTATACTAAAATGCAAAAGAAAAGTAATTCAAGAGAAAGGGGCTGATGAGAAGAGCCTGTAAAACCTCAAAAGTTCAAACAAACAAAATAAACAACTTTCAGAATATCAGTAAGATTGGCAAAATCAAAATGGTCAATCGGGCAACGGGTCAGGTCGATATGGGTCACTGGTCATACCAGATCAGGTCGGATGGGTCGTTGGTTGGGTGCAGATTGAAATGGAGAATTAGTATGTATTTTGCAAGCAAGAGGTAAATACCCAACTCTGCAAGATCTACAAGTCTTCTTATACATGTAAGTAAACAAACCATTTAGTAATACATCACAACAAAAACAAACTGCAGGGTCAATGCACCTCTAAAACATGTTTATACTAAGTTATTGTGCAGGGGCTGCGCGAACGCAAGTCCCCACTACCACAAATTATGACGTAGGCTCGACCACTTGGGCCGACCTTAGGCAAGCACCCCTCCCAAGTGCAATGAAGGTCACCAACCTAGGCCATGGACCTTCTTGATCGCCCATTGACCCCGTCCAGGTAAGTAAATAATCTATTGGTCTCTCTCCCCTTTTATTCACCACTACTCTCTATTTGTATTTTCCCTCAACCGATGTGGGATCACCTTAAACTACATTATCAACTTCTTATTCATAAGTTTTCACTCCAACTTTTGAAACATTACCAAACTCCTCTATCAATCATAATTAGAAAGTTTATTACACCAAAGTATACTGTGTGTGCAATAGAATGTTTTTTTTTTTTACTTTAACAAAAATTCAACATATTGTATATAGATTAGGTATGTAGCAAGGAAAATGGTAACGTGATGCACTAACTCGTCGTTAAAACCCGGTATTGTATACATGGGTGCTAAAAAGACAATGGTGAAAGAACTGAAACTGTGATTCATACAATGAAAAAACAATCTTATAGAGAATGATCAACGTGAACTTAAGTAGTGTTTCGGTGTACCAAAGGAATTAGTAGATTTTATGCTTTTTCAGTTAAATAAACGAATATGAATGGGTATTTTCATGTCATTTTATTCATATTCCTAATTTAAGCATCTTTATAGAGAGTGGCAAACATTTATTCATCATGGATATATGAAGTTTTGGGACTTGGGTATTATATTGTCATGAATCTTTTCTATCGCGTGCCAGCACACGGAAGGAGAAGGATGTAAATTTGGTTGGATTGTGAATTCTGTAAACTAGGGATTAGGGGTATAAATTTATAAAACGACATGAAAACATGACTTTATCATGACAGGTGATTTATAGTTTTGGATGTATTATAAATAGTTTTGGGTCAAACCTGTCAACCCGTTTAACCCAATTTTTATTTATTCTATTTTTTATATGTGTTTTTTGTCATACATTAAATTTTTTGAGTCTTTTGTTTCAAAATTAGAAACTAAAAATGTAAATTGAAAAAAATATGTCATATCTAAAATATAATTGCTTGATATTCATTTGTTTTTTGTTGTAAATAGTACTTTTAAAGTATTAACATGTAAAAAAAAAAAATAAGAAATCAGGTTAAATGTGTTCGTGTCAACCCAAAATTTTTCTTGTCGTGTTCGGGTTCACACGTCTAACATAATTTTCAGGTTTGGGTCTTTTTTGTTCCGTGTACAAATTTCAGATTTTTGTTGGATTGGACCTGCAAACCCGCAAACACGACCCGTTTAACACCCTTAGTTTAAACATATGAAACACTTAGTCAAGAACTTTTAACAAAACATCTTGCATGCAACAAACGAGATCTCCCAGAATGTAACACAAGAAGGAGAGTGAATTGCTTATTGATATGATGTTTCCCAATTAACCTGACATTAGGAAAGCATTTTAAAAACATGAATCACCTATGACAGCAGTTGTTAATCCCATAAATTTTATAAGTTATAACCAAGCAGCACCATTTAACAGCCTTTTTAAATTGAATCGTCTCATAAATTTGACCTCGGGCGCCACCTAGAAACCAACAAGTCAGTTCGATTTACACAAGTCGGTTCAGTTGGGCTAAACAACTGAACCTACAATGACCAATTGGTTTGCACTAAGGAAATAGCTGCAATCTTTGGAAATACTTTTGGGTTGATACTATAAACACTAATGCTAGTTCAGCTTAGTTCAATAGAATAGCTTTAAGACTTGAGTATTGGGCAGGAGCCGCAAACACAGGTCCCCACTACCACAATTTATGACGTATGCTCGACTACTTGAAGGTCACCAACCTAGGCCATGGATCTTCTTGGTCATCCATTGATAGCGTACAGGTAAGTACATAATCCAACGGCCTCTCGCCCTTTTTATGCACCACCACTCTCTCTTTGCTTTTTCTCACAACCGATGTGGGATGACCTATAAACTGTTTTATAATTTTTTTTTTATACTTCTTGAAGTTTCACTCTAATAACTTATGTGAGTATCAGAAACTATTATGTTGTTTACTAGTTTAGTACCTTTGTGTTACACGATTAGTTTAAACAATAACCCGTAGTTACGAAACTGATCGAACAATATCATTACCATAATTAACGAAAGTCAATACATTGATGGATACTAATAGAAATACAGTTATTGATAGGAATAAATGTTCCTTATAAATCTCTAAATATCTCTTTATATACAAGATTTATCGTGGTATTGGTTTGCACTAATGAAATAGTTGCGACCTTTGTAAACACTTTTGAGTTGATACTATGAACACTAATGCTAGTTCAATTTAGATCTATAGAATAGCTTTAAAACTTGAGTATTGGGAGGGGTCGCACGAACGCAGGCTCCCACTACCATAAATTATGTTGTAGGCTCGACTACTTGAGCCGACCTTAGGTGGGAACCCCTTCTAAGTGCAATGAAGGTCTTCAATCTAGGCCATGGATCTTCTTTATCATGTGAGTATTAGAAATTAAATATGTTGTTTATGTTTAATGATGGTGGATACAGGTTGAATAAATAAAATAAAAATTTATTAATTATAAAATAAATAATATATGATTGAAATCTTCTTTATTACAAACATTTTAAAAAATTGTATTTTTAAGAAACTTTCTTAATATAACTTTAAATTTTAATTATTTTTTGTTTGTAAAAATTTAACTTTTTAAGATTATTAATTTTAAAATATTTCATACTTTTAAAAAAATTCAATGTTTTAGAAAAATTTCTTATTTTATAAAAAAAATTCATAGAAATAACATTAATGAAAAAAACTCTTTCTTAATTTATTAAAAAACTATCTTAATCAAAAAATAATTAAATGATATTTTTAGTAATTAATGTGATTATTTTTAGAAATTATTAGAGTAGAAATATTTACTTGAAGGCTTCTTAATTATATATTTATGTTTTTATGTTTTTATGTTCAACTAGCTTAAGTAAACTCGTATATTACACAGTTTTAATAAATAAATTATGAAATATAATAAAAGTTTATTAATTATATAACGATATTTTAAGATAATATTTTATTGAAATCTTCTTTATTATAATCAAAATGAAAATTTGTTTCAAAACAAACGATTAAAATAAATATCATTTTTGAAAACTTTCTTATCATAATTCACAATTTTATTTTTTTGGTTTATAAAAATTTTATTTTTTAAAAGACTAATTTTAAAATATTTATAATTTAAAAAATTTTGATGTTTTAGAAAAATTCTTACCTTATAATTAATTATCTTTAGAAATAACATTAATAAAAATATTTTTTTTTATTAATTTATTTAAAAAGTATTTAATCTAAGAAAGATTTAAACAATATTATTAGCAATTAATGTGATTATTTAATGAGAGCGAGAAGCGGGAAAATTTTAATGAGGAGGAATGTGGTGCTGCCACGTGTCCCTCCTAGTTACCATATTCCGCTACGTGTCTCTCGTAGTTACCCTTTTATTTGAGTGGAAATATATAGTAAGGAACACATTGTTAAATCATCTCACATGCTTGATGTTTGATTGGAAAGATATAGTTATTACCATGTCAACTAGATATCCAAATGCTCTCTCTTAGTTAAGGTTTTTAAATGAATGCGAACTAGTATGTTCATTTTTATCAAATTAGCTAATTAAAACAAATGGATATAAACATATAGATAAATAACTTTATTCTGTCATCGACGAAGGCATTAGATATTTTGAAACCACTCTTTTCACTTTGTTTGATCTCATTGTGTATGTTATTTAATGGCTTTTAATTTCTTAATTTTCTGTTTTCGATTGGCATGTTGTTTTTTCTTTGTTTCACTTGATTGAATTCATACAGCGTAAAGTGTATATTGTTATAGTTTTATTAAATTAATTCGGCAGATGATAACCAAAGATACATGTTACACGAAGTAAACTGTTGAAAGTTTATAGTGTCGTATTGACATAAGCTTAAAGCGTTCTTCATATTCATTTTATAATTCTTGAATTTTCACTCCTATGGATATGTAAAATCATCAAGCTCTTGGATCACAATACGATCAATCGACCATGAAATACCACTTGACTCTAATAGAATGTTGGTAAACATGTTTACACATATAAATAAATAAAAATCATAACGGACGGAATCATGAAAGCAAATTCCCAAAATGTGAATAAGAAGTTGCTTACATCCCATCTGAGACCTTTGGTGAAGGGAAAATAAAAAATATAAGCATCTTTTGGTCAAAATAGTTATGCTTTGATCATTTAGAATTATCAAAGTGTGTTCTGATAAAAAAAAATCTAATGCTCGACTGATAAACAGTCACCTTCAAACAAAAATAATCAAACAATAACTAAATTTAGCCAATAAAAAGCGATAGCAAGAATAAATCAAGAAAAAAAGAAAGAAGAAAATAATAAGCAAAAAACCTTGAGGCTTCAAAGATAAACGTTCACGAACAGAAAACCTTAACTGTAACCAATTTAACAATAATGAACATGAAATATATATATTTCGTTAATATAGATATTGGACAAGAGTAATTTACTAACTAAAAATGATAGTTTTTTATCCAATCGAGTTGGATTTGCACATGCAACACCTGAATTGGGTCAACTACTCTGGCGAGAACCAAGCACAACCATTGTCTTCATCATTTAGCCTTGGACTCTGATCACGTGTCAATATTTTAGTGTTTAATTTATCTAAATGCTTGATTTTACATCGTTAATATTGTAAAACAAGTTGACTTTGTTTATGTTTTGATTCACAAGTGTTTGGAGCTTAAAGAAGCATAATTTGAGGCGAAAGAAGCAAAACATGAAAGTTGAAGGACTAAAGATGTAAATATAAAAAAACAGAAAAAAAGAGGTCAAGAAAAAGACCCGACGTATGATACTCCGGGTTTGGGCGATGATACTCCGGGCGGTGTATTGGCGACGTATTTGTGGGCGTATTTGACAAAAGGAACAGAAAGTTGGGCGTATGGGCGGCGTATGAGACGGCGTATCATATGCCGGTGGACGTATGATACGCCGGTGGCCTAACAGCATTCGGATTTTATGGATTTTCAAGTTTATTTAAATCAAATTAACCTCAATTCGATCTACAACTTCTTGGAGACGAAAAGTGACGAACTTTAGGTGATTTTTGGTGTTCCAAGGCTCCCTAAATCATCCACAAACATTCTCCAATTCAAGATTGAAAGCATAATAAAGATGATGCGTGGCTAGGCTTTTCGTGATTGCTTCCGGGAGTACAATTCTTATCAAGTGAGACAATTGGTATGTTTTGATTAGGTTTTTGTAATGAACATTAAGTGATTGAATGAAGTTTTATGTTTTGATTAATTTAAAAGGTTTGCTTATAAATAAAGTTGTTTGCTTGATTATCAGTTTTCGGTTTTCTTGCATCGTGAGCTTATTAAGAAAAGTAGACAATTTAATATAGGTAAATTGGTAACATTGTGAACGAATGAATCTTAAAAGCTTGTTTTTTTTATTGTCACTTTAATCAAAGCTAAGATCTTAAAGTATTATTTTTTACAAACCCTAGGTTAAGCACACCAATTGTTGATCTTGCAGAATTGAAAACCCGGAAGTAATTATCTTTCCATTAATTAGTAAATTCGTTTCAAAGTTCCTTTCTTTTTATAATAGTATTCTACAAATCATTCAAAGTTTTAATTTTTATTTCTAAAGTTTGTGGCTTTAATTTAATCGAGGTTTGTTTGTTAAACACTTTTCACATATTTCCTGTGAAGACGATTTTACTTACCCTTGCACAATAAAGGTAGCTAAGACCGATATATTAACTTTTTTTTATCGAGTCTCGACAACCAAATCAGACTCCTCACTACCATCATTCGCAGAGTTGAGAGTTATTGCCTTCGTAGTCATATGTGACCGACATGCCTTCAGATTTATTTTCTTAGTCGTTAGCCTCAACCCTTGTCACCAACAACTCCATAGAAAAGCATTAGAAGCTGGATTAAATGAATGTACACATTTCAACCAAATGTAAATCAAAATCCAACACACAATGACACATGGTAATCAGCTAAAACAACATAAATAGATCACCAAAAAGTGCCTCGGTACTCTTAGGTATGCTTGTGCTTGTTAGTGTGACTTTGGTTATAGGTGTCGTACTTATAGTTATGGCATTACTTATAGTTATGTCTTTGGAGATAAATGTGCCTCTAGCCTTAAGAATGTCTTGTCTTGGGTGTATCTTTTGAGTTTTTACTATTTTAGTTTTATTAGGTGTGTATGCCTTTATTTGTTGTTATATCCGGCTATTTATATTTTTGTTACGATATATTTGTTTCTAAAGTACTTAAAGGCAATTCATGTATTGTGATTAGGACTTTTCAACTTATATGACTTACCGACTTATTTGATTGCAGATGATAGATAATTAATAAGTGGAAGATGATAAGTGATAAACGGTGAGTTGTGTATAAGAACTTACGAGCAGTGTGTGGAGAACAACCAAAGTAAAAGAGATGTCAAAATAGGTGAGAATTCAACATGGTTTCATATGGATCCTAAGGTACCTTCATATAAAAGCATGTTTTTTTATCCATTGGACTTTTTTATTGTCTAAGGAATCTCTGTCCTTGGTGGCATTTAATGTTGTTAAGTGCCTCTTAAGTTAACGGTGCATCCTTTTTGTTGCCTTGTGGAGCATTTGTCGGTGAGCCCCTTATGTCTGGTTACGTCTCTCTACCCATTCTTTCTTAGTTTCTTATATGGTTCAACCAGTCACGTAGAACTTGTATTTTTCACTGCTATTTGCACCAAGGGTTATATATTGTCAGGGCCTCATTGTGGTCTGACCATGAAAGATGAAGCCCGACTTTCTTACCAGGAGACCTTCACATTCGAACAACTATGATCTCCGATTTTTACCTTTGGCCACGTCGAGGTCCTACCATAACTCTAAACTGATGAAACCAGGGCTTTCACCATATCTAACTAGGAGTCGGGGTAACCTTGGTTTTGAGATTTAACTTGAGGTTTAGCCTTGGCCTTAGCCGGGCTATACCCATTAGCATTAGTTATAATTATGCCTTTAGAGATACACGTGCCTCTAGCCCTAGGAGTTTCTTTAGTCTTAAGTGTATATTTAATTTGTACTACTTTAGTTGTCTAGGTTTGTTAGATGTGTGCCTTTATTTGTTGTTATATGTGGCTACTTATATCTTCGTTATGATATGTTTGTTTCTTTTTGCATGCTCCCGTCTATTGTTTGACTTTATGTACTTGTATCGTTACATGTCAAAATAAATGGAGGATTCTTATGAGCTGGAGGTCAGGGTAACCTCTTTATTTCACATAATTAACATAATATTTGTCTTCATCCCACCCCATAGCTTACTTTAAAATGTGATTTTTTCGAATATATTTGTCCTTTAAATGGTTAACATGAAAATAGTATGTCGTCATGATCATCGACTTTGAAGAGATCTTCATCCTCCTCTACTACGGACAAATTAGAAAATAAACAAGAAGCCCTTGACTATCACATGCAATAGACTATTTAAATTAGGTTTAATTGGGTTGTAAAACAGGTTTATTAGTGACACGTGTGTGGGGTACGGGTGTTCAGTCCAAAAGAAAAGCAAACCAACCAAAAATACTTGCAAAGATTGTGTAAGTGTCAAAATTTATATTTAAACCATGTAGTGTTAAATGGCTAAGATTCATTCTAAGGGTTGTTATAGAAGTTTTAATTACTATAAACTTACATCATGGTCTTAAGCTATACTACTTTATAAGTCAGTTGAGGAGCGTGTTAATGTAATTTCACCTTGATTTTAAGTCATCTAAGAAAATTATTACTACATAGGTTACAAGTGTTATATGAAATGATTCTTTATTTACCTCTATTTAATAATCTTCTCATTATTAATACAACATATTAGAATATTTAATGCATATAAGATTATATAATTTAATACATTAACTGTTATCTTATTTTTAATATTTTAAATTAATATTTAAATTTACACATACTATTTATAATTTTAGAACTAAATAGTATTTAAATTTAGTATTATCTTTATTTAAATATTCAAGCATATAATTAATATAAATAATAATAATAATAATATTATTATTATTATTATAATTTATATAATAATAATAATAATAAAAATAATAATAATAATAATAATAATAATATTATTATTATTATTATTATTATTATTATTATTATTGTTATATTATTATATTAATAATAATATAATATTATAATAAATATTAATAAAAAATTATGTTTAAAACAAGTCGCGTTAGGTTTCGTTACGTAAAAAGGTCTTAGTGACACCCTCGTATCGTACTGGTCATCCTAGTAGCAAGGGAGTAGGCATCCTATTGTTTTCTAAAGTGAAGGTAATGAGTTCGAGTCCCACTTGTTATAATATACTTAAAGTGGGTCAAGGGTTTTATCATAGTGGATCCTTGAGTGACGGGTTTTTCCTGAAATAATAGGTCAGCTAGGTCACCACTCACCAGCGTTAACTGTGTTCGCGGACGTAAGTAACCTTTCGATATTAGATTTAGCCGGATGATCAAAGTTATAGTGTTTGTTTGTAATTAAAGAAAAAACACATAATTATGAATTTGTAGCTTATTTTCGTGGCTTGGAGTTTGACTCGTGACTCGTCTAAATAAAAAATCTCAGTGACCCAACTTTCCTTCATTCCTCTCCGGTGGTCTTTCAGTCGTTCACGTCGCCGGCGACCACCACCACCACCACCACCATCTCCACCACCTTCCTCACACACCACCGCCACCAACCTCTACAATGGAATCCCTCTCCTCCGTCTCCACCTCCATCGTCTTACCTCCCCAAACCCCCTTCCACCACCACCACCACCGCCGCCGGAGGATCCACCTCCGATCATCCTCCGTTTCCGCATCGTGCCTTCATCCCGATCACCTCCGCCGGAGACTCTATCTCCGATCATCGTTCCTGACTCCAATTTCAAACCCTAGGTTGAAACTGTTTGGAAGCAGAATTGATGTTGTGATCTGTAAGTTGAACGCTGTTGGAGAACGTGGAGGAAGTGAGGGAGATGGTGATGATGAAGATGATGATGAGGTGGAGAGGGCGTTACGATTGGACGGAACGATCCCTGGTTCTTCGAATGAGTTTGTTGAGCAAGTTTCGTCACGTGCGTACGACATGCGTCGTCATCTTCAACAATCGTTTGATAGCAGCAGTTATGACGGTATAATTGGCTCTTAATTAGCTTCAGTTTCATTGTTTTGGTCATTGGCTTGTTTAATTATGAATTTAAGCGTTCTTTTGAAGCCTGTGCGGTTGTTTTCTGTTCAAAATTGTTCATATTTGATTATTTGGTTGTTTTTTATTGATCTACAAGCACTTAAAAATCACTTATTTTCATGTTGATCTTAGGTTAAACGCTAGGATCATGAAATTGGATAGAAGGTCCTTATTATGCATCTCAGTGTTGTTCTATGTAGTTTCATTTAGACAATCTTTGATATAGAGCAAGTTCTGTGGTATTATTGAATGGATGAATTGGACTATGATAGAACAGTTAAGTAGATTGACCTTTTAAAGAGAGCTTGATTTGGGTTCTATAACTATCATCACTATCGTATGTTTAAAGGTTACTAATGCAAACACGATCCCTTTGACTGTGTTCATTCTGCATCTAATTGTTGGTGTTCCCTTTTATTATGCATCTGAGTGTTGTTCTGTGTAGTTTTGTTTAGACAATCTTGGATATAGAAAGCAGATTCTGTGGTACTATAGTATGGATAAATTGGACTATGGTAGAAGAGATAAGTAGATTGACTTATTAAGGAGGAATTAATTGGGATTAATGAGAATAATATGTATAGCAGCTGCTGATTTAAATTTCAAACATGATCCCTTTGACCTGTGTTCATTCTGCATCTAATTGTTGGAAGTTCCCTGTTATCTAAATCTCACTTTACACCAACATATAATACTCATTTGCTGTGTTGCCATAGGGCAAGATGTAAAATCCGTACCATATGAAAATTACTGCTGCTTTGTTTTGCATCACTTTTGGTTTCGTTTTTTTAAACCTTGCTGGTCCTTGTATCTAGTTAGCACAATATAACTGAAGTTATAGGTGCTTACATTACAATTCAAGAACTAGCTGATAAAACTTTGATATGTGTATGCATTTCATACTTTGTTTCTCCTTTTGTTTTAGATGACATGACCTTTTTTTGGTAAATGTGTGAATGGGTTATGGGAAAATTCATTTACAAAAAATCCTGACCGTATTATTTGTTCTTTTTTTGTTTACTGAGCTATTATCCTCCATATAACATTTACTAGAAATCCAAAAATTCTAAATATTCTTTTAAGTTCTATTGATTCAGTATTGGAAGCCAATCCATGGAGGGGAGACTCAAAAGCTGTCTATGTATTAACCCACAGAGAAAACCAACTTTGCACTATGAAAACCCGAATGAATCGCAGGTTTGTGTTCTGTTTTCTTACTAATTCAATAGTTTGTGTGTAGCACACAACCTCTTTTATGGTATATTTATGAATTTAGTAAGAACATGAAATTAGGAGTCTAGAAATTTGGGACTAATTTCTTTCACAAGAAGGAATAGGAATGGTAGGAATTTTTTTTTATTCATTTCATATTTCCAGTATGCTCTCATCTAATAAGGGCAAGCTTGTACTTCAAAATATTTCTCTCTTTTTGTGTAGTATACAATCTAATAAAAAAAATTGTAGGTGTCAATTTTGACCCATTTACTTATGACTGGTTTATTTGAGTTGTGTTTTATCTCATACGGTTAAATAAAAAATAACTAAAAGGGGTACAAGTCAAACAGGTCGAAGGTTGCCCCAAAGTATATATTTAATGCATAATTTATTCAAAGATTGGAATTAATTTCTTCCACAAGAAGAAATTGGAATGCCAAAATTTTCACTTCATACTTCCTATATGCTTCATCTAATAAGAACAAGCTTTTCCTTTGAAATCTCCCGCCTCTTTTGTGTAACAGAAAGTTTATTAAAGAACTTTATAGGTTTGACCCATTTACTTAAGACTGGTTGATTTGGATTGTGTTTTATCTCATATGGGCCAAATAGAAATAGTTGAAAGGGGTATGAGTTATATGGGTTGAAGTTTGTCCCAAAGTCCATATTTAACGCGTACAACCCATTTACTTAAGATTGGTTGATTTGGATTGTGTTTTATATTTCGTTAATTTTTTTAGATGAAAGTGACAACTTTTTAAAACCTTGGGAGCCAGATGCAAAAAAAATCTTTGTTGGATGATAATGGCAAATGTGACCAAACAACGGAGAGGAAAACGTTAATTCACTCTAGAATAAAATTGTAATATTATTGTTTTTGTAATCATAATTCATGCATTTATTATCTATAATATTTTCAAATACCTCACAAAATCTTTAGCAAGTCAACCAAGCCGACCCATACATGATAATGAAATAATCAACTTAAATACGCTTTGACCCGTGATCTTATCCGCAAACCCATCCATTTTGTTGCCTCTGAGAACTCTTAAACATGGTTTGAATAACAGTGAAGTTGAAAGGGAACTCGGGATGCTATTCTCCAAAGGACAAAAGTTAAGAAATCAGACTAAAAAACCAAGTGCCAACAAGTTCCAGATGCTTGTTGAAGATGTAAGGGACGGAGTACTTGTAAGTTTTATTGCGTCATATTACTTCTACTTCATGATATTCTACGATACACTCTCAAAATAAACTTATGATATATTTGACATCAGTATGTTATAATAATATTTTTCTAAAGGTGTTTGAAGACGAAACCGAAGCAGCAAAATATTGTGATCTGTTGCAAGGTGGAGGTCAAGGTTGTGAAGGGGTCGCGGAGGTTGAAGCCTCATCGGTAAGAATCATTACTAAATTACAATCTGCTTACTAAATTTAAATGAACAAATTGTTCTAAGTATTGAAGTGTTTAATAAAATTAAAGAGCGATAGTTATAGTACTTGTGGCATTGTGGCAGCTTAAAATCCGTATACTTGTAAATGGGTCCATCTGGGTTATATTTCTTCTCAATCAGTCAAAAACGCCAAATAAAAAGATTTAGATATCGAGGGTCTCTTCAATGGATTCAACTCCAGAAATTGTTGTATTGTAAAATTTGAGATTTCTTTGTAGTAATGTAGTTTTTTAATCATATTTATCACCTTAACTATTTATAGGAATTTAAAAAAATATCCTTTTAACCTGAAACCATCCAATTCGTTTAAATCCACACAGAGAATTCACATTTTGGACCCGTTTTGAACCATCGACCCACACATTTTGACACCTCTAATGACAACACAAGTATTATGGGGGTGTTTTGAATAGCTTATAGAAGCTACTTATCTATTTATTGTGTTTTGATACGACAATACTCTTTTTTGGGAGTGTTTGTGATGACACGTCAATATTGAACCGTATAAACATTTGTCCATAGTGGCTAACCAAATATATTGAGGAGGGAAATAAAGACAGTTATGTAGTTACATAACCGTCTACGGTTAAGACTGTATACATGTGTTTATGTGGTTTTAATAAACAATCTCAACCACTCTCAAATTGGATACGAATGTTTCAAAGATCTTTTTATATGAATTACCAGTATTTATAGATTTGTATTCAACTATTCATTGTGGTTGTATGTATGATCCGAACATTAGATGTATATAATAAAATGGACTAAATATACGAAACTGCAGGTATTTGATATGTGCCGAAAGATGAGGGCGCTTGCTGTTTTGTTCAGAAGAGGAAGAACACCTCCCTTACCAGAAAGCCTCAAGCTTAATTTAAGTGCTAAAAAGCGCTCCCTTGAAGACCAAGAGGATTTCATATGAAACTCATGCTACCTACCATACGGTACATATTACATATAGCTAGATATATAAACTGTATATAACCAACTTAATGTTAAAAATTCACATTCATTCAATAGAAAGTTTGACGATTGATGACACGCCCTTTTGCTATATTCATAGTTAGGACTGTGTGTGAACCAAATGAACATGATTGTGGCATGTTCTGGTTCTTTTGTTCAAGTTTGACCGGGTATGAACACTTAAATATACTGATTTTCTAGTTCATCTTCGTTTGTTTATGTTTAACCGAACAAACACGAACACATACATGAATGAGTATTCTTGTTCGCGTTCCTTAAAGAAAGTAAGTTTTTTTGTGTTGGTTTTGTTTACCTGAAGAAATATAATCAATTTAAAGTAGAGGATTGCTTCAAGTATAATACTTCACATTAACATGTCTTTAATTAAGGATTACAAATATGTTTGAAAAGCACTTGTATTCGATTAGATTATTTTGTTTTTGTCTCCTCTCACTTAAATTCTAACTACACCTTCAAAAGACTAATGTTACAAAAGCACAATGTGTCTATGGAATGCAAAAGTAAATATTTTGGGCATTAAATCCAATCTCTCTAAAATTGGAAAACTATAAATAGAACAATTCTTTTAAACGAACAAAATTAGGGCTGTTTACAAGCCAAACCGAGCCGCCCCAGGGCAAACTCGAACTCGGCCCGAATTTAAACCGAGCCAGCTCGGCTCGGTTCGGTTTTAAAACCGAGCTGGAAATCCGGGCTCGATCTCGGCTCAGTTCGTTTTGCCTCAATTTTAATTTCATAAACACAACTAAAAAATCAATTGCAATATGAATTTAAAATACTACATAATTCACCGGTTTATGTCAACTTTCACAAAATATAAATTTGTTTAAAGTAACTAAGTTCAACTTCAACAAAATACACGTAACTTTATCATTATTTAAATTAAACGAATAAAACCCGTAACATCACATATCAACCAGTAGTACGCTTTTAGTAAATAAATTAAAAGTACGTTTTATAAAAATATAAAAGCAATCACATGAAACGATTCAATACAGGCATTATAGTTTAATACTTTGACATAAAAATTAGTTAAAAAAATATATTATATTCTTAACAAATAAGTAAATGCAATGATATATGTTATATACATTAAAAACATATGTATTACAAGTAATATAATCCTAGCCATACTGAGTCAAGCTAACAAGCGAGCTAAACCGAGCCGGCTCGGCTCGTCACGAACCGAGCCGAGTTCAGCTCGTTTTCATACAGAGCCGGTTCGGTTCGGTTCAGTTTAAAACCGAGCCATTTTGAGCGAGCTTTTTTCAAGCTTTTTCCGAGCGAGCTACGAGCCACGAGCTATTTGGACAACCCTAAACAAAATGCATCCGGAAACAACATTTTATCAACAATACAAACCATATAACACAAATAAAAATACACGTGTATGTTACCGTTTTCATCGCTCATAAAAATACACATACGTTGTTTAAGATTTGAGATCTTTAAAAATATGGTAAAATAGACTATTTTAAATCTTACAAGTAACGTACGTACCAGCTAATTTAGACTTAAATAACTTAATTTGCTCTTCTAAGAGTTTTACGGAAATCACAATTGAATGAAATTAACATTCTTTTCCCAACCGCAGGCATGCAATTGGAAAGATTCATGACAACATATGAACATAATGCCTAAAACCTTATAAACCCATGATGTTTAGATGTTTGCAAGATGAGCAAAATAACATGTAATTGACCCATTCGTATTTGTTTATTTAACTAAAATTAAGAATAAAAAATTTTTTTGGTACGTTTAATACATAAAATGATCTTTCTAGTAAACGGTTCACAAATTGTTTCCTTTCGTAAAAACTCTGCACATCAATCTTTTTATAAAGCCTAAGAAAGTACATCGAAGGGATGCAAATGACTGAGCATCTATACTAATCAGTTTAGCACACCAATACACAACTTAAGTTCACCTTCATATCATTCTTTAGAATAAAATTTGTTTTTTTCATTGTATGAAACATACTCATAGTTTTTCTTATCATTGTATTTTTAGCAACCTTGTATAAAATGTCTTGATTTCTAATGACGGGGCAGCATGTCACGTACCATTTTGCTTGCTATGTTATGCTACTTATATACAATAATATGTTGAAAGTTTGTTACGGTGAAATATAATTCATTAGCAATAAAGTATATATTATTAGCAGTTTAGAGGTCATCCCACATCGCTAGTTTGAGAAAAGCCAAAGGAGGAGTTGTAGTGTATAAAATGCGAGAGAGGCTATGGGTTTACATACTTACCTGGACGGGGTCAATAGGCGATCAAGAAGGTCTATGGCCTAGGTTGGTGACCTCCATTGCACTTAGGAGGGGTGCCCGCCTAAGGTCGGCCCAAGTGGTCGAGCCTACGTCATAATTTGTGGCAGTGGGGGCTTGCGTTCGCGCAGCCCCTGCACAATATCTCAGTTTTAAATTGTTTGTTCCATTGGTGTGTTGAGCTCTTGTTTTCAATGAATCTTCTGTTTATGGTTATAATCTTCTAAGAAACTGTATCCCTAGTTATAACTGTTAAGTGGGTTTATTACAATCTTTAAACAGTTTATGTTTCTCGTTTTAATCAGGAATCATTACTCGTATAACGGGTTAGAGTATGGAATTTCAAGTTTAATCGTTTGGGTGGTTTTAGATTATACACAAATTTATGGTGTGAACTTCATTCTTTTAAACCATACACTTGAAACAAACACTCAAAAGACTACAAAACACTTAGTTTCAAACCAAACACCTACTATACACTTTTGATAAACTGAATGTGTTTGAATATTTTGCAATTCTAAATTTAGTTTAACAATGGTTAATAATGCCAATAGACACTCTTTGACCTCCTCATTATCGCTACTGAACAAATAAGTATCACATACGGATAATTACTGATGTTTTCACTGAAAACGCGGTTACCTAGTGGTGGTTTGTTAAAAAGTGTATGTGATCAACAACTGCTGTCTTATGGAGGACTTGATGTTTCCTTTGCTTCATATTGCAGTTTTGAAGTACTGAAGTTTATTGTTCTAATTCCTGTGAACTGTTCGGTGAATCAGTTACACTGGAACTGTATCGCATTTGAAACTAAACAATGGCTCAAACAGGCAATATGCCCTTTATAAACTGAACTTTGAAAGTAGATGGTTAAAAATGCCCTTTAAGTGTGTAGTTTTTTCAACTTTATAATTTACCATGCAAACTAATGATACCTTCTTCAACCCGACCCGCATAGAATGCTTCAGAAACTTCTCAGCACGTGTTTCTTCTCGTCTATATAATGTTATGCGCATAATGTGTCGGCATAATCAGTAAAGCATCTCTCCGCAAACGTCTGTGTTATACATCCTTAGATTGCAATGGTGATCATCAACAAATTAAGATAATAAGATATCAGGTCTAAAAATGTTACTGAATATTGATGATTGAGAGTGCCGTTTGCTAATGTTTCGAAAGTTGGAGTGACAACTGAGATAAAAAAGTTGAATGAGTAGCTTAGACGCCATCCCATATCACTTGACGATAAAAAGAATTTACAAACGGTGGTGTATAAAAGGCGAGAGAGGCCATTGGATTACATACTTACCTGGACGGGGTCAATGGGCGATCAAGAAGGTCCATGGCCTAGGTTGGTGACCTCCATTGCACTCAGGAGGGGTGCCCGCCTAAGGTCGGCCCAAGTGGTCGAGTCTACGTCATAATTTGTGACAGTGGGGGCTTGCGTTCGCGCAGCCCCCGACAATATCTAAGTTTCAACATTGTTTTTAACAAACATCAAAATTGTTCTGATCTACACACTAGATTTATCTTTTAAGGTGCTTTTCTAGTGTGCAAGAATAATCTTTTTTTCACAATATATGGTTTATTTGCTTCATATATGCAGTTTGAATGTATTCAAAACCTTGGGTTTATTGTAATCTTTGTTTCAAGTCATTTGCAGAGGTAATATACTATTTAGCATTTCGAATGTAAACAATGGCTCAAACAGATAATATGTCCTTTCAACTGAATTTCAACATATTAAAGTCCCTAAACTTGTTAAATTTATTCATACTTGTGCAACTTACAGTAATCGACGTGTAGGTGTTTTTTAGATGTTGCAGAAAACTTTATTTGATTTTTGATGTTACTGTTGTAAGATATGTTAGTTTGTTAGGGTCAACAAAAGTCCATGTGGCATCCGTGTAGCAAAAACCATATACCTTGTGGAAAAGTGTGTTGAGTGTAAACATAACTGCTGTGTATTTCACAGGTTTGCATAAATTTAACAAGTTCACGAATCTTAACCTTTTTTTTCGTACATGTTGGTTTTTATGGTATCAACATATAATACACCATAGTCCGTAAAACAAACATTGTGCATCTGCTTGTAGTAAAAAACGCAGAAAAGTAACATACTCTAAAACCCGTTATAATTTGGTTTACAGGGTTGAAGGTTTTTCGCCAATGTTTAATGTGCATCACCTATGGTATCAACCTCATTCTTTCAAAGCCATATGCTTAAAACATACTCAAACCTATATCATAGTTCAAACCAAACACATCCCACAACTTTTGATATCAGCATGATCTTTGTTTGAATGTTTTGTAAAATTAGTTTTCACTCTAGACATGGAACCATAGAGGTGCAAAATTAATTCAACCGCTACTTGTACATGAGTCGTTTTGGTTATGTTTTATCTGAAATGTCTTATATCGGAAAAAAAACCCCTAAAACCTAGCTAAAAGGCAAACGAGTCAAATATGTAGAGTGGATCGCGTAGGTTGAAAGTTCCCCAAATGTATTTGGATCATCTATACTATAACACTTTTTTTAAGTCAATTACACATCCTGAAAGTAAATATTCTACAAACTAAACAAAGCTTGAGGTGAGTTAATGGTTTAAACATAACAAAACACTTTGTTCAGAACTCTTAACAAAACATCATGCCTTGAAATTTTGCAAACATCTACACACACAAAAACTAGCTTGCAAAAACATTTTGATTTCTCACAAGAACACTAAAACATTTGCACATAAGAACACTGCTAACCTCCTGCAAAATGCTACAAACTCCTGTTAATAAGGCACTACAATCTTTTGCCAATAAACGACCTTCTTTCTACGATGAATATCTTTGGCTATACCGTAGAAGGATACACTTAACACTATACTAACTTGATCTATACCCGTTAATGAACAAACTATCTACAGTCGTACGTACGACAATATGAAAGTTCATGACACATAATCTATCAGCATGCAACATGACAAACTTCAAAATATAAGTCATGATTCACATCTCAGTATTTGCTACTTGATTATCATTATAAATCAAATTAATACAACCTAAATAACTAGAATAACATAAATATATAATTAACAAGACCTACTGAGTAAAACTAACACAATTGCTAATGTTATAGGAATTAGGATATCCCACATCGCTTGGGCATAAAAAGATAAAATGAGTAGTACTGTATAAAATGCAAGAGACGCCATTGGATTACATACTTACCTGGACGGGGTCAATGGGCGATCAAGAAGGTCCATGGCTTAGGTTGGTGACCTTCATTGCACTTAGGAGGGGTGCCCGCCTAAGGTCGGCCCAAGTGGTCGAGCCTACGTCATAATTTGTGGCAGTGGAGGCCTGCGTCGCGCGGCCTCTGCACAATGATGTAGTCTAAATGTTTGCTGCTTTTGTATTTGCTGCATAAGTTGCAGCCTTAATTGTAATGGTTTATACTACAATCATTTACACTACATTGTTAGTTCGAAACTGTTTTATTTGTAAGGTTTATTTGTTATTTATGGGTTATGTTGGAAACGATTTATTGTTTGGTATATATTCGGCTTAGTTAAAAACGAGTTAATATATATGGCTTAGTTAGAAGAGTTTATCGTTGGTATTTATGCGATTTAGTTAGAAACGAGATAATATGGTTTAGTTAGAAGCGCTCTATGTTCATGCAGTTTAGTTAGAAGAGGTTTATCGATGAGTATTTATGAGGTTTAGTTAGAAAAGAGTTACAGTTTAACTGAAAAAGGTTTTATCATTCGGTATTATAAGGTTTAGTTAAAAGAGCTTTATTGTTAGGTATTATACAGTGAATGAACTATTGCACAGAAGGATACAAGTGGGGCCTTCTACTTGTAAATTACGTGGGAAACTAGATGAATCCGTTAATCATTTAGTTATTTAATCAAATCAGTCAATGTTGTAATGTGCCGCCAATCTATGCCTTTTGCTATAAGGATTTAATGGAGATTCACAAAACAATTTCGGGTGATGAGCATAAAAAGAAAACGGTTCAAGCAGTTATTCTTATAGCTTGTTGGTGTATTTGAAAGGAAAAACGAAATGGTTTTTAATCAAAGCTTAGTATCACAGGTAAAGATTACGGAGTATATAAAAGTTTTTGAAGCCATATGGATAGAAAGCAGGATGAAGAGAAATAGATCAAAATGGTCTTTTTGAACGCCTTTGGGCGTTGTTTGACTTGTTTCTTCTTTGTGTTGTATTATTGTTTATTTTTTTTGAGGTTTTAGTGTTTTTGCTTTATCTTCAGCATAAAAAAATGATGTTGCAAAATGGGTTTTCGAGTATTTGGCAATCGAAAAGGTTGTGTGAAGATTCAACGACTTTGATTTCATTTTTGCATGATGGGGCATGACAAATATAAAAAAGTATCAAGTTATGGACCTCTGGTCAAATTTTGACAAAATCTATCATCATTAGTACTTTAACTATCATGGGTTGGTCTTTCAATGTGTTGTCAACCATAGTTATTTTATATTTATTTATTAACATTGTTTATTTCATATAAATTTTATTTTTATAAGTAACAAAATACATTATTAAAATCTGTGTATTCATTCTACGATTGTGTATGTAATCTATGCTCTACAATATGCAAAGCAGACATAGTTTCTCAAGAAGTAATGTAGATATGGAAAAAAATGGACCCTCAACAAAATTTCACATAAAAATAAAAAGAAAAGTATAAACCAGATCATGTGTGTACATTTCACGGCTTCTTTGGGCACACAGTCGTGACCGTGGAAAAACTAGGACGATATTCTACAAAATGGGGAAAATCTAGGAAAAGTGAAAAAAAAAACTGAAAAAACGAGACAAGTACTAGTGGCCTTAGTGAAACACGAATATCAAACACGTATAGAAAATAGTTTCACGTATTTCAAGAGCTATAAATGTATAATATACCTAAAGCCAAAACTAACTTTTTTATGGGTTTCTCATAAGTAAATTCTACTATTAAATTTGTATATGTATGTAAGAAAATGGCCCTCTAGTATGAGTAAAGTTATGATCATTCCTTAAATTTATGAAGTTTTGTTGCATTTCTAACAATAACATGTGCAAGCTATACAAAAGAATACATACTACTCGAGTACTTGACTAGTTTACATGTTATTTGTTAAGTATCTCTTGGGCTACATTAGTGGGCTTAATCCAATGAGCAAGAGTGTTATATCCCGACCTAGAGTTGCACAAAACGGGTTTGGGCCGGACCCGGGCCCAGGTACAAACCGGGTTTGGGCCCAACCGGGTTTTTTGTACCCGGGTATTGGTGAACCCGGGTACGAACCCGGGTCGGGTTCAGCGAGATACAAACCCTACCCGGTATACCCGGGTAGGGTCGGGTCGGGTTCGGTTCGGGTATGAAACCCGGGTTCAACCGGGTTTTTGCCTTTTTTTTTTTTTTTTTCTTTTTTTCTTTTTTGTGTGTGTGTCGAACACCGGGTCGTATGTTTTTTTTTTCTTATATTTTCTTTCCTTTTTTTTCTTTTTATTTTCTTTTCCTAACCGGGTTCACTTGAATGACAAAAATTTAAACAACTTAATATATAAATATATACAAATCTTGAGCAGAAAATGTTACACTTATAATATACAAATATTAAATACTTTTTATATAAACATTTGAATGACAAAGAAATTTAAAAAGAACATGAAAGACATATAATATTAAAACAACTTAAAAATAACAATATCGTCTAATTTTATCTACTACGAGATGCTTAATCAAATGCTAATTCTTCATCGGATATGCCAGAAGATACTCCGTCTTCTACCTCTTCATCATGTACTTTAGCTTCGAGTGTAATCTCGTCTTCGAGGCTTGTTTGGTCTTGTATACGATCCGTTGCGTCTAAGTGATCCTTTAAACAAATGCACATCTCCACTGCTTCCGGAGTTAGTCTTGTTCTTCGTAATGATATTACCCTGCCACTAAGAGAAAAAGCAGATTCCGAAGCTACCGTAGAAGCTTGGACGCTTAGTAAATCACGGGCCATAGCAGAAAGAATCGGAAATTGAGATTCTTTTCCTTTCCACCAAGCCAAAATATCGAATGCACGATAATCTTCGGTAGTCATAGTGGAAATAAAATCCGTTCCACTATATCTACCGAGCTCACTTGTTGGGGTGTTACCTCTTTGACGTTTAGCCATCACATCCCGAACAACATTCAACATAGTCAAAACAGGGTCTTTAAACGAGGTACTAGCACTTGAGGTTGATCCGCTTGGCATGGTTATGTTTACGTTAGGCCCATATCTATTTAAATAAAAATTATAAATTGTTTTCAAACTATGATTAAAATTTTCTTTTGCCTCGTTTGAAAAATCAGGGTTTTCTTCCTGCATATCCAAATTGTCATTTATCTCATCTATCAAACATTCAACCCCCGCAACATTTAGAAACGGATTTAAAGCGGCGGCACACGTAAAAACGGGTGGTAAGTCCTTAAAATATTTTTTAAACTTTTCTTTCATTGGTTCTATCATTTGATTAAACATATTATTTTTATTTTGAAAATTTTTAAAATTCAAAGACATAAAATATAGTTCTTGAAGCACCGAATAACTAGTGGAATAATAAACTACCGATAATTTTGTTGTTGAGTTTTTGAAAACCTCAAAAAACTCGGATAGACGTTGAAGATTCTCCCAACCCGCATCCGGAAATGGGTCGGCTTCACCATTATCCGAAAGACTATTATGAAAAGCTTTCAAAGTGCCCTTTTGTTTTAAAGCACATTCAAACATGTGACAAGTCGAATTCCACCGAGTAGGTACATCCCAATTAGGATCTAAAAATCTAGAGTGCGTATCCTTACAAAGTTGTTTATAATCTTGATATCTTCTTCTACTTTTTTTAAAAACGTCATGTAACATAAATCGAAAAGATGTAATAAAGTTATTAACATATTGCCCAGATAGTCCGTCTTGCACTACTAAATTAATAATATGTACAACACAACGAGTATGGAAAAAATCACCGTTTGCAATCGAAAGATATTTTAATTTTAATTTTTCAACCGCGGTTGTGTTGTTAGAGGCGTTATCAAATGCAATTGAAAAAAGTTTATTTTCTAATTTAAAAGTACTTATTACATTATCTAAAAAGTAAAACAAAAATTCTCCGGTGTGTGGATGTGAAAAAAGATCAAATGCAATCGTACGTTTCATCAATTGCCATGAATTGGGATCCACCCAATGAGCGGTGACGCAAAGGTACGATTCGGGTAAACCGTGTGGAGCCGACCAAACGTCACTAGTTAAGTTTACACCGGTATTTAAATTTTCAAATAATACAATTAAATCATTTTTTGCTTGTTTCCATAATTTTAAACAATAACGTCTAAGTGTAGTACGACTTACGTGAGTGTAACGAGGTTGAAGCGTTTCTCGAATTAAGTTGGTCAACCGAGGATTGTCGAAGTGACTAAAAGGCAAAGCTTCTTGAATCACGAACTTCGCCATTCGATCTCGAACCGTATTAACATCGTAATTAAAGATTCCACCGTCTCCACCCAATTGTGTTTGTTACGAATCCGGATTACTTTTCAACGACTTACAAAACTTCTTGCTAATGTGTTTGTTTAAAGTCGTGTTAGAATCTTTAGCAAGCAAAGCTCCACAAAACTTGCAACGAGCCTTTACAGACCCGTCACTCAACTCAACCATATCTCAATTGCACCAAACATCCATGTTACGATTGTGTGCAAGAACACGAACGACGGTTGGAGCGTTGGACGAACCTTGACCAACGGAAGATTGTGAGTGAGCCATATCAAGATTGAAGAGAGTGAAAGTGTAAAACGAGAGAGTGAACGTGTAAAACGAGAGTAAACGAGAGTATTTTTTGCGTTTTTTTGCGTTTTTTGCGTATATTTTTGCGTTTGAGACTTGGGTACTAAACCATATCTACCCACACCTATTTATACTAACTTATAGGGCAAAAGTGACCAAAAAAACGGTCACAAATCGAAGGTAACGGCTATATAGCCG
Organism: Flaveria sonorensis; assembly: GCA_025506505.1. Classification (NCBI taxonomy): domain Eukaryota; kingdom Viridiplantae; phylum Streptophyta; class Magnoliopsida; order Asterales; family Asteraceae; genus Flaveria; species Flaveria sonorensis. The sequence continues at coordinate 1,992,543 of CM046434.1, forward strand.
TTAAAAAACGGCCACTCTTTAAAAAAAAAAAAAAAAAAACGGTCGAAACCGGGTTCAACCGGTTCCGGGTCGGGTCGGGTCGGGGTCGGGTCGGGTTCTAAGAAATTCTAGAAAATCATACCCGGTTCCAACCCTACGGGTTTTTTTTCGGGTCCAACCCGAGTATGCATATACCGGGTCGTACCCGTACCCGGCTCCGGGTCGGGTCCACCGGGTCGGGTCCGAACCCGGTTTTTATGCCCAAGTCTATCCCGACCCAACAAGACTAACAAAGCCCAATTCTCATTGGGTTGAAATGTAATTACTATATTACATGTTTACTAAAATGTTATGCAATGAGTGATGAAGCTTGCTTACATGGCATAGGTCAGTTAAAGCGATATATGTTAAACCTAACATCTATTATAATTGTAGGTATAAATTAGTAATCTAAAAGGTAAAGGTGTTTATAGCAAATTCATTGATTTGATTCCATTAAAAATTATAGTTTTAAATTTTAAATAGCTCAAAACCATATTACTTATTATAAAAAACGAATGACCGATTATCATATTGGTTTATGGCATTCATTGCATAAAATGGTAGATAATTTAACTCTCTTAAAATATAATATTGATAAAAAGAAATATTATACCTAACTTAAGTACTATAGAAACTAAAATAAGTTTATAAATATAAACAACACAACTATTAATGTTTCCTTCCTTTGTCAACTCTTAAAAAACCAAAAAATCAAAATAAAAAAAGAAAGAAAAGAAAAGAAGGTTGAATATGTGGAGTCTTGGTTTATCCTATATTGCTTTGTTTTGATCCTTTCAAACAAAGATTAAACATATGAATCTATAAAGCCAAAATTGATACTCTAACCACTCAAGGAGCCATATAACATTATCATACACTCTTGTGAGATATCCTTTGGAGTTGGGACTCATCTAAAATGCCTTGAGGGATATAATTTTGTATGGCATTGATCACTCCAAAATTAACATTGTTTTAATCAAATGAATTGAAAATGTAACTAGGTAACTCAAGGTATAAACAATCAAGTATGTGTGTATCCATACATACCCACAAAAGTGTATATATACTAAAAAGACACGTTCATCTTGATAAAGTATTCAGTTAAGAACTATAAATATTTTAGAAAAAAATTAAAACCAATTATAACCTACAGATTATATGATTGCTGGTTAAAAAATAAAAAAATATTTTTATGTTTAAATATATATTTTAGAATAGTTAAGCTATTGATAATCCATAAACTATCCCCATTCTCTCTTATTTCTTTTATCTTTTCTCTCTTATAATACAACTCTAGTTGGTTTATATCTCATCTTCTTTTCCTCACAACTAAACCCTAGATCCATTGTGTTTTTATCTTTCTTTGTTTATTCTTATATGATTCAAATAAGATCATCACATAATTAGAATCTAAATAAGCTATCTATTAACTAGTTTTGAACTCATTCTTGTCCATCTTCTACTCATCTTTTAACTCTCAAAAAAACTATACCCTTTTGGTTTCATTGTCCATTTTTCGTGTACTCTACTTATGGCATTTTTCCATCTTCAAGTCCTTCACCTTTTACTAAAACTGATTGATTCTCTTTCATAGGTTTTGCTTATAATAAGAATTTTGCATAACCCTAGGTTTTAATTTTCTATTAGATAAAAACAAATGATATGAAGTCTTTCTCGTGTCAGTTTTATACAAGAAAGTTTTACAGCTCTCAAGCTTTGGATTGACACCAAAATTTAATTTTCTATCAGATAAAAACAAATGATATCAAGTCTTTCTTGTGTCAATTTTATACAAGAAAGTTTTTCAGCTCTTAAGCTTTGGAATGTCACCAAAATGCTCACAAGAAAAAAAAATGACAACACCAAGAAAAGCTAAAAGACAACTAATAATGTAAGACCTTCTAGTTGTGTTTAAGCCTTGAGGTTATTTCAAGTCATAATAAGGAATATTTTTTTGACATATTGATTAAAACTTTATGCATTTAGACAAGTTTATTTGATACTTCATTTCATATGCATCATTGAATGCTTGCTAGTTATATGTTAAATATGTCTTAACAATTAAAGCTCCCTTTCATTATTTCTGAATAATTAAAAGTTTCAATATTTTTTAGTCTCATAACCACCCTCATGTGGTCAAAACTTCACTTCTAGCAACAACCAAGAGAAAGTTTTGCTTGTTGATGCCTTAAGGATCCTTAGAACACTTCCAAATGATATATGCAACCTTCTTTGAAAGCTTGATTCCACCTCAATTCAAGTTTCTTTGGGTTATCTTCTTGGACCATTGTAACACACATTCACTCAATTAATAGTACCAAACAACCCCCTTTCTCTCTTTAGTATAGGATTTTAAATAAGTTTAGGCACATATACACCTTTACACCTCTTGTGAAATGTAACGATTAACATGTATATCTCAATAAAAAAAACCTTATAAGCTACTACTATTAGTTTTTTAGAAACCATGATACATTAAGTAATTATTACGAAGTAATCAAGTTATTTCTATGAAATCTTTTAATTTTTTGATATTTATAATTTGAAAATTTGGATTTTAATAATACAAACTATTGACTATTGATTAATATTAATCTCAAATAACAATCTAACCATTATTAATCTCAACTTTTGATTTTGTTACCAATAACAATCACAGTCTAACTATTTGTTAAGTCCGTTAGTTTTTTTAATAACGTGGCCCGTAATGTTGCTCAGAAGCTACTCGAGTACCAATAACTACTAGAGTAGTTAGACGTTTATGTCACTAGTTGTCTCCAAACTACTCAACTAGTGACATAAACGTTACGTTAATTAACTTCAGAAAAATAATCTTTTATCAAAAATGAATTGAGTAGTATATATATAATTTTAATTATAATTATTTTATACATCATATCACGAGCCACGTCAAACGATATGTTATAGAAAACTAACAGAGTTAACGAACACTTAAACTGAGACTGTTATTAATAACAAAATCAAAAGTTGTGATTAATACAGGTTAAATTGTTAGTTAAGAATAATGTTACTCAATGGTTAATAGTTTGGATTATTAAAATTTAATTTTTTATATAATTTTAAGTCTTGTTTTGAGGAATATACAAATATAAATATAAAATGAAAATGATAATAATGATGCATAGAAGAAAACAATAACTCGCTTGAGTGGTTTTCATATGCACCAACTAGTGGTCTAATTATTATTCATGTGGGGGCTTCAAACTAATTATTTATTCCACTTTAGATTATACAGTATTTGATTTTATGTAATTGCTCTTTTAAATTAAATAATTGTTAAAAAAAACAAGTAATAAAATTACTTAAAGCCTTTCATCAAAATATATTTTGATTCCTCCAAATATCTCATAGCAAACAGCCAAAGACATGCTACCAAATTTTATCACAATCTGTCAGTCTTGTTTTATGTTATTTTTTCTTTCAAAATGAAATGAGTATAAATTTATAACATTTTTTATTAATTTTTACTAGGCCTGCAATGATATGGGTTTTTAATGGTTAAATGGGTATTAGACGAGGGTAAGTGTTAAGATGGCGCGAGTCGAGGGGTGTAGATGCCACCTCAGCCCGGGGCTTGAACGGTGGTGTGGGGCTTCACGGTGAGCAGGCTCGCAACGTGGAGCAAGAGCTATTCATTGATTATTTTTTGATCTTTTTTGTATTTAATTTTATAATAACTTTTACATGTTTTTTTTACTTTTATAACTTTTAAGATATAATATTTCTTAGATTTCGAATACACCGTTGAATTAAGCTTATTTTTATCTAAGTTTTTCATTAAAAAATATATTTAAAACCGATTCGAGTCAAATATAAATTTTATTTTCTAAATTTAATTTGATATTCCTTTAACACTCACTTTATGTAACTAATGTTCTCTCGTGCTTATATTTATGCAAATGTTGACTAATATTTATTTATTTAAAAAAATCGATATAAATTTATATAAACCAAAGAGGTCGCAACACGTAATATAACCCACTAGTTGAAATTAAAAATGTACAAAAATAAAAAAGCACCAACACTTTCTCACTGTGGTTGATGTGAAGATTATTCAAAAGAAGATAAAGAAAGCCTAAAAAGATAGCATTTATGGTTAAAGGAGTCAATGGAATAAGGATATTCAACACTAGCAAAACCTATCACTTTAAGGTTTTAGATGTCACAAAGATTAAAATATTCTTTATAGTAATACAAAGTTTTATTTATATATTTAACTTTAAGGCTTAAAATTGTATACATGCATTAAAGGTTCATTTTAGATCATTCAAGTTTTCTACACAAACACATCTTAAGAGTATGTTTAAAAGTCTTAAACAAAATTACATTGTTGTAAAAATACGTAACAAAAGCTAGTTTAAAACAAATAATCATGATCTATAAACGCAGATAAAATAATTATATCGTAATGGTATGTTCGAAATTTAAGAGAACCCCACATTAATGTGAAAGTAATCGTTGACGTACATGAAAACTAACTTAGAAATAAACGATCACATATAACACATTACAAGTGTATGTTCAGAATCTTAGACAACATTATGTTGTTGTGAAATAGGTGTTACAGAACATGAAAGCTAGTTTAAAAACAAATGAACATGATATAAAATATAGATAAAAAACACATCAAAGTTAAGTTTGGAATCGAACAAACGTCGTGTTGTTGTAAAAATATATGTTGATCAACGTGAAAGCTAATATAAATGACCATGATATATTTTATAAATCTACTTAGATATCGAGCATAGAAATATACTGCAACATAAAATAAATTAAAATTAAAAAAAGGTTTAAATTTAAAAAGAAAATGATATTAAAAAAAATATTCACTAAAAACAAAAGAACACCATTCAGCCTTATTGTTTTCAACTAGCGGGTTGGCCTGCACACGGGTGTTACTTTTCTTTTTTGATCTATCTTAAACACTGATAATTACTATTATTATTTTATAATTGTTTATCATTATTTTAATGTTTTTATAGCTAAATGACTTGCATTTACTTAAAATAAATTTGAAACTCTACAAATAATTTAACTTTCATTAAAAGTTAACTTTTATTTTAATAACGACACATATCAAAATACTAGATAGAACTTAGATAAATAGTGTAAAAATATGTTAAATGACTTATTGAAATTTTGCTTTTATTTGTATATATAAAAACAACTTTGTATCTACCAAAAGATATACATAAAATGGTTAGAGTTAATTACATGAAATGTCCCTGTGGTTAGGTCTGTTTACACTTTCGGTCACGAGGTTTGAAAAACTACAAGGTCGGTCTACAGGTTTGACAAAACTTAACACAAAAGGTCCCTGTCATGGATGACAGTTATCTTTTTTCATTAAATGACCAAAATACCCCTAACATCTTCATCTTCAACCTCAAAACCCTAACTTAAACCAACCACCATTATTTTAACAAACCACCACCACTACCACCTGCCGCCGGCACCTACCACCACCATCATCATCAATCGGTCACCACCACATGGTTGGTTTCTCACACCTTTGAACCTAACTTGTTAATGGTGGAATAACCAAGCTTTTGATGTTACTCATCTACAACCTCACATGATTAAGTTAAAATTTTTATGGGTGGATTTTCATGGTGCAAGATCACACGCATACGCAGAAAATGTTGCTAATCTACAACCTCACATGATTAAGATAAAAATTTCCGGTGATTGCGACGGTGACAATGGTTTCAAGTGGTGGTTGGTAGTGGCGGTGACTAAGGGTGGAGTGATGGTAGTGGGTTCAAGAGAGGGATGTTGTGGATATCAACGATTGTTGGTGGCGGTTGATGTTTGTTGAACGGGGTTGTGTGTGTTGTGCACGGTGGCTGGTAGGTGTGGTGTATGGTGTATGGTGGTGGTGGTGGTTTGAAATACCACTGGTGGTAGCGGTGGTTTGAAAGACCACTGGTGATTGAATAGGGGTATAATTGTTATTTTTTAAAAAGTTAAAAGAAAAAGATAACTGTCATCCACGACGGAGACTTTTTGTGTTACGTTTTATCAAACCTGTAGACCGACCTTGTAGCTTTTCAAATCTGAGAATTGAAAGTATAAACAGAACTAATCACAGAGACCTTTTATGTAATTAACTCAAATGGTTAAAAAGTTAGGAAGAAAAAGTTAGAAAATTAATCCAAATATCAAAAAAGATCTCATTTACCTTTTTCTTTCAAGAAGATCACACCATTATCTACCTCTCTCTCATCTTTCTCTCTCTAGATATGTGTGTAATAACTGCAGTTTCTCCTACTATTCCTAGTTGCCCTCTGATATCACAGACAAAAACCCATTTGCCCTCTCTCTTTCTCTCTCTACACACACACTCTCTCTCCCTATATATACAACACACATACATACACACACATATATATTATGTATGTATTGTATATATTCACACATATATATTAGTCTTTCATGCAAAGACTGCACACCCTTTTGGCCCTCTTCAGTGTGTGTTCACCATGGAAGAAAGTGACAAGAAGAAGTGCACAGCAAAAACAAAGAGTTCCAGAGGAAGAACAACCCATTACAACAATAATAATAATATTATTATTCCTCAACACCATCACTTTTATCATCATCATCATCTTTTTCACCTTCATCCACACTACCTTTTTCACCATTCAAACACAAATCTTGGGCTTTTAAACCACAATCTTTACCCTTATTCTTCACCTTCACCACCTCTTCTCCCACTGCCACCACCGCCCTCCGCCCTATCGCCGCCGCAGCTACCACCACCCCATCATCACAAACCACCATGGCAACAAAACCACCACCACCGTCATCACAACCATCAGTTGGTTCATCAAACAGGTGATATAAACATCATCTTTTGTTCTGTTTTTAGAGTTTTTACTAACTTTTAAGCATTTGTCTCGACATGTTTTCCCCAAATTGGTTATGTTTTTTGGTTTATTTGTTTTTATTTCATCAAACTTAACTAGGGTTTTGAGCTTTTGAATGATCTGTCATACATTGGTGTGAACAATTGTTCAAGATTCCATTTTTTTATATTTCTTGTTTTCAAGAACATAAAATCTTGATTTTTTCGAGAATCTTTGGGTAAAAAGAGACAGAATCTTATCTTTTTTATTCAATTTTGTTCTTGAATGTTAATTTGTTCAAGATTTTAATTTCAGCTCCAAAACTATAATCATTATAAAGAATAAAACATGAAAAATCTGAAATTTAATTAATATTGTTAATTTTATACAAGATTTCATTTTTAGCTTCAAACATAATCCTTTTGAAGAATATGACATCAAAAACCTGAAATTTTATGAAAATTGTTGCTTTTATTCTGGATTAACAATTTTAGTTTAAAAAACATGATCATGAATTTGATATGAAAATTTTGAAACTTCATTAATATTGTTCTTGATTTTAATTTCAGACTCAAAAATATAATCTTTTTGAAGAATTCTTAATAAAAAATCTAAACTTGTATTAATTTTGTTGTATATACAGCTTTAGAGATGATTCCAAGAGCAATTAACTCAACAATGGGAGCCAAAAAGATGAACTAAAACCATTGCTAAATTCACCACCACCATCACCACCGTCAGAACCACCGCTCACGGCGGCGAGACGACCGGACTCCGGCGGCACAGAAGGAACAACAATCCCCCTTTTAGCCAATCACTTCCTAGTGGAATTCAACCCTACACAACAAATCCACCAATACGACGTCGAAATCACCCCCAAACCCTCAAAAGAACTCTCAAGAACCATCAAAAACCACCTCGTTCACCACCATTCCGACGTCTTCTCCGGCGGAAAACCGTCGTACGACGGCCGGAGAACCCTCTACACCTCTAAAGAACTTCAATACAACAGTATCCAACTCCTAATCAACATCCCAATTTCACCAATTTCCGATGAAAAACAACAATCAAAACCCTTTAAGATCAACATCAAGAAAGTGTCGAAACTCACCGGAGAAAATCTCACCAAATACTTGAATAACTCCGATGAAGATTCAATCCCACTTCCCCAAGATTATCTTCAAGCATTAGATGTAGTTTTACGCGAACACCCATCAACAGAATGCACTCCCATCGGGCGATCGCTATACACCACCGCGATGGGCGGCGCCACCGCCATCGGCGGCGGAGCCACCGCGCTCCGGGGGTTCTTCCAGAGCCTCCGACCGACCCAACAAGGGCTATCCCTCAACGTCGATTTCACCGTCACCGCATTTCACGACACCATCGGAGTGATCCCCTATTTACAAACCCAATTACCCTTTGTAACAGATCAAAAGCCCTTAACAATTGAGCAAAAGGACGAGGTTTTACGAGTGCTAAAGAACGTTAAAGTGTTCGTATGCCACCGGAAGACTGTACAGAGGTACAAAGTTCACGGATTGACGGGAGATTCGACGGAGAATCTCCGGTTTAAGGATCGAAACGGGGGCGAAATGTGGGTGTTGGAGTACTTTAAAGAGCAATATGGGTATGAAATTCGATACCGAAATCTGCCGTGCTTGCAGACGAGCCGGCGTCGGGCGTGTTATCTTCCGATGGAGGTGTGTGTGGTGTGTGAGGGGCAGAAGTTCGCCGGAAAACTTTCCGATGAGCAGACGGTGAAGATGATGAAGTTGGGGTGTCAAAGGCCAAGAGAAAGGAAGGAGATTATTGATGGAGTTATGAGTGGACCCTTTGGTCCATCAAGGTATAATCTTTCTAATACTTGTTTAAAGTCTTATATTAAAACCATACTAATCAACTGATAATAATCTATACTGTTAATTTGATCTGTGAGGTGAATAACGTCTCAACTTTCGTTTTCATTACTAATAACACTACATTAACTTAATTGTTACGGAACCACACTTGGTTTATATTTATTTTTAGCTTAATTGCACTCGTTTGATTTTTCATTTCATTCATAATAATTATCGTAAGAGAACTCATGTGCAAATCAAGTTTTGATGATTACGCTAGTCAGATAGTTATTGGTAATGAAAGTGATAGTTTAAGTTATCACCTGTCAAAATTATAGTATGAATTATTACGAGACAATGTATATTTGTTTGGATTATTAAAACAAATTAAGCTATTATTTATTACATGTAATGTAAATATATATAATGATTTATATCTTGATTATTTTAAAATTATGAAAAGTTAATGATGAACTTTGTTTCTTTTACTAGATAAATTAGTTTATTATTGTTGAATCATACAATAAAAGTATGTTTTTTCTTGTAATTAGAAAGTGGATATAAATAAAATTGCTAATAATACGTTTTGTTGCTTTTACTAGGCATATTGCTTTATAGTTATTGAAATCATGAGATGAAAGGAGATGTTCTTATTACTTAAAACAAGAAAAAATTATGAAAAGTATATTGCCAAATTTTATGTATAAAATGCTAATATCGTGTAATACCAAAATACGTACTCTTCTGAAAGTAAAAATGTGTCAACTTAATTTTAATACAAGTATTTTAATAAAAAATCTACGTTTAACCAGTGAATATAAAATGAAGTGACGTTATATATGTTCGGAAATGTTGTAGCCGATAATTTTTTATCAATGCAAATGGTTAAAGTGAAGTGGCCTTTCACGTAAAAAAGGCTACATGCATTCACATCAACCTTCTAAAAACATATTTTACTAGTACTTGTATTTTTTTACTACTAGCTTAGTAATTTTCACGCAGCAAAATTCTTCTATTATTTTATAAATTGATAAAGTATATTAGTTTTTACGTTTTTAAGTGTCATTTTTAAGTGTCACATATCTAAATTTTACTCTTATTAATTATGTCTGAAAATACATTATCAGAAAACTTAAAAGCATAATTTGTTGATTCTTATATTAAATGACCAGTTTAATACCCTTGTGTTATACGATTGGGTTTAAACAATAAAATGTTTGTTACGTAACTGATCAAACAATATCATTTTCATAATTAATAAAAGTCATCAATTTGATTGATAATAATGTTTGTTTTAAAATCCTTTTTATTCTTTGAATTCTAATGTTTTTCCATGGTTTTAACAGCGGACACCAAGCTGACGAATTCAATCTGCGTGTTCTTAAAGAGATGACAAAACTCAACGGTCGAATTCTCCGGCCACCGCGGCTTAAACTCGGAGACGGCGGCGAAGTGGCGGCGTTAACCCCCTCCCGACACGACCGGCAATGGAACTTTTCCGGCAGCCATGTTTTCGAAGGAAGCCGTATAGGCAGATGGGCGTTAATGAGCTTTGGTGGCACCGAAGAACAGAAGTCGATCATCCCCAAATTCATCGATCTGTTAACCCGAAGATGTGAACAGTTGGGGATCTTTCTCAACAAGAACACTGTCGTAAAACCGCAGTTTGAATCGATGCAAGTTCTTAACAATGTGTCTGTTCTCGAGTCGAAGATCAAGAAGATTCAAAAGGCTGCGAATAATAATCTGCAGCTGTTGATTTGTGTGATGGAGAAGAAGCACAAAGGGTATGGTGATTTGAAGCGGGTTAGTGAAACGAGCATCGGGGTTATGAGCCAGTGTTGTTTGTATCAGAATCTCGCGAGGTTGAGTGTGCAGTTTCTCGGGAATTTGGCGCTTAAGATCAACGCGAAAGTAGGCGGGTGTACTGTTGCGTTGGACACCTCGTTACCGGCTCAGATCCCCAGGGTTCTGACCCTAGATGAGCCGGTGATGTTTTTGGGTGCGGATGTGACGCATCCGCACCCATTGGATGATTTTAGCCCATCGGTGGCAGCGGTTGTTGGGTCGGTGAACTGGCCGGCTGCGAATAAGTACGTGTCGAAAATGCGGTCTCAGACTCACCGACAAGAAATAATTCAAGATTTGGCGGATATGGTGGAGGAAATACTGAATGATTTTGTTCGGGAGCTTTCACAGCTCCCGAAACGGTTGATATTCTTCCGGGACGGTGTCAGCGAGACACAGTTCCAGAAGGTGCTTCATGATGAATTGCAAGCAATTCGGGAGGCTTGTCGCCGGTTCACCGGCTACAACCCTCCAATCTCATTCGCGGTGGTCCAGAAACGCCACCACACTAGGCTATTTTTAGATGAGCCGGTGCTGGCCAATGGTCGGAACATGTTTTCTGACGAGAACGTGCCACCGGGCACCGTGGTTGACTCGGTCATCACGCACCCAAAAGAATTCGACTTCTATTTATGTAGCCATTGGGGCGTAAAGGGTACGAGCCGACCGACACATTACCACATATTATGGGATGAAAACAAGTTCACTTCTGATGAGTTTCAAAAACTGGTTTATAACCTTTGTTTCACTTTTGTAAGGTGTACTAAACCAGTTTCTTTAGTGCCACCGTGTTATTACGCGCATCTGGCTGCTTTTCGGGGTCGGTTGTACCTGGATCGGACTGGTAGTTCGTTGGTGTTCACGAGGCGAGGCCCGCCCAAAACCGCCCCACTCCCGAAAGTACGGGAGAATGTTAAGAATCTTATGTTTTATTGTTGATATATGTAGATCTTGAACAATGTTAGTTTGTTTGTTCGTGGGTTAGCTTAAACGAACTTTGGGATCATTGAATGAAATATAACAACGTTATGCTATCGAGTGTATTATTTAACAGCTGTTTATAATATGTTTTATATGTTACAAAGTAGAATGAAATTTTGTAACATGAGCTTAAGATGACAGTGTTATGATCATCTTGTTAACATGATTTATATTCTTTGAAATGTAAGTGTTTTGATCTTTACTTAATGATAGGTTTTAGGTTTAAATACAGTTTTCTTTGTTTTTTATGGGGGTGTTCGTTAATCTTCAGATGTCTAAGCATTTCGCTTTATGTGTTGGTTTTGGCGGTTTTGACGGTTTAACAGTTTGATTTGAAACTTGAGGCTTGACATGGAAATTGAGTACGTAATTTACGTTTAACCCTTTACTATATGGTTATGATGGTTTAATGGCTTAACCTGAAACCAACCAACTAAACTAACTTTTAAATTCAATTTTACGGACCAAAAGTGTAAAACGCACATAAAAGTTTGAATTAACTTTGAAATTATTTAAATTTAAAGATCAAACTTGCAATAACTATATAAAAATTTGAACTAACATTGTAATTTTTAAAATTTAGGTATCAAACGTACAATATGATCAAACCATATAGACTTTTGACTTCAGAGTTCATTTGAAAAACAAAAAAAATTAAAAAACTTTTAACTTAAATTTAAGTTATCAATTTGATTATGATTCAAAGATATGTGGTTCAAAATGATCTGAAATAGGTTTCATACAAATACAAATCTGTATTTTTTATTAAACAAAAACTAATACTATTAACCAAATTAAAAGCTTAGGTTTAATGTAAAAGTTTTTCCAAATTCTTTTGATTTGTATTTGAACCATTTTCTATGCATCATAAATTTTATCACTTCAAATTTTCTAATATAAACTTATCACTTGGGAAAAAAAAATGAAAGCATTGGCTTAAACAGTCAAAGCCGTAAGATTAGTTTTTTTTCTTTTTGTTTTTGAACACCAAGTGAGAAAAATTAAATAAAACACACTAGCAAGATGCTATAACGAAAGAGTTACATCAACATATTATAGAAATCAAAATTACATCATAATTACCAATTAATATTCATTAAACGAACTATACTTTTTATCCACCAGTATGATATCATTTTTATATGATCCAAAGAAATCAAGATTAGTTGGTCCAGTCTTCTCAAATGAACCCAAATATAAAGATATAATATATAAAAGCAGAAAGTAATAAATTCTAAAAAAATGAATATTAGTTGAATTGAATGACATTCGTATTAGTGACAGAAAGCGTTGGAGAATATACGCTGTCGTTTCGATGGCAATGCATCACAATAACTTCAGTAGACCACTGTAAACCCTATTGTGTCATGCATGCAGAACGATGCCAATAAAAAATATGACTTCATCTTCCCATGCCCTACCATACGGTAACAGCTTGGCATCCAACACTCATTCTATATTATTATTATTATACATTATATATTTATTATGAAAGGCAGTATGTATTTAGTGTATCAAAAACAGAAAAAGATGCTTAAATAGTTAAATAGTTCTTAGTTCACCAACGGGGATTTAGCCTAATACCCTCTTGGATTGTAATTGATATCTTCTTTATTAGAGTTTGTGGGTTTGAGTTAGTTGTGGTTGTGGAGTAAATTTAGGATTAAATTAGAAAGGTGTGGGAGTCGTTTAAAAACATTAATAATAATTACTAGTTAGCGAGGGAACCATAACTTTGTTGACTACATATATCATCTAACACGTTGTAAACATAATGATCGTGGTGAGTGGAAAAACTCTATACTTAAATGCGTCAAATTGGTAGCAATCTAAAGATGAGTAATATTTTGTAGTGGAGAGGATAATGGAAGAAATTACAGTGTTAGGGTTCGTATGAATCAAAAGCTCTTCAAGTTGCAATGATCTACAATGGAATAAGTGGGTAAAGTTGAATTTTAATTAAATGTATGTTGTTCTGTAGTCTCCGCTTCTAGCAACCTGCTAGAGAGTGAATTTTGATTTGGTGATAATAAAAACTTTGTTGTTCAAAAAATAAGAAGAAGAAAAAAAAACTAAACTCACAGTTGTTACGATATCCGGTCTCATACCTAAATACCTATTCCGACAGTATAGGTTTAAGAATTGGGAAAGTTTCTAACGTCTCATTTTCTTGTTTTTCTGACTTTTTTCTCAAAATGTCTTCCCAAAACTTATTTATCAAAATGTCCTCTCCGGACAAGAAGCCATCGTCTTATTAAGCACGTGTGTTCATCTTTTACTGGTTCTGTTATATATGAGCCTGCTTCTACCTATACAGAATTACAGACGTCGACGTCTTATCTGATAACAACCTTTTGAGCAATTTTTAAGAGAATATTTTGAAGGAAAAAAATAAAATAAAAAATGAACAAACAATTTAAGAATTTTCCTTTTACAATTTCCAATCAGGTTTGAGTTTGTCATCGACAGCTTCTATTCATATAACACCCAAAGCTCCTCCAGCTTCACCTGTTTACCTATGGATGTAGAAAACACTCTCATCACACTAAATCATAAATTCATCGGTCAAATTTTATCATATCACACTACATTGTATACTCAAATTTGATGATGGCGTAATGCCACACTATACCAAACTTCAACATTACATCACACACACAAACAACAAATACAACCTCACGGCAAATGCATGTAGTGAAAGCAGAAATTTGCGGTGTGAAAGGGGTTGGCGGCAGTGGTGCCGGGTGCCCCATCCACCCTAGGATATTTACAAATTTATTTTGCAACAATGTAACCTTCAAAATTCTTTAAAAACCTATTTCCCAATAAATTTTTAGTAACGAATAAATTAATAAAAATAAGGTAAAAACACATTAAACATACTGAAACTAATTAAAAGACGAAATAGTATTACAATTTGTGTCAGTCCCGTAACGTCGCAATCGAAAGCAGAGAGAAGACGAAAGTTGTTCCTTTTGCTCTGTAGAAACGTCACTATCAACCTTTTCGATTATTATTTTAACATTTTCGAGGAGCCAATCCCCTGCGGTTCAAATTGTGCCCTATATGATGCTCCATACAATCTGAGGGGTCCATCCGTTGGACCGCAAAACGTCTGGACGGTTCAGATAAAGCCTTTGTCGGTATTCCAACATTGACAGATTGATGGAACACGGTAACCTCCCGTACGCTCCCAGGCATAAGATTCCAGCCTAGTTTTTTAACGTAATTAGAGGATGACGTCAAAAGGTCTGGATCATGGGTCCTGTTTAAACAAACGGTGAAAATTTTTAAATCTAATTTATTTTTACACGGAATGTAATAGTGATTATTGTTCACGTAGTAATACAATTTTTTTTAACGGGAAATTTACGATTTTGATTTCGGATGATAGGTGTTATTTTAATCGGGTATATTTATATGTTTTTCGGTCAGAACTGCACCCTCAATCCACTTAATAGAAAACTTACAATCATAAAAGTTATCTGCCTCAACTCTAAATATTTTTGTTTAAATTAAGACTTAACCCTAACAGCTTCTTGTATTTACATGTTTTAAGTAAATTATTTTAATCACTTAGATAAAGATCATTCGTACGTGGACCGTGGTAATAAAGTTGACTATGTTTATCTTGTAATTTTTTAGTTACAATTGGTTATGTATTAAACACATTTGTTCTTATCTAAACTATTTCCGTTTATATATTAAAGTAATACCCGTTTAGTTACGTGTTTCTTTCCTCTCTTATTTTCTCTCTCAACAACACAAATGAAAACTATTACATGATAACTTGTTAACTTATGACATTTATGATTTATAAAGATGGTGAAAGGTTGTTATTATAAGGTTATATATATATATAAGTGTCTTCCTTCAAAAATGAATTTATAAAACTTAATCGCATTTCGTATAGTTTCTGTTATCTTAGGTAGAAGGGCCGAAAACACCGATTTCTTTTAACCTACTTAAAACCGGTTAAGTGCTAACGTAAAAGAAATGGCCATCACACTGGATATTGGCAACAACTATATAGCCATTTTTTCCCCAATTTCTAGCCTATTATTTGGCTTTTTACACCATATGTTAGTAAAGGTTGCTGGTGTATTATTTGACCACAACAATAATATTCGTTCTCTATTCTCTCTTGTAAAAATCTTTGTGGATGTTTAAATCGGGTGAAGTTCAGGTATATTTCAATTTTGTAATCCTCAATCAAGCATTGATTATTACATGTAGTTGAACTTATATCCGATTTAAACATATACACATAAGAAACAACGACTTGACTATGATCGTTATGTATTAAACATACTAGTGGGCATGACCAGTGCTATGCACGAGTGTTGTAAAATTTGAAAGTGTTAATTTGACGATTTATACGTTAGTATTAGCCAACCATAAAGATTCACACATGAAACGATGATAAAAAAGTATAACAAGAAGAAATATTGCTAAAAAATGAACACTTGAGGTAAAGGAAAAAAATAACGAATGTGAAAATGATAACTTTATAATATTAATGGGTTATATTATAGATTGGTTAAAAAACAGAATAAAACTTTATTAAAGTTCAGAAAACTAATTATAAATTTGACATAACTCGAGCGGATAAGTGTAAAACTTAAATAAAACACAAAATAAGCTAAGTAATTAATTTGAAAAACTAAGTGCAGTGATTAGTTTCAAAGATGCCTATGTGTTTAAGTGTAAAATTGTAGGAAAAAAAGTAGATTTTTGATTACTCTGAATGAAAAAAAGTTATTGTGGTAATATTGGGAAAAAAATTTCACTGTGTTAAACACTTATTATATTTGTGTATTATTATTATTATTATTATTATTATTATTATTATTATTATTATTATTATTATTATTATTATTATTATTATTATTATTATTATTATTATTATTATTATTATTATTATTATTATTATTATTATTATTATTATTATTATTATTATTATTATTATTATTATATTATTATTATTATTATTATTATTATTATTATTATTATTATTATTATTATTATTATTATTATTATTATTATTATTATTATTATTATTATTATTATTATTATTATTATTATTATTATTATTATTATTATTATTATTATTATTATTATTATTATTATTATTATTATTATTATTATTATTATTATTATTGTTATTTAAATATTTAATAGTTATAAAGTTAATAAGAAGTAGGAAACTCGCGTGATGTGACAAGTTGCGGCGTGTTAAACCTAATAAAAAAAGAACGTCTCGAATGTTAATTTAAAAAACTAAAAGGTAATGCATATATATTTAAATGACGATGTAAAATTCATGCTATTTAATCACACTAATCGATTTGTATCACTTATGTTGACCATGATCAATTAAAAGATGTGCTTGAGAACTTAATTAAGCCACAAGTTATACAAACTCACCATGTGTGTCTATATACGGTAAAACCATATCAAAAGCTGTCTTTGCAACCCAAGCACAAATTAATCAAAAAGTACTTACAAAAATAAGTAGCGAATAATATTTCAGTTTCTAAACCTCAAATAGAAGAATGAACCGACGGATTCTTATTCATTTATGTATTGTTGTTCATTAAAGAGATGTTATGCATTAATCTATGAACGGGTTAAGTGGGTAAATCCAAACTTACTAAAAAAAGTTACAGGTCAAAGGGTTTTACAAAGTGGCTTAAACATTTAAAACAAAAACATAAAGAATATGAAAATCCCACAAAACACTGATTTAGAATAATACATTTGATTTTAAGCTGCATTTAGAATATTAAACCATACTACATACTGGTAAAACAAAAATAGCACTGAAGGATTTCTACCAGTTTTCTTTCTGCCATTTTTGGTTCTGCAGCCCAAGTAAAAAATGAGATCATATACTTTAGCATCTACAAAATATAAATAAAATCGAGTATGAAAACAAAACCTTGTTTTTCCGGTTCATAATAAAGATTACTGAGAAAACATAAAACACCATTTTAGTTCTTCCATAAAAGTGATAAGAACACTCACGTAATAGCAAAACTGATAGTTAGTAAACAATAATCGGTTATCTTTCAATGTGTCCAAAACAATAAATTCTCACAACAATTGAAAAACCCATGAAACCCACTTGCAATAACAATCATATATGGGTTACAAGAAAAATGTATATATTAATTAACCCGTATATCGAGAAAATGAAAGAAAACAATGGTTGCTTTGCTGTAGGTAAAATCTTAGTAAACAAAATTATAGAAGCGGAAGGAGAACCCGGTAACATTCTCCAATCAGGCGAGAAGAATTTGGAAAACAAAGATTTTTAGGGCGTTAATTCTCTCTAGGGTTACAAGAGAATTTATTATTAACGACCATTACATAAACCATACCGGCCCCATTCAAGTACCCTTACAAACACGAAAGATAAAAATACCCACCACATAACCTTAGAGAGAACTATGATAGACAGTTACAGACATAAAAAGAACCATTGTCAGAAGTCAAGACCATTTAAAAATATAATCATCTTGTGGACTCCATCTTACTTGTTCCAAAACCAAGGAAATCTAAATTCTTATCAACATTCACTATGTTTCATGAATATAAAGATTCATAAATTGTTATTGGATATGCAAAAAAATATGTAGTTTGATTATCAAAAGTTGCCAAATTATTTTGAGATGCCATCTATGTTGGAGTTTTGGTTATGCTTCAGCTACTCTATTAAAGTGTAAGGGGGTTTTATGTCAATTTCTCAGTGTGTAGGGATGAAAAGGACAATAGGTTGTTAGTGTTAAGGAGTTAGTTATATGAAGTTCTTGTGTAGTCAGAATACTCATTCTCGTGAGTTTTCTTCTTGTAATTCTCAAGATATTTCTTAATCAATAAGACTAATCCATTATGTTCTTACTTCTGATTCGTATTCGTTTTTCATTGATTGAATTGATCTCTGGTGTTGATTCTCGATTGGATAATCGGTTTGATCTTCGATATTGATAGTTCGTCCGCTGAGGGGGTTTTCCTACGGCCGCTGTCGATTTCAACAATTGGTATCAGAGCTACGGCTCGAATCAATTCGAGTTCTCGGTGAATCGGTTGATAATTGCGCGCACACGAAATCGATTAAGGTACGAGATGGTGACCACGAAGTTCGAGTTAGAGAAGTTTGATGGGAAAAACGACTTTAGTCTGTGGAGGTTGAAGATGAGAGCACTCTTGGTTCATCAAGGCTTGGTTGATGCCCTAAAAGGGGAAAATGGTTTGCCTGAGAACTTGACTGACAAAGAGAAGAAAGATCTTATGGAAAAGGCACATAGTGTGATAATTCTGTGTCTTGGTGATAGAGTTCTCAGGAAAGTTTCAAAAGAAGCGACCGCTGCTGCCGTTTGGGCCAAGCTAGAAAGCCTATACATGACGAAGTCTCTTGCAAACCGGTTGTACCTGAAGAAAAGGCTGTATATTTTTTAGTTGGCTCCTGGTAAGTCCCTAGAGGATCATACAGATGAATTCAATAAACTGATTCTTGATCTTGAAAATATTGAGGTGGAGCTTGAGGATGAAGATAAGGCAATTATCTTCTTGTCATCATTGCCTCATATGTATGAACATTTCATTGACACTTTGATGTTTGGGCGAGATATATTGTCCATGGATGAAGTCACTGCTGCAATGAATTCAAAGGTGTTGCAAAAGAAGTCAGAGATCAAAGACGAATCAGCAGAAGGCTTAGTTGTTAGGGGAATACCTGAATCAAGAAATCAAAAGTTCTGATCAGGAACTAGATCTAAGTCAAGAACAAAGAGAAGGTGCTTTATTTTTCAGTCTGAGAAACACCTCAAGAAGGACTATCCTGAAAGATTTAAAAGGAAGAAAGTAGAGTACAGTCAAGCGAAGAATACCGGTGGTCATTCCCCGAATGCTGTGTCTGAAGGATATGATAGTTCGGATGTGTTAGTAATGTCCAAATCACTGAATAGTGATGACTGGATATTGGACTCCGGATGTTCTTATTATATGACAACCAAGAGGGAGTACTTTAAGGAGTTAAAGGAATGTAATCTTGGAGTGGTACAACTAGGTGACGACAAGCCATGTAGTATCCAGGGGCTGGGAACCGTGGTGCTAAAGTTAGCGAATGGAACTGAGGCTACTCTTTTAGAAGTGAGATATATCCCCAGCTTAAAGAGAAACTTGATCTCTCTTGGTATGTTTGAAGGAAGTGGTCATGTTGTGAATCTAAAGAATGGGAAGGCAAAGGTAGTCAAAGGCTCTATATGTTTGTTAACTGGCACAAGGAGAAGTAACAATACTTATGTGATAGATGGGAAGGTAGACATAGGAGCCGTAAATGATGTCGAAGTTCAAAAGGCATTTGCAGCCTTGATGTGGCATAAGAGGCTTAGTCATATAAGCACTCAGGGGTTAAAAGAATTAAACAAGCAATAGCTGCTGGGGAACTTAGAGTCATATGATACTGGGTTCTGTGAAAATTGTATAATGGGAAAGGCACATAGAGTGAGATTTGGGAAAGGAATTCATTCCACAAAGATACTTTTATCTCTTATAGATGTGCTTGCAGACCTATGGGGGCCTGCTAGAACTCAATCATTGGGAGGTGCAAGATACTTTTTATTTCTTATAGATGACTATTCTCGAAGGGTGTGGGTGTTCAGCTTAAAGCACAATGATGAGACATTTGAGAGATTCAAGGAGTGGAAAGTACTGGCTGAAAACCAATTTGGGAGAAAGGTAAAAAGGCTAAGAACTGATAATGGTTTAGAGTTCTGCAATGCTATGTTCAATCAGTATTGTAAGAGTCATGGCATTGCAAGGCATCTCTCTGTGGTGGGCACTCCACAGCAAAATGGCCTAGCAGAGAGAATGAATAGAACCTTATTCAACTAGTTAGATGTTTGTTAATTGAGTCTGGGATGCCTAAGCAGTTTTGGGCTGAAACATTGAATACAGTAGCACTTGTGGTAAACATGTCTCCCTCTTCTGCCATTGGAATGAAGATCCCAATTGAAGTGTGGTCAGGAAGTCCTGCTGACTATAGTAGGTTAAGAGTATTTGGGTCACTTGCTTATGCTCATATGAATAAAGGAAAGCTAGAACCCATAGTTGTGAAATGTGTGGTTCTAGGACATCCTGAAGGTGTTAAGGGATATAGATTGTGGAGAATGGATAGTGGTAGCCTAAAGGATTGTTAGTAGAGATATCGTGTTCAATGAGGATGTGAAATATAAAGACCTTGTTACCGAAACCAATCAGAGCTTTGAGGTACCTGAGGATAGGGTTCAGGTTGAGGTGGAGCAGGGTACTAATCAAGCACCTGGTGATATAGAGGGTGATGGAATTGGAGAAAGTTCTCATGATACAGGTCCAACATATAGCATTGCCAAAGACAGACCTAGAAGACAGGTTGTGCCTCCTACAAGGTTTAGAGCAGGAGATAATCTTACATCTTTTGTCTTTAATGCTGTTGTAGTTGAAAGCAGTTGTGAGCCTATCACTTATGAAGAGGCTGTGAGTTCAAATGAGAAGGATAAATGGACGCATGCTATGTTGGAGGAGATGGAGTCTCTAGAAAGATATCATACTTGGGTGTTAGTTGATAAACCCAAAGACCTAAAGTCAGTAAGTTGTAAATGGCTGTATAAGATCAAAGAAGGGTTACACAGCAAAGAGTCACCTAGGTATAAGGCCAGGTTGGTTGCTAAAGGGTCTACTCAACAAGAGGGGGTGGTTTATAATGAAACTTTCTCACCTGTTGTCAAGCAATCATCCATTCGTATTATACTGGCATTGACTGCTATACATGATTTAGAGTTGGAGCAACTTGATGTAAAAACTGCCTTTTTACATGGCAGTTTAGAGGAAAAGATATACATGAAACAACCAATTGGCTTTGAGGTAAAAGGTCAAGAGGATAAAGTGTGTCTATTGCAGAGGTTACTTTATGGTTTAAAACAGTCACCCAGACAGTGGAATAAGAGGTTTCATGAGTATATAGTCTCTCAAGGTTTTGTTAGAAGTTCCTATGATGCTTGTGTCTATTTTAGGGAGACTATGACCGGTAGGTATGTGTATCTTTTATTATATGTTGATGATATGCTAGTTGCTAGCAAAGACAAGTCTGATATTAAGGCAACAAAGGATATGTTAATGGAAGAGTTTGATATGAAGGATCTAGGTGAGGCCAAGAAGATCCTAGGTATAAAGATTACCAGAGATAGGAAATTAGGCATGGTGAGGTTGTCTCAAACTGGCTATGTTGAGAAGGTGTTGTCTAATTTCTATATGAGTCAATAAAAACCTGTTGTAACACCTTTGGCTTCGCACTTCAAGTTGTCCTTAAAAGACAGTCTACAGTCGACTGAAGAAGAAGAGTATATGCTTAATGTTCCATATGCAAGAGCTATGGGGAGCCTTATGTATCTAATGGTGTGTACCAGGCTAGACACTAGTTATGCAGTTAGTGTTGTAATTAGGTACTTGTGCAGACCTGGAAAGAGGCACTGGGAAGCTGTTAAATGGGTGCTCAGGTATCTAAATGGCACAAGGAAGGTTGGATTGGTGTTTGGAAATCAACATGATCCTGCGTATACTATTGCAGGATATGTGGATGCAGATTATGCAAAAGACCCGGATAAAGGCCGATCTGTTACTGGTTATGGATTTACTGTTTGTGGTAGTTTGGTTAGTTGGAAGTCTACATTGCAACATGTAATTACTTTGTCCTTACTGAAGCAGTTAAGGAAGCCTTGTGGCTTAAAGGGTTTATGACTGAATTGGGTGTTTGGGTCCAAGATGTAGTGGTTTGGTGTGACAATCAAGGTGCCATTCAGTTGTCAAAGAATCCAATGCATCATGAGAGAACCAAGCATGTTGATGTTAGACTGCATTTTATTAGAAAGGTGGTGAACTCTGGAAAGGTCAGGGTTATGTATGTTGGTACTCAAGATAATGCGGCTGATATGTTAACCAAGTCATTAGGTGGTTCCAAGTTTCTTCATTGTTTACAATTGCTTGGTATTGGGTAGCTTTGCACAAAGGTGGAGTTTGTTGGAGTTTTGGTTGTGCTTCAGCTAATCTATTAAAGTGTAATGGGGTTTTATATCAATTTCTCAGTGTGTAGGGCTGAAAAGGACAATAGGTTGTTAGTGTTAATGAGTTAGTTATATGAAGTTCTTGTGTAGTCAAAATACTCATTCTCATGAGTTTTCTTCTGGTAATTCTCAAGATATTTCTTCATCAATAAGACTAATCCATTGTCTTCTTACTTCTGATTCGTATTCATTGTTCATTTATTGAATTGATCTCTGGTGTTGATTCTTGATTGGATAATCGGTTTGATCTTCGATATTGATAGTTCGTCCGCTGTGGGGTTTTTCCTACGTCCGCTGTCGATTTCAACAATCTAGAATTTACTTTATATCCAACAAATTAGAAGTTCTTCGATATAACCTTTGACCCAATAGCCTGTTTGTTATAATCTTCGACCCAACTATAGGAAGCTCGCTTCGTTACCACTGCGTTTTAGCACCAATCATGTATGCCAATAGGCTAGCATATAGATCAATAAGCTACAACGTTCAGGCAACTACTTAGTACTCAATCATGCCTTGATGTTTCACAGCCCAAAAGATTTACCCCTTAAAGTAATAAAAAGGTGAATACTATGGCTAAAGACTATCTGCTAGAAGACTTTGTCATAAAAATTAAATTAGATTTAGCCAAAAAGATTAATAAATACTTTATGAAATTAATTATAATATAACTTACAGCTTGGATGCATAAATGCTTCTTTGAGAGTTCTTCGATTCCTAACCACGCCACCATGGGGTTAGAAGCCTTCTTTTAAAAGCTGATTTGTTTCGAGTTGACTGAGTGATTACAACATTTAAGTACAACAATATGAACATAGGTAAATGTTCACCACTGTTTAAGTATATTAACAAACAAATGCAGGAGCCATACATGAAGAAGACAACAAAAACCAAACCCCAATTTACACACACTTAGTTCATTGACTTACTTCCATGTGGTATGTCTTAATTATTAATGGAGTCCAAGCTAAAAATGATCCAAGTGCAAGGACTATCAACACTTTGAGAAAAGACACGGGAGTATCATAAAATAGATCCACAAATCCCACCCCATCTGTAAAACAAATTTTTTCCACATATTTAGTAAAATAAATAAATAAATTATATAGAAACTTGTCTATGTGTACATGTACACACATACTTGTCTATCATGTTTGGCTACTGGTTGAGAGTTTAATATAATCATAATGCATATCAAACATCACCAATTCAGCGTATTATTATATTCCTCGCATTAAATTTTAAATATGAATTCTAATTATGAATGAATAACAAGCCAATTTTAAGGACAATGCAAGTTAACAAACCATAAAAAACCCAAATCATAACATTCCAAATTCTAAAAATTAACAAGAAAATTCACATGTACTTACTACTGTGCTTAGTTTGTTGTAACAAGCTGTCAAATGCTTCTCACTTCTCAGTACAAGTAAGACCAATAGCGTATGCAATACCCTGACTAAGAGGACCTGATAATAATAAATAATACTTCAGACACAAAAACATTCATCAAGATTTTGGTGTTTATGCATAGAGGACTATACGAGTACTAACCGATGGTGACTTCAACACCAAGAGTTTCAAAGTTCTTAAGATGGCCATGAGTTTTGCTTACCCATTGATGGAATTGTTTCAAGTCCTTTTCCTGATATAGCACATCATAGAGTTTTATTACAACAAAAATGTCAAATATATCAGCCAATCAACAACACTCAACTATCACAAACAGAGGACACGTTGACTTGAAGAACTGATTCATAGATCAATTAATCAATCATCAAGTTGCAAAGATCTAGCAAAATCAAGAACTTTATTATCCCTAAAGCAATGCACATGTCCCAAACAAACCATATTCACTGGGGCATTTCATCGAACACATGCTAGACACAAATGATAAAACACATAAACAATAAACATACTGATTTGAACCCGAAAAGATGGTAATTTGTTGTAGATATCAAAAGCCCTAAGTAGTGATTGACAATGGAAAACCACAATACAGTCAATTACGATCACAATCAATTCCAACAATCAGCACATGGCTGGAAAGAAGAGTCAAAATTAAAAAAAATTGAAACACTACAAAGAAAGTTGACTGAGATCATAATATCACCTTGAAATTGCTTAAGAGGATTGGTCGTTAGTGAATTTGGGTTGCCGTGGGATGTAGCTATCATCATATGCATCGATGGCTGTAGATATATGTGTGGGTACTGATAGCATTGAATCGCTTCAATTGAAGGTGTAAGTGATATCATTCAATCGGTTCAATCAATGTACATAAGGTAGTAAAAATAAAGATACATGTTCATTCATTTTATTTTATGTGGTTTTGCAACAAACCGTTATATATTAAACATATAAATGTTCATTCATTTTATGTGGAATTGCAACAAACTAATGTTTGTAATTTTCTAAGTTTAACAAAATTTAATGAAAAAAAAATAGTCTATTGAGTTTACAATATATATTTAATGTTTAAGTGACTATTAATAAAAATGTAAAAGTAAAATTTTTCTTAAACCTATATCAGTTAACCGGTTGATTTAGCTTCATCGGTTAAACAGGTTAGGTTTTTCAGCACCTCAAAACCTGTTATTTTTCTAGTAATAAGTTTTTAGGACCATATTAACCGTTCGTTATTCACCTAAAACCGTTATAAATTTAACCAATTTAACTGCTATAAATTTTCCTAGCAATGGATTTCCTCCTAAGGGGGTTGAGGGTGCGGTTCTAGCTGGAACAGTGATAGATGGGCCCGATTAAGATAACACTTATCCTTCGAAGTAGCCTCGCACATTTGCCGTTCAAAAAAAAAAAGATGAGATTTTAATTTCTCTTTAATTCTTGATGAGATATGTTGGACAAGAGTCCAAGTTCAAACCCTTTAGGTTCTAGCCAAAGAGGCCCAAGTTTGATAGACACAAGTTAAGATCGACCCATTAGGGTTAAAAGTTTGGCGGAAAATTAAGACCGACCCATTATATAGAAAGCCCAATAGCTTCCATAAATAGAATTATAGAAAGGTTCATCCACAGTTCCACACCCATCATGATCACCAAATCGTCTTACTCTCCTATTTAAATTATTTTTTTCACATTTTAAATCACATTATTATCGTATATACACATCAATTTCAATGATGTGCAAATCACATCTTAAATACTATTACATGAGACAACTATGACAACCTAATAGTTGATTCTCGAGAAAACACCCCTCATATGGACTGTGGACATAAAGCCAGAAGCATAATCTTTAACTACTACTATTATTATGTGAATTGTCATAACAAAAACAAAACTACAGTATACCTTATTAATAATAATCAAGTTACAAAACTTTTTAATGTCACCTCTCTTAGTCAATCTTCTCTATAATAGAGCGAGTCTCCAAAGCTATAAACATAATCTTACCAACAATATTACTTCATTATTTTGTCATTGCTATTCAATTATTGCAATACAACGTTATTTGCCTATTTATCATTCAATGAAAAAGGCGAAATACGCACATTTTCTAAAATTTGTTAACAATCTACACACAAGAGTTTCAATGTTAATTGAATTAGGCTTAATAACTTCGTATACTTTATACACATATAACAAATTGCAATGGATGAATAGTATTTTGCCAACCGGAAAAATAAACCAGATATGAGACTTAGCCCAATTGCTTTATTAACAAAAGCATCGAGTTTAAAGTTTGAGATTTAAGAACATAATAGTTTCTTTTATTTTATCTGACCTCCCTTAAAAGCTGGCTTTTTATGTAAAACAAGATAATTTTTTACACCCTACCGTTATAAAAGAATTAAATCATTTAATTTTACATACTTCATCAAAATGTTTGGTTAAGTGTAGTTGGGATAAGTCATTATAATTGTAAACTTAATATTATTATATTTGTTAAAGTAATCATAAATAGAAATTGTTGTATATAGGTACAAGCACCAAACAAAGGCTACATACAGCCTGGCTGAATTGGCACCCATTCCTTTACAAAAGACTTGGTTAACACTAAATAAGTGCATGAGGTCGTGGATAGATGCATGTGTTTAAAATATGACCATAAAACAAGATTCGAGTTCTAAATATTTAAAGTGGTTGAATATTTGGACATGTATTTGGTGTTGAATAAATGAAACTTTTAGAAGTATATTTTATAGGCTTTTTTAAGAACGGATTTTAATCTACTTTACTATCTGACGTTTACGGGATTTGAAATTTTAATCTGTAGTATAAAAACAGAACACCTTATCACTCCAAATATTTAGACGCATACCTAAGTCTCTCCGCACGTTGCTACATCTCGTCCTTAGCCATTTGGAATAAAGAGATGGAATAAATAGTTATAGGCATAGTCGCGTAAAACATGTTAAAATACTCCTTTTGTTCAACTCTGAAATACCAAAGGACGTGTAAGGAGCACTTAATCAACTCTGAAATAGTAAAAAAGTCTATTTTACTTCTAAAATTATCACACCTACAGTTTACAAGATTTGAGCTTACAAACTTTTGATAAGGAAAGAAACTACTTTATTTTTATCAACAGTAACATTTTTACAACAGATAGATAGTGTTGATGTTTCATTTCAAGGAGATAAAATGTCGCGAAGGTTACATACATGCACATAAGATCGGTTATTTATTGCTTGTGTCTTATATGTGTATGAGAGATGGAGGGATTGAATAAAAAGTATGAAACATTGCATCTAACCAAAACGCAATCATCACACACAATGTATATTGCCTATATGTGTGTTAGATTCTACATTTTGTAGTCAAATGTATTTACCCATCATAGTATGATACACGTATCCTAAAATTTTTATATGTGTATAAAAATGTTATCTTTTTAAAATAATAATTTATAATAATTTCAAACCGCGTTTGGAGGATTGTAGACTTGTAGGTGAAACCGCAGGCATAGATGCTTCCCCAAAGCCCCCACGTTGCCAGCTTCAATAAACTATGGTTACCGTTAAATTTGAAATTTGTCATATCAAAAATAATTTTAAAAGACACTATCAATCACATGCTTTTGATTTTTTTCTAGAATTAAGTATTGCCTTGAACTAGATAGTTTTTAAAACTACCCATAATTTATATTATATCGTAATACATTACTATAATTATATTATAATATATTAGGATAGACATCTGCGTATTACATAGGTTGATAGAAAAATTCTAAATTATTTTTAGGAGATTGGTTGTTTTAGTAAAAAGAAAAATCAAATTGATTGATTTTTGCAATTTTTCTACTTAATGGGCGGAATAACATATTTTTTAGGGTCCTAGAATAGTGTCATATGTCTCTTGAGTTGTTTCATATCATATATAGATTCGACAAGGTTAATGTTGTCTTTTGAAATTAATCGACAAGGTTAATGTTGTCTTTTGAAATTAAACTTTAAAAGTTTAATGGGGAAAATTTGACTTTTATTATTTTGACTACCTTAATCAGTTAATTGTCTTTTGCACATAAATATCAATTATATGATTAAATTATATCATTGAATAATATTAATTATAAATATCATAAATTGATTGGCCTACGACTTCAATTCCATTTGATTATTACATTTAATAATGAATCTTCTTTAGAAATCTAATTACGTTAACAATTAACTTTTAGTTTTAACTAAATTTTTATATCAGTTTTATCATATACTTTTTTGAAAAGCAAAATTTATAAAAAAAAATATATAAAATAAAAATGATTTAAAAATATAATTTTATTTTTTATATGATTTATATTTACTTTATTTAAACAACTTATATTAATTGTATGTGTTTTGTTACATCCAAATCCGGGTCGGGTATTGTCATCGGGTATGGCTGAGCCTGGACTCCATGATTCATTTCCGAACTTTGAACCTGGCTGTAACCACAAAGGAGATCTATGTTAGAGGGCCCGGAGGTTTTAACCCCGAAGGCACTCTGACACTCAAGTCAGTACCAAGTATTATATAGTCAAGCATAAGATATATATATATGAGACAAATGAATAGACAAGTATAGGAGATGAGGATTAGAGAGAGCCTTGTTGACACAAGATGATCTTTGTCGAGACAGGATGGCCTTGCGACATTGAAGGGAGGGGATCCAGCAAAGATGAGTGAAGATTAGGGAGAGCCTTGTCCACACAGAATGAACTTGCGACATTGCAAGGAGGGGATCCAGCAAAGATGAGCAAAGAAGAAGAAGAAACTAACACTCTTACGAGAATGGACAACTGTGGTAGTTTTCAGGTAGAAAAAAATGGGGTACTCTTGAATGAGAGGTTTGCCTCCTATTTATCGAGGGAGAATCCTCAAATCCTAATGGGTCTGATTTGTGTGGGTTGGGCCAAGCCCAATGAGTTATTTTCATTGGGTCCATGTGCTTGGCCCAGTAATTTAGAGATTGATGTGAGATAACTCCATCCTTAGGTGTGTTGGGGTTAAGTCAAGTTGGTAAGGCCATATGATGCAACCTAAGGCAATGCCAGGTTGGGTAAGGCCAAGCCAGTAGCTTAAGGTCAAGCAACGCAAGTTAAGACAAGACAAAGTCATCCAAGACCATACCAGGTATCCTAAGGTGTTGGAAGTTTAACAAGATAACGTAAGTTTAAGACCAAACCAATGAGTCGTAAGGAAAGGCGCGTCGGGTAACGCCAGATTGAGCAAGGCTGAGACAAGTAAACGTACTTACATTATTACATGTACGTGTGCCAAGGTTAGGCTGGTTGACAAGGCTATGCCATGCAGCATAAAGCACTGCCAGATTGAACAAGGCTGAGACAAGTAGCTTAAGGTAAGACAACACCGGTTAAGACAAGACAAAGTCATCCAAGGCAAGGTATCCTAAGGTAAGGTTGAATATTGCCTGGTAGCTTGTGATGCCTTTCCATGGTCGTAAACCTACTTACGTCATCAGTATTTGTTAGTGTGTTCTTTCCTGTCAAATTGTGTGGGGCATCTTTTTATCCATTCTTATTAAATATGTTACAATATAACCCTTAACCAAAAAATTGTATTAGCACCTGCTCACCAACAACTCTAAGCTAAATTTCAAGTTAGACCATGAAAGAAGGATATTAAACGGACATTTAAGTGGTAATTAAAAAAGTGCTCATGGTATAATGATGCTGGAATAATAAAATAACTATCAACATGCTAGAAAAAAACTTAATTTGACTAATATAATATGTGTTGGGAAATTTGTCATTTAGCACAAATGGACATGCTTGTTCTCTTGTTTGGTATGCCTTCACCCACCCCCATCTACTTTCTTATTTTAATTATTTAATACGTTAAAAAATTAACACATCTCGTTATACAAGGAAATACTCATCAATCGATTTTTAATAAAGTTATTGGACTTATTAGAATATTGTTATTTACGAATTTTCAAAACCTCACTAGTATCCCAATCATTACCTATATCAAAGTTGTGTATATAGTTTAATGATGAAGCAGGATTCATGTGCCGTTTAAAAAAAAGTAGTATTCATGGAGCCTCTTTGATAATGTGAAACATAAGTTGTTTATATTTAACCGTTTTAAATATAACTTAATACTATTACATTAAGAAAAAGTTACATGTTATGTATTTATTAATATATGAAATTGTATAGTATCTTTACGCTTTGATAATTACATTGAGTGTATATTTTTTAGAAATTTTATACGTTTTCTGTCTTTTATAATCTACACCAAGGCTACGTCTATTTCACACGTAATGAATTGGTGCTCGATTCGTTAAAGCAAGCTATGTATTTTAGATTCTTAAGGTTGAAAGCGAATTTTAACAGACCATTTTTAAATTAGTTTACAGAATTTGAACATGTTTATATTGATAGTACAAGAGTATAAAAGTCATTTAAATGCTCAAAATATCATTTATGTAACAATTTAACAATATTTGGATAATCATAAGATAAGAATTATGAATTCGAGATATAAAAAACTATGTATTTTTAAAATAAACTTATTACTTATTATATTTAAGTAATAACATTTAGGAACTAAATGTCCGCAATAATATAATTTCATTGTTCACGTGTTATTATGATTATTTTTGGTTGTTTTACGGGTTTATTACATGATATATATAATTATTTCCACATTAACAACATAGATGATGGTCCGGTGTACGGTAATACGTTTCTTCTTTCTCACCGTCAACACAAGTTCAGGTCCCATAACTACATTTTGATTTTAACTAGTTGGTTTTCTAACCGCGCTTCGCGGCTGTGTTCGAACCAGGGCTCAGACATCACATCATAGCCATATACATGTTAACATGAAACACACAAAATGTCTCAGATGAACTTAACCTCATCATCATCGACGCATCAGTATTCACATGATAATAGAAGCAACAAAGACAGAGTACATGCACAGTCAACAACATAACATCAAAGAGACATAAAATAACCGTGAACATGTAGTAGTACCCATGCAAAGGCTCAGAAGTGAAGCTCGATTGTGGCTGCATACGGTAAACGGTTGCCAAGCCGTGGCAACCGACAAAATTCTTGGTGAAAAATCATAGCCTTTAAGGTACCAAAAAGTCGAAAGTCTCGTATGAATAATGGTTCATCATCATGGACACACAGAAATAGCAAGACACAACATGTGAAACTGAATAAATAACAGTCTCACACGAGCTAATGCTCATCATCATTGACAGATGTAAAAAACCCAAAGGGTATGAGAAGGAAATCGCGGCCACCAGCTCCACTTCAAACATGATTGTGAGGCGGAACGGCAACCGAAGTAAAATCCACCGCCACAGGCCACACAATACCAATAGATCTAAAAACCCAAAAGGGGTTTTCATCATCACAAACCAACAATACTTTCATCCAAGATTCAAATGATAAAAAAATCCTCATCATCACCAACATAACCCACCAGTCCATAAAAATCGTCAACAGTAAATAGAGATCTCAAACAATGCCATGCTTATCAGAAATTGAGTGAATGAAACTAAAATCCATCACAAACATCAGGAAAGCCATCGTCACCAACACCGCCACCAGGTGGCAACTCCCCCGTAGATAGGGCTGCAAACGAACTGAACGTTCAACGAACAATTCGTGAACCGTTCGGTGGGAAGTTCGTTTATGTTCGTTCATTTGGTAAATGAACGAACATGAACAAGAAAATTTCGTTCGTTGAACGAACATGAACACGAGCCGTGTTCGTTCATTTATGTTTGTGAACGTTCGATAATGTGTTCGTTTATGTTCGTTAAGTCCGTTCGTGAACGTTCGATAATGTGTTCGTTTATGTTCGTTAATGTGTTTGTTTATTCTTAATTTGCGTGTCAGTTATTTTTATGACTATTATATCAAGTATTTTTTCATATTTATGTTAAGTACTTGTTTATTTTTTATTGATTTTGTGTAATGTTTGTAATATAATGTAAATTTTATTCTAAAATAAATCTATAATCATTTGTATTCGTTTGTGTTCATAAGTTTTTTTGTGTTCGTCATGTTCATGAACAGTTGTTTGTGTTCGTTTGTTTATGATTGTGTTCATTTGCATTCAGTAAGTGTTCGTGAACAGTTCATGAACATGTTCATTTTCTTAATGAACGAACACGAACAAAGAATCTCGTTCGGTAAGTGTTCGTGAACAGTTCATAAACAAGTATATTTCTTAACGAATGAACATGAACAAGGCCTGTTCGTGTTCGTTCGGTTCGTTTGCAGCCCTACCCGTAGACAGTTGAAATCCCATTTTCTCTCTAAACAAATTACATAACCCACACACCAACAACCCATCAAAGGGCAAACGCAACATGCATCAGAAGCAACATCACCTCCGCCACCTAGGGTTTGCAATACAAAGGCCGGCAGTAGCGGCAAACATAACCACATCAAAGAGAAAAAAGGCGGCGACTTAGGCGGACACAGGAAGCGGATGACGCACCCCCAGCCATCCGACTCGTCACTAAAGGTTTCTCGAAAACCTAGCCACCAGGAACCTTTGAAGCAGCAGAATAACACATGCATCAGGGAGTTGTACACGGTATGCATGGAGTAGGAGACGATGGGAACCCAGGGCTGAGCTATAGCGGGAGAGGAGACGTCGATCGAGAGATCTCCACCATCTGAGTTGCCCCCTCGCACCCTACCGAAAACCCATTTCTCTCACAAGAAATGAAAAAGGCTGACCAAAAACCCTTTAAAGGGTGGATGAAGGGGCCAGATCACAAAATATGCAAAATTTTATGGCCAATATCAAAACTTACAAAAGCCATTATTCCTCAAATTGGTTAATTCATATATAGGTTAATAGGTAGCCCGTTGCGTTGCGACAGCAGCGTATGCGTCGTGACAAAGTATAGACTACAATCGACCTGACTTATTTCAGAACTAAATTTACATCGATAACCTAGACGTTTCCAATTACGTCCAAACGTAGGCGGCCTCCAATTTCTATCGACGCGTATACAAAAATAGAATGTAAGAAAGTTTGTTTTGTAAAAACTCGACGAGGGGGGGTTAAAGTGACATTTTATAAAGTTTGGAAAATATTTTAAGGTTGAAAGTGCAAAGATTGAAAGTAATGCGTTTATTAAAATGGGCATATAAACGTTTTATATTTGACCGAGTCAATTCGGCTTTGAATATAAAAATATAGACAACTATAAAATTATGAAAATAAGTGATTGTAAGTGAGATGTGTATATAAATATGAACGTAAGAAATTATTTTTCAGATAAACTTGTACATGGGTAAATCGGAACTTTAGAAATTTGAGGAGGTGAAAGTTACATATTACAAAGTTTTTAAAATTAAGAAAACATAAACTAAGAAAAATGTAACTCGTGGGTTTCGAACCACGACTTCATACACAAAACACATACACACATATATATATTATCACAATTAACACGAAGAAAAAAAAGAAAAAACGTTGCAGTGAGGTCCAATGATTACGTGAACGTGACAACCACCACCGGCCTTGCTAAATGAGTTATAGTTAATAGTAGTGTTGTGTTTCTTTATTTATAGAGTAAATTACACGGATAGTCCAATGCTATGGTCAAATTGCGATTTTGGTCCTCATTGAAAACTACAAGGTCAATCTCAAATATGTATAAACGTAACAGATTTGGTCCCTGAGTTGGATGAACAGTTAACTTTTTTCTGTTAAATGATATGAAATGATACTAAAATACCCCTCAATCTAAATAAAAAAAATCAAATACCATTATAAACACAAAAAAACATTAGGAGAGTCTCACTTTATG